>CM039675.1:136179388-137497558 GCA_022496015.1 Hordeum marinum | reverse complement strand
CTCATATGTTCTGTGACGTTCAAAATGTTTCGGAGCCTCAATTCTAAGCCGTAATGCATGACGCACTAAACTATCAAGTAGTCATCAGAACGTGCTTGTCAGATGTTCACAACATCTACAGACGATGCTAGAGGGGTTGGCGCACCGAGCGGTGCATTAAGGACATAATCCTTCTGTGTAGTAACGAGGACAATCCTCAGATCACGGAGACAGTCCGCAATATTGCTACCATCATCTTTCAACTCTATTTCCCTAGGAACATATAAAAATACAAGGGAGCTATAGCGTGAGATAGTAATGTACAACACAGTTTGCAAAGACATTGCTGACTATGTTCATGATAATGAGTTCAATTAATCATATTACTTAAGAACTCCCACTCAAATTGACATCCCTGTGGTCATTCGAGTGATACATGATCCAAATTCACCAACTCAAGTCCGATCATCACGTGAGTTGAGGTGGTTACAATGGTGAACATCATCATGTTGATCATATCTACTATATGACTCATGTTTGACCTTTCGGTCTCTTGTGTTCCGAGGCCATGTCTGTACATGCTAGGCTCGTCAAGTTTAACCCGAGTGTTCTGCATGTGCAACACTGGCTTGCACCCGTTGTATGTGAACGTAGAGTCTATCACACCCGATCATCACGTGGTGTCTCGACACAAAGAACTTTCGCAATGGTGCACACTCGGGGAGAACACAATTTATCTTGAAATTAAGTGAGGGATCACATTATAATGATACCGTCGTCCTAAGCAAAACAAGGTGCATAAAAGGATTAAGATCACATGCAAATGATAAGTGACATGATATGGCCATGAACTTCTGCTTTTGATCTCCATCATGAAAGCACCGGCATGATCTCCATCGTCATCGGCATGACACCATGATCTCCATCATCTTGATCTCCATCAACGTGTCGCCATCGGGGTTGTCGCACCCACCATGCTTCTAATACTATTGCTACCGTTTAGCGATAAAGTAAAGCATTACATAACACGTACTGATTGACACGCAGGTCATACAATAATTAAAGACAACCCTATGGCTCCTGCCGGTTGCCGTACTCATCGACATGCAAGTTTTGATAATCTATACATCACATGATCATCTCATACATCACAAATATCACATCGTGTAGTTGGCCATATCACATCACAACATACCCTGCAAAAACAAGTTAGACGTCCTCTCATTGTTGTTGCATGTTTTACGTGGCTGCTATGGGTATCTAGCAAGAACAATTCTCATCTACGCAAAAACCACAACGGTGATACACTAGTTGCTTTTCAGCCTTCTCAAGGACCGCCTTTGTCGAATCAGATCCAACTAAAGTGAGAGAAACTGACACCCGCAAGCCATCTATGCACCAAGTTGCGGTCGAGGGAACCAGTCTCTCGTAAGTGTACGAGTAATGTTGGTCCGGGCCACTTCATCTCACAATACCGCTGAACCAAAATCTGACCAAGGGAGGAAGCAATCTAAGCATCAACTCCCACAAACTCTTTGTGTTCTACTCTAGATCTCATCTACCCATAGACCTAGCTCACGATGCCACTGTTGGGGAACGTTGCATGGGAAACAAAAAAATTCTTACGCGCACACAGATCTATCCATTGTGATGAGCATCTACGAGAGGGAGAGTGGATCTACGTACCCTTGTAGATCACTAAGCGGGAAGCGTTAAGAAACGCGGTTGGTGTAGTCGAACGTCTTCGCGATGCAAATCGCCGAGCGTCCCGCGATCTCATCACGGTCCGTCCCGTGATCCAATCACGATCCGTCCTGCAAACTCATCACGATCCGTCCCGCGATCTCATCACGATCCGTCCCGCGAACTCATCACGACCCGTCCCCCGATCTCATCACGATCCATCCCGTGATCTCGTCACGATCCATCTCACAATCTTGATCACCGTCCTTCCGATCTAGCGCCGAACGGACGACACCTCCGCGTTCCGCACACGTACAGCTTGAAGATGATCTCCGCCTTCTTGATCCAGCAAGAGGGAGCAGAGAGGTAGAAGAGTTCTCCGGCAGCATGACGGTGCTGCGGCGATGGTGGTGGAGCTATTCCGGCAGGGCTTCGCCTAAGCACTACAGAAAACCGATCTAGAGGAGAAACTATGCACTAGAGGAACGGGTAGCACGTGGCTGAAAATTATGTGCCAAAACCCTAAAATCCTCTAGTATATATAGGAGGAGAAGAGGAGGAGGCTTGGCTGCCAAAAATTCCAGCCCTCGGTTCGGTCAAAGTGCGGAGGAGAGGAGGACTCCTCCTCCAATCCTAGTAGGACTAGGATTCCTCCTTTTTTGGCCTTTTTCCACCTTTTTCCCTTTGGGCTTTTTCTCCCAGCCGCATGGGCCTTGTGTGGGACTTAGACCAACCCACAAAAGTCTGATATTTACTCTCCCACAGCCCATGAAGCCTCTTGGGTCGAAATACCCCTCCCGGTGGTCTCCCGGTACACTACCGACACTCCCGGTACATTACCGATTAGCCCGAAACTTTTCCGGTGACCAAAATGGGACTTCCTATATATGAATATTTACCTCTGGACCATTCTGGAGCTCCTCGTGATGTTCGGGATCTCATCCAGGACTCCAAACAACCTTCGGTCACCACCATACATAACTCTATACTACCAAAACGTCACCAAACCTTAAGTGTGCAAACCCTGCGGGTTCGAGAACTATGTAGACATGACCGAGACACCTCTACGGTCAATAACCAATGGCGGGACCTGGATGTCCACATTGGTTCCTACATATTCTATGAAGATCTTTATCGGTCGAACCTCTATGTCAAGGATTCAGTTAATCCCGTATGATGTTCCCTTTGTTCTTCGGTATATTTACTTGCCCAAGATTCGATCATCGGTATCTCCATACCTATTTCAACCTCGTTACCGGCAAGTCTCTTTACTCGTTCCGTAAGACAAGATCCTGTGACTAACACTTGGTCACATTGCTTGCAAGGCTTATTGTGATGTTGTATTACCGAGTGGGCCCTATGATACCTCTCCGTCACACGGAGTAACAAATCACAGTCTTGATCCATGACAACCCAATAGACACCCTCGGAGATACCTATAGAGTACCTTTATAGTCACCCAGTTACGTTGTGACGTTTGATACACACAAGGCACTCCTCCGGTGTCAGTGAGTTGCATGATCTCATGGTCATAGGAACAGATACTTGACATGCAGATAACAGTAGCATTAAACTGACACGATCATATGCTACGTTTCTAGTTTGGGTCTTGTCCATCCCATCATTCTCCTAATGATGTGATCCCGTTATCAAATGACATCTCATGTCAATGGCTAGGAAACCTTAACCATCTTTGATCAACGAGCTAGTCTATTAGAGGCATACTAGGGACATGGTTTTGTCTATGTATCCACACATGCATCTAATTCTCCAATACAATTATAGCATGGATAATAAACGATTATCATGAACAAGGAAATATGATAATAACTAATTTATTAATGCCTCTAGGGCATATTTCCAACATATGGCCCCCGAGTCTTATGTTGACTCGAAGAGGCGGCTTGAGATCCACTGATGGTTGAGGTTGACCGTGGCGGGTTATAGATGATCCCGTATCAATTGTTTCAATGATCCGGTTGATGGTTTTTTTCCAGCTGGTTGGTGAAGTTAAACCAAACTATAATGGCGGCGATTTTTGCGCCTGTTCGTTGGGCGGCTCGTATCGACGAACACTACACCGATATGTTGATGTAGATCAAACTATGGGCGGCGTCTTGCGCTCGTCCGTTGGGCGGCTTGTACTGGTGTATGCAGCGCCTGGCGTGTTGATGTAGACGTAGAAGTCAAGTGCGGCACTGTAAGCTAGCGTGGTCTTGAGAGACAGTCACGACGTTGTAAGCCGATGCAAGCGGTGAGTCGCCCGTGGCGTTTGGAAACCAGCATGGACGGTGAATCACCGTGGCATTGTTAAGACGGCGTGGTTGGTGAGTCGCCCATGGTATTCATAAGGTGACGCTAATGCACGGGTCATTTCTGGCATGTTGATGTAGCCTGGACCACGGGGCGGCGGCTCTGGAATGTCCATTGGGCGGCTTGCATTGGAGTTTGCGGTCCCAGCATGTCGATGTTGACACGAACTTTGTACTTATAATATAATGCCACTTTTGTAATGAACATTTCTCCTACGCATAAAAATATTGCAGGACGAAATAATTGTTTCCAAAGAATTGAATGCGTGTTAACGGGAAAAAAACCAGGACAGATATCACCGGATGCATCTGGTCGACAGATAATTCTGTGCGCAGACTCGAAATTATATATGAATGCACCAGCAATGTGGATGTGCTAGTATTTGATTCTCCATGAAGTACTTCCAACACCAATTGATTCATCCACTACATGATCTCTCCTTTTCTTGGTCGTCATGTGGTGAGTAACCACTCTTTCCACGCCCACAGGAGTTGCTTGGTGTAGTCTTCGATCTGTACTTCTCTGTTTTTTTAATAGCTCCACATTCAACCTTCCTTGTGACAGTGGCGCGTGTTGGAATAATGCGGGTGATGGAGAGGCGTGGGAGGAGCAGCGCGTGGAGCTTGAAGCGATGCGTTGAGGCTTCGGGCCTCTTGCGGGGGCGGCTTAGCTTGTCGTGATTGCAGGGGCGAGGCGCTAGAAGGTAGACGCAGCGCTGGCCAAGGCGTGCGAGGCGGGTACCCGCCATGGTAGCTGCGGCAGGGCGAGTCAGGAACAAACGGGGTGACACGAGGCCGCGACGGCTCGGTGCGGCCACTAACCTGGTGTCAGGGCAAATTGGAGGCCTCGGCGGCTCGCGGAGGCACGGCGGAGGCGGTGGCTCAATGCGCGGACGACGGTCAACGCCCTGGCGGGGTGTCAGTTAAACGGGGCGACTCTCAACGAGGCTGGTCACGGCGAAGGCGGCTCGTAGCGGCAGTTGGCTGCTTGTGGCGGCTCGGTTCAGTACAAGCATGCAAGCCAGCGGCGGCAGGGCATGACGTGGCGTCGGCCAATGTGAAGAAGGTGATCCAACGGTCATGGTGGGGCAAGAACATGGCAGCATCTGTAACGCGGCATTGACGTGGGAGAAGAGAGTAACCCGGGCGACTCAGAGCGGGGCCGGCTCATCAGCGCGGCGACTCACGGTGGAGGAGCGGAGCGCGCGGCGGCTCATGGAGCGGGAGCGGCGGGTTGCGGCCGCAGCGAGCCGGTAGGAGGCCGGGTCGGGCCGAGCGCGGTGGAAATGGAGTGAGGTGGGCCGGCGGCTCGCATACTGTAAGCAGGCGAGGCAAAGTCGCATCGATGGCAACAGAAGTGCACCAGGAGAGTCTGAGTCCGCATCGATGCCCGTCTCTGAAGCGGAGCAAGGTGGGCTGGCGGATCGCATGGCGTGGCAATTAGCAGATCCACGGCGGCTGGATGTGGCAAGGAGTGGCTGCGGTGGCGCGCGGCAGCGGCTGGCGAGCGGCTCGGAGCTGGGGCGGGCATTTTTGGAGAGGCTGGGACATTGACAGCTGATAGTGCCTTTAAGAGTCCCTCCTGTTTTCCTTCACCAAGAAACACATATGTCCGTCTTCGGCTCGATCTGGAGTCCATGTGTGCAGCAGTTGTCCTCGGATATGCAGATCACTCCTTGGCTCGCATCAATCAATTCCTTGCTCTTCTCATCCAACAATAGTTATAACAACAGCAACTTGTTTCATTGGGTAGCTCTAGCGTTGGCTAGGTTTGTAGTTGAGAAAACAACCCGAGGATGACGACAGACAGCTGCTGGTTTGTAGCTCGTGGATGCTCACATAGTAGTTATTTCAGGTGGTGTATCCCATGTAGTGTTGCTTTGCTTTGACAATGGAGAACATTAGTGGTCGGTCAACTCGCCCAAGAAATTGGTCTTCTTTTTGTTTTCCTTCATTGTTGCACACAACATGCACTCACAATGGCTCCGTGTTGGAGTCAGGAAAGTCCTTGGGTCGCCGCAGGGATCTCATCCTACGAGCGCCTCCTATTGAAACGATGTGAAGCAACGGATGCCTCTGATTAAGCCTTCCTACATAGGTGCAGCATGCTGGCGCGGAGGCCGGGTCATGGCAGTGGCTGGCGAGCGGGCACGACAGTGCTTAACAGCGTGCGGGGTGGCTCTGTGGGAAACCGGCCCGTAACACACACGAAGTCGGGCGAGTGGACCACGGTCGACCATGGCGAGCCGGAGTGGCGAGGCTATGGAGGGTTATCCTGCACGATTGTTCCACACCGGTTTTTCTTCATCTAACCAATCATAAGCTTCTCAATCCCTAAAGAGCGCCTTTCAAGAACTAAACACCACCGTGCCTCTCTCGCCCCACGGTGGGCGCCAACTGTCATGGATTTGTCACGGCAGATGTCCAGGTGAACGGACTTAGGTTCAGGGCAAAGACGCAACTATGTGGCGGCTTGAAGGGGTTGATCGGAATCGAGAGACGCGGAGTTTACCCAGGTTCGACCCCTCCGATAGGGGTAAAAGCCTACTTCCTGCTTGTCTGGTATTGATGATGAAGGAGATCTCTTGGTTACAAGGGTGTTGTTTGCTACCTCTAATCACGAGAGCCTCTAATCTGTCTATGTCTAATGCCTTGTGTCTGTCTAAACTTGTGGACTTGTGAATCTATCTCTCTAGGGGCGCTCTACCCCTTCTTATATAAGTGGAGAGGGTAGGTTTACAAATAGAATCCTACTAGGAGTAGGATTAGGACTAGTCTCTCTAGAATCCTATTCCGGGTCTTGTTACCTTTGGGAGGGAGTCTTTCTCTCTTTGGGCCTTCTCTTGTGAGCCGCCTGGCGCCTGCTCACATGCCGGGTCTTCGGCCTGGTTGTCCTGCGACCCGCCTGCCGGATCACCAATAAAACATCATGTCTTTACCGGGTCTCCTATGAGTCACCAGGCTGGGTCATACCGCGGGGTATATCCCCGACAGTCACCGAGATTGGTAAATCTGACTGTTGGTCACCTTGTCGGTGCAAC
Source organism: Hordeum marinum (assembly GCA_022496015.1). NCBI lineage: Eukaryota > Viridiplantae > Streptophyta > Magnoliopsida > Poales > Poaceae > Hordeum > Hordeum marinum. The sequence goes on along the minus strand of CM039675.1, from coordinate 137,490,543 downwards.
CGAGAATAGTATATCGGTCCATCCGAGATTCAAAAGTTGCCACTTTTTGTCACTTCGGTACCATAGAGTTCTACACATTGGTGTCACCGAGTCTGATTTATTGTGTGCAGCGGTTGGATTTTTGGGGAAGCCTATATATACCCCTTCACCACCACCTACTCGAAAGATAGGCACGCAGAACTATTCCATACCTATCCTACTTAGTTTTCTCAGAGAGAGCCACCTACCCTTGTGTTGAGGTCAAGATCTTCCACTCCAACCATATGGACCTTGATTTCTAGCCTCCCCAAGTTGCTTTCCACCAATCCCATCTATTCTACCAAGCCAAACATGTGAGAGAGGGATTGTGTGTTGAGGAGTCTATCATCTTGAAGCACAAGAGAAAGGAGTTCATCGTCATTACCGAGCCTATTACCTTTTGGAGAGTGATGCCTCCTAGATTGGTTAGGTGTCGCTTGGGATCCTCCTACTTCATGTTGTGGAGTGAACCAATAAGTTTGTAAGGGCAAGGAGATCACCTACTTCGTGAAGATCTACCCATAGTGAGGCTAGTGCTTCGTGGACGAAAGCCGCATGGAATAGTTAAGGTTGCTTCTCCGTGGAACCCTCTGTGGGTAGAGCCCTCCATGGACTCCCGCGACCATTACCCTCCGTGGGTTGAAGACTCCATGAACGTGGACGTACGATAGCACCACCTACCGGAACCACGTGAAAAATCATTGTGTCATCACTTGTGTTTGATCATCCTATCCCATCTCTTTACTTACATGTGCAATGTCTTTACTTTCCACTGACATATCTGTAGACATGCATGTGTAGGGTTGTTAGACTTGCTAGACTTTCTAAAATAGTTAAAATCTACCAACCAATTAACATGGGAAAAGGTTAGGTTTTAAATTTCTGCTAGTAGTCTATTCACCCCCCCCACTAGACACGCCTCTCTCGATCCTACAGTTAGTCCCAACATACAAGAGACAAATACAAGGGTATCTATGGACATGGAGTGCAAAGCATATGTGATGATGTCCATTTATTTGTTGAATACCTTGTCCCTTGCTTACGTTTGAAGGAATGTGTGACTCCTTGATCTATTGCATAGGGTTGATGTTGATTGAAAATAGATCTTGCCAACAATGAATATGAGTGAATTTCATTGGCGGAGTCACCCCCCAAGAACTTTTTAGTTCATCTTCTTGGGGACCCACATCAAGTTGATGGGGATCCTTGGTGTTGAAGTAGCACTTGTAGAAGTTGAGCTTGTAGTAGCCTTGGGAACCCACTTCACCAAAGCTTGGGGTTCATCTTCATAGGTGTCAAAGTCCTCTTGTAGCTTGTTCCTGTCCTTGAGCTTGGTGTCTTGTGGTGGAAGGTCATCTTGCAACTTTGTTCCCTTGGGAAGAGTATTTTCATACTTCTCCTTTTGAGGAACAAACTTGGGATTGGGGTATTGACCTTCTTCCCATTCAACTCCATTAGTGTTGAATTAGCCAACACCATGATTCTTCCGGTATCCTCCATGCTTGCGTACAATCTCATCAAATTGTTTGTACCCTTCAAGAGTCTTGTAGATACCTTTCTCTATAATTCCATTCAATAAAGCATTTTCTTGCTCAAGTGTAACTTGGCTAAGATAATCATCATTAGTGGGATCAATAGAACTACTAGGAGCAACATCATTGGATTTAGCATTTTTATTGTTGATACTAGATGAAGAATCTTTCTTGCCTTTGTTACTAGTTTTCTTAGATTTGACTTGTGGCATGAATGTAGACAAGAGTAGTCAATTGGCAAGATAAGATGAAGTCTTCTTTCGGAGTTCGTCATTGATAGATTTAAGAAATTCAAGTTCTTGCTCCAAATTGAGCTTCTCGAAGTGTAGCTTCTCATGAGTTATTACAAGCTCTCTATGATCTTCAAGTGTAGATTCATGGGGTAACTTAAGAGTGTTGAGTTCTTTAGTTAGTTCTTCTATTTTCATCTTATCATCGTCAATTGACCTATCTTGACTAGCATGAGAAATATCAAGTTCATTATGATCAACATCACTAGTTTTATCACATAGCAAGTCATTATCGTAAAGCAAATCATCTTCATCACTATCGAAATCAAGATATTCAGGGTGTGATACCTCGGGGCGTTTAGCCATGAAGCAACTTCCACTCCCTTCATTTGGGGAATCAAATAGATCATGGGAGTTGGTTGTCACTAGTGCAATTCCGGCAACACCATCATCTTGACTATAGTCGGAGTTGAAGTGATAGCTTCTCTCGGAGTGGTTGTCGAAGTCGTAGCCGGAAACCCATTCACCAACATGAGCTTGATGTTTCCTTCTTGAGTAGCTCTTGGTGTACTTGTCCTTATTCTCTGAGTCCCAACTTCTCCTTGAGGGTCTTCGTTCATAACGTTCATCCCTACTCCTTCTCTCTCCTCGAGGTGATTCATCTCTTGAGATTCATCTTCTAGGTGACTCTTCTTTTCGTTTGTAGGGAGCCAAGCAATCATTGGAGTAGTGTTCGGGCTTGCCACAATTGTAGCAGTTTCGGTCACGACTTGATGAACTCTTTTATTCATGTCTTGAGTTGGACCTACGATCTTTGCTTCTATTCTTGTGAACTTGTTGAATTTATTGACCATGAGGCTTATCTCTTCATTTGTAACAAGGTTGTCGCTTGAGGTAGCGGGAGCATCACTTGTGCCTTTGTAAGCACTGCTAGACTTGTGGTCAAGCTCTTCCTTGTCTTTGAGTGTCATCTCATGAGCAACAATTCTACCAATAACATCCGTTGGTTCGAGATCTTTCTAGTTGGGCATCATTTGGATCAAAGTGCACACGGTGTCATATCTCTCATCCAAGGCTCGAAGTATCTTTCTGACGATGAACTTGTCAGTCATTTCTTCGCTTCCTAAGCCAGCAGTCTCTAGCCTAGAGTACATATCAGTGAGTCCTTCACCATTCTTCATCTTGAACTTATCAAGTTGACCTTGAATAATATCTAACTTGGATTCTCTCATGGACTCAATTCCTTCGTGCATATCAACCAAAGTGTCCCAAATCTCTTTTGCCTATTCATGATGACTGATTTTGATGAATTCTTCGGGACATAGGCAGTTGAAGATGATGTCACATGGTTGAGAATTGACTTGCAACATCTTCAATTCTTCCGCGTTCGCTTCATGATCCGGTTCTCTTCCATCACCAAAGAATTCACCTTGCAAGCCAACACGAACAACAACCCAAATGGCAGGATTATGACGAAGCAAATGCATTCTCATTTTATGCTTCCAACTAGAAAAATTAGTGCCATCGAAGTACGAACCTCTAAGGTGGTAATTTCCCTCACTAGATGCCATACTTCTCCTAGGTTGTGAAACCAATGCAATGGAGACCAAATCTTTGATACCACTTGTAAGATCAAAAGTAGATCTAGAGGGGGGGTGATTAGACTACTTGAACAAATAAAACAATGCTTTTTCCCAATTTTAATTATTGGCAAGTTTTAGCATTCATAACATATCAAGTACACCCTACACATGCAAGTCTAAGAGTATAGCAGCGGAAAGTAACAACAAGCATGAGTAAAATGATAGGGTAGGAAGATCAACACAATTGTAGACATGATGATTGTTCCCGTTATTCCGATAGGTGGTGCTATCGTACATCCACGTTCATGGAGTCTTCAACCCACGAAGGGTAACGGTTGAAAGACTCCATGGAGGGCTCTACCCATGAAGGGTTCCACGAAGAAGCAACCTTGACTATACCATGACGGCCTACGTCCACGGAGGACTAGCCTTACTCGGGGTAGATCTTCACGAACTAGGCAATCTCCATGCCCTACAAACTTCTTGGTTCACCCCACAACACGAAGTAGGAGGCTCCCAAGAGACACCTAACCAATCTAGGAGGCACCACCCTCCAAAAGGTAATAGGCTCGGTAATGACGATGAACTCCTTGCTCTTGTGCTTCAAGAAGATAGACTCCCCAGCACACAATCTCTCTCTCACAGATTTGGCTTGGTAGAAGAGATGGGATTGGTGGAAAGCAACTTGGGGAGGCTAGAAATCAAGATCCATAGGGTTGGAGTGGAAGGTCTAGACCTCAACACAAGGGTAGGTGGCTCTCTCTCGAAAAACTGAGTAGGATAGGTATGGAATAGTTCCGAGTGCTTCTGTTTTGAGTAGGTGGTGGTGAAGGGGTATATATAGGCATCCCCAAAAATCCAACAGTTACACACAAAATGACCAACTCAGTGACAACGATGTGTTAATCTCGGTGGTACCGAAGTGACCAAAAGGTGGCAACTTTTGAATTTCGGTGAGACCAATATAGGATTATCGGCTGAACCGACAAGGTGACCAACGGTCAGAATTGCCAAACTTGGTGACGCCGATTCAACATTCTCGGATGGACCGAGAGTGTGAACTTGCGTAACAGAAAGTTGGCAACCCAAGTTGGTGGCACCAAAAGCAGTGTTGGCTGTACCGAAGTGGCTAGGATTTGGCTGAGTCTGTCTAGGGTTTGGAATCGGTGGCATTGGGATAGGAAAGTTGGTTGCATCAGTTTTGCATGTTTGGCTAGGTACAGACTTTGGTGGGAGAGCTTGTGGATGTTTTTGGTGACTATCACTTGTGCACGTATGAGCATTTTGTTCACCTACAAAACCTTATTGCCTTTTAATTGTATTGGCTTTCCTATGGACTCAAAGTGATTTCTCACAAATGTAAAATGTAGAGTCCTCTTGCTTGAAGCTTGGCAGACCAATTTCCTTGCATCTTGGGGTAGTTCCAAAATCTCCACAATCACTTTGCCATCCCTATCATTGAACTTGTCCTGAAATATACTTTGTGGAAACATTAGTTCAATGACTCGTATGTTGTTATTAATTACCAAAACCACCAAGGGAGAAAATGTGCTTTCATATATAAGACTTACCAACACCACCGAATATTAATTTTTAATATTGTTTTCATATTTTACTTAAAAGCTTTTTCTTAAGTGTAGAAATGGTCTTTCATAGGGAAAAATTATTCTAATGCTTTCAAAATATTTGTGAAAAATTAGGTTAACTCAGTGGACAAATATTTTCCATATATATGAGTTTCAACACATGGTCATGTTCAAAATGATGGGCAAACCCCTCCAAAACCATTTTTGCTTAAATCAAGCATTTGAAATATTTCTATAAGAAATATTTTCAAATATATCGAGGAAAATTCCAGCAAGTCACACATGTTATATGTGATGATCTTGCACCGTCTCATCTCAATCTCCATTGATTTGATTCACCAAAATATTCCAAAACAATTCCTTCTCAGATCCAAATTTGAGCAACTCTACATTGCCAACTCTCTCCTATTGACCCCAAAATTTATGGGCATGTTCTAATCCCTAAATAATGGAACTACACCAAGTGGCGCATTTAGGAGAATAGAATTGCATGGATAGATATGCCGAAACTTGGTTGTTTTAATTTCTAGGGTTTACCATGTTTGCACTATCAACTTTCCTCAAATAATCTCAAACTTGGTGACCCACTATATTTTTACCTACACTTTCATCTTGTTAAATAGCAAGGCAAGTAGAATTCATTTACTTGCCCAAAACAACATCAAACACCTTCTGTTTGGTTGGTAAAATCCTTGTTTGACCCCCTTCCACTATTCTCCTTGTCCTAAGATTTTAACCACAGTCTCACAATATTCCCACTTACCTCCAGTAATTAGCCCCATCTCTGGTTCACTGAAAGGTGGGGTGAAAACCCTCATTTTACCTCCTTGGAAAATTTAGGCAGGAGCTTCCCTCCCTCTCATTTCCATCTTTCTACCAAAGCCTTACTCCCCAAGGATCCCAAAGCATCCTTGCACCCTCCAGCAGCTACTGGACAAAGTGGGGAACCTAGAGCGCACAGGCAAACGGCCATGTCGGGCATTTGCATGCTTTAGAGCGCGCTATAGTGCACCCGAGTTGTCATGCCCAAGATGCGCGCCTATCCATATTAAGGCATGGGGGCCTCGAAAAGGGATAGAGGCGCATCTTGACGTTCGCAAGTATAGCATCATTACATCATACATTTAAGAAGAGACGGGTATATGAGTTGGCTTACACTCGCCACATGCTAAATTACTATTCCACACAAAGAGTTCAAACATCAATCTGAAGGCAGGGTTCAGCTATGGACGGAAACAAACGATAAAAGTAGATGGAATGATACTATCTTGCTAGCCCCGAAGATCACGACCACGGTCCTCTACTCATATGGATACGTCACGTACATCCTGTCGCGTTCCTCGTCATACTCCCACTGGAGCTGCATCATGTCATCTGCCATGACCTCATTTGTACATATACCTGGATTGTTGTAGTAATCTGTGAGCCACAAGGACTCACCAATCTCGCGCCCGGGTACCAAGACTATTCAAACTTAAAGGTTGGGATGGGGTAAGTGTTTAGTTTGCAGCAGCACTAAGCATTTATGGTGGCTAATCTTACGAAACATGAAAGTAAATATGTGGTCTATGATAAATGATCGAAACTAGAATGACCTCTATGAGATCCTGAACACTTGCTTACGTCAATCATAACCCCACCGTGTTCTCTCTCGGTTCATGTTCATGAGCAGAGACGATCACGGTTACTCACACAGTTGGTGCATTTTATTAGAGTTTACTTCAAGTTAACTATAACCGGGTGTTAAACAAATATCCAAGTTGCCACATAACCGCGGGAACGGCTTTCCGAAAGATTTGACCCTGCAGGGGTGCTCAACTAGTCCACCATAAATTAACCACACTCCGTGGGAATAGCCTAGACCACGGATCTCGTGATCATCCTAGGCAACTCCAAAGGATATCCAACACCTCGAGATAGCCCGAAGAAAGTCAGAGCCCCACACGAAAGACACTCAATAAAGGTAAAACAAATCCAGCAAGACCACCCGACGTGTCGACGAACCTGATAAGATCCGCGTATCTCATTCTCAGGACACGGCGGATAAGCGACGCGTACGGAGGCCTGACAGAAATCTCCCGAGTTGCCCCGGGTTGGCCCTGCACAGTGCTCTAGTTTGGACCAACACTCGTGAGGAGCACTGGCCCAGGGGTTGATTAATTATCCATGGGGTTGCAAAGCCCTATGCAAATTTTACTAAGTTATTAAGAAAATGTAGTATCGAAGTTGGGTATTGCCAGACAAGTTTTAATCTTAACCGAATAACAAGGGGGTCCCCATAACAACCCCGAGCATGTTAGGAGCACAAAGTATGGAAACATAACACCGGTAACAAGAAACTATGGCGGTAACAACGGAACAAAACACCTAACAAAAGGCCAAGCCTTCCACCAATACCAGATGTATAAGTGCATTAAATTAAATAACAGATAATATTGTGATATGCCAGATAGCCATGTTATCACATGGAAACAACCTGTACCTGCAACTAGAACGCTATAAGAGGGCCTGGGCAACGGTAACTTAGCGAAACAATGGTTGCTAGGATGTGGAGGGTTAGAGGATATCATGGCAAATAGGAGGTTGACATTCAGTGGTATGTAGCATAAAAGTAGCGATAAGAGCGAGACAACTAGCAAGCAAAAATAGTATTGGGATCCGTGTACGATCATCTTGCCTGTTGGTTCTTCAGAGGGACAAGTAGCAGGATCCTTGTAGTTGTACTCGCCTGGATCTTCGTACTCAGGTTCAACATTTGCGTCTACCCAAAAGAAATAGCAAGAATAAACAAGCAACCATGGTGCAATGCACAAGCAAGAATGATGCATGCTTATGTGAAGAGTTTTAGCATGGCAACCCTAACTAGTCATGTTTCACTTGCAAAAGATTGGTTATTAATGAATCTGGACAGAACCTTATGTTAAGTTATTTAGACATGCATGAACATGGCAAATATGGATGCATCATGCAAAAATGATAAAAATGCAAATGTAGAACGTAAGAAACGGAATTACGGTTCTCATGATACGCTCACGACAAGATACGAAGGAAAAACACAAGATAAGAAGGCCCTATGCTATTCCTTGGCATTCCAAGGTATCCACTGGTTAGGCAATGAGACACCAACCACAATAGAGCCAAAGATGAAGCAATTCCGTGGAGTATAGCTCCCACAAGTCACCAAACACTAAAACAAACAATCTGCCACAAAAAAACAACATAGCTACTTTCATAGTAAATAACTTGAGCTACAGGAATCCTACAACCACAAACAAGGCATTGAGAGAAACTACATAACATGCTTATCAACTTATCCAACTACACAATCTGGAATGGAGGCACACATCAATAAGCATGAAGCCCACAAGTTGGCATGATGAAACAGAAATCTGGGACTTAGTGAAAATAACAGTTTTCTGGAATCTGAGTTAATCTGATAGCAAGTTGACAGCAGAAACTAATGGTGGTAGAGACCACCTCATGGCATGAAAATTAACAAGATGATAGAAGACAACATCTACTTCAAATCACTAGCACTGAGCTTGAGCTAATTCACAACATCTCACAAGATAGTAACCACTCTTCATGGCACAAAAATATTACCAGATTCTGAGACTTAGAAATATTTAGCATGTTTGAAAACAACAACATTTTAGTGGCTACAAACATCATAGCATGCATGGATTAAACATAACAAAAATGACAAAATGGCACCTTGGGATAAAATGACATTTTTTTCAAACTTGCTCAAATGACCACACAAATTGCACCAATGGATTCCTGAGATTTTTCTACCCCAAATTCATGTATCATACTCATATATTCACATGGAGCATCATGACAAAAACTACATAGCAAAAAATGACATGCATACCTATAAGTGAAAACTTACCTAATATACCAATGTGCATAAATGATCATGTCCAGATTTGGAATTATTACTATAATTGGGAATTATCTAATTCTAACAATAAAAAAAAACACCCAATAGAATATAGTGTATGACAAGTGGGGCATGGCCCACTTGTCACACACACACACTCAACTCAAGCACACACACACATACACAGCCACACATGTAAACACTTGGATCTGGCACCACACAAGATCCATACACACACCCACACACACAAACACACACACAACTACACCACAGCCACAACAGATCTTGCCTGCAGCCACACCGGATCTCCCATACACACAACACACTACACTGGATCCGGTCATCACACCGGATCGGAACACCACGCACGGAATCCCACCAAGACAAAAAAAGGAAAAGTGGGGGGAGCTAGGGATCGAACCCCCGATCTCTTGAGCGCACAGCGAGCCGGCTACCACCATGCTACCGACAAGGCTACGACCAAAGAGAGGGGGTGCTGAATAACAACTAACAGGCATTGGCATAACCTGACAAAACTGAACCACACTTGACACGACGACAGCGGCATAGCGGCGGTGATGCCCGGCAACGACTGGCCTCTCCGGTGACACGGAGCACCAGCTGGGAGAGCTGGGACTTGGGGGCACCCATCCCTGCACCTATGGCGGCTAAGCGCGGCGGCGGCGAGGCGCTCGAGCTCGAGCCTACGCTCGGCTCGGGGCACAGCGACGGCGAGCTAAGCACGGCAACGGAGGGGGAATCACGGCGACTCACCGAGGGGAGACAACGACCCGGAATGCAACAAACAGGAAGGACAGGTGATGACGCGGTGGTGATGAAGAGGAATAAGACCCACGACGATGCAGCGGCAAGGAGGAAGAAGCCAATGTCTTGGGGCTTCCCGCGGCGCACTAACACCGAGAACAGAGCGCGGGGACGATCCGCGACTGGCACGACATCTCGGACGCGGAGGAGATCCACCGAAGACACAAGGACGACGACGAAGACGACCGGACCTTTCTCTGAACCTACCTGACGCTGCACTCACCTGACAGGGAAGGGAAGGGGAAGAAGAGGGAGGAAGAGAGGGGAGATGGTATCGGCAGCGGCAGGAAGGGAGGAGAGGAACCCTAGGGATCTGCGCTTTAAATAGGGGCCGCCTCGATGTTCGTGACCTCCTCTCACAGCATCGACGTGAGCTGCCTCTCTGAACTCTACTCTCTCTCTCACGCCCTCTGACGGAGGAAGACGGCGGCAGGTGGCCGTTCCCGCGAGCGGGCTGGGCCGCGAGGGAAAGAAGGGCAAGGCCCAAGAACCGGCTCTCTCTCACATAGGAAAGAAAAACTCCACAGGGCTTATCATTAAATAAAAACAGCCACACAAAGTAAATAACCCCAAAGGAAATAGAAGGATCTTTAGCAACACAAAAATACTTTTTCACTCAAGGAAATAAGACCTATTTTATGAAATTAGCTAGTTGATTTATAGAGCAATTAAATTAAATGGTTTTATTAAACAACATCCCCTTGTTATTTTAAAACCCCAATATCATAAAGTTCAAAACATCCAAAGACCAACACACATAGACTTAAAATATTATTTGCTAACTCCTGAACATTTTAAAACAAATATAACAGCAAGTTAATTCTGTTGATTAATGACAACGGAATAAAAGAGATATAGGTTGGTTTGTTTGAAAAAGATAAGAGAGGGGGAAGGAGATGATGCTCACTGAACCACACATCCACAACAACACTCACATCACTGCAAGGTCAAGAAGCACATCACAAAACAATATGCATGGCATGATGATGATATGCATGATGCAAGATGCCTGAACAAGACATGGCAAAGAGCAAACTCATTTCCTTCACCACCTAACACAAGGTTCACATAGGTTACATGCCATAAAAGTTAGGGGAAGCACTTGGGCTGTCACACGAGCACTGTAGCCGATGCCCATCAGGAGCCCCGCCAGCCTTGGGAGGTGGGTCGTGTCCCCCGGCATCTCGTCGACGTCCGCAAGATGCCAAGTGGTCGGGACCCTCCTCCTTCTCTCTCCAGCACCCCCAGTTGCGCGTGCCCGACACCGTCCGCACCAGCCAGTGCCCGTTCGGGCAAGGGGGCACAACTCAAGCTTGCCTCGATATTCCTCTCGCTCCCCATCAACCTGGACTAGCCCCATGAGCGCCACGGAGCAGCCTCGATCCCACTCCCATGGTCTCCAAAACCCATTCGGTGGACGTCCGAGAACCCACTCCACGGCAAGCCCCAACCTCCGTATAAGAGGCATACCTGCGCACCTCTTGAAGCTTTCCTCTCACTCCCAGGCACCTAATCGCCGCCTTGCTCTATCCATCCACCCCAAGGGAGCCCCACGCTCGAGATCGAGCCGGAGCTTCGTCGTCCCGGCTCGTCGACAAATACACGGTACATGCCTCCGGTTTACCCCATTCTTCCTCCATTGGAACTAATTCATGTCCCTGTCCTCATCCCCCCTCATCCCCGCTTTTGTTGTAGCTCAAGACGACAGAATCGAGCTCGATCCATAGCGCTGTCGCCCTTCCTCCTCATCATTGGCGTTCTCGCCAGCTTCGTTCACCTGCTCCACCCCTCAGAGAAGCGCGACGTCCCCAGGAACCCGTTGGTCCCCTCAGGTCCACCTGCCGCACCGTGTGTTGTTGCCGGTGAGCTCCTCCCCGATCTGGCCAAAGGAAAGAGATGATAGGTGGCCCCGCCTCTCATCCCCTCCTAACCATTTGTCTCACTAACGGGAGGGCCTAACCCATCAGGTTTGAATGTGCCTACGACGCACGCGCTGTGTCGGCCAAAGGCGCACTTCGCCTTTACGCCATCGACGTGGCTGCCCGACGCGGGTTGTTTCCCTCTGGGCCGGCTTTGTTGAGACCATTTTGGCCCATGGAGAGAGTAGATTTTCCCTTTTTCATTTTTCCAGAAATTGTTAAAATCCCATAGAATTGAATGTCTATTCAAATTCAAATATTCTTCCACCATAAATCTTGAAATATTTTTTACTATTTAATTATGCCCATTGTGAAATTTTTTGAAAATGTTTTATGTAGTGGTTTTATTTAAAACTTAGTTTTGAATATTTCAAACCTTTGTTAAAATAATTTTCAAAACCTTTTTCACTTCAAAACCAGAGACCAATATTTTTAGTTTTATTGTAGTATTTTACACACTAGTGTGACATTTTAGAAGTGGATTATGTGCTCTGTTTTTGTTGTGTTCTTATTTTTGCCCGTTATTATCGCGACGATAGATTACGTTGTTGCTCAGGGAGTTGGACCTGAAGACTTTGAAGACCCCGAGGACTTTGTTGAGCCAGGCAATTATCCCTTTGTCCATGTTAAGAAACCATTTTTATTCCATGGCATATAGCACTTCATTTTCGATATATTCATCATGCTGAGGTGGTGACCACATCGTTGGGTTGCCTCCAATAGTTTTACCATTGATACTTGCATCGTGCATGACCCTACGTCCTTATGAGGGTTATGCGAGTGGGAGTAGCTAGGATGCTAAGTAGATGATGCGCAAAAAGGGATGGGGATATGCATGGTGATGGAAACAAAGAGTGTTTCAAAGACTATTTGAAAACCCCTTCGAGTGCCACTAATGCCCGGGGGAGATGATGATGAGCTCAGTAGCCACTTGGTAAAGAAGTGGTGTACCAAGGCAAGTGGGTGTGTGTGTTTTCGAAAACGGATTAGATTTAAGAAATGTCAACCGTTACCAACCTTACATGTACAACCACAACACCCATGTTGGGTTCTACCATAGGTACATCGCATGCAAATTAAAATTTTCCTATGCACAGAACTTCCAAGAACATGCTACGGAGATGGATCATAGATCATTACCACTAGACACGTAGTGCCGTGCAGTAAAAGTAGTGTTGGGGCAGCGCGTTCGCGTGGTCCGTCTCCTCATCGTCTGATCTCCTTCGAACAGCCGGCCCAATCTCCCTCGAACAATCGGTCACCGGATCCCACGTATAGGTTCACTCGAGCGTCACAGGTGCACTGCCTCTAATGGTATCCGCGCGTGCAGGAGGAACACCGTGCGGAAGACTCCTAGGTTTGGATCACACGGTCCATGGCGAGTGGAGGTGGCTAGTTGCAACACAGGCAAAGCCCTAATGATGGCGCCGATGCGATCGACCAGATGGGTATGCCGCACCTCCACTATATATGGGCATCTGATGCGGGCTCAACTCTTGGGCCACGCATGGATCCTAAAGCCCATGTGTTCCTTACCTTAAGCGCGCGGCCCTTTAGGTTCTCGTTCACTTGGTCGCGGGTCAGATCACAGCTGGCTCAACCAGTCAGTAGCGGCCTCTAGCAAGGCGTGTCGACTCCAAGAGTCTGATAATGCTGGTTAGGCAAACCTATACTTCACACTTATGTCCCCTTTGACACATGATATATGTTGTCATGCACAAGGCAACATGGTCATCTTGTTGCGGCATGACCACTTTCTCATTCCAGTGAATCTGACCAACACTTCGGATTATCTCATAATCCTCATTGCATCGCCATTCTTATCTAGGTCGGATCACCGGAGGGGCCTAGAGTATATCTCTCCTGATCGGAGGGGGAAATCCCATCTTGCTCGACAATGTCTCGCGGCATGGGTCTGGACAAGCCCGAAACCTACCTTTGTATCTACCTAGTCATGAAGTAGCATTTGGTCGGCCCAAAGCTAGTTTGTCACCATCCCGAGTACATGCACCAGCTCAGGTCTTAGGACATAGAACGTATGTTGTACTAGAGACTCACAGATGACCTATCAATGTGTCTCATAGTTGGGTTTCTCCAACTCAGACCTTATGTCGACTTGGATCCGACTATGTCAAATCCTACCAGATCTTTCTGAGTCCAAATTATTTGGCTAGCATCCAATGCTACATGGTCAGTGAGATCGAATCATCCACCATGTCATATGCTAGTCTAATTGGTTGCGCATACACACAACCCTTTCGACTAGGGACCATTTAGGATAGTCATTATACAATGCATAGTCTCACAAACAAGTCACATACTTGTTAATACACATCACTGATAATGTGCAAGGGCTATCTTTATTAATTAACACATAGGAAATATCACATACATGATAAGGGAATATCTCCAACAACCCCTTATGGGATGGGGCCTTGTTGATTACCTTTGTGGTTACTCTCGACACAGGTCGTAGTGGAAAGGACGATCATGTGTTGTTTTCACAGACACCGGGCACAGTGTTGGTCCTTGCATGGATGATACTTGTGATGTACATCATGCGGGTTGTGTGCCAATGAGTGGACTCTTTGTTAGTATCGTCAGGGGAAAAGCAATGTTCTGGTACTTACCTCGGGGATGCAATATACCACGAGTCATGGCTTGACACGGAAGTTTGTCGAGTCTCATGGGTAAACTGTGCTACCTCTGCAGAGTGTAAAAATATTTGAATAGCCGTGCCCACGGTCAAGGACATTTGGGTGCTGCAGCTTAAACTACGTCCAGTGTTTTCACAAACTGATGTGTGTGTTGGTGACAAACAAGATACATATGATAAGTCAGATGACTTGGCATGATGATTGAATATGAGATGTTTAACCCCTATTTATATTTATATGTGTAACCTATTCGCACGTATACCTCCAACCTCATGATTTATTTTTTTACAAATTAATCGATCATCTCATTGCACTCAAAATTAGCTTTCTGCAAACTTACCTACTTAGTGTTATATCTTCCATTGCTACACCTTGTTCCAAAACACCGGTTGCTTGCAAGTACATTCAAAGTACTCATCATCTTTCCACTGGTTGTTTAATTGGCCAGGCATGGAAGAGCAGGAATATGGTGAAGAGTTTGTTGGTGACGAACATGCGAACTAGGACGCTTCCTAGTCAGAATTCCTATAGGGTTAAGGAAGCTGGCATGGGTCTGCGCTTTTGATCAAGATTTCCGTTGCTAGTTATGTTTGCTATTTGGCCTTCATTGCCCTACCTATGTAAGACTTGACCTTCATGGTCTTTATTTGTGTAAGATAGTATGAATGGATGTAAGACTCTTGTTACTCAGCTTATGTGTGTTCAATGAGCTTTGATATCCGGGATCACTGTAAACGTGCCTTCGGTGATCATGACTTTTTAGTCGGGGTCCCCACAGAGCTGGTATCAAATCCATCCTAACTATAGGAAGCCTTAGTTGAAATGGACATTAATTAGTATAAAACCCTTTACAAAACTATGCCTAGTTGCTAAGTGCAACAGTTTCTATGCTTCTCTTCTCTTCTAAGTCTATTTCAAACCCTCACTAGCTCTCCTCCCTTCAAACCTTGTAGATGTCCATCGTACCCGAAGACCTCCTAGCATCCGTCTTTCACCTACTCCTTGAGGATAGCTTCGAGAAGTGCCAATATCCCTAACCACCCGTTTTCGTCTACCTCGAGCGCTGGGTCAATGCCGTCACGAAGGAGTGCCACATTGATGTGGTCATGAAGACAAACAACTCTCTCCTAGTTGGTTCTTTGAGGGACAACGGATAGAGAACCTGACACTCACAGTCGAGACAGCTACACATAAGGCACTCCTCCACCTTCGAGACATCGTCCCAGAGATAACTGATGAGCCAGCTACTCGCTACCTACCTTTCAGGAAGGATGATCTTGGACAGAGTTGGACATTGGTCCCATCCAAGGAGGATGGCATACCACTCAGGTTTCAGGCCTATTTCAGCCTCTCCGCCGATAGTTTGGCTCCCAACCTAATTAAGGAGTCCGTGAAGCTCTGTGATGAACTTCACCACACCAGAGAACTACTTCATCAAGCCAAGATGAAGCCAGACAGGGTCAAGAAGGATGGAGCCCCCAGGGGACGACCAGAAGTCGCTTGCAGAGGAGGAATACCCCCAGCTAGAGATGCACTCACACGTCATCGTCGCATGAGTGCGAAGGAATACCGTGCACTCTTCACCAACCCACCAACAAAGCGTCCTCAGGATGGACCTCCTCCTTCTCCGACCCCCTCGATCGGAGATTATGCCTGTACGGACGATCATCAGGAGGAAGACCCAGAGGAGCACGACTATGAAATCGAGAACTCCACCACATGAGTCCGAGAACCTATAGAGTAGGATCAGTCATGTACCCCTCATGCGAAGTCGAGTCTGTGTGATGGTTCATATGAAACCAAGTGTGCTTGTTTTTTGTTTTTATTGTTTGTACTCCGGTGCAAATCACACTTTTGCCTTAGGTAACATGTAAGCGACTCCATCGTCTATCTTATCTTAATATATGTGTTGGTCTTTTGACCTTTGTTTTATCACACTTGCACCATACCAACCCCCTTAGGCGCACTTTTTTCATTGTTGTTTTTCCCTCTCATCTATCCCAGTTATTTTACTTGGCTGCTCCAAACAGGATGGTGACCGCAACCTGCAACAACTCCTTTGCCAACCCTGAAGCCAACAACTCGAGCGAGCAACATGGCGATGGTGGGGCTGCTCACGCTGGAGATCACCCGGAGCAGCCACAAGGTGACATTCCCCCACCACCACCTCCACTGGAGAACATGACCATAGCTCAGTTTCTCTAAGTTCTTCGGGAGCAACACAAAGCCAACACTACAGCTATCCAACATATGGCTCAAGTCCTTGTGAACAACGAGCAGCAAGATAGGAACGGCAATGGCCGATCCACTCTGTCTGAGTTCATGAGGAATTCACCCCCAACCTCCACTGAGACTTCTGAATCCCTGGATGTCAATGACTAGATCCGCACCATCGAGGACCTCCTTGTGTTGGTCAATTGCGGTGAGTATCGTGAGAAGGTGTTGTATGCCTCTCACTGCCTTGGAGGTACCGTCAGAGCTTGGTGGGATGGATTCAAGGTCATGCAAGGAGACCGTGTGATCACCTAGGCTAACTTCAAGGAAAGATTCCGCACTGCCTACATTTCTTCTGGGGTCATGGCTATCAAGAAGAGAGAATTCCGAGTGCTGAAGCAAGGAAGTGGATCTGTCAAGGAGTAAATGTAGATGTTCAATGTGCTGTCAAGGTATGCACCTAAAGATATCAACACTGAGGTTGCTAAGATGGAATGCTTCATGGAAGGACACCAGCAAACCCTACAGTACCAACTCATTGTCTACAACTGTGGGACCTTCTTTGACCTTGTGAACAAGGCCCTCATGCTTGAAGACAAGTGTCGTGCCATGGACGATGGTAGTTCCAGCAACCAGAAGCCTCACCCTTGGTAGCCAGCCCCAGCCAAACCAACCTATCAGCCGCAGTAGGCTAGACCTCTTGCACCTCATAAAAGCTACCAGTCTCACTAGTATGCCAATCCCAGGCCAGCCCACAACAACCCAAATAACAACATTGGTGTTAGAAACAACAACAACAACAACAACAACAACTCCTTTGGTCAGGTCACTTACTTTAGATGTGGTTAGCCTCGACACATCTCTAGACAATGCCCCACCAAGAAGCCAGATGCACCGAGCCCCAATGCGCCAAACCAAAGGGCAAGGCCATGGAGAGCCACCAAGGAACCCAGCTCCTCGCAACCAACCCAACAATGGCACGGGTCGTGCGAATCACGTCACTGCGAAGGAAGCCTAGGAAGACTCGGACGTCATACTGGGTATGTTCCTCATCAACTCAACCCCAGCAATCGTACTATTTGATTGTCGAGCTTTGCATTCTTTTGTCTCAAAAGTTTGCACTAGAAAGTGGTATGAAGCCTACACCTCTGGGTAGTCATATGTTGATACAAACCCTGGGATCATTTATGAAGTCCAGGATAGGATGTAAAGGAGTTGAGATTAACATCAACTGGGTAGACTTTCTAGCAGACCTTATCATCCTAAAGTCGCAAGGCTTGGATGTGATCCTATACATGGACTAGTTAACCAAGCACCAAAGCTTGTTAGACTGTGCCAAGAGGACTGTTACCATCACCAATATCCGAGGAATTGAAGTCATGTATATTCCCAGCCCTTTCACCTCTCAAGCCCCTCAGGTTAATTGTATGTCATGTATTGAGTTGGATCAAGTGCTAGTGGTATGTGAATACCGCGATGTATTTCCTAATGAGCTACCCGGAATGCCTCCCGACCACGACAATGAGTTCATCATTAAGTTAATGCACGGACCAAGACCAATCTATAAGAATCCCTATACAATGGGATCCAAAGAGTTGGTTGAATTCAAGAAGCAACTTGTTGGGCAGCTCAGAAAATGATTATTTCTCCCTAGTGCCTCTCCTTGGGGATCACCTATTCTATTCGTGTCAAAGAGAGATGGAACTGTCCGACTCTGTGTTGATTACCGTTCTCTCAATGAGGTCACAATAAAGAACAAGTACCCACTTCCCAAGATTGAAGACATGTTCGATCAGTTGAATGGAGCCAAGGTGTTTTCCAAGATCGATTGTAGGTATGTGTACTATCAGGTGAATATCAGGGCCCAAGACAATCTGAAGATGGCATTCGTGACCCGGTATGGCATGTATAAATATGTTGTCATGTCGTTTGGGTTGACCAATGCCCCTGCCTACTTCATGTACCTCATGAACAAAGCCTTCATGTAGTACTTGGACAAGTTTGTTCTTGTCTTCATTGATGACATACTCATCTTTTCCAAGTCTGAAGAACAGAACGAGCAACACTTGAGATTGGTCCTACACAAGCACCGAGAGCACCACCTTTATGCCAAATTCGGCAAGTGTGAATTCTGGCTACATGAAGTTGGATTCTTGGGCCATGTGTTGACTATAGAAGGGTTATCAATGAATCCTACCAAGATTGAAGGCGTGACTGAATGACAATCCCAAAGCAATGTGAAGGAAGTCAGAAGCTTCCTTAGACTCATGGGATATTACCGCAAGTTTGCCAGAGAATTATCAAGCATTGCCCAACCCATGACTCAGCTTTTGAAGAAGGACAAGAAGTTCGAATGGACACCGAAGTGCGAAGAAACCTTCCAAGATCTCAAGAAGAGATTGACAACAGCCCTAGTTTTGGCCACCCCCGATATTCACAAGGAGTTTGTGATATATTGTGATGCATCGAGAACCGGGCTTGGAGGTGTTATGATGCAAGAAGGCAGAGTCAGAGCATATTTATCCAGACAGCTACGTCCCCACGAAGAGAACTAAACCACTCACGATCTTGAGTTGGCAGCTCTAGTTCATGCCTTGAAGACATGGAGACATTACCTTCTAGGTAAGCGATGTGAGACATACACAGACCACAAAAGTTTGAAGTATATCTTCACACAAAAGGAATTGAACATGAGGCAGCGAAGATGGTTGGAGTTGATCAAGGATTATGACCTTAGTGTTCAATACCATAGTGGAAAAGCTAACGTGATAGTAGACGCATTAAGAAGAAAGGCTTGTTCCTTGAATGCAATGATTAAGGAAAGGCTACCCGTGTTATATGAAGAGCTTGAAAGCTTCGGATTGGAACTAGTTGCACCTGGATTCCTGGCCAACCTCAAAGTGAAGCCTACCTTGATGAACGATATTAAGGAAGCCCGGAAGGGAGAGGAGAGAATTGAAGGCATCAAGAGGAAGATCAAGGTAGGCAAGGCCCCGGGATTCTCACTGGGTGAACTAGGAGTTGTATGGTTTGGGAAACGTATACGTACCCAACAAAGTTGAGCTTAAGAACTTGAGCTTGCAAGAAGCTCATGACACTCTGTATTCCATCCATCATGGAGGAACCAATATGTACCAAGACCTCAAAGCAAGATTTTGGTGGCATGGCATGAAGAGGGAAATAGGCACCTTTTTTGCTAAGTGTGACCTATGCCAGAGAGTTGAAGCTGAGCACCAACAACCTGCTGGATTATTTCAATCTCTCAAATTGCCTGAATGGAAGTGGTACAAAGTCGACATAGACTTCATCAATGGATTGCCCAGGTCAAGCAAAGGACATGATTCCTTTTGGGTCATAATCGATCATTGGACCAACTTAGCCCACTTCATTCTCGTCAAGACCACCTATAATGGAAGCCAGCTAGCAAACCTCTACATCAACCACATTGTGAGTCTTCACGGAGTTCCAAAGGAGTTTGTGTCAGACCAAGGCACCTAGTTTATCTCGAGATTCTGGAAGAAGTTTCAAGAAGCAATGCGAACAAAGCTCTCCTTTAGCAATGCTTTTCACCCTAGACCGGAGGACAAACGGAGCGAGTAAATCAGATACTCAAAGGCATGCTTCATGCTTGTGTTCTAGCATATGGAGCCAAGTGGGAAGATTGCCTACCATTCGCCGAGTTCTCCTACAAAAACAGCTATCAGTTGAGTCTTCAAATGGCACCATTGGAGGTGTTGTATGGACACAAGTGTCGTACTCCCCTCAATTGGTCAGAAATCAGGGACGGACTAGTCTTTGGACTAGATATCCTTCGCGAAGCAGAAGAGCAACTTCAACTCGTCCAAGAGCGTCTCTATATCGTCAAAACAAGAAAGAAGAGCTAGGCCGGATCTCACCACTGAGATCTGAACCTCAATGTCGGACATCATGTCTATCTTCAAGTCACGTCTCTCAAAGGAAGCAAGTGTTTCCACGTCAAAGGGGATCTTGCACCAAGGTACATCGGCGCCTTTAAGATCACCGCAAGACAAGGAGAAGTTGCCTATCAGCTAGAGCTACCTTTCGAGCTATCAGATGTGCACAACATTTTCCACATGTCGCAGCTCCGGAAGTGTCTCCAAGTCCCCAACCGCCCCGACCTCTACAAGGACATACATCATCAGGCCATCGACCTTCAAGCAGACCTCACTTATCGTGAGAGGCTAGCTTCCATTTTGGATGAAGCTGAACGTTGCACCAGAAGCCGCACCATCCAGTACTTCAAGGTCCAATGGAGCAACCACACCGATGCAGAAGCCACCTGAGACCGTGAAGACTACCTTAGATTAGAGTTCCCTGATCTTTTAAGGGCTTAGCCTAGGAATCTTGAAGACGGGATTCTTGTAAGGGGGGTAGGTCTATCACACCCTATGTTGTATCACTTTGCTATGCTATGATTTTATAAATTTTGGACCCATTTAAATCTTTTAAGTGCTCGTGCTTGATTGAATTCTTTAATGTTTGCTTGTTTGGTTCATTGAGTTTTAGCGCTCAAAGATCTTCTTCCTTCTATAAGTCTCTCCCCCTTGATCCAAACTTCCTGCCCAGTGATTATTCCATGTGTGTTGTACCCAAAACTATTTTTGTCAGAATTTATTTTTTCCAAAAATGATTTATTCATATTAGATTTTCAAAAAAACTGTGAGTTCAGGTTTGTACTACAAGTCCTCAAATTGGGGGGATTGTTTTACCCCGAAAACTTTATTTGGAACCTACTATATATAAGACTTCCCAACACCACAAAATATTAATTTTTAAGATTGTTTTCATATTTTACTTAAAGGATTTTTCTGAAGGACATAAATGGTCTTTCATAGGGGAAAATTATTGGGTTTTTTATTTCTGTGCCCCTGGTTCCTTAGCTCTACTCATTCATCCCCATGCACTTAACTTTTGCTCACTTTTCCCCACTCCCTTGCCTGAAACCCTCAGAACATGTTACAATAGACGTTGCCGTCGGGTCAATGCCTCTGACCGTTAACTCTAACAAGTGGGGCCGCTCCCGCGAATGCAGCTGACCACGGTCATGGGGTAGCACGTGTCCATGGGACTTGCCCAAAACGTCACATCATATAAAGAGGGGAAACCACCTCCATCGCCCCTACCAGTTCCCCCACAAATCCCCTCCCTGCTGCATCGTCTTCCTCTCCCCCACCGGCGTCATCTTGCTCTCCTCCACTGTCTCCACCGCACCGTCTCACTCTCCCCCACCGCATCCTCTTCCTCACCTTCATCGCCTCCATCTGTACGATGGCGAAAGCTCGTGGCAACACCAGCGCAGCGGCCAGAGATGTAGTGGAGATGCAGGGCGAGGTGATCGCAGATGAATTGAAGAACGTTGGCAGCATCCACGGCGGTGCGGGGAAACTCGCAACCACTGCAGATGTGGAGAAAGAAGTGGCGGGGTCCGCCTCAACGCTGCAGAAGGCGACGACGTCGAGCGGCATAGTCCATCCCGATACCCCCGATGCACAGCCTGGCGAGGAGCAGGAGGTATTTGCACTTGCTTTACGATATTAGCTTGTAGATTTAGTTGCATTGGTTAGATTGTGATTCATATGGTAGTTCAGATGGTTAGAGTAGTTGGTTTGACAGATGGGCTGGGCTTTTCTGTATGGGTCCTTTCTGTATTGAGGTGATTGGGGTTTTTGTACTAGGGTTTTTAAGATTACATTCTTTGCAAAAATGCAAGATAAACCTGTATGAGAGATAGGGATCTTTGTGCTTCAATGCCACACAGATGTATGCTTATTAGATTTTGTTTTTAATGCTCACAGATTGGGGTTTCTAATGCTACAAACATGTAGGCTTATTAGATTGGGTCTCTACTAGATTTGTTTTTGAACGCTACTCAGATTGGGGTTTTGAATCTCATATACCCAAATGGAATCCATTGATTAAGAAGTTATTTGATTCATTACTATATAAATTTGTCCACAATATGTACTTATATTAGCTCTGTTGTTCAATGTGTGTGCATGACAATGGAAGATGCAAATAGGATCATAGTATATTAGCCCTATGATCAATGTAAATTGCATATCTAAATTTTCAATGGGATGTAATTGTATATTCAGGAGGATGATGGTTGGGGAAAAAAGAGGAAGTTGGACCTTACTGACTTCAAGGACCCGTACAATCCAGAGTATTGGATCGACGAAGAGTGTGAGGTAAGCCTACTTGAAATTTAGATTGTTCATTTACCCTAGTTCCTTTGACATGGTGTATATGAAACTATAATGCATCTATCTAAATTCATTCGTGTGTGCAGTACATCTCTGGAGAAGATGTGGATGTGGACAACTTCGCGTCCTTCAAAGCGAAGGAAGAGGAGAAGATTGGTGCCAAGGGAGATGATTACTACTACAAGAGCAGGACCAAAATTTGGTGCTGCCCCTGCTGCACTACCATGGCAAAGCCAAAGTCCGCCGCTTCGTTCACCTTCTAGCTCATGCGGAAGATGTAGCCATCAACTACGAGGACTACAAGATCAGGGGCCAGCATGCTGCCCTCGTGAAAGTCATGACTCCCATTCCCAACTAATTGATGATGTGATGATGTGTTTTAATGTGAACTTTGTGTGTTTGGTTGTTTGGGAACTTTCTTTGTGAACTGGATGTGTTATATGGATGGTATGGTACTATGTGGTATTCTATATATATGCATGTGGCTATCTATGTTGCTTATTTGTGTGTTTTCAAATTTGTCTGCTATGATTTGTTTCAGTGTTTATTTTCAAAGTTTAGGTGCTGCAGTGATCACACATGTTGTTTCAGTGTTGCTTCACTGATCACAGATGCTACAAAGAATAAGGAAAAAGAGCAAATAGTCCATCATTTATCAAATATTCCAATAACAGAGCAAAAAACAACACTTGAATGAAGATGTAATGATTTTTGTAATAAAGGAGTACAAAAATTATTTGTCTCATGTTTTATAATAAAATGCATGCTTTTTCCCACCAGCATGTCTCATTATCTGATGTTTTGAACTGACATTCGACAGGACAGTATAAATTAAAGAAAATGCAAAAGAAAAAAAAACTTGGAAAACTATCTATGTTTGTGTAGGAGATCATGTGTGCAAAATTTGAGGTGATTTAGAGGAGGTCAAAGAAATTTGAATTTGAGAAATGTGCTACAAATGAGCTCCCAGCCTAGGGTAAACAACCCATTTGTAATCAAGTTTTTTTGGACCTACTCTAAATGAGCCAAATGTTTTTTTACTAACACCTATTCAATATATATAGTGTAGATTTGAAGTCTCACTATTTTTTGAATTAATCTTCATATTTGTACATTTTCTTTTGAAAAAATATGCTTTCATATAAAAACTATTAAAACACGTTTAAAATATGAAAATGGAAAACTAAGTTCAGAGCCTTCTTATTCGCTTTGAAATAAAAATTTGGTGACTTTTTGATTTTGTTTTAAAAAAATTAGACCCTGTAGGTAACCCTACCTCCTCTCCTTGAACTCTATGAAATCTTGTACGTGATAGCTCATATGTGTGAAGGTTTTCTCATGAAAATGACCATACAATAAGTTTATGCTTTTTGCATGGTAACATGTCACATAAGACGACATTGTGCGCAGGTT
This sequence comes from Hordeum marinum, assembly GCA_022496015.1. NCBI lineage: Eukaryota > Viridiplantae > Streptophyta > Magnoliopsida > Poales > Poaceae > Hordeum > Hordeum marinum. Next base: position 137,466,459 of record CM039675.1, on the reverse strand, counting down.
TTTAATTTTTTTGATTTTGTTAAATTAATGGTCCTCATTTGACCTCGATCGTGTCAGCTAGGTTTTTTTCATGAAAATGACCATAGACCAAGTTTAGTATTTTTTTTCTCATTAGTGTGTCTTATAAAACGATGAACGGCAAAGGTTTCATAGTTTTCGATTTTTTGTAAATTAGTTATGCTTCGTCAAAGCCTTCGAAATCCCGTTGACCAGCTCAAAACCCCGTGGGGTTTCGCCTAACCCTAGCTCCGAATGTCAGTCGTCCGATCATACCCTAGCGCCAAGCGACAGCCCTCAGATGTGGTCTTCTAGAAGGAATTCGGTGGGCAAGCTGCATGCAGGCTCCGCGCCGTTGGATCACAAGGACGGCTCCGCATCGTTGGATCGTGGGGCAATCTATGAGAGGCGATCCTATTGGTTGTGCCTGGCTGCTCGCCCACCACTGACTCCGCGAAAAAAATGGATCTTGTCCGTCGAATTGTTATCAGGCCCAAAAGGAAACCAAGCTCTGGTTGGGCCGTCGAATTGCGTCATTTTTTTTGCATTGTTTGCTCTATTTTTTGTGACCGTGCTGGCTTTGTTTCTTGGTTGCATCGTTTGACATTACACAACAATTGACATTGCGTAGAAAATTTAGTTCTTTTTGTTCTATACAAATGCAAAATGACCAAATTTATAAGGGCCAAATTTATTTTTGTCATGCAAAATGGCCACAAACTATTCAAAAATTGTCTCTTTTTGTTCATATAGTATAGTTTTTTGGAATTTTTTTGACGTATCTGTTCATATAATATATATGACCACGGATTGCAACACCTGCAATTAGCTTATTTTTCTTCTTCTTTTCAATGCACCATTTCCCACGCATGTACACTCCCGATGCTGCGGTGGGTTTGAAAACGGGCTACTTCACATTTGACCCCGTTATTGCCACGGCCAAATAACACATAGCACTACTGCTATTTAAGCCACCCTCTGCCTCTGCCATCCCTCATCCATCTCTCATCCTCTACCATCTGCCCTTCTTGCTCTTCGCCCCCTTCTCCTTCTTCTGCACATCCCTCAGGCATGCAGTACACCAGGCCAACCTACCGCTTCCCACCCACTGTGCCGGAGAGGCTCTACCCTACCAGCGTGTACGTTGAGCGCACACTGCATGTGCGAGCGATATCAAGGTGGTGGGCCACAAGTAACTTCACCGAGTTCTTCCTCGGGGCCGGCTATAGACACCTCCCGCGGGGATCTCCAGCGATGTTACGCGTCAAGGAGGTCATCCAAAACGGGGTGGTGGTTGCTCTCCTTTCCCACTTCACGAACACATTCGATGCCTTCTACCTCCTCGATTAGGTCTTTTGGTGTGGCTGCGAGTTCATCGCTTTCACCATGCACAACATGTTTACGGAGTACACCAACATCTTCCCCACCGCGTCGCGCATGCACACTCTTCCGTACCCCATCGACAACGCCCCTGAGGAGCAGTGGAGGGCGCACGAAGGAGGAGCGAGGTGGAGAAGGTGACAGCTAGGGATCTGAACCCTCTATCTGTTGTTTAATCTATGTTATATTAATTAAGTTGTAATTGAACCATGTTGGAGATATGGGCTTGCTGGCCATTTTATTAAGTTCTATTATTAAGTTTTCTATCTATTCTATTATTAAGTTCTTGCTAGTTTGAACTATGTGATCGTGCTATGGGCTTGTTGGACCTATCTACATATTTGTTGATTGTTTTCTTAGAGAGCTCGCTTTGTTAGTTACCACCTAGTGCATGCAGCACACCGAAAAGGCTCAAACTGATCGTAAAATTGATGCTATAAATCGAGGAGACAAGCATGTGAGAAGAGAGTAACCAGCAGCAGCGACCGTCACTACATCCGTGGCGGCTGGCGTGCACGAAAGCCGCTCGGACAGTGCATCATGGCGACACGCATCGGCGCATGTAGGCTCGGTCGACGCATGAAGGCTCGGTTGATGCATCGTGGCAGTGCGCATCGACCCATGTAGGCAGGCTTTCTGGGTGCATGCATGGCAGACTTCTGCCGTGGCGGAGCGCGCAGGCTGTTCAATGCGAGGGACGGCCCAACAAAACCAAGGCCCAACAAAACCATGGTCGAACAACGACACCGCCCAATGCAGCCCCACTTGTTAGGTCCAACGGGTGACACAGTCCACCATGGCCCCACTTGTCAAAGTTAACGGTCAAGCCATTGACCCGATGGCAACGTCCGTTGTCACCTGTTCTGAGGGTTTCAGGCAAGGAAGTGGGGAAAACTAAGCAAAAGTTAAGAGTGCGGGGATGAATGAGTAGAGCTAAGGAACCAGGGGCACAGATGTAAAAAGCCCAAAATTATTTTTATGCTTTTGAAATATTGGAGAAAATTTAGGGAAACACAATGGACAAATATTTTCCATATATATGAGTTTCAGCACATGGTCATGTTCAAAATGATGGGCAAAACCCTCCAAAACCCTTTCAGCTTAAATCAAGCATTTGAAATATTTCTATAAGAAATATTCTCAAATAAATCCAGGAAAATACCAGAAAGTCGCATATGCTATATGTGATGATCTTGAAAAGTCTCATCTCAATCCCCATTGATTTGATTCACCAAAATATTCCAAAACCATTCCTGCCCATGTCCAAATTTGAGAAACTCTACATTGTCAACTGTCTCCTAGTGACCCCAAACTTTGTGGGAATGTTCTAATCCATAAATAATGTTATAACACCAAGTGGTCCATTTAGGAGAATAGTATTGCATGGATTGATCTGCAGAAACTTGATGCTGTTAATTTCTAGGGTTTACCAAGTTTGCACTATCAACTTTCCTCAAATAATCTAAAACTTGGTAGTCCACTCTATTTTTACCTACACTTTCATCTATTAAATATCAAGGCAAGTAGAATTCATTTAGTTTCCCAAATCAACATCAAACACCTTTTGGTTGTTTAGTAAGAACCCTGCTTGACCCCTTCCACTATTCTCCTTCACCTAAGCTTTTTACCACAGTCTCACATTGTTCACACTTCCCTCTAGTAATAAGCCCTAGCTCTGGTTCACTAAAAGGTATGGTGAAAACCCTCATTTTACCTCCCTGGACAAGGTAGGAAGGAGCTTCCCTCCCTCTCATTTCTATCTTTCTACCCAAGCCTTACTCCCCAAGTCTCCCAAAGCATCCTTGCACCCTCCATAAGCTACTGGCCAAAGTAGGGCACCCTCTAGAGCATGCTACATGCACCCGAGCACTATAGTCGGCACCCATCTAGAGCCCAGGCAGCCTTGGGAGGTGGGTCATGTCCCCCGGCTTCTCCTCGACGTCCACGAGACGCCAAGTGGTCAAGCCCCTCCTCCTTATCTCTCTGGCACCATCAGTTGTGTGTGCCCGACACCGCCCGCACCGCTAGTGCCCATTCATGAAAGGGGACCCGTCTCGAGCTCGCCCTACTCTTCCTAGACTAGCCCCACCAGCGTCGTGGAGCATCCCTGACCCCCTCCTGTGGCCTCCAGAACCCATCCGTCTGACGCCCAAGAACCCATTCCATGTCAAGCCCCAGCCTCCCTATAAGGGGCATCCCCGAGCACCTCTTGCGGCTTTCCTCCCTAAGGGAGCCCCGAGCGCGAGATCGAGCCGGAGCTACACCATGTCAGCTTGCCGGCAACTGTGCGGTACATGCTTCCTCTTGATCCCATTCTTCCTCCGTTGGAACCACCTTGAGGCCCTGACCTCATTGCCCCTCATCCCTGCTTGTGTTGCAGCTCAGGGCGACGAAATCGAGCTCGGTCTGTAGCACCGCCGCCCTTCTTCCTCATCGTCGGTGTTCCTGTCAGCTCTGGTGGCCAGCTCCACCCCTCGGAGACACGTGACATCCCCTAGAACCCGTCGGTGCCGTCAGGTCCGCCTACAGCGCCCCGTGTTGTCACTGGTGAACTCCTCCCCGATCTGGCTAGATGTAGGAGATGACAGGTGGCCCCTCCTATCATCCCCTCCTGACCCTCTATCTCACTGACGAGCGGGCCCAACGCGTCAGGTTTGTACACGCGCGTTGTGTCAGTCAAAGGTGCACTTTGCCTTGATGCCATCAGCGTTGCCGCCTGGCGCAGGCTGTTTCCCTGTGGGTCGGCTCTATTGAGCTCATTTTGGCCCACGGGGACAGTAGCTTCTCCCTTTTTCATTTTTCAAGAAACTATAAAAATCCCACATAATTGAATATTTTTTCAAATTCAAATATTCTTCCACCATAAATATTGAAATATTATGTACTATTTAATTATTCCCCTTTTGAAAAAAATGAAAATGTTTTATGTAGTGGTTTTTATTTAAAACTTAGTTTCGAATATTTTAAACCTTTGTTAAAATAGTTTTCAAAACCGTTTTCACTTCAAACCCAGAGACAAAAAATTAGTTTTTATTTTGGTATTTTACAAAGTAGTGTGACATTTTAGAAGTGGATTATGTGGTCTATTTTTGTTGTGTTGTTATTTTTGCTCGTTATTATCGCAATGATAGATTGCGTTGTTGATGAGGGAGTTGGACATGAAGACTTTGAAGATCCCGAGGACTTTGTTGAGCCAGGCAAGCATCCCTTTAACCATGTTAAGAAACCATTTTTATTGCAAGGCAAATAGCACTTTATTTTCATTATATTGACCATGATGATGTGCTAACCACTTCGGTGGGTTTCCTCCGATACTTTTACCATTGATACTTGCATCGTGCATGACCCTACCTCCTTATGAGGGTTATGCGGGTGGAAGTAGCTAGGATGCTAAGTAGATGATGCGCAAAAAGGGACGGGGATATGCTTGGTGATGGAAACAAAAGTGTTTTCAAAGACTTTTTGAAACCCAGTCGGGTGCCACTAATGCCCGAGGGAGATGATGATGACCTAGGTAGCCACTTGGTAAAGAAGTGGTGTACCAAGGAAAGTGGGTTTGTGTGTTTTCAAAAACGGATTAGATTTAAGAATTGTCGACCGTTCCCAACCTTACATGTACAACCATGATACCCTTATGGAAAAGGGCTTTGTTGATTACATTTGTGGGTAGTAGCATAGAGCCCGCATTACTAGTGGCAAGAGTGACATTGTCACTCTTGATACGGGGTTGTACAGAAAGGACGATCATGTGTTGTTTTCATAGACACCGGGCACACCATTGGTCCCTACATGGATGATACTTGTGATGTGCATCATGTGGTTTGTTTGCCATCGAGTGGAATCTTTGGTAGTATCATCAGGGAAAGGTAATGTTTAGGTACTTACCTCGGGTATGCAATACACCACGAGTCCTTGCTTCACACGAAAGTTTGCCAAGTCTTGTGGGTAAAGTGTGCAACATCTGAAGAGTGTAAAACTATTCTAATAGCCATGTCGACAGTCAAGGACACTTGGGTGGTGTTGCTTAAAGTATGGACAGTGTTTTCACAAACTGGTGTGTGTGTGTGTGTGTTGGTGACAAACGAGATACATCAGATAAATCAGATAACTTGGCATGATGATTGAACATGAGATGTTCAACCCCTGTTTATATATATATATAACATGAGATGTTCCCGCGGATACCTACAACCTCATGATGTATGCTTTTACAAATTAATTGATCATCTCATTGCACTCAAAATTAGCTTTCTGCAAACTTACCTACTTAGTGGTATATCTTGCATTGTTACACCTTGTTCCAAAACATGGGTTGCTTGCGAGTATAGTCAAAGTACTCATTGGCTTGCCACTGGTTTTTTAATTGGCCAGACATGGAAGAGCGGGAATACGGTGAAGAGTTCGTTGCTGGCGAACATGCGAACTAGGACGCTTCCTAGTCAGAATTCCTGTAGGGTTAAGGAATATGGCATGGGTCTACGCTTTCGATCAAGATTTCTGCTACTAGGTATGTTTCCTATTTGGCCTTCATGTCCCTACCTATGTAAGACTAGACCCTCATGGTCTTTATTTGTGTAAGACGGTATGAATCCATGTAAGACTCTTGTTATTCAGCTTCTATGTGATGAGTGAGCATTGATCTCTGGGATCACTGTACACGTGCATTCGATGATCACGACTTATGAGTTGGGGTCCCCATAATTCTCCACCTATGTACCCGATGGCAAGTCTCGGGATAGATGTCAGCGTCATGAGCTCCATTCCCCTACAAACGGTTGTGGAGCGCCCGAAGTTGGTCAACACCCGCTCAGCCCCAAAGGGGAGCCTCCTGGCAGAGGATGCGCCGACAAATGGAGCCTTCGATGACCGCACGACACTAATAGATGTCACCGGAGGGGACAACACCCCTCACCAACAGGAACCCCTGGTTAAGTTCTCACTATCGAAAACTCCCGTTCCCACCTTCTTCTCTGTTGTCTCTCTTGTTTTTCTTCTTGAACTTCTTCTTAGCTCATTTTTTCATTTTCCCCTGCATTGCAGATTTGCCCCCGTCGAGAGAGCCTGACGATGATGTCAACATCAAGGGGATCGCGAAGGAAGCGGCTGAGAAGGTGACCCTAGTGGCATCCGAGGAGAACATCACCCCTCATGCCCCCAGGGACACTAGCAAGCAGGTCCTCAAGGAGGCATCCTTGGGGGCGGCAACAGGTGTCACGGATGCTTCCGCTTCTACGGTGTCAGGAGCGGGTATGTCCTTCTCGCTGGGGGCCCTAGCAGGATCATTGCCGGCCCACCTTCTCCGACGGAGCCGCCTCGAATATGGTACCTAAGGATCTGGGACCTGCAATTTGCCAGTTTTCCTGGGGACGCGGTGTTCAGGGCCTTCTCCGAGGGGGCGGCCGTCAACGGGGATGCTGTCACCCCTGGAGGAGGTGCGATGGTTGACCCCCTTGGCGTAGGTGACGAGGCCAAGGAGCACACCATCCTGTCCTTTGTGGGCAGGGACTATCGGCGGCTGCAGGCACTCTGCACCAGCCATTTGGAGAGGCTCAATCGCTGGGAAGCTCTCCTTGCGGCTATAGAGGATAGGTTTTGGGTGCTCCTTTCGGAGACGCAAACCTGGTTCACTAAGAACCGCAAGGACCTCTCTGTGTAGTAGGTCGAGCTCGGCAAGGCTAAAGTTGTGCTCATCAACTAGAGGGCCGAAGCGGAGAATATCTGAAGGGAGACGGAGGAGATCCTTGCCAACACCGAGGCAGAGCAGACCTCATGCAAGATATCGCTCGACTATAGGGAGGATGAACTCGCCGCTCGGGAAAGGGCTCTCGCCAACCAGCTTGGAGACAAACTGGAGCAGCAAATCCAAGAGTTGGAGGCGAAGCATAGACACGGCCTCGAGAAGCAGGCCATTGAGCAAGCCAGCAAGCTCCAAGAGGACGTGATACGTCTCTAACATATCTATATTTTTTTATTGTTCCATGCTATTATATTATCTGTTTTGGATGTTTAATATGCATTAATATGCTATTTTATATTATTTTTGGGGACTAACCTATTAGTCTAGAGCCTAGTGCCAGTTTCTGTTTTTTCCTTGTTTTTGAGTTTTGCAGATAAGGAATATTAAACGGAGTCCATACAGAATAAAACCTTCGGAATGATTTTTTCTAGAACGAAAGGAAACTACGAGACTTGAGAAGCAAGGCAGAGGAGCCACCGTGGGGCCACAAGCCCTAGGGGCACGGCCAGGCGGTAGGCCGAGCTAGGCCAGCTTGTGGGCCCATGGCAGCTCCCCTAACTCTAAGCTTCGGTCTATAAATTCCCAAATATTCCATCATTATCGTAAAGAGCCACAAAAGCACTTTTCCACCGCCAGAAGCCTCCGTTCCCGAGAGATCCAATCTTGGAGCCTTTTCCGGTAATCTGGCGGAGGGGGATTCGATCACTAAGGGCATCTACATCAACTCCATTACCCCTCTGATGATGTGTGAGTAGTTCACCACAGACCTACGGGTCCGTAGCTAGTATCTAGATGGCTTCTTCTCTCTCTTTGCTTCCCAATACCATGTTCTTCATGATCTTCATGGAGATCTATCCGATGTAATACTCTTTTGCGGTGTGTTTCTTGAGATCCGATGAATTGTGGGTTTGTGTTCATATTATCCATGAATATTATTGAGTCTTTCCTGAATTCTTATATGCATGATTTCATATCTTTGCAAGTCTCTTCGAGTTAATGGTTTGGTTTGGCCAACTAGATTGGTAATTCTTGCAATGGAGAAGTGCTTAGTTTTGGTTCAATCTTGCGGTGTCCTCACCCAGTGACAAGTAGGGGTAGTGAGGCATGTATTGTATTGTTTCCATCAAGGGTAAAAAGATGGGTTTTCATCACATTGCTTGATTTTATCCCTCCACATCATGTCATCCTACTTAATGCGTTACTCTATTCTTCATGAACTTAATACTCTAGATGCAGGCAGGAGTCGGTCGATGTGTGGAGTAATAGTAGTAGATGCAGAATCGTTTCGGTCTACTTGTCACGGACGTGATGCCTATATGCATAATCATTGCCTTGGATATCTTCATAATTATTCGCTTTTCTATCAATTGCTCGACAGTAATTTGTTCACCCATCGTAATACTTGCCATCATGAGAGAAGCCATCTAGTCAAACCTATAGCCCTGGGGTCTATTTTCCATATTATACTTTCAGATCTAAAACCAAAAATACCAAAAAAATACTTGCTGCCTTATTTTTGCTTTTATTTTTACTTTCCGTTCAAGCATCCTGTTATATCTATCTATATTAGATCTTATCCTTGCAAGTAACCGTGAAGGTATTGACAACCGCTTTATAGCGTTGGGTGAAAGAGTTTGATTCTTTGTGCAGGTACATCTATTGGTTACTCACTTGTATCTCCTACTGGATTGATACCTTGGTTCTCAAAAACTGAGGGAAATACTTATCTACTTTGCTGCATCAAATTGTTCCTCTTCACGGGAAACCAATGCATGCTTGAGAAGTAGCACGACGTCAATGCCACCGAGGTTGCTCAATCCACTAAGGCTGTGATGGAGAGCAAGGTGTAGCAGCTGGAAGCAGCCTTCACCCTCTCTAAGTAGGAGGTCTCGAAGGTGAAGGATGACATCCAAAAGGGGATCCAAACCTTGGCGAACCTGCAGGTTGGGCTTGCTAACAAAGCCAAAGAGTTGGAGGTTGCCGCGGACACCATTGCTGATATGCGCATAAAGGTGAGCACCCACAACGACAGTCTTGAGGTCGCCTTTCAAAGGGAGCTTGGTGTGCACGAGGATCTCCAGAAGGAGAAGGCACTGCTCGCTTCTACTGCACACACACCTCCAATGGACTCCTGGAGATTGTCGAGCTATAGACGGAGTAGCTTGTCGACATCGCAAGCAAGCTCTTCATCCAGCGTGCTAAGATGGGTCTAGGGGATTGGGCCTTTTCCAACGATATCAGGGAGGTGCCGAGCGCAGGGGTGTCCATTTACTTAGGCAAGCTCGTCGACGTCTTGGCAATGTATGAGGTGGGGCGGGATGAAGAATTCCTCCACGGTTGTCATGAGCTGTGCCATGGGGCCCTCCACAAGGTCTTGGTGAAGGTAGCCTACCACAACCCCGGCATCGACTTGAGCAAGGCCTTGTCCAGGCTATCGAAGCGCTTTGACACCAGCAAACTCGAGACCCTGGTTGCTCCCTTTTCTAACAAACCTGGTTCTGTTACCTTGAACAAGTGATTTTCATGCTACAACGCATGTGCTGACAACATCTGCCTTATGGTTAGCATTGTACTTTGCTTTTGAATGCATGTATCCCGTCCATTGAGATGAATGGTTGGTTCCCTTTGTTCAATTTTATACTTGCATGTTACAAACCCTACGCTTGTAGGGAATGCATGTCGGTGCGTGCATCTGTACCTCGAATGCTTCGAGGGAGGACCCTTAGCGATTCATCGGTGATGTCACTATCGGTAAGGCTGCTTTGCCATCCTTGCCCCAGCCGCCTAAGATGCTAAGTGGACTGGAAACATCCTAGGGAGCAAACAATTCTGATAAGGGCCCTTCGCATGCAGGTTTTCTTGTACAAGTACAAACTTTTGTTTGTGGGGAAAACCCAGAATTTTCAAGAAGTTTCTATAACTGAGCTTTCTTTCGCTGCTTTCCTCGTTTTGATGTGATTGCTTCCAAACGTGTTTGTAGGTGTCCATACCATCACTCCCCCTAGAAGACTTGCACGTGAGGGCCTGTCCTTCATTTCGAGAAAAGGAAAGAAAAGAAAATAGAGGCCGGGAGCCTTAGTGGTTCGATAGCTGTCTCACAAGAGCAAAGGGTGACCGCAACATTTCATGTACCATACATAACTTAAACATGTATTAGACAAAGAGTTGGAGAACACTTAGCTTTTACTAACTACACACAGGATCATCGCCTTGCTTTGTACAAATGATTACATGCCTTGTTGAGAGATTGTACAAAAGGGGTTGCCGGGTGATCCGACAACAGCGCCTTATGGGTGGAACTTACAAAAGCGCCAGTGTTTATGGCACTTGGGTGTCACTCCCGGTCTTTAGGAGCTTCTTGCCGGCGCTAGTAACTTGTTCCACCTAACAAGGGTTTGATGGTTCTGTTCTTCTTGCTCTGGCGGCAGAAGTCTCAAGTGAGCCATCGACGGGCATGTTGTGCACGATGGCACGCTCCCCAGAGTCCTATTGAACTTCGCCAAAAGTCTTGGTCTTCTTCCTTCCCCAGGAGTTTTGCTGGCAGGAGCGAGTGCCTTGTCGGCAGACGCTGCAACTGCCTCCCGATAGAGCTTGTCGATGCAGAGGATCGCGTCCTTGTTGTCAGCATGGATGGTGATGATACTCATCGGGCCTGGCATCTTAAGTGTGTTTTGGCGTGATGAGATGCCGCCATGAACTTTGCTAGTGTCGAACGGCCCAAGATTCCATTGTAGGGTAGTGACATCTTGGCGACGTCGAAGACGACCCTTCTGTCCTGAAGATGAACCCATTGCCGAATGTCACCGGAAGAATAATCTTTCCCTTGGGCTGCGACCTCCCTGGGTTGACACTGTCAAAGGACCCCATCGGCTTGAGATCCATGTCGAGAATCTGCACCCGCTTGATCATGTCGAGCAAGATCGGGTTCAAGCTAGCCCCACTATCGACCAACATCTTTGTGACCTTCAGGTTGCGGATTGTTAGTGAAACCAGCAACAGCACACACTCGACAAAAGTGGTGGGGTTGGTGTGATCCTCTACGTCAAAGATGATGGGAGTGTGGGACCGCTTGAGGGATTTCCTTGCCTCTGCCACTGGTTCTGTTGCGTTGACCTCTCAGGCCCATTACTTGAGCTGCTTGTGGGAGGAGTGCAAAGAGACTCCTCTATCCACACATGGCATTCATAGCCTTCTAAAACTCTTGTCCATTAGATCCTTCTTCATCCTCATCATCATCTACATCTTCGTCGTTAGATTTCTTGTGTGGGCCTCGAGCAGGCTTCTCCTTTTGTTGCTTGGCCTTGCCATAGCAACCGCTGTGGTTCTTCTTGGTAGACCAACTAGAACCATCCTGGCCCTTCTCCTTGTCGGGATTTTCATACTCTTGCTTCTACTTCTCAGCAACTTGTTCTACTTGGCGACACTCGATGATGTAATGGCCCTCCTCGGCTCAGACTCCCGCAACCTCCTCGATCTTGATATGGATTGAGGGAATGAGCGCTCGCCTACCTCTCGTGCCTCCATCCCGAGCTCCTCGTCGCCTCGTCGGACATCGCCGCCAACCAAGACCCTGCCGCCGGACCAACAGGTCAAGTGCCTCGCATCCCTTGCCCTCCTTGCTGGCTCTCATGCTCCTCTAACTGCCTCGCTCTCTCTCTCTCTCTTTGCTGCAAGGACAAAGACAACCAAGGCGACCCGCCATCGATCTACTTCGGCCGGCAACCATCCACCATGTCGCTGCTCGGATCCGAACCGCCATGTCCAGATCCTTCCGTTCCCGTCGTCCATCGTCCTCCCCATGGCCAACGATTGTCGCTGCTGGCATCGTTGAATGTGCCATGGCCTCGTGTTCTTTCGCATCGAATGTGTCCAAGGAGACAAGTGCCCTCGCGTTGACCGATTGATGGCTAGCGTGGATCGGTATCATGTCGTGCGTGTCACGCCCAAGATGCGATGTTATCCTTATTTTGGTACGAAGGCCTCGACAGGGATAGAAGCGCATCTCGTCGTTTCGCAAGAATGGATATCATTACAAGTACATGTATAGAAGAGATGAGTATATGGAATTGTCTTACACTCGCCACAAGCTACATCAAGATCACATCAATACAACAACATATTCAAACATCATACAGAAGAGCAGGGCCGACTACGGACGAAAAAAACGATAAAATGACATCAATCCTTGCTATCATTGGCAGCCGCCTGGAACCCATCCTAGATTGATGAAGAAGAAGAAGAAGAACTCCAAATCAAAACAAGCATCACGCTCATGCCAAATCATCACATTACATGCACATGTAACTATTGTTGTAGTAACTATGAGCCATAGGGACTCGGCAATCTCATTTCCAAGGGTGTCAAGACTAGCAAAGCTTAATGGGTGAGGTATGGTTAAGTGGTGAGGTTGCAGCAAGCAACTAAGCATTTATTTGAGTGGCTAACTTACGAATACAGAAAGTAAGGTATGGTGGTCTACTAATAACGAACGTGAACTAGTAATGATCACTAAGTGATCCTGAACACCTACTTATATCAAACATAACCCCATTGTGTTCTCTCGGATAAGGACTCACGAGAAGATACTATCACAGTTACACACATAGTTGGTGTATTTTATTAGAGTTTACTTCAAGTTTGCTATGACCGGGTGTTAAACAAAGTTTCCAAGTTGCCACATAACCGCGGACATGGCTTTCCGAAACATTGAACCCTGTAGGGGTGCTCCAACTAATCCATCAATAATTAACCACACACCGCATTGGAATTCCGCAACCGTGGAATCACACGTAGTATTTGCGGAATCCCGATGGAAAATCTCAACTTTGAGATAGCCCGAAGTGTCATCAAAATCCCAGGTGCAAGACATTCAAGAAAGGTAAAACAAATCCAGCAAGGCTGCCCGACGTGCCGACAATCCTGATAGGAGCCGCGTATCTCATTCTCAGGGCACAACCGGGTGAGCAGATCGTACAGTGGCCTGATAGAAATCTCCCGAGTTGCCCTGAGTTGGCCCCGCAAATGACTCTATTTAGGACCAGCACCAACAACACTGGCACAACTATATTATGTTGAATTACTCCTCAGGTTCATGATGCCCTATGCTTTAGTAACGGTGTTCAGTATTATTTTGTTGGGCAAATGTAGTATCAAAGTTGGGCCTTGCCAGATAAGTGTTATCGTAAAACAAAAATCAAGGGGGTCCCCATAAAAACCCCGAGCATGTTCTGAGCGCTCAATTATGGAACATAACACCGGGTCACAAGTAACTAGAGCGGCAAGAGTGGAACAAAACACCGAGAAAAAGGCCAAGCCTGCCACCCTTTACCAAGTATATATGTGCATTAAATTAAATATCAATAATATCGCGATAACAAAGGAATGTCCATGTTAACACATGGAAGAAATTGCACCTGCAGCTAGAAATGCTATAAGAAGGGCTGAGCAAGCGGTAACATAGCCAAACAAAGGTTTGCTGGGATGTACAAGGGTTAGAGGCTTATCATGGCAATGTTGGGTGGCTTGAAAAACAAGTGGTAGGTAGCGAGATATGATGATCGAAGCGAGACAACTAGTATAGCAATGATAGTAGTGGCATCCAGGGAAATGTGTCATCTTGCATGTTGGGTCTTCAGGGGAATAAAGAGTTGGGTCCTTGTAGACGTTCTCTCCAGGACCCTCGTTCTCAGGCTCGACACTCGGGTCTACCCAAAGAGAAACATTACCAAATAAACATACATACCAAGTGCAATGCCCAAACAAGATGATGCATGATCATTTTGATGCAATAAACTGGCAATCTTATACTAGTCATGTTTCATATGCAGATATTAAGTTACTTAGTGTCCTGGATAGAATCTCACGTTTAGTAGTTTTAACATGCACGAACATGGCGAATATGAATGTGTCATGCAAAATTGATGCAAATGCATATGTAGAACGTTGCAAACGGAGTAACGTAGCTCACGATATCCTCACGACAAGATAAGAATGTCAATGGGGATAACCACAAGGAAGGAGAAGGCCATGGGCTATTCCTTGGTGTTCCAAGGTAGCCACTAGATAGGAAATGAAAAACCAACAAGAAGGGACCCAAAATCACACAAAACACTAGAATGTAGCTCCCACAACTCACAAACAACCCCACACACAATCTGCCCACAAACAACATGTCATCTTGTAACACATCTATCAAGAGCTAAAACAATCTATAGACCACACCCAAAGCATGTATAGGAAGTATAAAACAAGCTTGACAAATCAATCTACACAAACATAAAAGGTAGCATGGATCAATAGCAATGAAGCTCACAAGATGGCATGCTGAAACAGATTGCAGGGTCTTCGTGAAAATTACAGCCACACAGATTCTGTATTAACCTAATAGCAACATGATAGCAGCAAATAATTGTCCTAGAGGTCATATCATGGAATGACACTTAGCAGTTGATAGAGGACAACATCTACTACAAAACTCTAGCACTGAACATGAGCTAAAACACAACAGAACACTTGGTAGCATCCTCCAAACATGGCATAAAAATAACAGCAACTACTCAGACTTAGAAATATTTAGCATGTTGAAATCAGCAACTTACTTAGCTACTTTGCAGCAAGGTACCCACTAATATACAAGCTTATCAAGGCAAAGGAAAATACCAGGGCCTAATACCCACAAAACCCTACCACAATCATCTTGGCAATATCATCATAGCATGCAAGGATTAAATCATACAAAAATGACAAAAGGTCACCTCATCACAAAATAGCACTTTGGTAAACTTGCTCAAAGCCAAAAAAAATTGCACCAATGGATTCCTTTGGAATTTCTAGCCCAAAATCATATATCACACATATATGTTTGCATAGGAAAAATACACACTAACCTAACTCAAAAATTACACTAGAAATCACAAGCACTTATAAGTCAAAACTTACCCAAAATGGTTATATCTTAAAATGGCAGTGTCCAGATCTGGACATACTCTGGAATTAGAATAACATTTAAAATACAAAAAGAAAACAGAAATACATTAAAGGAAATTAAAAAAGCAGGGGGACCCACCTGCCAGTGAGCCAGGGCCCTCTGGTTGGCTGACAAGGTGGCCCCATGGCCCACCTGTCACACACACACACACACAAGAACACCACACAGGCACACACACAAACACTCACACTAACACATAGGATGCCTCACACAGCCGCACGGGATCGATACACACGCATGCGTGCACACACACACACACACACACCGCTCTAAAGCAAAAAAAATAGGGGGGATTTTTCCGTGTTGAGGGGATTCGAACCCGAGACCTCCTGCTCTCTCATGTGGAGCGAAACCACTGCACTAATGAACGATTGCTAACAGAAGGGAGGTGCCACACAAGATATCTAGAGAAAAAGGGGTACTTTCTTCTTTCTTGCAGCAGAGGAGAAGAGCTTGTCGCCGGCGGCAACTGCGGCGACCACCGGCCTAGAGGAGCACCGGTAGGGGTGCGGAAACACTCGGGGGCTCCATTACGTTGGCTTGCACACCAAGAAGCATAGCAAGGCGGGCGGAGGGTCTTGCGCTCGAGGCCATGGCGAGGCGCGGCGAATGGAAGCGCTACTATGACGCGGGGCAAGGCATAGCACGCAGACGTACGTGGCAAGGCTACCGGGAGAGCGCGAGAAGCGTTGCAAGGGAAAAACGGAGTAGTCGTGAGCTACTACTTATCTGAAGATGATCTTCAGAGTTAGTCCGGAGCGCATGGGACATGGCGATGGCATGGGCACGACGGTATCTATGGACGTCTACGAGTGATGCTATGGCATGGATTGGGAGGGGGATACCTCACTACCTGTAGGCGAGACGGTGTTGAGGCGGCGGCACCGAGGCGACGATGACGAAGCGATAAGCACCGAAGAGGTTCTGCCCGAAACGGAGAGGAAGAACATCAGGGCGACGACAATGTCTGGCTCGCCTTGGCGCTCCCTAAAGATGATGGGGAAGAATAGGTTCCTCGAGGTTACGATCCCATGTCACCGGAGAGCGTCGAGAGGATGCGGAAGGATCACCCCGCGCATGAGCAGAGACTCGACCGGAGCTTCGGGTGCATGGCAACGGCGACGAGCATGGCTACCTTACCTGGAGGCGGCGAGGTGAGGAGGAGGGGGGAATGGAGAGAGGGTAACTAGGGCTAGCTCGGGGACAAGAGATATAGCGGCTAGGGGCTTCCGTCGGCCGTCAAATCAACCAGTTGGTCGACGTGGCTCTCTAGATGCACTGCCGTATGCGAAGACGAATGTGCGAGCGCGAGGAGGCCGGCTGGGCAGCGCGACTACTTCTACTAGGCCACTGCGGGGGCAAGAAGGCCCAGGTGACTGGCCTCTCTCTCTCTCTCTCTCAGGGAACAAGAGTTCCTTATATTAAAAGCCAGAAAACGTACTCCATCTAGGGAGGTTAGATAAGAGGTATGGAGAAGTAAATAAATAAATATATATCTATATGTTTTGCAATCAGCAAATCATGCCCTATTTTATAAAAATGGACTTTCCATTTTTAGGATAACTAACTTAATTCATATATAATTATTAAAACCTATTGTTTTGAAGGAAAGAGAGGCAATATTTCATCAAACATGGGCAAGAGCTATTTAATAAAACCAAACGGGATATTTAGGGGAAGAGCAACATTTAGCATGAGGCAAAACAGCAAGCAAATTCATCACATGTTGCAATATTGAATACAAGAGAGATGGAATAGTTTTTGATAGAACTGAGGTTAGGCTTCACCCCAAATTTCCACATCCAAGCAACACACACACTCACATCAACAACACCACACGACAATCATGGCAAAAATAATGATGCACTTGATGTTATGAACATGATGCCATGATTCATGAAATGACAAGGGCAAGTAGAACTCAAACTCATGATGGAATTCATAAAAGGTTCACGCATGGCAATGATTACAAATAAGGCAAGGGATGCACTTGGTCTGTTACAACTCTTCCACACTAATGAGGATCTCGTCCCGAGATCTAAGAATGAGAAGGGGAATAGAAAGAGCAAGAGGTAAACTTAGTTGCTTCTTTGGCCAACGAGTGAAACCAATCATCAATGAAGGTCTCAACAAAATGAAGGATGACACAGGGACCAAGGAAGAATTCACAAGAAATTTGGGCAACACTTTAGTAGGAAAGAGAGGCAAAATTTGATAAGATGAAAGAGCAAGGAAAAACATGATATTGACAAACGATATGATGGGTCGAAGAGAGCAAAAACAAAATGCCTCTAGAACGAAAGAATAGAAGCTAGATATTTGGGGAGAAGAGAACGGAGAAAAAAACGACAACTTCTACCACCATTTACTTTGAAAAGCATGGTTGAACGGGGTTGATGGAGAATCAACAACGAAAGAATAGCTTGTTATGGGCTTATGGAAAACATCTCAAAATTATGAGGTGACAACCTGCCACAACTGAAACATTTGGTTGCTTGAGAGCAACAAGATATGCACAACTTCTTTCACTGAGAGGTGGAGGAGACACTTGAATCATTTATAACACCATGATAGCAACAATCCTTAAGAAATGCCTTAGGTGAAATACCATCCAAGACAACTCCAAGAAGACATGATGGTTTTACTTATCTCATTCTTGACAACTATCCTGCGAGACTCCTCATAATCAAGAATTTAATACCACCATCTCAAAAAATAATGAAGAAGGAATTGAACTCAGAAATGCGAGAAAAGAATGCTTCAGAACCTCCAACAAGAATCTTGAAGAACACTTTGAGAAGAATTACATCCTTAACAAAACCACCATGAAGAAGCATCAGGATGAACTCCAGAATGAAAGGATGAAGCTTGACATTGCAGGTTGCAATGGCACAAGATGGAGGTCATGCAAAGATAAGATGAAGTTTCATGACGAGATACTTTGAGAAAACTTGGAACTCCGGAAAGAAAAGATGAACAACTTGAAACCAAGAATTTTATATGATGAAAAACTCTGGAAAAGGATTGAAATGACTTTTATGAAACAAGAATAAGAGTTATGTTATGCTTATCCCTCATCAAGTTAAATTGATGACAAGCAACGGATTTAGCTCACAACTAATTCTTGTTCAAAAGATTGAAGAGAGAGATAGAACACAAATTTGAAGAAGTCTTGAATGAGAAAACCAGTAAGAATTCAAAAACGAATGAGGATACTTCGATTGAACAAACATACATGGGAACGAAGAGATCATGGTCCACCTAATGGAAAATATCAGGACCCCGATCCTAAGTCATATGAATCCAGACTGTAACATATCACATCCCTTTGCGGCCTCACGCACGGTAAGCTCCACGGCTGCAGCCTTACCTTAGCCGGGACCGTTTGGATCTTTTGGCTCATGTATGTGAGCATGTCGCTGGCAATCAAACGATAGAGAACCCAGGCCGACATGACTAATCATAGAACCCAAGTGGCACATCCGTACGGAAACAGGCATACGTAACCCAGCAATGCAGGTGTCGGCCTCAAGCGTGTGTAGACGAGTCATAGCAAGCTACAAGGACTCCATTACGCCGCGAGACATAAATGCCATCACTGCACATAGACAAGTCATAGCAGGCTACTGGGCCTCCATTACACTGCGAGGCATTTCCCCGAAGGGACAAACAAAGCAGCAAAGAAGGATACATGTCGGTTAATCAATGTGTTTGGACCAGTAGCAAGCTACCATGGCTCGGTGGAAACACAACGAGGCAGTTTCCCGTAAAGAGTACTACTAAAGGCACACAACTAGGTGCCGGATCCCATACATACCGTTGCACGTCACACGTACGCACGACATGCCCGATATGCATAGATACAACCATGGCATCACAACATAACCATACAATAACATGACTTTTATTAAAGAGGCTCAGATGAGCCATGCAAAATATGTTCTTACAGATAGAGGTCACATGACCCGACACTCAAATCATACAAACATGTTCATACAAACCAAGCGGAAGCATAAAGCTGTCTGAGTACAGACAGATGAAAGGGGTAAAAAGGCACATGGCCTGACTATCTACAGCCTGCCATAGGGCAAAGGTCATAGCTAGGACACCAGCTATTCGGCATCGTCGACATCTAGAAAGAACCCACCCGAAGGGTCCTGGGTTTCATCTGCAACATTTATTAAGAAAACGTGAGTACAAATGTACTCTGCAAGTCTTTAAAGCAGACCTAGTCTATTCATCCTCACGTATCAACAAAGGGAGTGGTGGAGTTTATGCAGCAATGCCAGCTTTGACTCATGGCTAACCTACACTACTCAATTTTAACTCTTTGTTTACATTTATAAGTCGCACACGAGTCCACTAACTCCATAACAATACACCACCATAGATTCACGTCCCTCTCCTGGAAGAGTGCCATCTACGGTACTCACACTTGTATTGATATTTTTATGAGTATCCATTTGATTACCTATGAACAGCATAAGTTCTCCAAGTAGTCCATATCCGAGGACGCGGCTATTCGAATAGTTGTATACCCTGCAGGGGTGTACTTCTTCACACACGCTCTCGCCACTTATCGTTGTGTGCTCATAAAACCGTGCACCTCGGCAACCTTCGAGCAGAAGCCCAGCGAGGGAGTCGGCCACGACCGTCAATCACATAAGACCTCTAGTCCAGGTTATCACCTATTTGAGACTGAATCCACATGGAAGTCCGGCCGAAGTTTCTGCTACGGCCCCAAACGATGTGCGCAGGGTTCCCAAGCCCACCATTCGGGTGACCCTTGGTACACCGTGCCACTGCCTACCGCGTCGTAACCCACCCCTAGGGTAAGCGCTACGCACGGCCTCCAGCAAGCTATAAACACCAGAAACTACTTGCAACTCCTGGACTCAGGACTAAGCGAATGATAAGTCAAGAGGGGTCGAGTTACCGGAACCCAATGTGTGGTAGCAACTAGTCTTGGATCACAAACACGGAACTCAGTTCCTAAGAACAGTCCCAATGAGAAAACCCGCTATGTACTCCTACATAGCCTCTCATCACTACCTTTACCAAATCGAGTTCATCATAACATCATCACATCAAGCAACATTGTTTCACTCAGTTTATCACCCAGATGAATCCGACCTGACACAACTCTAAGCATAGCAAGCATAGCAGGCAAAGTAAGCTAAGCACATCATGGCACAAGCATCTACCAGGTATGTTAGCTTGCAAGGTTTAGCTATTTACTATGACAATGTCAGGTTATGTAACAGAATAGGATCATCTACCGTGTATGACTGACATGTGATCGGTTGTCCTAATGCAATAAACGAGAGCAGGAGCGAGAGAGTGGGATATTATCGGAATGTTCAAAGGGGTTGCTTGCCTTGCTGGGAAACGGGAAGGTTCTCTCCTTCGTTGGGATACTCGAGGGTATCCTCAGAAGTAGGGCCTACCGCAATGCAGATAAGAATCAATCAATACAGGCAAGTGCAACAATATGATGCATGATCATGGCATGATAGCATGTATAGCTGAGCAAATGCAACTAGTGTTCATGTTGATTTAAAATGAATTTGAATATAGTTCAAAATTGTTCTTCATTTCAAGTTCCATTTACTAACCTATTAACAAATGTCAATGTTCACCTATTTAGATTGCTCTAACATGCAAGACAATAGCACCATTGGATTCATTGGATTTTTCTGATAAATTTTCATATATAAATTATTTTCATCTGACTTAAAGATTAAGTTATTTTAATTTTTGAAGTTTTGAATAATTTCTGGAATTATTTTTAAACTAGAAAATGAAATATTGACATCAGCCTGACGTCACTGTGACATCAGCTGGTCAGCTGATCGGGCCAGAGTCAAACCTGACATGTGGGGGCCACATGTCAGTGACTCAGACACTTAACTAACTACTTAAACTAAATCCTAATTAATTAACAGAAACTGGGCCCACTGTGAGTGACAAATTAGGTTTAATTAAACCAATTAATTAATTTCTTAATTAACCTAATTAACAGGGCCTGGCCCCACCTGCCAGCGACCCAGGGTCAAACCCCTGTCGGTCAAACAGGTTGACTCGCCGGTGTTGAGCCGCCGGCGATGTCAGGGACGGCGGAGGGGGGCGGAATCCCTCCTCCGGCGACCAAATGGATGGCGGAGAGCGCTAGGAGGTCCTACTCTCGACCGCGCGTCGATCTAGCCCCAAACCAGAGCTGGGGTGGTCGGAACCGATGCCGGCGTTGTGGGCAGCGGCAGCCGGAGCTCGGGCAAGAACGGTGCGGCGTCTACGGGGCACGGGAGAGAAGGGGGAGAAGGGGAGGAGCAGCAGTGGCTCACCTCGGTTCCAGCATTGGCGACGACGAGGTCGGAGGAGCTCCGGACGGGGTAGAATGTTGCGGCAGGGCTTCGGTGGCCGGACAGGGAGGAGTGGCGATGGCGCGGCGTAGAGAGGCTCCCAGCATCTTCTGGGGTCACGGGGAGGGTGAGGGGGTCACGGAGATTCTCGTGGGCTACCTAGCGAGGCGAGGGGGCGTCTAGCGCGATGGCGGCGAGCTCGAGCAGAGCTCGGCTACGGCGGAGCAGGGGAAGAAAGGGAGCGAGAGAGAGAGCTCATAGGGGGAGAGGGAGAGGAGAAGGAGGCCATGGCGATGGCCTCGCGCTAGCGCCCTCCCAGCCCTCCAAGCCAGTAGCCAGGCAGGGAGGAGGTGGTCGGCGTGTGCCCGCACGTGGCGAATGCACGCCCCTGTCCTCTTGGCGAGAGGACAGGGATGACTGGCCATGGGCCAGGTGGGCTGGCCTGGCCTGGGCTTTTTCCTTTTTTTTAGTTCTTTCTGTTTTCCATTTTCTGATATTTGTTTATTTTCTTTTCAGGTACAAATGCTAATTAATAATATCCCAAATATTTTATAAACTAAAGATTGAATATTTGAAACTTATCTGAAAAGTTTCAGGGTATTTTGAAAACAAAAATAATGATAGTGCTTTATTTAATGATTTCAGGAGCCTTATCCATTATTTCTGAATTACTTTGATTGTTCAAATAATTAGAATGGTCCCTGCTATAATCATGCTGAAATTTACCAGACATAGGGAACATTTTTAGTGGGCATTTTGGATTTGTTGAAATTTCACCAAATTTGAATTGTTTTGATTCAAAGTTAGCTTGGGGTTTCTTTTTGTTCCCCATTTCATGTTAATGCAAAATGAAACATGATGCAAGCACAATACTATTCCTAGGACATCTAGCTAGGATTGTGACAACTCACCCTCACTCAAAAGAATCTCGTCCAGAGATTTTGAAGTCGTCAGGAAGAGTGCGGGGTACTCTAGTCGAAGACGATCTTCTCTTTCCCATGTCGCCTCCTTTTCCGAATGGTGTGAC
The DNA here is from genome assembly GCA_022496015.1 of Hordeum marinum. NCBI lineage: Eukaryota > Viridiplantae > Streptophyta > Magnoliopsida > Poales > Poaceae > Hordeum > Hordeum marinum. Next base: position 137,443,972 of record CM039675.1, on the reverse strand, counting down.
CACTGAACCTTAAGAAACTTGATGTTCCGACGCCGAGTGGTACGCTCGGCTTGTCAAGAATACGAACAGGGTATTCTCGATATGTAAGGTTATCTTGGAGATCAAGCACAACGTGGTCTACCTCACGGACAGGATCCGAGAAGCAACGCCTGAGTTGCGAAACGTGGAAGACATCATGAACCTTGGAAAGATGCGGTGGAAGTTCCAATTGGTAGGCAACCTCTCCTCATCTGGCAAGAATGCGAAAAGGTCCAATGTAATGAGGAGCCAACTTGCCCTTGATACCGAATCGATGGGTACCCTTCAGAGGTGTAATCTGAAGCTAAGCCTCCTCGTCAATTTCATAGGTCACAGCCTTATGATGGCGATCATTTTAGTCTTTTGACGAGATTGGACTGTTTTCAGCTTTTCATGAATAATGCGAACTTGCTCCTCTGCATCCTGGATCTTATCCGGGCCAAAGAGTTGCCTCTCTCCGGTTTCTGACCAATTAAGAGGTGTTCGACACCTTCTTCCATAGAGAACTTCAAAAGGGGCTTTGCCCAAGCTTGATTGATAACTATTGTTATAAGCAAATTCAGCAAATGGAAGACATTTCTCCTAGTTCATACCGAAAGATATAACACAAGCTCGGAGCATGTCTTCGAGAATTTGATTGACTCGCTCAACTTGACCACTTGATTGCGGGTGGAAAGCAGTGCTAAAGGATAGATGAGTCCCCACAGCGGTTTGAAAACTTTCCCAAAATCGGGAAGTGAAGATACTTCCACGGTCTGAGTTAATCTCCAAAGGAACACCATGAAGAGAAACTATTCGAGAAACATACAACTCCGCTAGCTGGCTAGCAGTTATACTTTCCCGAACAGGAAGAAAATGAGCCACCTTGGAAAGACGGTCGATGACCACAAATATAGCATTATTCCCTTTCTTAGTCCTGGGAAATCCGGTAATGAAATCCATACCAACTTTATCCCATTTCCATTCAGGAATAGCTAATGGTTGAAGGGTGCCAGCAGGCCTTTGATGTTCTGCTTTCACGTGACGACAAACGTCGCAGTTAGCAATGAACTGAGCAATTTCCCTTTTCATCCTAGTCCACCAGAACCTCTAGCGTAGGTCCTGATACATTTTGGTACTACCTGGATGAATTGTGAGAGGAGAATCATGAGCCTCCTTAAGGATCAACTGTCGTAGATGTTTTTTCTTCAGGATCACCAAATGGTTCTCAAAGAAGACAACACCTCGATCATCTTCCGAGAAGCATTTAACATTGCCCTTCTTAATGTTTTTCTTGATCCGAGATATCCCGGCATCATGCTTCTAGGCTTCTAAAATTTGATCCGTAAGAGTAGGTTTCGCCACCAGGTTGGATAGGAATCCTCGAGGAACAATGTGAAGGTTCAGCTTCCAAAACTCCTCATGGAGAAGTGGTTGACCCTGTTGTAACATCAGGTTGTTACAATAAGACTTACGACTTAGTGCATCAGCCATGACATTGGCTTTCCCCGGGGTGTAAATTATCCCTAAGTCGTAATCCGTAATCAACTCTACCCATCATCTTTGCCTGAGATTCAAGTCCGGCTGGATGAATATATATTTTAGACTTTGGTGATTCGTGTAAATTTCGCAATGATTACCCAGAAGATAATGTTGCCAGGTTTTCAGTGCATGGACTACGGCTGCAAGCTCAAGATCATGTGTTGGATAATTATCCTCATGTAGACGCAACTGTCGAGATGCATATGTGATCACATGACGATCTTGCATAAGAATGCAACCTAATCCTTGTCGCGAGGCATCGCAATAGATAACAAAGTCCTTAGAGAAATCATGTGGCACCAGAATGGGAGCAGAGGTCAGTCGTCTTTTCAAGTCCTGAAAACTGTGCTTGCATTGTGGGGTCCACTCGAACTTTTTATCTTTCTTGAGGAGTTCAGTCAGAGGTTTGGCAACCTTGGAGAAATTCTCGACAAAGCGGCGACAATAGCTCACAAAGCCAAGGAAACTCCGAACTTGCTTAACCGATTCAGGTTGTGTCCAATCAAGGACAGCCTGAACTCTCTAGGGATTGACAGCAATACCTTTACCAGATATCACGTGGCCCAGATAGGTCACTTCTAGCAACCAAAATTCACACTTGGAGAATTTGGCGTACAGGCGGTGCTCTCGAAGTTTCATCAATACCAGCCTTAGATGCTCGGCATGTTCTTGTTCGTTCATCGAGTAGATAAGTATATCGTTGAGGTAAACCACGACGAATTTATCTAGATACTCCAGGAAGATCGAATTGATCAAGCGAGAGAAGGTGGTTGGGGCATTGGTTAAACCGAAGGACATGACAGTGTACTCGTATTGGCCATAACGAGTAACAAAAGACGTTTTTGCAATGTCCCCATTCCTAATTCTGATTTGATGGTATCCCAACCTCAAATCCATTTTGGAAAAGACAGAGGATCCAGCGAGTTGATCATACAAATCGTTGATCCTGGGGAGCGGATACTTGTTCTTTATGGTGACCAGATTCACTCGCCGATAATCCACAACCATCCGATCCGAACCATCCTTCTTCTTGACGAAGAGAACGGGACAAGCCCAAGGAGAAGAACTAGGACGGATGAAACCTTTCTTCAAAGCCTCATCGAGTTGGATCTTAAGTTCGGCTAGTTCTAAGGGTGCCATCTTATAGGGTCTTCTAGCTATTGGGACAGTCCCTGGGATGAGCTCTATCACAAACTCAACATCTCTGACAGGAGGAATTCCTGGCAGTTCTTCTGGAAAGACATCCGGAAAGTCACGGACTACCAGAATATCTTCTAACTCTGGAAGAGGGCTAGCATTGAGGGAGTAGAGTTGGCGCTTGGTTGTTCGAGTGGAGACATTAACTATCTCACCCGATGGATGTGTAAGTTGACCATTCCTAGAATGAGTATCAATCTTGGCATACTGGGCTTTCATCCAATCCATACCTAGAATGATATTGATGTCCGAAGACTTGAGGGCTATCAAAGATGCTAGGAAGACCAGTCTATCCACCAAAATCTCATTATCATGGCTCACTCTAGAAGTTTGCCATTTTGAGCCCGGAGTCTGCACTACTAAAGGAGTAGGCATATCACAAAAAGAGATGTTATGCAACTATGCATAACTTTGTGAGATGAAGGAATGAGATGCACCAGTATCAAATAGAACAGATGCTGGATGACTATTAACAAGGAGTGTACCTAGGATAACATCGGGATCCTCAAGGGCTTCCTTAGTAGACACATAATTCACTCGCCCACGAGCAGGAGCTGGCTTCATGAAGAAGGCTTTTCCTGGCTTTCCACGTCCAGCGGGCTTAACATTATTCTGGGGACACTCACGGGAGTAGTGTCCTGGTTCTCTGCACTTATAGCAAACCACGGTGGCACGGGGAGCAACATTTGCAGGCGGTCCTCCAAATGGTCTGACTGGAGGGTTGTGCTGAACTGGGCGAGGCGCCTGGAAGGATGGCCTCGCATTGTATTTTGGCGGCAAAGCTACGTTAGGCACCCAAATCCGGCGTTTATTGGAGCCCAAGCTAGATGCGGGGTTGAAGTGACGGTTGTGCTTTCTCGTGGCCTCATAATCAGTCTGTCCGGTCTCGGCATTCATAGCCTTGTTGACGAGAGCCTGGAAAGTGGTGCATTCATGCAGGCGCAGATCTCGGCGGAGCTCAGGGTTAAGTCCCTTGCGGAACCTAGCCTGCTTCTTGGCATCAGTAGAAACTTCCTCAGGAGCATAGCACGCAAGTTTCCAAACTCGCGGCTATAAGCATCCACTGACAGTCTGCCGTGGGTGAAGGCATAGAATTCCTCTCTCTTACGATCCATCAGCCCTTCCGGTATGTGACGGGTACGAAATGCAGCACTGAACTCTGCCCAAGTTGGTGCGGGGCCTGCGAGACGCATGGCTTCAAAATTCTCCCACCATAGATTGGCGGGACCTTCCAGAAAGTAAGTTGCAAAGGTCACCTTGTTGGCCTCAGTCACATTGGCAGCCCGGATCTTGCGATACATGCAAGTCAGCCAGTCATCCGCGTTGAGTGGGTCGACCGAATGATGATACTTGGGTGTGCTCCGTCTGATGAAATCACCAAGTGATACGACAGCATTGAGGTCATTGTGGGGAGCATGTGCTATGTTCTGCTCGATTCTTTCCAACATCCTATTGGTCTCCCTCTTATTCCTTTCAGCTTCTAGCATTACTTCTGCCAGAGAAGGCGCATGTGGTAGATCCTCTTGCCTAGGATGGCTTCCCTCGCCCTGCTCAGGGGCAGGCACGGGGTTATTCCTAGTTGCCACCATCGTGGGAAAACAAACCCACAACTTAATCATAGGGAACAACAACTCTAAGACATAGGATAAGGAATGTACTGGACAACATGGCATGCAGGGTAAACACCGATCAAGATGGTAAAACAACTTCCATATGAACACCATGATTCATACACACCATGACATAGTTAAGTACAGGCCAAACTAAAATACAACTACGGATAGATGACACAACTCATCGGAGGCATTACAAGCTTCCTATACATTATTTATCTACACCTCCGGAACTCAACTCTCAACCTCATCATATCCCACAAGACACGCAGGACTGTGGTGATACGATTACTACCATACTAGAACTAACATCCACGTACTCAAGCATCACCGTAGAATGCCTCATACAAGTTACCCCCATGACCCGGGAGCTGAACCTGAGGATCTGGAAACACTCTAGCCTGTGATCCCTGGGAGCCATAAGGACACGGATGTGGCCTTGGTCCCCTTGTCGGCGGCAACAGTGGTCCTCGAAGAGGGGTGATGCCTCCAACATCGGGCCAGTCTACGTGTGCTGGGAGATGAGTCCGCGATGGGGTCAGCATCTCCAAATATCCATAGCATGTCTACACGATGGGTGCCAACTGCGTCAGGGCTATCCAAAGAGGTGCACGGGTAGCATAAAGCTCCATGCGAAGGGCACGTGCATCACGATCCCTGTTCTCCAACATCTGAGCGGTCACCTGCAGCCTAGGGTCCTCATGAGAATGATCATAGTAGGCTGCGCTAAGATACCCATCTTCTCCTCCCATGGAAGCAGGGACATAGCAGAACTCTGTGTTCTAGAGCAGACCATGGCGAAACCTCATGATAGTCAACATGGTATAGGCGGCCTCCTGAACTGCCATGTCTATGGTGACACCTAACCCATAAGTCCAGTGAAGCGGCTCTGCAGCTCCAGGGTGTGAAGGATAAATCTTGATGGTACACAGATACTAGCTCTGGTTGAAATCTTGATACTGTTCCTCCACTATGTACTCCGGGTACCAACGGTATCCAGCCTCCATCATCACTCTAACCAACATGGTCGTGTGACCCGGTACATCGATGCACCTGGTCAGACGGACCACCTGACGGGAAGGACGAGAGGGCATGTGAAACAAAGAAAGATGCAAAGAATAAGAGATTCTAAAAGAAATTGGATAGCATAACGGCTGTAATTGCTCAAAAAGGATTTTGAGACAACTGCAAAAGACTGGAAAAGCATAACCACTCGACTTTCTAGACTCAAATCTCTTCTCCATCTGTTTTTCACACCAACAATACTTGAGTACCCACATTCACTTGCAACAAGCTAGCTAGTGGTCCATGGTTAGTAACTCGGCATCCTAAGCAATGGATGAGTAGCCTAATTCTTATCCCCGAAGAAAAGATGAGAATGACTCAGCACAGAATAACTTGGGAAGAGGAGTAAAAAGAGCCTTACGTTCCCTCCCACAATCAATTCCCGTACTTTTCTATTGTGTTTCTAGACTCAACTTCGACCGGTTTGGCTTGGTAGTCCTACAGTCAGTCAGGCTCTGATACCAACGCTGTCGGGACCCCGATCCTAAGTCATATGAATCCAAACGGTAACATATCACATCCCTTTGCGGCCTCACGCACGGTAAGCTCCACGGCTGCAGCCTTACCTTAGCCGGGACCATTTGCGTCTTTTGGCTCACGTATGTGAACATGTCGCTGGCAATCAAACGACAGAGAACCCGAGCCGACATGACTAGTCATAGAACCCAAGTGGCACATCCGTACGGAAACAGGCATACGTAACCCAGCAATGCAAGTGTCGGCCTCAAGCGTGTGTAGACGAGTCATAGAAAGCTACAAGGACTCCATTACGCCGCGAGACATAAATGCCATCACTGCACGTAGACGAGTCGTAGCAGGCTAATGGGACTCCATTACACTGCGAGACATTTCCCCAAAGGGACAAACACAATAGCAAAGAAGGATACATGTCGGTCAATCAATGTGTCTGGAGCAGTAGCAAGCTACCATGGCTTGGTGGAAACACAAGGAGGCAGTTTCCCGTAAAGAGTACTACTAAAGGCACACAACTAGGTGTCAGATCCCATACATACCTTTGCACATCACACGTACGCACGACATGCCCGATATGCATAGATACAACCATGGCATCACAACATAACCATACAATAACATGACTTTTATTAAAGAGGCTCCGATGAGCCATGCATAATATGTTCTTACAGATAGAGGTCACATGACCCGACACTCAAATCATACAAACATGTTCATACAAACCATGCGGAAGCATAAAGCTGTCTGAGTACAGACAGATGAAAGGGGTAAAAAGGCACATGGCCTGACTATCTACAGCCTGCCACAGGGCAAAGGTCGTAGCTGGGACACCAGCTATTCGGCATCGTCGACATCTAGAAAGAATCCACCCGAAGGGTCCTGGGTTTCATCTGCAACATTTATTAAGAAAACATGAGTACAAATGTACTCCGCAAGTCTTTAAAGCAGACCTAGTCTATTCATGCTCACGTATCAACAAAGGGAGTGGTGGAGTTTATGCAGCAATGCCAGCTTTGACTCATGGCTAACCTACACTACTCAATTTTAACTCTTTGTTTACATTTTATAAGTCGCACACGAGTCCACTAACTCCATAACAATACACCACCATAGATTCACTTCCCTGTCCTGGAAGAGTGCCATCTACGATACTCACACTTGTCTTGATATTTTTATGAGTATCCATTTGATTACCTATGAATAGCATAAGTTCTCCAAGTAGTCCATATCCGAGGACGCGGCTATTCGAATAGTTTTATACCATACAGGGGTGTACTTCTTCACACACACTCTCGCCACTTATCGTTGTGTGCTCATAAAACCATGCACCTCGGCAACCTTCAAGCAGAAGCCCAGCGAGGTAATCGGCCACGACCGTCAACCACATAAGACCTCTAGTCTAGGTTATCGCCTATTTGAGACTGACCCCGCACGGAAGTTCGGCCGAAGTTTCCGCTACGGCCCCAAACGATGTGCGCAAGGTTCCCAAGCCCACCATTCGGGTGACCCTTGGTACACCGTGCCACTGCCTACCGCGTCCTAACCCACCCCTAGGGTAAGCGCTACGCACGGCCTCCAGCAAGCTATAAACACCAGAAACTACTTGCAACTCCTGGACTCAGGATTAAGCGAATGATAAGTCGAGAGGGGTCGAGTTACCGGAACCCAATGTGTGGTAGCAACTAGTCTTGGATCACAAACACGGAATTCAGTTCCTAAGAATGGTCCCAATGAGACAACCCGCTATGTACTCCTACATAGCCTCTCATCGCTACCTTTACCAAATCGAGTTCATCATAACATCATCACACCAGGCAACATTGTTTCACTCAGTTTATCACCCAGATGAATCCGACCTGACACAACTCTAAGCATAGCAAGCATAGCAGGCAAAGTAATCTAAGCACATCATGGCACAAGCATCTACTAGGTATGCTAGGTTGCAAGGTTTAGCTATTTACTATGACAATGTCAGGTTATGCAACAGAATAGGATCATCTACCGTGTATGACTGACATGTGATCGGTTGTCCTAATGCAATAAACGAGAGCAGGAGCGAGAGAGTGGGATATTATCGGAATGTTCAAAGGGGTTGCTTGCCTTGCTAGGAAACAGGAAGGTTCTCTCCTTCGTCGGGATACTCGGGGGTATCCTCAGAAGTAGGGCCTACCGCAATGCAGATAAGAATCAACCAATACACGCACGTGCAACAATATGATGCATGATCATGGCATGATAGCATGTATAGATGAGCTAATGCAACTAGTGTTCACGTTGATTTGAAATGAATTTGAATATAGGTTCAAAATTGTTCTTCATTTCAAGTTCCATTTACTAACCTATTAACAAATGTCAATGTTCACCTATTTAGATTGCTCTAACATGCAAGACAATAGTACCATTGGATTCATTGGATTTTTCTGATAAATTCTCAGATTTAAATTATTTTCATCTGACTTACAGATTAATTTATATGAATTTTTGAAGTTCTAAATAATTTCTGGAATTTTTTTTAAACTAGAAAATGAAATATTGACATCAGCCTGACGTCACTGTGATGTCAGCTGGTCAGCTGACCGGGCCAGAGTCAAACCTAACATGTGGGGGCCACATGTGAGTGACTCATACACTTAACTAACTACTTAAACTAAATCCTAATTAATTAACAGGAACTGGGCCCACTGTCAGTGACAGATTAGGTTTAATTAAACCAATTAATTAATGTCTTAATTAACCTAATTAACAGGGCCTGGCCCCACCTGCCAGCGACCTAGGGTCAAACCCTTGTCGGTCAGACAGGTTGACTCACCGGCGTTGAGTCGTCGGCGACATCAGGGACGGTGGAGGGGTCGAAATCCCACCTTCAGTGACCAAATGGACGTCGCAGAGCACTGGGAGGGCCTACGCTCGACCGCGCGTCGATCTAGCCCCAAACCAAAGGCTGGGGTGGTTGGAATCGATGCCGGCATTGAGGGCAGCGGCGGCCAGAGCTCGAGCAAGAAGGGCGCGACATTATGGGGCACAAGAGAGAAGGGGGGAGAAGGGGAGGAGCACCAGCTGCTCACCGCGGTTCTAGCAGAGGTGATGACGAGGTCGGAGGAGGTCCAGACGGGGCAGAATGTCGTGGCAGGGCTTCGATGGCCGGCGGGGAGGAGCGGCGATGGCGCGGCATAGGGAGGCTCCCGGCGTCTTCTGGGGTCACGGGGAGGATGAGGGGGTCACGGCGGTTCTCGTGGGCTACCTAGCGAGGCGAGGGGGAGGCTAGCGTGACGGCGGTGAGCTCGAGCCGAGCTCGGCTATGGCGGAGCAGGGGAAGAAAGGGAGCGAGAGAGAGAGAGAGCTCGTAGGGGGAGAGGGAGAGGAGAAGGATGCCACGGCAACGTTCTGCTGCACACTGATCCGACCGGACATCTAGGCCGTGTAGAAAGCTTCGACCCTGGTCGAGAGGGCAGCTTTGGGAACCTAGATTTCTCCGTAGATACTAGGTATGACTTGTCACTAACCGGGCTTGCAGTTTCGCCTGCCACGCCCGACGACTTTGAGGGTTTAACCTCGAGTTCCTTTTTCGGTCACGCCCATGGAGTTAACCCCGGCGATGGCCCAACTCCTAGTCCAGATCCGGCCTTAGTGCGAGAGGACTGGATGCTTGTTCTTGCCAAACACTCCACTTGCATGGAAACATCGGAGATCAATCTCGAAAGGACCAAGCAATTTTACCCGATCAAGCTCTCGACATTCAACGAGGCCCTAGATCAGATCTCATCGCTGAAAATTACCGACGACCCAACCCCGATCTATGCTTAGATCGTCTACAGAGCAGGTCAGGATGAATTTTTCGACCCACTCACCACCCACTTGATAGACACAGTCGAAGACTTAACCGTCATGTTGGACTATGCCTCCGAGGAGGCATAATACATGGATGAAGAGGATTGCACTCCCACCCCCGTTAACACCGGGCGATGGGCCACCACCTCCACATACGATGTCTACATGGTGGACACTCCTGCCGCTAATGGTGAGAACACGCCCAATAACGACGGTGACAAGTTGGGCGATGCGCCGTCATGGCGCCGGTAGCCGCATAAACAGTCTAAAGGCAAGAAGGGGAGGAAAGCTATCATTGGAACCAGGGACGGAGTTACCCCGGAAGACCTCGGCGATCCTGATATCCCCGAAAACCCGCTAGAGGGTCAGGAGAGGCCTGAAGACCAGCGTGAACCCGATGACCTCAACGATTCTGAGGACGACAACTACCTCCCCCTGTCAAGGAGGAGGACATCCCAGAAACCGATGACTTTGACATCCCTGATAATAGGGAAGATTAGGAATTGTTCAGGTAACAACTTATGGAAACAGGCCGCAGCCTAAAAGCAAAACCGCGGTAGCTTAAAGCCGAATAAGATAACCTCAATGATCGATGGACGAGCATCCTCGCAACTGAGGAAGGACACGGTACCAGCCTGTCGGACCAACCGAAGAGTTGCCCACGTCGATGGCTCCTACCGCAATTTTACGACGAGCTCACGGATACGCCATGTCCTAAACACACCCCATACGACAAGCTAGAATGCCCTCCTCGAGGATGAGACGGGATGGCTGACAACACTGGTTATAGGTCGGCGATGCCTCTAAGACCGGAAAGGAGCCATTAGAGCCCAATGACAGGTTCGACCTGCGAGATGACCTAGACTATAGAGTAGGCCATACAAGATCCATCTACGGATCTAGAGGTTACTCACCCGATAGATGGGAAGGGTACAGACCATGGCTTGACCGCAACAATAGAGGTTGGGAACGAAACCGGGCCAGGACAGACGCCGAATACCGGCGTGGCATAGCTCGGGTCAGAGGCACCGCTCACCCACTATGTTTCACGGACGAGGTGATGCAGCATCAGTTCCTAGAGGGGTTTAAACCCGTGAACATAGAGCAGTACGATGGGACAACTAACCCAACCATATGGATTGAGGACTTCCTCCTCCACATCCACATGGCTCGAGGGGGCCAGCTCGGCACTGAATAAACAGCCTCCACGAAAACTTAATTGGATGCTGGGAAGACCTAGAGGATGCATTTCGATCTAACTTCCAGGGCACCTATGTTTGGCTGCCGGATTCCTCCGACCTAAGCAACATTATTCAAAAGCCTTGAGAATCGGCACGGCAATTCTAGAATTGGTTCTTGACCAAGAAAAACTAGATTGTTGACTGCCCGGACATTAAGGCAATAGTCTCCTTCTGGCACAATATTTGGGATGAATGCTTGGCCCGCCAGCTCGGCCAGGATAAATCTTGGACTATGTCCGCCCTCACATCACTCATGACCCGCTTTTGCGCGGACAAGGCTAATTGGCTAGCAAGACACAGCCGCAACTCCGAAGATCCCCAAACCTCCGAAGTTCGGGACGATAACGGGAAACCAAAGAGCAACAAGAACAAGCGCCCACACAACAATTGTGATGTCGTTGACATAGCCGTTAATGCTAGCTTCTGCAATTCCCGACCTGGGCAGCGGAAGAAGCCTCCTAAATCCAATCGCAATAGACCAACCCTGCTATAGAAGATCATGGAAAGGCCTTGCCAAATCCATGGTACCCAAGAGAATCCCGCCAACCACACGCACCGCAATTGCTGGGTGTTCAAACAGGTTGGAAAACTCACGTCCGAAGATCAAGGTAAGAGTCCTCGCAGCGGGGATGAGGATGAGCCTCGGGGTCCGATTGGTGGCGGACAAAAGAAATTCCCTCCAGAGGTCAAAATAGTAAACATGATAAACGCCACCCATATACCCAAGAAGGAGAGGAAGTGCTCCCTTCTAGAGGTCTACACTATAGAGCCTGTAGCCCCAACATATAACCCATGGTCAGCATATCCGATCACCTTTGATCGACATGATCACCCAACCAGTATTCATCATGGGGGTTCGGCCGCCCTCGTCCTAGATCCCATTATAGATGGGTATCACCTCACAAAAGTCCTCATGGACGGAGGGAGTAGCCTTAACCTAATTTACTCACACACAGTGAAAAAGATGGGTATAGATCCGTCAAGGATCAAATCCCAGCAGCACTACATTCAAAGGAGTGATTCCAGGCATCGAGGCTCGGTGTACGGGCTCCGTCAGCCTGGAAGTAGTGTTCGACTCGCCGACAACTTTCAAAGTGAAGACATGATCTTTGACATTGTACCCTTCTGTAGCGGCTATCACGCCTTGCTCGGCTGAACAACGTCTGCTCTCTTTAACGTCGTACCGCACTATGAAGACTTCAAACTCAAGATGCTTGGCCACAAGAGGGTTGTCACGCCCAAGATGCGCGCCTATCCGTTTAAGGCACAAGGGCCTCGCAAGGGATAGAGGCGCATCTTGCCGTTAGCAAGAATAGTATCATTACAACATACAATACTGAATGAGAAGAGTATACAAGTTGGCTTACACTCGCCACATGCTAACTTACAAAGTCACTCAAATCATAGCATCAAGTTGAACACAGGGTCCGACTATGGACGAAATCAAACGATAAAAGAAGTTGCAAATGATACTATCAAGCTGTCCCAAAGATCACGACCAGGTCCTCTACTCATCCGGATACGTCACGTACATCCTGCCTCTCTTCTCATCATACTCCCACTGGAGCCGAGTAAGATCATCCTGCACGAACTCATCTGAACCTGCACCTGGATTGTTGTAGTAAACTATGAGCCACGGAGGACTCAGCTATCATGTGCCCGGGTACCAAGACTATTTAAGCTTTTAGGAAGGAAGGGTGATGTTTAGTTTGCAGCAGCAGCAGCACTAAGCTTTTAGGAAGGAAGGGTGATGTTTACGCAAGATGGAATAAATATGAGTGGCCTACGAAGAACGCTTGAATCTAGTATGATCTCTAAGAGATCCTGAACACTTACTTACGTCAATCATAACCCCACCATGTTATCTCTCGGTTCATGTTCACGAGCAGAGACGATCACGGTAACTCACACAGTTGGTGTATTTTAATTAGAGTTTACTTCAAGTTTACTAGAACCGGGTGTTAACCAAATATCCAAGTTGCCACATAACCGCGGGCACGGCTTTCCGAAAGATTTAACCCTGCAGGGGTGCTCCAACTAGTCCATCACAAATAACCACACCCCGCAAGAATAGTCTCGAACGCGGTTCTCGTGATCATCATAGACAATTCCAAAGGAAGCCAACACCTCGAGTAAACCCGAAGAAAGTCAGACTCCTCACGCAAGACATTCGACATAGGTAAAACAAATCCAGCAAGACCTCCCGACGTGTCGACGAACCCGATAAGAGCCGCCTATCTCATTCTCAGGACACGACGGATTGTCCAAACTTTCGGTAGGCCAAACACAGAGTTGCCCCTGGTGGCCACCGACGGTTGACATTTTTGGACCAACACTCATGCGGAGCACTGGCCCGGGGGTTGATTAAAATATCCACGGGTTTGCAAGACCCTATGGAATTAATTAAGTTGTTAAGCAAATGTAGTACCAATGTTGGGTCTTGCCAGACAAGTTTTAATCTCCACCGAATAAACAAGGGGGTCCCCATAACAACCCCAAGCGTGTTAGGAGCGCAAAATATGGAAAACATAACACCGGTAACAAGGAACTAATGGCGGCACGAGTGGAACAAATCACTTAGCAAAAGGCCAAGCCTTCCACCAATACCATATATATATGTGCATTAAATTAAATAACATAATTTATGGTGATATCCAATCCATGTTATCACATGGAACAACCTGCAACTAAGAACGATATAAGTGGGGCTGAGAAGCGGTAACTTAGCCAATCAATGGTTTGCTGGGATGTGGAGGTTAGAGGCTGTCATGGTAACATGGGGGCTGATATCATGTGGTAGGTAGCACAATTGTAACGATAAGAACGAGAAACTACCAAGCAAAGATAGTATTGGGATCCGGGTACAATCATCTTGCCTGTTGGTCCTTCAGCGGAACAAGTAGCGGGATCCTTGTAGTGGTACTCTCTAGGTTCCTCGAACTCAGATTCGACACTCGCGTCTACCCAAGAGAAACAGCAAATAAATAAACAAACAAGGTGCAATGCACAATCAAGATGATGCATGATCATTTTAGTGAAGAATTTAACATGGCAATCCAGTTCTAGTCAAGTTTCACATGCAAAGGTGGTGGATTAATGACTCTGGACAGAATCACATGTTAAGTTATTTAGACATGCATGAACATGGCAAATATGGATGCATCATGAAAAATCGATGGAAATGCATATAAAGATCGCGAGAAACGGAGCTACGGTTCTCGAGATACGCTCACGACAAGGTACGAAGACAAAACTCAATACCATCAAATACCTGGGATAATTCTTGGCATTGCAAGGCAACCACTGGATAGGTGATGAAAAACCGATCACAGTAGACTCAAGAATCACTCAATTCCATGGAGTATAGCTCCCACAACACCCAAAACAAAATAGCACTCAATCTGCCACAAAACAGCAACATAGCAATTGAAAAGCTCACAACTATTGCTACAGGAACTCTACAGCCACAAACAAGACATGAACAGGTTCTACTCAACACCCACATAAATTCATCCAACTATACAACCAACAAAAGAGCAACACATCACTATGCATGGAGCTGACAAGTAGGCATGATGAAACAGATTTTTAGGGACTTTGTGAAAATTCCAGTTTTCTGGAATCTGGGTTAATAAAGTAGCAAGTTCACAGCACTGGTTAAGTATGCTAGGAAGCACCAACTGGCGGGAAAATTAACAGGATGGTAGATGGAAATATCTAAAAAAAATTCCTAACACTGAACATGGTCAAATTCACAACACATCACTAGATACACCCTGATGTTCAAGGCAAAACAATAACAGCAGATTCCCCAGACAGCCATTTCTAGAGCAGGTTGACAGAATCAGAAAGTAGCTTGATAAACAGCATGGTTCCCACTGATCTAGAGACTTAGCGCAAATTACAAAAATATACGGATGTTCACAGAACTTTGATTAACATTCTCATATTGACAAGAACTCCAAAGCATGCATGGATTAATTCATATGAAAAAGACAAAAGGGCATCACAGCATAAAAATGCACTTTTGTCAAGTTGCCCCAAAGGAAAATCTGACTTCACAGATGCATATAGGGGTTGGAAACACCCCAAAATCATTACTCATACCTATATGCTTGCATGGAACTCAAAGGAGATAAGCTAGGTCGAAATTCTACCCTCACTAGGCATGGGTGACTTATGTCACTTATGAAACTTGTTGAAAATGCCCCAAATGGACATGTGCTCCATATATACAAGTTAGAAGTGATTAGTTAACAGGTTAGGGACATGATAACATAGTCTATATTTAGAAACAAGAAAGGAACTAGCTAGAGTAGAAACCATGCTCATATGATCATATAGGGAGAAACCTACACATGGAGCTACAATGCACATGAATGGGTGTATGTAGATCATACACACACCACTCAAACTCATATACCCTCACTCATATATAACACATACACACACAAGCATCCAAACACACACACAAGCACACATACACACACACAAGCATGGGTGCACATGCACATATAGCATACACACTCACACCCACATTGCTCTCACCACAAGAGCATGTGCACATATGCACACACCACTCTCTACACTATTCCAAACACACACATGCATGGGGGTGTATGCACATGGGGCATACACACGCACACACCTACACTCTCATGCATCAACCAACACAGACATGTATGGGTGTGTATGCACATGATGCATACACACACATACACCTACACAAGCACACATGTGTGTATATACACATAGGGCATACACACACCAACACACACACTCACATGTGTATGTGCACATAGCACACACACACTCCTGCACACACACAAAACATACATACATACATGATACATACACACATACTCTATTTTTGCAAAAGAAAGAAAACAAAAGGAAAAATCAGAAAAGGAAAAAAACAAAAAAAAGGAAAAGGGGGGAGAGGGGGATCGAACCCCGGACCTCTCGGTCTCACACTTCACCCCATACCACTGCGCTACTCGACCGGATCTTAACAGAGGAGAAGCCTCTGTTCTCTAATACACACACACCACCGAGCCTGCCGAAACTGAAGAAAAGCAGAGCCCGGCGATAGAACATCCGCGCGGCGATTACGGCGAATCTTCGGCGGCACAGGGCATCTCCAGCGACACTAGCTACTCCTACGCGCGCAGGAACGAACAGGGAATCCATTCCCGGGCTCACCTCGTGGAGAGGAGGAAGGATGGGAGCAGCAGGTGCTCGCGAATCCACCGGCGGCGACCTTGCTACGGCGGTGATGCAACGCTACGCGCGACAAGAGAGGGGGCAAGGCGGGGCCGACTGATCACCGAGGGGATCGCCGAGGCTTGGGGACGCGGACGCGGCGAGTTGAAGGGGACGAGGGGGAAGAAGAAGCTCGGGGACGCGGCGGCGATGGAGGGGAAGCAGGCGCTCGGACGATGGTGGCTCGACACCGCAGAGGAGGAGGTCCCCTGCTCCTAGCACCAGGAACGGGACGCGGACGGCTCCGGATAGCTGCAACCCATCTTGACGTGGCGGGGCTCCATCGAAAGCGACACCGGCGACGAGCCCGTCGATCTCCTCACCTCTGACACTTACCTCTCTGAACTGAGAAGGAGAAGAAGAAGCAGAGGGAGAAGGAGGAGGAAGAAGGGAAAGCGGCGGCGGCGCGAGGGAGAAGGAAGAAGAGGGAACCCTAGGGGCACGCGCTTAAAAAGGGGGCCGGCCTCGACTTCCGTGAAGGCTAACGGCGACGGCAAAGACGCGACGCGCGCTCGTCTCTCTCACTCTGACGAAACTGACGGCGAGGAGGAACACGGGGCAGGTAGCCATTTCCACGGGCTGGGCCTAGTGGGCCGGCTCCACTGCTCCTCTCTCTCTCTCTCTAGAAAACCCAAAAGGCTTTAGCCTTTTTCTTTTAATAAAACAGATTTGGAAAAAATAATGTCCATAGAAAAAGAAAAATATTTTGGATAAAACCAAAATGTTTTAGTGGTTGAAATAACAATATACACTTTATAAAAATGTTAAATGGATTTATTTCACAAGTTATTATTTTTCAAACACTCACTAAGGCAGCCCCTGTTAAATAAGATCCAAAAACCACACATCCTTAAATAACAAAACTCCACCCCCATAAATCATAAGGAATTTGGGGCCACCACTTGAACATTTTTAAACTATTTTTCCAAGCAATTAAAATCTGCCAAAGAACCATATGGGAATAAAGCATGAAATAGTAGGTCTTTAAGAAGAAGAAAAATAGGGAGAAGAGGGGAAGGAACCACATCACCACCAACACACTCAACCTCAACATCACACAAGGCACACTCTCACATCCACACCAACAAGTCATAAAACAAAACACATGAAGGCAACATGGCAAGAATGAATGACACGATGATGATATGATGCATGAATGCCAACAACACATGGAGATCAAGGTGCAACCCAAACACAACTCTCATGACACAAGGTCATACATTGGGATACATGCCATAAAAGGTAGGGACATCACTTGGGATGTCACAACTCTCCCACACTACAAGAGGATCTCGACCCGAGATCTAGGAACGAAAGAAATCCGGAAATTCGGAATGGAGCAGGTCCTCACGTTCCCAAGTAGCTTCTTTGTCGGAATGATGAGACCACTTCACCTTGAGGAACTTGATAGACTTCTTGCGAGTCTTACGCTCAGTTTCTTCAAGAATTGCAACTGGGTGCTCACGATAAGAAAGATTAGCTTGAAGATCGATGTCTTGGAGGTCAATGGTTCGCTCGGGAGACTTGAAACATTTCCGGAGCTGAGAAACATGGAAGACATCGTGCACGTTCGCGAAATTTGGAGGAAGCTCAAGTTGATATGCAAGACCACCTCTCTTGTCAACAACTTTGAATGGACCAACGAAATGAGGAGCCAATTTCCCTTTGATTCCAAATCGCTGCGTGCCTCTCATGGGGGAAACTTTGAGATAGACAAGATCATCCACTTGGAATGAAACATCCCGATGTTTGCTATCATAATAGCTCTTCTGACGGGACTGAGCTGCTTTGAGGTTCTCACGAATGACATGGCACATTTCTTCTGCTTCAGTGATCATGTCATTGCCCAATATCTAACGCTCACCGGTTTCAGACCAGTTAAGCGGGGTGCGACACTTTCTGCCATAGAGGATCTCGAACGGGGCCTTGCCTGAACTAGCTTGGAAGCTATTGTTGTATGAGAATTCAGCATATGGGAGGCAGTCTTCCCACTTCATGCCGAACGATATCACATAGGCTCTGAGCATATCTTCAAGAATCTGATTGACCCTCTCAACTTGACCACTTGTCTGCGGATGGAATGTCATGCTGAAACAGATCTTAGTACCCATAGCAGTCTGGAAGGACTCCCAAAACTTGGAAGTGAAGAGGCTTCCACGGTCAGAAGAGATGAGTTGAGGAATACCATGCAAAGAGACTATCCTTGACGTCTACAACTCTACAAGCTGAGCTGCCGAAATAGACTCTTTGACTGGTAGGAAATGAGCAACTTTTGACAACTTGTCGATAACCACAAAGATGGCATCGTTTCCCTTCTTGGACTTGGGAAACCCAGTTATGAAATCCATCTCAACATGATCGAATTGCCACTCTGGGATTGGCAAAGGCTGCAAAAGACCTGCTAGACGCTGATGCTCCGCCTTCACTCTACGAAAAACATCGCACTCGTTGACAAACTGAGCAATGTCACGTTTCATACGAGTCCACCAGAAGGTTTGCTTGAGGTCCTGATACATCTTGGAACTTCCTGGATGAATGGATAGAAGAGAATTGTGTGCTTAGTCCATGATAACCTTTCTGAGATCACCTTTTGGAATAACAAGACGGTCCTCAAAGAACAAGGTATCTTTGTCATCGACACGAAAGCACTTATACTTTGGAATGCTCTTGGCCACACCTTTCTTCACTTTCTTCACCATAGCATCTAGCAGCTGCACTTAGCGAACCTGATCTTCCATAGTCGGAGAGACTTGAAGATTTGCAAGAAATCCTTGTGGAATCATCTGAAGGTTGAGCTTGCGAAAGGCTTCACAAAGCTTGGGTTGAAGAGGCTTCAAGATTAGACTATTGCAGTACGCCTTACGACTGAGCGCGTCTGCAATGACATTAGCTTTCCCCAGAGTATACTCAATGCTTGGGTTGAAGTCTTCAAGCATTTCCACCCAACGAGATTGCCGAAGATTGATATTTGGTTGAGTGGAAATGTACTTCAGGCTCTTGTGATCAGTGTACACCTCAACTGGTCTACCCAACAACAAATGCCTCCAAGTCATAAGAGCATGCACAACTGCCGCCAACTCAAGATCATGAGTGGGGTAGTTCTTTTCGGCAGGCTTCAACTAACGCGAGGTATAGGCCACAATCTTCTTGTCTTGCATAAGAACACCACCAAGGCCTTGGAGAGAAGCATCACAGAAAACTTGGAAAGGCTTGGACTGCTCAGGAGGAACAAGAACTGGAGCTGAAGTCAATCTCTGCTTCAGCGTATTGAAGGTTGCATCACACTCAGGAGACCAAACATACTTGACACTCTTCTGGAGGAGATTGTACAAAGGCTTAGCAATTTGAGAGAAGTTCTCCACGAATCTTCTGCAATAACTGGCAAGCCCGAGGAAACTCCGAAGCTGCTTGACGTTCTGCGGAGGTTCCCACTTCAATATAGCTTCAACTTTCTCAGGGTGCACTTTAATTCCCTCGACAGAGATGACATGCCCGAGGTACACCACTTCATTAAGCCAGAACTCACACTTGGAAAACTTGGCATAGAACCGATGTTCCCTTAACTTGTCAAGCACGAGGTAGAGATGCTCTGCATGATCTTCTTCTGTCTCCGAGAACACAAGGATATCATCCAGATAGACCAACACAAACTCATTCTTGAAAGGAGAGAAGATGAAATTCATCATCCTTGAGAAGGTTGGAGGAGCATTCGCAAGACCAAACGACATAACGGTGTACTCATACGAGCCAAAACTCGTCCTGAACGCGGTCTTGGGAATGTCTTCTTCACGAATTCGGATTTGATGATAACCCATTCGAAGATCAAGCTTCGAGAAAACCTTGGCACCTTTCAGTTGTTCAAACAAATCATTGATGTTGGGAAGTGGGTACTTGTTTCTAATTGTCTTCTTGTTCAACGGCCGGTAGTCCACACAAAGGCAATCCGTGCCATCCTTCTTTTTGACAAACAAAACTCCACAACCCCACGGAGAAGAGCTTGGCCTGATCAAACCCACACATTCTTGCTCATCTAGATGCTTCTTCAACTCTTTTAGCTCTTCGGGGCCAAGTTTACACGGGCGCTTGCAGACTGGTTTAGTGCCGGGCTCGAGATCAATCACGAACTCAACTGGCCGGTGCGGAGGCATTCCTGGCAATTCTTCTGGAAAGACATCTTCATACTCACAAACCACCAGAATTTGAGAAATCGCCGAGATTTCACCCTTCTCATTAAGAGCAAAGAGACAGATTGTGTCATCGCGAGCCGCGAAAATAATCACGTCTTCTGAAGGATGAGTCATCTTGACTTCTTTTGCTTTGCAATCTATATGAGCCTTATTCATAGCCAGGAAGTCCATGCCCAGAATGAGATCAATATCAGAATTCCCTAGAACAATTGGGGAAGCCAAAAAAGAATAATTACCCATCTTGATAGAAGCATCCCGGACCACATACCCAGAATTCATTTGCAAACCCGGAGACACCACAGTCAAGGATTTGGACAACTCTTGACAACACAAATCATGCTTAGCAACAAATGGCTTTGATATGAATGAATGCGATGCTCCAGAATCAAATAACACTTTTGCAGGAATAGAATTAACTGAGAGATTACCCATGATCACATCGTTGGACTGCTCTGCTTCAGCTGCATTCACCATATTCACCCTTGCAAACTTGGGATTATGCTTCATCATAGCATTGCCTGGAGGCTTGACAAGAGGAGGAGGTGGAAGACGCCGCTGGTTGCACTTGTTAGCATAGTGGCCCTTCTAACCACACTTGTGACAAGTCACCTCAGAAAGCGGACGAATATTGCCTGGAGGAGGAACAAGAACAGCCTTGGATGCCCGATTCTTCTGCTGGAAACCTGGGTTGGGTGGGTGGGAAGAACCACGACCACCAAACTACTTCTGCTGCTGAGGAGGACGAAACGGAAGAGGATTTGGCGCCCAATACTTCTGCTGCTTAGGAACACTCTGAGAGCCGGAAGAAGAAGAATATGAGTCCCTTGAGCGCTTCTTGGAGTTCTCCAACTTGAGCTGAGCTCCTTCAATCTTCAAAGCCATGTTGTAGAACTGATCAAACTCACGAGGCTCTTGAATAACAAGGCCTGGCAGAAGCTCATCCTTGAGACCACCTCTGAACTGATAGATCATCGCCTTATCATCTGGAACATCTTGCTTGGCATAACGAGCTAGATTCTAGAACTCAATGTTGTATTGGTAGACTGACTTGGATCCCTGCTTCAGGTGCCTGAACTTCTCACGCATCTCTTCGACAAAGCTTGCCGGAATGTAATGAGCCCTGAAGTCACGACGAAAATAATCCCAAGTAACAACACGATCGCCCCTGGAATCCTTGTACTGTTGCCACCAATCAGCTGCCTGACCTTTTAGCTGGAACGATGCAAACCTCACAAAGTCCTCTGGCCTGACATTGCTGCACTCAAAATGCTTGCTCATATCACGAAGCCAATCATCAGCATCTAGAGGCTGCTCACAACAGATGAATGTCTTGGGTTGGTTGGCAAGGAACTGATTGAGAGTCGCAAACTGCAATTGATTCTGAAAATTTCCTTGAAAACCTTGATGGCACTGCTCCCTTTCTTGCAACAGCCTGAGCAACATCTGGGTGTTTGCATTGGTCGTGGCCATCACAGCTTGCCAAGCTTCTAGAGGAGGAGGCGGAGGAGGCGGTGGCGGGGGTGGTGGTGGAACATCAGTCTGCTCCTCACCACGACCTGGATTGTTGCGAGTTGGTGGAGCCATCCTGAAGATGGACAAAACGCATTAGCCTCATTGATAAGATGAACCATAAGCTGAATCAAATGCTTGAAGAGTTGAACAACACACATAGCCTTCCTATTGAAAACTTACTAAGAATGCTTCTTCAGATCCTGATAACATCATTACACATAATAAGCTACTTGCAATAACACAACAAGTATTGAGCTAAGCGCTCAGAACAAATGTACATGCCCAATACATCTGGAGAGGATGACCCTAGATGACTACAAGATTTCCCACCTATGAACTTCCGAAAACTTTCTTGTTTATGCGATTCGGGTTGTAGAATCAGGAACCTGCCCTAGGCAATCAGCTGCGACTGCATCCGCAACCTTCCACACCATAATTCAAGACATTTTGCAAACCCATCTAGTCTTGAATCCTCGAACTCACGACGATACTAAACCATGGTGGTACCCCGGACGCCTCCCCAGTACTGGGTGACTCCGACCTTATCTCACCACCATAAGTATTGAAGCAATTCCGAACATTCTCCGTCCTGAGATATCAAGGAATCTGAATGATAACGATGTGCCAACATTCCTCGGAGCTCAACTCCCTGGAAGAAATCAAGTCAGACAGGAGGCACCAAGACAGAACCCTGTCACATCGGCATCATATAGATTCCAAAATACCCGCATGATCCTAAAAAAATTTGAGCGAGAAGAGGAGTAGAATTAAAATTCCTAAGTCGGAAACCTCACCAGAGCATAGAAGAGGAGTAAAAAGAATCCTACTCTCCGATATAGCTAGACTCAAAATAGTTTTACTAGACACAACTCGGCCAAGTTCGAAGAAGCAAAGGCTCCTATGGTTGTATGGCTCTGATACCAACTTGTCACGCCCAAGATGCGCGCCTATCCGTTTAAGGCACGAGGGCCTCACAAGGGATAGAGGCGCATCTTGCTGTTAGCAAGAATAGTATCATTACAACATAAAGTACTGAATGAGAAGAGTATACAAGTTGGCTTACACTCGCCACATGCTAACTTACAAAGTCACTCAAATCATAGCATCAAGTTGAACACAGGGTCCGACTACGGACAAAATAAAATGATAAAAGAAGTTGCAAATGATACTATCAAGCTGTCCCAAAGATCAGGACCAGGTCCTCTACTCATCCGGATACGTCACATACATCCTGCCTCTCTCCTCATCATACTCCCACTGGAGCCGAGTAAGATCATCCTTCACGAACTCATCTGAACCTGCACCTGCATTGTTGTAGTAAACTGTGAGCCACGGAGGACTCAGCTATCATGTGCCCGGGTACCAAGACTATTTAAGCTTTTAGGAAGGAAGGGTGATGTTTACTTTGCAGCAGCACTAAGCATTTTTATGGTGGCTAGCTTACACAACATGGAATAAATATGAGTGGCCTACAAAGAACGCTCGAATCTAGTATGATCTCTAAGAGATCCTGAACACTTACTTACGTCAATCATAACCCCACCGTGTTCTCTCCCGGTTCCTGTTCAAGAGCAGAGACGATCACGGTAACTCACACAGTTGGTGTGTTTTAATTAGAGTTTACTTCAAGTTTACTAGAACCGGGTGTTAACCAAATATCCAAGTTGCCACATAACCGCGGGCACGGCTTTCCGAAAGATTTAACCCTGCAGGGGTGCTCCAACTAGTCCATCACAAATAACCACACTCCGCGGGAATAGTCTCGAACGCGGTTCTCGCGATCATCATAGACAATTCCAAAGGAAGCCAACACCTCGAGTAAACCTGAAGAAAGTCAGACTCCTCACGCAAGACATTCGACACAGGTAAAACAAATCCAGCAAGACCTCCCGACGTGTCGACGAACCCGATAAGAGCCGCGTATCTCATTCTCAGGACACGACAGATTGTCCAAACTTCTGGTAGGCCAAACACAAAGTTGCCCCTGGTGGCCACCGGCGGTTGACATTTTTGGACCAACACTCATGCGGAGCACTGGCCCGGGGGTTGATTAAAATATCCACGGGTTTGCAAGACCCTATGCAATTAATTAAGTTGTTAAGAAAATGTAGTACCAATGTTGGATCTTGCCAGACAAGTTTTAATCTCCACCGAATAAACAAGGGGGTCCCCATAACAACCCCAAGCGTGTTAGGAGTGCAAAATATGGAAAACATAACACCGGTAACAAGGAACTAATGGCGGCACGAGTGAAACAAATCACTTAGCAAAAGGCCAAGCCTTCCACCAATACCATATATATATGTGCATTAAATTAAATAACAGAATTTATGGTGATATCCAATCCATGTTATCACATGGAACAACCTGCATCTAAGAACGCTATAAGCGGCGCTGAGCAGCGGTAACTTAGCCAGTCAATGGTTTGCTGGGATGTGGAGGTTAGAGGCTGTCATGGTAACATGGGGGCTGATATCATGTGGTAGGTAGCGCAATTGTAACGATAAGAACGAGAAACTAGCAAGCAAAGATAGTATTGGGATCCGGGTACGATCATCTTGCCTGTTGGTCCTTCAGCGAAACAAGTAGCGGGATCCTCATAGTGGTACTCTCTAGGTTCCTCGAACTCAGATTCGACACTCGCGTCTACCCAAGAGAAACAGAAAATAAATAACCAAACAAGGTGCAATGCACAATCAAGATGATGCATGATCATTTTAGTGAAAAATATAACATGGCAATCCAATTCTAGTCAAGTTTCACATGCAAAGGTGGTGGATTAATGACTCTGGACAGAATCACATGTTAAGTTATTTAGACATGAATTAACATGGCAAATATGTATGCATCATGAATAATCGATGGAAATGCATATAAAGATCGCGAGAAACGGAGCTATGGTTCTCGAGATACGCTCACGACAAGGTATGAAGACAAAACTCAAGACCATCAAATACCTGGGATAATTCTTGGCATTCCAAGGCAAACACTGGATAGGTGATGAAAAACCAATCACAATAGACTCAAGAATCACTCAATTCCATGGAGTATAGCTCCCACAACACCCAAAACAAAATAGCACTCAATCTGCCACAAAACAGCAACATAGCAATTGACAAGCTCACAACTATTGCTACAGGAACTCTACAGCCATAAACAAGACATGAACAGGTTCTACTCAACACCCACATAAATTCATCCAACTATACAACCAACAAAAGAGCAACACATCACTATGCATGGAGCTGACAAGTAGGCATGATGAAACAGATTTTTAGGGACTGTGAAAATTCCAGTTTTCTGGAATCTGGGTTAATAAAGTAGCAAGTTCACAGCACTGGCTAAATATGCTAGGAAGCACCAAATGGCATCAAAATTAATAGGATGGTAGAAGGCAATATCTTCTACACATTCCTAACACTGAACATGGTCAAATTCACAACACATCACTAGATACACCCTGATGTTCAAGGCAAAACAATAACAGCAGATTCCCCAGACTTAGCCATTTCTAGAGCAGGTTGACAGAATCAGAAAGTAGCTTGATAAACAGCATGGTTCCCACTGATCTAGAGACTTAGAACAAATTACAAAAATACATGGATGTTCACAGAAACTTTGACTAGCATTCTCATGTTGACAAGAACTCCAAAGCATGCATGGATTAATTCATATGAAAAAGACAAAAGGGCATCACAGCATAAAAATGCACTTTTGTCAAGTTGCCCCAAAGGCAAATCTGACTTCACAGATGCATATAGGGGTTGGAAACACCCCAAAATCATTACTCATACCTATATGCTTGCATGGAACTCAAAGGAGATAAGCTAGGTCGAAAGTCTACCCTCACTAGGCATGGGTGACTTATGTCACTTATGAAACTTGTTGAAAATGCCCCAAATGGACATGTGCTCCATATATACAAGTTAGAAGTGATTAGTTAACAGGTTAGGGACATGATAACATAGTCTAGCTTCAAAAACAAGAAAGGAACTAGCTAGAGTAGAAACCATGCTCATATGATCATATAGGGAGAAACCTACACATGGATCTACAATGCACATGAATGGGTGTATGTAATTCATACACACACCACTCCAACTCATATACCCTCACTCATATATAACACATACACACACAAGCATCCAAACACACACACAAGCACACATACACACACACAAGCATGGGTGCACATGCACATATTGCATACACACTCACACCCACATTGCTCTCACCACAAGAGCATGTGCACACATGCACACACCACTCTCTACACTATTCCAAACACACACATGCATGGGGGTGTATGCACATGGGGCATACACACGCACACACCTACACTCTCATGCATCAACCAACACAGACATGTATGGGTGTGTATGCACATGATGCATACACACACATACACCTACACAAGCACACATGTGTGTATATGCACATAGGGCATACACACACCAACACACACACTCACATGTGTATGTGCACATAGCACACACACACTCCTGCACACACACACACAAAACATACATACATACATGATACATACACACATACTCTGTTTTTGCAAAAGAAAGAAAACAAAAGGAAAAATCGGAAAAGGAAAAAAACAGAAGAAAAAAGGAAAAGGGGGGAGAGGGGGATCGAACCCCGGACCTCTCGGTCTCACACTGCACCCCATACCACTGCGCTACTCGGCCGGATCTTAACAGAGGGGAAGCCTCTGTTCTCTAATACACACATACCACCGAGCCTGTCGAAACTGAAGAAAAGCAGAGCTCGGCGACAGAACATCGGCGCGGCGATTACGGCGAATCTTCGGCGGCACAGGGCATCTACCGCGACACTAGCTACTCCTACGCGCACAGGAATGAACAGGGAATCCATTCTCGGGCTCACCTCATGGAGAGGAGGAAGGATGGGAGCAGCAGGTGCTCGCGAATCCACCAGCGGCGACCTTGCTATGGCGGTGATGCAACGCTACGCGTGACAAGAGAGGGGGCAAGGCGGGGCCGACTGCTCACCGAGGGGATCGCCGAGGCTTGGGGACGCGGACGCGGCGAGTCGAAGGGGATGACGGGGAAGAAGAAGCTCGGGGACGCGGCGGCAACGGAGGGGAAGCAGGCGCTCAGACGACGGCGGCTCGGCACTGCAAAGGAGGAGGTCCCCCGCTCCTAGCACCAGGAACGCGACGCAGACGGCTCCGGATAGCTGCAACCCATCTTGACGCGGCGGGGCTCCACCGGAAGCGACACCGGCGACGAGCCTATCGATCTCCTCACCTCTGACACTTACCTCTCTGAACCGAGAAGGAGAAGAAGAAGCAGAGGGAGAAGGAGGAGGAAGAAGGGAAAGCGGCGGCGCGAGGGAGAAGGAAGAAGAGGGAACCCTAGGGGCACGCGCTTAAAAAGGGGGCAGGCCTCGACTTCCGTGACGGCTAACGGCGACGGCGAAGACGCGGCGCGCGCTCGTCTCTCTCACTCTGACGAAACTGACGGCGAGGAGGAACACGGGGCAGGTAGCCGTTTCCACGGGCTGGGCCTAGTGGGCCGGCTCCACTGCTCATCTCTCTCTCTCTCTCTCTCTAGAAAACCCAAAAGGCTTTAGCCTTTTTCTTTTAATAAAACAGATTTGGAAAAAATAATGTCTAGAGAAAAAGAAAAAGATTTTGGAGAAAACCAAAATGTTTTAGTGGTTGAAATAACAATATACACTTTATAAAAATGTTAAATGGATTTATTTCACAAGTTATTATTTTTCAAACACTCACTAAGGCAGCCCCTGTTAAATAAGATTCAAAAACCACACATCCTTAAATAACAAAACTCCACCCCCATAATAAGGAATTTGGGGCCACTACTTGAACATTTTAAACTATTTTTCCAAGCAATTAAAATCTGCCAAAGAACCATATGGAAATAAAGCATGAAATAGTGGGTCTTTAAGAAGAAGAAAAATAGGGAGAAGAGGGGAAGGAACCACATCACCACCAACACACTCAACCTCAACATCACACAAGGCACACTCTCACATCCACACCAACAAGTCATAAAACAAAATACATGAAGGCAACATGGCAAGAATGAATGACATGATGATGATATGATGCATGAATGCCAACAACACATGGAGATCAAGGTGCAACCCAAACACAACTCTCATGACACAAGGTCATACATTGGGATACATGCCATAAAAGGTAGGGACATCACTTGGGATGTCATAGGGGTCATTATTGTCAACAGCAACATAGAGCGCTCTCTCCAAACTGAGGAACATGCTCTGGCCCTAGTGGCCGAATTTAATTACAACGATGATCGGCAAGCTCCGACATCTGCCATAAAGGCACGCAAGGTGGGGAAGTGAGCACGGTTTCAGTCCGAACTCTTAGAACCTTCACCTCCCCTTAAATAGGGATTTGCCCTCCATCGCACAATCCGAGGACCAGCAATGTATGTGCCAAGGAAGCACAAATTCGCACTTAAAATTCAATGGGCGGCGGTGGAGAAAAAAGGGTATGTGTTCGACTGGACCGAACTATTACCATTACACTGTCTTCGCACACAATGCGGGCACTATCAAAAGCCTTGCCAAAGGCCTAAATCTCATCCACACTTCGCCGACTTCTGAATATGTTGTTTGCAAGATCCGTTCGCCGAACAGTACCACCCATTGAGGTGCACCAAGGTGCAGGAGTAAACAAGTGGTGAGGCACATCAAGGACATAAGGTCACCAATCGAAGACCCCTGGTACAACAACTCCTGTAGAATTTCTTCCTTTTTCACATACCTGTAAGCAGTTGCTTCGGCAATCCGAGCAATAAGAGTTGTTGAGAAAAATATAGCATCATTATACATGTTTGTCTCGTTCTCCTTTTTGGCACATATTTTCTTTCTCCCTCTTCTCGTGAAACTTTTCAGTATGTTGCGATGCAACGGGCTAATAGATCGGAGGCTCGAGTTTAAAAAATAAAATCGCCTTACGGACATTTTCTTATACGTTCAGCGTCTTGGAATTCGCTTTATATGCATTGGTTCTGAACTATGTCTTGGGTCAATAGTTGGGTTGCCCCACTCATGTGCTTTCCCCCTTTACGTACTGCTAGTTCAGCTAAACGGGCAAAGGGAGAACCTCCGCGATTGTGTTTCCGGCTAGTCTAGTCAAGCACCTCAGAGGAGAAAGCCAAAAACTGACTGTTATGGTATGCGAGAACCAGTTTGCATATCCGAGCCTAACTGTTATACTCACGACCTCGTTAGAGGTCATCCCGTGTCATATGATGGGTTTGCTATTCCCACAAAACATGTGATATCGGCTTGAGTCGCGGACCGTCCGACTATCACAAGTCACCGAGGCCTAGTCACTAGCCTCCCGCAGTCATTTTCGTGCCCCTACGGCTAAGTGAAAGAAATAAAGCACTATGGTCTGATTGCCTAGTCTGCCGCACACTAACGCTTTCGGGTACCGATAGTTCGGCTAAGGGTTATAGTGCGTAACTAGAGACACACCATGTAGTATCTACATGGGGGCTGAAGCCGACGACTTGCATCTTTCAGTTTAAATGGCCACAAAGGAGTTATAGAGGAATGCAAACAATTTAAAACATGATAACCCATGCATAACAAATATATAAGTGTTCAAAAGACTTTGGACATATTACAACACATCTAATCGTACATGTTCTTTCGAACACTGCGACTATATCGCCGAGCACCCTCCATTACTCCGGAGAAGTAGAGCTCGGGGTGCCGATGTTCCTTTTCGGGAGGCGGCGAAGCGGTGGCTATATTCATTGGACCAAGCCCCGGCCAATGCACTTTGGCCTTTGCAAGGACCATCCAAGCTCCTTCAATGCAGGAGGAGCGCTTCGATGTGGCGATCCGGGCACGACGACGACCAGCTTTTGTACCAGTCCGAAGCAGCTGCCTGGTAGTGGCTCGTTGGGCCATATCCGGATTAGGAGATCCTTCATGGACGGATCCGCCATCCGGTGTAGCTCCATCAGCTGCTTCAGTTGCTCAGAAAGGAAAGGAGAGCGCTCGGGGCTTCGAATTGAGCCCAGAATAGACGAGCTTCGTCTCCTTCTTCCCGCGAAGCATAGAGCTGACTCATATCCGCCGCGCTCTTCTGAACATCAGAGCAGGCACCTGAGGAACGCCACACCTGGATAAGCAACTCGAACTTGCTATCCCCGAAGACACACTGCAATAAGTATGGCTTACGATTTGTTATAGCTTTCGCCTGGCGAACTTGCTCTTCGAAAAACCTCCAATCCATCCGCTCCTTTTGGAGTTCGGTTTTCATGGTGGATAGTTCGGCAGCCTGCTCCTTGCCTTTCTGCTCAAGGTCCTCGCACTTGTGGCCGGCGTCCTTGAGCTCCTATTGGATCTCCTCCACCCGAGCCTTGTGCTTGTCGCTGGTGGCCCTCGGGACTGACAACGTGGAAGCCGCTCGTTCAACTATCGCCCTCTCAACCGAAGCCTCCTGCTTCGCATTTCGTAGCTCGGCCCTGAGCTTTTCCATTTCCTTTGCTCGGGCTGTGTAATCATCAAGAATAAGAATACTACATCGACAGTGGGGTAATCACAATTTTTTGGATACTGAGTAAGGTTTACCTTGTGCCTCGTCGAATGTCTTGTTAAGAGTATCAAGCTACTCTTCAAAGCTTTTGAGCTTTCGATTCAGCTTGTCTAGCTCGGCGGCATTCACAGTCGCCACCGACGATGAAGCTTGCAACACATAAATCGTTGTCAGTTTGCATGGGTTAAAAACTTCCGAACTATAGTCAATCTGATCCTTTGTACGGACCTCTTAAGGGTTGTTAGAACATTTCGACCATATAGTTTCATATATAGTTTAGGAAATGATCCGTGATTGACCCCTAGGTGAGTTTTACTTCAAACTCGCCTAGGGCTCGGGAGATGCCATGTATATAATAATAAAAAGAAATAAACATTTTGCAAATAGAGTGTCACATGGCTCACCTGAAAGCCCGTCAGGAGACTCTTGAAGGCCTCCTTCAGCCCGTTGTCGACAGACTGAATACTCTGCAATACCGCACCCATAAGAGTGAGGTGCTCCTCGGAGATGGAGGCGCTCGATAGAGCCTCCCCCATGGTCGGCCACCCATTGGTCAGTAGCACCGGTGGTGATTGGACAACCCAATCACCACCCGTGGATTTAACATGTACCTCCGGAGGCGTGGTGCGCTCCGAAGATATCCTCGGAACGGAATGGACGTCTTCTCATCCGGACTCCTCAGTTACCTGATGGAGTCCCTCCCCCCGATCTTCGGTGGCCAAGGCGTTAGCCTCAATGATAACGTTGTCTACCCCACCGATGGTGCCCTACTCCATAGGGGCTTGTTGGGATGACACCTCTGCGGTGTCCTTCGCGGTGCATGTAGGAGTGGGATGCAGCTGTGGGGACCCCAACGCATAAGTCATGATCACCGAATGCACGTGTATAGTGATCCCAAAGATCAATGCTCACTGAACACACAGAAGGTGAATAACAAGAGTCTTACATCCACATTTAGCATCTTACACAAATAAAGACCATGAAGGTCTGGTCCTATAGAGATAGGGCCACAAGGGCCAAACACTTAAACAGAACAAGTAGCGGAAATCTTGATCGAAAGCGTGAACCCAATGCCATCTGCCTTAAACCTACAGGCATTCTGACTGGGAAGCATCCTAGTTTGCATGTTCGTCACCAACGAACTCTTCCATGTACTCCTGTTCTTCCAAACCTGGCCAATTAAATAACCAGCGGCAAGCCAATGAGTACTTTGAATGTACTCGCAAGCAACCCAAGTTGTGGAACAACTAACAATGATGCATGATAAAGCACTAAGTAGGTAATTTGCGGAAAAGCTAATTTTGAATGCAAAGACATGATCAAGTAACTAGGTAAGAATGCATGAATAGTTGGCAGATACCCTGGCGATACTAAACAAAGAGTCCACCCGATTGGTACCTAGCCCACATGATGTACATCACTTGTAGAATCCATGCAGGGACCAACGGTGT
This sequence comes from Hordeum marinum, assembly GCA_022496015.1. Lineage (NCBI taxonomy): Eukaryota > Viridiplantae > Streptophyta > Magnoliopsida > Poales > Poaceae > Hordeum > Hordeum marinum. Next base: position 137,412,025 of record CM039675.1, on the reverse strand, counting down.
GCCCGGTGCTTGTGAAGACAATGCATGATCGTCCATACCGGCATGACCCCATATCGAGAGTGACCACGCCACTCCCGCCACTAGTAATGCGGGCTCCTTGCCAGTACCCACCAAAGTAATCAATAGAGCCCCGTCCCATAAGGGGTATCGTGGTTGCGCATGTAAGGTTGGGATGGTCAGCAGACCTTAAAACTCTCCGTTTTCGAAAACACACCCTCAACTTGTTCCGGTACACCACTTCTTTCTCAAGTGGCTACCCAACTCATCATCATCTCCCGCGGGCATTAGTGGCACCCGACGGGGGTTTTGAAAAGTCTTTGAAATCATCTCTTTATTTCCATCACCATGATAAACCCGATCCCACTTGCGTACCATCTACTAGCATCCTATCTACAAACATGTAATGACCCGACCTGAAAGTCGAATCTCCGGTGTTTCCGTACCATCCCAAGATCATGCTGGTACACACACGGTACATCAATGTATATATCAAAGGGAAATCACACAGCATTATATTAATCGAAATCTCATATCGAGTTCTTTATTACAATAAAGTGGCTGAAAGCCAACTCATGAGAATATATAAATCTTGCGGAAGCGTCGAAGGTAGATGAGTCCATCTGACTCCAAGGGCATCTCACCGAGCGTAGAACGTGTCCTCACTCCTGGTCGGAAAAGTACTCTGCAACATGATACGTTGCAGCCATGTAGGTCAGCATATGGAATATGCCGGCAAAGTCACAAGAGAGGGGTGAAAATATAATCATCTAGTTCTACATGTATATATGGCGGTGGGGAGGTAGTTTTTGCGTAAAGCCAAGTTTTTCCTACATCGAGAGAGGGCTAAGCAAATTTATTACTAAGTTGGTTGATTAATGAGATGGTTCCACCAACCAATTCTCATTACCCAAGTTATTAATACCCACATCATCGTATTAATTGTGTTGAGAATTCCGAATGTTTCAGTTCCTTTGGCTCAAGTCGTCCATGACCGTGGACATGGCTAATCGATTAGGTTTGAGTACTCTGTAGAGTTTTGCACACGTTCCCCACAAGATTTGGTCGCCTCCGTTTAATTTCTCGCACTTCAGGGTGTTTGAGAAACGGATTACCAAAACATGGTCTTCCAAAGGGTTTCCCTACGACTCTGTCGGTGCCCATCCTTTCCTACCGTTCTTCTACATCTCGTAGCACCGCCTATCCATGGTCACCACGATATCCAACCAAGCCAGAGCCCATAATGACTTGTGGCTGTGCAGGTAAGCCTTGGGTCTTGAAGCACCCATCCATCTCTTTGTGCCTGGGTGGATCTTTCCGCATGAATACTGGCCATCTCCAGCATCACCTAGGCAAATCCACTGGTTTCTCCAGGGAGCCGTTCAACCATCATCCACCCAGAGGTATGTTGAAAACTCGGAGCCTTAAATCTTGATCATTATGTAGGTCTTGAAATTATTAACTCTCCCAACTCTCATGAATCACACAACCAACCCCGTCTACTAATAGCATAGCAAAAGTAAAACAACGTTTCCCAGGGCCAATGTTGTCAAAGGGGTTGAGGAGGTACCTACCACATGATACTACAACAATGTAACCAAGTTTCCAAATAACCTATCTTGCATGCAATTGGGGAAGATGGTAGAACTAATGCATATAAAACATGGGTAAACATGATCAAAGTGACTTGCCTGATTGATGATCTTCGTACGTGAGTGACTCTAAGTAACAAGCTTCGCACTTCGGATAATCTAATGAAGCAAACAAGAGCACTCAAATAAGCATACAACAAAAATATTGTAACTCACAATCATCAACCAAGAGCTAGCAAACAATCAAGACAAAACAATGCACAAATCACAAGTAGGAAAAACACACAAAGTTTTGTTTTCTGGAAGATGATTGATAAAACACTACTAACATAATAAAACTATTTTGTAATAACAAAACAATGGTTGACAGTAAAGAAACAATAAAAGGATTTTTATTAACTAACAGAAAAAAATCAATTTAAGTTTGTTGGGAAAACTTTAGTAAAGTTTGTAAAAGTTTTGATAAACACTATATGAAACAATTATAGTTTTACTAACAAAATAGAAAAACAAAACTTATTATTTATTGACAAAACATGTTCTTAACAGGAAAATAATTTACAAATAAACTTGTCTTAGATAACAGAATTAGATTATATAAAACACTATTAAAAGAATCTATTACTAAACTAGTTGTTTTAATCAAATTAAACCTATTTGAAAGGAAGTTGTGATTCCTATATTAACAAAGAAAATAAACTAAACAAATAATATTTTCATTAACAGTAAGTAAAACACCTAAAGTTTAACTAACAGAACCTACTAAATCAAATAAAACTAAATCTAAATTAAACAAAATAAAACTAAGTAAATAAAACTATACTATAATACTAGGAAGATTCTGTTTATAGCTAGAACACTAATAAAAATCATCCTAAAAATTCTCAAACTAAGTATGAAATTAGTCCTAACTAATACCAAACAGTAGCAAAAAGATTCATGTCAAAATCTATTTTCAAACTCTAGTTATTCAGATTTGAATATTTTGAGAAAATTTGATTCAATTCAAAAGTTATAGTTCAAATTTGAAATTTGAAAGTACAGGGTGAAACTACATGAAAAATGTGAGCTATTACAAAAAGAATCAACTCAAAACATTAAATATATTAAAAGTTATAGCTAAAACAATTTTCTAAAACATTCTGTTTAACTAAAACTAAACAAAAAGAAGAAAATTTCTACCGGACGGCCAGGGGTGACGTGGCACTATCCTATTGGCTGGCTAGCGCGTGTGTTGGATGGTTGCGGGCGGTCGACCGGACCGAAGAGGAAAACGATTCGGGAATTAAGTTGATCTAATCTGGGCCGTTGCGTCTGGATAGGAGGGAGGGGTGAGCTCGAAGATTTTACCGAAGGGGGAGGTGGACTCCGGCGATGGTGACGGCGGCCGGTGGTCGAGGACGTCGCCGGAGGTAGCTTCGGTGGTCGAGGGAGGCAGCAAAGAGGTCCAGGCGACAGCAGCGGTCGTCCAGCGTCGGTTGGAGGCAACGGTGGGGGCTGGGGTGGGGTGTGGCGATGGCAGGAGCTCCGGAGGGGTTTGGTGGTTGCAGGGACTCCGGCGAGCTCGTTTGGCAGCGTCCCGGCGAGGTAGGAGGGGGCTCGGGGGGAAATGGATGCGGGGAGTTGGGGCTCTACTTATAGAGTGCTCGGGGTGTGGGGGGGAAGAGAGGAGAGAGATCCGGGGGGAAAACGGCCGGCGACGTGGTCGGGCGAGAGGAAGGAGGCGACCGCGTGGGCGAACGGTCGGTCGGGGTGGGACCCAGTGGCAGCGAGAGGGGAGCGAGGTTTCCGCGTCGGTCGGCCGGCTCGAATTGAATTCGCGAATAAAAGCCTGTGGGCCGGCCCGTTTAATACTAAAACCGTTACTCTTTTTTATTAACCAGAGTAGTAAATCGTCTTTAAAAGCATTCAAAAAAAATTTAAAAATAGGAGTGTTATATATAAAAATTTACAGAATAATAAATGCCATTTAATGAAAAAATTTATTCTGTCATTTGAACACTTTGAAAAAATTAATATTTTCAGAAATTGCCTAATTGTTTTTAAATCCTTTTTGCAAATATTTTCAAAATAACCCCTGGTTATTTTTGTTCAAATAAATCACCAAATGGGTCCTGGTGTGGAGTGTCATGTTCCTCCTCTCTTATTTGAATTTTTTACCAAGATTTCAAATAGGTGAAAGCAACACATTGAAAGTAGAAAGGGCTTTCAGAAATTTAGAAAGAACATTTCAACAAATACATGTATTCAAGCAATGATGCAGATAGATGCATAGCTATATTTCATAACATTCCAAAATGGAATTTTGGGATGTTACAAACCTACCCACCTTAAGATGAATCTTGCCCTCGAGATTCGGGTTGGCTAGAAAATAGGTGCGGGTGGTCTCTACGAAGATCTTCTTCGCGTTCCCAGGTGGCTTCTTCCTCGATGTGATGACTCCACAAAACATTACAGAACTTGATGATCCTGCTGCGGGTAACTCTGTTGGCAGTCTTGAGGATTCTGACAGGCTTCTCCTCGTAAGTCAGATCATTGTCAAGTTGTATGGCCTTTAGGGGCACTGTGTCTCTCAAAGGAATATCAGCCATCTCAGCATGACATTTCTTTAGCTGGGACACATGAAACACATTATGAACTCCGGATAATTCTTCTGGCAATTCCAGCTTGTATGCAACTTTGCCTCTACGTTCAAGAATTTTGTAGGGGCCTATAAATCTGGGTGCTAATTTTCCTTTAACACCAAACCTCTTGATTCCTCGAAGCGGGGACACACGAAGATATGTCCGGTCTCCCACCTCATAGGTCACTTCTTTACGTTTGCTGTCAGCATAACTCTTCTGTCGAGATTGAGCTATCTTGAGTCTATCACGAATCAGCTTGACTTTCTCTTCAGAATCTCGGATAAGGTCGGGACCAAAAAGTTGTCGGTCTCGAACACAATCCCATGTCAACGGTGTTCTGCATCTCCTTCCGTATAAAGCTTCCAAAGGGGCCATCTTCAGACTGGTCTGATAACTGTTGTTATATGAGAATTCTGCGTAAGGTAAGTTGTCATCCCAACTAGATCCATAATCTAGCGCACAAGCTCTCAACATGTCTTCCAGAATCTGGTTGACTCTCTCAGTCTGTCCATCTGTCTGCGGATGAAAGGCTGTACTGAACTCTAGCCTCGTACCCAAAGTTTCATGTAACTGATGCCAAAGGTAAATTGTGTTCCTCTATCTGACACGATACTCCTCGGAACTCCATGCAAACATACGATCATGGTCATATATATCTTGGCTAGCTTAGCACTGGTATAGGTGGTTTTCACTCGAATGAAATGAGCTACCTTGGTCAAGTGATCTACCACTACCCAGATGGAATCATAACCTAAACGGGTCCTGGGTAGTCCTGTGATGAAATCCATACCAAGCTTTTCCCATTTCCACTCGGGTATCGGCAAAGGTTGGAGTAACCCTGCTGGTTTCTGATGTTCTGCCTTTACTCGCTGACAAACATCACATATTGCAACATGTTCCGCAATATCTTTCTTCATACCTATCCACCAATAACTTTCCTTTAAATCCAGATACATCTTGGTATTGCCTGGGTGTATCGAGTAAGGTGCATCATGGGCTTCTTGAAGTATCAACTTCCTGAGCTCTGGGTCATTGGGCACATAGATGCGGTTCTCAGACCACAAAGTTCCGTGTTCATCCTCACGAAAACCTTTAGCTTTACCATCTTCCATTCTCTGCTTTATCTTAGCTATCTCCTTGTCCGATTTTTGGGCTTCACGAATTCTTTCGGTCAAGGTGGACTGAATCTCCAGTGTAGCAACATATCCTCTTGGAACTATCTCTAGCTTGAGCTCTCTGAGATCATCGGCTAACTCTTGGGGTAATCCTCCCACTGTGAGTGTGTTCACATAAGTTTTCCGACTCAAGGCATCGGCTACAACATTAGCCTTACCTGGATGGTAGTGTAATCTCATGTCATAGTCCTTGATTAACTCTAACCATCTCCTCTGTCTGAGGTTCAACTCTTTCTGCGTGAAAATATATTTCAGGCTCTTATGGTCGGTGTAAACATCACAACTATTTCCGATAAGGAAATGTCTCCAGGTCTTGAGTGCGTGCACTACGGCTGCTAGTTCCAAATCATGGGTAGCATATTTCAACTCATGAGGTCGTAGTTGTCTGGATGCATCAGCTACAACCTTTCCATCTTGCATGAGTACTCCTCCAAGTCCTTGACGTGAAGCATCACAATAAACCTGGAAGTCCTTCCGAATATTGGGCAAAATCAACACTAGGGCGGTGACCAAACGTTTCTTCAACTCCTGGAAACTGGCATCACATTCCTCAGTCCAAATATACTTAGATTCTTTCTTCAACAACTCTGTCATGGGCTTGGCAATCTTTGAGAAATTCTCAATGCATCTCCGGTAATATCCGGCAAGTCCAAGGAAACTACGGATTTCCTTAACTGAGGTGGGTGACTTCCACTCGGTGACGGCTTCAACCTTAGCGGGGTCTACGGCTATTCCTTCTCCGGAAATAACATGTCCAAGGAATCCGACTTCCGTCAGCCAAAATTCACATTTGCTGAACTTGGCATATAACGGATGCTCTCTTAGCTTCTCTAGAACTAAACGCAGATGTTCCTTGTGTTCTTCCTCGTTCTTGGAGAATATCAAAATGTCATCGATGAACACCACGACAAACTTGTCCAAATATTCCATAAACACTTTGTTCATCAAATTCATGAAGTAGGCAGGAGCATTAGTCAAACCAAAGGACATGACTGTATACTCGTATAAGCCATACCTTGTGGTGAAAGCTGTTTTGGGTATATCTTGTTCACGAATCTTCAGTTGATGATACCCTGATCGAAGATCGATCTTAGAGAATACTTTGGCGCCTACTAGCTGATCAAACAAATCATTAATCATCGGCAGAGGGTACTTGTTCTTGATAGTCACCTCGTTCAAGGCACGATAATCGACTACCATTCTCAAGGTTTTATCCTTCTTCTCCACCAAAAGAACTGGGGCTCCCCAAGGTGAAGAACTTGGGCGAATATACCCTTTGTCCAATAACTCCTTAATTTGCTTCTTGATTTCCAATAGATCATTTGCGGGCATCCGATAGGGTCTCTTGGAAATTGGGGCTGTCCCTGGCTGTAGCTCTATTAGGAACTCAATCTCCCTATCTGGTGGCATGCCTGGTAATTCTTCCGGGAATACATCCGGAAAGTCTTTTACCACGGGTACTTCTTCCTGAACAACTCCTGTGAGGGCATTTAACCTAGCACTCATACGTGTGCGTCGGGATACATACTTAATCCTCTTGTTCTCCGGGGTGGTGAGTGAAACAGACTTGCTAGGGCAATCAAGATTTCCTTCATACTTGGTCATCCAATCCATGCCTAGGATTACATCCAATCCCTGGGATTCTAAGACGATGAGGTCGGTGGGAAAAACATGGTTTCCTATATTGAGTTTCAAGGCATGGCATCCTATCCCTGCCATCATCATACCTCCTGGGGAACTGACCTTAATGGGTTGACTAAGGGTTTTGGTGGGCAAACCATATTTATCCACAACTACCCTTGATATGAATGAATGAGTTGCACCAGAATCAAAAAGTATTGTAACTGGACGTGAATGCAATAAAAACTTACCAACCACAGTCTCGGGTTGATCATAGACTTCTTCCACGTCGAGATGGTTCACCTGGGCACGAGGAAAAGGGTTTGGCTTCTTGGCTTCGGAGTTGCCGTTTCCATTTCCCTGCTTTCTCTAGGGACACTCAGTAGCATAGTGCCCTGTCTTCTGGCACTTGAAACAGGTGATGTGGCTTAGATCCTTCTGAGTAGGAACGTGACGGTGCTGGTTGTTGTTCCCATTCCCATTGTCAGTCTTGAAGTTCCCATGGTTGGGACGGGCATTCCCATTTCCTCCATGGTTGTGACCTCCATGGTTGTGCATGGCATGAGTGTGCCTTCCAAACTTACTGGTCCCTGATCCGGTATTCCCTGAGTACGGGGAGTAGCGGAGCTTCTGATGAGCTCCAGAGTTAAACTTCCCTTGAGTGTACTTCCTCTTGTGGTTCTCAATTTGCTGCTGTTTACCCTCCAGAATAAGGGCCTTGTCCACCAGCTCTTGGTAATTGTTGAAGGTAGCCACTACCAGCTGCATGCTCAACTCATCGTTGAGTCCTTCCAGAAACTTCTCTTGCTTGGCCGCATCATCGGCCATGTCTCCTGGTGCATAACGTGCCAATGTGTTGAAATCGTCCACGTACTGGGCCACAGAGCGATTTCCCTGGCGCAAGTTGCGAAACTCGTGCTTCTTCAGACTCATGGCTCCAGCTGAAACATGTGTGGTGCGGAAAGCAAGCTTGAATTGCTCCCAAGTCACATCAGCAATAGGATAGGTGGTGGTGTAATTCTCCCACCATGAAGCTGCTGATCCTTCAAGTTGATGTGCGGCAAAACGCACCTTCTCAGCATCAGTACATCCAGCGGTGACGAGTTCTCTCTCCATCTTACGGAGCCAGTCATCTGCCACAATAGGCTCAGTGCTGCTAGAGAAAGTTGGAGGGTTCAACCTCAGAAAACGGGTGAGATTGTCAGTCTGGGGTGGATGTTGGTGGTTGTTGTTGTTCTGGTTGTTGGTCTGATTCTGGATCAATAGCTGCATCAGTGCATTCTGCTACTGAAGAAGTTGCGTGAGTTCCGGCGGGAAAGTGAAGTCGGACTCACGTCGTGGAGGCATCTTGCTGTTTTCAGAGGGGTGAGAATTAGAATAGAACAAGGGTCTAAAAGGAGAAATTCACTACCCATATGCAATGCAACAAACATATCACACCAAACACTCATTCATTTATTCAATCAATGTCAAACATCGGGAATACAAGTCTCAATCAAACTACACATCGACCTACGCTTTAACGACGAAAATAAAAGATTCATGGACGGCATGACTAAAGTTTTCCTCAGAAGTACATGGTGACTGAGTCTCCTCCAGTGGTGCTCTCCTCATAGTCATCATCGTTGCTGATGAAAGGAGCCAAGTCTCCTTTAGGATGAAGATTTTCACCCATGTCCATCTGTTCCTCCAGAGTGGCGATGCGAGTATTCAGCTTGTCGATCCTCTCTAAGAAATCATTCACCTCATACTCATGCTCGTACTCGGCTTCCCGTAAGTCAGCTTCGAGGTCAATCTCATGGTTCATCAGATTCTTGATTGTCTTCGTATCAGCACGAACTCGAAGCTCTAGAGTCCTGATGTGCATCTCTAGGGTCTGGATATATGACACGGTGGAGTCTCCAGTGGGGTTGGTGATGATGTTGCCATGGGCATCTCTGCGGCAAACCATGCTGAGTCCTGGTGAAATGGTTCCACCTCTGTATTCCTCCTGAATACGTCTGAGGGCACGATGAATGGCCATGTCTCTTCCAAGTATCCAGCAGGGTGCCACAAACTTGAAGTCAATGGGTTCCTTCCGATTCCCAAAGGTCTTCCCTAGGATGTGCACCTCAATCCTGTAGCGTCCATCTTGTGGAAATGACATGATAGGAGTCCCGGTGATGCTCGGCAAAGCAATCCTCACGTCCTTGATGATCCTCATCAGCTCCTTACCAAAAGGCATCGTTGCGTCAGGCTGGCAAAACTCCGTGATCAACACTGGGATGAAGGTGGCCATCTATAAATTTTTAAATAACCGGAGAGAAATCAGAAATGAGTAGATGAAAGTATAAGAATTTTAAAGACAAAGAGATACAATCCTAAGGCTTTCCAATCCTAGAGGTTACGTCCTACGGTCAGCGTGTGCTCTGATACCATTTCTGTAACGACCCAACCTGAAAGGTCGAATCTCCGGTGTTTCCGTACCATCCCAAGATCATGCTGGTACACACACGGTACATCAATGTATATATCAAAGGGAAATCACACAACATTATATTAATCGAAATCTCATATCGAGTTCTTTATTACAATAAAGTGGCTGAAAGCCAACTCATGAGAATATCTAAATCTTGCGGAAGCGTCGAAGGTAGATGAGTCCATCTGACTCCAAGGGCATCTCACCGAGCGTAGAACGTGTCCTCACTCCTGGTCGGAAAAGTACTCTGCAACATGATATGATGCAGCCGTGTAGGTCAGCATATGGAATATGCCGGCACAGCCACAAGTCATTATGGGCTCTGGCTTGGTTGGATATCATGGTGACCCTGGATAGGCAGTGCTACGAGATGTAGAAGAACGGTAGGAAAGGATGGGCACCGACAGAGTCGTGGGGAAACCCTTTGGAAGACCATTTTTGGTCATCCGTTTCTCAAACACCCTGAAGTGCGAGAAATTAAACGGAGGCGACCAAATCTTGTGGGGAACGTGTGCAAAACTCTGCAGAGTACTCAAACCTAATCGATTAGCCGTGTCCACGGTCATGGACGACTTGAGCCAAAGGAACTGAAACATTCGGAATTCTCAACACAATTAATATGATGATGTGGGTATTAATAACTTGGGTAATGAGAATTGGTTGGTGGAACCATCTCATTAATCAACCAACTTAGTAATAATTTTGCTTAGCCCTCTCTTGATGTAGGAAAAACTTGGCTTTACGCAAAAACTACCACCCCACCTGCCATATATGCATGTAGAACTAGATGATTATCTTTTCACCCCTCTCTTGTGACTTTGCCGGCATATTCCATATGCTGACCTACACGGCTGCAACGTATCATGTTGCAGAGTACTTTTCCGACCAGGAGTGAGGACACGTTCTACGCTCGGTGAGATGCCCTTGGAGTCAGATGGACTCATCTACCTTCGACGCTTCCGCAAGATTTAGATATTCTCATGAGTTGGCTTTCAGCCACTTTATTGTAATTTTTATTGTAATAAAGAACTCGATATGAGATTTCGATTAATATAATGCTGTGTGATTTCCCCTTGATATATACATTGATGTACCGTGTGTGTACCAGCATGATCTTGGGATGGTACGGAAACACCGGAGATTCGACCTTTCAGGTCGGGTCGTTACATGTTTGTAGATAGGATGCTAGTAGATGGTACGCAAGTGGGATCGGGTTTATCATGGTGATGGAAATAAAGAGATGATTTCAAAGACTTTTCAAAACCCCCGTCGGGTGCCACTAGTGCCCGCGGGAGATGATGATGAGTTGGGTAGCCACTTGAGAAAGAAGTGGTGTACCGGAAAAAGTTGAGGGTGTGTTTTCGAAAACGGAGAGTTTTAAGGTCTGCTGACCATCCCAACCTTACATGCGCAACCACGATACCCCTTATGTGACGGGGCTCTATTGATTACTTTGGTGGGTACTGGCAAGGAGCCCGCATTACTAGTGGCGGGAGTGGCGTGGTCACTCTCGATACGGGGTCATGCCGGTATGGACGATCATGCATTGTCTTCACAAGCACCGGGCACACCGTTGGTCCCTGCATGGATTCTACAAGTGATGTACATCATGTGGGCTAGGTACCAATCGGGTGGACTCTTTGTTTAGTATCGCCAGGGGAAATGCTACCCTACTCTGACAAATACTAAAAACTATACAAAAGTTATTTGTTTAAGGTTTTGCTATGAAAAGCATTTTTAAAAACCTTTTAACAAAGGCAAAAAGGTGCCAAAACAGGTTTTAAAATACAACAGTGCATAACATATTTTCAGAATATTTTACAAATGGCAGTATTAAATTCTACATATTATTTCAAGATTTTTGGTGGAAGAACATTGGGCATTGGATTTATTTTCTGATCTGTGGATTTTTTTGGAAGTTATCAGAAAATGGAAAAAGGAAAAAGGGGCACTGAGCCTGGGCCAGAGCCGGCTAGCTGTTGGGCCAGCCCAGAGGCCAACTAGGCCGGGCGCGCTGGCGCCCCCGCGTGCATCAGGTTTCAAACCTGACGGCGGGGCCCAGTGGCCAGCGAGAGAGAGAGCGCAGGAGGGGAAGATGAGAGGCCGACAGGTGGGGCCCCCTGTCGGATCCTTCTCCCACCTCGGGGCAGAGAGGAGTGACCCTCACCGGCGGCGATGTAGGGCACGGCGACGGTGGGTGAACGTGGGGTTGGGCTCGGGGTCGAGCCGCCGGTCCACTAGGGTTGAAGGAGCGCCGGAGGTGGCCGGGGTCACCGGCGGCGAGCACCCGCGGCACAGGAGCTTCGGGTGGAGGACGCGCTGGTCACCCTACGCATCAAACGAAGGGGGGAAAGGAGGGGAACAGGTCAGAGAGTTGAGGGGAACCTAATGGGACAGGAATGGGGGGCAGAAAGGGGAGGTACCCAGAGATTGACAGTGGTGCCGCTGCGGCGGAGCTTCGGCTGATCTCGCGCACAGGCCTCGGGGAGGACGAGCTGGTGGCGCAGGGCCGCTCTGGTGGAGAAGGAGGGTCAGCAGAGGGAAGGAGAGGCCTGGGGGTGGCTTAAATAGCCAGCCCCCAGTCCACCATGGATGCCTGCGCCGTCGATGACGTAGGCGGGGTCTACAGGCCTAGGGGGCCTGCGGAGATGGGTCTGGGGGTGCTCCTGGGCATTTCCTAGGACCAACGGGAGGGAGAGAGAGGGCGGAGGTGGGCCCTAGCGCTCGCGCGTGTGAGCTCACGCGTTGGCCGGCTCGGGTGGCGTCGGGCACGTGCGAGAGGGGGTCGGAGGAGGATGAGAGAGGAGGGGGCCGACACTTTGGAGTGTTGCGGACGTCGAGGGAACCTCGGGGGACAGCTTCCCCCATCCCAAGGCTATCGGGAACCCTCGGGATGCTCCTGCTATAGTGCGGGCATGCATTGTAGCATGCTCCACAGCATGCCTTTGGCATGCCATGGCATGCTTGTTTGCTTTGGACGCGCCCCTGCATGTCTACTAGCTCCTGGACGATCTGGAGATGTTCTAGGAGCTAGGGGAGGCTAGGGAGAAAAGAAATGGAGTGGGGAGAGGGTAGAAATGATGTTGTCATGGTGAAGCAGAGGGGTAAATGTGGCTTTTTCCCCACTTACCCAATGAACCTTGTCCAGGGAAAATTACTGGAGGTGAAAAGCAACCCTAGATAGGTGTGGTAAAAGTTTGGAGGCAAGGGAAATAGTAAAAATGGTGAAAACACTAACTTTGCCATTTCACCACAAGGTGTTTGATGGATGTTTGGGCAAGATAAATTTACCCACGTACTGTGATACTTAACAGGATCAAATGGTGGGCACAAATGAGATGGATCACCAGATTTGAGCTCAAAGGAGCAAAGTTGACAATAGAAACTTTGTGAACCCTAGAAACCAACAGAATCAGGTTTCTGTAGATCCATTTGTGCTAAGCTAATCCCCTTGATGCACCACTTAGTGTAGCATCATTATTTCGTGATTAGAACTCGTCCGCAAAGTTTGGGGGCAAGGGAAGAAACTTCACAATTTAAAGTTGTTCAAATTTGAGTCCAGAGAGGGAGAGTTTTGGGATGGTTGTTGAACCAATCGACTTGGATTGAGATGAAAATTTGCAAGATCATCACCTATGATAGTGTTGACTTGCTGGAATTTTCTTGGAATTTAGTGAGAATATTTCTTACAGAAATATTCCAAAAGCTTGATTTGGATAGAAAGGGTTTTGAGGGGTTTTGCCCATTATTTTGAACTTTACCATGTGTTCAAACTCATATATATGGAAAATATATGTCCACTAAGTTTCCCTAAATTTTCTCAAATATTTTGAAAGCATTTAAATAATTTTTCTTTTCCCTATGAAAAACCATTTCTGGTCTTAAGAAAAAGCCTTTAATTAAAATATTAAAATAGCCATTAAAATTAATATTTGGTGGTTTTGGAAAGTCATAAATATAGTAGGTCTGAAGTAAATCCTTTGGGGAAGAAGGATCCACCCAATTTGTAGACTTCTAGTGCAAATCTCAACTCAGGGTTTTTTGAAAACCTAATTTGCATAAATCCTTTTTGGTCAAAATAAAATTTGATAAAAATAGTTTTGGGCACTACTCACATGGCATGATCATTGGGCAAGAAGTTTGGGTCAAGGAAAATAAATATGGAGAGGGATAGAATCTAAGAGTGCCATACACAACAATCAACAAGCAAGCAAGCAACAATTCAAACAAGCAACAAGCACTGAAAAAGTTTTAATTGGCTCCAAATTTTATAAATCCAAGCATAACAAGGTGATACAAACACAGGGTGAGACAGACCTACCCCCCTTACAAGAATCTCGTCCCCGAGATTCCTAGGCTAAGCGCTAAAAAGATAAGGGAACTCGGATCTAAGATAGTCTTCACACTCCCAGGTTGCTTCAGCTTCAGTGTGGTTGCTCCATTGGACCTTGAAGTACTTGATGTTGCGGCTTCGGGTGCAACGTTCTGCCTCATCCAGAATGCGGACTGGCCTCTCACGTAAGTGAGGTCTGGCTGAAGATCGATGGCTTGATGGTTGATGTGCTTGTAGAGGTCCGGGTGGTTGGGAACTTGGAGACACTTCCGGAGTTGTGACACATGAAAGACGTTATGCACATCCGCTAGCTCGTAAGGTAGCTCTAGCTGATAGGCAACCTCTCCGCGCGTAGCAGTGATCTTGAAGGGGCCGATGTATCTTGGTGCAAGCTTCACTTTGAAATGGAAACGCTTGGTTCCCTTGAGAGGCATGACTCGGAGGTAGACGTGGTCACCTACACAGAAACTCACTTCTCAGCGGTGGGAGTTGGCGCAGCTCTTCTATCTTGACTTGGTGGTTTCAAGGCGCCCTCGGATGAGTTAAACTTTCTCTCATTCTTCACGGAGTATGTCTGGTCCAAAGACTAACCCTTCTCCGGTCTCTGGCCAGTTGAGGGAATACGGCACTTGCGTCCATACAACACCTCAAATGGTGCCATCTGAAGACTCGACGGGTACATGTTGTTGTAGGAGAACTCGGCGAATGGTAGGCAATCTTCCCACTTGGCTCCATATGCTAAAACACAAGCGCGGAGGAAATCTTCGAGTATCTGATTTACTCGTTCTGTCTGTCCGCCGGTCTGGGGGTGGAAAGCAGTGCTGAAGGAGAGCTTGGTGCCCATGGCTCCTTGAAGCATCTTCCAGAACCTCGAGGTGAATTGGGTTCCTCAATCCGACACAATCTCCTTAGGAACTCCGTGAAGGCTCATGATACACTTGATGTAGAGGTTGGCTAGCTTGTTACCGTCATAGGTGGTCTTTATGGGAATGAAATGGGCTACCTTAGTCAGGTGGTCGACAATGACCCAAATAGAATCATGTCCCTTGCTTGACCTTGGTAATCCGGTGATGAAATCCATCCCGACTTTTCCCCACTTCCATTCAGGCACTTTGAGAGGTTGCAACAGCCCAGCGGGTCACTGGTGTTCAGCTTTGACTCTCTGGCATATATCACACTTGGCGACAAAGGTGCCTATCTCCCGTTTCATGCCATGCCACCAGAACCTTGCCTTGAGATCTTGATACATCTTGGTTCCTCCAGGATGGATGGAGTATGGAGTGTCATGAGCTTCTTGCAAGATCAAGTTCTTGAGCTCCTCTTTGTTGGGTACGCAGATGAGATTCTCAAACCATACAACTCCTTGTTCATCCACGGAGAATCCTGGGGCCTTTCCTGCCTTGATCTTCCTCTTGATGCCTTCAATGCTCTCGTGTCCCTTCTGGGCTTGCTTAATATCATCCATCAAGGTTGGCTTTTCTTCGAGGTTGGTGAGGAATCCAGGTGCAACTAGTTCCAAGCCGAAGCTTCAAGCTCTTCATATAGGGCGGGTAGCCTTTCCTTTATCATAGCATTCAAGGAACAAGCCTTTCTGCTTATGGCGTCTGCTACCATGTTGGCCTTTCTGGGGTGGTATTGAACACTGAGGTCTTAATCCTTGATCAACTCCAACCATCTTCGCTGCCTCATGTTCAATTCCCTCTTAGTGAAAACATACTTCAAACTATTGTGGTCTATGTATATCTCACATCGCTTCCCCACGAGGTAATGACGCCATGTCTTCAAGGCATGAACCACGGCTGCCAACTCGAGATCATGAGTAGCGTAGTTCTCTTCATGAGGACATAGCTGTCTGGATAGATATGCTACAACTCTGCCTTCTTGCATTAGAACACCTCCAAGCCCGGTCCTTGATGCATCACAATATATCACAAACTCCTTGTGAATATCGGGGGTGGCCAAAACTAGGGTTGTGGTCAATCTCTTCTTGAGCTCCTGGAAGCTTTCCTCGCACTTAGCTGTCCATTTGAACTTCTTGTCCTTCTTCAAAAGATGGGTCATGGGTCGGGTAATGCTCGAGAACCCTTCCACGAACTTGCGATAATATCCTGCGAGTCCGAGGAAGCTTGACTTCCTTCACGGTGGTTGGGGATTGCCATTCAGTCATGGCTTCAATCTTGGCAGGATCCACTGATAATCCTTCTGCAGTCAACACATGACCCAAGAATCCAACTTCATGCAGCCAGAATTCACACTTGCTAAATTTGGTGTAAAGCTGGTGCTCTTGAAGCTTCTCTAGTACCAATATCAAGTGTTCCTCATGCTCTTCTTCAGACTTGGAGAAGACGAGTATGTCATCAATGAAGACAACAACGAACTTGTCCAAGTACTCCATGAAGACTTTACGCCTGAGGTACATGAAGTATGCAGGGGCATTGGTTAACCCAAATGACATGACCATGTATTCATACATGCCATGCCGGGTTACAAATGTCATCTTTGGAATGTCTTGGGGTCTGATCTTCAGCTGATAGTACCCAGACCTGAGGTCAATCTTGGAAAACACCTTGGCTCCATTCAACTGATCAAACAGGTCTTCAATATTGGGAGTGGGTACTTGTTCTTTATTGTGACTTCATTGAGAGAATGGTAATTGACACAGAGTCTGATAGTTCTATCCCTCTTTGACATAGATAGAATAGGTGATCCCCAAGGAGAGGCACTAGGGCGAATGAATCCTTTTCTGAGATGCTCTGCCAATTGCTTCTTCAATTCAGCCAACTCTTCAGATCCCATCCTATTGGGCTTCTTATAGATGGGTTTGGATCCGGGCATAAGCTCAATAAAGAACTCAATGTCGTGGTCAGGAGGCATTCCAGGCAGCTCATCGGCAAATACATCCGGGAATTCACATACCACTGGCACTTGATCCAACTCAATTCCTGATAGACAGTTAGCTTGAGGGGCTTGAGTGGAGACAGGGTTGGGAACATACTTGACTTCCACTCCTTGGCTATTGGTCATGGTGACAATCCTCTTGGCATAGTCTAACAAGCCTTGGTGCTTGGTCAACCAATTCATGATAAGGATGATGTCCAAGCCTGATGAATCCAGAATTATAAGGTCCGCTAGGAAGTCTACCCCGTTGATGTTAATCTCAACTCCCTTACAACCTATCCCAGACTTCATAACAGATCCCAGGGTTTATATCAACATACGGCTACCCAGGGGTGTAGGCTTCATGCCACTCTCTAGTGTAAACTTTTGGGTGATAAAAGAATGCGAAGCTCCACAATCAAACAATACTGTTGCTGGGGTTCAGTTGACGAGGACCGTACCTAGTATGACGTCCGGGTCTTCTTGGGCTTCCTCTGCGATGATGTGATTCACATGACCCTTGCCATTGTTGGGCTAGTTGCGGGGAGCAGGGTTCCTTTGGGGTGCTCCATGGCCTTGACCTTGGTTTGGCGCATTGTGGCGCGGTGCATCTGGCTTCTTGTTGGGACACAGCCTAGAGATGTGTCCTGGATGACCACATCCAAAGCAAGCCACTTGCCCAGGGTTGTTGTTGTAGTTTCTTCCATCGTTGTTGTTATTTGGGTTGTTGTAAGCTGGCCTGGGATTGGCATACCGGTGAGGCTGGTAGCTCGGACGAGGCGCAGGAGGTCTAGCCTGTTGTGGTTGATAGGTTGGCTTGGCTGGGGCTGGCTGCCAGGGGTGAGGCTTCTGGTTGCTAGAGCTACCCTTGTTGATCATCTTGCGCTTGCGAGTGTTGTCTATGGCATGACGCTTGTCTTCCTGCATCAGGGCCTTGTTCACCAGGTCGAAGAAGGTACGACACTCGCAGACGATGAGCTGATACTGCAGGGTCTATTGAAGTCCTTCCATGAAGCGTTCCTTCTTGGCAGCCTCCATGTTGACATCTTCAGGTGCATACCTTGACAACGGGTTGAACTTCTGCAGGTACTCCTTGACAGAGCCACTTCCTTGCTTTAGTGCTCGGAATTCTCTCTTCTAGATAGCCATGATCCTAGAAGGAATATGAGAAGTGTGGAATCTTCCTTGAAGTCATACCAAGTGATCACACGCTCACCTTGCATGACCTTGAATCCATCCCACCAAGCTTGGGTGGTACCTCCGAGGTAGTGCGAGGCATAGAGTACCTTCTCATGGTCCTCATTGCAATTGACCAGCAAAAGGAGATCCTCGATGTTGTGGATCCAGTCGTCAGCATCCAGAGGTTCAGCAGTCTCAGTGAAGGTTGGGGGTGAATTCCTCATGAACTCATACAGAGTGGAGCGACCATTGTCGTTCCTGCCTTGCTGCTGGTTGTTTACAAGGGCCTGAGCCATCTGCTGAATGGCAGCATTGTTGGCTTGGCATTCCTCCCGGAGAACATGGAGAAATTGAGCTATGGTCATGTTCTCCGGTGGAGGTGGTGGGGGGGAATGTCGCCTTGTGGCTGCTCCTGGTGTCCTCCAGCGTGAGCAGCCCCACTAGCTCCCTGTTGGTGGCTTGAGTTGCCGGCTTCAGGGTTGGCTAACACCTCGTCCACCAAAGACCGGGGGGCGGGACCCCATCCAGCAACTAAGGAGTCCGGACGGGCAGACATCCAGTCCCCTCCGAGGAAATCTCCGGAGCTCACCACGCCTCCGGAGGTACCGGTTAAATCTATGGTTGGTGATCGCGTTGTCCGATCACCACCGGCGCCACCGACCAATGGGTGGCAGGCCATGGGAGAGGCTCTATCGAGTGCCTCCATCTACGAGGAGAACCGCACCCTTATGGGTGCGGCATTGTAGAGTATTCAGTTCGTCGACAGCATGCTGAAGGAGGCATTCAAGGGTCTCGTGATGGGATTTTAGGTGAGCCACGCGACACTCTATTTGCAAAATGTTTAAGTCTTTTTATTATTATATACATGGCAGCCCCCAAGCCCTAGGTGAGTTTGAAGTAAAACTCACCCAGGGGTTAGCCATGGATCATTTCCCGAACTATATATGAAACTATATGGTCGGAATGTTCCTACAGCCCTTAAGAGGTCCGGACATAGGATCGGATTGACTATAGTTCGGAAGTTTGTAACCGATGTAACGTGACAAGGATTTGTGTGTTCCAGGCTTCGTCGTCGTTGGTGGATGTGAATGCCGATGAGCTAGACGAGCTGAGTCAGAAGCTCAAAAGCTCCGAAGACGAGCTTGATGCTCATAACAAGAGATTCGACGAGGCGTAAGGTAAGCCTTACTCGGTATCCAAAAAATTATGGTTATCCTACTATCGACGAAGTATTCTTATTCTTGATGCTTACACAGCCTCGGCAAAGGAAATGGAAAAGCTCAGGGCCAAGCTACAAAATGCGAAGCAGGAGGCTTCGGTTGAGAGGGCGGTGGCCGAACGAGTGGCTCCCGCGTTGTCAGGCCTAAGGGCCACCAGCGACAGGCACGAGGCTCGGGTGGAGGAGATCCAACATGAGCTCAAGGATGCCGGCCACAAGTGTGAGGCCCTTGAGCAGAAAGGCAAGGAGCAGGCTGCCGAACTCTCCACCATGAAAACCGAACTCCAAAAGGAGCAGGCGGATAGGAGGGTTTTTGAAGAGCAAGTTCTCTAGGCCAAGGCTATAACAGATGGTAAGCCATGCTTATTGTAGTGTTTCTTCGGGGATAGCAAGTTCGAGTTGCTTACCCGGTTGTGGTGTTCCTCAGGCGCCTACTTCGATCTTGAGAAGAGCGCGGTGGACGTGCGTTAGCTCTATGCTTCGCGGGAAGAAGGAGACGAAGCTCGTCTATTCTGGGCTTAGTTCGAAGCCCCTGAGCGCTCTCCTCTCCTTTCTGAGCAACTGAAGCAGCTGATGAAGCTACATCGGATGGTGGAACCGTCCATGAAGGATCTCTACATCCGGCTATGGCCGAACAAGCCACTATCGGGCAGCTACTTCGGACTAGTACAGGAGCTGGTCGACGTCGTGCCCCGAATCGCCACATAGAAGCGCTCCTCCTGCATTGAAGGAGCTCGGATGGCATTCGCAAAGGCCAAAGTGCACTGGCTGGGGCTTGATCTGATGAAGATAGCCACCGCTCCGCCGCCTCTCGAAAAGGAACATCGATGCCCTGAATTCTACTTCTCTGGAGTAATGGAGGGTGCTCGGGCGATAGAGTTGCAGTGTTTAAAAGAGAACATGTACGATTAGATGCGTTGTAATATGTCTGAAGACTTTTGAATTCTTGTATATTTTTTATGCATGGGTTATCATGTTTTTAATTGTTTGCATTCCTTTATAACTCCTTTGTGGCCATTTAAACTGAAAGCTACAAGTCGTCGGCTTCAGCCCCCATGTAGATACTACGTGGGGTATCTCTAGTTACGCACTATAACCCTTAGCCGAACTATCGGTACCCGATGGTAGTAGTGTGCGGCAGCCAGGCAATCAGACCATGCTGCTTTATTGCTTTCACTTAGCCTTAGGGGCGCGAAAAGGATTGCGGGAGGCTGGTGACTAGCCCCCGGTGACTTGTGATAGTCAGACGATCCGTGGCTAAAGCCGCTATCACATGGTTTGTGCGAATAGCAAACCCATCATATGACATGGGATGATCTCTGACGAGCTCATGAGTATAACACTTAGGCTCGGATTCGCAGGTCGTTTGTCGCATACCATGAAAGTCAGGTTTTGGCTTTCTCCTCTGAGGTGCTTGACCAAACTAGCTGGAAACACAATTGCAGAGGTTCTCCCTTTTTCCTTTTAGCCGAACTAGCGGAACGTAAAGGCAAGCATAGGAGCGGGGCAACCCAACTATTGACCCAAGACATAGTTTGGAACCAATGCATATAAAGCAAATTCCAAGATGCCGAACGTGTAAGCAAATGTTCATAAGGCGATTTTATTTTGTAAACTCGAGCCCCCGGTCTATTAGCCGGTTGCATCGCAACATACCGAACAGTTTCACAAGAAGACGGAGAAAGAAAATATGTGCCAAAAAGGACAAGATACAAACATGTATAATGATGCTATATTTTCTCAACAACTCTTATTGCTCGGATTGCCGAAGCAACTGCTTACAGATATGTGAAAAAGGAAGAAATTTTACAGGTGTGGTTCTACCAGGGGTCTTCGATTGGTGACCTTACGTCCTCGATGTACCCTACCGCTTGTTTACTCATGTGCCTTGGTGCGCCTCCGTGCTTGCTTCCCCACCTTGTGTGCCTTTACGGCAGATGGCAGAGTTTACCGATCATCATTGTAATTAAATTCGCCGCCATGGCCAGTGCACGCTCCTCAGTTTGGAGAGAGCGCTATGTGTTGTCATTGACAGTAATGACCCCCTTGGGCCCAGGCATCTTGAGTTTGAGGTATGCGTAGTGTGGTACAACGTTAAAGCGAGCAAACGTTGATCGGCCGAGCAGGGCATGATAGCCGCTGCGGAAAGGTGCAATGTCGAAGATCAAGTCTTTTCTTTGAAAGTTGTCAGGTGAGCCGAACACTACTTCCAGGCTGACGGAGCCCGTACACCGAGCCTCGACGCCTGGAATCACCCCTTTGAAGGTAGTGTTGCTGGGTTTGATCCTTGACAGATCTATACCCATCTTTTTCATCGTGTCTGAGTAAATCAGGTTAAGGCTACTTCCTCCGTCCATTAGGACTTTTGTGAGGTGAGACCCATCTATAATGGGGTCCAGGACGAGGGCGGACGAACCCCCATGACGAATACTGGTCCGGTGAACACCCAGCAATTGTGGTGCATGTGGTTGGCGGGCTTCTCTTGAGTGACATGGATTTGGCAAGGCCTTTCCATGATCTTCTCTAGCGGGGTTGGTCCGTCGCGATTGCCTTTAGGAGTCTTCTTCCACTGCCCAGGTCGGGAATTGCGGAAGCCGAAGTTCACGGCCGTGTCACCGGCACCACTATTGTTTTGTTGGCGCTTGTTCTTGTTGCGCTTTGGTTTCTCATTACCGTCACGAACTTTGGAGGTCCCAGGATCTTCAGAGTTGTGGCTCAATCTTGCTAGCCAATTATCCTTGCCCACGCAAAAGCGGGTCATGAGTGATGTCAGGGCATACATAGTCTGAAGTTTATCCTGGCCGAGCTGGTGGGCCAACCGTTCATCCCGGATATTGTGCCGGAAGGAGGCTATTGCCTCAGCATCCGGGTAGTCAACAATCTGGTTTTTCTTGGTCAAGAACCGATTCCAGAATTGCCGTGCCGATTCTATGGGATACTGAACGATGTTGCTTAGGTCAGTGGAATCCGGCATCCGAACATAGGAGCCCTGGAAGTTAGATCGGAATGCATCCTCTAGGTCTTCCCAGCATCCAATTGAGATTTCGGGGAGGCTGTTTAGCCAGTGTCGAGCTGGCCCCTTCAGTTTTAGGGGGAGATATTTGATGGCATGGAGATCATCTCCTCGAGACATGTGGATGTGGAGGAGCAAGTCCTCAATCCATAGAGTTGGGTCAGTTGTCCCATCATACTGCTCTATGTTCACGGGTTTAAACCCCTCTGGGAACTGATGTTGCATCACCTTGTCCGTTAAACACAGTGGGTGAGCGGCGCCTCTGACCCGAGCTATGTCGCGTCGGTATTCAGTGTCTGTTCTGGCCCGGTTTCTTTCTCGGGCTCTATTGTTATGGTCAAGCCATGGTTTGTACCCTTCCCGTCTATCGGGTGAGTAACCTCTGGATCCGTAGATGGATCTTGTACGACCTGCTCTATAGTCTAGGTCATCTTGCAGGACGAACCTGTCATTGGGATCTAATGGCTCCTTTCCCCGTCTTCAGGGCATCGCTGACCTATAACCGATATTGTCAACCATCATGTCTCATCCTTCAGGAGGGCGGTCTGGCTTGTCATATGGGGTGTGTTTAGGAGATGATGTATCCATGAGCTCGTCGTCAAATTGCGGCAGCGGCCTTCGACGTGGGTAACTCTTCGGTTGGTCTGACAGACCGGTATCGTGTCCTTCCTCAGCTGCGAGGACGCTCATCCATTGATCATTGAGGTTATCTTGTTCAGCTTTAAGCTACCGCTCTTTTGGTTTTAGGCTGCGGGCTGTGGCTATAGGTTGTTCCCTGAATGGTTCCTGATCTTCCTATTATCAAGGATGTCAAAGGCATCGGCTTCCGGGATGTCCTCCTCCTCGACAAGGGGGAGGTACTTGTCGTCCTCGGAATCATTTAGGTCATCGGGGTCACGCTGGTCTTTAGGACTCTCCTGACCCTCTAGCGGGTTCTCGGGGATATCAGGATCACCGAGGTCTTCCGGGGTAACTCCGTCCCCGGTGCTAATGATAGCTTTCCTCCCCTTCTTGCCTTTAGACCACTTATGCGGCTTCCAGTGCCTTGATAGCGCGTCGCCCAACTTGTTGCCGTTGTTATTGGGCATGTTATCGCCATTAGCGGCAGGACTGTCCACCATGTAGACATCGTATGTGGAGGTGGCGGCCCATCACCCGGTGTTAATGGGGATGGGAGTGTCCTTTTCATCCATGTATTCTCCCTCCTCAGAAGCATAGTCCAACATGTCGGTTAAGTCTTTGACTGTGGCTATCAAGTGGGTAGTGGGTGGGTCAAAAAATTGTCCTGGCCTGCTCTGTAGCCGATCTGAGCATAGATCGGGGTTGGATCATCGGTAATCTTCATCGGCAAGATCCGATCTAGGGCCTCGTTGAATGTCGAGAGATTGATCGGGTCAAACTGCTCGGATCTTTCAGGGCTGATCTCCGATGTACCATGTGAGTGGAGTGTTTGGCCAGAACAAGCATCTAGTCCTCTAGCACTAAGGCCAGATCCGGACTAGGAGTTGGGCCATCGCTGGTGTTAACCTTGTGGGCATGACTGAAAAAGGAACTCGAGGTTAAAGCCTCAGAGTCATCGCGCGTGGCACGCGAAGATGCAAGCCCAGTTAGTGACAAGACACTCCTAGGATCTATGGAGAACTCTAGGTTCCCGAATCTGACCTCTCGACCAGGGGCGAAGCTTTCGACACGGCCTAGATGGACGCTCGGATCAGCATGCAGCACAACACTGCCAAAGGCGAAGATCTTTCCGGGGACAAAAGTGTCCATTTTGCGGACCTCTTCGTTGATGACAATGCGAGAGATCGATTCCTTTGGTGATCACAGTAGAACTCTCTTAATGAAAGCACCAATGTCGGTGTCAAAACCGGTGGATCTCGGGTAGGGGGTCACGAGTTGTGAGACTAGAATCGATGGTAACAGGAGACAAGGGAGACGATGTTTTAGGTTCGGGCCCTCCTACGGAGGTAATACCCTACGTCCTACTTGATTGTATTGATGGGGTATATGTTACAGTGTCGATCTACCTCGAGATCAAAGAGCTAAACCCTAGATGAGTTGTTCTTGTCTACAACCTAAACCCTTCAGCTTATATAGACGCCAAGGGTACCTAGGGTTTTACACATGGTCGGTTACACACCGCAGGGGTAAACATGCCTAATCGCTACATCAAACATGGAGGCCAAGCCACAGTTCCTGAAGCTTCCTTCCTAGAGATAGGGCCTTCGATCGATTCATAGTCCGGCAAACGGCCCATGGACTCTGGCCCATAAGGAATAGGTCGGCCTCCCGAAGACCCCTTAATCCAGGACTCCCTCATAGGGCTCCATTGACGGTAGGGTCCACGAAGTAGAAACCTTGTCTATTCCATGATGGCCTACGTCCATGGAGGACTAGCCTTACTCGGGTAGTTCTTCACAAGGTAGGTGATTTCCCTGCCATTACAAACTTTTTGGTTCAACTCCACAATTAGGAAGAAGAAGGCTCCCAAGCAACACCTAACCAATCTAGGAGGCACCACCCTCCAAAAGATAATAGATGTGGTAATATGATGGACTCCTTGCTCTTGTGCTTCAAAAGATAGTATCCTCAACACTCAATCACTCTCTCACAGATTTGGCATTGGGAGAAGAGATTGATTGGATGGAAATCAACTTGGGGAGGCTAGAAATCAAGATCCATATGGTTGGAGTGGATGATCTTGATCTCGACACAAGGGTAGGTGGTTCTCTCTCAGAAAAATGGATATGGCAAGTGGGTGTGTGTTCTGGGTGCTTCTCTTGCGAGTGGGATGTGGGGGAGGGGTATATATATAGGCATCTCCAAAAATACAACCTTTACAACATTATTGCCCAACTCGGTGAAACCGGAGTAAAAACTTGGTTGCACTGACTAGTGCAAAATGTCGCAACTTTGGACTTTTTGGTGAAACTGTTCTATAAAACTCGGTGGTACCAATATGGGTGACCTAGGCAGTTTCCAAATCTTCGTGTCACAGATTCCTCAAACTCGATGTGACTCACTTTAAGAAATTGGTTAACAGAAAGTTGGTCACTTATTCTTGGTTGCACCGAAGGGAAACTTGGTAGTACTGAGATGCTAGGGTTTGGATGGGTTTCTATCTAGGGCAAAACTCGGTGGATCCGAGTGTGAAATATTGGTGTTAGTGAATTTTTACTTTTGGCTTTGGACAGAAGGTTTATGTGGGAAAGTGGGTGAGTTCTTTTGGTGGTTAATCTCTAAGCACTTGAGCAACGAGATCATCATAATTCCTCATCTCCTTTTAATAGTATTGGCTTTCCTACGGACTCAAAAGGGATTTCTAACAAAATATAAAATGTAGAGTCCTCAATCTTGAAGCATGGCCAATCATATTCCTTCCTTTCCTTGGGGAGGTTCTCCACATAATCCTTTAGCCAACCCATCATTGAACTTTTTCATTAGATATACTTAGTGGAAACATTAGTCCAATGAAATATATGTTCTTATTAATTACCAAAACCACCTAGGGAGAAGTTGTGCTTTCACCCTCCCAATTTTTTACTTTTAACCTTTCCTTAGCTCATAATGTTCATAGGGCATCTTAGAACACACCCAAGCACTAAGCTTGGCCACGTGCAGGATGGAAGTGGCATGCCTAGCATGCGAAAGTCATGCTCTAGAGCATGCTACATTGCACCCCCACACTGTAGTGGTGCCCATTCCAAGCCTCCCAACCACCAACACACTAGTGCAGAAAAGCCTAGCTATGGTGTGGCAAAAAGGGCCTTGCTGGCGTAGACACCCGATGCCAGCAATATGGTGCCACGGTTAAAACACAGTGGTGGTGTTGGAGTCTAAGCTAGCAGTATTTCGAATACCTATGGTGTCATATTATGTTGTACGACGGCATTATTATCTATATCTATGGCATACACATTATTCCAACGTCACAAATAACTGAAAAACATTGCAGGCATTGTACCTTCTCAGCATGCCATTACTTAATTTGTAAGAATCGGAAAATCGCTGCCATGACAGTGGCGAAGGGCACCGTTTCCATTGCAGAATAAGGTAAAAAATGAAGGCAATTGAAAGACATTTTAGATTCGTAGATAGTGTTTAAATGATTATTTAATATAGCTAGTGATCAAGTTTCAAAGTACTATAACACAAAACCACATGAACATCTAGTTGATCGAGCTAGCAGTATTGTAGAACCAACAGCATAGATAGCTGACACTATCCTATTACATATCAGCATAACAATCATTAAAGTATTTCATCGTCGAATCTGTGATAGACACAGGACCGTCAGCAACAAGGCCCTACTTCTGAAGGCGAGCTTTTATCTCCTTCTGGCCGGAAGGTGCGCCGCCGTTGAAAACCCCGGCATGGTCGATAACATCCTTGTTAAGGACGGTAGAAAACTTCACCTGGATGCATCTAAATTCATCTTTTTTATTTCCAAGGATAATTTCCTCCATTTTCTTCCACCATGCAATGACGTCTGAGTTCTTTTTAAGGCGTTCTTCCTCCCGTATGAACTCATCCATGTGGTGGAAAATGTAGTAGCCCTCTATATCATTGTTTTCCGGCTACTACATGCAACAAAAATCAGCATACCGCTCAAAACTTGTCAAACTTTCATCTCTGATTACTCCTTCCCGTCTGGTATACTCGAAAATTGCTTCATCCAAGACCTTCTTGATGCCTCTATAGTCTTTTTTCACTTTCCTCGTCGAATCCAAGAAATAAGTTTTGGCAAACTTTGGGGTAATTACGATGAGGACACAATGTTCTCTGCATACCAAGTCGATCGAGTTAATTGATGGTGTTACATGGAAGCATGCATAACGAGATTGTAAAAAATAGTAGTCTAGCTAGACAAATTGACTTACTTCGGATAGTAGGTCATGAGAAGGCAATCTTTGTCTATGTTGGCAATCATGAAGTTTGTCAAATACTTCCGCATAGCTTGTCGGCGCCTAGGGCGATTGGTGTTTGTCTCGTGCATGAGGTAAGGGTCCGCTACTGCGACATCCTTGTTGAGCTCACATTTGGTAGTGTAGGCGCCATTGATTGTCCATAGGCGTACTAAGGAAGAACTAAGCTTCATTATACCAAACATGTTGAAGATGTCTTTGAACGGCACATAGAATATTTCTATGGGGAAATCTTCGCACAAACCAAGATTTGGTGGCACCATCAGTAAAAAACAGGGTGAACCCCACCTATAGAAGAGAATGCATACTTCTCCCTAGATAGAACCGTGTCATGCAGAATCCTCAATTCTGTCAGAAAAAGATCGCTGAGCTCCTTCGAAAGGATGGGATCACCTAGGGAATGGTAATCCTGCCATTGAATGACATCTCGAACTTGTTTACTCTTCTGAACCAGTTGGTTGGTAGCATGTGCCTTCGTCTTATTACCAGCTAGTCTCTTTCTCTTCTTGCGTGTCGGGTTAGGTTGGCTGGCTATATTGCCTGGCAATGCATTTGTGACCGTCGCATTGAGTGTGTTTGGACTCAGCAATGTTCCCATGTGTGGTGGCACCTGTGTTCTGGTGGTGTGAAGTCCTCATTGAAAAGACTCTTTTGGCAAGGAACGAAACGTTCATGTTGATCAAGTGGAGGCATAGATGAGAATCCAAGAGTAGGACCAGCAAACATAGGTCCATCAAGATTGCACATGTCAATGCTGGAAGCTGATTTCTAATATTCGTCAATAAGGAAGTATCGATTGACAAGTAGATTGTCCTCACCACCGTAATCACCACCAGTAACATGGCCCTCACCTCCCAAATCCACACCATTGACATGGTCTTCACCGCTCAAATCACCACTATTGACATGGTCCTCACCGCCAACAATAACATTGTCGTGGTCCTCACCGACATGCACATTGTCGTTGTTATGAACTTCAGGTTGAATTTGATCGAAAGGAGATGGTCCTCGCCCACTTGTGATGTCATTGTTCATCTGTTGCAAGGTTGGGGAGATTTGTACATTTCCTAGCTGAATTTGATTCTTTGGCCAGTGCATTGGCCAACCCAAACATCCTGAGAGGGTCAACTATCTATCCGCACCCAGAGGTAATATCAGAGGAGAAATATCTCTGAAACCCCTTACGACAATAGACACCTCAACTTTGAAGACCCCCTCGGGCATGGGCACTCCGTTCATCATGGTATATTTGGGGCGAATGATCGACCCAACTTTAACCAGTTCATCACGCACATAAGCTAAGAGACTGCATGGAGTATCTTTAGTAAGAGTACTGAGAGCATCCATTAGCGACAGGTTACGAATGAAAGTGACAGAATGCTAGCTACTATCCTTGGCTGAATTAGTTTGGATCACAACGTTTCCTAGTTCATCGCTCTTGATCCAATTCTTCACGCTCTCGATTATTGAAGGTAGCATGGATTGGGCATAGGCTTGGCTTTGAATGTTGATGTGTTCTTTGATGTTGGTTGTGGTTGCGGCAGTGAATGCGGTTTTTGCCGGGACCCCAATCCTAAGTCATATGAATCCAGATTGTAACATATCACATCACTTTGCGGCCTCACGCACGGTAAGTTCCACGGCTGCAGCCTCACCTTAGCCTGGACCGTTTGCGTCTTTTGGCTCACGTATGTGAACATGTCGCTGGCAATCAAACGACAGAGAACCCGGGCTGACATGACTAGTCATAGAACCCAAGTGGCACATTCGTACGGAAACAGGCATACGTAACCCAGCAATGCAGGTGTCGGCCTCAAGCGTGTGTAGACGAGTCAAAGCAAGCTACAAGGACTCCATTACGCCGCGAGACATAAATGCCATCACTGCACGTAGACGAGTCGTAGCAGGCTACCGGGACTCCATTACACTGCGAGACATTTCCCCGACGGGACAGACACAGCAGCAAAGAAGGATACATGCCGGTCAATCAATGTGTCCGGAGCAGTAGCAAGCTACCATGGCTCGGTGGAAACACAACGAGGCAGTTTCCTGTAAAGAGTACTACTAAAGGCACACAACTAGGTGTCGGATCCCATACATACCGTTGCACATCACACGTACTCACGACATGCCCGATATGCATAGATACAACCATGGCATCACAACATAACCATACAATAACATGACTTTTATTTAAGAGGCTCGGATGAGCCATGAATGTTCTTACAGATAGGGGTCACATGACCCAACACTCAAGTCATACAAACATGCGCATACAAACCAAGCGGAAGCATAAAGCTGTCTGAGTACAGACAGATGAAAGGGGTAAAAAGGCACATGGCCTGACTATCTACAACCCACCACAGGGAAAAGGTCGTAGCTGGGACACCAGCTATTCGGCATCGTCGACATCTAGAAAGAACCCACCCGAAGGGTCCTGGGTTTCATCTGCAACATTTATTAAGCAAACATGAGTACAAATGTACTCAGCAAGTCTTTAAAGCAGACCTAGTCTATTCATGCTCACATATCAACAAAGGGAGTGGTGGAGTTTATGCAGCAATGCCAGCTTTGACTCATGGCTAACCTACATTACTCAATTTTAGATCTTTGTTTAAATTTTAGATATCGCACATGAGTCCATTAACTCCATGACAATACACCACCATGGATTCACTTCCCTCTCCTGGGAGAGTGCCATCCGTGGTACTCACACTTGTCTTGATATTTTTATGAGTATCCATTTGATTATCTATGAACAGTATAAGTTATCCAAGTAGTCCATATCCGGGGACGCGGCTATTCGAATAGTTTCATACCCTACAGGGTGTACTTCTTCACACATGCTCTCGCCACTTATCGTTATGTGCTCATAAAACCATGCACCTCGACAACCTTCAAGTGGAAGCCCAACGAGGGAGTCGGCCACGACCATCAATCACATAAGACATCTAGTCAAGGCTATCGCCTATTTGAGACTGAACCCGCACAGAAGTCCGACCGAAGTTTCCGCTACGGCCCCAAACAATGTGCGCAGGGTTCCCAAGCCCACCATTCGGGTGACCCTTGGTACACCATGCCACTGCCTACCGTGCCGTAACCCACCCCTAGGGTCAGCGCTACGCACGGCCTCCAGCATGCTATAAACACTAGAAACTACTTGCAACTCCTGGACTAAGGACTAAGCGACTGATAAGTCAAGAGGGGTCGAGTTACCGGAACCCAATGTGTAGTAGTAACTAGTCTAGGATCACAAACATGGAACTCAGTTCCTAGGAACGGTCCCAATGAGACAACCCGCTATGTACTCCTACATAGCCTCTCATCGCTACCTTTACCAAATAGGGTTCATCATAAGCTTATCACATTGGAACAACAATGTTTCACTCCAGTTCATCACCCAGATGAATCAGACCTGACACAACTCTAAGCATAGCAAGCATAGCAGCCAAAGTAAGCTAAGCACATCATGGCACAAGCATCTACCAGGTATGCTAGGTTGCAAGGTTTAGCTATTTACTGTGACAATGACAGGTCATGCATAAGAATAGGTTCATCTACCATGTATGACAGACAAGTGAACATTTGTCCTAATGCAATAAAGAAGAGCAGGAGCGAGAGAGTGGGATGTTATTGGAATGATCAAGGGGGGTTGCTTGCCTTGCTGGGTAGCGGAAAAGTTCTCTCCTTCGTTGGAATACTCAGGGGTATCCTCAGAAGTAGGGCCTATCGCAATGCAGATAAGTAGCAATCAATACGCGCAAGTGCAACAATATGATGCATGATCATGGCATGGCAGCATGTATTGATGAGCTAATGAAGCTATTGTCCAAGTTAATTTGAAGTGAGTTTGAATATAGGTTCAAAATCTTTCTTCATTTCAATTTCCATATTTTAACCTATTAGCAAATGTCAATGTTCTTCTACATAGGTTGCTCTAACATGCATGATAATAGCACCATTGGATTCATTGGATTTTTTTGATAAATTTTCATATATAAATTATTTTCATCTGATTATAAATTAATTTATATGAATTTTTGAAGTTTTAAATAATTTCTGGAATTATTTTTAAACTGGAAAAGGATTAATGGCGTCAGCCTGACGTCACTACGACATCAGCTGGTCGGCTGACCAGGCCAGGTCAAACCTGACATGTGGGGCCCGCACGTCGGTGTCACGGCCCTAAACTCCGCGCTAACCAGGGGTTTGACCCACCCTCGGGACCACTGGTCAGTGGTAGGAGGCCTAATTAATCAGGGGGATTAGCCCCTAATGCTGGCCACGCCGGCGCCCACCGGAGCGGGGCCGGCGGCGACCATCCACACGACAGGGACTCGCCGGAATCGCGCCTCTAGCGACCATTTGGCGCGTGGAGGGTAGCGGGAGATAGCCCGTGCACGCGCACGTCTAGCAGGGCAGCAGAGGGGGCTCGGGGGCCACCGGAGACGACGGCCACGTTGAGCTGAGCGGCAGCGATGGCTCGGGCAGGACCGGCTACGGCGCTACGGGCTGCGGGAGGCGGAGCTAAGGGCGGCTACGGGCTCCTCAGAGCTCTACGAGCACGAGCCCATGGTCGGGAGCGAGCTTTGGCCGCTATGGCCACGGCTACGCCATGGCCAGCGGCGAGCTTCGCTCGTCTCTGGCTACAGACGGGGCTAGAGGGGGGAACGGCGTCGGGACCAGGGGAAACGGACCAGGGCCTCACTGGAGGGTCTTCTAGCGCCTTGGCGTGGTCGGGGACGCACGGGAAACGACGAATCGGTGCCGTCTTTTGTCCGGCAAGGAAGAAGAGAGGAGAGGAGGAAGAGAGGAATGGCGAGGGGGAAATGGGCCCGGGCAGCGGCCGAGCCTATCCTCTCGCCAGCGCGACGAGAAGGCAGCCAGGCAGGCAGGGAGGAGGTGGCCAACGCGCGGCCACGGCCGGCCACGGGGGTGGCACGCAGCTGCTTCTCCTCCTGGCAGGAGGAAGAAGACGTTGCTGCCCCCGTGGGCTGGGCCTCTTCTTCAGGTAAGCCCAGGTGGGCTTTTCTTCCCCCTTTTCTTTATTTTATTTCTTTCCTAATTTCTGACATTTGTTTTATTTTATTTTCAGGCACATATGCTATTTTAAAATATCCCAAATATTTTATATATTGAGGTTTGAATATTTCAAACTTATCTAAAAAGTTTCAGGATATTTTGAAAACTAAAATAATGATAATGCTTTATTTGATATTCTCAGAAGCTTTAACATTTATTTTTAAATTGCTTCAATTGTTCAAATATTTAAAATGTCCCCTTTTATAATCAAGTCCATATTTATCATACATAGGGAACATTTTGGTAGGGCATTTTGGATTTGTTGAATTTTCACCAACTTGAATTATTTTGATTCAATGTGAGCTTGGGGTTTCTTTTAATCCCCATTTCATGTTGATGCAAAATTGAAACATGAGGCACACACATGCTATCCTATGACATCTAGCTAGGGATGTGATAGTTGTGGCTTCCATTATTTGTTTACAATGCTCTGCTTGTTGGCTCTCCTTCTCTGCCATTGCAGCTCCCGGTCATTGATATAATCATAGTCCCATTTGGCGCCGCATCCAGCACCGTTCACACAGCCACCCGCTGGTGGTGCTAACGGATTCTTGCCAAGGGTAATGTTGATTGACCGTTTAAGAGAAGTGTTCCACCAGGCCGACGACCTTGCAAGTTATGAGGTTCTGCTTGTTGTCTTGCCAGTTCTTCTTCTAGTTTCCTTGTTTGGTGATCCGTGGTAAATTCCCCTATCTTTTGATTCATAATGTTACTGCCCCCTGAAATAGTTATATTCAAGGGGGTCCTTGAATTGCGTGAAGTGGTTTGGGATGCCCCTTAGTGTAAGTGCATGGTCCTCCTTGTCCCATACAGGTTTCTTCCGAACAAAACCACGGCTACCAAGGGTGTTGTTACTTATTGTGTTCGATTGCATTTCCTCCCCCCGTGACGACTGGGTCATCACTGAGTTCTCCTGATTTTGCATCTTGAAAATGTTCCAATCATCTACACTAATGGTAGGCCACTTCCGCTGGATCTCGGAGATATCTATGCCGGGTTTCGTTGCAATATCTTCTCTTGCTGTAGATTTCCAAGAACTCAAATTTTTCTAGAACTAATGGATTGCATGGTTGTTTACCTGATTCTTTCGGTATGATAGGTCGTCACACTCCTCAGGAAACTTGAATCTTGAGTGCACCCTTCTTATGAGGAGTCCTCGCAGATTAGCTTTGTGCATATCCCTTAAATTTGTCTCGTTGATGGAGCAAACTTCTCAAAGGATAACAACTAGGGCGTTGGCATAGTGAGTAGCGGCATTCCGCGGACTATCAGGCTCACTAGTCTCGTTAACTCGTGTGACGACGAGCCTGTCGGTGCCTATAGCATTTCGGCTCCTAGGTTTTCATTGCTTCTTGGATTTTGAAACATGCTCGTCGAGCTCCACATCCACCTCTTCCGCGAGAGAATACTCATATGTGTCCTCTCCATCAGTGTCCATATCAGGATTACTGTCCGAACCAACGGGAACACTGTAGCCTCTGCCTCTCATATAGTAGTCATCTGGATTAAGCTCATCGTAATAATCTTCGTGTTCCTATGCGTCCGTAAATGCATCACCACCATGTGCCAAATGTGTCGAAGAAGAGTCATGCACACGTTCGTTTGATTGGACATCTACAAAAACAAAACATTGGCAACCTTATTAATTCATATATAAAATACAAAATTTTGGCATGACTTTTGCTACAAATAGGACATACTGGTTCCTAGAAATTTGAAAAAACGGAAATTAATCAAGGTTTTGCCAAAACATTGGCAACCCTATGCATTCTCTACAAACAATACACAAGCAACCACATTTGCACCGAAACAAAATTTGAACCACATTTCCTAAAACACATTTCGATCACTTACCGGAGGAATCTAGGTGTTAGCACCGATTGACGGTAGGGGAAGTTGAGGTCGACGGTAGGGGAGGTTGAGGTCGTTCGGGCCGGTGGCACGACAGCGGTGGGAGGGGATAAAGGCAGCTCGAGGTCAATGCGGTTAGGAACGGACGGCAAGGTCGAGGCAATTGGGATCGACATCGACTCGAGGAGCAGCGACCGGAGGGGGAGGTGGGTGACAGCAGTGAGGGAGGGGGTGGCGGCGACTACGACGAAGCTGGAGGCGGCAACGCACAGATCGAAGGGTGTACAAGCGCGTGAAATGGAAGTTTGTGGTGAACATTTCCCCCAAATGGTAAAAGACAATGGGGGAAATAGCTATGGCGTTGGTGTAACGCCCAAGATGCGATCATATCCTTATTTTTGGCATGAGGGCATCGACAGGGATAGAAGCACATCTTGTAGTTTTGCAAGAATGGATATCATTACAAGTACATGTACAGAAGAGATGAGTATATGGAATTGGCTTACACTCGCCACAAGCTACATCAAGATCACTTCAATACAATAGCTTATTCAATCATCATAGAGAAGAGCAGGGTCCTACTACGGACGAAAACGAATGATAAAATGACATCCATCCTTGCTATCCCAGGCTGCCACCTGGAACCCATCCTAGATTGATGAAGAAGAAGAAGAAGAACTCCAAATCAAACAAGCATCGCTCTCACGTCAAAGCATTGCATTGCCTGTACCTACAACTGTTGTTGTAGTAATTTGTGAGCCACGGGGACTCAGCAATCTCATTTCCAAGGGTATCAAGACTAGCAAAGCTTAATGGGTGAGGTATGGTTAAGTGGTGAGGCTGCAGCAAGAAACTAAGCATTTATTTGAGTGGCTAACTTACGATACAGAAAATAAGTATGGTAGTCTACACATAGCGTACGTGAACTAGTAATGATCACTAAGTGATCCTGGACACCTACTTACATCACACATAACCCCACCATGTTCTCTCTCGGATAAAGACTCACGAGAAGAGATAGACACGGTTACGCACACAGTTGGTGTATTTTATTAGAGTTTACTTCAAGTTTGCTATGATCGGGTGTTAAACAAAGTTTCCAAGTTGCCACATAACCGCGGGCATGGCTTTGCGAAAGATTTAACCCTGCAGGGGTGCTCCAACGCATCCATCACAAATTAACCACATGCAGTGGGAATAACCTCGACCACGAATCCCGTGATTTCTTAGGCAATTCCATTGGAAAACCACAACCTCGAGATAGCCCGAAGTATTTTCGGAATTCATCACTCAAGACATTCGATAAAGGTAAAAGAAATCCAGCAAGGCCTCTCGACGTGTCGACGATCCCGATAGGAGCCGCGTATCTCATTCTCAGGACACGATGGATAAGCTAGTGTACGGTGGCCTGAAAGAAATCACCCAAGTTGCCCTGGGGTGGCCTCGCACAGTGCTCTAGTTGGACCAATACTCATGAGGAGCACTGGCCCGGGTTGTTGATTAATTATCCGCGGGTGTCAGCGGGTCCCTATGCATTTTATTAGTTATTAGGCAAATGGAGTACCAATGTTGGGCCTTGCGAGACAACCTTTATCCTAAAACGAAAATCAAGGGGGTCCCCATAACAACCCGAGCATGTTAGGAGCACTCAATATGGAACATAACACCGGTACATAAGTAGCTAGGCCTAGCAAAAGTGGAACAAAACACCGAGCAAAAGGCCAAGCCTTCCACATTTTACCAAGTATGTATGTGAGTTAAATTAAAAAGCAATAATATTGTGATAACAAAAGAATGTCCATGTTGACACATGGAAGCAATTGCACCTACAGCTAGAAACGCTATGAGAAGGGTTGAGCAAGCGGTAACATAGCCAAACCAAGGTTGTTGGGATGTAGAGGGGTTAGAGGCTTATCATGGCAATGTTGGGAGGCTTGTCAAACAAGTGGTAGGTAGAGTGACATAGAGATAGAAAATGATACAACTATCATGGCAATGATAGTAGTGGTATTCAGGGAAATGTGTCATCTTGCCTGAGATACCGCTTGGAAGAAGAACGAATCCATGAAGAAGACGATCCGTGAAGTACACGAACGAATCCTCACACTCCGAATGCTTTCGGAACTATATCGAGAAGAAGTAATCCGGAACAAACAATCAACACATGATTCACCACAACATATGCATGACATGATGCGCAAACAAATATGATGCATGTTATGCATGACATGGCAAAGCACAACAATCAACTACTACACATTAAGTGAAGCTCAATATGCCACGAGTTGCATATTGACGAAACTCCACAAGTGAATTACTTAGTTCACTCTCTTTTAGTTACACATCAATGTTAAATGTTACAAAATATGGCAAGAGGTGAAGCGTAAGTAAACTATCTATCTAGGCATCTTAAATGAGGTTGGAAACAACTTATAGCATTACTAAAATGACCTCATATGTTAATTTCGAAATTGGTCCAGATCTGAACTAACCATATTTTATATTGGTTAAACAACAGAATAAAGTATACCATGCAATTCTACATGTCATTCTAGTCGATTTACGTATGTGGAACATCCCAAACCAAGCTACGGTCTAAAAGTTATGACACGCACAAGATGAACATAACATGAATGTAAAATGCATGAAAATGACAACCACAAGCACTTCAAAACATGGATGCAACATGATAATATGATAGTACATGAAATTATAAGCAAGTTTCATGTATGACATGCCCAAAACGGAGCTACGGTTCAACCACAAACACCCATACAAGGTTCAGTGCAAATCTGTCCAAAACAGCAACATGGCATTTTGCACGCATGAAAACAACAAGTTATAAAGGTCTAAAATGCACAACAAAGACATGGGGCAGTAGCTTACATGATGCACAAAGTTATATCACAGGATCAAGTTGTTTAGGATCATGGATCACTAGGAAATAAGCTCACAAGATGGCTAATTGGAAACGGTTTCAGACTTAGTGAAAATAGCAGTTTTTGACAGTGCAGTGTTTATCACGAAGGCATATTGACAGCAGTAAAACTATAAGCTACAGGGCATATTATCGCACGAAACTTAACCGCGTGCTAGAGGACATTATAAACTACAAATAACTCCACTACAACAACCTCAAAGGGGTTCTAGATCCCTAGAAAAACACATGGCAAGACAGCAACAAAATATTACAGATTCCAGACTTAGAAATATTTAGACCGATCAAAACAGCACTATTTTTATGGCATGTTGTCAACAAGAAAACAGCATCTAAACATGGATTATCATGACAAATAAAATGACCAGGGGCTAGTGCACATGTCAAAGGGCATATCTCATGTTCAAAAATAATTCATATGATGCATGGATTAATTCACACAAAATAACAAAAGGGCATCATAGCAAAAATAACATGCCCACAAACATACTCAAATGACAAAACTAAATGCACATATAAATTCCATGGATTTTTCTACCCCAAAATCATATATAACATGTGGGGTTTTTATTATAAAACGAATGACACCATATATATGCGAGAATAGGACATAAACTGTCTTAGCAAGTCATTTATGCAAATTAAATGCAAACACCACATAAAATATTTTTACCATGCATAAAAATGTGATATATAATAATCTACACATTTTACATATAGGGTTTGATTAATCCCGATGCACGGTTAAACATATATGCGCAATGCAAAATATGGCATTTATGCGGATTTAATGCATACAACACAATAAACATTTATCCTGCATGAAAAAGAGATATTAATAATCTATACAAAATTCTACACATTTACATATATAAAACACTTTGATCTGGTGCATGGTTTATTAATTATTACCGTTTTAAAACTATGCTTTTTTAAAACGACAATTCCTGGATAATAGCAAAATTCGCACGACACGGAAAAAATACTACACAGGTCTAGTCTAAGCATAATGGACCAACAGTACATGGGCGCAAGATAGCGATAAAATGCATAGGGCGCAATATTGGGGCATTGGGCAAACTGGGCCAGGGGCTCACCATAGTGGGCCGAGCCCAGTCGATGGAGAGGCTGGGCAGGCCGGACAACGTGGGGTCCGCCTATGGGGACTGGGCTTGGTCCACGCGAGCGCTAGCAAGCAGGCGCTCGTCCGTTGCGGTCATCGTCGTCCTCAAGCGAGGCACGACCATGGCTGGAGATGGTGACGCTGGCCGATGGGAGGGCGAGGCGAAGGCGAGGATGGCCGGGGACGGCGTTACGACGTGGGGCTCGCCGGATCTGGTGGCTCCCGTCCTCATTCGAGGTGGAGGCGACGGGGCGAGCTCCAAGGCGGGGCGCCGGCTGCCATGACCATGCAGAGAAAGAGAGACGAGCGATTAGACGAGGGAGAGAGAGTTGCAGGAGGAATAGAGCAGGGGCAGTGAGGGACGGCCGGACCCGACTCCGGTGGTGCTCCGGCGAGGGAAGCCCGGACGCGAGGTGGCGAGGAGGTCGGGCACGGAGGCACGACCTCAGGCGCTTCCTAAGAGCCGATTGGGAGGAGCTATGGGCTCCCATGGCTGCTGGTTCGTGGGCGGCGGCGGCATGTGGGCTGCATGGTCGCCGGACATTGTCCGGTTGCCACGGACATGTCCGGTAGGTGGGGGTTTTGGGCGATTTGAGCCCCAGATTTTAGATCTGGAGGCCAGATTTGGCTGGGTGGCTAGGAATGCAGGATTGGGGGGAGGGGGAGCTAGCAGGTGGGGGTTTTGAGGGGGGTGGCTGCAATTTTACATGGGGAAAACCCTAGAGAGTGAGGGGCTCTTTCTCCAAGGGTAATCTTATAAAGGGGAGCCGGCTAGGTGGGATGGATATCGTCCGTCTGATCATGATCCGACGGACATAGACGAAGAGGGGCTAAGTGGGCTAGTGGGCTGTGCGGAGGTACTTGCACCAAGAAGAGAGGGAGGTTTGCGGCCCGGCACGAAGATTTTATAAACCAAAATCGTCCGACAAATAAATCAATGACGGCGCTGCTACGGTTGATCGCACGAGTATTGAACGACCTCTGATTGCGACGAAATTTGGCAAGCGGTCTACCGACATTAAAACAACCGCACGCCAAATTTTGACTAAATCCGAGAATATTTCATACGCACTTTAAAAACAATATTTTATCGATGTCGCGGCACGTGCATGTGTGGTTGGTCTCAAAACGGTCGACGACACGAACAGAGAGAACCAGCAGCTACGAACGGATGCAAGTTTTTGAAAACGAGTGATGGTGGTATGCAGATGACACGAATGATGTGATGATGAATGCAACAACCAAACGAATCACATGACAACAATGGAATAACTAGGGAATCTTGTGGAGCGTCGATGCCAGGTTGTTACAGTTGGTGACGTATACAACGCCATAAATATATTAGTTATGTCATTGGTAAGAAAAATAGTTATGGCGTTGGTGACCTCATGAACACCATAGCTATTTTTCTTCCAAAATTACATTAGCTTAATTAATTCAACTTCCGATGGTAAATACAAATGTAGAATAATTAAATATGGCCAAGACAAAAATGTTAAAAAGCGATGGATAAGGTCGCATCCCGAGGAAGATTATTAAATATGCATCAATATTAAAATATGATCAAACTACCGAATTAATAATAAATAAAAGATACACTACTGAAAAAAGAGAATTAGTCGTCCGCTCGCTCTTATTCGTGTGCCATCTCATGGCAAAAGATTGTCTTTATCGTCATCTTAGGTTAAGCAAACGGCAAAGAATGGACTCATGGCAAAGATTATTTTTGCCGTCAGTTCCATCTTTGCCGTCTGTTACTCCTTTGCCATCAGCTAGCAGACGGCAAAGAATAAAAAATCAGACCACCGAAGAGTAGTGTGGGCCCCCACCTTAGCACGGCGTCGGCTAACCCTACCGGATACCCTATTTGCCATCTACTAGCTGACGGCAAAGAGGGTATTTCCCCTTAACGGCCCGCGGACCACACGAATACTCACTCTCCCCCCAACCCACGTGCATTTCTCTCTCTCTCTCTCCCGCCAATGAGTCGCTGCCGCCGATGCCTCGCCGCCCCCCTGCCCAACCGCACCCCGCCCCATCGCCCCCTGCCCAACCGCCCCCCTGCCTAGTCGCCCAGCAGCCCCCAGCCCCCTGCCCAGCCGCGGCCGGCCCAGCCCGAAGCCGGCCGCCCTACCGCCCCTCTGATGAGCCCCCTCCATGACCCTAAAAATATTTTTTCTGTTTTTTCATAGATGGATAGGGAAGGAGAGGAGAGGAAAGGCAGAGAGGAGAGGTCTCTAGAATCAAAATATATGTTGTACTAACCCGTTGATCGTGCATCGCTATACCTGAGGAAGCCCCGGGACGGGCGGGTTAGGGGGTTCCTCGGCGTCGATGGAACCCTAAATCATGGCTATTTAGGTTAGGGGTGCCTTGGCATCGACAAAAGCCTAAATGACAACTATATAGGTTAGGGATGCCTCGATGTAGACGGAACCCTAAATGACATATATTTCGGGTAGGGATACCTCCGCGTCGACGGAACCTTAAATACATCAATTATGGTTAGGAAGTACCTCGGCGTCGATGAAACCCTAAATTACAGCTATTTAGGTTAGGGATGCCTCGGTGTCGATGGAACAATAAATGACAGTTGTTTAGGTTATTGGGTTCCCCGGTGTCGACGGAACCCTAAATGATAACTATTTAGGTTAGGGGTTGTTGCGGTGAACGAGCAGTGCGAATCGTTTTTTTACAACTTGGTGGTGGCATCCTATTATAAATATTTACTTAGGTTGACAGAAAAAAAACAATAGTGCTATGTTACTCATCTTTGCATTTAAATGTGCAGTTGTTTCTTCGCTGCGAGGGTCTGGTGTTCGACGAGCTTTGCCCCTGCGTTCGCGAGTGAGCACAAATGACATCTCCTCCTCCCCCTTCATTTGCTCTGTTCCGATCTTCATGTGGATGAAACTTGCTAGCTATATGTAGATTTAATCATCAGTATGCATGACTAGTATGCATCTCTCGTTCAAAATGGTTACAGTTATAAATATGCATGCATTTGCATATTTATAACTGTGACTCTTTTGAATTGTCCAACGTTATCCATGGACAGCCCGAGTATGTGTAGATTGGGTTCGTTTTCCA
Source organism: Hordeum marinum (assembly GCA_022496015.1). NCBI lineage: Eukaryota > Viridiplantae > Streptophyta > Magnoliopsida > Poales > Poaceae > Hordeum > Hordeum marinum. The sequence goes on along the minus strand of CM039675.1, from coordinate 137,370,929 downwards.
TGATGCTCTGCTCTAGATCCGATGCATAATTTCGTTAGTGCCTCCCTATTGTTCTCTGGGTACACATCCTCTCCATTTATTGCCGAGACGTGTATCAGGAGCAGAGCATGGGAAAACGAACCCAATCTACACATACTCGGGTGGGATTAGGACCTATCTTTATCTATTAGGGTGTAGGTTGCAGGGATGTAATAAAACTAACAAACTTGATTAACTGATGAATATATATGTTGAATTATTTATATATATTCTTGTGTGTCTAGTAGCTAGGCAAGATGAGTGATCGTGCGTCGATGTACATTGGTCACACTAGTCAGAAACACATGACCAATGAATGGTTAACATAAACCAAGGGCTTTGTGAGAGCTGCATTTGCAGAAGGCCATAGAAAAACCTAGTGCCCCTGTGTCTGATGCGACAACTTTCAAAAGAGGACAGAGGGTGAAATAGGTAAACACCTGCAGAAGTGGGTTTTATGCCTGATTATACGATGTGGACATTTCATGGTGAGTGTACCCAATGTACCAGAGCTTAGGTGGTTCATCGTCGCACTGACGAGCATGGTACCAGGATCGAAGACATGGTGGAAGACTTTGGGGTGTGTTTGGTAGGGTGCACGGAGCATGCATGTGGTAAAAAGTTCCCAATGGGACCCACATTTGCTTGTTTGGTAGGATGCATGGGCTCACCTGAGATATGTTGATCCGATTCATAAAAGGGCCCTCAACCATGGTTAACTCATGCACCCCAAACAGGGTGCATGAAGGCAGCCATGTTGGCCCTAACCCTCGTTCGCACCCACCGACCACATCCAAATATGTCCAAATTTTCAAAAAAATGTTCTTGATTTCAAAATTTGTTTAAATTTTCAAACAATATTCACAACTTCAAAATTTGTTCAAATTTTCAAAAAAGTTCAAATTTTCAAATCTTGTTTAAATTTTTGAAAATGTTTAGAATGTCAAAATTGTTTTAATTTCCAAAAAAGTTGAGAATTAAAATTTTTGTTTAAATTTTCAAAAAATGTTTAGAATTTAAAAAAATGTTTAGAATTTAAAAAAATCAAAAAAATAGAATTTCAATATCTGTTTAAATTTGAAAAATGATCAGAATTTCAAATTTTGTTTTAATTTTTATGAAATGTTCAAATTTTGATTAAATTTTCGAAAAAACAGAATTTCAAATGTTTTTGTTTTTTAAAAAAATTCATATTTTCAAATTTTCAAAAACAAATGTTCATCATGTCTAAACACATGCACACTACCAAACAAAGTCTCAACTCAGCATGTCTCAACGCATACATCATTGACAAACAAGGGCAACTGCATGGACTCAGTATGTCTACACTCAGCATGGATGAGGGAAGAACAACTAGGCTAGGTCCATACATGCTACCAAACACACCCTTTGATGATGCTCGAGATTTGGACAATGAGATGGAGGAATCTACAAAGGCCTTCAATGAAATGTTGGAGTCTTCAAAACGTCCTCTCCACGAGCACACTAAGCTTTGTAAGTTGGATGCCATCACACAAGTAATGGCTCTGAAGGCTCAATTCAACTTGGGCAGAGAATGCTATGACGCGATGATGACACTATTTGGACGCTTTCTACCCAAAGGCCATGTAATGCGTGCAAACTTGTACCAGCCGGACAAAATCCTCCGTGTACTTAAGATGCCCTATGAGAAGATAGATGCGTGTGAGAATGGATGTGCTTTATTTGGGATTGAGTATGCGGACTTGAACTATTGTCCCATTTGCAAGTCTTCTAGGTATGTTGTGGTAGACAAAGGTATGGGTGAGAAAAGTCATACGAAAACCCCGTTAATGTTCTTCGGTATATGCCAATCATACCAAGACTTCAATGTATTATCATGGTCGAAGAGATGGTCGAATAGATGCCATGGCACAAATTGGGCCAAAGAACCGAACAAGATGTAGATGGAAATCAGATGTTGGTACACACTTCAGATGCTTTTGCTTGGAAGCACTTCGATGCATTACATAAGGATAAAGCGGCAGATCCAAGGCATCATCGAGTCTCTACTACCACGGATGGGTTCAATGTGTTTGGTATGACGGCAACCCAATAGAGTTGTTGGCTTGTATTTGCCATTCCACTCAATCCCCCCCCCCCCCCCGACAGATTATGCAAAGAAAGAACATTTTCTTGACGTTGATAATTCCAGGTCCCAACTATCAGGGGAAGAATATGAATATGTACATGCAGCCACTTAAGGATGAATTGCAAGAAGCTTGGGATAATGGGATCAAGACATACGATGCCGCTACAAAACAAAACTTCCCAATGCATGTGTGGTACATGTACTCGATGCATGACTTGCTGACGTATGCGCTATTCGTTGGTTGAGGTGTGCATGGAAGGTTCCCGTGCCCCACATCCAAGGCAGCTCTTCAGTTTTGTTGGTTACAGGCGGATCACAAGTATTCTTCCTTCGACTTGGATAGACAGTTCTTGGATCCTCGCCATAAGTTTAGAAAAGACTAGAAGAACTTCATCAAAGGTAGAGTTGTCAAAAACTCTTCATCACCTACGTTGACAGGCCAACAGACCCGACCTGCGTTGGTCGGGATTTTGCACGCCCCCCCCCAATCCAATGCAACATTTGATTTTGCATTTGCCGACCGAGGCAAGATTGGGGGGCGTGCAAAATCGTTGGTGCTACGCAACAAAGAGGATGCAGAAGACGCTTCAAGCAAAATGTAAAAAATAAACATAGAATTGAAGCATCGATGGCCGAGGCATTCATTACTGAGGAGGCGGCAAACTTCATGACAGCACACTACAAAGCCAAAAATCGTCATTTGCATAATCCGAAGCCTCTGTACAATTCTACAGACCCTAAAAAGGTGGATCCAACCACAGCCTATTCAAAGGGAAGCTTGCACCTGTCGGTGCTTTGAAAGCAATAGTGTTGTATGTGAAGAATGGTGGACCATTTTGTTGTATATCTTCAACAACCTAACAGAAGTGCGGCCATACATCGAGTAAGTTCTCTGTACATTGTTTCGCAACTTCTAATTCCTTTGAACTGCTCTTATTCCCAGATATTTGATATAGTCGATACGTTGCCAATTTCTCGGATGGAGCGGTGATCCAAAAGGACAATCGAAGAGTACGAGCTTGTGGCAAAGCTTGGAGGCGGCTATCCCGGTTTCATCTCTTGGTTCAAACAAAAGGTAATTTAATTAGACCATTTCATTTCTTTGTGTAATTTGAGGCTAATGCAACAATCCTTTCGTATTAAATTTGTAGGCTAATTCAGAGTCTATGGACGCCGAATTGAGACAAGTCGCTAGTGGTTTTGACTATAAGGTTTGTTCATTTGACAAATACGACAGCAACAGGTATAGCTTTTGCACCTTTGGCAAAGAGCTATCTATGGCCGACCGAAATTCTACAAATTGTTGTGTCTCTACTATCGGCGAAGGAGGTACCGAGTATTATGGAAGAGTTGAAGCAATTTATGAATTTCTATTCTATGGTGAAAACCCACGAAATCAAACAAAGCACCCATTTAGATGTTCCCAATGTCTATATTATGGCTCAACAGACAACACAAGTTTTCTATCTGCCGTGGGCTGGCCAAACTGATCCAAATCTGAATGGTTGGGATGTCGTTTAAGAAGTGCCGCCACATGCTAGACCACCTCCTCCCAATGAAGAGGATTATGAACCTCACATTAACCCAAACACATATGTAGGAGAATTCTTCCAGGAAACGCATCTTTCCAAAAAGTGATTCAAGAAACCGCTCTACTTCACCCCGGAACATGGAAGTAAATAGCAACGGTGAATCCGACTTCACCCCTGAGCCGGAACAAGAACAACCAGAAGAAGAATAGGTTACTGTTGTGGATGACCTATCAATGCTTGACCGATTACATAAAGGAGGCCTTCCACATGACTTGTCCACCATGTGTATCCTGGCATGAAATCATATTTCAACAAGTGCATCTTCACACAACTAGTAGAAGGGTCAATCAAAACTATGTTTTCACACTTCTTACATGGACATAATATTTTTGTTTCCCCTTTTCGATTCATATCTTCCAACGTGACCTTGAAGGACCCATTTATAGTTCGATCCATACATATAATATATATATATCCAGAATAAATCATTCACTTCCACAGTGCCTACAAAAAAGGTCAAAAACAATTTCAGCATATTATGTATTATATGCACACGGATATGCGGGCATTACATACCTAAATGATATACACACATAAAACAGTCGCCTAGTTCTCTCAATGGATCGAAGGCACAGTCCACCGGTCGTGTATCTTTATACGCACATATATGTGACAGTACCGTCAAGAGATGCCTATGATAAACTAGGTCGGCTGGGTCAACTATATATAGAGATGCAATGGCATTCTACATTTACGAACGCTGCCACAATATTTGTGGGCTCCACAAAATATACCTATGGCATGTCGTATATGTTGCACGACACAAGTACAATGCATAGTCCTGGTGTGGGACCTTTAGCCACACCAACAATAATATGTGAAAGGGGAGAGCGATGGGGTCCTCATACAAGTGGTGTTCGGTATAATTTGAATGCCACCACTATGTGTGTACCAATAACGTACAAATTTAGGCAATGCCAACACTATTTGAAAATAGTAGTGTCGGCGTTGGTGGAAAACGGCACGCCACCAACAAGAGTTGTGGCTAGCCATTTCTCTACTAGTGGCAGACCTGCCTCGACATCCTCGACACGATAGCATGTTGGGACCCTCCTCCCTTGGCATCCTCTCTCCCCTACGGAGCATGCCCGAGCCCCATCCATGAGCTCCGTCGAGGGTGAACCTTGGCCCGGCCATATAAGTGTCCCTGAGCTCGCTCTAGCGCATGATATTGCTCCCCTAACTCCCATAGCCCACCTGGAAAAGCCATTTGAGCGCTTGAGCACCGATTCCTCCCCCACGGCTGCCATGTTGCCGCCTTGGCCTCGGCCAAATTCTCCTAGTCCCGACCCACTCCTCTCCCTAAAATTGCACCGGAACATCTCCAGCACCGCCACATACCTCCCCCGTGCTTCATTCCCTTCCCCCCAGTGGCCGGAGCAGTGATTTACATGTCGCCGTCGTCGGTCTTCGCTATAGCAGAACACCCGGTCTCTCCAGGGCTCATCGGCGGGCGTGAGCTAGACAGGTGGGTTACTGTCATCCTACTTATCCATTCCATCGCCAAAGCCTCGTTGGGGACGGCTCATGGCTCTAGAAATCTCTGTTAGGAGCCGATCCTCCCCTCGGTACGGCGCAAGCCGAGAGGTACCCGTCAGCCAATGGGCCCCTCTTGTCGGACGGCCAGCGAGGCTGAGCCACTGACAGGTGGGCCTCACCGCCTTAAGTGGAAGCGGGCTCGGCTCGGAGTCACCTTCGCTTGGGGAAAACTCATTTCCCCGAGTGCACTTCCCACGTGGCCTTCGCACACACATGGTCGAGCAGCTGGACCGGCACAATGCGCTGCGGTTCTAAGTTGCACCGAGTGCGTAGATTAGGCCCATTTCGGTAATCCTTTTTCCTTTTTATTTTCTATAGAGACAAAATAAATCCTACAGAATTCAAATCGACTCTAAATTTGATGATTAAAATTCCTGGATGTCCCTAAAATCATGTTCTATCTAATGGAGCGGAGTGCACATTTTTCCATATAGCATTTTCTACTCCACCAATATTTTGGTCATTTGTATATTGATAAAGCTTACTTTCAAAATCCGTAGAGCATTCATTCTTGCTCTGAAGGATGGTTCCACTTTATTTATGTTCTGTGCATTATGCCCTTTTTATCTTAAAGAGTGGACATTTTTCCAATACCTTGTCTCTGTTTGACCTACTAAAAGGTCCCCTTTCCCAATCATTCCATCTTAGAAAACCCATATGATATTCATCCCAACTCCAAATCCAGTGAAACCACTTTCTAAATGTTGCTAAAATCATGCCCTGTTTAATGAGTGCCTCCAATCATTTTTATAAAATGTCTTATATAGATTTCTTATAGGATCATTATTCCCTTCATTTCCACCTTTCAAAAATCCTCATTCGTCCAAATCCAGTAGAACCTCATTGGTTATTTTTATTATAGCCAGTGGTGTCCAAGAAAACTAATATTCCTATTTTTAGAGCACTTTTATTTTCTTCCTTATTGTGATTGCTTTAGACGGTACTTGACGAAGTAGACGGAGTGCTTGGAGTTGGAGCGGAAGCTTTTGAAGAACTCAAAGACTTTGTTAAGCCAGGCAAGCAACCCTTTCACCATGTTGATGGAACCATTTCTATGCATTTGATTATAGCATTTTGCTTGTTGCATGAAAAGGCATGATGATGTGGTGACAACCTTCCTAGGTTTATCTTTGATGCATATCTTGTTGATAATTGCATTATGCATGACTCTATGTTTCATTGAGAGTCATGTGGGTGGGAAGTAGATAGGTGCAAGTAGTTGTTACGCAAGTGGGACGGAATATGCATTGAGCCGGAAAGCAAAACTGGTCTACCAAAGACTTTACAAAAAAACCATCGGGTGTCACTAATGCCCGAGGGAGATGTTGAGCTAGGTAACCACTTGAAAAAGAAATGGTGTATCGAGGCAAGTTGAGTGTGTGTTTTCGAAAATGGATTTGATTTAAGATTTGTCTACCGTCCCAATCTTACATATACAACCACTCTACCACTATATGGGAAGGGGCTTTGTTGATTACTTTGGTTGATGCTCGCAGAGAGCATGCATTACTAGTGGCGAGAGAGCCTGAGTTACACTCTCGATACGCGTTCGTGTGTTTATGCACGACTATGGTTATTTTTACAGACACCAGGCACACCGTTGTGTCCCTTCATGGATGGAACTATGTTGAACGAGTCTCGTGTGATGTACATCATGAGGACATGGCCAACGAGTGGACTCTTTGTTTAGTGTTGTCAAGGGAAAGGCATTGTTCAGGTGCTTACCTTGGGTATCTATTATATATAGAAATAAATTGAGAGGTTAACCAAAAGAAAGATAAATATGTTGTAAAATCCCACATTAATCAAAAAATATTGGCCCTTGATATAAATGATCTTCTTAAATCATAAAACTATGCCCGCTCAATCTACGCAATATAAAATGGTTAAACTAGACAACTTAAGCCTCACGCACGCTCCCATCCTGTACCCAGGCACCAGAAGAAATGTGCCTTTTTCTTTGAGAGAGATACCCTATCCAATCTCTAAAGCCTAGGGGGAAAAGGAATATCAAAAAAGCTGCCCTACCGATGCACACCATCCCCGTCGGCATGCCATGGCGTCGGTACATGGTCGGCCAAGCTACCCTAGCGTAGCTACACCATCTCCACCGTCCCTGTAATGTCCTTGATCATCTACCTCTCTTGCATGCCATAGACCTCTCCCTCATGACTGTCTACCCTAGGGCAACTACTAGCTCATCCCAATCATGTGGGGCCACCTCCTGGAGTCCCTGAATCAATCACAGACCTGGCTGGGGACTCTACCACTTCTTGGTTCTAGGTCCATAAATATTAGGCTTTGCCATACATCTAAGAGTAAGATTTCTTTTATGAATTCATTGGTAAATTTCTGCTCTATTTGAATTGAATCTGAGGAGATCCCTAGGGGCAACATCATCTGCGTCTTTCTTAAATTATAACGCTAGGGCTGTCCATAACTGAAAAGTTAGGTGGATAATCAGAAAGTAGTGTTTCCTTTAAAAATAGTGTTCTTTTCATGTTTTACTTACTGCATTTCAAATGCCCATACCAGTTATTAAAGCTATTTTCCAACTATCACATCCCTCGGCACGCATTGTAGGTTAAGGGAAATCGGTACAACGTCAATTCTGTTAATGAATTGCTGGGGATGGGTAGGTGACAGGCAGTGCTACCTGTGATTGATGCATGCAATCGGATAGAAAGAACATTATAGAAATAATTTCACATCATGTCAAAGAGAAAAGAAGATGTCGAGTTTCCCTAATAATTCTGCACGGCGATTCATTCCTTTGACGACCTTACTGGCTGGTATAGAATAGCCGGTGCGAGCAAACTATATCATGTATAAATTAATATTGGTCTACTAGAATATCAGTTGTGTGAGATTATGGCATTTTGTTTCATCCTTATAGGACCATATCAACCGTGTGTTAAGGCGAGCTTGAATAGCAATATATCTGTGCACACTATCGCGTCAATGACTTCAATTGTATATTTCCAATCCATAGGATGTACGAAAACAATATGCACATATATTTCCAATCTATTACATATTGACAATGGTGACCCAGGTAAATTTATGAAATACCAATATCATAGTATTCAAGACTAACTTGCACCAAATGTTAGATTTGTGTGATCGAAACTGGCGGGAAGGTAGAAAATTATTTATAAAATGGTTAATAAAACATGATGTATCCTTGCATACAATTAGTTGTAAATGATAAATTGATATCACATATTTGTGCCTAAAACACACTAAACATACCTCAAAAATAATGTTTGCACAAGTATTTGTAAATGTCATCACATTAGGTTCCAATTTTGTTTATGTAAATCAAATAAAATTTTCTAACAATTGAACCTCATAAATTTCTAGCCCGCGCATCGAGCAGGCCACTTTGCTAGTGTAATATAAAGTGAGTCATGAATGACACGAAAGTTCCGCGAGTCTTGTGGGTAAAGTGTGCAACCTCTGCAATGTGTATAACTATTCGAATATTTGTGTCCATGGTCAAGGACAGTTGTGTGGTGCTTCTTAAACTATGTCGAGATGTTTTCACAAAACTTTGTGTGTGTGTGTGACAAAGAGATACTATGTGTCCTACTAGTGTCGATGAGGCCAAGAAGATCATGTGCCCTCTTGATCTGCCGCACATTAGATACCATGCATGCATTAACGATTGCATCATTTATCAAAACGAGCACGCAAGAAAACCAGCTGTTCGGTGTGCAATGCTTCTCGATACAAGAATGCCGGAAAGAAATGTCGCCAGAAAGTTATATGGTACTTACTGATCACTCCCAGTCTGCAGCGTTATTTCGTAGATCCTAAGGAAGCAAACCTCATGTGGTGGCACATGGAGAGGGTGAAGCCCGAAGATGGAGATGATCTTAAGCTAAGACACCTCGTGGGTGCAAGCCAGGGAGAGCGTTCAACGCCGAATATGGATTTTTTTGCAAGTGATCCAAGGAACATTGTGCTTGGTGCGAGTACCGATGGCATGAATCATTTGGCAACTAGAATACCACTGGATGGCCCATGTTTGTATGGATGTACAACCTTCCCCTGGAAGTACATGTAGACAAAGTACATACACATGAGCATGTTGATTCAAGGGCCAAAACAACTAGGAAATAATATTAATATGTATATCGAGAAATTAAAAGAGGAACTAGACACATTATGGACATCACTGGTCAAGACATGGGATGCCAGCAAAGGAGAGTATTTTGATATGAGAGTCACGCTTATGACAATGGTGCATGACTATCTCGGTTATGGATATGTATTAGGCCCGGTGTGCCATGGATATTGTGGATGCACTAGGTGCATGGATGATACAACGTCTCAGCAGCTAACGTCAACGAAAGATGGCAGGTCTGGGTAAATCTTGCACTGGGGCATCAAAGATGGCTTGAGAAGTATGACCCATGGAGAAACAGTGGATATGTATTCAATGGTGAGGCCAAACATCGAGAACCTCCATGTAAAAGGAGCAGTGCCGAAATATATGAGTTGTTGAAAAACTTGGAAGAGTGCCCCATGCTGGGAAATATGAAAAAAGCATTGGAGCCGTTGCTGAAGGTATGGAAAACGAGGTCTTTTTTCTGGGACTTGGAGTACTGGCCCAAACTCGAGATGCCTCATTGCTTGATCAAATGCATATCACGAAGAATGTCCTCAAGAGCTTTCTTGGCACACTGATGGATATGCCGGAGAAGACCAAGGATTGGCCAAAGGCAAGATGAGACTTGGAAGATTTGGAAATCAGGGCGGATCTCCACATGCCCCGTAAAAAAGTTGACAGAGGGAACGGATACGTACATGGAGGAGGGGGAAAGGGGAAAAGGCTAACAAGAAGGAAGAGAAATATTGCCCCCCTTCTTGCTTCACCTCAAGTCTGAAAGAGATCGATCAAATTTTCAAGTGCCTTACCAGAATCAAAGTAAGTTTCGGTTACTTTGGGAAGATAAGCAAATTTCTAGACACCAAGAAGAAAAGGTTCAGTGAGATGAAATCTCATGACTGACACATGATGATGACACAAATACTCCCGGTTGCCATTAGAGGGATACTTGACAAGCATGTCCATGACACGACAACTTTTTCGATGTTATCTCTCGAAAGTCGATCAGCGTGAAGTAGCTCCAAAGGCTACATGAAGAGATCATTGTCATAATAAATGATCTTGAGATATACTTTCCGCCCGCATTCTTTGATGCCATGGTGCATCTATGTTTCCACACTGTGGACGATATCATCGACCTCGGGCCGATATTCCTGCATAGTGTGATGTCATTTGAGAGGATGAATGGGGTCATCAAAGGATTTGTTCGTAACATGTCCTGTCCAGATGGAAGCATCGTCCAGGGATATCTGACCAAGAGTGCATCTCCTTCTGCGAGAATTGTCTATATGGCAGAGACCCTATTGTTGGTTTTCCCGTTAACAAGCACCATGTGAGGCTTGGAGGAGAAGGTCACACCAACGACCGGAGGGAACAACATGTTGACCACTCGGATCAAAGCAATGACTTTGACATAGCAAACTTAGTGGTGCTACAGCACCTAGACGTGGTAGATCCTTTCTCGACACTGCACTAAGAAACCATCGCAAAGAAGTACCGTGACCGGGGCTACACAAGACAAACGCCAAACTTATTAGAGAGCACAACTCCACTTTCTTGACTTGGTTCAAAGAGCATGTTCATGCTAATGCCCCAAAACATGGGTCTACGGACGGATGGCAAACCGACCCTATCGTTGAAACATCTAGAGGGCATATTAGCGGATCTTTGGAGACTGCATGAACATGTGTTGTCAATAGAGAAAATCCTTCTCGCCTCAAAGGATCCAGGATATGCTCTTTATGCATTTCGTGTGCCTCGGGCCTATGGCTATGTTGATAGACCCCCGACGGATGTGTTATTCCTACAGTTTGATCACATCTTTGAGATGTTTCTCATGAGGTGGCTCGATTTTATGATCGTCCTCCTTTTTGTGCTACATATGAACTTCATCCTCAGGAGAGACCTAATCGCGCATATCTCGGTGGCGGATTCTTCCCACATGCCATGAGTCTTTCTTGAGTCTCAGTGACATTGAGTGCCCTACTATTAGGGATTAAATCGAAGAGTTCATCCTAATGAATAAGGACAAGGAAATGGTGCTCCTACCTTATCATCCTAAGTAAGTCATTGCCTGATAGCCATTTTGTACATTTAATCATTCCTTCACTCATATGAAGTTTAATTTGAGGTGTATTTGTATTGCGCAGCGATGATAGCGCCGTCCTTATTGTTCTTTTCCCGCGAGTCTCCCACATTGTGTATTTCGACTCATCCGAAAACTTCAAGAAGAAGGACTACACCGACGTAAAAGTAATTTTGGATAGTGCTCTCCACAGCTTCAACCTTAAGGGTGGCAACATCAAGGCCAGGAAAACAAGGAAGGGCGCACCGGGTTTCGGGCATAAAGCTAACTTCTGTTGCATCCATCAACCAATAGCAAGTAACAAATATGGATTGTACATCTTCTACATCATGATGAAGTTCAGAAGGGATTGCTAACAACTTTGCATGACAAGTAGAAACGATGAACATAGCCGCAAATGGGTAGAAACATTATGAGCCGAAACGGATTATAAACTCAGAGATGACTTGTTTTGCATCCAGAGGGGCACTGCAATGATCATCATCAAAGATGTCATCGAAGAGAACAAGATGTTCCACCATGGCCTGATACGTCCATTTTGCATCATGTTTTCTTGCTGTTATTTATAATGTTTTTATCCATAATCATGCTTTTTGGAGTAATTCTAATGCCTTTTCTCTCATAATTTGCAAGGAACACACCAAGAGGGAGAATTCCTGCAACTAGAAATCTGGACCTGGAAAAGCTACGCCAGGCTACCTATTCTGCACAACTCCAAACAAGCTAAAACTTCAAGGAGATTTTTTATGGTTTATTTAAGAATTATTGGAGCAAATAACTACCAGAGGGGGCCCACCAGGTGGGCACAACCCACCTGGGCGCGCTAGGTAGCCCTCCTCGGCCCACCTCTGGTGCCCATCTTCTTGTATATAAGTCATTTTGACCTAGAAAAATAAGGGGGAGGCTTTCGGGATGAAGCGCCGCTGCCTTGAGGCAGAACTTGGGCAGGAGCACTTTTGCCCTCTGGCGGAGTGATTCCGCTGGGGGAACTTCCCTCCCGAGGGGGAAATCATCGTCATCATCATCACCAACAACTCTTCCATCTTGGGGAGGGCAATCTTCATCAACATCTTCAATGGCACCATCTCCTCTCAAATCCTAGTTCATCTCTTGAGTTCAATCTTGTTACCGGAACTATAGATGGGTGCTTGTGGGTGACTAGTAGTGTTTATTACGCCTTGTAGTTGATCACTATATGGTTTATTTGGTGGAAGATTATATGTTCAGATCCATTATGCTATTTAATACCTCTCTAATCTTGAGCATGATTATTATTTGTGAGTAGTTACTTTTGTTCTTGAGGTCATGGGAGAAATCATGTTGCAAGTAATCATGTGAATTTGATATGTGTTCAATATATTGATAGTATGTATGTTGTGATTCCCTTAGTGGTGTCATGTGAACGTTGACTACATGACACTTCACCATATTTGGGCCTAAGGGAATGCATTGTGGAGTAGCAATTAGATGATGGGTTGCGAGAATTTCACAAGCTTAAACCCCAGTTCATGTGCTATTCCGTAAGGGACCGATTGGATCCAAAAGTTTAATGCTATGGTTAGAATTTATTCATAATACTTTTCTCGTAGTGGCGGATGCTTGCGGGAGGGTTAATCATAAGTAGGAGGTTTGTTCAAGTAAGAGCAGCACCTAAGCACCAGTCCACCCACATATCAAATTATCAAAGTACCGAACACGAATTAAACAAAGATGATGAAAGTGACTAGATGAAATTCCCGTGTACCCTCAAGAACGCTTTGCTTATCAGAAGAGACCGCTTTGGCCTGTCCTTGCCTCAAAAGGATTGGGCTACCTTGCTGCACTTTTGTTACTATATTCTTTACTTGCTCATTACAGATTATCTTGCTATCAAACTACTTTGCTACTTACAATTTTAGCACTTGCAGACATTACCTTACTGAAAACTACTTATCATTTCCTTCTGCTCCTTGTTGGGCTCGACACTCTTACTTATCAAAAAGAGCTAAAATTGATCCTCTATACTTGTGGGTCATCAAGGCTATTTTCTAGCGCCGTTGCCAGGGAGTGAAGCACCTCTGGTACGTGGAAATTGGTAAGGAAACATTTATATAGTGTGCTGAAATTTGTTGTCACTTGTTACTTTGGAAAACAATCCTTTGAGGAGTTTGTTCGAGGTACCTTCACTTCGTTTGGAACCACAATTAGCTACCCCTCAACCTACTGCACCTACTGACAATATTGAATACGAAATTCCTTCGGGTATGATAGAATAACTGCTAGCTAATCCTTATGCAGGAGATGGAACTGAACATCCTGATATGCACTTGATATATGTGGAACAAATTTGTGGATTGTTTAAGCTTGCAGGTTTACCCAGGGATCAAGTTATGAAAAAGGTTTTCCCTTTATCTTTGAAGGGAAAAGCATTGGCATGGTATAGGCCATGCGATGATATTGGATCATGGAATTGGAATCGTTTGAAATTGGAGTTCCACCAGAAATTTTATCCTATGCATCTAGTTCATCGTGATCGGAATTATATGTATAATTTTTGGCCTCGTGAAGGAGAAAGTATCACTCTATCTTGGGGGAGGCTTAAGTCAATGTTATATTCATGCCCCAATCATGAGCTCTCAAGAGAAATTATTATCCAGAATTTTTATGCTCGGCTTTCTCGTAATGATCAAACCATGCTTGATACTTCTTGTGTTGGTTCTTTTATGAAGAAGACTATTGAATTCTGGTGGGATCTTTTGGAAAGAAGTAAACGCAACTCTGAAGATTGGGAATTTGATGAAGGTAAAGAGTCAGGTATTAAACTTAAGTATGATTGTGTTAAATGTTTTATGGATACCGATGCTTTTCAAAAGTTTAGCACTAAATATGGACTTGACTCTGAGATAGTAGCCTCCTTTTGTGAATCATTTGCTAATCATGTTGAAATCCCTAAGGAGAAGTGGTTTAAATATCACCCACCTGTTAAAGAGGAAATTAAAAAAACAGCACCAGTTAAAGAAGAAACTATACTCTATAATGTTGATCCAGTTGTTCCTTCTGCTTATATAGAGAAACCACCTTTCCCTGTTTGGATAAAGGAACATGCTAAAGTTTCCACTGTGGTTAACAAAAGCTACATTAGAACACCTAAACCTGAAGAACAAATTAAAGTAGAACCTAGCATTGCTATGGTTAAAGATCTCTTGGAAGAAGATATAAATGGGCATGTTATTTACTTCTGTGAAGAAGCTGCTAGAATTGCTAAACCTGATAGAAAAGATAAACATAGACATGTTGTGGGCATGCCTGTTATTTCAGTTAAAATAGGAGATCACTGTTATCATGGTTTATGTGATATGGGTGCTAGTGTGAGTGTTATTCCTTACCCTTTATATGAAGAGATTATGAAAGACATAGCACCTGCTGAGATAGAAGAACTTGTTACTATTAAACTTGCTAATAGAGACACTATATCACCAATTGGGATTATTAGAGATGTTGAAGTCTTGTGTGGGAAAATAAAATACCCTGCTGATTTTCTTATTCTTGGTTCCCCATAAGATGACTTCTGTCCCATTATCTTTGGTAGACCTTTCTTGAACACAGTTAATGCTAAGATAGATTGTAAGAAACAAACTGTGGGAGTTAGCTTTGGTGATGAGTCTCATGAGTTTAATTTTTCCAATTTTAGTGTAAATCATCATGAAAAAGAATTGCCTAGTAAGGATGAATTAATTGGTCTTGCTTCTATTGTTGTACCACCTACTGATCCTTTAGAACAATATCAGCTAGACCATGAAACTAATTTACATATGCATGAAAGAAATGAAATAGATAAAGTTTTCTCTGAACAACGTCCTCTGCTTAAACACAATTTGTCTATTGAAACTCTTGGAGGTCCTCCTCCACCTAAAGGTGATCCTGTGTTTGAATTAAAACAATTGCCAAACACTTTGAAATATGCTTATCTTGGTGAAAAGAAGATATATCTTGTTATTATCAGTGCTAACCTTTCAGAACATGAAGAAGAAAGAATATTCAAAGTTCTAAGGAAGCATCGGGCTGCTATTGGATATACTCTTGACGATTTAAAGGGCATTAGTCCCACTCTATGTCAGCACAAAATCAATATGGAACCTGATGCTAAACCAGTTGTTGATCACCAACGTCGGTTAAATCTGAAGATGAAAGAGTTGGTAAGAACAGAAATATTAAAACTTCTGGAAGCAGGTATAATATATCCTATAGCTGATAGTAGATGGGTAATTCATGTTCATTGTGTTCCTAAGAAAGGAGGTATCATTGTTGTTCCTAATGATAAAAATGAACTTATTCCACAAAGAATTGTTACAGGCTATAGAATGGTAATTGATTTTAGAAAATTAAACAAAGCAACTAGAAAAGATCATTACCCTTTGCCTTTTATTGATCAAATGCTTGAAAGATTATCTAAGCACACACACTTTTGCTTCGTTGATGGATATTCTGGCTTTTCACAAATACCTGTATCACAACCTGATCAAGAAAAGACCACTTTTACTTGTCCTTTTGGAAGCTATGCTTATAGATGTATGCCTTCTGGTTTATGTAATACACCTGCTACCTTTCAAAGATGCATAATGGCTATATTCTCTGATTTTTGTGAAAAGATTGTTGAGGTTTTACATGGATGACTTCTCTATTTATGGAAAGTCTTTTGATGATTTAAGCCATCTTAAGCGAGTTTTGTAGAGTTGTGAACAAAGAAATCTTGTCTTGTATTGGGAAAAGTGCCACTTTATGGTTAATGAAGGCATTGTCTTGGGTCATAAAATTTCTTAAAGAGGTATTGAAGTGGACCAAGCTAAGGTTGATGCAATTGAGAAAATGACATGTCCTAAAGATATAAAAGGTATTCGTAGTTTCTTAGGTCATGTTGGTTTCTATAGGAGATTTATCGAAGACTTTTCTAAAATTTCTAGGCCTCTTACTAATCTCTTACAAAAGGATATCCCTTTTGTTTTTTATCATGATTGTCTTGAAGCCTTTGAAACACTCAACAAAGCCTTAATTACTGCACCTATTGTTCAACCACCTGATTGGAACTTGCCTTTTGAAATTATGTGTGATGCTAGTGATTATGTTGTTGGTGTTGTTCTAGGAAAAATAGTTGATAAGAAATCGAATGATATTCATTATGCTAGTAAAAATCCATACAGTGCTCAAAGAAATTATGCTACTACTGAAAAAGAATTCTTAGCAGTTGTGTTTGCTTGTGATAAATATAGACCTTATATTGTTGATTCCAAAGTAACTATTCACACAGACCATGCTACTATTAAATATCTTATGGAAAAGAAAGATGCTAAACCTAGACTTATTCATTGGGTTCTCTTGTTACAAGAATTTGATTTACATATCATTGATAGAAAAGGAGCTGAGAACCCCGTAGCTGATAACTTGTCTAGGCTTGAAAATGTGCTTGATGACCCACTACCTATTGATGATAGTTTTCCTGATGAGCGGTTAGCTGCAATAAATGTTGCTAATAGTACTCCTTGGTATGATGTCTATGCTAATTACATTGTTGCTAAATATTTACCACCTAGCTTTACTTACCAACAAAAGAAAAAATTCTTCTATGATTTAAGACATTACTTTTGGGATGACCCACATCTTTATAAAGAAGGAGTAGATGGTATTATCAGACGTTGTGTACCTGAGCATGAACAGGGACAAATCCTACGGAAATGTCACTCTGAAGCTTATGGAGGGCATCATGCTAGAGATAGAACTGCTCATAAGGTATTGCAATCTGGATTTTATTGGCCTACTCTCTTCAAGGATGCCCGTAACTATGTCTCATCTTGCGATGAATGTCAAAGAATAGGTAATATCGGTAAGCGTCAAGAAATTCCTATGAATTATTCACTTGCTGTTGAACCATTTGATGTTTGGGGATTTGATTACATGGGACCTTTTCCTTCCTCTAATGGGTATACACATATTTTGGTTGCTGTTGATTATGTTACTAAATGGGTAGAAGCTATTCCAACCAGTAGTGCTGATCACAACACCTCTATTAAAATGCTTAAGGAAGTTATTTTCCCAAGGTTTGGAGTCCCTAGATATTTAATGACTGATGGTGGTTCACACTTTATTCATGATGCTTTCCGTAAAATGCTTGCCAAGTATGATGTTAACCATAGAATTGCATCACCCTATCATCCTCAGTCTAGTGGTCAAGTTGAACTTAGCAATAGAGAAATAAAATTAATTTTGCAAAAGACTGTCAATAGGTCCAGGAAGAATTGGTCTGAGAAATTAGATGATGCACTTTGGGCTTATAGAACAACATATAAAAATCCTATGGGTATGTCTCCTTATAAAATGGTTTATGGAAAAGCTTGTCATTTTCCTCTTGAGTTAGAACATAAAGAATTTTGGGCAGTTAAAGAGCTCAATTATGATTTCAACCTTGTTGGTGAGAAGAGGTTATTTGATATTAGCTCATTAGATGAATGGAGAACCCAAGCTTATGAAAATGCAAAATTATTCAAAGAAAAAGTCAAAAGATGGCATGAAAAAAGAATTCAAAAAGCATGAGTTTAAAGTCGGAGAATATGTTCTTTTGTACAACTCTCGTTTTAGATTTTTTGCAGGGAAGCTCCTCTCAAAATGGGAAGGCCCATATGTCATCGAGGAGGTTTACTGGTCTGGTGCCATCAAAATAAATAATTCGGAAGGTACTAACCCTAAGGTTGTTAATGGACAACAAATAAAGCATTATATCTCAAGTACACCTATTAATGTTGAAAGTAATATTATCCAAACTTTGACACCATAAGAGCACACAAAAGAGTCCTTCTGGAACACTCCAGAATCGTGAAAATAAGGAGGTACGTGATACGGTAAGTAAACGGACTCCAAAAAATCGGCAAAAATATTTTCTGTCAGTTTTGGAATATTTTAGAATTTTTGAAATAAATAAACTCCCACGAAGCGTCCCCTAGTGGGTACAAGACACTAGGGCACGCTAGGCAGCCAGGCTTGCCTGGCGCGCCCAGGTGGGTTGTGCCCACCTCGGACACCTTATGTACTCTGTTTTTCTTCCATGTACTTGTCCTCCAAGATAAAAAATCTATATATACTTCCCGAACCTGTTAACCACTATATTGCGAAGAAATCCTCTTTTCTCTTTTCTTGCTGTTTTCTGCGTATTCTAAAAATATGTCGTCCCAAGACTCCGAGGGAGAGAGCTATGTTGTTGATTTCATCGTTAACCCCAAGTCCTATGGGGATGTGGAGCATTATGGCTGGCCCACGAAGGAGGAGGAGGACTATTATCCTAAGGAGAAGGACGAGACGAGCTCAGATGAGGATGAATCTCAATTACCTCAACCTGGGGATATGCATGTGGAATTTAAGAAGTCCAGCCTCCCAAGGAAACTAAAGAGGCCTAAGATTTAGTTCATACCCCATAGTCTTTTGCAGGAATGCAAGCACGATTTATGTAAGAAGATACTGGAGCTAGAGCAGGAGGTCAGTGAATTGAAGGAGGAAAATTCCATCCTCAAGCCCAAGCTAAGGAAGAAGGGCAGGCCCTCCACTTCATCACCACCACCATCTTCTTCACCACCAAAGGAGAATTGAGTATCGGGTATGGGCACTCCCTTGGCTTCTGCCAAGCTTGGGGGAGGCGCCCTGGTATTGTATCATCCCACTATCTTTTTGCTTTTACTTATCTTAGTTCAATCTTTTTCCTAGGTGAAATAAAGATTAGTTCGATCCTTTCTTATTTGAGAGTTTGCTTAGTGATATATCATTGTAATCGTCTGCAAGTTATATGATAAAGTTTAGTTTGAGTTTTTGCTTTCTTTACTTTCATGTTGCAAATAAAGAAAAAGAAATAAGAAAGAAATGAAAGAAAGGAAATAAATCAATAAGATCATATACTAATCCTATGGTAGGTGATGGCACCACATAAGGAAAAGTATAAGTAGGAAATTTTATAGAGATTGACAAACATAGCATTAGTCAATGATGCAACTCATGAAAGAATTAATAAGGGAAGAGAAGATTCACATATAAATATACTATCCTAGAAATCTTTTGTGATTGTGAGATCTCATCAAAATATTATATGCCAAAATTGTTGACGTTGGACAAGGAAGACAACTTAATGGTTTATGTTTGTTTATATTCACATAGAAGTCATATTGTCATAGATCCTTTAACATATGATGCTTGCCCCCTACCTTTGCTAGCCAAAAATTCCGCACTAAGTAGAGATACTACTTGTGCATCCAAAAATCCTTAAACCCAAATCCTATTTTTAAGAGTCCACCATACCTACCTATGGATTGAGCAAGATCCTTCAAGTAAGTTGTCATTGGTGCAATAAGGCAATAAAAATTGCTTCTGAAAGTGTAAGATCATTTAGTGTAAGAGAAAATTGAGCATTGTATGAACTTGGATGACAAAGAATAAAAGCGACAGACTACATAATAAAGGTTGTCATCTTAAGGGGCACTACAATCTGATGTTCTCTTGCACTAAGGGATTGAGCATACAAATAAATAAGCGCATGACAACCTCTGCTTCCCTCTACGAAGGGCCTATCTTTTACTTTTATGCAAGAGTCAAAGTTTTTCTCTATTCCTTCTATTTTTCTCCTTTACGAGCATAATATGGGGAGGAAAGATCTAGGCGCATATGTCCAGTTGAATATAGATAGCATGAGTTATTATTGTTGCCATCACCCTTGAGGAGAGGATGTTGGGAGGCGAAACTATAAGCCCCTATCTTTCTATGTGTCGGTTGAAACATTTTTCTCATGGGTACGAGGCGAGTGTTAGCAATCATAGAAGACTATATGATGGTTGAGTATGTGGACTTGCCTAAAGGCTCCGATACGTGACCCTTCCTGAAAAGATGATGAATTGTAGTTGCAAAGTTGACTGAGAACATAGTTTGTTGGTTTTTAATAGAGGTTTTGCTTTATACTTAGATTGTGTGATGAACTATTACTTATTCATGAGAAGTATATGATAAGAGTTCTATTACAAAAGTCCTATGTTTAATTTGGTTGTTGTTATAATAATCAACATGATGCTTCTATGTTCGTATTTTGTTTTTATCGACACCTCTCTCTCAAAGCATGTGGATATATTTTTCAATTTCGGTTTTTGCTTGAGGACAAGCGAGGTCTCAGCTTGGGGAGTTGATACGTCCATTTTGCATCATGTTTTCTTGTTGTTATTTATAATGTTTTTATCCATAATAAGGCTTTTTGGAGTAATTCTAATGCCTTTTCTTTCATAATTTGCAAGGAACACACCAAGAGGGAGAATTTCGGCAGTTGGAAATCTGGACCTGGAAAAGCTACGCCAGGCTACCTATTCTGCACAACTCCAAACAAGCTGAAACTTCACGGAGATTTTTTATGGATTATTTAAGAATTATTGGAACAAATAACTACCAGAGGGGGCCCACCAGGTGGGCACAACCCACCTGGGCGCGCTAGGGAGCCTAGGTGAACCCTGGTGTGTTGTGCCCTCCTCGACCCACCTCTGGTGCCCATCTTCTTGTATATAAGTCATTTTTACCTAGAAAAAATAATGGGGAGGCTTTCGGGATGAAGCGCCGCCGCCTCGAGGAAGAACTTGGGCAGGAGCACTTTTGCCCTCCGGCGGAGCGATTCCGCTGGGGGAACTTCCCTCCCGGAGGGGGAAATCATCATCATCATCATCACCAACAACTCTTCCATCATGGATAGGTCAATATTCATCAATATCTTCAACATCACCAACTCCTCTCAAACCCTAGTTCATCTCTTGAGTTCAATCTTGTTACTGGAAATATAGATTGGTGCTTGTGGGTGACTAGTAGTGTTGATTACGTCTTGTAGTTGATCACTATATGGTTTATTTGGTGGAACATTATATGTTCAGAACCATTATGCTATTTAAAACCTATCTGATCTTGATCATGATTATTAATTGTGAGTAGTTACTTTTGTTCTTGAGGTCATGGGAGAAATCATGTTGCAAGTAATCATGTGAATTTGATATGTGTTCGATATTTTTATAGTATGTATGGTGTGATTCCCTTAGTGATGTCATGTGAACATTGACTACATGACACTTCACCATATTTGGGCCTAAGGGAATGCATTGTGGAGTAGCAATTAGATGATGGGTTGCAAGAGTGACACAAGCTTAAACCCCAGTTTATGCGCTATTCTGTAAGGGACCGATTGGATCCAAAAGTTTAATGCTATGGTTAGAATTTATTCTTAATGCTTTTATTGTAGTTGCGGATTCTTGTGTGAGGTTTAATCATAAGTAGGAGGTTTGTTCAAGTAAGAGCAGAACCTAAGCACCGGTCCACCCACATATCAAATTATCCAAGTACCAAACACGAATTAAACCAACATGATGAAAGTGACTAGATGAAATTCCCGTGTACCCTCAAGAACACTTTGCTTATCATAAGAAACCTCTTTGGCCTATCCTTTGCCTCAAAAGGATTGAGCTACCTTGCTGCACTTTTGTTACTATATTCGTTACTTGCTCGTTACAGATTATCTTGCTATCAAAGTACTTCGCTACTTACAACTTCAGCACTTGCAGACATTACCTTACTGAAAACTACTTGTCATTTCCTTCTGCTCCTCGTTGGGTTCGCCACTCTTACTTATCGAAAAGAGCTACAATTTGTTGGGAGACGTAGTAGTAAATCAAAAAATTTCCTACGCGTTCACCAAGATCCATCTATGGAGAAACCAGCAATGAGCAAGGGGAGAGTGGATCTTCATACCTTTGAAGATCGCTAAGCGGAAGCGTTACAAGAACGCGGTTGATGGAGTCGTACTCGCAGCGATTCAGATCGCGGTAGATCCGATCAAGTGCCGAACGGACGGCACCTCCGCGTTCAACACACGTGCAGCCCGGTGACGTCTCCAACACCTTGATCCAGCAAGGAGGAAGGAGAGGTTGGGGAAGGGCTCCAACAGCAGCACGACGGCGTGGTGGTGGTGGAGTAGCAAGGTATTCCGACAGGGCTTCGCCTAAGCGCTGCGGAGGAGGAAGAAGAGAGGTAGGGCTTTGCCGTGAGAGAGAGAGATCAAATCCTATCTCAAAACATCCAAAACCTCAAGTATATATAGGAGGAGGGACGTGGAGGGCTGGCTTGGCCTCTACTCCAAAGAGGAGAGGGTCGGCTGAATTAAAGGGAGAGTCCACCTCCCACAAGGGAGGTGGATCTCCTCCTTTTAAATCCTTTTTGCCTTATCTCCTTATCTCCAGCCACATGGGCCCACATAGATGGTCTTGGCCGACCCAATATGGGCTGGCACACCTCCTCTAAGGGCCCATGAGGTCCTTTGGTCGTCACACCCCTCTCGGGGGTCCTCCCGCACCCTCCCGGCACTCCCGGTACACTACCGATGAGCCCGAAAACTTTCCGGTGACCAAAACTGGACTTCCTATATATCAATCTTTACCTCCGGACCATTCCGGAGCTCCTCGTGACGTCCGGGATCTCATTCGGGACTCCGAACAACCTTCGGTAATCACATATACCTTTTCCCTATAACCCTAGCGTCATCGAACCTTAAGTGTGTAGACCCTACGGGTTCGGGAGACACGTAGACATGACCGAGACACTTCTCCGGCCAATAACCAACAGCGGGATCTGGATACCCATGTTGGCTCCCACGTACTCCACGATGATCTCATCGGATGAACCACGATGTCGGGGATTCAATCAATCCCGTATTCAATTCCCTTTGTCTATCGGTATGATACTTGCCCGAGATTCGATCGTCGGTATCCCCATACCTTGTTCAATCTCGTTACTGGCAAGTCTCTTTACTCGTTCCGTAATACATCATCCCGTGGCTAACTCCTTAGTCACATTGAGCTCATTATGATGATGTCTTACCGAGTGGGCCCAGAGATACCTCTCCGTCACACGGAGTGACAAATCCTAGTCTCGATTCGTGCCAACCCAACAGATACTTTCGGAGATACCCGTAGTGCACCTTTATAGCCACCCAGTTACGTTGTGACGTTTGGCACACCCAAAGCATTCCTACGGTATCCGGGAGTTGCACAATCTCATGGTCTAAGGAAACGATACTTGACATTGAAAAGCTTTAGCAAATGAACTACACGATCTAGTGCTATGCTTAGGATTGGGTCTTGTCCATCACATCATTCTCCTAATGATGTGATCCCGTTATCAACGACATCCAATGTCCATGGCCATGAAACCGTGACCATCTATTGATCAACGAGCTAGTCAACTAGAGGCTCACTAGGGACATGTTGTGGTCTATGTATTCACACATGTATTATGGTTTCCGGTTAACACAATTATAGCATGAACAATAGACAATTATCATGAACAAGGAAATACAATAATAACCATTTTATTATTGCCTCTAGGGCATATTTCCAACACAATTGACCCCCTATACTTGTGGGTCATCATGGGCATATATCATGAGATGATGTCTGGACTCGCATAGCCATGCAACTTCTGGATATGACGCCGTTCATGAAGCTAGGTTGTGTCCTCCCGGATCTGGATGGATGGAACATGCAGTCATTGACAATGCCAATGATGATGTGTGGATTGAATTTGTACCTTTTTTTATCGATGAAACTCTATGATGTAAACGGTCCTGTTGAACTCGTGTAACGCTATCTAGTTAATTAGTTTGTGTATGATGAAACTGTGTAGATTATATATGTTTACTATATGTTGCATCTATTCGCTAAATCTTTCTCTTCATGTTGCTCAAGTATATTATGTTGCGTATTATTGTTGAATTTGCTTGATTTAGATGCATCTCTATCAGGTACATAGGTCTTTGATGCCGAAGAAGTGCTATGTCGTGTACATAGGGAGGAGTCTAGGAGTGTACGACGTGTGTCCAGAGTGTCAGGCCCAAGTGTATCGGTTCCCGGGCGCTAGCCCGAGTGGGTTTGATACCAAAGGGGAAGCAGAAGCTAGTTACTTGAGGTCCACGCTAGCATGAGAGAGGAATCGGAATTGGCGCCTCATCTATTGCATAATTCCGCTCTTGCTCGTAGTGATGGCTCTTCTTTCTATATCATATTTTAGATGCATGATGAAACATGTGTATGGGATTACCAAGTAGTTGCATGTATTCGAGACATGTTATAACTTGTACCACTATATTTCGAGATGAGGACAAGAGACATCGATCATTTGTGTTGGATGATGATGATGAAATGGTATGATGAGAGACTATTGTATGTGTCCGCATGATATGATGAGATTTGTATGTGTATGATATAATGAGACAATTGTGTGAATGATACGATAGAGAATGTCATATAAAACCTATAGAATACAGAGTAAATATGTAGTAGAACAAATACAAAAAATAATAACAGTTGCGCGGGTTTATCAGTAGCGCGCGCTAGATAGGCGCGCTGCAAATTTTAGTAGTAGCGCGGTGCGGACACACGCTACTGCTAGGAGTAGGTAGTTGTAGAGCGGGGTAGCACCCGCACAACTGCTAAAAGTTAGCTGTAGCACCGTACCAGTAGTGCAGGGGGGACACGCTACTGCTATGCCCTTAACCCATGCTACTGCTAGGGTTTAAATCCATCACTCAACTCCTAGCATGATACTACTCTCCAGTGTATCACATCCCTTAATGCATAACCAGAGACCTCAGAAACTAATCTACATCAGACCCTCATCATTGTAACGATACTAAATATTGTAGTACATCTGATCGCACACCCCAGTATTTGGTGGCACTAGACACCTCTCGCCACAAATAGTATTGAAGCGATTTGGAAAATCTTCATCCTTAGATAGCGTGTCTGAAGAGAACCACTTGGATCTCAGCTCCCCGGACACAACCCATAGATAGGAGGCACCAAGAACAAAATTGCGGTCACACTGACATCGTAGAGGTTCCAAAATGCCCGTGTGATCCTAAAAATGGAGTTAGAAGAGGAATAGAATCAAAATTCCTACGTCATTATTCCTCGCCTAAGCGACGATGGGATGAGAAATAAAAAAGAATTCCTACTCTTTGATATATAACTAGATTCAAGACATAGTTTTTTCTAGACTCAATAATAGCCAATTTCAATCAACCAAGGGGGCTCCTAGGTCGGTACTGCACTTACACCAACTTGTCACGGCCAAAATGTGACACTATACTCATGATGGCTCGAGGGCCTCGCTAAGGATAGAAGTGCATTTTGGGTCGCTTTGCAAGAAAGGAAATCGTCACAATACATGTAAAGAAGATATGAGTATATGGAGTTGGCTTACACTCGCCACATGCTATAGCATAAATATATCTATACATCAATACATATCAATCATCATAAGAAACAGCATGATCCTACTATGGATGAAATCAAAGGGAAAAGGAAGATGAAGTCCACCCTACTAATCCCTGGCTGTCGACCTAGAACACAACCTATGATCGATGAAGATAAGACGAACTCCAAATAGAACAATCATCGCTCTCGCGTCAAAGCACTGCATTACCTGTACATGCACCTATTGTTGTAGGACACTGCGAGCAATGGGGACTAAGATATCTCATTACCAAGGGTATCAAGACTAACAAAGCTTAATGGGTGATGTAGGGTTAAGTGGTGAGGTTGCAACAACACTATGCGTTGTATCTGGCTAACTTACAAGTCCAAGAATAAGAAGAGTGGTCTACGCATAAATGGACATGAACTAGTAATGATCAAGAAGTGATCATGAACTCCTACTTACGAGTCAAATATAACACCACTGTGTCCTCTTCTTGGTTTAAACCTCACAAGAAGAGATGGTCACGGTTACACACACGGTTGGTGTATTTTTAATTGGGTTTATTTCAAGTTTTCTATAACCTAGTATTATAAAGTTTCCAAGCTGCCACATAACTGTGGGCATAGCTACCAGAAAGATTTAACCATGCAGGGGTGCTCCAACTCATCCATCACAAACTAACCACATGATGCATTGGAAAACCTGAACCGTGGGATAGTTCGAAGTGTCCTTGGAGTCCCGGGACACTAGACATTCGCTAAGGGTAAAACAAATCCATCAAGACCGCATGTATCTCGTTCTGAGGGCACAACCTAATGGGACTAGGTACAAGTTAAACCAATCATCGAGTTTCCTATTGGCGGCCCCGTAGGAAGCCTGTTTTGGACCAGCACTATCCCTCCCTGTATTATGTAGATTAAATCATCAGGTAGCGCTAAAGGAGGTCAGTATTATTATGTTGCCAAAGTTTAAAAGCAATGTTGGTCCTTGTCGGAAGAGTTTTATTCTAAAATGAATTATCAAGGGGGTCCCCATAACAACCCAAGCATGTTAGGAGCGCTCAATATGGAACATAACACCGGTATGAGAAACTAAGGTGGCAAGAGTGGAACAAAACACTAATAAAAATGCCAAGCCTTACACCCTTTACCAAGTGTATATATGCATTTATTAAATAGCAATAGTAGTGTGATATCCCAAGATATGCATATTTCCACATGGATTTACATGAACCTGCAAGTAGCAATGCTATAAGAGGGGTTGAGCAAGCGGTAACTTAGCCAAACAATGGTTTGCTAGGAAAAGTGGATGGCTAGAGGCTGGTCATGGCATTTTGGGAGGCTTTTAAAACAAGTGGTAGGTAGCAAGACATAGCCATAGCAAGAAGAAAACTAGCATAGCAATGATAGTAGTGATATCCAAGGTAATGATCATCTTGCCTAAAATCCTGATTGGAAGAAGATGGAATCCATGAAGTAGATGAACAGGTGTAGTCGAAGGAATCCTCACACTCCTTATCGTTATGGGAACTCTAGCGAGAAGAAGCAATCTGGAAAACAAACAAATGACATGATGATAAAATATATAGAAGGCTTCTTGAGCATTGGTCTTGGGTTGTTACATTGACAAAGAACAATATGACTGCATATGAATGCCTTTGGCAGTGTACCAGGATGTGCAATGATCTAGTGTAACATGTAATCGATGATGAACGGTGGCTTTGCCACAAATACTATGTCGGCTCTAATCACGCAAAGCGATATGATGATGAACACGCAAGTTATGTGATGGAATGGTGGAAGTTGCATGGCAATATATCTCGAAATGGCTATGGAAATTCCGTAATAGTTACGTATGGTGGATGTTTTAAGGAGGATATAAGGGGTCTTATGTGTGATAGAGTGTATCATATCACGGGGTTCAGATGGACCGACGAAGTTTGCACCGACTCTCGAGGTGAGAAAGGGCAATGCACGGTACCGAAGAGGCTAGCAAATTACGGAAAGGTGAGTGTGTGTATACATGGACTCAACTTAATCGTAAAGAACGCATACACTTATTGTACGGCCTTATTATCTTTCTCTAAGAAAAGTACTACTGCATGCTCCTAGGGAGGAGGTTGGCAGGAGTTAACCATCACGCGTCCCCAATTCAAAAAACACTAAAGGACTTCATTGCAGACATAAAAAAGCTCACACCTCATCACCATACCATGACCAATACTTAGATGAGAAGTAAATAAAAAACTTTAATATGATATTTATACTAACATAAACATATATCCTATCACATTATGACATCAATATAGTTAACCCACGTTTCCTATTTATGAGCTATATGATTTTTTTTATTATATCCCCCTTGAATACCTATCCTTTTTGAACTAGTCTTATAACACGTGAAAATTACCATTCCTATTATTTATACTCTCAAAAACATTTAAATCAAGCATGAGAGTGCAACTATTTCTATTAAATATGACCACTATCATGCTCTAAAAAGATATAAGTGAAGCACTGCACCAACTGCCTAACTCAAAAGATATAAGTAAGGCAGATAGAGTATTCCAACAAATCATGATGAAAATATGTCTCTAACAAAAGGTATGTCTAGCAAACAATGATTGTGGAAAACTAAAAATAAAATAAACTATAATACATGACACTCCAAGCAAAACTCATATCATGTGATGTATAAAAAATATAGCTCCAAGTGACATACCGATAGATTGGAGACAAAAGAGGGGATGCCTTCCGGGGCATCCCCAAGCTTAGATGTTTGGGTCTTCCTTGAATATTACCTTCGGGTGACTTGGGAATCCACAACCTTAGGGTCTTGCCGCTCCTTATTCCTTCATCCATCGTGGATTCACCCAAAACTTGAAAATTTCAGCACACACAAGTCGACAAAACCTCGTGACATCCGTTAGACTAATAGACATATCAAATACTTTAGGTACTGTTATAAATTGATTAATATTTCATTATTGCATAATAGTTACTATATTCTAACTTCTCCATGACTTATACACCTCGATAAATTCCATAGCATCATCAAAACAGGCAAACTATGCAAGCAAAAACAGAATTTGTTCAAAACAGAACCGTCTGTACCGATATATACTAAAACTATACTTATGTAAACCGGAAATTTCTAAAAAAATATGAAATAATATTTTATATACAAATACTATGTAAAAAATTAGAAATTTATCACATTCCTGCAGTGAGAATATATTCATATACTTGGCGCAAAAGTTTCTGCTTTTGCATAGAATCAATTCTACTATCATCCAAATCATCCCAAAGGATTTACTTGGTAAAAACACTAATTAAAACATAAAAACACAACCATTAGAGAAGCAACAGTTGTGTGAAATCAAAATAACAGGAAATAAAAGCAAAAATTTAAGATAAATATTGGGTTGCCTCCCAACAAGCGTTATCGTTTTATGCCCCTAGCTAGGCATATTGCATTATTTCAAGTATTGTCCTCCTTCAAATTAATTACATAGGTGGATCTCATAATAGATTCATATGTTCGTTTAATCCTCTTCCTACTAAAGCATTCCATCCCTTTCTTTAATAGGCATTGAAATCTTATTTTACGTTCTTTCATATCGATAATAGCACCTACAGTTCGTAGGAAAGGCCTACCAAATATTATAGGCCAAGACAGATCACATTCAATGTCAAGAACAATGAAATACACGGGCACATAATTTATTAGCAAGAATAAGCACATCATATTCCACCCAATGGTTTCTTAATAGTATAATCCACTAAATGCAAGTTGAGGGGACATTCCTTTATATAGGTGAGACATAGCACATCACACGGAGATTTAGGTATAGTAGAAACACTAGCAACAAGTCACACAAAGCATTGCATTCATAATATTTAAGATTTATTTTAATAGTAGGTTCCCATTCATCATGCAACTTTCTAGGTATTGAAACATCTAATTCAAGCTTCTCATCATGAGCTTTTATCATAACTTCCATAATATGTTTAGTAAAAGCTTCATTTTGTCCGTAAGAATTAGGTTAACTTATCATGGATTGCAATAAGGAAATGAATTCAATCAAAGAGAAACTAACATAATTAAAGTCCTTGTAATCTAAAGGAGTGGGTACATCACTATGTAAAGTTTTGACCTCTCCAAGCCCACTTTTTCATTTTTATCATTAAGATCATCACCCTCCGAACTATTGGGATGCCTTCTATATAAAGTTGAATCATTTGTAGTCCCTTTTCCATCAAGTTTTATATTAGTGAACAAATATTCAATAGGTGCAACATCTATCATTTTAATATATTCATCGTGATTATGATAAAGACCGGGAGGAATAGCCTTTTCTAGGAACTCTCGCTTAGCTCTCAACCTAGGGTCCTCTCTTTACTTTCATTGATGGAGATGATGGATTTAGTAGGCTCGTTAATATCAGGTTTGGGTGGCAAATTTTTACTTTCAAGAGTTTCCACATCATGATCAATCATATCCATGTTTCCAACCATATCATCAACTTTTTGTAGTTTTTCTTCTACCATATTATTGAAAATCTTTTGAGAATTAATAAATTATTTAATGGAGTTCTCAAGATCATAGGGTATCCTATTATTATTGTTGGAAGAATTACCATAGGAATTGCCATAATTACTAGAGGAATTACATGGATACAGTTGAAATTATTTCTAGAGACAAAGTTCCCTTTATAATCATTGTTGTTGAAATTATTTCTAGAGAAAAAATTCACATTAATAGCATCATTATCTTACCCAATCAAAGTAGATAATGGCACATCATTGGGATCAACATGAGCATTCTTACTAGCAATCGTTTTCATAAGAGCATCCATCTTATCACTCAAAGTAGCAATTTCTTGAACAAAGTTTACCTTCTTAGCAGTTGGAGCTCATTCGGTGTGCTATTCAGAATAATTTGTCATGATATTATCAAAAAAATTGTAGCTCATCCCAATGTAATATCCATGGAGGTACCACTTGCAGCAGAATCTACAAGATTTCTCGACACAAGGTTTAGTCCCACATAGAAATTTTGTATTATCATCAATAAACTTAAGCCGTGAGTGGGACAATTTATAGTCATTAGTTTCATTCTCTCTCAAGATTGTGCATCATGTTCTTGCTCATGTTACTTAAAATTCATAATTTTATTTCTAAGAGAGATAATCTTAGTAGGAGGAAAATACTTAACAATAAAAGCATCCTTACACTTATCCCAAGTTCAAATACTAATACGAGGCAAGGATGAAAATCAAGTTTAGCTTTATCTCTTAGTGAGAAAGTAAATAATGTCAACCTAACCACATCATTATCCAAATCCTTTTTATTTTGCATACCACATAATTCAACGAATGTAATAGGATGTGAAGCAGCATCCTCATTAGGACTTTCAGTAAATTGTTCTTGCATAACAAGATTCAGCAAGGCATCAATTATATCATGCGCTTCTACACTAGTGGTGGGTGGTATTGGAGTACTAATAAAATCATTATCATTAGTATTCGAAAAGTCACACGATTTGGTATTTTCTTGAGACATAGCGACAAAGCAAGCAAACTAAGAAGCAAACTAGCAAATAAAAATGTTTTGTATTTTTAATTTTTTTATGAAAGAAAATATAAAGATAAATATAAAAATACAAGTAAAAAGTAGAACAAGTGAATTATAGTTTGTGTGGAAGAACCTCGTGAGAAGTTGATGATGTCTCCGTGGCAATGGTGCCAGAAATTCTTTCTGCTACTTGTGAGCCGCGTTGGCGTTTTCCCTGAAGAGGAAGGGTGAAGCAATATAGTAGAGGTAAGTATTTCCCTCAATGAGAACCAAGGTTATCTCACCGGTAGGAGAATCATGACAACTTCACTCGATAGTACCTACACACACAAAACTAAACACTTGCACCCAACGAGGGCAAGAGGGTTGTCAAGCCCCTTGAACTCGTTACTTGCATAGATTACTTGTGATAGTGATAGATAGATAAATAATAAGTAAAAATAAATAAATAACAGCAAGGTTTTTAGGGTTTTAGCAATAAGATTTATATAGACATGGGGGCCATAGTTTTCACTAGAGGCTTCTCTCTCGAACACATAGCATATGTTGGGTAGACAAATTGTTGTTGGACAATCGATAGAAAAGCTCATAATTATGATGTTATTCATGGCAATGATCATGTATATAGGCATCACGTCCGTCAAAAGTAGACCGAAATGATTCTGCATCTACTACTATGACTCCACCAATTGTCCGAAACAATTCTACATCTATGGTATTAAGTTCATAACAAACAGAGTAACACATTAAGTAAGATGACATGATGTGACAAAGTAAGATAAGCAATATGTTCAGACCCCGTCATTTTATCCTTAGTAGGAACAATACAATATGTGTCTTGTCCCCATTTGTCACTTGGATGTAGAGCACCGCAAGATTAAGCGCACTACGATGCACTTCTCCCACTGAAGATAAATCAATCTAGTTGACCAAACCAAATAGATAGATCGGGGAGAATTAAAAGGCCAAAATAATCATGAAAAAAAGTTTAGAAAAGACTCAAGTACTTCCAATGAATAATCTAATCATAAACCCACAATTCATCGAATCCAAACAAACACACCACAAAAGAAGATTACAACGGATAGAGAATTGCAAGAACCGCGAAGAACATCATATTGAAGATCAAGGAGAGAGAAGAAGCCATCTAGCTACTATCTATGGACCCGTAGGTCTATGGTGAACTACTCACACGTCATCGTGGAGGCAGCCAGGTTGATGTAGACAGCCTCCATGATCGATTCCCCCTCTGACAAAGTACTGAAATGGGCCTTTAGATGGGATCGTAGAAGAATAGAGGATTGCGGCTACAGAAAAAGTGTTCCGGGTGTCTCCCTGTTGTATTGGGGGTAACTGAGAATATATGCAAGTGGAATTATGTTAGTAGGTGCCACGAGGGGCTCACGAGTTCGGGGTGGCGCACCCTACTCCTAGGGCGCGTCCTCCAGGCATGAGGCCTCCTCGTGGGTCTTCTGGCCTCCTCCCGAAGCTTTCTCACTCTGTTTATGTCAAAAAATAATTCTCGTAAATTTTCATCCAATTTGCACTCCATTTGGTATTGATTTTTTTTGAACAGTCCAAAAACAGGCAAAAACAGGAACTGGCACTCGACACTTGGTTAATAGGTTAGTCCCATAAAATGATATAAAATAGCATATAATTGCATGTAAAGTATCCAATATTGATAGTACAATAGCATGAAACAATCAAAAATATAGATATGTCGGAGATGTATCACTAGGAGCTCATGTGAGTAGTAACACTTGGAATTATAATATTGTGCGGGAGCAGTATTTCGCGTAATAAAATACACGATCACTTTCTAAAAATTACCAAAGAACAAAGTAAAATATGTTTGCTACAATAGAAAAGTAGTGAACATTTTTTAAACTCTAATGCAATTCTTAAAAAAAATTATGCAATTGGGGCCAATAAAGAGTATTATAACAAATACAAAAATAATTTCTGACGTTATAAAATCCGCAAAATAAATGAAAATAGCAAGGTAGCAAGTGATAAAAGTGAGCATGTTATTGCAATGTTTGAAAATGATGCCTAGAGTTTATACTTACACTAGTGGAATCTGTCAACATCATTAACACAACTAAATCACATGAAAATCCCTCGTAGTGCGGCAAAAAATCACTCCAAAGTCTCTATTCCCATCGAAGAAAGTAGAACTAAATCGTGTAGGTAGTAAACCACTTCAAAGTTGTGTTTCCAATCAATATTATGAACTACCCCCAAAGTGTCACAAATAGTTCTAGAGATCGTAGTATGACCACACCATATGATTATATCAATTGACTCTAATATCACCTAGACAACCCCATATTCACCATGAGTCTTCATGGGTAAATTATTTGGCATGCATCAAACAATCTCAGATCCAAAATATTCAATCCAACATAAAGAATGAGCAGGACTCAATTCATCACAACAAACACATAGAGGGAAGAACATCATATGATTCAACTATATTAACAAAGCTCATGGCACATCAAGATCGTGTGTTATCAAGATCACGAGGGACAGATATCAAACACATAGCTACTAGTAAAAGAAACGGCCCGAGGATGAACTAATCACGCATCACCATGGTGGCATTAAGGATGATGAAGATGGCCTTTGTGATTTCTTCTCTCTCCGGCAAGGTGCTAGAAAAGGCCTGCAAATGAGATCGCTTCGGAACAAAGGCTTGCGGCTACGGAGTAAAAGTTCTAGGTTTATTTTGGGTGTTTCTTTATTTGTAGGATTTCAGCCTTGGAATCACGCCAAATGGAGTTACGAGGGACCCACAAGCTCAAGTGACCCTCCTACCCCCCCCCCCAGGGCGTGCCCCGTGAGCTTGTGGTGCCCTGAACCTTCGAGAGTATCTTATGTTCCAAAAAAGTCGTCAAAAAGTTTCGTCACATTTGTACCTCCGTAGGTATCGATTTTCTATAAAATTCAAAACAAGGTGAAAATAACAACTGGCACTGGGAACTAGATTAATAGGTTAGTCCATAAAAAAGTGCATTAAAACCATATATAATATATGTGAACATAGCATGAATACTTCATAAATTACAGATACGTTGGAGATGTATCATCGGGCACACAACGGTGCCAGAGAAGTGCGTGGGCAGAGCCGAGCACCCACATGTCCGATACCCCAGGCACCTGACGGACGCTGAGAGATGCGAGGGGGGGGCTGGGCACCCGGGGGTCCAAGACCCCGGAGCACCCGGACATGTCCGAGGCCACAAGCCAACTTTCGGGAGACCCCGGACAGTCGCGCCTTGGGACCCCACGCACGTAGACATCGCTGAGGTTACTGGCCAACTTTTGGGTGACCCTGGGTACCCGGGCACCTCGACCTGGCTAAACCCGGACGTGAAGAACTAAAAATGTCGTAACTTTTGCAAATGAACTCCAAATTCAACAAACTCAATCTTGTTGGACAGATAACGACAAGGACTATCCAATAACTACAAGAACTTGGAAGAGAGAAGAAGGTAGTAATATAAAGGTGAGAACCTACCCTCAAATAAGAACCGGCAAAATCCCCAACACCCAAAACTCAATAGATGATGCATACCAAAATCGTTTCCCATGAGCGTGAGCTTGTCGGAAGATAACCACAATCTCTAACACCTCACAAATATAAAAGCCAAAAAAGAACAAAAAAACATGATGCCAAGGATGCAAAGGTTTGAC
The DNA here is from genome assembly GCA_022496015.1 of Hordeum marinum. Lineage (NCBI taxonomy): Eukaryota > Viridiplantae > Streptophyta > Magnoliopsida > Poales > Poaceae > Hordeum > Hordeum marinum. Next base: position 137,335,912 of record CM039675.1, on the reverse strand, counting down.
ATCTCGACGAACGACACAAACAAGTTACTCACTCGAGATCCCCCCTTGATTGTACGACTATCAATCCTATAAGTCGTTCTCCCAAATAACACTATTAGATTGGTAAAATAGAAAACATGTGAAGGACAAACCTTTGCCTTGCGCATAATCCACATGATCTAGATGCTGATCTTAACCTTCTCAGGTTGGACCACTTTTCTTGATTGTGCTGACTCGATGAAGACTAGTTAATTGCTCCCCCATACTCCACTATGGGTGAGCCTCACTTGGGCACATCTTCACAAGTGCATTATCACCAGAATGGACGACAAGCTTCAAGCACATGATCTCTTCATGATTCTCTAATTTAACTTGCACAACTCAACCTTGATGGTAATCACCACTTGATGCATCCTCCATGTGTTATATGAGATCTTCCTCTTGATGCAAACCAATGGAAAAATACTTAATCCCACATAGAACTACCACACAAATATATCATGGATTAGTACACAAAGTGTAATGTACCATGCTTATCATACCATGAGATCACTTGATCCCACTCCGTACATCTTCTAAGCTTTGTGTGTGACCAACTTGAATCCACTCTGTGTATTTTGATTTGATGAACAATGTATCTTATCTTCTCTCTTCATTAAGATGATGTCTTGGAGGTAAAGATGAATTTTCACACAATCTTCTTCAAGACATTCTTGCAACAAAATCAACTCTCACATGATCACTCTTTGGATAACTCTTGACTAGCACCTTGGTCAACACATAATCTCCTTCTTATGACCTTCAAACCAACAAATGGTCTTCAAGCATTGCCTATGGACAAACCTTAACGTATAACTCAAAGAAACCATTAGTCCATAGATATTGCCGTCAAATACCAAAACCAAACATGGGGCACCATGCCCTTTCAAATTCGTTGATGCATTTGAATAAAATTTGGAAACATCGCCGGATTCTACTCTAGAAGTTTTATACAATCACCCAGTGCTCGAATTATAGACCTTCACAAACTCCGTCACCCTCATTTTCCACAGTCATGTTGTGCATGATCATAGAAGCTTTCATCACCTCTAGAAATGTCTATGGATCCCATATATTTGTAGGCCCCGAAACAATTGCAAAAACGGCTTGGAGTAATCTAAATGCTCTATCCACACACTTTCTAGCTCCTTCATGTCTTTCGGCAAAGTGAGATATTTTCTCACCTCTTGTCAGAGAGATGTTCTTGATAAAGGTGAACCACGAAGGATAGATACCATAACAAAGATAGTAGCCCGTGATGTAGTCATGAACATTTCTGTTGTAGTTCCATGGAGGAGCTTGTCCTTCAGTCGGCCTTGCAAACAATGGAGACTACTTATATGTGTTGATCTCATTGTGAGACTCGGTCATTGATACGTCTCCAACATATCGATAATTTATTAAGAATTCATGACATATTTACCCAATTTCTATAGGGTTTTGGTATGATTTAAATGAAACTAACCCGTATTGACGTTGTTTTCATTAGGACTACCATGGTGTTATTTTTGTGCCAAAATAAAAGTTCTCGGATCGGGCCGAAACATTTTGGTGATTTTTTTGAACAAAAAAGACCCCCAAAACTTCATGGAAAGACCAGACGAAGTCTAGGGGAGCGACGTGCTAGCCCCATGCATAGGGAGTTGTCTCCTTACACATGGGCCCCTCGGCACCCCCTGGCGTGAAACCAATGCCAATAAATTATATAAATATGGAAACCACCAGAACAAAACCTATAACTTCCACTCAGCCCCCACAAGCCTCCGCACAAAAGAAATCTCATCGGGGACCTTTTCTAGTGCCCTGCCGGAGGGGGGAAATCAGCACCGGAAGACTTATTCATCATCCCAGTGGTCTTCATGGCGAGGAGGGAGTAGTGATCCTCAAGGGTGAGGGTTTGTACCAGTAGCTATATGTTTGATTTCTCTCTCTATCTCTCTATCATGTTCTTGATTTGGCACGGTCTTGATGTATCCCGAGCTTTGTTAATATAGTTGGATTATATGGTGTCCTTCCCTCTGTATCTTGTTGTGATGAATTGAGCCTTTCCCTTTGGGGTTCTGTTATATTGGATTGAATATGTTGGATTTGATATGATTGATATATGTCTTGGGTGTGGATACCCATGGTGACAATGGGGTGTTCTATTGAGTCACTTGATATATGTTTTGGTGATCAACTTGCGGATTCTCATGGTCACATTGGGGTTATCTATGTGCATAGGGTGATGCACGTTCTTGTCCTACTTTCTTCGGAAGAAACTTTGGGGGCACTCTTTGAAGTTCTTTGTGTTGTATTGGATATGATGAATCTAAAATTGTTTTATGCATGTCGAATAATTAACTCATGGATACTTGCGGTGACATTGGAGTATCTAGGTAACATTAGAGTTGATTGATGTGCATCATAGGTGTTATTCTAGTACGACCTCTAGGGTTGTTTGTGACACTTATATGGATGGCTCAATAGATTGATCGGGAAGGATAACTTTGAAGTGGTTTTACTACCTACAACAATTTCATCTTATGTTCTCCGCTAGATAGGGACTTTGGAGTGATTCTTTGATGCACATTGAGAGATGGTTATATGATTCAATTATGTTAGCACTCTTGAGAAATTGCACTACTGAAAGTATGAACCATAGGCCTTGTTTCTAAGCATTGCAATACCATTTATGCTCACTTTTACCAATTACTACCTTGCTATTTTTATTATTTCAGATTAAAAAAACCTATATCTACTATCCATACTACACTTGTATGACCATCTCTTCGCCGAACTGGTGCACCTATACAACTTTCCATTGTATTGGGTGTGTTGGGGACATAAGAGATTCTTTGTATTTGATTGCATGGTTGTTTGAGAGAGACCATCTTCATCCTACACATCCCACGAATTTATAAACCTTAGATCATCTACTTGAGGGAAATTTATTGTTGTCCTACACAACTATGCGCTAGGAGGCCCAACACGAGTCTACAAGAATAAAGTTGTGTACTAGACATCAATCATGCCAAATAAAGAGTCCAAAATCCATATTTCTTGTAATGCAACTGCTTCAAGAATGTTCGTAAGGCTTGCTTTGCTATTGGTGATTTAAAAGCCCCGAGACTGGATGGATTTCATGCTATTTTTATAATAAAAATTGGCCCGTGTTAGGGCGATCTGATCGATGAGGTTCTGTAGGTGGATAATATTTGTACTATCTCATCTTGGATGGAATGCGACATCCATTATGACGATCCCAAAGGTTAATTCTCGGGGAAAGCAAACCACTTTAGGCCGACCAACTTGTGTAATGTGGTCTATAAGTTAATTGCAAAATAGTGGCATATATGATGAAGGTTTTTCTAACAAATATTATTAGCCCGACTCAGAGCGCTTTCGTGCCCAAAAATGACTACAAAGAATGTTTTAGTGACTGACGAGTGTTTCCATACAATAAAGAACAAGACAAAAGGCAAAGAGGGGACGTTCGTTGTCAAACTTGATGCGTAAAGCTTATGGCCGGGTTGACTAGCCCTTCTTGAAGGAGATTATGTTGAAACTAGGGTTGCGTGAGAAGTTGGTAAATTTTATTATGCAATTTGTATTCACTATTGAACACCGGATTCAATTTAATGCCAATGAAAGTGAAAGCTTCAAGCCTATGAGAGATTTACAACAGGGAGATCCTTTATCTCCTTATCTACTATTGTTATGGGTGTAACTGCTCTCTTCTTGCATGCACACGAGAATAGAAATATTTTGGGAGTGAAGGTTTGCATAAATGCCCTCCTATCACCAATTTTATCTGTATCGATGACTCGTTGATCCTCATGAAAGCTTATATGCATATTATTGAGGCTCTAAAGTTTGTTCTGGATTTGTATTGTGCAACCTCGGGGCAGATGGCGAGTGTTGATAAATCCAACATATTTTCTTGGGTCCTAATACGAGTGAGGACACTAGAGACAAATGTGTACCACTATGAATATCATGGCCAAGGCCCTAAATAACATATATGTAGGTTTGCCGACCAATGTGGGGTTAGATAAATTTGATTGTTTCGTATATGATTGATCGTATTATCATGAAAATCGATGGTTGGAAGGAAAAAATATTCTCCGCTGGAGGGAAGGAAATTCTCCTCAAGTCCATTTTTCAAGCTATTCCGATCTATGCAATGTCGGTCTTTAAAGTTCCTATTTTTTAAAGGAAATATTTATGTGATGTCGGATTTTTGGTGAGGAGACGAGGATAACTAGAGCAAGGTGCAATGGAGGACTTGGTGAAAGATGTGTGTCTCAAAGAATCAAGGATGGGTGGGTTTTCGTGATGTTCGTTGTCAATCTAGCAATGCTGGCAAAATAGGTCTGGTGTCTTCTCAAGAATCCCTACTCTTTATGTGCTAATGTTTTGAGAGTTAAGTAATTTCCTAATGGTGATTTAGTGAATACAAACATAAAAATGATCCTACTTTACTTGAAAAAGTATTATGGCAGGCATGAATTATCTAAAACATACTTATATATGACGAGTTGTGAATGGTCAAAATATTAATATTTGGGGTGATGCTTGGGTTCAAATTATGCTAGCAGAAAAATTATTACTCCTAATGGTGGTCAACTGTTATCTAGGGTGGCGAATTTTGTTGATCCAGTTTCTAATAAGTGGGATGAAGATCTTTCTAGACAAACATTTCGGCATATTGATGCACAACGGGTCCTTTCAATCCCTCTCCCTTAACATGATTGTCAGATTTTTTTTTGCTTGGAGTTATACAAAAAAGGGAATGTTTTCGGTTCGGCCTGCCTATTTAGTGGAATAGAATCATCAAAGTGGAAGGAAACAGTGACGTGCCAACGGAATGGGACAAACTACACTTAATCCTATTAGGTGTAAGATTTGGAAGCTATCGTGTCCGACAAACGTATTTTTTATTTGGCATACGCTTCATGGCAAACTCATATGTCGTGTCCTTGTTCCTCTGACTTAGAAGATACAAATCATTTGTTATTTCTATACAATAAAGCAAGGGAGATTTGGAGAAGGATGGGGATGGGTGAAATTATTAATAAAGCCTATGAAGTTGATTGTGCGGGTGAGGCAGTTCTAGAATACTTCTTTTGTGAGACCACAATTTTTCTATTATCGATCTTTAGAATGTTCGAGAAATGATTGTCATTTCTACCTGGTATTTGTAGTGGGAAAGGCATAAAGTGGTTCATAAGAAAACAACTTAGACTGCATATTCTTGACTTTTGTCAAACTTAATGTTGATGCTTCTTTTGATGAAGACTTGCTAGGGGCACAGTTGGGCCGGTCCTAAGGGATGACAAAGGCAAATTCATTATTGGTGGTTGGGAAGATAAACTAGTGTGTATGTCCTAGTGGGTAAAGCTTGGCTCTTAGATTCGGTCTACTCGTTGTCTAAAGGACGGGATGCAACCATCTTGCTATTAACTCTAATAATTTGAAGGTAATTGATACCATGAAGGACGGAGGGAGATTTTTTCTATTTGTAGGTTCTAACATTGTAATAAAAAGCAAATACAGTTGCTTATGAGATTGCTCGGTTTGCTAGATTTTCTTCGACTTTTGATTGGTTTGAGACCTTAAATGAAACTGTACTCGTCCTCATAAGAGCACCCATAGCGTGGTGTTTTGCTGCCTCTAAGGCCATAGAGGCAGACGCTATACACTATGGGAACAACCTCTAACCTAAATTTTCTTAGCATCGACGCTATGCTTGGAGGCAGCCTCCAATTCTATCCATGAAATAAATAATCCGTAATGAGAGTATGCATGTGTCATGTCAAGAGGATGGAAAGGGCCCCCTGGGTAATCAATATAGTATTCTCATGGGAGAACTTAGAGGCAGGGAAATTTGCCATTCATTGCGTAATTTTAAGCTGATTCTAATAATCCAGTGTGGTCCCAGCTTGGAGGCAAGCCAGCCTCTAAACATTAGCCACGTAATGGTTATTTTCAAATGAATAAAGCTTGCAAGTTTTCAAAAATAAAACAACATCGATTCAATATTTTAGAAGGATGATGAGTTACACATTACATGCAACGCGCGAGAGACAGCCTTGTTTTGTACAACAACAACACTACAACCTCACAACAAAAATGTGCATCCACCAAGCCATCAAAACGGAAAGGAGATGTGCAAATGTGAGGGAGCTGAGACAGAGATGGTATTAGTCAGTCCTTGACATCTAAAATGCCTTCGGATGATAACTGGAACCTTGCTTTGGCTTCAGCTAAGCAGGGGGAGCTTACTACTTTACAGATTCGCTCTTCGCCTCTTCCTTTGCAAAGAGCAAACCTGGTTGTGGAAGCATGTGCCATTATGTTCCCATCGATAGGCTTCACCTGTGGCCCCGCAAACATGGCAGAGCCATCCACTTGCGCCACTACCTAATTCGTGATAACCACAGCCACTCCAAACTACACCAGGCAGTTAAATCAAGTTTAATCAACTCATGTAACCAACATGGTCATTTCTCAAGAAAGGCGCATTACTGTAGATAACAACTGAGTAGTGTATTAGGTTGAGGACAACTGAGATATAAACAAAGAGATCCTCTAAAAGAATAAATTCCTCACCTGGTCTGCTAATTTCTGAAGGCTCCTCAAAAACTTGGCCATATGCATTTGCCTCGCTGACAGTTCCCCTCTACCTGAGAAATTAGTTCTGTATAGAGCTGTGGAACTGTCAACAATCATAAGAGCAAACCTACACATATCATTTTCAAATATCAAGAATCAGTTACTACTTACACATTCATTATAAATACATATAATACACATTACCTATTAGTCTGTACAACAATGCAGCAAACAAACTTGCCATGCAAGCAGAATTCAGTATAAGTAGCATTTGAAAAAATAGCAGGTGCTAGAACACAATATAGCTCATGTCCATATTGCCGGATGCATTTAGTCCTTGAAGCATTACTATCTACATTGTGTATCAGAATTCAGGGACAACATAGCCAGTCCCAAGACCGAGTAAAGGAGGAGGGTTGTGATAGGCTTGGCAAGCCAAGGTCAAAACTGAGCAACCCTTAAGGAGATGAAACCCAGAAAAACATTGTTGGAGTCTAACCTTCTTATCGACACGCCATATCTTAATCCGGGTATGGTGATAAGTGAGCAAGGATCATGTCGCTGCATCCTTAGTTTCGTGCTATATCGACGTCTGGGTGTAGAGAAAAATGAGCAAGTCTTCGCATTTGATTCGACCAAGTGCGAAGGGTAGTAAGCTAGTCGAGCCTAGTGGGATCTACATAGGTAGGTGGAACATAGGGTCCTAGTCGGGTACGTTATGGAAGTTAGTTGACACAGTGGCGAGGAAAGGTGTTGATATCCTGTGCATCCAAGAAACCAAATGGAAGGGACAAAAAACGAAGAAGGTGGAGGATACCAGCTTCAAGCAATGGCACACGAGGACAACTACAAACAAAAATGAAGTAGGCAATTTGATAAACGAGAGCCTCAAGTAATGAGTGGTAGATGCCAAGAGGCAAGGGGACTCGGTTCTCAATGTTCTCACTGCATATGGCCCATAAGTAGTGAGAGCTCCAAGACGGAGTTTTGGGAAGGTCTCGAGGACAAGGTTAGATGGCCAGAAGCTCTTCATAGGAGGAGACCTCAATGGCCACATAGGTATATCTAACACAAATTTTGAAGGGTGCATGAAGGCTTTGGTTATGGAAGTAGGAATCAAGGAGAGGATGTCTTAAGCTTCACTTTAGCGTACTCATGATCGTAACTAACACCCTCTTTAGAAGGAGAGAATCACATTTGATGACTTCTCATAATGGTCAACACACTAGCAATAATGTCCTAGTGTCTCATATGGATTGAAGTCAAGTAGAGAAGTAACATCACAAGAGTCTTTAGCTATGTTCTTGTGGATAGTTGATGGACCACAATCATTCTCTCAAGTTGAAAATCGTTTTTCAAGATCAACGACAACAGTTCATCGAAAGTTCAAAGAAGTCTTGAATTGCTTGTGCAAGTTAGCAGGACATAACATAACACCTCGAGATGATTCTTTCACAACCATGCATGAAAGAATTCAAGATGAGAGGTTTTGGCCTCATTTCAAAGGTGCCATTGGTGCAATAGATGGCTGCCACATTCCAGTTATAGTACCTGCGGATGAGGTTGTTAACCGCACGGGTCGCCATGGATTTCCATCACAAAATGTTATGGCAGTTTGTGACTTCGACTTGAGGTTTACTTTTGTTGTGGCTGGCTGGCGCGGTTCAGCACATGACACAAGGATCTTAAATGATAGCTTGGCCAAGTATCCACATAAATTTCCTACACCCCCTGCAGGTACTAATATATATGTTGCCATTAACCACTTTGCCTTCTTATATTCTTGCCATTACTTACTTGCTTCTCAACTACCGTGCATAACAATGTTTTTGCCCTTTCTATATAGGAAAATATTACCTCGTCGATTCGGGATATCCAAACCGTGAAGGATATCTTGCTCCTTACAAAGGCCAAATATACCATATAGCAGAATTTCGTAATGGACGAAAACCGGTGGGCAAGTATGAGGTGTATAATCATGCTCACTCTTCACTTCGAAATGTTGTTGAAAGAACATTTGGAGTGCTCAAAGCTAAATGGCGCATCTTGAAGGGCGTACCTAGTTTCAACCCTCGTACACAAAAATATTATTATTGCATGTATGTCATTGCACAATTACATTCGTGAGACCAAGTTGCCTGATGAGGAGTTTGACAAATGTGATGAGGATGAGGATTATGTTCCTGATGAGGACTTGTGAGTATGGTCACTCCAAGGAGATAGTGCTCCGACGAGACTTGACATCATCGACATGAACATAGTTCGTGACAGAATTGCGAACTCCTTGATGAGCTCAAGTGGATAGAGTTCTTTCATCTGCTCATGTGTATAAGTGTATATAATATTTTGCATATAATCTACTTGCTGGGCATTCTCTATTGAAAAATGCAATCGTTCTAATGTACTGATGTATTGACGAGTGATGAAATACTTGGGTTCAATCGCTAGTTCATTCTGCAAAAAGTTGTGTGTTGTTTCTATTTGTGTGCTACATATTGATCCTTATAAAAAATACTATCGTTATGTCAAAAGATACTGCTGATCATGGTATAGTTGGATAATTATTCAATTAGGTTTTATTAATGTTCTAAATTAATATGTAATTTCATAATTATCATTAAACAACGTGCAACCAATCGCTCAACTCTTAGGGGTATTTCAGACATTTGTCTCCACAGTCACAGCTCATACAGCCGGTTTGCCAAATGACCTACAACTTTTCCACAACAGATTTTCCACATCTGCTTTTAGAAATCCACAGCCGAACCAAACACCACCTAAAAAGGATGAAAGGGGGCAAGGTGATGGCCCCTTATTGTATCCCCATTGGGGTATGGAGAGGCCTTGGAGAGATAGCGATGGTATGACTAACTAACCTTTTCAACCTCATTTTTCGGTCAAACAAGATGCCCAGAGAATGGAGGTGGAGTATGTTAGTAACAATCTTCAAGAACAGGGGGATGTTCAAATTTGAACTAATTACCATGGAATTAAGCTGTTGATACATACAATAAAGCTATGGGAGTCACTGAGCACCACTTAAGAACAATGACAAGAGTGGGGAAAATCAGTTTGTTACATGCTTGAGAGGTCAACCATTTCTTGGTATGACAATTTATGAATTGATACATGAAGCAAAAGAATGATTTGCATATGGTGTTCGTTGCCTTGGAGAAGACCTATGATAAGATACTGTGCTATGTCATGTGGTGAGCCTTGGAGAAACACAAGGTCTGAACAAAGTACATTACGCTCATCAAGGACATGTACGATAATGTTGTGACAAATGTCCGATCAAGTTATGCGACACTGATGGCTTTCCAGTTAGGAAAGCACCAAGGGCCAGCTTTGAGCCCTTACTATTTTTGCTTTACCGAGGGATGAGGTCACAAGGGATATACAAGGAGATATCTCATGATGTGTTTGCAGATGATGTGGTGCTAGTCGACGATAGTCGGACGAGGGTTAATAGAAATTTAGAGATGTGGAGTCAAATTTTGAAACCAAAAGGTTTTAGGCTTAGTAAAACTAAATTTGGGTGCATGAGGTGTTGTTTTAGTACTACTAGGCACGAGGAGGAACTGAGGAAGTTAGCCTTGATGGGCAGGTGTCACTTCAGAAGGGTACCTTTCGATATTTGGGATCAATGCAGTAGAAGGATGAGTCATTGAAGCGAAGTTGGATGGATGAAGTGGCGCCAAGCTTATGGCCTCTCAGTGACAAGAGAGTGCCACAAAACCTAAGAGGCAGATGTTGGCCAACTAAAAGGCAACATGTCCAACAATTAGGTGTAGCAGAGATGCTCATGTAAGGATCGGGTCTGGAATTATGATATATGTGATAGAGTTGGTGTAGCACCGATTGAAGAGAAACTTCCCCAACAACGAAGGCCTCTAGAAGCACCGGTGCATATTATATAGTTAAAGCGTGCTCACAATGTCAAGAGAGGTCTGCGTAGACCAAACTTGGCATGGGAGGAGTCCGTAAAGAGAGATCTAAAGGGCTGGAATATCACCAAAGAACTAGCCATGGAGAAGGGTGCGTGGAAGTTGGCTATCCACGTGCCAAAACTATGACTTGGTTGATATCTAATGGGTTTCAACTCCAGCCTACACCAACTTGTTTGGGACTAAAATGCTTTGTTGTTGTTGTTGTTGTTGTTGTTGTTGTATTAGAACTCATGGACATAAGGATTTTTTAAGCAATGCATATGAGAAAACTCACGTCTGATGTTAACGTTACATGGACATACATTCTTTAATCTCATGTGACACTTCTATACACTGAAAACTCACAATAGTATAATGAAAAGGTTACAGAGATACTTTAATCTGGTAGAAATATCAACAGATCGGCTAAGTTATGCCGGCAACATACAGTCCCTTAGATTCACAAGGAGAAATAAAAATAATGATATCAATAAGTTACTGCTAGTCACCTATCTAGCTCAAGAAAATCATACTGAAGTTGAGAGATACACTCAAACTGAAAGAATGAACTTACCTCATTTCTATCATCATGGAAGCTGCCTCCAGCAGAAGTCTGGATTGATGATGGGTATTGTATGCTCTGGCATAAGCCACATTCTCTAATACATCAACACCATTCAACCCAAACCTAGAATCCAGTATTCACTTGTTTAATAACCAAATTCATTTTAAAACCAACCTAGAATCCAGTATTCACTTTCTTAGTAATCAAATTCATGTTAAAACCAACCTCGAATCGAGTATTCACTTGCTTAGTAATCGAATTCATGTAGGGAGCCAAAGTAACTAGTATAACTAAAGGTGTCACCTGTCTGCTATTTGGAGGAGCCTTTGAGGTCTGAATGTCCCCTCTGCGTCAATGTAGAGAGCCTTTCCTTCACCACCACCTTGGTCCAATTGAAGCTGAAATATATCATGTTTAACATATGTGAGATTAACAACAAGATTCAGGTGTCAATGCAAAACAAATGCCCATAAATGAAGTCTCACCTGACATGTAACACACAGAGTGTGGCACAACCGAGTCTTTCCAGAGCAGAACTCACCATATAACTCTATGATAGATCCTGTTTCTACCCCCCTGTTGAAGGTAGATCAGATCCGATACTCAATGGATCACAAGTCATTTATCAAATTATGCTGAGAAAGGGAAAAGCATAAAGCAGATAACACATTACCATCCAAGATCTTATCAAGCTCCCTTGATCCAGTTGTAACTTGAATGATCACTAGCCTCTATGCATGTAGTTGGCTAGCACTTGTAAACCCAAGTGGAACAAGCTTCGATGCTGCAAACATATTGTAGACAGTAAAAAAATTGTATGGTGTGCTATAAATTTCCATGCAAATACAATTTTGGTCTCATGATTACTTGCCTGCCTCAATTATCTTGTCAACTTTGGCCTCACTGATTCCTTTGATTTGCAGAAGATCTTTCCTTGGAGTGTAAGGCACAGACTCTACTGTGTAGAGACCGACATTTTTGAGCTTTTTCACATCTAATGCAGCTATTCCAGATGTCTTGACAAGAAAATAACAGCATTAATGAAAACATTTGTTGACAAGAAATGGGCATTAGTTAACCACTAATTACAGCTTCTCACATGGCAATGAAGATAGGACGATCAAAAGCATCTAAACCAGCTTACAACAGCCGTGACATACGCCACTTTGACAAACACATCACAGAAAACTATTTACACTACTAGAGCTATTTTTTGAAGAAATTATAGAACTAAGCCATGCATTCATTTTGGTGGCTGGTTGCTACATTTTTCAGTTAATAGGATATGGTATGCATGCAGATAAGAAGTTACTAATTTTGACATACTGCTCATGTCGGAATATAAAAATCCAGGTGCATATGGAACATTGTAGTCTTGTCAGCGTCCCAGCTACAGCCAAGTCAGCGGTGGAGGAAGAGCTAGCAGCCAGGTGTACCAATCAGGGAGAAGACCGCGTCATCCAGAGGCCAGCCAGGATCCATCACATCAACAAACATTTTGTGGGACCGGAGTGGATCAACAATACTTAAAGCTAGGTGATCAGGAGAGGAGGACATCCGGACTTGGATCAGAACTAACACGACGACTGTCTTTAGTTTTCTTTCTTCTGTACCAAGTTGTACTCGGGCGTCACAAACAATGCTGCAGGTGCCCTTTCCCGACACTCTCATCAGATTCAGCAAGTACACGCCATGTCTGTGTGTCAGCCCACTTGGATCGATGACATCCGTCTCAGCTATGCCACCAATGATTAAGCGCAACAACTGTTGAAAACCTTCTCGCAGAACCCTACGAGAAGCAGCGTTTCTCGGTCTCTGACGGACTGCTCTATTTTCGCAACAGACTCTGGCTGGCTGGCTCACTAGTATCGCAACAATGCATCCTTCGCGCTTTCCATGACAGTACAGTGGGCGGCCACTCCGGATTCCCAGTAACTTACCGACGGGTGCGCCGCTTGTTTGCTTGGCCAAAAATGAAAGACGCCATTCGACAATATGTCAACACTTGCTCTGTCTGTCAACAAGCCAAGTCGGAGCGTGTTAAGTACCCTGGACTACTGGCTCCCCTCCCACTCCCTGAAGGCGCATGGGAGGTTTGACTATGGATTTCATCGACGGTCTACCACAGTCCAACAAAGCTAATTGCATTTTGGTGGTAGTCGACAAGTTCATAAGATACGCTCACTTTCTACCTCTGCAACACCCGTTTACTGCTGCTAAGGTTGCGAGAGCTTACCTGGATAACGTCTACAAGCTGCACGACCTCCCCAAGGCGATCATATCTGACCGTGTTCCCATTTTCACAAGCAAATTTTGGCGTGAGCTATTTAAGATCATCGAAACTGAACTCAATATGAGCACATCGTACCACCCTCAGACAGATGGGCAGTCCGAGCGTGTAAATCAGTGCCTGGAGATCTACTTACGCTGCTTTATTCATGCTTGCCCGAATCATTGGAGCCAGTTTCTTTCACTAGCTGAATTCTGGTACAATTCTAGTCACCATTCAGCGCTAGACATGTCACCTTTTCAAGCTCTGTATGGCCATGAACCATGCCACTAGGGCATTGAAGCTACATCAACATGTAAAGTGCCGGATCTGAAGGAATGGCTTGAGGAGAGGAAGACCATGCAACAAGTGTTGAGATAACATCTCCATCGTGCTCGTCACATCATGAAGTGGAAAGCTGACAAGAAACGCACTACTCGCTCCTTTCAACCCGGAGATGCCGTATACATCAAATTACAACCATACCTGCAAAGTTCAGTCGACCACCGAGCCAACCACAAGCTATCCTTTAAGTACTTCGGCCCCTTCAAAGTGCTACGCGCCATCAAACCAGTTTCTTATGAACTCGAGTTACCTTCAAGTTCAAAAATCCACCCTGTTTTCATGTTTCCCAAATGAAACAGGCTCTGTCGCCCGGTACTCCTACATCTACAGAGCTACCGATACCTTCGGCTAAAGAATTACTACCAGTCGAGATCCCGCGCAACCGCTGACAGCAAACTCCTTCCGGTCGCCGCGAGCAGATATTGGTACGCTGGTCTGACAATGCAGGTGTGGACGCTACTTGGGAAGACGCTGTTGCCATGAAACACTGATTTCCTCAATTACCGGCTAGGGGACAAGCCGCATGTCAAGGAGGAGGGGATGTCAGCGTCCCGGCTACATCCAAGTCAGCGGCGGAGGAAGAGCTGGCAGCCAGGTGTACCAATCAGGGAGAAGACCACGTCATCCGGAGGCCAGCCAGGATCCATCACATCAACAAACATTTCATGGGACCGGAGTGGATCAACAATACTTAAAGCTAGGTGATCAGGAGAGGAGGACATCCGGGCTTGGATCAGATCTGACACGACGGCTGTCTTTAGTTTTCTTTCTTCTGTACCAAGTTGTATCTGAAAGTGGAGAGAACCATCTTTTACCTGTAATCTAGATCGAGAGAGAGAACTCGCTCCTAACAAGTCTTTTGTACATTCACGTATGCAACAAGACAATACTAAATCATCAAAGCAATATAGCAAAGAACAGAGCGGAGGGTGACATGTCGCTACATTTTGCAAGCGATTTTAGAAGCAAGAACTCCTAAATTCGAGCTTAACATGTAGGAGTAGTACTATATTAAATATTTAATCCTCTACCTCAACTTTTGAGGAATAAAGAAGTTTAACTAAGAATACACAAGTCATCTCAATTGCAAGTTCAGCGGATATTCCCTTTAAAAAATGGACACCCTTATAAGGGGCAAATCCGCAGGAAGGAATCAAGAAGGATGGCTTTTGAGATCAAGAATCTGCAGAAACACCTTGAAATCCAGGTGGCAACACCAATTTTGAAACATCAATTTGGCTGCAAGGGGAGTGGAAACTCCACGAAATGCGCGCCACTTGGGGTGGGGGACGGGGGAGAATCCAATCAAGAACTTCCAGCAAGAACCTAAACCCACACCGCAAGAAGCCAACAGCGACCCCAAATCGAGACATACCCGTAGCAATGGTCGAATACACGGAGGCGGAGCGGAAACCTTAAGAAAGCCTCGGGCTTGAGGAAGACAACCGGGATGGGGCTAGGGTTTTGATAGAGTACCTGGAGCTGCTCGATGGGAAAGGGGCCGTGCTCCCCCTCCTCCTGCTCCATCACTGCCGTCTTTGTGTTGCGCCGTCGTGGCCGCCATGGACAAGGAATAGTAGAGAGGAGAGAGACGTCTGGGAGGGAAATGTGAAGAGCGCCAAGGGGGAGAGGAGGGATAGCGAGAGGATTTCTTTATTGGATCTTCTTCAGGCTATGAACGGGCCATGCTACTTACTTGGTGAGGGCTTAGTGGACCAGAACTAGCTTGGGCCTGCCTAGGCTAAGCCCAAAGTTGGATCCTTCTCCATCCCCAATCCCCAAGAAAAGAAAAGAACCACTATTTCTCAAAAAAAAAAAAAAGAGCCACTTCGTCCCCAAGAAGAACTCGCCGCCGTCTCCTCTCCTCTCTACTAGTACTCGTTTCGCAAGAAGAAACGCCACCAGGCAGTAGCACCCACCCCGTGTAGAAATAAAAACAAGGGCTTGGAATTCCGATCCGCTTCCGCCGACACGATGTTTCTCACGAGGTAATCCCCAAGCTCGGCTCAGGATTTTGTTTGTTGTCTCTCTTTGCATCGATTCCTTGGATCTGTCGCCGACGGCGGGATTGCTGATTCTCATGGGGTTTCTATCTCTACGTGCGCGCGCGCGTGTGTGTGTGTTTGTGTAGGACGGAGTACGACCGTGGGGTCAACACCTTCTCCCCGGAGGGGCGGCTGTTCCAGGTCGAGTACGCCATTGAGGCCATTAAGGTGAGATTCGTTGTGTGGGGTGGGGGAGGCCAGATTTGTGGGGTTTTGGGCCTGACGTTGGACATTTAGGATGGGGCTGCGGATTTCCGGATTTCGGTGCTCAGATTGATGTGCCCCTCGCTACATGCTTATGATGCTGATCCTTCTGCTATGGATTGCAGTTGGGCTCCACTGCCATCGGCTTGATGACTAAGTATGGTGTTGTCCTGGCTGTTGAGAAACGTGTCACCTCACCGCTGCTGGTAATTTCGCATCTCCACGTATTAATTTATTATTTATTATTATTCTTCCTGTCAAATAGCACTATATCCTTCAGCTCTTGATGATCTCTTATGGGCAAAATGTCTACATTCTTAGATGATAGGTCCATTAGGGTTTTGATTTTATTTTCACTATATCTTTTTTGTTCTAAGTTTCAACTGTCAAGTGTCAACAAGATGTCGATATTCTTCTTCAGGGTATAGCCAATTTCTTAATGCTCTAACAGGGTGCGTTTGGTGTTGGTTAACCTAATTTATGCAAATCGCTGGTGCCGAAAGGTGCCATTGCCAAATATTGACAAATTGATTCATGGGTAGTTACCAGACTGGAAAAATAATGTACAGCTGTATAAGTATGTAGCTGTTTGTTTTCTCGACGCATAACTATCCCTTCTTTTATCTTCATAATTTATCATCAAGGATTGCTGGACATATGGTAATTGAAATGAATCTTGTGCACTGCATTATGTATTTGTCCCCCTTTGTCAGACAAGTGTTTTTCAGTTTCTTGTTTGGATGATATGCAAGTATGCAACACTTCAATTTTTCTACCCACAACTTGGTTGTGTTAATTAATACAGATCTACATGAAACTTATATGTAGCGGTAAAAGCTAACTGCCTGATGCTGGCTGTACTTGATGTTACCTTTTATTCCTTGAGGTTCCATCATCCTTCATCAGCTTTTTTAGTTCCTATGTTAGGTTGTACCATGCCCAAACTGTTGAACACTTCATGTTATCTTTGCTGTGATTATACAGGAACCTAGCAGTGTGGAGAAAATCATGGAAATTGACGAGCATGTCGGCTGTGCCATGAGTGGCCTTATTGCTGACGCCAGAACA
Source organism: Hordeum marinum (assembly GCA_022496015.1). Lineage (NCBI taxonomy): Eukaryota > Viridiplantae > Streptophyta > Magnoliopsida > Poales > Poaceae > Hordeum > Hordeum marinum. The sequence continues at coordinate 137,318,872 of CM039675.1, read as the reverse complement.
CTTGTTGAGCATGCTCGTGTCGAGACTCAGGCAAGCTCTTTGGTTATTATTACATACGTGCACATCCTGCCCTCTATTGGTTAACTTCACTCCGTATGTCACAAACAGAATCATAGGTTCTCATATGGGGAGCCAATGACAGTAGAATCTACCACACAAGCTATCTGTGACTTGGCTTTGCGCTTTGGCGAAGGTGATGAAGAATCAATGGTGAGTATCATTCTCTTCTTCTATTAATGCAATCACAAAAAGTATTGCACACCTGCAGAAGGTGGGAAACAGGATCAGTTACCAGCAGAATCATTTTCTCTTGTTGCAATACTACCTATGGTAGCAAAAGTACAACTATGGAGGAAATGGAACATCTTTCTGGAAATTTTCGTGTTGTAATTAAGATAATAGCCATTGTTTAGGTGACTGCTAAAATTTATGAAAAGTTTGTGCATCTAGACTAAATCAGCCTGCGTTCAGTTCGACTTTTATTGCTGATTATTATCTTTTAGATTTGAGTTACTTTGTTAACCTGTACTTGCGAAGACACATGCACTAGTCAAAGCAATTTTAATCTTGACTACAAGTTACTTTGCTGTATTTACCCACTCACTTTTTTCTGTATTTTACCCACGTACCAATATCATAGATTAAGGTTCTGATGTACTTGTTTCTTTATGCAGTCACGGCCGTTTGGAGTCTCTCTCCTTATTGCTGGTCATGATGAAAATGGACCCAGCTTGTAAGTATCAATCCCTTTAACTCGGTTCATCGGGTTGTACTCTTATTGAATAATAAACTTTTAGAACCAGCTTGTAAGTATCAATCTCTCTACCTTTACAAATTTAAAAACAGGTGGTAGTAGCATGCCGTGTGGTTGCCAGTAACTCTTATTGAATAATAAGTTTGTTTATCTTTATCATAGCAGCTCGGATTTTGGAAAAGAAAGCAACTAGCTATACTAGAAACAATTCTTTCCTTTGTTTGATATTGCCTTTTTCTAGACTGTCATGTCAATTACCATCTCTCACCCCTCACCCTCATTGCTGCCAAAATGATTACCTTTTATTTCCAGTTACATGAATTATAACCTGTAATAGTTTCTGTAATGTGTACGTTTTATGGAGACTATTTGAGAAAAGAAATTTCACCAAGAGTTGTTCTAGTGGCTGTTTCCATTTCCATTTTTTCCTGTTGACTTAACCAAAGTTCATATGATGAAGATAATCAATTTTTTAACTGCCAAGGTTTCTATACTAAGCTAGTTGCTTTACTTTCCGAAATTCAAAGTGTTCTGTAAGTCACATGATATCCAGTTATAATGAGAATTGATATTTGAAAACCTGGCATATCAAAGAGTGTGTCAAAATTGCTTTGGGGTTTTATATGTTATATTTTCTATACTTGTACGTTCATGTAGTTATTTCCTCCCCACATGAGCAACTATATCCCTGCTTCATGATAACTCATAAGAATTATGTCTTTCATCTTACTGAGGTTATTAACCACTTGATTAGATGCATGGTTAAAAAAGGCGCACCTAAGCAAGCATTTAAGTGTGCCTAGGCTCTAAGGGATAGCAAAATGCCTAACAGATAACTGTGCATAATCGCGCATAAGCATACGCTTTGGTCAGAAAAGTGCATGGCGCGGGCAAAACGCGCAATTAACGTCCAGCGCTTTTTTGAACTATGATTAGATGACGCACTTGAAACAGCTCTTTCCTTTGTGTGGTATTTCTATCTGTATGTTGTGAAGCGAGCATCACGTAATTACTTTTGTGATGATCAGTTTACAAAGCCAAGTGAACTTTACTCTTAGTAACTCATTGATCGATTATTGTGTCTTACAGGTACTACACGGACCCATCTGGGACCTTCTGGCAGTGCAATGCCAAGGCAATTGGGTCGGGCTCTGAAGGAGCTGATAGCTCATTACAAGAGCAGTACAACAAGGTATCATAACCAAGCTAAACAGGGGATTGACCATAAGTTAGGTGCAAGCATGCATACCGCTTTAGTTCGAGCACTAAAAACATGATAATTTTCCGTATTGTTTGGAGAAAATCTGATGCATGGGTCATAGACATAAATTGCATAGCAAGTCTGGATAAAAAATATGATGTAACAGTCTTACCTATGGCATCAAAGCCAGTTATGTAGTGTTCAAGGACATGCACCAGTTGAACTGATACAGCTTAGAAGTCTCAATCTATGTTGTCTACACAGTCCTACGAACTTACTCCCTCTGATCCATATTACTTGTTGCAGCTTTAGTAATATGGATCGGAGGGAGTACAAAATTTGGTGTGGCGTTGTAGCATTCAACAGACATGCTTTCAGTAGTTGTCGGAATTCATGCATGCAGAATTGTGCTTGGAAAGAATAATAAAAATTGACATGTCGATGCAGGAACTGACCATCGCTGAGGCAGAGACCATAGCCCTTTCTATCCTGAAGCAGGTTATGGAAGAAAAGGTAGGGAATCTCCACCCTTTCCATATTCCTCACTTGTCGGCTCAATAAATACCTTGTCACAGATGCCTAATCTGTAATCCCTTTTGAAACAGGTGACCCCAAACAACGTTGACATTGCGAAGGTCTGCCCCAGCTACCACCTCTACACCCCTGCAGAAGTTGAAGCGGTCATCACGAGGTTGTGAAGGCACAATGAACGTATGAACTCTGGTGTTGTGGGTTTCGGTTGTCTGCCTGCTGTTGAAGGGATGGTAGTGCCTGCCAGGGCGTTGCATCTGATTCTCATCTCCCAGTCCAGTCATTTGTTTGTTTACAGTAGCACTAAGACGTTGTACCACCAAAAGGAATTAGTACACACATTTTTCAGCATTCCAGCCAGGGCGTAGGTATCACCGGCTGCATTTGTGTGTGTTTGGTTCGTAAAACATGTCTACTACTATAGGGGAGTTGGTGTTGGTACTACTAGCAAAAATGTCCGTGCCTTGCAACGGATGAATAAATATATTGAATAAAATGGTATAAAAAACTAATTGACAAAGGTTTTATTTTTTATAATTCCATTGAAAAAGTTTATAAAATTTGAAAACCAAGAAAAAAGGAAATAATTTACAGTCAAGATTATAGAAAAATGAAACGGAAGAGAAAATAACGTTATGTGTAAGCACAACATCCCATGATGTCAGATTCATTAGAAATAACATGCTAGTTGTTCCGCCAATCAAAATGTTCAACAAATAGAGAAAATGACACCCGGTGGCACGAAGGTGCAGGGCAAGGTCTAAAAAAGAAACACACACATTAATTTATAGACATAGATAAGGTTAAAATACGGATCGACTCCTTCCCAATTCTCTAGCTCGCTTATTGATATTAAGTGGTAGATATATATAAATCAATGATTTTTTCTCTAAAGAGACGAGGCGGGACATAACCTCTTTTATCGTTAGCACCGAGCCTGGTAAGTTGGATTCGTTCTTTAGAATCGAACGGGAGACCGTCAGATTTTGCTCCTTCCGCGGATTTTCTGGGCCTGTTAGCAGGTTGAGGCCCATGCGGCCACGATGGGAGCGGATTTTCTGGGCCTGTTAGTGGGTTGAGGCTTATGCGGTCACGATCGGAGCAAAATTCGATTTCGTTCAAAAGCCGAACGTTTTTGGTTATTTAGTACCACCTTGAATAGCAAAAATAATATTATGTGGTGAACAAACGACGATGAACCCGACGAAAGCAATAGTCACTTTATTATTAGGAAAGATATAAGCCGATGCGTGCCTTGCCATTGACTTTTTTTATTGTATATATTTTTCAGTAGTCTATTTTTAAAATTTATTTTTATGCTATGCCAAATTAGGGTAAAGGCAAGAAAATACGAGTGGGGTCGATTGAGGGAAAACAAACCGGAGCTATAAAGTGACCCAAGTGCTGAAAATTGGAGCAAATGTTCAAACCTTTGAAGGAGGAAAACGCGCCTGCAAATTGTAGACAGACATCCCTGGCAAACCTCCTAACTATGCCAAGCCAACAACCGGTGATTTAGCCTCATTTTTTCTGTGCGATACTGGAAAAAGACAGTAACTCGTATCCAAATAAGGTGAGTAGGACATCCTGCCATATCAAAATTGACAATTATGTCATCGATTAGTCCATCATGTGGTGGTGTTTCAGTTATACATTCGTTACGATTTACGAAGGTAACTAAGTGAGCAAGCAACGTATCATTATGAGTAACTTATAAATGCCCATGCATTGCACCGAACGGAAAATAATATATAACCTGCTTCATGTGCCATTCTGTAACTTTTTTTAAATTTAATTTTTACAAACGTCATAAATAAGATTACACTAAGTATTTCTTTTTGTATGATGAAATTTGGACGTACCCTAACAATGTTCGTAATTAACTATTTCAGCTCCGCACTTTGATTTCATCCAAAAAATATGAACTTTTTTATCAATCAAATTTATGTTTTGTTGTTCAAAAAACACATTTTTTTACTTTGAAAAGATGTTTTTTAATTTTTTTTATCTAGGCCTCTCCTTCCCCTGTCCTCGGTCTCCAACCATCTCGGCTTCACCTCCACCTCTGCCCACCTCCCCCCCCCCCAGGCACCCAACGCCCTCCACAGCTGACGACTCACCTCTGGGCTCTGACAATCCGGACTCTTTGTCGTGGCCATCAATGCCACCATCGTTGCCGACCACACACACGCGTCCACCAACAAGTATAAACTTGACCGTGATGAAAGGACTGGGTATTTTAAATTATAGTTGAACATAAGGATTTTAGCATTCCTTTCAAAGAAGAATAAATACATGTGGGAATGTCTACTACATATGGTTCATAGGCAACTTGTGGAGGTCTCACAAAAGTAGAACATTACAAACTGTAGGCTCCTCGTGCACAAAAATCAGATATACTGAAGAGGTATCTAATGTGAAAATCAATGAGGTTACATCTGCTTTCAAACATACTATAGATACAATCCACCAAATAGGACTACCCAATAGATTGCAAACAGGGCAATCATGTCGGGCAATGACCTCACTGTCCATATAGTTGCTATCAGTGGGCACGACACAATATCTGGTGGAGTCTGCCTGCCATGCACCACACAATCTCTGGTGGTCCGAAGCTAAGCTAGGCTCGCGGAATCACAATTTCAAGGAGAACATTGTTGTATCATGACTAGTGTCTCTAGTAGAATTTAGGATACCCGTCTTGCAAACAGAATAATCGGCTTCTCTATTTCCCATAAAAAAAGTAGACACAATCCGTCATCTTAACTGCAACTATCATCACAAGGCCATAAATTTCTTAGATTTCGAATCCAGATTGGACTATAGATTTATTAGCAAAAAAGACAGCATCCAGAAAAACAAACATTGTACCAGAACATGCATTTGTAGAACTTGATACCAGAATAATGGAGAGCAATGGAATTAAATAAAGTATAGTGCAATGGAAATAATAATAAACTTAATTAAGAATTTTTTGATTAGCACCGTACTTGCCAGGTGAGAGAAAGAGAATAACCTCATATGCACAACTTAACAGGAAGAACCACTAAATCACTACCAAGATTCCAAAACACAGATACCACATATATATAAGCTATATAGCTCCACATTCAATGCGAAAATCTGAAGATTGTTAGCAAATCCATTGAGAGTAGCACCGTTACATATGCAAATTATCATACTAATTAGAAGAGCATACCCTATGCCTCCTCGGTCACTAGAGCGAGCCCAGTCATTCTAGGGAGCATGCATCCCCTGCCCCTGGTGTGTCCACAATGGTTGGGACAATTCTTCAGTCCGTGTGATGCCAATCCTTTTGAACTGCCAAGTTTCAGTAGCAGTGCAAAACAAGAGTAACTATTCATATCAACCTAGAAGGTGTTTGGTTCGACAATTTCTGTCTGTCACCTGTTTACAGTGTAAACAGGAAATGTTACATGCGTTTGCTTACTTGCCTGCGTAATCATGTTCCTCCGTAAATGGGTCCAGGCCAACTCTCAATGGACACCGCCCACCCTCCACCGGTAAGGGTTGCGTTACTAGTTTACAGCCCACGACCCCTCTTCCCCTCGAGATATCCTTCCCTCGCGACTCCCTTCTCCCCTCGAGATCTTCTCCCCTCACGACTCCCTCTTGTTCATCGTCCAGTGCCACCGCCTCCCCAATCTCTCCCGCGAGGCATGGAAATCCACCCATCCATCCATGTTCCACTCCATCTTGGATCTTCTCTGTCGCAACATATACCGAGGGAGGGGGCGAGGAGCGCGGATCCAGCCGCGGCCGACTATTTCTGAGTCAGGCTGATGCAATTCTGTTCTTGTACCCTTGTTTCTCCCTTTGATTCTTTCGGAAATGTTGCTTTTCTTCTTTGGCGAATTTTTGCTGTATTGATTGCCGTCGATTCAGGTTTGAACCAAACAAGTTTGGACTTTTGCTCATTATGTTTACAGTGCCCTTGCAACCCCATTACGATTACGTTTGCGTTACCATTCTTGAACCAAACACCTCCTAGTGCAAAGCTTAGCTACCTGGCACTTGCATCTCCCATTCAAAAAATGTGTATGACAAAATTGTTTTATAAGATCTTATGCAATTTCCCTATGAAAGCTCTAATGCAAACAGATTAATTACACATATCTCATATGCTTGTAATCATAGTTGCCAAGTTGAAAAGAAGATCTCGCATATGGGGTGACATATTGTAAACACAATATTACAATCTCCATCACAACGCTTCAGAGATAAATGAGAGGCATAGAAAAGTAACTGAAACTTTCTACAACTCACGTCAGACAAAACTGGAAAATCAAAACTTTTCACCAACATATGTATATATAGGGGAGCCAATATCTGCATGGATCAGTGTGCAACGCATGTAGTCATTGAACTCAGAGCAAAATGTCAATCCAACCTGTGCAGTTTAATCCTAAGCCAGTGTGACATCAATGATTAGAAACTCTACTCATCAAATTATGTTTCAGGGAATAAGAGATGGAGGAGGCACATATATCCAACCATTTGCTCATGTCTAGAAGAGAGCTGGACGGCGACGCTCGAGCGAGGTTGGCCCCTAGGGCCTTAGACGGCCGCATACGAGATCATGGCGCCCGCACGACGATGTTATTCAGTGGTCAGGCCACCGGCGGCAAAATTCACTGTTTTGACCCTTTTTGGAAAGTTAACCCGGATCTGACCCCGGTCCCAATTTTTTTCCCGATCTGACCCTTTCGCTACTGCCACACTCCTCGGCGGTAGGATTACACAACCTATCGCCAGGTCCCTTGGCGGTAGGGCTCCCGTTGGGTTGACGACGCCGTTTGTCATGCTGACGTGTATAAGTGCTCTACCGCCACAATCTCTAGCGGTAGGCTCTAAAACCCTACCGCCAGAGGACCTGGTGGTAGGGTCTCTAGTCCAGTAAAATGTTGAGAGTGTGGCTGGTGGGCCCCACCAGCCACCCATTCATCCCCAACTCCTCCTCCTCCCCCGAGCTGAGCTCCTCTCCCCCTCTCTCCTCATTCTTGCCTCCATCAAATCCATCTCCAGTGGTTGAGTTTTCTCGGTGGATCGAGGCCAAATTCATCACTCAAGGTACCTCCCTCACCCTCTTCTTTTTGGTCGGTTGGAATCATCTCATTTGGTGGCATGCTTTACTTTTATGCAAACCCTAGTTCATGTCATTTGTGTTTGAAATCAATGGACTTGATAGATGATAGGGTTGTTTAGTATGACTAATTATCATGTTTGTAACACCGATCTATAGTCATTGTTAGGTTTAGGGTTAAGGTTAGGGTTAGGCATTGCCATTATTTAGTAGTTAGGGTTAATTAATGACATTGTGATATTATTGTTGTTGTTTCAATATAGTTATGGTTCATATTATTGTTATTGTGATATTATTGTTAGGGTTCATATTAGGTTGCCATCCTATCCTCTTGACAATTTTTTCAATGCATTTAGATGGATAGGCTCATTAATGTACACTATTTGGATAAGGAGACATTTATGAAAGGCAATGCCGACGAAGGGGAAGAATCCATCGTTTTTTATTCAAGCCCAACTTTTGAGGAGGTGGTTGTGAAAGTTAGGAATGTGCTAGATTGGATTGATCAAAATGTTGATGTTAAACTCATTGGAAGGTATGATGTTGGAGTGGGGGTGAAGTCTCGATTGAAGAGTATGCCTATCACCTCAGAATTGCATTGGAAGGTTTACAAGGATAAAGTATTTGAATCGCAAGACAAATCCCTTGAATTGTTTGCCACCAAGGTTGAGCCTCCTTTGCTGTAGATTGACTTGAACCGACATGCCTCTTCCCCAAACCATGATGCAAGGGTGGAGGTGTATGTCCCCAATTCTTCTAGTCAACCACCAAATGAAGCTGAGATTAATGATGGAGCCATGGTAATTCATGAGGAACAGGTTCATGTTGATGCTGAAGCAGGCCATGTTGATGTTCATGAGGAAGCCGAAGAGATTCATTATAGTCCCATTGGAGACCTGGATGTGTTTGTGCATCAGCAAGACATGGATCATGACCTCCCCAACCATCGTATGTATGGTTATGACTCGGATGATGAGGGTACGATGGAGGAATTGGACGAGGATGGATTCACTACACTAGAGAATGCAATTTTTAAGAAGGTTACAGGGAAGTAAAGAGGCCCCCATTGTTTCGTGATCTCACTCTTGCCGACAAGGTTGTTGTTGATGGTGGCATGAGATAGGGTTTGCTTGAACCAATACTGTGCCCGAAGATCGGTGACCCTAAACCCAAGGATTAGGACAAGAATGCTCATTTGAAGAAAGGCATCAAGTTCAGTTGCTTGCAAGAGTTCAAGATATGGTTGAGTGGCTATGCTATTAGGAACCATAGGCTGTTTGTTGATTGTCATTCCAACCAAAATCTGTGGTACATCATCAAATGTGACAAAGTAGGTTGCTTTTGGAAGGTTCGTGGAAGAAAAATTCAACAAACCGGGCAATGGGTGCTAAAGAGTTGTGTGGCCATTCACACGTGCATACCACCGGACAAAGCTAACTGAAGCAAGGGACACCATCAGCTCACGTCTGAATTTTTAGGATACAAATTGTTGCCTCATGTAGCCCATGATCCAACCGTGAAGATGAAGTTTCTCATGAGTATGATTAACGAACAATTCGAATACCTGGTCAACTATGGGAAGGTATGGAAGGCGAAGGAAAATGCAATCAGGATGTTGCATGGTAATTATGAGGCTGCATACAATATTATCCCAAGGATGTTGGGAGCAATCGCACATAGGAACCCTAACATGTGTCATGCGGTGGAGGAAAATGACAGAGTGTTTCACCGTGTGTTCTGGAGTTCTATCGATGGCACATTCTTAAATGGGAAGTAGAAGGGCACTCTAATGGTGGCAATGGCTCACTCGTCCAATGATAACGTGTTGCCGGTTGCATTTGCTTTAGTTCCTTCCGAGCAAAATGGTAAGCTCAAGTGAAGAAAGTGTCTTCGCAAATATTCAAAATCTAGTTCGTATACCTGGAAAGGAGTAAGAGAATATCTCGTTGGTGAAGACCTTGTACAAAGCCTTGGATGTGCTAGAGTAGACACCCACCACGTCCCAAGCGTACACGACGGTCAGGCACCGAGTACCATCGTCATCTTTGCCATAGTCTACCCATTCCCGTGGTTTCAGTTACTTCGGACGCCACACCGAGATTCGCTCCATCCAAATGGATAGAGCCCATGCACATCCGCACATACCAGAATTTTCTTCCGTCCTTTGGGTTGCGTCGTCAAGCTACAAAACATGTGTTGATGATCAGATGACATAATCTAAAGCAGCACACTTCAATGAAAAATAGTGAGTTATTTACTTACCGAACAGTATAGGCAGGCGAGGCCAGCGGACCCCCAGCTGTACCTGGCATCCTAGTCCGCTAGGAAGTCGAGATACATCCATAGGGCTATGTCCCCAGAGCAGTCTAGAAACACGACCTCTATGAGAAGATACCACAGGTAGGCCCTGGCATACTGCTCCACCACCCGGGGTTCGACACCATCCGGGCACTTGCTCCGGTGCTTTAGGAGCCAGGGCAGCGGTATGCCGGAAGTACGGTTAGCCCTAGCAGGGGGCAGTCGCCGATGAGGGTGGTAACCCTATCCTCCCAGTGAGTCCTGTCAACTCGGCCAGTGAGAGCATGACCCTCGATCGGTAGGGCCGTAATCATCCCCCAATCTTGGAGGGTCACCGTCATATCTCCACATGGAAGATGGAAAGTATGTGTCTTTGGCCGCAACCGGTCGATCGAAGCTGAGAGAGCTGAGTGGATGAGTGTTGGCGGCTTACGCTTGAACTGTAGGACAAAACCCAACAACCCGGCTCTCTTGTAGAACAATGCGTAGCGAGCGTCATACACCATCTTAATGGTCGTCCCGTGAGCTCTCATCCACAGTGGTGGGAGCATCTGCCAAAATGAAGAACCAAATATTTAGTAACTTATTTTCATCAATTTGAAGGATTTGGTTCAATGATGATAATTACCACTCCATTCTCAATGAAATGAGCATGATGATCCTTGTCGGACGTAGGGTCAAGCATGGTATACTTAGTACCGATGGTGTCTGGAAGAGGTAGCCTCCTAAATAAGTATAAGCATAACCATAATTAAAATAAAATTAGCATAATTTATTCGTAATCATGATTCTCATAAGCATTATTCATTCATTCATTTTGCATAAGATTATTTTCTTCAATTCGTAAACATGGTTCTCATAAGCATTATTCATTCATTCATTCATTTTCACATTATTCATTATTTTCTTCAATTTGTAAAAAAATAAGTAAATACATACAATTTATTCCTTCAAAAAGTATCATATCAAAGGTTCATCACATGCATCATGCATCATTCACATCAAAACAAACATATGAATTCATTCCTTCAACATGCATCATTTGAAGATTTTTTTTACATGAACTAGGGTTCATCATCAAAATACGTACAATCTCTCCAACATGTAAAAACAGGTACTAATCCAACCTCATAGAACATCTAGAATCAACCTAAAACAATCCTATGGTACAGAAAAATTAAATCTAATTCGGAAATAGGAGGGGATTTGAATCGAATAATGCAACGAATCAGAAGCTTTTTGACTAAAACGAATTGGAGGGATCGGAGGAGCTTACTTTTCTCATTTCCGAGCCATATAGATCCACAAAAATGGTCAAGAAATGGAAGAGATCCGAGGGAGAGAGTGGAGGGGATGAGAGAGGTTTCCCCTCTTTGTTCTTGAGGAGCCGCGAGGTGGGTTGGGGGAGAAGATGGAGAGAGCGAGCGGCCGATCCAGCTTATCAATGTATAGACCCTACCGCCTGCCCCTTTGGCGGTAGGGTATCACAACCTACCGTCGGACTCTGGCGGTAAGGCCGTGCAGGCTACGACGGTCGTCAGTTACGGTGCTGATGTGGCTAAGTGGCCTACCGCCAAGGGGCCCGGCGGTAGCCCTTGTAAACCTACCGCCGTGGTGTCTAGCGGTAGGAAAAAGGGTCAGATCTGATTTTTTTTGGGACCGGGGTCAGATCCAGCTTAACTTTCCAAAAAGGGTCAAAACAGTGAATTTGTCGGTCCTGTAGCCTTTTGTGGTGGCTGTAGAGATCGTGTGGCCAACGACACCACGATGGGCTGAAGTTTGCACACTTCCGTGATTCGAGTACGGTAGCCTTGGAGATGGCCCCCTTGAGCCGAGGGCCTTGCAATGCTGTAGCGACACCACAATTTAGTATTTCAATTAAATGACCTACTCAGTCAAAGTAAGAGGAAACTAACTCAAAGCAAAGAGGGGGACATTGGTAAAGAAGGTAAAACATGAAGATTGTTAGCTAGAATCTGTACCTCCACATTGGGGCATTAGTAAACAAAGTAAAGCAAGAAGATATATCAGCTAGAATCTGTACCTCCATATTGCAGTAAAAAGTACCAACAAACAATGTAAAACATGACGAAGATTAACTAGAAGTTGTACCTCCGCATCGAGAAGCTGATAAAAGACTACGGAAGTGATAAAATCAGGGACCTATGTCAAGTATGGTGATTATGCATAAGTAACACAATCAGGTAAAGAGAAACTGAAAGAAAATGCCATATGTTAGTTTAGGATCCTCTAGCCATTAATTTCTGAATTACATTGTATATCAAATAGAAGAATTTCTATTTTTCTAAGCCCCTCCTTTGCTGAAGGCTTACCATACCATATCTACATGCTAAGAACTAAACAAAAACAATTCTCTGCAATATATACTGTTGGTGAAGATGATTTAACTAATCTCTAGTAGAACAAAATTGAATCTCGTCATTCTAGACAGACCCAAAATTAAAAAGACTAGTTGTTTAAAAATTATTAAAAGATCTGATGTTTGGAAACATCAACCACCCGCAGCCTCGGCCACCCCCTTCCTTGGTGACTATAACACCCAAGATGTGATCCTATCCTTATTTCGGCACGAGGGCCTCGAGAGGGATAGGAGCACATCTCATCGTTTTGCAAGAATGGATATCATTACAAGTAAATGTATAGAAGAGATGAGTATATGGAATTGGCTTACACTCACCACAAGCTACATCAAGATCACATCAATACAACAACATATTCAAACATCATATAGAAGAGTAGGGTCCGACTACGGACAAAATCAAACGATAAAATGACATCCGTCCTTGCTATCCCAGGCTGCCGCCTGGAACCCATCCTAGATCGACGATGAAGAAGAAGAACTCCAAATCAAACAAGCATCACACTCACGTCAAATCATCGCATTACTTATACCTACAACTGTTGTTGTAGTAATCTTTGAGCCACATGGACTCAACAATCTCATTTCCAAGGGTATCAAGACTAGCAAAGCTTAATGGGTGAGGTATGGTTAAGTGGTGAGGCTGTAGCAAGCAACTAAGCATTTATTTGAGTGGCTAACTTACGAATACAGAAAGTAAAGTGGGTGGTCTACGCATAACAAACGTGAACTAGTAATGACCACTAAGTGATCCTGAACACCTACTTACATCAAACATAACCCCACCGTGTTCTCTCTCGGAAAAGGACTCACGAGAAGAGTCAGTCACAGTTACGCACACGGTTGGTGTATTTTATTTGAGTTTACTTCAAGTTTGCTATGACCGGGTGTTAAAAAAGTTTCCAAGTTGCCGCATAATGACAGGCACGACTTTCCGAAAGATTTAACCCTGTAGGGGTGCTCCAACTAATCCATCACAAATTAACCACATGCCACGTTGGAATTCCTCAACCGTGGAATCACTCGTACTATTTGCAGAATCCCGAGGGAAAATATCAACTTCGAGATAGCCCGAAGTGTCGTCAAAATCCCACACGCAAGACGTTCAGAAAAGGTAAAAAAATCTAGCAAAGGTCGCCCGACGTGTCGATGAACCCAATAAGAGCCGCGTATTTCGTTCTCAGGACACGACCGGATGAACATTATGTACGGCGACTTGATAGAAATCCCTCGAGTTGCCCCGAGGTGGCCCCACAAGTGGCTTTGTTGTGGACCAACACTCACGAGGAGCACTGGCCCAGGTTGTTGATTAAAGATTCGCCGGTGCCGGCGGGTCCCTATGCAATTTTATGAGTTATTAGGCAAATGTAGTACCAATGTTGGGCCTTGCCAGACGAGTTTTATCCCAAAACGAAAATCAAGGGGATCCCCATAACAACCTCGAGCATGTTAGGAGTGCTCAATTATGGAACATAACACCGGTTCACAAGTAACTAGGGCGGCAAGAGTGGAACAAAACACCGAGCAAAAGGCCAAGCCTTCCACCCTTTACCAAGTATATATGTGCATTAAATTAAATAGCAATAATATTGCGATAACAAAAGAATGTCCATGTTGACACATGGACGCAATTGCACCTACAGCTAGAAACGCTATAAGAAGGGCTGAGCAAGCGGTAACATAGCCAAACAATGGTTTGCTAGGATATGGAGGGGTTAGAGGCTTATCATGGCATATTTGGGAGGCTTGTCAAACAAGTGGTAGGAAGCGAGACATAGCGATAGAAAAACGAGACAACTAGCATGGCAATGATAGTAGTGGTATCCAGGGAAAGGTGTCATCTTGCCTAAGATGCTGCTTGTAAGAAGAATGAATCCATGAAGAAGACGAGCCAACGTAGTCGAACGAATCCTCACACTCCGAACGCTTTCGGAACTCTATCAAGAAGAATCAATCCAGAACAAACAATCAACACACGATACACCACAACATATTCATGACATGATGCGCAAACAAATATGATGCATGTTATGCATGACATGGCAAAACACAACAATCAACTTCTACACATTAAGTGAAGCTCAATATGCAATAGGTTGCATATTTATGAAACTCCACATTCGAATATTTTGGACCCCCAAAACAGCAGTATTTTATAGCACGTTGGCTACAAGAAAATAACACCTAAACATGCATTATCATGGCAACCAAAATGAGCAAGGGCTAGTGCACATGTCAAAGGGCATATCTCATGTTCAAAATTATTTCATATTATGCATGGATTTAATCACACAAAAAAGACAAATGGGCATCACAGCAAAAATGACATGCACACAGACTACTCGAATGAGAAAACTAATTGCACAGATAATTCCATTTATTTTTCTACCCCGAATTCATATATAATGTGCATATGTTCATGTAGGAAAATATGTCGCAATTAATTATGCAAGTTTGTGGGATAAACCTATTAGCAAAAAATTTATGCAATTAAATGCAACCAACACATGAAATATTTTTAGCATGCATGCAAAAGGCCTATAAAAATGCTACACATTTTACATGCTAGGTTTGATTAATTCGGATGCACGATTCAATAATTATGCACAATGCAACAAACATGATATTTATGCAAAGTAAAGAAAACAACATGTTAAACATTTAAAAACATGGAGGAATGTGGCATATTATGAATCTACACAAAATTCTACACATTTTACGTGTATAAAATATTTCGATATGGTGCACGGTTAATTACTTATGAGTATTTTCAAAACAAGCATATTTTCTGCAATTATAGTGCCTAGGATTAAATAGGAAATCCGTTCACTCGAAAAAATACAATGGGCCAAACATGCAGTGGGGACATATACTATTTTGTGCCTACGGGCGTCACCATTTGCGTGGGGGCGGGGCTGCTCACCAGATGGGCCAAGGCCCGTTCGATGCGCAGGCGGCTCGGGCGATAGTGGTCCTGGCAAGCTGGGCCGCGGTTGCTGGGGTGTTGAGGCGCTCGTCCTCCTCGCTCGATCCCGAGCAGGGGTGGCAGCCGACGGCGAAAGCGCTCACCGTGGCCCACGGCGAGGGGTGCGGGGAGATGGGGCGACGATGGATCCAACACGGGACCTCCCGGATCCGGCGGCGGCGCGATGAATGGAGGCCGGCGAGGTTGAGGGGCCGATGGCGAGCTCGGCTCACATTGCGTGGTAGGCGGAGGCAGGAGCCTAGGCAGAATGGCCTGGCGGCGGGGTGATGCGGGCAGAGCCCGGCCAGGGAAGCAGGGCGATGGCTCGGGGCTCCAGCACGCCGCAGCCGGTGCGGTAGGTAGCCGGCGGGGCCATGGAACAAGGGGTCTCTGGATCAGGGCTCCTCCCCGATCTGGAGCTCGGAGCGAGGGCACAGGGAGCGGGCGCGATGAGGATGGGCTCTAGCGGCCCCGCGAGGGCTCGCACGGGCCGCGGTGGCGGCTGGGTGCTGCGAGGCGATGACTGTGGATTGCGTGGGGGCGCGGAAATCGAAGCAGGGGTAGGGTTTCCTAAATAGGAGGGCTAGGCCTTCCTTTTATAGCTGGGATTTAGGGTTAGGGGGTGTTTTGGGGGCGTTTTCGACCCTCCGATCGCGATCGGACGGCTCCGGGCGCAGGGATAGGTTAGGTTGTGGAGAGGTGTTGGACTGAGATGACAGGGGAAGTTGCGACCCGTGACACGAGGTTTTAACACCAAAAATGTCCGATACTAAACCGATGACCGCACTGCTATGGTTGACCGTTCGGTACCAAACGACCTCTGATTGCGACGAAATTTGGGAGATGACTTACCTACAATATAACAAGACCGCACGCCAACTTTTGACTCAATCCAAGAATATTTTTTGTGTGCTTTAAAAATAGTTTTTTAACGATGCCGCGGACGCGTGCGTGTGTGTGTGGTTGGACTCGAAACGGACCACGACACAAACTGAGAGAACTGGCGACGACGAACAGATGCAAGTTTTCAAAAACGAGTGCCGATGCTATGCAGATGATGCAAATGATGCTATTATGAATGCGACAACCAGACGAATCACACGATGACAACAGAATAAAAGGGGAATCTTCTAGAGTGTTGGTCTCGGGCTGTTACAACTCTCCCACACTACAAAAGGATCTCGTCCCGAGATCTAGAATGAGAAGGGGAAGAGAAAGAGCAAGAGGTAAAACTTAGTTGCTTCTTGGACAAACGAGTGAAACCAATTATCATTGAAGGTTTCAACGAGATGAAGAATGACATGAGGAAGAAGCAAGAATTCACAAGAAATTTCGACAACACTTCGGTAGGATAGAGTGGAATTTTTTGATAAGATGGGAGAACTTGAAAAGATGACACACCACTCCGGCTAATTGGAAAGCATGGAAAGAACATGATCTTTGACAAAACGAGATGATAGATCGAAGATAGCAACATCACAATGCCTCTGGAACAAAAGAATAGCAATTAGATCTTTGAAGAGAAGAGAATGGAGAACAAAACGACAACTTCTACCACCATGAATTTGAAAAGCATGGTTGAACGGAGTTGATGGAGAATCAACAACGAAAAGACTAGCTTTTTGTGGGCTTATGGAAAACATCTCAAAATTATGAGGTGACAACCTGCCAAAACAGAAACAATTGATTGCTTGAGAGCAACGAGATATGCAAAACTTCTTTCACCAAGAGGTGGGGAGACACTTGAATCATTTATAACACCATGATAGCAACAATCCTTAGGAAATGCTTTAGGTGAAATAAATCCCAAGATAACTCCGAGAAGACATGATGGGTTTACTTATCTCATTCTTGAAAATTTTTCTTCGAGACTCCTCATAATCAAGAATTTAATAACACCATCTCAAAAGACAATGGAGAAGGAATTGAACTTAGACATCCAAGATACATAACACTTGAGCACCTCCAACAAGAATCTTGAAGAACACTTCGAGAAGAATTACATCCTTAACTAACCACCATGAAGAAGCGTCAGGATAAACTCCGGAATGAAAGGATGATAGAAAAGAACTGTAGGTTGCGAAATGACAAGATCGAGGCCTTGCTAAGCTTTAGATGAAGCTTCACGAAGAGATATTTGAGAATAACTTGGAACTCTAGAAAGAAAAGATGAGAACACTTGAAATCGAGAATTTGATATCATGAACAACTCTGGAAGAAGGACTGAAATACCCTTGATGGAATAAGAATAATAATTATGTTATGTTTATCCTTCATCAAGTTAAATTGATGACAATCAACATGTTTCGCACACCACTTATTCTTCTTGAAAAGATTGAAGAGAGAGATAGAACACAAACTTTAAGAAGTCTTGAAGGAGAACACTGGTAAGAATTAGAAACTAAAGAGGACACTTCAAGTGAATGGAATAGCATGAGAATGAAGAGAGCATGATCCACCTAATAGAAAACATGAACGAATCACCGGAATAATTGAGATACGAATGGAGGAACAAAAATTGAGAAGAGTTCGAGAACGAAAGCTGAAAGCTGAGAACGAAGATATCTTCTGAAATGATGGCCTTCGGAGGATCGAGAAATGAAAACAATATGAAATGCACCGGATATATATGAAATGGATTACTCATGCTCTAAAACAATTTAAGAGGATAGTAGGAAGCTGAAACCACGAATCATCAAGAAAATGGACCAACATTTGAGAGAAGCTCTCTTTCGGTCTTCAAAGATGAGAATGATGGCTAGAAACACCACCAAGAATTACTGAGCCACTCCAGAATAAGAATAAAGAAAAGGTTGAGCCAATGAAGAAAAAATAATGCAAAGCCATCTTGGAGTAGTAATACGACTGATGAAAATCATTCTTGCATCATATTTGAAAAGAACTTGAGGACCTCTCCGGAAAGATTAGAAGAGCCAGGTAAGATCCTAGGGAAAACCTGTGGGTTATGGGCCCACTGAAAGGGAACCACCGTTCAAACAATTTCTTAGAAAGAGAGATTGCACCGGTACAAATGAAAACTTGATGAGGTGAGAACCTCGAAATAATTTAAGAGGACATGAATGGAAATGAAAGTCTTTTGAGATATCTTCAGCACTCCAGATAGAATAGAGAGAGAAGAAAAACAAGAGATACTTAGACAGAATTTCCGACATGGGGAAGAATTTAGCGATGGGAATGGATATGAAGAACACCTAGATCTTGAATTGAATGCACAAGAAAGGAAAACAAGAATAAAGAAATGATGAATTCGAATCACTTGAGGATCTTCACAATGAATCACCGGATACGATACAAAGAAAAGATAGCGGAAGCATCGATGAAAAGAAAGGCATTTGAATGAGAATTTAATCATTGAATAAAAAAGGCGGGAGGGTGGGGAAAAACAAAGACAACTTAGAATGTATGAAAAGAACTCCGGAAATAAGATGAGGATTGATCTTGCAAATATTGGGGATGATTGAATATCTTGAAGAGGAACGCACTGGTTGAAAATAATTTCATGACAACTTGAGTTGAACAAAAGGATTAGCATTCCTGTAAATTGTGAGAACACTAAGAAAAGTTATGAATCACCACTTGACATCAAAGCAACTTGAATACCATATTGTAAAACAGAACAAAGGATGAGGCTTACGAAACAAGCCAGAACAAATACATACCCATTATGCACTTGTCGGAAAGATAATCCTAGGTACCTACTTGAGTTCCCACCTAAGAACTTCTGAAATCTTTGGTTATGCAACCGGGTGTTGGGGATATAGGAAGGCAAAATATCTCACATAACTAACAAGCCCTACACTCCAACTGTATCCGTCCGTCAACACATAACCAGAGGCTTTGGAACTCCATCTATCTCGGACCCTCGAAAATATAACGATACCAAACATGGTAGTACCCCAGACGCCTCCCCAGTACTAGGTGACTCCAGCCTTATCTCGCCACGAAAAGTATTGAAGTAATTCTGAACATCCTCCATCCTGAGATACAAAGTAAACTGAATGATAACGATGTGCAAAAATCCCTCGGAGCTCTACTCCTCGATAACAGGAGGCACCAAGACAAAATTCCTTCACATCGGCATCATATAGTTTCCAAAAATACCCGCGTGATCCTAATTTTTTTTGAGTGATAAGATGGTAGAATCAAAATCCCTAAGTCGTAATTCCTCACCAGAGTATAGAAGAGGAGTAAAAGAAACCTACTCTCTAATATAACTAATCTCAAAACAGTTTTTCACTAGACTCGACTCAGCCAAGTTTGATCAATCAAGGGGCTCCTAGGTTGGTACACGCTCTCATACCAACTTGTAATGCCCAAGATGCGATCCTATCCTTATTTCATCACGAGGGCCTCGATAGGGATAGGAGCGCATCTCGTTGTTTTGCAAGAATGGATATCCTTACAAGTACATGTACAGAAGAGATGAGTATACGGAATTGGCTTATACTCCCCACAAGTTACATCAAGATTACATCAATACAACAACATATTCAAACATCATACATAAGAGCAGGGTCCGACTACGGACGAAATCAAACGATAAAATGACATCCATCCTTGCTATCCCAGGCTGCCGCCCGGAACCCATTCTAGATCGATAAAGAAGAAGAAGAACTGCAAATCAAACAAGCATCACGCTCACGTCAAATCATCGCATTACCTGTACCTGGAACTGTTGTTGTAGTAATCTGTGAGCCACAAAGACTCAACAATCTCATTTCCAAGGGTATCAAGACTAGCAAAGCTTAATGGGTGAGGTATGGTTAAGTGGTGAGGCTACAACAAGCAACTAAGCATTTATTTGAGTGGCTAACTTACGAATAGAGAAAGTAAAGTGGGTGGTCTATGCATAAGGAACGTGAACTAGTAATGATCACTAAGTGATCCTAAACACATACTTACGTCAAACATAACCCCACCGTGTTCTCTCTCGGATAAGGACGCATGAGAAGAGACAGTCACGGTTACGCACAAGGGTGGTGTATTTTATTTGAGTTTACTTCAAGTTTTCTATGACCAGGTGTTAAACAAGTTTCCAAGTTTCCGCATAACCAAGGGCATGGCTTTTCGAAAGATTTAACCCTACAGGGGTGCTCCAACTAATCCATCACAAATTAACCACAAACCGCGTTGGAATTCCTCAACCGCAGAATCACCCGTAGTATTTGCGGAATCCCGATGGAAAATCTCAACTTCGAGATAGCCCGAAGTGTCGTCAAAATCCCACACGCAAGACGTTCGAGAAAGGTAAAACAAATCCAACAAGGCCGCCCGATGTGTCTACGAACCCGATAAGACCAGCGTATCTCGTTTTTAGGACACGACCGGATGAACACTACATACAGCGACCTGATAGAAATCCCTCGAGTTGCCTCGAGGTGGCCCGCAAGTGGCTCTATTTTGGACTAACAGTCATGAGGAGCATTGGCCCGGGTTGTTGATTAAAGATCTGCGGGTGCATGCGGATCCCTATGCAATTTTATTAGTTATTAGGAAAGTGTAGTACCAATGTTGGGCCTTGCCAGACGAGTTTTATCCCAAAACAAAAATCAAGGGGGTCCCCATAACAACCCCGAGCATGTTAGGAGCGCTCAATTATGGAACATAACACTGGTTCACAAGTAACTAGGGCGGCAAAAGTGGAACAAAACACCGAGCAAAAGGCCAAGCCTTCCACCCTTTGCCAAGTATATATGTGCATTAAATTAAATAGCAATAATATTGTGATAACAAAAGAATGTCCATGTTGACACATGGAAGCAATTGCACCTGCAGCTAGAAACACTATAAGAAGGGATGATCAAGCGATAACATAGCCAAACAATGGTTTGGTGGGATATGGAGGGGCTAGAGGCTTATCATGGCATATTTGGGAGGGTTGTCAAACAAGTGGTAGTAAGTGAGACATAGAAATAGAAAAACGAGACAACTAGCATGGCAATGATAGTAGTGGTATCCAGGGAAATGTGTCATCTTGCTTGAGATCCCACTTGGAAGAAGAATGAATCCATGAAGAAGACGAGCCAACGTAGTCGAATGAATCCTCACACTCCGAACGCTTTCGGAAATCTATCGAGAAGAATCAATCCAAAAGAAACAATCAACACATGGTACACCACAACATATTCATGACATGATGCGCAAACAAATATGATGCATGTTATGCATGACATGACAAAATACAACAATCAACTTCTACACATTAAGTGAAGCTCAATATGCAACGGGTTGCATATTGATGAAACTCCACATTCGAATATTTAGTTCACTCTCATTTATGTACACGACAATATTAAATGTAGATAAACATGGCAAGAGGTGAAGCATAAGTGAACTATCTATCTAGGCATCTTAAATAAGGTCGGAAACAACTTATAGTATTTCTGAAACGACCCCATATGTAAATTATGAATTCGGTCCAGATCTGAACTAACCATATTTTATATTTGTTAAGCAGCAAAATAAAGTGTTTCATGAGATTCTACACGTCATTCTAGTCGATTTACATATATAGAACATCTCAAACGGAGCTACGGTCTAAAAGATATGACCCACACAAGATTAACATGGCATGAATGCAAAATGCGTGAAAATGATAACCACAACCATTTAAAACCATGAATGCAGCAAGATATTATGATACTATATGAAATTCTAAGCAAGTTTCATATGTGGCATGTCCAAAACAGAGCTACGGTTCAACCACAACAACCAACACAATTATTATTTCAGATCTGCCCAAAACAGCAAGATGGCATATTGCACACATGAAAACAACAATCTACAAGATTCTAAAATGCACAAATTTAGAATGGGGCAGTAGCATATAACACACACTTAATTTCATCTTCACATATCATACTCAAAAGAAGCATGGATCACATGGTAGGAAGCTCACAACATAGCTAATTGAAAACAGTTTCAGACTTGGTGAAAATCTTAGTTTTTGACATTGCAATTTTTATCACGAAGACATATTGACAGCAGTAAAACTATATGCTACAGTGCATATTATGGCATGAAGTTTAACCACATGCTAGAGGGCAATATGAACTACAAATAACTCCACTACACCAACCACAAAAGGGTTCTAGATCACTAGCAAAACACATGTCAAGACAGCTACAAATATTACAGATTCCAGACTGAGAAATATTTTGGACCCTCAAAATGGCAGTATTTTATAGCACGTTGGCTACAATAAAATAACACCTAAACATGCATTATCATGGCAACCAAAATGAGCAGGGGCTAGTGCACATGTCAAAGGGCATATCTCATGTTCAAAATTATTTCATATTATGCATGGATTTAATCACACGAAAAAGAAAATGGGCATCACAGCAAAAATGACATGCACACAAACTACCGAAATGAAAAAACTAATTGCACAGATAATTCCATGGGTTTTTCTACCCCGAATTCATATATAATATGCATATGTTCATGTAGGAAAATATGTCACAATTTATCATGCAAGTTTGTGGCATAAACCTATTCACAAAATATTTATGCAATTAATTGCAACCAACACAAGAAATGTTTTTAGCGTGCATGCAAAAGGCCTATAAAATGCTACACATTTTACATGCTAGGTTTGATTAATTCGGATGCACGATTCAATAATTATGCGCAATGCAACAAACATGATATTTATGCAAAATAAAGAAAACAACATGTTAAACATTTAAAAACATGGAGGAATGTGGCATATTATGAATCTACACAAGATTCTACATGTTTTACGTGTATAAAATATTTCAATACGATGCACGATTATTTACTTATGAGCATTTTAAAAACAAGCATATTTTCTGCAATTATAGTGCCCATGATTAAATAGGAAATCCGTTCACTCGAAAAAATACAATGGGCCAAAACATGCAGTGGGGACATATACTATTTTGTGCCTACGGGCGTCACAATTTGCATGGGGGCGGGGCTGCTCACCAGATGGGACAAGGCCCATTCAGTGCACAGGTGGCTAGGGCGATGCTGGGCTTGGCGAGCTGGGCCGCGGGTCAACAGGCGTGGTCCTTGGGGTGTTGAGGCGCTCGTCCTCCTCGATCAATCCCGAGCAGGTGCGACGGCCGACGGTGACAGCGCTCGCTGTGGCCAACGGCGAGGGGTGCGGGGAGATGGGGCGACGACGTATCCGACACGGGACCTCCCGAATCCGGCGACGGCGTGATGAACGGAGGCCGGCGAGGTCGAGGGGCCGACGGCGAGCTCCGCTCCCATGGAGGGAGAGGCGGAGGCAGGAGCCTAGGCGGAATATCCTGAAGGCGGGACGATGCGGGCAGAGCCCGGCTAGGAAAGCAGGGCGGCGCCTCGGGGCTCCAGCACGCCGTAGTCGGTGGGGCAGGTCGCCGTCGGGAGGGGTACGATGGTGGGGCCACAGAACGAGGGGGCTCTTGATCGGAGCTCCTCCCCGATATGGAGCTCGAAGGAGGGCGTAGGGAGCGGGCGCGACACGAATGGGCTCTGGCGGGCCCTACGCGGGCTCGCGCGGGCCACAGCGGCGGCTGGGGGTTGTGGTCAGACGGTTGTGGATTGGGGGGGCATGGAAATCGATGCATGGGTAGGGCTTCCTAAATAGGAGGGCTAGGCCTTCCTTTTATAGCTGGGATTTTGGGTTAGGTTTTTTTGGGCGTTTTCGACCCTCCCATCGCGATCGAACGGCTCCGGGCACGGGGATAGGTTAGGTGGGCTAGGTAGGGTTGTGGAGAGGTGTTGGGATAAGATGAGAGGGGAAGTTGTGGCCCATGACACGAGGTTTTAACACCGAAAAACGTCCGATAATAAATCGATGACCTCACTGCTACGGTTGACCGTTCGGTACCAAACAACCTCCGATTGAGACGAAATTTGGTAGGCGTCCTACCTAGAATATAACAAGACTGCACGTCAACTTTTGACTCAATCCGAGAATATTTTTCATGCGCTTTAAAAACGGGTTTTTAACGATGCCGTGTGCGTGTGCGTGTGTGGTTGGGCTCAGAACGGACCACGACACGAACTGAGATAACCGGCAAACACGAACGGATGCAAGTTTTCAAAAACGAGTGTTGATGCTATGCAGATGATGCGAATGATGCTATGATGAACGCGACAACTAGACGAATACCACGATGACAATGGAATAAAAGGGGAATCTTCGGGAGCGTCGGTCTCGGGCTGTTATAGTGACCTTGTCGACGACCTTGCCGGCGTTCCCAACATCACAAAGGTCAGCACAATGCTCCTCAGATCTCGCACAAGTATTGACCGAATGGATCAGATCACCAAGCTAGCTTCATGGATGGGAGTATTCGATTGGCCACCATGGGCCTGGTCGCTGCTGGCCATCGTTGAAGGTCCCGTTGCCGCTCTCTTGGATCCGGATGCCGCATGGGTCCGATGGAGGATAAAGTGGGCCTAGAAGGAGTGGCTGGTGGTGAAGCTAGCGGGATTGGAGAAATTAATGTCGAGGTGGAAGCAACGGGGAGGAGTCCCGAAGGCGCCATGGTAGCAGGGTTGGGGAGCCACCAACGGCCGCGGTGTCGAGTGTCGCCAGCGATGGAAGGTTGTGGGTTGCCGGTAGTGGATGGCCGCAAATGTTTTGGCACTTGGGGTAGGGGTAGGCGCGACAGCGAGGTAGGCGACGACAACGTGCGGCAGCGGATGGCGGCACGCGACGGCACGCAGCGGCTGACGGTGGCGAGGCGGGGCGAGGCAGGGCTGGAGGCCCAGATGGGATCAAGAAGAAGGGTCGTGCTGGTGGCTGGATTTGTTTTTCTTTTGTCTCGCACATACCACTTCTGGTTAAATTAATATGACGACTATGGGTCATATTACCAAAAATACAGGGGCTGTTTTGTAAAAAAGCCGCGTCAGTGAACGGGTAGAAGCAATAGGTACTTTATTATTAGGTAAAGATAAATAAACCGGAAGGTAAAAGTATCCCAAGTCCTATAACTTGCACAAAATGTGATGAATTAGTCAAGGACTTGTAAAACTCAACCCCGATGTCCTCAAACTGGCACCGAATGTGACAATTTAGTCCTAGGCCAATGATAGAGCGACAAGTGGTGCAAGGTGGCTAGATCCAGTCGTCACGGCACTTTTGCAGACACCCCTATTTTTCCGCTAATTAACCCGCACTACACACACGTCAATTAAATATGTCTGGTTTTCTCTTTGCATCTGTTCGTTCCCCGCGGTTAGTTTCTGCCGTGTCAGGGACAAAAGGCAAAGGCGATCGGCTAATGACGTCAGACACCATAGCATCATCACAGGAGTTCACCAGCGGTATGGAGGCGCCTCTCTCCACTCATCTCGTCCGCCCATTTGGCGTCTTCCCTCCCAAGTACCGTGAGTCTTCCTTCTCTGCTCTCTTCCGCCGTAGTTTATGACACCGCTAATCAGTCTGATTCGAGGTTATTCAAGGTCGTAAAGCTAGGGTTTCGGGCAATGATTTTAGGCTAGTGTGTGTGTGGGTGAAGTGTTTGCACAAGTAGTAAACCGTAAAAGTAGCACATAGTAGGTGAGTCAAAAATAAATGACAATACATATATGATAGCTCTAGAATATGCATGGCACATGAAATTACTAGATTCTAGGCTTTTGAAATATGAGCACGGGGATGGTTTGGAAGTGCAGGTAATCCTCCGGCAAATCACCAAGTGTGGTCCAATGAAAATAATAGTCGTCTAAAATAAATTGGCCGGTCATTTTTTTATGCACCCTCTGATCTAGGAAGAACGGACGGATGGCCTTGATCTACCTCCCGTCGGTCACTTTTGACAATCTTTGTTGAACCACCAGCGACCATAGGCCTAGCCCCTGCCTTCGCCGCCACGCCCTGCCCTTGACCTCACCATACCGATGTGGTTGGCACCAATGGAGGATATAGAGGGGCCAGTAGGGGCCCTAGCCCCTAACAACATTGACTTAGGCCTAATATGCATGTGATAACGTGATTGTTTCCTACTAGAACAGTGTAATTTTGTGGGCTAGCCCTCCCCAACATGGATTAACAACAGTGTCAAAACCGGTGGATCTCGGGTAGGGGGTCCTGAACTATGAGACTAGAATCAATGGTAACAGGAGACGAAGGAGACACAAATTTACCCAGGTTCGGGCCCTCCTATGGAGGTAATACCCTACGTCCTGCTTGGTTGTATTGATGATATGGGGGGTTAAAGAGTTCATCAACCTCGAGATCGAATAGCTAACCCTAGATGAGTTGTTCTGTCCCTATACCCTAAAACCCTTCAACTTAAACAGATGCCAAGGATGCCTAGGGTTTACACATGGCCGGTTACATGCCAAAGAGATAAACATGCCTATTTGCTACATCAAACGTGGAGCGCAAGTCGTGCTTCTCAAAGCTTCTATCTTGGCGACTGGGCCTTCAAATCTCCCAGTGTTTGGTAAGTAGCCCATATAGTCCGTCCCATAAGAATAGACTGGCTTCCCGAGGACCCCTTAATCAAGGACTCCCTCGATAGCCCCCGAACTTGCCTCCAACGCCACGGGTCTTCAGCTCCAATTTCTTCACGAACAAAGTCTTCGGCTTGCGAGGTAAGTTCCTTCCGCCGAACAGAGTTAGGCTTCCAATGACAAATAGCTTTCGAATAGCGACACGTCCGAATACTATGAAATAAGTTGGCTTTGAAAGCCAAACGTCAGGGAAGAAAAGATAATGTTCCCTGATGACCTATCCGACGAAAGGTCACGTCCCGCCACGACCGCTATGCTATTTACATGGGCTCGATGCACGGTTCAAGGCCGTTCCATCAGCACAATCTATCAACATGCAGATTATACTCCGCTTCACACAAGATATGTTCAATCATGCATGCGCAACTGTGCACACGTCTCGGGAAGTGGAGGGATTTGCGGCATGGTGGAGGGGGCTCAAATGATAAACCTCATAAAAGGGAAAGAAAACCCCCGTGGCTATTCACACTCTCCCTCTGCTTTCACTGCGTCCCATTTCTCTGAGCCTCCGACACCCAGATCTAAATCTTCCGCCTCCCCTTACGAGCTCAGCAATGCTGGACCCCCACTCCAACGGAAAGTGGGAAGCCTCCACGGTGACCGACGAGGACATCTGGGACCTCAAGAAAGCCGGATACCTCCCCACCGACTTCCCTCACCGCGCGGCGGAGGAGGGCCAAGTGATCCCCACCCCCAAGCCAGACGAAAGTGTGGTGGTAATCTCCCACTTTATCAAGGGGTTGAGCTTTCCCCTACTCCCCTTTGTCAAGGGGTTAATGTTCTTCTACGACCTCGACTTCCACGACCTCCCGCCGAACTCCATCATGCACATCTTGGCGTTCATCCTTGTTTGCGAGGCCTTCCCGCGCATCGAGCCACACTTCGGGCTCTGGCTTTAGGTGTTCAACATCAAGCCCAAGTGCGTCGGCGGCAAGGATGCAGATTACGGTGGGGCCGTCATCGGCAAGCTCACCCACGTCAGGTGGCCTTCGGGCACCCTTATTGACACCATCAAGGGGTGGAAGAAGGAGTGGTTCTATGTCACCAAACCACAAGAAGAAGGTGAACACCCCTCCGCCGCATTCAGATCCAGTCCCCCACCAGACTGGCTTCATGGCTCGAAAAGGGCCTCGTCTGGGGACCGGGCAAGGAGGTGAGCGACCTGTAGAAGCGCATCCCCTCCATGGTCGAGGAGGGCACCAAGTTGACTGACATGGTCCACGTGATGCTCCGAAGACGCATCCTCCCCTGCCAGCGCTGTGACACTCCCCCATGGGCTTGTGAGCTTGACGCCGAGCCCACCATGCGGAATCTCTTCCGCACTATGCGGGAGAAGTTGTGGAAGGCGCTCTTCAAATCATAGAGGAGCTGGCCATCCGAGACAAAGGAAAAGGGTCTACATGCCGCCAAGCCCGAATGCGTGATACGATACATCCTAGCTTGGTCGGCTTCATTACCTAAGGAGATTTCATAACCCCTCTTCCGATCTGCCTTTGCAGAGATGGTTGAAAAAAGCCATCAACATTAATAGTCCGGCTCCTCACCCCGAAGACAAGAGGACCGGGATGTTAGCAAAAATGCTCATGGTAAAGCCTTATGAGGCTCCCACGGAAAAAGAGAAGAAGAAACCAGGCCAGGTTGGTATCTCCATCAGGAATCATCCTGACGCCGCATCCGAGGATACCTCCGCCTCCTCGAATCAGGAGGAGGCTAAGAAGGAGGAAGAAGAAGAAGAAGAGAAGGAGGAGGAGGAGGCCGAGGTTGAGGGCGAGGGGGGAGGTAATTTCCCCGTGCCAGCAAGAGAGCGGTGTCTTCGGATGCTTCGGAGCATGTCCCTCTTCCTGTCCAGAAGAGGGCGCATCGCGCACGGGTGATTCTGTCCGATGATAGTTCGGACTCAGACACCGCGTCCGAAGACCTCGAGGAGGTTCCGTGAAGGAGCCTACGGGTCAAGCCCCCTTCGAAAAGGTTAGGATCCGAAGACCCTCCCATTCATTATGAATAGATTTAGAGCTTGCTAACATGCAGGTTATTGGCTTTGCAGCCCCCCCGCGCGTCATCCCCACCGAGGTGATATCGGACGGGGAGACCCTGCCTGCTGAACTGGCGGAGCAGGGACGCCTCGCATCCCACCACACCGGGCGCCACGAGGGATGCCGTGGAGGTGTCGTCCCGACATGCTACTATGGAGCCGGACACCGGCGGCGGCGGGGAGACTGTGCCATGGCCGAGGCTGACGCCTCAGTCACTAATACCGGGGTGTGACACCCCTCCCGGAGACCAAGGAAGCCGGACGAGCAGGTCTCAGTCCCCTCCGAAAACATCTCCGGAGCGCACTATGCCTCTGGAGGGAATTGTACAATCCTCGGTAGGTGATCAGGATATCCGGTCATCACCGGCACCATCGACCAATAGGTGGTCGGTCATGGAGGAGGCTCTATCGAGTGCCTCCATCCCCAAGGATCACCGCACCCTTATGGGTGCGGTATTGCAGAGTATCCAGTCCGTTGACAGCGGACTGAAGGAGGCCTACAAAGGTCTCCTTACGGGTTTTCAAGTAAGTCACCCGATGTTTTTATTTGCAAAGTTTTTATTTATTCATATTATATACATGGCATCCCCCGAGCACTAGGTGAGGTGGAAAAGCTCACCTAGGGGTCACTCTTGTGTCCGATACCGAACTAGATACACTTTAAGTGTCCGGCATGTTAGAATAGCTCAACATATGATCAGATTGATTATGATTCGGGAATTGAGAACCCATGTAATATATCAATTGTGTGTAATGTAGGCTTCATCATCGGAGGCGGCAAGAAATGGCGCTGAGCAAGACGAGATAAATCAGAAGCTTAAGCGCTCCAAAGACGAAGTTGACGCCCTTAACCAAAGATTCGATGAGGCTCAAGGTATGTCAAAACAGAATCCGAATGCCTTTGTCTGAACTCTATCGTCCGAATACTATCAATGCAACTTTTTTCACCTTGTATAATATACGCGCAACCTCGACGAAGGAGATTGAGAGGCTCAAGGCCGAGCTCCAGCGCGCGAAGGGCGAAGTCGCCTTCGAGAGGGCAGCTGCTAAAGAAACGGCTGTCGCCATTTCTGCCATGCGGGCCACCAGTGGGAAGCATGAGGCTCGCGTGGCAGAGGTCTAGCAAGAGCTCAAGGACGCCAGTGAAAGATGCGAGGCCTTGGAGCAGAAGAATAATGCAGGCTCGGCCAAACTGTCCACTTAAAAAACCGAACTCCAGAAGGAGCAGATGGACAAACGGTTCCACGAGGAGCAAGTGCGCCAAGCCAAGGACATAGCAGATGGTAAGCCGTACTCACTAAAGTGCGTATTCGGGGATAGCAAATTCGCATTGCTTACTCGGGTGTAGCGATCCTTAGGCGCATCCTCCGATCTCCAGAAGAGTGTGGCGGACGCCAATCAGTTTTTCGCCTCACGAGGAGACGGAGATGAAGCTCGGCTATTCTGGGCACAGTTCGGAGCCCCCAAGCATCCTCCTCTTCTAGTGGAGGAGCTGAAACAGCTGATGGAGCTGCACCAGATGGTGGAGCCGGACATGAAGGATCTTTGTATCTGCTTATGGCCCGGAGAGCCGTTGTCAGGCAGCTACTTTGGCCTGGTGTAGAGGTTGATTGCTGCTTCGCCCTGCCTCGACACCATCAAGTGCTCCTCATCCATCGAGGGAGTCCGGATGGACCTCGCAAGGGTGAAGGTGCACTGGCCGGGGCTGGATCCGATGAAGGTAGCCACCACCCCGCCGCCTCCCGAGAAAGAGCATAGACGCCCTGCTATGCACTTTGATGGAGTGATGGAGAGTGCTCGGGTGATAGCGTCCTAGTGTCCGGGCGATCATTTATTTGAATGAACTGTAACGCATCCGAAGACTTGTCCAAACTTTTGATGATATTAATATTTGTTCTTATATGGTTTTGCATTCCTTTATAACTCCTATGTGGCTGTTTAATACTGAAAGATGCGAGTCGTCGGCTTCAGCCCCCGTGTAGATACTACATGGGGTGTCTATGCCAATGCACTATGTCCCTTAGCCGAATTATCGAAACCCGAAGGCGGTACAGTGCGACAGACTAGGCAATTAGACTATAGTGCTTTATTTATTTCACTTAGCCATAGGGGTGCGAAAAGGGCTACAGGAAGCATATGATTAGCCACCAAAGTGTTGTGATGTTTGGACGAACCATGGCGAAAGCTAGTATCACAATGTTTGCACAAAGGGCAAGTTCCTCGTATAACACGGGATAACCGCTTAAGAGGATTGAAGTATAATACTTCCAGCTTGGGTTCACAGACCAGATCTCGCCTACTATGACAGTCCGTTTTCGGCTTTCTCCCACGAGGTGCTTGACCAGACTATCCGAAAGCACAATCGCAGGGTTGATCCCTTTTCCCTTTTAGCCGAATGAGCCAAACATAAAGGGGCAAGCACAGGAGCTGGGCAACCCAACTTATTGACCAAAGTCATAATTCGGAACCAATGCATATAAAGCGAACACCAAGACGTCGAATACATGATAGATAAGGCGATTTGTTTTTAAACTCGTGCCCCTGGTCTATTAGCTGATTACCTCGCATCATACCGAATAGGTCCACGAGAAGAGAGAAGGAGGAAAAAATATGTGCCAAAAAAAGGGCAAATGAGGCAAACTTGTGCCACGCAATTTTCATTTTTCTCAACAAGTCTTATAGCTCGGATTGCCAAAGCAACTGTTTATAGGTATGTGAAAGAAATAAAAATATATAGGAGTTGTTGTACCAGGGGTCTTCAATTGATAACCTGACGTCCTTGATATGCCCCATTGCTAGTTGAGTCCTGCTCTTAGATGCTCCTTGATGGGTGTTAGTGTTCGGCAGACGAATCTTGCAAACAAGGTCTTAAGAGGCCGCTGAAGTGTAGGTGAGCTTCACGCCATAGCCAGGCTCTTTTAGGAGCGCCTGCATTTTGTCTGAAGACGTGTTGATGGTAGAGGTTCGGGCCAGCGGAACACCCATCTTTATTTCCCCATGCTACCTATGGAATCTTAAGTGTGAAGTTATGCCTCCTTGGCACGTACTTTGTTGGTCTTAAGGTTGTGCGGTGGGGGGAGAGTCCCTATTGAAGGGAGGAGAATGGATCTGAGTTTTCGGTCTGAAGCCGAACTCACTTCCTAGCCTTGTCTGCCTTTATGGCGGATGTCGGAACTTGCCGATCTTCTTTGTAGCTGAATTCGGCCGCTAGGGCCAGTGCATATTCTTCAGTTCTAAGGGAGTGCTTTGTATTGCCGTTAGCATCAATGACCCCCTTAGGGCCCGGCATCTTGAGCTTGAGGTATGCATAGTGTGGGACTGCATTGAAATGAGTGAACACTGTCTGACCAAGAAGCGCGTGATAGCCGTTGCGGAAGGGCATAGTGTCGAAGATCAAGTCTTCGCTGCAAAAGTTATAGGGGATCCGAACACAACTTCCAGGGTTATGGAACCTGTACATCGGGCCTCAACGCGTGGGATCACTCCTTTGAAGGTAGTGCTACGGGGTTTGATCCTTGACGAATCTATGCCCATCTTTTTCACTGTATTTGAGTAAATTAGGTTTAGGCTACTTCCTCCGCCCATTAGGACTTTTGTGAGGTGATACCCATCTATAATGGGGTCTAGGACGAGGGCTGCCAAACCTTCGTGATAGATACTGGTCGGGTGATCGCGCCAATCAGAGGTGATCGGGTATGCCGACCATGGGTTGTACTTCAGGGCTACGGGTTCCATAGAGTAGACCTCCCGAAGGGCGCTCTTCCTCTCCTTCTTAGGTATATGGGTGGCGTATATCATATTCACCGTTTTGACTACGGGAGGAAATTTCTTTTGTCTGCCACCAATTGGACCCCGAGGCTCATCCTCGTCCTCGCTACGAGAGCTTTTGCCTTGGTCCTCGGGTGGTATCTGTTGGAAATATGCCCTAGAGGCAATAATAAAATAGTTATTATTGTATTTCCTAGTTCATGATAATTGTCTGTTGTTCATGCTATAATTGTGTTAACCGGAAACCGTAATACATGTGTGAATACATAGACCACAACGTGTCCCTAGTGAGCCTCTAGTTGGCTAGCTCGTTGATCAATAGATGGTCACGGTTTCATGACCATGGACATTGGATGTCATTGATAACGGGATCACATCATTAGGAGAATGATGTGATGGACAAGACCCAATCCTAAGCATAGCACAAGATCGTGTAGTTCGTTTGCTAAAGCTTTTCAATGTCAAGTGTCGTTTCCTTAGACCATGAGATTGTGCAACTCCCGGATACCGTAGGAATGCTTTGGGTGTGCCAAACGTCACAATGTAACTGGGTGGCTATAAAGGTACGCTACGGGTATCTCCGAAAGTGTCTGTTGGGTTGACACGAATCAAGACTGGGATTTGTCACTCCGTGTGACGGAGAGGTATCTCTGGGCCCACTCGGTAACACATCATCATTATGAGCTCAATGTGACTAAGGAGTTAGTCACGAGATGATGTATTACGGAACGAGTAAAGAGACTTGCCGGTAACGAGATTGAACAAGGTATGGGGATACCGACGATGGAATCTCGGGCAAGTTCCATACCGATAGACAAAGGGAATTGTATACGGGATTGATTGAATCCTTGACATCGTGGTTCATCCGATGAGATCATAGTGGAGTACGTGGGAGCCAACATGGGTATCCAGATCCCGCTGGTGGTTATTGACCGGAGAGGTGTCTCGGTCATGTCTACGTGTCTCCCGAACCCGTAGGGTCTACACACTTAAGGTTCGATGACGCTAGGGTTATAGGGAAATAGTGTACGTGGTTACCGAAGGTTGTTCGGAGTCCCGGATGAGATCCCGGACATCACGAGGAGTCCCGGAATGGTCCGGAGATGAAGATTGATATATAGGAATTGAGGTTTTGGATACCGGAAGTGTTCCGGGTGTCTTCGGTAGTGTACCGGGACCACCGGAAGGGTTCCGAGGGTCCACCAAGTGGGCCCACCTGCCCCGGAAGGTTCCATGGGCCAAGAGTGGGAGGGAGCCAGCCCCTAGGTGCGCTGGTGCGCCTCCCACCCCAGCCCAAGGCGCAGCAAGGGTGGAGGGGGCAAACCCTAGGCTTAGATGGGCCTTAAGGCCCACCCTAGGGCGCCTCCACCTCTCCCTGCCCTGGCCGCCGGCCAGATGGGCTTCTGGAGGCTGCTGCGACCCCTAGGGTGGAACCCTAGGGCGCAGCACCTCTCCTCCCCTCCTCCTATATATAGTGGAGGTATTTGGGGCTGCACAACACACGAGTTCATCTCCTCCCTGGTGCAGCCCTACTCCTCCCTCTCCTCGTTCTCCGTAGTGCTTAGCGAAGCTCTGTCGGAGTACCACACAGCTCCACCAGCACCACGCCGTCGTGTTGCTGGAGCTCTCCCTCAACCTCTCCTCCCTCCTTGCTGGATCAAGGCGTAGGATACGTCACCGGGCTGCACGTGTGTTGAACGCGGAGGTGCCGTCCGTTCGGCACTTGATCGGATCTACCGCGATCTGAATCGCTGCGAGTACGACTCCATCAACCGCGTTCTAGCAATGCTTCCGCTTAGCGATCTTCTAAGGTATGAAGATCCAATCTCTCCCCGCCCGTTTGCTGGTTTCTCCATAGATAGATCTTGGTGACACCTAGGAAAATTTTGATTTACTACTACGTCTCGCAACAGTGGCATCATGAGCTAGGTCTATGCGTAGAATCTATGCACGAGTAGAACACAAAGCAGTTGTGGGCGTCGATTTTGTTAATATGCTTGCCGTTACTAGTCTTATCTTGATTCGACGGTATTGTGGGATGAAGCGGCCCGGACCAACCTTACACGTACGCTTACGTGAGACCGGTTCCACCGCCTGGCATGCACTAGTTGCATAAGGTGGCTAGCGGGTGTCTGTCTCTCCCACCTTAGTCGGATTGGATTCGATGAAAAGGGTCCTTATGAAGGGTAAATAGCAATTGGCATATCACGTTGTGGTTTTGGCATAGGTAAGAAACGTTCTTGCTAGAATCCTATAGCAACCACGTAAAAACTTGCAACTACAAATTAGAGGATGTCTAACTTGTTTTTGCAGCTTATGCCTTGTGATGTGATATGGCCAGAAGGATGTGATGTGATGCATTGTGATGTATGAGATTGATCATGTTCTTGTAATAGGGTTCACGACTTGCATGTCGATGACTATGACAACTGGCAGGAGCCATAGGAGTTGTCTTATATTATTGTATGACCTGCGTGTCAATCATAAACGCCATGTAATTACTTTACTTTATTGCTAAGCGTTAGCCATAGTAGTAGAAGTAATTGTTGGCGAGACAACTTCATGAAGACACAATGATGGAGATCATGATGATGGAGATCATGGTGTCGTGCCGGTGACAATGATGATCATCGTGCCCCGAAGATGGAGATCATAGGAGCAAGATGATATTGGCCATATCATGTCACTATATTGATTGCATGTGATGTTTATCATGTTTACATCTTCTTTGCTTAGAACGACAGTAGTAAATAAGATGATCTCTCAATAAAATTTCAAGAGAAGTGTTCACCCTAACTGTGCACCGTTGCTAAGGATCGTTGTGCCGAAGCACCACGTGATGATCGGGTGTGATAGGTTCTAACGTTCGCATACAACGGGTGTAAGCCAGATTTACACACGCGAAACACTTAGGTTGACTTGACGAGCCTAGCATGTACAGACATGGCCTCGGAACACGGAAGACCGAAAGGTCGAACATGAGTCGTATAGAAGATACGATCAACATGAAGATGTTCACCATGGATGACTAGTCCGTCTCACGTGATGATCGGACACGGGCTAGTTGACATGGATCATGTATCACTTGGATGACTAGAGAGATGTCTATCTAAGTGGGAGTTCATTTAATAATATGATTATGTGAACTTAATTATCATGAACTTAGTCTAAAATTGCCTTTAATATCTATATTGTAGATCCAATGGCCAATGCAAATGTCAACCTCAATTTCAACGCGTTCCTAGAGAAAACCAAGCTGAAAGATGATGGAAGCAACTATGCGGACTGGGTCCGTGGCTTGAGGATCATCCTCATAGCTTCTAAGAAACTGTATGTCCTTGATGCACCGCTAGGTGACCCACCCCTTCTCCCAGCAGAACAAGACGTTGCGAACGCTTGGCATTCTCGCTGCGATGACTACTCCCTTGTTCAGTGCGGCATGCTTTACAGTTTAGAACCGGGGCTCCAAAAGCGTTTTGAGCAACACAGAGCATATGAGATGTTCCAAGAGCTGAAACTGGTCTTTCAAGCTCATGCCCGTGTCGAGAGATATGAAGTCTCCGACAAGTTCTTTAGTTGTAAGATGGAGGAGAATAGTTCTATCAGTGAGCACATCCTCAAGATGTCTGGGCTTCACAACCGCTTGACTCAGCTGGGAGTTAACATCCCGGATGACTCGGTCATTGACAGAATCCTCCAGTCGCTTCCACCTAGCTACAAGAGCTTTGTAATGAACTACAACATGCAGGGGATGGAGAAGTCCATTCCTGAGTTGTACTCGATGCTAAAATCAGCAGAGGTCGAGATCAGAAAGGAGCATCAAGTGTTGATGGTAAACAAGACCACTAGTTTCAAGAAAGGCAAGGGTAAGAAGAACTTCAAGAAGGACGGCAAATCTGTTGCCGCGCCCGGTAAGCAAGTTGCCGGGAAGAAGAAGAACAAGAATGGACCCAAGCCTGAGACTGAGTGTTTCTATTGTAAGGGTACCGGTCACTGGAAGCGGAACTGCCCCAAGTACTTAGCGGATAAGAAGGACGACAACATTAAAGGTATATGTGATATACTTGTTATGATGTGTACTTGACCAGCGCTCGTAGTAGCTCCTGGGTATTTGATACCGGTGCAGTTGCTCACATTTGTAACTCCAAGCAGGAGCTGCGGAATAAGCGGAGGCTGGCCAAGGACGAGGTGACGATGAGCGTCGGGAATGGTTCCAAGGTCGATGTGATCGCCGTCGGCACGCTACCTCTACATCTACCTTCGGGATTAGTTTTAAACCTTAATAATTGTTATTTAGTACCAGCTTTGAGCATGAACATTGTATCTGGATCTCGCTTGATGCGAGATGGCTACTCATTTAAATCCGAGAATAATGGTTGTTCTATTTATATGATAGAAATGTTTTATGCTCATGCCCCGCTGGTCAATGGTTTATTTTTGATGAATCTCGAACGAGATGTTACACATGTCCATAGTGTGAGCACCAAAAAGTGTAAAGTTGATAACAATAGTCCCACTTACATGTGGCACTGCCGTCTTGGCCATATTGGTGTCAAACGCATGAAGACGCTGCATGCTGATGGACTTTTGGAGTCACTTGATTTCGAATCATTTGACACATGCGAACCATGCCTCATGGGCAAGATGACCAAGACTCCGTTCTCCGGAACAATGGAGCGAGCAACTGACTTGTTGGAGATAATACATACCGATGTATGCGGTCCAATGAGTGTCGAGGCTCGCGGTGGCTACCGTTATGTTCTCACCCTCACTGATGACTTGAGCAGATATGGGTATGTCTACTTAATGAAACACAAGTCTGAAACCTTTGAAAGGTTCAAGGAATTTCAGAGTGAGGTCGAGAATCAACGTGACAGGAAAATAAAATGCCTACGATCTGATCGTGGCGGAGATTATTTAAGTCACGAGTTTGGCACGCACCTTAGGAAATGTGGAATTGTTTCACAGCTCACGCCGCCCGGCACACCTCAGCGAAATGGTGTGTCTGAACGTCGTAATCGCACTCTATTGGATATGGTGTGATCTATGATGTCTCTTACCGACTTACCGCTATCATTTTTGGGGATACGCATTAGAGACTGCCGCATTCACTTTAAATAGGGCACCGTCTAAATCCGTTGAGACGACACCGTATGAATTATGGTTTGGAAAGAAACCTAAGCTGTCGTTTCTAAAAGTTTGGGGATGCGATGCTTATGTGAAGAAACTTCAACCTGAGAAGCTCGAACCCAAAGTGGAAAGGTGCGTCTTCATAGGATATCCCAAAGAGACTATTGGGTATACCTTCTACCTACGATCCGAGGGCAAATTCTTTGTTGCCAAGAATGGATCCTTTCTCGAGAAAGAGTTTCTCTCGAAAGAAGTAAGTGGGAGGAAAATAGAACTTGATGAGGTAATTGTACCTCCACTCGAACCGGAGAGTAGCGCAGCACAGGAAGTTGTTTGTGTGGAGCCTACACCGGCTAGAGAGGAAGTTAATGATGATGATCATGAAGCTTCAGATCAAGTCGCTATTCGAAGGTCCACTAGGACACGTTCCGCACCAGAGTGGTACGGCAATCCTGTCCTAGAGATCATGTTGTTGGACAACGGTGAACCTTCGAACTATGAAGAAGCGATGGCGGGTCCGGATTTCGACAAATGGCTTGAGGCCATGAAATCCGAGATAGGATCCATGTATGAGAACAAAGTATGGACTTTGGTGGACTTGCCTGATGATAAGCGAGCCATTGAAAACAAATGGATCTTTAAGAAGAAGACTGACGCGGACGGAAATGTGACCGCATATAAGGCTCGACTTGTCGCTAAGGGTTATTGACAAGTTCAAGGAGTTGACTACGATGAGACTTTCTCACCCGTAGTGATGCTAAAGTCAGTCCGAATCATGTTAGCAGTTGCCGCATTTATGATTATGAGATCTGGCAAATGGACGTCAAAACGGCATTCCTTAATGGCTTCCTCAAGGAAGAACTGTATATGATGCAGCCAGAAGGTTTTGTCGATCCTAAAGATGCTAACAAGGTATGCAAGCTCCAGCGCTCCATCTATGGGCTGGTGCAAGCATCTCGGAGTTGGAACATTCGCTTTAATGAGGTGATTAAAGTGTTTGGGTTTGTACAGGTTTATGGAGAACCTTGTATTTACAAGAAAGTGAGTGGGAGCTCTATAGCATTTCTTATACTGTATGTGGATGACATGCTGATAATGGGAAATAATATAGAACTCTTGGAAAGTATAAAGGCCTACTTGAATAAGTGTTTTTCAATGAAGGACCTTGGAGAAGCTGCTTACATATTAGGTATTAAGATCTATAGAGATAGATCGAAACGCCTCATTGGTCTTTCACAAAGCACATACCTTGAAAAGATATTGAAGAAGTTCAATATGGATCAGTCCAAGAAGGGGTTCTTGCCTGTGTTGCAAGGTGTGAGATTGAGTACGACTCAATGCCCGACCACGGCAAAGGATAGAGAAGAGATGAGTGTCATCCCCTATGCTTCAGCCATAGGCTCTATCATGTATGCCATGCTGTGTACCAGGCCTGATGTGAACCTTGCCATAAGTTTGGTAGGGAGGTACCAAAGTGATCCCGGAGCGGAACACTGGACAGCGGTCAAGAATATCCTGAAGTACCTGAAAAGGACAAAGGACATGTTTCTCGTTTATGGAGGTGCCGAAGAGCTCGTCGTAAAGGGTTACGTCGATGCTAGCTTCGACACAGATCTGGACGACTCCAAGTCGCAAACCGGATATGTGTATATTTTGAATGGAGGGGCAGTGAGCTGGAGCAGCAGCAAGCAAAGCGTCATGGCAGCATCTACATGTGAAGTGGAGTACATAGCTTCTTCGGAAGCAGCGAAGGAGGGAGTCTGGATGAAGGAGTTCATCACCGACCTAGGAGTGATTCCGAATGCGTCAGGCCCGATGACTCTACTCTGTGACAACACTGGAGCTATTGCCCTTGCGAAGGAGCCCAGGTTTCACAAGAAGACAAGACACATCAAGAGCTGCTTCAACTCCATCCGTGATTACATTCAGGAGGGAGACATAGATATTTGTAAAGTGCATACGGATCTGAATGTCGCAGATCCGTTGACTAAACCTCTCTCACGAGAAAAACATAATCAACACCAGAATGCTATGGGTGTTCGATTCATCACAATGTAACTAGATTATTGACTCTAGTGCAAGTGGGAGACTGTTGGAAATATGCCCTAGAGGCAATAATAAAATGGTTATTATTGTATTTCCTAGTTCATGATAATTGTCTGTTGTTCATGCTATAATTGTGTTAACCGGAAACCATAATACATGTGTGAATACATAGACCACAACGTGTCCCTAGTGAGCCTCTAGTTGGCTAGCTCGTTGATCAATAGATGGTCACGGTTTCATGACCATGGACATTGTATGTCATTGATAACGGGATCACATCATTAGGAGAATGATGTGCTCGACAAGACCCAATCCTAAGCATAACACAAGATCGTGTAGTTCGTTTGCTAAAGCTTTTCAATGTCAAGTGTCGTTTCCTTAGACCATGAGATTGTGTAACTCCCGAATACTGTAGGAATGCTTTGGGTGTGCCAAACATCACAACGTAACTGGGTGGCTATAAAGGTACGCTACGGGTATCTCCGAAAGTGTCTGTTGGGTTGACACGAATCGAGACTGGGATTTGTCACTCCGTGTGACGGAGAGGTATCTCTGGGCCCACTCGGTAAGACATCATCATTATGAGCTCAATGTGACTAAGGAGTTAGTCACGGGATGATGTATTACGGAACGAGTAAAGAGACTTGCCGGTAACGAGATTGAACAAGGTATGGGGATACCGACGATCGAATCTCGGGCAAGTTCCATACCGATAGACAAAGGGAATTGTATACGGGATTGATTGAATCCTTGACATCGTGGTTCATCCGATGAGATCATCGTGGAGTACGTGGGAGCCAACATGGGTATCCAGATCCCGCTGTTGGTTATTGACCGGAGAGGTGTCTCGGTCATGTCTACGTGTCTCCCGAACCCGTAGGGTCTACACACTTAAGGTTCGATGACGCTAGGGTTATAGGGAAATAGTGTACGTGGTTATCGAAGGTTGTTCGGAGTCCCGGATGAGATCCCGGACGTCACGAGGAGTCCCGGAATGGTCCGGAGACGAAGATTGATATATAGGAAGTGAGGTTTTGGATACCGGAAGTGTTCCGGGTGTCTTCGGTAGTGTACCGGGACCACCGGAAGGGTTCCGAGGGTCCACCAAGTGGGCCCACCTGCCCCGGAAGGTTCCATGGGCCAAGAGTGGGAGGGAGCCAGCCCCTAGGTGGGCTGGTGCGCCTCCCACCCCAGCCCAAGGCGCAGCAAGGGTGGAGGGGGCAAACCCTAGGCTTAGATGGGCCTTAAGGCCCACCCTAGGGCGCCTCCACCTCTCCCTGCCCTGGCCGCCGGCCAGATGGGCTTCTGGAGGCTGCCGCCACCCCTAGGGTGGAACCCTAGGGCGCAGCACCTCTCCTCCCCTCCTCCTATATATAGTGGAGGTATTTGGGGCTGCACAACACACGAGTTCATCTCCTCCCTGGTGCAGCCCTACTCCTCCCTCTCCTCGTTCTCCGTAGTGCTTAGCGAAGCTCTGTCGGAGTACCACGCAGCTCCACCGCCACCACGCCGTCGTGTTGCCGGAGCTCTCCCTCAACCTCTCCTCCCTCCTTGCTGGATCAAGGCGTAGGAGACGTCACCGGGCTGCACGTGTGTTGAACGCGGAGGTGCCGTCCGTTCGGCACTTGATCGGATCTATCGCGATCTGAATCGCCGCGAGTACGACTACATCAACCGCGTTCCAGCAACGCGTCCGCTTAGCGATCTTCAAAGGTATGAAGATCCAATCTCTCCCCGCTCGTTTGCTGGTTTCTTCATAGATAGATCTTGGTGACACGTAGGAAAATTTTGATTTACTACTACATCTCCCAACAGTATCTTGCCGGCCTGTTTGAACACCCACCAGTTGCGGTATGTGTGGTTGGTGGGCTTCTCCGAAGTCCCATGGATCTGGTAAGGCCTTTCCATGATCTTCTTCAGCTGAGTGGGTCCGTCGCAATTGCCTTTAGGAGGCTTCTTTTGCTGCCCAGGTCGGGAGTTGCCGAATCCGGCGTTTATAGTCGTGTCATTGACATCGCTATTATTGTGTCAGCGCTTATTCTTATTGTGCTTTGGTTTTCCATTGCCATCTCGGGCTTCAGATGCCACATGATCTTCGGAATTGTGGCTGCGTCTTGCCAGCCAATTGTCTTCGCCTGTGCAAAAGTGGGTCATGAGGGAGGTAAGGGCGGACATGGTCCAAGATTTGTCCTGGCCTAGATGGCAGGCCAGCCATTCATCCCGAATATTGTGCCGGAAGGAGGCTATGGCCTCATCATCCGGGCAGTCGACAATTTGGTTCTTCTTAGTCAAGAACCAATTCGAGAATTGCCAAGCAGACTTGTCGGGCTTCTTGACGACATTGCTAAGATCGGAAGAGTCCGGTGGGCGGACATAGGTTCCCAGGAAGTTAGAGTGGAACGCATCTTCCAGGTCCTCCCAGCATCCAATGGAGTTTTCGGGGAGGTTGTTTAACCAGTGTCGAGATGGCCCCTTAAGCTTAAGAGGTATATATTTGATGGCATGGAGATCGTCTCCTCGTGCCATGTGGATATGGAGGAGGAAGTCCTCAATCCATACAGTTGGGTCAGTAGTCCCAACATACTGTTCTATATTCATAGGTTTAAACCCCTCAGGGAACTAATGTCGCATTACCTCATCTGTGAAGCACGAGGGGTGAGCGACACCACTAACCCGTGCTATGTCGTGCCTACATTCGGCATCTGTATGGGTATGGTTGTGCTCTCGGACCCTATTGTTTTGGTCAAACCATGGTCTATACCCACCCTGTCTATCAGGTGAGTACTCTCTGGATCCGTAGATGGATCTTGTACGACCTGCTCTATGATCCACGTCATCTCACAGGTCAAACCTGTCATTGGGCTCTAATGACTCCTTACCCTGTCTTTGGGGCATTGCCAGTATGTAATGGGTGGCGTCAGCCGTCCTGTCCCGACCACGAGGAGGGTGGTCTGGCTTGTCGTATGGAGTACGGTTCGGAGACGGAGTATCAATGAGTTTGTCATCGAACTGCGGCAGCAGCCTCCTCCGTGGGTAGCTTTTTGGCTGGTTCGACAGGCCGATGCCATATACTTCCTCCGCTAAGAGGACTTTCGTGCATCGATCATTGAGGTCATCCTATTAGGATTTGAGTTGTTGTTCTTTAGCTTTCAAGCTGCGAGCCATTGCTATGAGCCGTTAACTGATTTCTCC
This sequence comes from Hordeum marinum, assembly GCA_022496015.1. Classification (NCBI taxonomy): domain Eukaryota; kingdom Viridiplantae; phylum Streptophyta; class Magnoliopsida; order Poales; family Poaceae; genus Hordeum; species Hordeum marinum. The sequence goes on along the minus strand of CM039675.1, from coordinate 137,275,966 downwards.
TGATCTTCGAGGTTATCAAGGATGTACAAGTCATCGGCTTCCGGTATATCTTCCTCCTCGACGGGGGAAGGTAGTTATCGTCTTCGGAAGCGTTGACGTTATCGGGGTTGTTCTGGTCCTCAGGCCCTTCCAGATCCTCTAACGGGTGTTCGGGGATATCGGGATTGCCATGGTCAGTGGGGGTGTTACCGTCCCTATTGCTGATAATAGCTTTCCTTCCCTTTTTGCCTTTGGACCGCTTATGCGGTTTCTGGTGCCTTGACTGCGCGTCGCCCGACTTGTCACCATCTTTATTAAGCATATTGTCGTCGTTAGTGGCAAGAGTATCTACCATGTAGACATCGTATGTGGAAGTGGCGGCCCACCTCCCGGTGTTACCGGGGGTGGGAGCACGGTGTTCTTTGTCCATGCATTCTGCCTCCTCAGAGGCATAGTCCAGTATGTCGGTTAAATCTTCGACAGTGGCTATCAAGTGGGTGGTGGGCGGGAGGAAAAATTCATCCTGACCCGCACCGTAACCGAACTGAGCATAGATCGGGACTGGATCATTGGTGATCTTCATCGACGAGATCCGATCTAGGGCCTCATCAACCGCTGAGGGCCCGATTGGATCCAGTTGTTCGGGATTTGCAGAGTTAACCTCCAAGGCGTCCGGACATGGGGAGTGTTTGGCAAGAAAAAATGTCCAGTCATCTGGCTCAATGGCCAGACCAGGATAGGAGTTCGTCCCATCTCCATGGGTGACCCCATTGGCATGTCCGAAGAAGGGGCTCGAGGTTAAAGCCTTAGAGTCCTCGGGTGCTATAGGCGAAGCTGCAAGCCTGGTTAACGATAAGTCACCCCGAGAGTCTACGGAGAACTCTACGTTTCCGAATCTGACCTCTGATCAGGGGAGAAGCTCTCTACATGGCCTACATGGCAAGTGGAATCAGCTTGCAGCACAATGCCGTCGAAGGCGAAGATCTATCTAGGGTCAAAAGTGTCCATGTTACGGACCTCTTCATTGATGACAAGGCGATACATCAACTCTATCTTGCTCACAGAGGAACTCTCAATGAAAGCACCAATGTCGGTGTCAAAACCGGCGGATCTCCGGTAGGGGGTCCCGAACTGTGAGACTAGAATCAATGGTAACAGGAGACGAAGGGGACACATATGTACCCAGGTTCGGGCCCTCTTATGGAGGTAATACCCTATGTCCTGCTTGGTTGTATTGATGATATGGGGGGTTACAGAGTTGATCTACCTCAAGATCGAATAGCTAACCCTAGATGAGTTGTTCTGTCCCTATACCCTAAAACCCTCCGGCTTATATAGACGTCGAGGATGCCTAGGTTTTACACATGGTTAGTTACATGCCGAAGAGATACATGCCTATTTGCTACATCAAAATGGAGCGCAATCCGTGCTTATCAAAGCTTCTATCTTGGCAATTGGGCCTTCAAATCTCCTAATGTTCGGTAAGTAGCCCGTATAGTCCGCCCCATAAGAATAGGTTGGCTTCCCGAGGACCCCTTAATCGAGGACTCCCTCACCGTGCAAGAAGACATGTAACTTTTGCATGAATAAAGGAAGATGAGTACCACTTTTGATTGGCGTTGTTGTGTCCTCCTGCTGTTGTTTCGACGATTTTCTTATGCGTCGCTGGAAACCAGATGTTGTGGAGGACGGTCGAACCATGGACGAAACCATGTCTAAGTTGTTGAGTGTGTTGCGATGGCTATCAATCATCAACGGTGAAAGGACCACGATGTCGCCTAGAGGGGGGGTGAATAGGCGTTTTAAATTCTTTTATGGATTTGGCTATATCCTAATGCAGAAATAAACTAAGCAGATAATTTTCAAGCACAAATCCTAAATATACTAGGCTCACTAAGTGCACCAACAACATAGGATAAACAAGATGAGAGAAACGAGGATATGAGTAAGCACAAGTAAGTTACACAAACTTACTCAATGTATATCACAAAATATGGAAATGAATGTTACAAGCTAGCAATTCACACTAAGCACAAGATATATCAATAGTAGCAAGTATGAATTGCGAACTATAAAGTGTTGGCCTAAATAATCTCTACGATATGGTAACCAACACAATATAATGAGGACAACAATATATATATAGTGAATGCAAGGTCAAGTGGCCAAAGTAAACCACAAGTAGTGGCTAGGGTTAGAAATAACCGAAGACATGGAGACGAGGATGTATCCAAATGTTCACTTCCTTGGAGGGAAGCTAGTCACCATTAGAGAGGTAGATGTTACCACAAAGGCACACCAACGCCATGAAGGCTCACCCTATTCTCCCCTTGAGATATCACCACGAAGGCTATTCTCAACCACTAGTGGTAGACCTTGAGGCGGCCTTCAAACCTTCACAAACTTTCCGGGGGACAAATCACAAGTTGATTCCTCACCGGAGCACTCCTACCGTCGAGGAGTCTCCAACCTCCAAGAGTAACAAGATCAAGGGGGAAATGCTCATGACTTGCTCAAATCACGAATTACTTTGGTCAAGAGAGGGAGAGGGAGTGGATCTATCACTTGATTGGAAAATCTCTCAAGAACTCTCACTAATCTCCCCGGGATCCAAGATTTGGTGTAGGAGAAGTGAGAGGGAGATAAATATGTGTTCTAGGGTTGCTCAAAGTGAATGATCAACCTCTCCACGAAGTGGTGAAGAGGTATTTATAGTGTGGGTGCAAATATGGCCATTGGAGTGTAAGTGGCTGTGTCGGGCCGGACATCCGGGTGAGGGTCCGGACATCCGACATAAGTGAAATGCACACGGTACACTGTGCCAAAGAGGAAAACGTAGGGGAGCCGGACATCCGGGGGATGTCCTGGACATTGGACATGCAAGTGAAGGCCCGGACATCTGGCTTACGCCCGGACATCTGGCCAAAGTTGAGGCCCAGACATCCGGGGGACACAAACTATATTTTGTTATAGTTTCTAGACATTGGCGGCCCGGATTTCCATGGAAGATCCCGGATATCCGGGGGATACAAAAACTGCACGCACCCCAAAAGTAAAACATGCATAACTTTCACATCCAGACTCCGATTTTGATGATCTTGGGCTCGTTTTTAAGCTATGGAACAATCCCAGGTCCTCACATAGAGAACCACCCAAGATGAACCAAAATGGAGGATGCAAATTATGCAAAGCTTTTATCATGTATTTGTGTAACCTATTTGGTTTTGGATTTTCTTTGATAGATGTATAGGCATATTGTATTTGTACTGGATAGGAGTGAAATATGCCTATGTTCGAATATGATGTGAGGAAGTAGAAATAGAAGATGTTGACTTGAGAAAATCTATCACTAACCCCTTTGATCCCGTCTTAATAGTGCGGGATCCCTATAACTCAAGAATCATAAAAGAACTATACTAGATAGCTTCCAGAAACTCATTCTTGAGCATATATCCTTTTTGATGGTCATCGATCCTCACAACTAAATCCAAAGGAACTAATACCTTTGACTAAAGAATTCCATTTGAGCTTGGTGTTGACGTTTATGCTTGGCTCAAGTCAGAATAATGATCTTGATCATTACACTTGGTGAAGACTGCAAATAGCTCCCCCATAAGCCATGTGGGGAGAATTGCATTGTATTCATCTTCATACGTTCGTCATGTGATCATCCACAAGTTTTAAGCATGTAATCCTTTAGGATGGCTATCTTGAACTTGCCCTTTTCAACCATGATCATCAACTCTTGATGTCATCCTCTCATGGGAACTTGAAATCTTTCTCTTGATGTAAGTCCATGAGAATCACCTAACCCTCATAGATATAGAAAACACATAGACTGGGTTAGTACACAAAGTGCAATTGACAAATTCTTACCATACCACAAGATCCCATGTGGTACATGATTTGCGCTTGTGTGTTGACCATCTTTGAATTCAATCTTCGATCTTCATCTTGGTCAACAATTATCTTTGCTACATGAATAATCTTGATGCACAACTATACGTATATGGCATTCATTCTGAATCCATTCAGTCTCCTTCTTGCATCACCCATGGAACAAACCTTTCTATATAACTTGATGTCATTGTTTCTTCATGGGAATTGTTATTCATTATCAAGTCTCAATGCATTGCAAATGGAACTTTCTTTCAAATGTATATCTCAATGCAAACATTAGTCCATTAGGATTGTCATTTAATTACGAAAACCATACATGGGGACTACATGTACTTTCAATCTCCCCCATTTTGGTAATTAATGACAATCACAACAAGAGGGTTTATATAATGAATTTTTAAAGAAGCATGCAATTTATCCGAAGATAAATTGAATACTTGGGGTGATTTTGATAGCATCAAGTATTTGATGTTAGTAGGACCATAATCTATAGAGCAAGCTCCCCCATAATATATGCATATGTGGATGAACTTTGAATTTCATTTCATAGATATAAACTAGGTGGAGTTTTCTCTAAGTAATCATTCATGCAACAAGCACATATAACTAGGGTAGCTATGCATGAATGAAAACAAAAACTTCATAATATATTTATCTTAAACCCTCCAAACTTCTCCCCCATTGGCAATAAATGCCAAAATGGAAGACAAACATCTAGAAGACCAATATAGTATGAGTTCCTCCTTGATGTGTGCATATCACAAAGTGGGAGTGAAAACAAATGCACATATTCAATGATGAACAATTGGAGGAGCTCGGAAACTATAGAATGCAACAAGATACTAAGATATGAAAACAAGCATTAGACTTGCGAGGAAAACATCCAAAAGATCCAAAGAACATATTTTGGACAGGATATAATAGGAATATCCAATGTGATCATCATGTCAAGCATGGGTCCAACATACATTCAAAACACATGAGTATGCAAGATTGTATGCAAAACATACAAGCACTCATGACACAACCTCTTACCAAAGCCACTATACGAATACAAGGAACACACAAAGTGCCCGGCGAGGAATAAATGATATCAAGAAAAGATATGAACTTTCTTATGTATAAACATTTCTAAGTGGTCAAAAATAATCATGATATGTAGCCACAACGAAACCCGTATACACCAAAAGGTTGTAATTGATAAGAACATGATATCCACAGGTAAATCCACTATTATACAACTTTGAGCCTAGCATAAGAGAAAGGCACATGGCACAAAGCACATGGCAAAAATTGATCTCATTTGCATAACACAAGGTGAAGCAAGCAATCAAAAGATCCGACGAGCCAAAAAGATACAAGAATATTATGATTTGGGAAAAGGAGTGTTCTAAGAAAAATAGAGAAGCTCCCCATGATTTGTGCACTATTTAGTTTTTTTGTATTTGGATACAAGTGCACAAAATAGGATCATCACTCCCCCAAAATCAATAGGAACACAAAACATTTGCAAGCAAGCATAGATTAGAAAAGAAACCTAGCATTTGCAACAAGCATATGGTTGAGCAACACGTAAATGAGGCAATCTAAGAATAGGCACAACCAAAATGATGTGTGTGAGTCACTTCAAAGCACTTTGAGAAGACTAATATAAGTATGAGAATTAACCATCAATGTAGTCTTGAGTAAATGAGATACAAGGTGCAAGACATGTCCTTCCCACACATACAAAGTTAAGCAGGTCACACACACATCAAGCAAACGGGTTCACAAGATCACTAATATGAAAATTTAAAAATCAAAGCTTGTGACAACCCATGGTGAAGATATGAAATAATAGGCTTGTCAAGACAAGCAAGAGGACAACAATCTTTACCAAACATGAGTGCACTAAGATGCAAAGGGGTAAGACACGCACTCATACAACAAATGCTTCCATGGAGCCACCAAAAGATATATAAAGAGGATGAAACAGTGGACATGAAAAAATAGGGATATCAACTAGAGATGTAACTTCTCTCATGTGTATAAGATTCTAGGTAGATGACAATCATGATGATATATATATCCTCAAAGAACGATGTACACATGACATAGGTACAAAAGGAAAGAATAAGATATCCAAACGGGAGTCATAAAATATACCAATGGGATCTTTGCTTGAAAGTATAGCACATGGATTAATATTTTCTTATTGAATATTAATGAACTCCAAACACACAACCATCAAAGACATCACAACTACAAACAAAAGATCATTATTGGTATGTTTTGAATATGGAAACAAGTATCACAAGAACGAGTCAAGACATTCATGCCATGATGCAACCTACACAAGGTTGATTGCAAGAAATGTATGCATGAAGTAAATACTTGTTACCGAGAAAGCATTGGCATGAAGTAGCAGATCTATAAAATATCCAAGCTTGGCTCTAATTTCCTCATAGTTCCACCAACTTCATGAAGAAGCCAAGCACCCAATGCTTCTCAAATGTACCTAAAACAATTTAAGTACAATATGGTCAAAAAACTTATTGGGTCCGAAGTAGTTAGCATAATTACAAACGTAGGGCAAAACCACTTAAATATGTGCATATGGATATGGATTTCAATTTCATGAATATCTTAACTATTAAGAATTAGATGGATCTACCTTATATATTGGATCAAATAAGGCAAACAAGGCATGTAGATATACACATAATAAATATGCATGCATAAGCCTACCAAGATCCAAAGAGATACAAGTAAGACAAAAGAACACATAAACCATGAATACTCCAATAACATCATAAATTATTCATGTTGTCCAAATTGCATCGAAGTAATGACTCAACACATGATAGAGCACAAAGTTCTACATATGAACTAAGCAAAACCAATGAGCATGTGAATATACATTGCACACCTCTCATAGTCATATCTCATTCAAGTGGATATAAGATAGTAAAATAAATGAGATAACTACCTCCCATAACTCCATAAAACCAAGAAGATGAACTCGAACAAAGGCAAGGGAGAATACCGGGAGGCAAATGAATTTCTTGGCTAGATATAAAATGCTAGTTGAAACAAAAGCCGAGAAGAAGATGATCAACATATTCTACCACATGAAGGGATACCAAGTTTAATGATATCAAGGATAACATTCGGTGATAGAAATAAAGGATATATAAATCAACTTCAATATCCAAAGCATGTTAGAAGAGTTTTAGAATTAAACACAGTGCTTGGATAGCGTATTCATGACATTCCAATTAGGTAGATAATCATGCATAGAAATAATTGGAATGGCTTAAATCAAATGCTTTCCCAAATATATTTTTTAAGATAAACCATGGGTGAAACTACACAAGAATACCATACTTAAACAAAGCATTGCATGCCATGGAGATATAAGGTAATCTCAAATGAATTCGAAGTGGCAATCCTCAGTTGTTCACAATTACAAGGATTGTGATATGCACAAAGCACATCACTCCCCCATAATGTGATTTTTCATATATTATCAACAAGGGACAACTAAAATCCAACCAAAGATAATTAATGAATGAGAATTTGAATTTCAAATGAGCTGAACATACCACATGGTAACTAGATAATATCGCACTAACAATACTAGGTGGTATCCCACATATATACACATTTAAGGTTTGATATGCATAAACATAAGACTCACCCATAATGTGATGATCCATTAATATCTCACAAGAGCCAAATAAGATTCAACTAATGAATCAATAAAAGTTCGGAACCACACACACAAATATATGAAGTGCATTGCGACCTATACATGCTAGATAACTCAAATCAAGCATACTAGGAGGCAAAACATATACAAACATATGCTAGGTAAAACCTAAACATGCAAGGGGCTAGTAACTTTCAATGTAAACAATATAAGTACAAGTTACTGCAAAGTGGAGCATTGGATTGATAAATGTGATGATAATCCACTTGACTTGGCTTTCTCAAATGAATGGTGGTTAACTTTTCTTTATGAACTAGCCAAGTCTCCAATGCCCTCCACACACCTATTGATCAAGTTTGAGCTTGATGGTCCCCAACCAAGTTTGGTCCTAAGAAGATAGTCACAATAGGCTTGGCAACCCAAATGGTCTTTTATTTACCCAAACCACTTTGGGTGCCCACAAACTTGGCAAACAAATTGCCAACATTATCCTTTCTAAGTGAATAATGATCATTGACAATCGGAGGCTTAGAGACATTACCGTTGGGACATGATGAAGGTATGTGTCCCTTCTCACGGCAAATATAGCAAGATGTGCTCCCCTTTATCTTCTTGTTTACCTTCTCAACTTGGAGAACATTATCTTGGTTAAGCATAGAAAGAGGCATTTCATTTTCTTGAGATTGAACTTGAGGCCACTTCCCTTGATGCTTCACACTTGAAGCCTTCCTCTTTAATGGACAAGATCTCACATGGTGTCCAACATTCATGCACATGAAGCAAATAATGTTGGCCGAATTCTTGACTTGATCTTGTCCCTTCTTCCTATTCTTTGACTACTTCTTGTTGGAGATGAAATCAAGTCCTATTTTGTCTTGAGGGTCCTTTTGCACACTCAAGTTATTATCGCAACATTTTTCCAAGTATTTCTTCAAACTAGTGACTTGGGCCTTGAGCTCTTTATTTTCCTCTACAAGGTTAGTATTAACAAAAGAACTAGAAGAAGTAGAAGCTTCATTGTTAGAGCAACAAGGCATGGTGACAAATTCATCACAAGATGTATCAATATCATGTAGAGAGGAATTTCTAGGACTAGCACATGGCAATATGGCATTTAGAGTAGAAAATGTGCTAATGTCCACATGAGACTCACAAGATTTTACCTTAGTGACCATAGCCTCCTGAGCTAACTTTAGCTCATCATGAGAGATTAAAAGATCCTCATGAGTGCCCGAAAGCTTTTCATGACTTTCTTCCAATTTCCCATACGTGCTAGTTAGCAAATCAAGTTGAGTCCTCAACTCAACATTTTCTTTCAATATCGATGCTTCACACAAGATAGAGTTAGTAGCACAAGCATCATTATCAATATGAGAGGAGCATGTAGAAACTAGAGACTCCGCATGAGTAGCTTGAAGTTCCTCATGAGACTTAGAGAGTTCGGTGGGCTCTCCTTCGACATTATTGTAGCCAAGGACAAGGTGCTCAAAATCCTCTTTAAGTTTACAATGAGTAACTTCAATATCCTCTTTTGAAGACCTAAAGTTACTAAGAGATTAATAAGCCTTATCAAGTTCATCTTCAAGTTGTTAACTTTTTTCTTGCTCATTAAGAAGTAAATCATTATGTTTTTCAAAGCAAGCAAGAACATCTTGGAACCTTTTATAAGCGTTATTTTTAGCTCTATGAAGAGTTTTCCCAATCTCATATAGATTTTGAGTCAAGTCATCATCATCCTCATCCTCATTACAACTATCATCATTATTAGTAAGAGAAGATGATACCTTGTCATTACCTCTTGCCATGAGGCACATGTGAACAAATGGGGTTGATGATGATTCTTTTGGAGAAGAGGGTTCTCCATCAATCAAGTGTGCCTTGTCTTCCTTGGTTTCCTCTACATGGTTAGTCATAGAAGAACCAGAGGAAACCAAGGCATTTTGAATATGGCAACACAAACGAGCAAGCATACCATCGCAAGAATTTATGAGTGAATCATTAGATGATATGCATGGACTAACATCACAAGAATGTATGACATTTTTGGTGCTAGATGTGATCAAGTCCATGGAATCTACAATACTATCATTTACATGTAAAGGATCATCAATGACATTATCAACATCATCATCATACAACATTTCTCCACTCACCTTGTCATTACCTTGTGACAAGCCACATGTTGGTGAAGTGGAAGATGTTGAAGTGTCTACGCAATCGGATGTGGAAGCAATAGAGAGCTCTTCATGATATAAAAAGGTGGAGAAATTATCCATTACTTCCTTCCAAATAGCATTGACTCCCACAAGTTTGGACCCACCATATGTAACTTCAAGTTTGGTCCAAGCCTCATGAGCCAACGAAGAAGTCGAGATTGACTTGAACACCTCAAAGGATATAGCTTGGTGAATGACACTCAAAACTTGACTATCAAGATGCATATCCTCAAGTGATGAAGATTGTCCATCCTTTAGATTTGAATCCCCTACAACAACAATCCGCAAAGCATTTGGACCCATGGCCCGAAAGTGACAAAGCATGCGAATCTCCACATAATGTAATTTGTGCCCTTAAAACAAAATGTGTCATCATGCACTAGTTCACTAGTCAACATCATTACTCTCTAGGCGGTGAAGCCTAATAAGGAGAGACCTTGCTCTGATACCAATTGAAAGGACCACAATGTCGCCTAGAGGGGGGTGAATAGGCGTTTTAAAATCTTTTACGGATTTGGCTAGATTTGTGACAGCCCAAGTGCTGTCCCTACCCTATTTGGCATGTAACCATATGTATGAACCTTGTGTCATGAGCTATGTGATGGCTTGCACCTTGTCCCATGTGATTGAATTGCATTCATGCATCATGGCATCCATCATTTCATCATCTTGCCATTCATCATGCCTTTCATGTGATGCTTGGGTTTGTGTGTCTTGTATTGGATCATGTGCATGTGCATGTGCCTTGTGTTGTTTTGGCTTGAGAGTGGTGGATTGCTTGTGTGCATCTCTCCCTCTCTTCCACCTCTCTCTCTTCCTTCTCTAAAACCCCCTCCCATTGCTTTTATTCCCAATGTGAATACTTGGCAGAATTAAGTTGTTTTAAAAATCTTTTAAAAATGTCCATGAGGTGGCACTAATGTTGCTATTAATATTGGGAGTGAAACTTTGGTTATTTGGATATGTTTGGTTTTTGAAACCTATTCAAAACTGGGGCTGTTTCATTAATATATTAAAAATTAACTTGTTAAATAATTCCAGTTGGCATTTTTATAAACAAGGGCTTAATTTTCCCTTCTCAAAACTAGTTTTTTGTTTTACTCCAAAACCCTTTTGTATGCCCTGGGGTTTTTAATTAGTGTGGCTGTTTTATTAAAAGGGAATCCCTTCTGTCTGTGTGTGAGAGAGAGCCAGTGAGTGGGCCTTTTCCTCCCTGCGCAGCCCAAGTCTCCCCGATGGCCCATCTCCTCCTTTCCCCCTCCTTTCTTCTTTGTCAGTACGGCAGCATATCGGTGCTGTCCACGTCAAAAGGTGCTGCGATTTGACGGCCTCCAGTGCGTCCCCATGGCCATAAGGAGCTCCTAGCCCTAGCCCCAGCATCCCTCTTCCCGTTCCTCCTCCTTCCTCCCTCGCGCCGCCGCTCCTCCCCCATCTTCTTCCTCCTTCTTCTTCCCTGTAGAGAAGGGGTTTAGGTAAGGTGCAGCAGTCGCTGGGTGTGAGCAGAACAGAGGGGCTTGTCGCCGGCACCTCCTCGTCATCGCCGGGGCCCCGTCGTCATGTCCAAGGCCAAGATGGGTGTGCCCGCATCCCATTCCCGACGCTAGGGATGCGGAAGGCCCTCTGCATCGACGCCATCTTCGTCTTCTTCCTCCGGTGCGGAAGCTTCGGCCCCAAGCTTGTCTTCTTCCTCTTCGCGGCGTCTTCTTCCTCCCCTTCGGCTCCGACTCCTTCCTCCTCGCCTCGTGTGCTGAGCCTTCGTCGTTTCCCCTAGGTGAGCTCAGTCGCCGCACCCCTCTCGTCCTGCCGTAGTTCCTCGTGCCGTCGTCGGTAGCAGTTCGAGCTCCTGCCGCTTGCCTCCTTCCTCCTCACCGCGAGGTGAGCAGAGGAATGGATCCGCTCGTCGCCCTCGCGTGTGTGTGAGTAGCAGCTATCGCCAGATCGCCGTGGATCGCCGGAATCGCGTCATCATTGTTCTGTCTCCGGTGCTCTGTTCTTTCTTCAGTTTTGTCAGTATAGGACGAGCGCGTGTGTATTAGTTCTGCGGTGCCCCTCCTCTGTTAAGATCCGGCCGAGTAGCGTAGTGGTGTGGGGTGTAGTGCGAGACAGGGAGGTCGTGGGTTCGAGTTCCCCCACCCCTTTTGTGATTTTATTTGCTCTGTTTTTTTTGCATTTGTTTTACTTCTTTATGTTGCTAGATAAATCATGTGTATGTGTATGTTTTGTTAGATTTTTCCTTTAGCTTCTGTTTAGCCATATTAACATGTGTGTGTGTATGTTCTCATACACACATATGTGTGTGCTTGTGCTTTGCACATGTAAGTGTATGTGTAATATGTGTGTGTGCATATATATACCTAGTGTATATATGCACATATATGTATGTGTTGTGCATGTGTTTTGCACAAGTATATGTGTGTGTGGTGGTAGTGCAATGTTTGCATGTGTGTGTATGTTCCACATACACACCCTTGTGTATGTGGTATGTACATGTGTATGCATTTGCATGTGCATGTTAACATGTGGATGAGTTGGTTAGTGTGTGTAGTGTGTAGTGTGTGGAAGCTATGCATACACCCTTGTGTGTGAGTAGGGTAGGTGCATGTGTTCATGCACTTATGCATAGGTATGTGGTGTGTGTATATGCCTAAGGCATATACACATGTTTGGTTCATGTGTTGTGGTGTGTGGAGTGCTTTTGCACATACACTTGCTTGGTAAATGCATGTGTGCCTATATATATGCAAGTGTGGATGTGAGTGCATGCTTAGCTCCATGTGTAGGTTCTCTCTTATGAGCATTTTAGCATATCTTCTCTTCTAGATGGTTTCATCTTTGCTAGTGATGCTATGCCATGATATCATGTTCCTAGGGTGCTATTTAACCATTTACAACTTGTATGCATAGAGCCCATGTCATTTGGGGCCATTGTCTTCAAGTTACTTATGTGTCATAAGTCACTCATGAGCTATAGGGGTTAATTTCGACCTAGCATTTCTCCCTCATGTTCCATGCAAGCATATAGGTATGAGTAATGATTGTGGGGTAGAATCAACCCATGAATGCATCTGTGAAGTCAGATTTGACTTTGGGGCACTTTGACAAAACTGCATTTTTATGCTGTGATGCCCTTTTGTCTTTTTATTATGAATTAATCCATGCATGTTTTTAAGTTCTTGCCAACATGAGTTTGTTAGTAAAAGTTTCTGGTAATGTCCTAGTATTTTTTTTATTTATGATAAGTCCCCAGGTCAGTGGGAACCATGCTGTTTAGTTGGCTACTTTCTGTTACTGGTCATCCTGCTTAGAAATGGCCAAGTCTGGAGACCCTGCTGTTATTGTTTTGCCAGGTGGAGTAGGGTGTAGCTAGTGCTGTGGTTGTTATTTGATCATGCTCAGTGTTAGTTAATTGTAGATTATGTTGCCATATACCACTCTGTTAATTTTCATGCCATTTGGAGCTTTCTAGAATATTTAACCAGTGCTGTTAACTTGCTACTTTATTAACCCAGATTCCAGAAAACTGGAATTTTCACCAAGTCCCTAAAAACCTGTTTCATCATGCCTGCTTGTCAGCTCCATGCATAGTGATGTGTAGCTCTTTTACTGAATTCATAGTTGGATGAATTGGTGTGTGTGTGGTGTAGTTTATGTTAATGTCTTGTTTGTAGCTGTAGAGTTCCTGTAGCAATAGTTGTGAGCTTTTCAAGATGCTATGTTGCTGTTTTGGGCAGATTGGGTGCTATTTTGTTTTGTGAGTTGTGGGAGCTATACTCCATGGAATTGAGTGATTATTGAGTCTATTGTGATTGATTTTACATCACCTGTCCAGTGGCTACCTTGGAATGCTAAGAATTAGCCCAGGTATTTGGTGATCTTGTGTTTTGCCTTCGTACCTAGTCGTGAGCGTATTTCAAGATCCGTAGCTCCGTTTCTCACGATCTTTATATGCATTTCCCTCGATTTTGCATGATGCATCCATATTTGACATGTTCATGCATATCTAGACAATTTAACATAAGGTTCTGTCCAGGTTCATTAATATACCAACTTTGCATATGAAACTTGAATAGAACTGGGTTGCCATGTTTAAAACTTCATTAAATGGATCATGCATCATCTTGGTTGTGCATTGAACCTTGGTTGGTTATTTATTTGCTGTTTCTCTTGGGTAGACGCGAGTGTCGAAACTGAGTTCGAGGACCCTGGAGAGTACCACTACGAGGATCCCGCTACTTGTTCCGCTGAAGAACCAACAGGCAAGATGATTGTACCCGGATCCCAATACTATCTTTGCTTGCTAGTTTCTCGTTCTTATCGTTACAATTGTGCTACCTACCACATGATATCAGCCCCCAGGTTGCCATGAAGCCTCTAACCTCCACATCCCAGCAAAACCGTTGATTGGCTAAGTTACCGCTGCTCAGCCCCTCTTATAGCGTTTTTAGTTGCAGATGCAGGTTGTTCCATGTGTTAACATGGATTGGATATCACAATAAATTCTGTTATTTAATTTAATGCACATATATATCTGGTATTGGTGGAAGGCTTGGCCTTTTGCTAAGTGATTTGTTCCACTCGTGCCGTCATTAGTTCCTTATTACCGGTGTTATGTTTTCCATATTTTGCACTCCTAACACGCTTGAGGTTGTTATGGGGACCCCCTTGATTATTCGGTTGAGATTAAAACCTGTCTGGCAAGACCCAACTTTGGTACTACATTTGCTAATAACTAATGAACTTGCATAGGGCTTTGCAACCCCGTGGATAATTTAATCAACCCCTCGGCCAGTGCTCCTCATGAGTGTTGGTCCAAACTAGAACACTGTGCGGGGCCAACCCAGGGCAACTTGGGAGATTTCTATCAGGCCTCCGTATGCGTAGCTTATCCGTCTGTCCTAAGACTGAGATACGCGGCTCTTATCGGGTTCGTCGACACGTTGGGTGGTCTTGCTGGATTTGTTTTACCTTATCGAATGTCTTGCGTGTGGACTCTGACTTTCTTCGGGTTTACTCGAGGTGTTGGAATTCTGCGAAGTGTGGATATTTGTGATGGACTAGTTGGAGCACCCCTGCAGGGTTAAATCTTTCGGAAAGCCGTGCCCGCGATTATGTGGCAACTTGGATATTTGTTTAACACCCAGTTATAGAAAACTTGAAGTAAACTCTAATTAAAACACATCAACTGTGTGAGTAACCGTGATCGTCTCTGCTCGTGAACATGAACCGAGAGAGAACACGGTGGGGTTATGATTGACGTAAGTAAGTGTTCAGATCTCTTAGAGATCATACCAGATTCGATCGTTCTTCGTAGGCCACTCATATTTATTTCATGTTGCGTAAGCTAGCCACCATATAATGCTTAGTGCTGCTGCAAACTAAACATCATCCTTCCTTCCTAAAGCTTAAATAGTCTTGGTACCCAGGCACATGATAGCTGAGTCCTGTATGGCTCACAGTTTACTACAATAATCCAGGTGCAGGTTCAGATGAGTTCGTGCAGGATGATCTTACTCAACTCCATTGAGAGTATGATGAGGAGAGAGGCAGGATGTATGTGACATATCCGGATGAGTAGAGGACCTGGTCGTGATCCTTGGGATAGCTTGATAGTATCATTGCAACTTCTTTTATCGTTTGATTTCGTCCGTAGTCGGGCCCTGTGTTCATATTGATGTTATGATTTGAGTGACATTGTAAGTTAGCATGTGGCAAGTGTAAGCCAACTTGTATACTCTTCTCATTCTGTATTGTATGTTGTGATGATATTATTCTTGCTAACGGCAAGATGCGCATCTATCCCTTGCGAGGCCCTCGTTCCTTAAATGGATAGGCGCGCATCTTGGGCGTGACAATATCCTAATGCGGAAATAAACTAAGCGGATACTTTTCAAGCACAAATCCTAAATATATTAGGCTCACTAAGTGCACCAACAACATAGGATAAACAAGATGAGAACAACGAGGATATGAGTAAGACCCAAGTAAGTCACACAAACTTACTCAATGTATATCACAAGATATTGAAATGAATGTTACAAGCTAGCAATTCACACTAAGCACAAGATATATCAATAGTAGCAAGTATGAATTGCGGACTATAAAGTGTTGGCCTAAATAATCTCTATGATATGGTAACCAACACAATATAATGAGGACAACAATATATATATAGTGAATGCAAGGTCAAGTGGCCAAAGTAAACCACAAGTAGTGGCTAGGGTTAGAAATAACCGAAGACACGGAGACGAGGATGTATCCCGATGTTCACTTCCTTGGAGTGCAGCTAGTCACCGTTAGAGAGATGGATGTTACCACGAAGGCACACCAACACCACGAAGGCTAACCCTATTCTCCCCTTGACATATCACCACGAAGGCAATTCTCAACCTCTAGTGGTAGACCTTGAGGCAGCCTCTAGACCTTCACAAACTTTCCGGGGGACAAATCACAAGTTGATTCCTCACCGGAGCACTCCTATCGTCTAGGAGTCTCCAACCTTCAAGAGTAACAAGATCAAGGGGGAAATGCTCAAGACTTGCTCAAATCACGAATTCCTTTGATCAAGAGAGGGAGAGGGAGTGGATCTATCACTTGATTGGAAATTCTCTCAAGAACTCGCACTAATCTCTCCGGGATCCGAGATTTGGTGTAGGATAAGTGAGAGGGAGATAAATATGTGTTCTAGGGTTGCTCGAAGTGAATGGTCAACCTCTCCACGAAGTGGTGAAAAGGTATTTATAGTGTGGGTGCAAATATGGCCGTTGGAGTGTAAGTGGCTGTGTCGGGCCGGACATCCGGGCGAGGGGCCGAACATCCGGCGTAAGTGAAATGCACACGGTACACTGAGCCAGAGAGGAAAAATCAGGGGAGCCAGACATCCGGGGGATGTCCCGGACATCCGACATGCAAGTGAAGGCCCGGACATCTTGCTTCCGCCCGGACATCTAGCCAAAGTTGAGGCCCCGGACATCCGGACAAGGCCCCGGAAATCCCGGGGACACCAAAAACATTTCGTTACAGTTTCTGGACATCGGCGGCCCGGATTTCCGAGGAAGATCCCGGATATCCGGGGGACACAAAAATTGCACGCACCCCAAAAGTAAAACATGCATAACTTTCACATCCGGACTCTGATTTTGATGATCTTGGGCTCGTTTTGAAGCTATGGAAAAAGCCCAGGTCCTCACATAGAAAACCACCCAAGATGAACCAAAATGGAGGATGCAAATTGTGCAAAGATTTTATCATGTATTTGGGTAACCTATTTGGCTTTGGATTTTCTTTGATAGATGTATAAGCATATTGTATTTGTACTGGATAGGAGTGAAATATGCCTATGTTCGAATATGATGCGAGGAAGTAGAAATAGAAGTTGTTGACTTGAGAAAATCTATCATGAACCCCTTTGATCCCCTCTTAATAGTGCGGGATCCCTATAACTGAAGAATAATAAAAGAACTATACTAGATAGCTTCTAGAAAATCATTCTTCAGCATATATCCTTTTTGATGGTCATCGATCGTCACAAGTAAAGCCAAAGGAACTAATACCTTTGAGTAAAGCATTCCATTTGAGCTTGGTGTTGACATTTATTCTTGGCTCAAGTCAGAACAATGATCTTGATCATTACACTTGGTGAAGACTTCAAATAGCTCCACCATAGGCCATGTGGGGAGCATTGCATTGTATTCATCTTCATACGTTCTTCATGTGATCATCCACAAGTTTTAAGCATGTAATCCTTTAGGATAGCTATCTTGAACTTGCCCTTGTCAACCATGATCATCAACTCTTGATGTCATCCTCTCATGGGAAATTGAAATCTTTCTCTTAATGTAAGTCCATGAGAATCACCTAACCCTCATAGATATAGAAAACACGTAGACTGGGTTAGTGCACAAAGCGCAGTTGACAAATTCTTCCCATACCACAAGATCCCATGTGGTACATGATTTGTGCTTGTGTGTTGACCATCTTTGAATTCAATCTTCGATCTTCATCTTGGTCAACAATTATCTTTGCTCCATGAATAATCTGGATGCACAACTATATGTATATGACATTCATTTTGAATCCATTTAGTCTCCTTCTTGCATCACCCATTGACCAAACCTTTCTATATAATTTGATTTCATTGTTTCTTCCTAGGAATTGTCATTCATTATCACGACTCAATGCATTGCAAATGGAACTTTCTTTCAAATGTATATCTCACTGCAAACATTAGTCCATTAGGATTGTCATTTAATTACCAAAACCATACATGGGGACTACATGTACTTTTAGACGGGGAAGCATATCTGAGGTGGCTGATGATAGCGTAGCAGGAACAACTCCCATGCGATTGACGGTTGTAAGGTTGGAGCGGCAGCGGTGAGGCGCATGACGCGGTGCTTGAAGTGGCTCAGGTACCGCGCACATCGGCATCTTGAAGGCAACTCTGCCCTACCTTCAACTGCTAAGTCATTGAGGGTGTTTTGGTAGCAGTTGCGGTGGACGATGACGTCAGGGTATCGGCTCTGGCGTGATGGAGGAGGGTGGCAGTGGATCGGGTGTGATGGGGTGGCAAACAAAAGAGGCTGGTGGAGAGGGTGTTTTGGCACCCACGGTTATGAATGGGGAAACGGAGGGAGGGGCTAAGGGGGGACCATGTTGGGACATGCTTGTTTGAAATATGGGGAAAGTTACAAACTTTTCACCCATCTAAAAATTCGTACATGGTGCGGGTCGAAGATAGGACAGTAATCTCACATGTCCCAAATATTTTGTGAGAGCGATTTCGGCCGAGCGCATTGGTGTTTAGGCACCTATGGTCTATGTATGTTTTTTAGAGGCAGTTGTGTGGCGTCTTGGTGAAGTTACAAAACCATCCCAGTTTATACTTCTAGATGCCAGGCCGGTAGGCTTCACGGGTCAGAGTTAGGGTAGTAATTTCCTTCTACCAAACATTGGTCTCGCGCGGGTTTGGGCGAGCAGAGGCTCTTTTGGCGCTTCCTTCAAACTTTGGGAGCAGAAGCATTCACGTTTACAATACTCTTTAGTTGAACTTTTAAAATTGTCCTAAATAGACCGCAGTAAATTTGACCTTGTATGTTTAATAATATCATGAAATTATCAGCTTCTTTTGAAATTTTGACTCTTGAAAATTCTATAACTATGATTATTTTTCATTGAAGGAGATAAATTTGAATCTATTTTATACACGACTATATACTATTATGTTCAAAAGGAAAGCAAAGATTGGTGCCCCCTTAATTCAGGTATGATTTACTGATTGTACTTCATGTTGAATTCGAATATTTGAAACCACTTTATGTTGAGTTCAAACGTATGCTAGTTCCTAGCTAGCTATTTAAAATGTTTATTGTGTGGTATAAATCTTTTTTTATGTACAATGTGCTTGGCACAGCAACATAAATGTACTTGCGTTATATATGAACTGCTAAAGCCATGCATTGTTTGGATTTCAAAATACTGACTCTATGGATCAATAATGTCAAATAATACTATACACATGCTCCAATATGATATAATATGGATATTTGATAGACCAATGTTCATCGATACGCGAATTGCAAATATTATGATCTCATCAAAATATTTTAATACAATTTACTAAATTCTAATTAATAAATTGAACATTTTTTTACGCGTAGATGCACTCTCCCTTCGGCCCCCGCCTCATGCACACACTATCTTTCTCTTTCACACATATGCACGCACACTATATATCCATCAACCTTCTCTCTCACACATGCTCACACTCTCTCCCTGAAGTGTCTCTTGCACAACTGCTCTCTATATACCTTCTGTAACAGCCCAAGTGCAACTTTCCAAATCTAGTAATCATTTCCTTGAGACCAAGCTTGTATGGCTCTTCCATGTTTTATTTGAGTGATGAATATTGCCTTGTCATCCATTTTTTCATCATGCATCATTTCATTTGCATCATGCATCATCTATTTGTTGCAATAATTATTTTGTTGTTGTTTTATTTGCGTTGTGAGTGTACTCCCCTTTTTCAACCTTGCCACATCAAGGTCCAACTTGGTTTCACCCAAGTTCCTATAGGCCAAAGCATAGCTCACATCTTCATCTTATTTCAATGCTATGAATTTTTGGGTTTTGCTTTTACATAGGCTCCTCCAAAATTGTCCATAAATCATCGAATATGATGTAGGTCATGGGAAAAATAATTCTCAGCCATGTGATATCCTCTCTTATTTTACAACCATGTGATATTTGCGTTGTGAGTTTGATCAATTCTACAACTTGGCTCTAAAGTATGAAGCAGCTCAACTCAAGGTCGAGAATTCGAGGAAGCGGTTCAGAGACTCTCACCCTTCTTCATCCTCCTCTCAGATTGTTCCCAAGCAGTAGACGTATTGGGTTCCACCGTCTCCCCCGTTCCTTCCTCAGCAGCAGAAACAACATGGCGATCGTGGTCCTTCCCACCCGCCCAACCCAGGATTCCAGCAGAGGCCCCAGGCGCCTAGGTCAGGAAATGCTCCTCATCCAACCAACTTCCGTCCGCTCTCGGAGGTTACTTGTCACAAGTGCGGTTAGAGGGGTCACTATTCTAACAAGTGCACCAACCAAGGACCTCTCTTGCCTCCTCCAGTCAAGCCTCCAGGAAATGCTATGGTGAAGCACAATCCAAAGTCAACCAAAATCAACATGGTCAATGCAGCTCAAGCAGAAGAGTCATCAGAAGTGATTATGAGTAATCTCTTGGTTAATTCTATTCCCGCAAAAATTTTATTCGATACTGGTGCATCACATAAATTCATTTCAAGACCTTTTGCAACCAAGCACAATTTGCATCATGAGCAGTTACCTAGGCCTTTGTGAGTCATTTACCTGGGTGCTTTCATGCACACGAGGATGGTGGTTTCGGATGTTTCTATCAAGATGGGTAACTATTCCTTTCTAGCCTCTCCGATTATTCTCTACAGTTATCATGCTGATCTAATTCTTAGCATGGATTTTCTTGGGATGAACAAGGCTTATATTGATTGTGCAACCAAAGAAGTCAAATTGACTCATTCTTCCTAAGATGTGATCATTTTCGCTGCTCGCGATGACAATATTCGACTCTTTTATCTTAATGAGAAGGGTGACAAGTTCCCGTTGTTTGTGAGTATGAAGATGTATTTCTAGAAGAATTGCCAGGAATGCTTCCTCACTGGCCAATAGTGTTTGTGACTGAACTCAAACCTAGAACTGAACCGGTTTGCAAGCGTCCTTATAATCTTGGCCCCGAAGAGCTGAAAGAGTTTAAGAAGTAGCTAGATGAACAAGAATGTCTGGGTCTGATCAGACCGAGTTCTTCGCCTTGGGGTGTGGTGTTATTTTTGTCAAGAAGAAGGATGGCACGAAATGACTTTGCGTTGACTGCCGCCAATTGAATAAAAATACAATCAAGAACAAGTACCCATTTCCCAACATCAACGAGTTGTTTGAGCAATTGAAAGGGGCCAATGTTTTCTCAAAGCTCGATCTTCGAATGGGCTTGTAACAGCCCGGGACCGACGCTCCACAAGATTCCCCTTTGTTTCCATTCTCATTTGTGGTTTGTTTGGTTGTTGCATTCATCATTGCATAATTCACATCATCTGCATGGAATCATCACTCGTTTTCGAAAACTTGCATCCGTGAGTACGTGCTGGTTCTCTTCGTTCGCGCCGTTAACCGTTTCGAGTCTAACCACACATGCACGCGCCGGCGGTAACGATAAAATATTGTTTCTAAAATGCATATAAAACTTTCTCGGATTGGGTCGAAACTTGACATGCAGTCTTGTTTTATTGTAGGTAGGCCGCGTGCCAAATTTTGTCACAATCAGAGGTCGTTTGTTATTCGAACGGTCAACCATAGCAGTGCGGTCATCGGTAATTCGTCGGACGTTTTCAGTTTATAAAACTCATGTCATGGGCCACAATTATTTGTCTCGTCCCCTCCTAGCCCAACTACACAGCCCACTCGCCCAATGTATCCCCCCTCCATTCGTGGTCATCAGATCGTGATCGGACCGACGAGACCCAACCAACCCCTAGTGCCTCCTCTATATATAACCCCCCATGGAGATAGCCTCCTCACTCTTTAGGGTTTTCTCCTTGCCAAATTGCAGCCACCCCCTAGGAAACCCCACCTTCTAGCCCCACATCCCTCCAATCTTGAAATCCACTCCCCCTCCATTTTTAGCCCAAAAATCCAAGAGGTCCAAATTCGTCCATGCAGCCCACCGGACATTGTCCATGGTCGAATCAGACAATGTCCGGCTGACCGCAGAGCCCCGCAGCCGCCCGAGCATCGCCGCGCCTAACCTCCTATGGTGCGCCGCCGCCGGAGCACGAGCTCCTCGTCGGACCCCGTCGCCAAAGCCCCCAGGCCAGACCCCGCGCCTCCCCTCTCGTTCCTTCCTCTCCCTCTCCCTAATCTCCCCGCTCTCTCTCTCTTGCACGTGTCCAGGAAGCCGGAGCTCGCGTCCATGGAGCCCCGTCGGATCCCGCATCTTTGCCGTCGGAGATGGGTGCCGGGGCCCAGATCTGCCCGGATCCGGTCCAGCCCCACCGGATCCGCCCCTAGTGCCCCACCTCTGCGCCCCGGCCTCCTCCTACGGCGAAGGCTGCCGCTGTTGACCCTGCCTCCCGCTCGCGAACGAGCGAGGAGGAGGACGACGACCGCGCCACCCGCTCGGGTGGGCTGCCCAGCGCCAAGGCCAGGTGGGCCTCGAGCCGGCCCAAGCTAGCTTGCCCCAAGCCCCAGTTTCGGCCCAAGGCCACTCTTGTGAGCGCCCGCTCTATCCCTCGCCCTATGCGGTGTTTAGTTATATCACGCCCATGTGCCAATGTTAGCCCAGTTTCAGATTTGGCTCGATAGTTTTTATTTATTTATCCTGCTGCGAATTTTGCTAATTAACTCGAGAATTACAGAATTTCAGAAAACCCCCTAAACTCATGCATTTAATAACTCAAGATCCGTGCATCATATGATGACACTTTAAATATGTAAAGTGACTAGAATTTCATGTAGATTTACAATATCCAATTTTCACATGTGATAAAAATGTTTAACCTTGCTGTTTGCTTTGATTTGCGTAATTGCCATGTGAAAATGATTAATTTCATAACTACAAAACCGTAGCTCCGATAAAAATGTTCAACATATGTAACTTGGCTAGAAAAATGTGTAGAATCTCATGGTGACATTTATTTTTCTGTTTAATCACTCTAAAATGTTGTTAGTTCAGATCTGGACCAAACTTAAAATATGCATATGAGGTCGTTCCAGAATTGTTATTCGGTGCTTGCGGCCTCATTTAAAGTGCCTAGATAGTGTAGTTGTTTGTGCTTCACCTCTTGCCATGTTTAACAACATTTAATATTGATGAGTACCTAAACGAGAGTGAACTAAATAATTCGAACATGAGTTTCGTCAATATGCAACTCGTTGCATATTAAACTTCACTTAACATGTAGTTGTTATGCTAGTTGTCCCGCTTTTATCATTATGTCTTGCTACCTACCACTTGTTTGTCAAGCCTCCCAACATTGCCATGAAAAGCCTCTAACCCTCCACCTTCCCAGCAAACCTTTGTTTGGCTATGTTACTACTTGCTCAGCCCTTCTTATAGCGTTTCTAGTTGTAGATGCAATTGTTTCCATGTGAAAACATGGACATTCTTTTGTTACCACAATATTATTGCTATTTAATTTAATGCACTTATACACTTGGTAAGGGTGGAAGGCTTGGCCTTTTTCTCGGTGTTTTGTTCCACTCTTGCCGCCGTAGTTACTTGTGAACCGGTGTTATGTTCCATAATTGAGCGCTCCTAACATGCTCGGGGTTGTTATGGGGACCCCCTTGATCTTCGTTTTAGGATAAAGCTTGTCTGGCAAGGCCCAACATTGGTACTATTTGCTTAATAACAACTAAAATTTGCATAGGGCATGATCACCCCGTGGATAATTAATCAACAACCCGGGCCAGTGCTCCTCATGAGTGTTGGTCCAAACCGGGCTGCCTGCGGGGCCGCCTCGAGGAAACTCGGGGATTGGTTTACCCTGTAGCTAGTCCCATCCGCTCGTGTCCTGAGAACGAGATACACGGCTTTTATCGGGTTCGTCGACACGTTGGGCAGTCTTGCTGGACTTGTTTTACCTTTCTCGAATGTCTTGCGTGAGGAACTCTAATCTTCTTCGAGCTATCTCAAGGTGTTGGATTGGCTTTGGAATTGCCTAGGATGATCACGAGATCCGTGATCGAGGTTATTCCCGCGGCTATGGTTAATTTGTGATGGATGAGTTGGAGCACCCCTGCAGGGTTAAATCTTTCGGAAAGCCATGCCCGCGGTTATGTGACAAACTTGGATACTTTGTTTAACATAGCAAACTTGAAGTAAACTCAAATAAAATACACCAACTGTGTGCGTAACCGTGACTGTCTCTTCTTGTGAATTCTTATCCGAGAGAGAACACGATGGGGTTATCTTTGACGTAAGTAGGTGTTCAGGATCAGTTAGTGATCATTACTGCTTCACGTCCGTTATGTGTAGACCACCATACTTTACTTTCTGTATTCATAAGTTAGCCACTCAAATAAATGCTTAGTCGCTTGCTGCAGCCTCACCACTTAACCATACCTCACCCATTAAGTTTTAATAGTCTTGATACCCTTGGAAATGAGATTGCCGAGTCCCTGTGGCTCACAGATTACTACAACAACAGTTGCAGGTATAGGTAATGCGATGATTGAACGTGAGCATGATGCTTGTTTGTTTGGAGTTCTTCTTATTCTTCATCAATCTAGGATGGGTTCCAGGTGGCAGCCTGGGATATCAAGGATGGATGTCATTTTATCGTTTGATTTTGTCCGTAGTCGGACCCCGCTCTTCTGTATGATGTTTGAATATGTTGTTATATTGACGTGATCTTGATGTAGCTTGTGGCGAGTGTAAGACAATTCCATATACTCATCTCTTCTGTAAATGTACTTGTAAGCATATCCATTCTTGCAACACGACGAGATGCGCTTCTATCCCTGTCGAGGCCCTCGTGCCAAAAATAAGGATAGGATCGCATCTTGGGCGTGACAGGGCTATCATCAAATCCGTATCCATGAAGAGGATATTCTGAAGACTACTTTCAGGACAAGTTTTGGCTCTTATGAGTACACTATCATGTCCTTTGATCTTGCAAATGCTCTTTCGACATTCTCCGGCATGATGAATTTCATCTTTTCTCCCTTAAAGAATGTGTTCGTCTTGATGTACCTGGATGACATTCTTGTCTTTTCCGAGACCGAAGAAGAACATGCAGATAATCTCACACTTGTGCTTAACAAGTTAAGAGACCATAGGTTCTATGCTAAGTTCTCCAAGTGCGAGTTCTGGCTCAATGAAGTGGTGTACCTTGGGTATATCATCTTTGCCGAGGGCATCAAGGTGGATCTTGAGAAGGTTGTGGCCATTTTCATGTGGGAGCCTCCTCAGAATGTCAAGCAACTTCGATGCTTGCTCGGGCTTGCGAGCTACGGCAGAAGATTCATGGAGAACTTCTCCAAGATTGCTAAGCCTTAGTCTAATATCCTCTAGAAGAGTGTAAAATATGTGTGGACTTCTAAGTGTGATGTGGCATTCAATACACTCAAGGAAAAGCTGACTTCCACTCCAGTTCTCGGTCCTCCTGATGATTCCAAGCCATTCCAAGTGTTCTGTAATGCATCCTTGCAAGGACATGTCGGAGTTCTTATGCAAGACAAGAAAGTGGTAGCTTGTACCTCTCGTCAGTTGAAGCCAAATGAGAAGAACTAGCCCACTCACGATCTAGAGTTGGCGGAAGTTTTCCATGCTTTGGTTACTTGGCGACACCTCTAGTTGGGAAGGCAAGTTGAAGTCTACACTGACCACAAGAGTATGAAATATATCTTCACTCAACCAAATCTCAATGTTCGTCAAACACGTTAGGTGGAGACGATCCAAGATTACAATCCAAGCATTGACTATACTCCAGGCAAAGCAAATGTGATTGCAGATGCTCTGAGCAGAAAGTCTTACTACTACAATCTCATTCTCAAGCCATTACAACCTGATCTTTGTGAGTCATTCAGGAAACTCAACCTTCAAGTAGTTCCTCAAGGATTTCTTGCCAACCTTGAAATTTCTCCAACCTTGGAAGATCAAGTTTGCCAAGCCTGACTTCTCGATGCTATGGCTAAGAAGGTGAAGATAGGCGTGGCCAAGAGCATTCCAAAGTATAAGTGCTTCCATGTTGATGACAAAGACACTTTGTTCTTCGAGGACTGTCTTATGGTTCCAAAGGGAGAGCTCAAAAAAGTTATCATGGACGAATCCCACAATTTCCTCCTCTCGATTCATCTAGGGAGTTCCAACATGTATTGGGATCTCAAGCAAACCTTTTGGTGGACTCGCATGAAACGTGAAATAGCTCAGTTTGTGAACGAGTGTGATGTGTGCCGCGGAGTGAAGGCGGAACATCAACGTCCAACAGGTCTTGGTCAGCCTTTGCCTATACCTGAGTGAAAATTCGATCACTTTGAGTTTTCCTAAGTCTAAGAGAGGTAATGATGCCATCTTTGTGGTCATAGACAAGCTCACCAAAGTTGCCTACTTCCTTCTGGTCGAAGAATCTATCACGGTAGCTCAGCTCGCAAAGATGTACACATCAAAGATAGTTTCTTTGCACGATATTCCTCATCTTATATCTTTGGACCATGGAAGCATCTTCACTTCCAATTTCCGGGATTCCTTTCAGTCAACAATGGGTACCAAGATCCATTTCAGCGCTTCCTTCCATCCTCAGACAAGTGGTAAAGTTGAGAGAGTCAATCAAATCCTTGAAGACATGTTGAGAACTTGTGTTATCTCATTTGAGATGATGTGGGAAGACTACCTCCCGTTTGCCAAGTTTTCCTACAACAACAGTTTCCAAGCAAGTTTGCGCAAGGCTCCATTTGAGATCCTCTATGGCAGAAAGTGTTGTACCCTGCTCAATTGGTCTGAAACCGGTGAGCGTCAAATCCTTGGCAATAACATGATCAATGAAGCAGAAGAAATGTGCCATGTAATTCGTGATAATCTCAAAGCTGCTCATCTCGCCAGAAGAGTTATTATGATAGCAAGTGATACGTCTCAAACGTATCTGTAATTTTTGATGATGGCATGCTATTATATTATCTGTTTGGATGTTTTATATGCATTAATAGGTGTCATGGGAATGAACACCTATGGGATTGCAGGGACCCCTTTCGGTTCGGTGGGGGTGAGATGGCACAAAGAGCCGGTCTGGTGAGCTGCGCGTGGGGATTTTTACCCAGGTTCAGGCCGCACGGATGCGTAAAACCCTACTCCTGCTTGATTGTATTGGTCGTGTTCTAGGGTTTGAGCTACAAGAGTGCCACGAACGATTGCTATGTGAGCTAGGTAGTCTCTAGCTGTCTAACCGTCGGGTTGTCCGGTTGTCTAACTGCCCAAATGTCTAAAGCCAAAGAGCCAAAAGTCTAGAGTCCAAAAGTCGTCTTTTGTAATGCCTTGGGTCTCCTTTTATACTTAAGGAAATCCCAACAGTGGCGTACAGTGTGCACACAGGATGCACAGTGCTATAGTGCTATCATACCTAACCCTAACGAAGTAGGACAAGAGCATTAAATGCACCGTCAGGGGTCTTAGTCCATCAGTGGGACGGGACAGGGGCCCGTCCCATCGGCGCCGCTTAGCTCCCTCCAACGTTGACGCCACAAGACACGTCCAGGTGAATCGACACCTGGCCTGTGCGCTGGCGGTCCTTTCCGGGGCCTTGCCTTGTCGGGACTTTGCTTTGCCAGGGGCCTGGAGGCTCTGAAGTCCTCCCGACAAGGTCTTGCCGGTAATCTTGAGTCTTCTGTGCTGGTGCTTGATAAGTCTTCGTCAGGCCCTGTTGCCGGGGCGGCTACTACTGCCCGTGCACGAGTAAAGGGGCACCAGATGGCCCCAAAACTCTAGTGCACCGATAGGAGCCCCTGGGCTTGAGCCATACACTTCGCTAGGCGTTGTTGGGCTAGGCCCAAACAGTGCACGGGCACATGCGGTGTGGCCTTGCAGGTGTGATCATTGCGCTCGCTGCACTTCCCCATGATGCCCATTGAATGCGGGTAGTGGGATACGTGCGCGACGCGACCGTCGAGTTTTTTTTAATTACTGTCTCAAGTCTCTTCTGCCACGCGCGCCGCATGCATAACGGGGAGCTAGCAACGGGCGCCCATGACTTAAAGTCCTTGAAAAAGGCAGTAACTGCGGTGCCATGGATTGGGGCGACGGGGCGCTTGCCATTCTTCCCGTGATCGAGGGTGCCGCTATTGGAGGAGGTGGGCGGCGTCCTTTGGAGTGGGGGAGAGCCAGCCCTCGTGCTTCCTCCTATAAATTGGGGACAGCGGGGGTGGAGCTCATCCGTCCTTCTTCTGCCCTTCGAGTGCAAAACTCCACAGTCCGCCTCCTCTTCCCTCATCTTCTCAATCTTCAGGTAGCGCCCGCCCTTCGTCATGACCAGGGGGCAGGGGCGACCACCTTCCTCGGCTGCGAGGAGGAGCTCTCGTCTGGATCATGCCGTCGCTTCAGCCGTGGAGGCAGTGGGAGGTTCGAGTTCGCGTGGTGGAGGAGGCGCGAGGGGTCGCGGCCACTGCGAAGGTCGAGGTAGGCGAAGGCGGAGCGCTGCTCCACCCCCTTCTCCGATGCCAAGCATCTCCATCGAAGAGGCCCACGCCAAGGTGACAGCGCTGGACTTTGTCCTCGAGCTGGGTGGTCCCCTTCGAAGCCATTTGCACCTCCCACGCCTCTTCCCCAGGGTGGTGGAGAATGACAAGATGCCCTTCCTGTGGTTGTGGGTGGCAGGGTGCTGCAATGCCGCGATGTAGGTGGACGTTGAGTATCCAACGCACCGTATCATGTTCCTCAGGCGCGGTTGGAAGACCTTCCCCCATGCCCACCATCTCCAGCAGGCTCGTGGACTTCGCCTTCAGGGGTCCATCCTCCTTTCCGCCCGCTCCGGCCTTCTCCTACGTGCAATGCTGGCCCAGGAGGGACTAGCTCTTGCGTGCCCATCTAGCAGCCCTACTCATCCGCGTAGTGCTGGTCCAGAGGGGTCAGGCCGGGCTTCTGCCAGGGGCTTCTTGCCATCTTTTTGTTCTTGTATCCTGCCTCTCCTTTCCATCCTTTTCTTCTTGTAATCTCCTCTAGGGGAGAAAGTCAAATAAAGATGTACTTAAAAAAGAGCGATATCTTATGTAAATTTCCCCTATTTTGAATGAATGCGTATTATCTTCTTTGTTAGACTGATTCTATATATGGAAATTTTCCCTACGCCCTTTCTGGAAGAATCTTGCTGGCGCGCATGGTCCAACCACGAGCGCTTTGAGGAACGGGTCCTTAGCGACATGCTGGCGGTGCCACTTCCGGCAAGATACCTTGGCGTCCTTGGCGTGGCCGTTCAAGGCGTCGGCCTTACTCGGAAATGGGATAAGGGCACGAGCACTGTCACTTGGGTCGTTGAGCGGACTCGAAACGAAACAAGGAGCGCGGGCGATGCCACTTAAGCTGTTGAGCGGTCGCGAACGTAGTGATGGCGCATCTAATCGCGACAAGGTTCCCGTGCGTGTAGGTTTTCCATACAGAAGTCGAAATTGCTCAAGGAAAATAACTTTATGGCAAGGATTCACATGGGATTTTTGCAACTTATCTTTTTGTTGCCTTTCTCCTTCCGGCATGTTTTTTTGGAACATCGCTCATAGGTATCTATATCATCATTCCCCCCGGCAAAGCTGCACGCGAGGGATCCTTCTGTCCTTTGGAAAAAGAAAGAAGAGAAAATATGGATATGGAACCTTGGCGGTCCGTTAGTCCTTGCCGGAATTAAGTGCAATGCAACACTTCAGATAAACATGCACCCAAGTAAACATGAGAATCGAACAAGATTTCGGAACACTTATCTTTATTTATCTACGCACAAGGCCTGAGCTTGGCTTTGTACCAAGGATTACATGCTTCATCGGCAAGACTTGTACAAAAGGGGGTTACCAGGGCTGGCCCACCAACCGCGCCTCATGGGTATAACTTTCAAAGATGCTCGATATTCTAGGAGTTGTTCATCGGAACACTATCCTTGGTCTCCAGGCATACTGCGCCGGGCCTAGTGACTCGTACTACCCGATAAGGGCCTTCCCACTTTGGCGTCAACTTGTTTGTATTCCTAGCGGACTGAACTCGCCAAAGAACAAGGTCGCCTTGCTCAAGACTTCTGGAAATGACCTTGCGACTATGGTAGTGGCACAAGGCTTGCTGGTAGCATGCAACTCTCACAGCAGCCTGAAGACGGTCTTCCTCAAGGAGCGTCGCGTCGTCTTGCCGCAACTGCTCTTGCTCTAGCTCATCATAAGCGAGCACTCAAGGAGACCCGTATATGAGTTCTGTGGGGAGAACTGCCTCCGCTGCATATACAAGGGAGAAGGGTGTCTGGATGGTAGCTCGATTTGGTGTCGTCCTGATTGACCAAGGAACCACCGTCAACTCATCAATCCAGTTCCTTCCGCATTTTCGCAGCCTATCAAAAGTTCTTGTCTTGAGACCTTGCAACACTTCAGCATTAGCCCTCTCTGCTTGGCCGTTGCTCCTCGGGTGGGCAACGAAAGCAAAACAGATTTTGCAACCAAGGTCTTGGACATACTGTATAAAGGTGCGGCTCGTGAACTGCGTGCCATTGTCAGTGATGATCCTGTTGGGAACACCAAAGCGGCAAACTAGTCCCTTAAAGAACTTGACGGCCGACTATGCTATCACCTTCCTCACTGCTTCCACTTCCGACCACTTTGTGAACTTGTCGATCACCACGTACATGTACTCAAATCCCCCGGCAGCGTGGGGGAAGGGGCCCAAGATGTCAAGCCCCCAGACCGGAAATGGCCAGGAGAGAGGGATTGTTTGAAGGGCTTGAGCTGGTTGATGTAGCTTCTTTGAATGAAACTAGCATGCTTCACACTTGGTTACTAACGCAGTTGCATCCTGGAGGGCAGTGGGCCAAAAGAAACCTTGCCGGAATGCCTTTCCGGCAAGTGCTCTTGATCCTATGTGGGAGCCACATATGCCTCAGTGTATCTCTGCCAACAGCTCCAGTCCATCCTCCCGAGTAACACACTTGAGTTTCACGCCGTTTGGTCTCTTTCTGTACAGGACATTGTCCACGAACTGGTACATATGAGACCGGCAGGCTACTTTCTCTGCTTCCTCTTGTTCCTCAGGGAGCTCTCCTGTTTGAAGGAATTGGACAATGTGCTGTGCCCATGCTGGAGCCTGGGGCTCGACAACAAGGACTAAAGGAATATCCTCTGCAAAGGGAGCATTTGCCTCGACGGCAAGGGCCTGAGGGCTTGCTAGAGTCTGCTACGCCCCGGCAAGCCTAGCAGGAGCATATGCTTCCACAGAAGAGCCGGGGGCCCTGCCGGAGCATAGTACTCACCGACAAGCCCGTCGTTTCCTTTTGCAATCTTCTTGCCGACGGCTTTGGGAAGCTCTATCGGGAAGTACTTGCCGAAACTTAACTTTCTTCTAATCTCTTGTCCAGTTGATGGTGTCACAGAGGGTTGAGTTAGTTGGAGCACGAAAGTTCCTGGTTCCACAGGCAACTTAAGGGCAACACACTTTGACAGGCCATCGACAACACTGTTCACTGCACGTGGAATGTGCTCCATTCGCAGGTCATCAAAACGCTCTTCCAACTTCCTCACTTCATCTACATAGGCTTCCATAACGGGCTCTGGTAATCTTTGTTCACTTGCCTGATGACAAGGTGAAAATCACCCCTGACGATAAGTTTCTTGATCCCAAGGTCCGCCGCGATCCTGAGACCAGCAAGCATCCCTTCGTACTCAGCAGTGTTGTTTGTAGACCTCTCCCGGGGAAAGTGCTATCTGAGGTGCTCTCTTGTGGGTGCGACAAGAAGCACTCCGGCACCGGCGCCTTGCAATGAGAAAGCTCCATCAAAATACATGGTCCATTCTTGATCAGTTTCCTTGCCGGGGAGAGTTGATTCTGGAATCTCTTCATTGGGCGTTGGGGCCCATTCTGCGATGAACTCTGCCAAGGCCCTACTCTGAATGGTCGAAGTACTTTCAAACTTGAGACCAAAGCTTGATAGTTCCAAAGCCCACTCCACAATCCTACCGGTAGCTTCTGGGTTTCTCAATATCCATTGTAGCGGTAAGCGGGTGAGAACGGTGATCTCATGTGCTTCGAAGTAATGGCGCAGCTTCCTCGAGGCCATAAGAAGGCCGAAGAGCAATTTTTGCATGCCAGAATATCTTGATCTAGCCCCCTGCAACAAGGAGCTGACAAAATAGACTGGTCGCTGCACCACTTTCTTCTTCTGGACTATCCTTCCAACTGCGCAAATCCTTCTTTGCCGGCACCAGATCCTGCCGGGGAATGCCCTGGCTTGTTGCTTGGCGTCCCTGCCGTTGTTGCTGCTTCTTCGTCAACCTCTCTTTCAGCTACTAGCGCAACACTCACCACTTGATTCGTTGCCGCCAGGAGTGACTAGGACCGGTAGAGAGGAAAGGTACTTCTACAAATCCTGCAGCGCTGCCTCCGCTTTCGGAGTCCACTTCATTGGACCTGCCTTCTTCAAAATTTTGAAAAAGGGCAGGGCACGCTCAGCAGATTTTGAGATGAACCTACTTAGAGTAGCAACACAGTCGGCAAGGCATCGCACATCTTTGACTCGCCTTGG
The DNA here is from genome assembly GCA_022496015.1 of Hordeum marinum. Lineage (NCBI taxonomy): Eukaryota > Viridiplantae > Streptophyta > Magnoliopsida > Poales > Poaceae > Hordeum > Hordeum marinum. Next base: position 137,243,408 of record CM039675.1, on the reverse strand, counting down.
TGCCTCAATTTGCTCAATTTCTTTGATATTGTCGGGGTTCACTTCGATTCCTCGTTGAGACACAAATAACCCGAGAAGCTCGCCGGATGGAACACCGAACACACATTTCTCGAGGTTGAGCTTCATGTTGATCTTGCGCAGATTGGCAAATGTCTCTTCTAGGTCTGATATGAGCGTAGCCTTGTCCTTGGTTTTGACCACTATGTCATCCATATAAGCTTCCATATTTCTGTGTAGTCGGGGATCAAAACCAATCCGGACTGCTCTTGCAAAAGTAGAACCAGCGCTTTTCAACCCGAAAGGGATACGTAAAAAGTAGTACATACCACATGGGGTGATAAAAGCGGTCTTTTCTTCATCTTCCTTGGCCATAAAAATCTGATGATAGCCGGAATAGGCGTCAAGGAAAGACAATAAGTCTCATCCGGCGGTGGAGTCCACAATCTGGTCGATGCACGGCAAAGGAAAAGGATCCTTGGGGCAGGCCTTGTTGATGTTTGTGAAATCAATGCACAACCTCCACTTCCCATTCACCTTGCGCACTAAGACTGGATTGGCCAACCACGTAGGGTGGAGTACTCCTCTCATCAGGCCAGCTACCTCTAACTACTTGATCTCTTCGGCAATAAACTATTGCCGCTCCAAAGCTTTCTTCCGAACTTTCTGCTTGACGGGCCGCATGTGCGGATAGACGGCGAGGTGGTTCTCAATCACCTTGCTAGGAACTCCGGGGATATCAGACCGTTACCATGCAAACACATCGACATTCGCCCACAGGAAGGCGATGAGTGCGCTTTCCTATTGGCCGTCAAGGGTTGATCTGATGGTGAAAGTTCCCCCCATGCCATCCTCCTTGGCAGGCACCTTCTTGGTCTCTGGCGGAGCTGCCTTGGACTTCTTGCTCTTACCGGTGGAGCTCTTTGGCACATCATCAACAGTAGTGTGACACTCTTAGGAGGTGCGCTTGCTGGAATGTGCGCCAGAGGACTTGCCGGTCTTCTTCCCTCTGGAAGATTTAGCGGCAGGAGCAAGTGCCTTGGCAGCAGGTGCTGCGACTACACCCCGGTAGAGTTGGTCGGTGCAGATAAACACGCTTTTCTTGTCGGAGCGGATGGTAATGACGCTCATCGGTCAGGGCATCTTCAGCATGTTGTAAGCTAAGTGGGTGGCCGCCATGAACTTGGCCAGTGCCGGACGGCCGAGAATGCCGTTGTATTGAAACGAGATCTCGACAATATCAAAGACGATCTTCTCCGTTCTGAAGTTGATATTGCTGCCAAATGTCACCGGAGCGTGACCTTTCCTTTCGACCGAGTCCTTCCCGAATTGACCCCTTGGAAGGCGCCTGTCGGCTCGAGATCTTCGTCAGGAATCTGCAACCTTTGAATGACATCGGGCGAGATGAGGTTCAGGCTGGCCCCACTATCGACTAACATCTTCGTCACCTTGAGGTTGCGGATTGTTGGAGAGACCAACAAAGGCAGGCACCTGACCGTAGTTATACGATTAGGGTGATCCTCGGCGTCGAAGATGATTGGAGTGTTGGACCATTTCTAAGGTTTCTGCATGCCGATAGAGGGCTCTGCCGCATTTACCTCGTGCGCCACTGTTTAAGTTGGCGATGAGAGTTATGCGGAGAGGCTCCTCCTTCTATGCACATCATCTCCGTAGCCTTCTGGAACTCGTGATCACTGGTCTCGTCGTCCCCTTCAATATCATCATCATCTCCTTCTTGCTTGTCGCGACCACATGCCGGTCGATCCTTTTGCTGCTTGGGCTTGCCTTGGCAGCCTCCTCGGCCACCATGCTTCTTGCCGGACCCCTCAGCACCATCCTGAGCCTTCTCCTTATCTTGCCTCTCATATTCGGCCCTCTGCTTCTCAACAAGCTTCTCAACTTGCCGGTAGTCTTCGAAGTCGTGGCCCTTGGTGCGATGGATCTTGCAATATTGCTTGCCGGAGTCTTTTGGCTTGTCGGGAGCCGCCAGGGCGTGGAAAGAGGCGCACCCAACGATGTCGTTGCGGGGGTCGTCGACCTTGCCTTTCTTGGCGGCGCTAGGGTTGCCGGATCCTTCGACGGCAAGCACGGTCTTGCCCTTGTGCTTCTTTTTCCGCCGTCATCCCATCTTTGCCGGGGCAGCGGTGTCCTCATCTTCAGATTCGACTTCTGCACCGTCATCTTCACCAGGGAGTCTTCTCCCTTCTTCAGCCCGAGCGCACTTGTCTGCCAGAGCATAAAGCTCGGTGACGTCCCTATCTCTGTTCGTCGCTAACTCTTCCCGCATCCTGCGGTTGTGCACGTTCTGATGGAACGTGCTAATAATAGCGACAAGGTGAATGTATGGGATGTTGTGGTGCACACGGCTGAACCTCTAGATGTACGTGCAAAGAGTTTTGCCTTCTTTTTGGGGGATGATGTGCAGATCGCTCTCCTCGCCAGGAGCTTGATGGCCTCCAGTGAAGGAGGCAACGAACTCGTGACATAGGTCTGCCCAGGAGGTGATGGATCTCTTTGGCAAGTGCATCAACCATGACCTGACGTTGGGATTAAGCACCAACGGAAAGTAGTTGGCCAATATCTTGTCGTCGTGGCCCCCGGCAGCCTGCACCGCAATGGCGTAGACGCTCAGGAACTCTGACGGATGGGTCTTGCCGTCATACTTCTCCGGGACTTCTAGTTTGAATGTGCGGGTGTTGGGCCACTGGACTTGCCGCAGCTCAGTGCTAAACGCTGGACAACCCACCTCGTAAGGTAGACTGTCCGGGTACCCCGACATGGACTTGTCTATAGTGGGCCCCACACGCCTGTCCGACTGGAGGCGTGCTTCCCACTGTCGCTCAATCGCGGTTCGGGCGTCTTCCTTGCCACATTCCCGAAGAACATGATGCTGATCGTGGTGCATCCGTGGGTCGGACGATGCCGTCAAATAACTATCGAAGGCATCGGTCCGCCGGCTCGGCGACCGACGATGCTGTCGCGGAGGAGAGTGCACCGAGGTTGCACTGACTCCGGGCACTTCACCACTGGTCTGCGATAGCCCCGCGGGCCGAAGCTTATCCGCGAGGCTGAGGAGGCTCTGAATGGTCGCTCTCCATTCGTCGAGCTTCTCCGCAGCAGGAGGGAAGTTCAGGAGTAGCTGCGCTCATGCCACCGCTTCCTCCGCCGTGGATGGCAGCGAGCGGCACAAGGAACACGAGGTGCTTTGACTCCTAACCATGTTAGAAGGAGTACCGCCAAGATCTCCTCTCGTAATGCCACTCCCGCTTGCATGCTGGTCCCATGCATCTTGGGAATGATGCGCAGGAGCTTTTCCGTGGGGAGGTTGAGAACCGCGGGCGCCATGGCGCGACTCTCCACACGCATCCTGAGAAGGTCGTGGCGTAGACGCCGGTGTGGGTGCCCTAGGAGATACTCTTCCACCCCCGGAGTTCGCCGTACCACCCGTAGGCGGTATAGCTTTGTCCTGAGGCCCAGGGGCGTTGGGGTTCCCACCTTCACCATGGATGCCTCTGCAGCGAGCGTCGCCACTTCCTTGGCTTGGTCGCCGAAACATGATGAAAGTTCTGGACCTCCGCCTCCTTCTCCTCCACCCGCGTCCATGCCATCTCCTGTCTATGTAGATACAGGAATGGCGGACGCAGATGGGCCAACTGCCGTCAGGCCCTTGTTCTTGGGGGCCATGGCGATGATGAAGCTGGGGCACAGTTCACCCGAATGGGTTCGCACCACTCACGCGCCCCCTACGTGGTGCGCCAAAGATGTCATGGGAACGAACACCTATGGGATCGCAGGGACCCCTTTCGGTTCGGCGGCGGCGAGATGACACAAAGAGCCGGTCTGGTGAGGTGGGCGCGGGGAGTTTTTACCCAGGTTCGGGCCGCATGGATGCGTAAAACCCTACTCTTGCTTGATTGTATTGGTCGTGTTCTAGGATTCGAGCTACAAGAGATTCATGAACGGCTTCTATGTGATCTAGGTAGTCTCCAGCTATCTAACTGTCGGGCTATCCGGTTGTCTAACCGCCCAACTGTCTAAAGCCAAAGATCCGAAAGTCTAGAGTCCAAAAGTCCTCTTCTGTAACGCCCTGGGTCTCCTTTTATACTTAAGGGAATCCCAACAGTGGCATATAGTGTGCACACGGGATGCATAGTGCTGCAGTGCTATCGTACCTAACCCTGAGGGAGTAGGACAAGAGCATTAAATGCACCGTCAGGGGTCTCAGTCTGTCAGTGGGACAGGATGGGGGCCCATCCCATTGGTGCCGCTTAGCTCCCTCCAACGTTGACGCCGCGACACGCGTCCCGGTGAATCGACACCTGGCCTGTGCGCTGGCGGTCCTTTCCGGGGCCTTGCCTTGCCGGAACTTTTCCTTGCCGGGGGCATGGAGGCTCTGAAGCCCTCCTAGCAAGGTCTTGCCAGTAATCTTGAGTCTTCTATGCTGGTGCTTGATAAGTCTTCATCGGGCCCTGCCGCCGGGGCGGCTACTACTTCCCGTGCATGAGTAAAGGGGCACTAGATGGCCCAAAAACTCTAGTGCACCGTCAATATGCTATTTTATATTATTTTTGGGACTCACCTATTAACCTAGAGCCTAGTGCCAATTTCTGTTTTTCCTTGTTTTTGAGTTTTGCAGATATGGAATATTAAATGGAGTCCAAATGGAATAAAATCTTCAGAATGATATTTTCTGGAAGGAAACAAATCGACCAGGCTTGGAGTGCATGCGAGGGCACCTACTAGGAGGTCACAAGCCTGGTAGGCGCGACAACCCCCCTGTCCACGCCTAGTAGGCTTGCCGTCTCCTGGAAGGTCTCCTAACCCTATTCTTCGTCCTATAAATACCCATATATTCCCCCAACACTAAAACGATCCACACAAATACTTTTCCACCACCGGAAGCCTCCGTTCCCAAGAGATCCAATCTTGGAGCCTCTTCCGGTAATCTCCCAGAGGGGGTTTCGATTACGGAGGGCATCTACATCAACTCCATTGCCCCTTTGACGATGCATGAGTATTCCACCACAGACCTACGGGTCCATAGCTAGTAGCTAGATGGCTTCTTCTCTCTATTTGATCTTCAATACCATGTTCTTCATGATCTTCATGGGGATCTATCCGATGTAATCCTCTTTTGTGGTGTGTTTGTCAAGATCCGATGAATTGTGAGTTTATGTTCAGATTATCCATGAACCTTATTTGAATGTTTTCTGAATTCTTATATGCATGATTTTCATATCCTTGTAAGTCTCTTCGAGTTAATGGTTTGGTTTGGCCAACTAGATTGGTAATTCTTGCAATGGGAGAAGTGCTAGGTTTTGGGTTTCAATCTTGCGGTGTCCCCACCTATGACATAGTAGGGGTAGCGAGGGACGTATTGTATTGTTTCCATCAAGGGTAACAAGATGGGGTTTTCATCATATTGCTTGAGTTTATCCCTCTACATCATGTCATCTTTCTTAATGCGTTACTCTGTTCTTCATGAACCTAATACACTAGATTCAGGCAGGAGTCGGTCGATGTGTGGAGTAATAGTAGTAGATGCATAATCGTTTCAGTGTACTTGATATGGACGTGATGCCTATATGGATGATCATTGCCTTAGATAACTACATGATTATTCACTTTTCTATCAATTGCTTGAAAGTAATTTGTATACCCACCATGATATTTTCCTTCAAGAGAGAAGCCTCTAGTGAAACCTATGGCCCCTGTGTCTACTTTCCATAATGTATTTTCAGATCTATAAACCCAAAATACCATAAATACTTTGCTGCAATTTATTTACCTTTTACTTTCCGTTATCGTTTACATCATCTCTATTGGAACTAATCCTTGCAAATAATCGTGAACGGATTGACAACCCCTTTATAACGTTGGGTGCAAGAGTTTGATTGTTTGTGTAGGTGCATCCATTGGTGACTTTCTTGTTCCTCCCACTGGATTGATGATATGTCCCTGTTGTATCTATAATTTTTGATTGTTTCATGCCCATATTCTACAACTTTCATATTTTTTATACTATTTTTGGGACTAACTATGGGGACCACGATTAATAAGTCGTGATCACCGCATGCACGTGTATAGTGATCCCATAGATCAGTGCTCACTGAACACACAAAAGTTGAATAACAAGAGTCTTGCATCCACATTTAGCGTCTTACACAAATAAAGACCATGAAGGTCTAGTCTTACATAGATAGGGCCATGAGGGCCAAACACTTAAATAGAACAAGCAGCAGAAATCTTGGTCGAAAGCGTGAACCCATGCCATCTGCCTTAACCTACAGGCATTCTGACCAGGAAATGTCCTAGTTCGCGTGTTCATCACCAACGAACTCTTCAACATACTCCTGTTCTTACATGCCTGGCCAATTAAATAACCAGTGGCAAGCCAATGAGTACTTTGAATGTACTCGAAAGCAACCCAAGTTGTGGAACAAGGTACAACGATGCATGATATACTACTAAGTAGGTAATTTGTGGAAAGGTAATTTCGAATGCAATGACATGATCAAGTAACTAGTAAGCATGCATCAACAACAGGTAGATATCCATATGAACGAGATACAGATACCATCATAAGTAGGGGTTGAACATCTCATGTTCATTCATCACACTAAGTCTTCAGACTTAGTTCAATTCCCATGCTGTCATCGGACTTAGCTCATGTGACCTCTTTGTCACCATCACACCCATTCTCATACCAAGTTTGACGAAAACATCCAGACATAGTTTAAGAAGGACCTCCAACTTTCCATGACCACGGACGCAGCTATTCGAATAGTTTTACACTCCGCAGAGGTTGCACACTTTACCCACAAGATTCGAGGAACTTCTGTGTCATCCACGACTCACGGTATATTACATACCCGAGGTAAGCACCCGAACAATGCCTTTCCCATGGCGATACTAAACAAAGAGTCCACTCATTGGTGCCATCCCTCATGATATACATCACACATATCATCCATCAGGGCACGCAACGGTGTGCCCGGTGCCTGTAAAGACAGCGCATGACCTTCCAGTCTGGGACGACCCTGTCTCAAGAGTGACCACTTCACTCTTGGCACTAGTAATGCGAGCTTGTTGCTAGTACCAACCATAGTAATCAACAAAGCCCCGAGCGCTTCGAGCACGGGGAGGAGCGTGGGCTTTGCCGGTAGTCAATGGTGGAGGTGAGGGGGCCGGTGAAGAGGAGAGAGCTCGGGGGAGGCCCTTTTTATAGGGAGGAACCGGTCCACCACACTGCGGTGCACTGGCGAGGGCGAGGCTGGCGCCACAGGCCACGGGGGGCTCCGGTTCGAGTCTAGGGAGTTCCTGGATGCGGTCTAGACCTAGGGAAAGGGAGAGAGAGAGAGAGTAGAGGAGGGGTCTGGTGCCCGCGCATGTGAGCTCGTGCGTTGGCCGCCTCGGGCGGCATCGGGCACGCTGAGAGGGGGTCGGAGGAGGGAGAGAGGGAGGGGGCGACTGCATAGCGTGTCACGGACGCCGAGGGCGCCTCGGGGGACACGCGGGGGAGGCCCAAGGCGGCCGGGGCCATGCAGTGGCCAACGGCTACAGTGCTTATCGGCACTATAGCACGCTCCAGAATGCGCATTTGGCATGCCCCGGCATGCCAACGGCGTCTTCTGCATGGCCACCTATGTCTAGGCGATAGGGGAGGGAATATAATAGAGGGAAAGGGTCTTGGATGCCCTAGGGTTCCTTAGGAGAGAAGGAAAGTTGAGAGAGAGCGAGAGAAAACTCCTGACCAGGGGGTATAATGAGGATTTTATCTCACTTACCTAGGGAGTCTTGGCCAGGGAGAGTTACTAGAGGTGCAAGGTACTTACCAGCGGCTGTGGTAAAAATTTAGGGGCAAGGGTAAAAGAGGGGTGAAACCAGAGGTTTTACCAATTCACCAGAAGGTGTTTGGTTGTGATTTGGGCAAGATAAGATTACCAACTTACCGAGATATTTACCAGGGTCAATTGCTAGGTAAAAATGAGATGATTCACCAAGTTTTAGCCAGAGTGGGAAAAGTTGACAATGGAAACTTGGTAAACCCTAGAAATTAATAGAATCATGTTTCTGTAGATCTAGTGATGCTAGGCTTTTACCCTTGATTCACCACTTAGTGTAGCATCACTATTTGGTCATTAGAGCATGCCCACAAAGTTTTGGGTCAATGGGAGAAACTTCACAATGTAAAGTTGCTCAAATTTGGATCTGGACAGGAAGGGTTTTGGGATGGTTTGAAGAACCAAATTAACTGGGCAAGAGGTTTGGTTAAAACAAATTTTGATAAAAATAGTTTTGGGTACTATTCACCTGGCATGATCATTGGGCAAGAGGTTTGGGACAAGGAAGATGAATATGAAGTGGAATAGAATCTAGGAGTGCCATATAACACAATCATCAAGCAAGCAAACATCATTGCAAACAAGCACAAGCACTTTGAAAAAGTTTTAGTTGGATCCAAATTTTATAAACCCAAACATATCAAGGTGATATAAACACAGGGTGTGACAGACCTTCCCCCTTACAAGAATCTCGTCCCCGAGATTCCTAGGCTAAGCGCTAAAACGATAAGGGAACTCTGATCTAAGATAGTCTTCACGCTACCAGGTTGCTTCAGCTTCGGTGTGGTTGCTCCACTGAACCTTGAAGTACTTACTGGTGCTGCTTCGGGTGCAGCGCTCGGCTTCATCCAAAATGCGAAATGGCCTCTCATGATAAGTGAGGTCTGGCTGAAGATCGATGGCTTGATGGTTGATGTCCTTGTATAGGTTGGGGCAGTTGGGAACTTGCAAACACTTCCATAGTTGTGACACATGAAAGACATTGTGCACATCCGATAGCTCGGAAGGTAGCTCTAGCTGGTAGGCAACTTCTTCGCACATAGCGGTGATCTTGAAGGGGCCGATGTATCTTGGTGCAAGTTTTCCCTTGACATGAAAACGCTTGTTCCCTTTGAGAGGTGTGACTCGAAGGTAGACATGGTCACCGACACAGAAGTTCACTTCCCGGCGGTGAGAGTTGGCGTGGCTTTTCTGTCTCGATTTGGCGGTCTCAAGGCACTCTCGGACGATTTGAACTTGCTCTTCGGCTTCGCGGAGGATGTTTGGTCCAAAAATTAATCCTTCTCCGGCCTCTGACCAATTGAGGGGAGTACGGCACTTGCGTCCATACAACACCTCAAATGGTGCCATCTGAAGACTTGCCTGGTAGCTATTGTTGTAGCAGAACTCGGCGAATGGTAGGCAATCTTCCCACTTGGTTCCATAAGCCAAGACACAAGAGCGGAGTATATCTTCGAGTATCTGATTTACTCGTTCAGTTTGCCCACCTGTCTGGGGTGAAAACCAGTGCTGAAGGAGAGCTTGGTTCCCATAGCTTCTTGAAACATCTTCCAGAATCTTGAGGTGAACTAGATGCCTCGATCCGACACAATCTCCTTAGGAACTCCGTGAAGACTCACAATACGCTCAATGTAGAGGCTGGCTAGCTTGTTACCATCATAGGTGGTCTTGACAGGAATGAAATGGGCTACCTTGGTCAGGTGGTCGATAATGACCCAAATGGAATCATGTCCTCTGCTTGACCTTGGTAAACCGGTGATGAAATCCATCCCGACTTTATCCCACTTCCATTCAGGCACTTTTGAGAGGTTACAATAGTCTAGCGGGTCGCTGATGCTCAGCTTTGACACTCTGGAACATGTCACACTTAGCAACGAACGTGCCTATCTCCCGTTTCATGCCATGCCACTAGAATCTTGCCTTGAGGTCTTGATACATCTTGGTTCCTCCAGAATGGATGGAGTATGGAGTGTCACGAGCTTCTTGCAAGATCAAGTTCTTGAGCTCCTCCTTGTTAGGTACGCAAATGCGATTCCCAAACCATACTACTCCTTGTTCATCCACCGAGAATCCTGGGGCCTTGCCTGCCTTGATCTTCCTCTTGATGCCTTCAATGCTCTCATGTCCCTTTTGAGCTTCTTTGATATCATTCATCAAGGTAGGCTTTGCTTCGAGGTTGGCGAGGAATCCGGGTGCAACCAGTTCCAAGACGAAGCTCTCAAGCTCTTCATACAGGGTGGGTAGCCTTTCCTTAATCATAGCATTCAAGGAACAAGCCTTTAGGCTTAAGGTGTCCGCTACCACATTGGCCTTTCCGGGGTGGTACTGAACACTAAGGTCGTAATCCTTGATCAATTCCAACCATCTTCGCTGCCTCATGTTCAATTCCCTTTGAGTGAAGATATACTTCAAACTCTTGTGGTCTGTGAATATCTCACATTGCTTCCCTAGAAGGTAATGTCGCCATGTCTTCAAGGCGTGAACCACGGCTGCCAACTCGAGATCAGGATTTCCGTAGTTCTCTTCATGAGGACGTAGCTGTCTGGATAGACATGCTACGATTCTGCCTTCTCGCATCAGAACACCACCAAGCCCGGTTCTTGATGCATCACAATATATCACAAACTCCTTGTGAATATCGAGGGTGGCCAAAACTGGGGTTGTGGTCAATCTCTTCTTGAGCTCCTGGAAGCTTTCCTCGCACTTAGCTGTCCACTCGAACTTCTTGTCCTTCTTCAATAGTTGGGTCATGGGTCGGGAAATGCTTGAGAATCCTTCCACGAACTTGCGGTAATATCCCACGAGTCCGAGGAAGCTCCCGACTTCCTTCACGGTGGTTGGGGTTTTCCACTTGGTCACGGCTTCAATCTTGGCAGGATCCACTGATAATCCTTCTGCAGTCAACACATGACACAAGAATCCAACTTCATGCAGCCAGAATTCACACTTGCTGAACTTGGCATAGAGTTAGTGCTCTTGAAGCTTTTCTAGGACCAATCTCAAGTGTTCCTCATGCTCTTCTTCAGACTTGGAGAAGACGAGTATGTCATCAATGAAGACGACAACGAACTTGTCCAAGTACTCCATGAAGACCTTATTCACGAGGTACATGAAGTAGGCAGGGGCATTGGTTAACCCAAATGACATGACCGTGTACTCATACATGCCATATCGGGTTACAAATGCCGTCTTCGGAATCTTGGGGTCTGATCTTTAGTTGATAGTACCCAGACCTGAGGTCAATCTTGGAAAACAACTTGGCTCCATTTAACTGATCAAACAAGTCTTCAATCTTGGGGAGTGGGTACTTGTTCTTTATTGTGACTTCATTGAGAGGTCGGTAATCAAAACAGAGTCTGATAGTTCCATCCCTCTTTGACACAAATAGAACAGGCGATCCCCAAGGAGAGGCATTAGGGCGAATAAATCCTTTTTTGAGCTACCCTGCCAGTTGCTTCTTCAATTGAGCCAACTCTTTGGATCCCATCCTGTAGGCCTTCTTATAGATGGGCCTTGATCCGGGCACAAGCTCAATGATAAACTCAATGTCGCCGTTCCAGGGGAGGTCGAAGGGAAGCCAGCGGTGGTTGGAGTCGCCGGCGGCGAGCACCCATGGCAGAGGAGGCTTCCGGAGGTGGTCGCCGGGGCCGATTCAAGATGCAAAGAGAACAAAGAGAAGGGGGAAACACGTCAGCGTGGCGAGGGAGGATTAGCTGGAGAATAAGGAGTTCCGGAGGAGGTCGCTACCAGGAGATCGACGGTGGCGATGCCATGGCGATCTCCGGTCGATCCCAAGCGCTTCAAGCATGGGTAGGAGTAGGGGCTTTGCGGGATGTCAATGGAGGAGGAGAGGGGGCCAGAGAAGAGGAGAGAGCTTGGGAAGGCCCTTTTTATATGGGGAACCGGTCCACCGCACTGCAGTGCGCCGACGAGGGCGAGGCTGACGCCATAGGCCACAGGGGGCTCCGGTTCGAGTCCAGGGAGTTCCTGGATGTGGTCTAGGCCCGGTGAAAGGGAGAGAGAGAGAGCGTAGGAGGGGTCTGGCACCCGCGCATGTGAGCTCGTGCATTGTCCGGCTCGGGCGGCATCGGGCACGCGCAAGAGGGGGTCGGAGGAGGGACAGAGGGAGGGGGCCGACTTCGTGGCATGTCACTGACGCCCAGGGCGCCTCGGGGGACACGTGGGGAGGCCCAAGGCGGCCGGGGCCATGTAGTGGCCAACGGCTACAGTGCCTGTCGGCACTATAGCATGCTCCAGAGCGCACGTTTGGCATGCCCCGGCATGCCAACGACGACTTCTGCGTGGCCACCTATGTCTAGGGGACAGGGGAGGGAATAGAATAGAGGGAAAGGGTCTTGGATGCCCTGGGGTTCCTTTGGAGAGAAGGAAAGTTGAGAGAGAGAGAGGGAAAATTCCTATCAAGGGGGTAAAATGAGGATTTTACCCCACTTACTAAGGGAGTCTTGGCCAGGGAGAGTTACTAGAAGTGCAAGGTACTTACCAGACGCCGTGGTAAAAATTTAGGGGCAAGGGTAAAAGAGGGGTGAAACCAGAGGTTTTACCAATTCACCAGAAGGTGTTTGGCTGTGATTTGGGAAAGATAAGCTTACCAACTTACTGAGATATTTACCTGGGTCAAATTCTAGGTAAAAATGAGATGATTCACCAAGTTTTAGCCCAAGGGGGAAAAGTTGACAATGGAAACTTGGTAAACCCTAGAAATTAACAGAATTAGGTTTCTGTAGATCTAGTGATGCTAGGCTTTTACCATTGATGCACCACTTAGTGTAGCATCACTATTTTGTCATTAGAGCATGCCCACAATTTTTTGGGTCAATGGGAGAAACTTCACAATGTAAAGTTGCTCAAATTTGGATCTGGACAAGAAGGGTTTTGGGATGGTTTGAAGAACCAAATCAACTTGGATTGATATGAAACTTTGCAAGATCATCACCTAAGATAGTGTTAACTTGCTGGAATTTTCCTGGAATTTATTGAGAATATTTCTTATAGAAATATTTCAAAAGTTTGATTTGAACAAAAAGGGTTTTGAGGGGTTTTGCCCATGATTTGAACATGCCCTTGTGTTGAAACTCATATATATGGAAAATGTATGTCCACTGAGTTTCCCTAAATTTTCTCAAATATTTTTAAAATCATTTAAATAATTTTTCCCTATGAAAGACCATTTATGGTCTGAAGAAAAAGCCTTTAAATAAAATATAAGAATAATCTTTAAAATAATATTTTGTGGTTTTGTGAAGTCTTAGATATATTAGGTTTGAAATAAAGCCTTTGGGGAAGAAGGATCCACCTAATTTGAGGACCTGCAGTGCGAACCTCATTTCAAGGGTTTTTGAAAACCTAATTTGAATAAATCATTTTTGGTTAAAACAAAATTTGATAAAAATGGTTTTGGGTACTATTCACCTGGCATGATCATTGGGCAAGAGGTTTGGGACAAGGAAGATGAATATGAAGTGGAATAGAATCTAGGAGTGCCATATAACACAATCATCAAGCAAGCAAACATCATTGCAAACAAGCACAAGCATTTTCAAAAAGTTTTAGTTGGATCCAAATTTTATAAACCCAAACATATCAAGGTGATACAAACACAGGGTGTGACACTAACATATTGATCCAGTGCCCAGTGCCAGTTCCTGTTTGTTGCATGTTTTTTTCCGAAGAAAATGCATATCAAACGAAGTCCAAACGGGATAAAAACTTACGGAGAATTTTTTTGGAATATATGTCAATTTTGGGAACTGGAATCAACAGAAGGCGATGCCCGAGGGGCCCACAAGCCTGCGTGGCGCACCTTGGGGGGGGGGGGGGGGGGGTAGGGCGCGCCCAGAGGGCCTGTGACCACCCCTTAGGTCGGTTGGAGGTGTGCTTTGGCCGCAAGAAAGATATTTTTATAAGGAAAATCCCCTCAGAATTTCAGCCCGATCAGAGTTACGGATCTCCGAATATTTAAGAAATGGTGAAAGGCCAGAATCTGGGAGCGCATAAACAGAAGGAAACAAAGAGAGAGAGAGAGAAAGATCCAATCTCCAAGGGGATCTTGCCCCTTCGCCGCCATGGAGGCCATGGACTAGAGGGGAAACCCTCCTCCCATCTAGGGAGGAGGTCAAGGAATAATAATAAGGAGGGGGGATCTCTCCCCCTCTCTCCCGGTGGCATCGGAACGCCACCGGGGCCATCATCGTGATGGCGATCTACTCCAACAACTCCGTCATTTTCATCAATAGCTCCATCACCTTCCCTCACCTAACTACATCGGTCCATTCTCCTGCAACCCACTGTACCATCTACTTGAACATGGTGCTTTATGCTTCATATTATTATCCAATGATGTGTTGCCATCCTATGATGTCTGAGTAGATCTATTTTGTCCTATTGGTTGATTGCTGATCATGATTGGTTTGAGTTGCATGTTTTATTATTGGTGCTGTCCTATGGTGCTCTCTGTATCACGCAAGCGTGAGAGATCCTCGCTGTAGGGTGTTGCAATGTGTTCATGATTTGCCTATGGTGGGTTGCTTGAGTGACAGAAGCATAAACCCGAGTAGGTGGGTTGTTGCATATGGGAGTAAAGAGGACTTGATACCTTATAATGCTATGGTTGGGTTTTACCTTAATGATCTTTAGTAGTTGTGGATGCTTGCTAGAGTTCCAATCATAAGTGCATATGATCCAAGTAGAGAAAGTATGTTAGGTTATGCCTCTCCCTCATATAAAATTGCAATAATGATTACCGGTCTAGTTATCAATTGCCTAGGGACAATTCCGAAACTCCTACCACTACTTTTCCACACTCGTTAAACTAACTTAGTTGTTTCTTTATCTTAGCAGCCCCTTGTTGGCACCCCGACTCATAAGTTGTGATCACCGAATGCACGTGTACAGTGATCCCAGAGATCAATGCTCACTGAACCCACAAAATCTGAATAACAAGAGACTTACATCCACATTAGTGTCTTACACAAATAAAGATCATGAAGGTCTAGTCTTACATAGGTAGGGCCACAAGGGCCAAATACATAAACTCAACAAATGGCGGAAATCTTGATCGAAAGCGTGAACCCATTGCCATCAGCCTTAACCTACATGCATTCTAACTGGGAAGCGTCCTAGTTCGCATGTTCGTCACCAACAAACTCTTCGCCAAACTCCTATTCTTCCATGCCTGGCAAATTAAATAACCAGTGGCAAGCTAATGAATACTTTGAATGTACTCACAAGCAACCCAAGTCGTGAACGAGATAATAATGATGCATGATATAGCACCAAGTAGGCAATGACATGATCAAGTAGCTAGGTAAGCATGCATCAACAGTTGGCAGATAACCATATGAACAAGTTTCAGATATCATCATAAGCAGGGATTGAACGTCTCGTGTTCATTCATTATGCTAAGTCATCGGACTTAGTTCAATCATCATGCTCAGTCATCGGACTTAGCTCAAGTACCATCTTTGTCACCAACACACACACACACACACACATCCGTTTGTCAAAACATTTGGACGTAGCACAAGTGAGGCCATCCAACTGTCCTTGACCGTGGACACGGCAATTCGAATAGTTTTACACTCTGCAGAGGTTTGCACACTTTACCCACAAGACTCAGCGAACTTCCATGTCATCCACGACTCGCGGTATATGACATACCTGAGGTAAGCACCCGAACAATGCCTTTCCTCTGGTGATACTAATCAAAGAGTTCACTCGACTGGTACCCAGCCCGCATGATGTACATCTCTCGTAGCATCCATGCAAGGACCAACGGTGTGCCCGATGCTTGTGAAAACAACGCATGATCGTCCATACCAGCACAACCCCGTATCGAGAGTGACCATGCCACTCCCGCCACTAGTAATGCGGGCTCCTTGCCAGTACCCACCAAGGTAATCAACAGAGCCCTGTCCCATAAGGGGTATCATGGTTGCGCATGTAAGGTTGGAGTAACGGTCGCAACTTACACCAATCCGTTTTCGAAAACCACACACACTCACTTGCTTCGGTACACCACTTGTTTCTCAAGTGGTCACCCAACTCACCATCATCTCCCTTTGGCATTAGTGGCACCCAACAGGGTTTTCGAAAAGTCTTTGGAATCATCTCTTTAGTTCCATCACCATGCGTAATCCTGAATCCACTTGCGTAGCATCTACTAGCATCCTATCTACACCCACCCGCATAACCCTCATAAGGTGGTAGGGTCATGCACGATGCAAGTGTCAATGGTAAAAGTGTTAGAAGCAACCCACCAAAGTGGTCACTACTCCACCTGATCAAGCATAGCGAGAGTAAAGTGCTATATGTCATGCAATGAAAATGGTTTCTTAACATGGTCAAAGGGATGCTTGTCTGGCTTAACAAAGTCTTCGGAGTCTTCAAAGTCTTCGAGTCCAACTCCTTCATTAATAGCGCTATCTATCATCGCGATAAATAGCGATAAAATAAGCATCACACAAAAACAGAGCACACAAAGCTATTATCAAAATGCTACCCTACTATGATAATTACTAAAAACTATACCAAAAATATTTGTTTAAGATTTTGCTATGAAAAAGGTTTTGAAAACTATTTTTAACAGTGGAAAATGCCAAAAAGGGTTTTTTATAATAAAACAGTACATAAAAAGTTTTCAATATTTTTCACAAATGACACTATTAAATTCTTTGGAATATTCTAAGATTTTAGGTGGAAAAATATTTGGAATTGGATTTATTTTCTGGTCTGTGGAATTTTTGGAATGGAGGGGGAGAAAAGCAAAAAAATGGCACTGTGCCCTTTCGGGCCAAAAGCATTGCAGCCGAGCCAGCCCAAAGGGGAACCGGCCTAGGGATAGAGGGTGCGTGTGACAGGTTTATTTTTAAACCTGCCCGTGGGCCCAACCTGGCAGCGAGAGGGGGAAGGGTGAGGGTGTGACAGGTGGGACCCACCTGTCATCCCTTACCTCGCACCAGGGAGCAAAGGGGGCTCACCGGCGGGGGCTCAAGCCATGGCGGCTCAAGCGGAGGGCACCAGCGCGCTCAGGGTCTTCCCGCACTTCGGCGGGTGGCTGAGGGGGTCACCGGCGTGGAGGGAATCGCCGGCGAGGAGGAACCCACACGACGGCGAGGGTTTCCGGCTCGGGTTCGAGCTCCCGACCACGGAAACGATGGGTTTTGGGCACGAGAGAGCGACTGAGGGGAGGAGGGAGCGAGAGGGGAGCAGGGGGAGCTTGGGGGAGGGCATTATAAACCCGGGTGCCGGTGTACCATGGACGTGGGTCTGGCGAGGTTGAGGCCATCGCCTGAGCTCTCGGGGGCTCGCCAGGGCATGTCCTGGGTGTTCCTGGGCGCGGTCTTGGTACACAGGAGTTGAGAGAAGGAGCGGCATAGCCCGGGCCTCGCGTGTGTGAGGTCACCCATTGGGGATCTCGGGCGGCCGGCGCGCCTGCGAGAGAGGGGCCAGAGGGGAGAGAGAGAGGAGGGGGAACAAGGGGGGACGTGTTGCAGACGCCGAGGTCCTCCAGCAGGCGTGCTAGGGAAGCCCGAGGTGGTCGGAAGGCACCGGGCAGGGGCAGCTACAGTGCTCTGGTGCACTGTAGCGTGCTCCAAAGCGCCCATTTGGCATGCCATGGCATAAAAAAATGCCCACCAGCGTTTCCTCTAGTGTCTTGGGGGTTCTGGAGATGTGCTAGGGGATAGGCAAGGGAGAAAAGAAATGAGAGGGGAGAAGTAAAAATGCTCTTGCCAGGGCTGTCCAGAGGTGAAAATGGGGGGTTTACCCCACCTTCCAGTGTCTTATGGACCTGAGGTTTTTACTAGAGGTGATTGGGCATTGAAAAAGGGTGTGGTAAAAATTTGAGAGCAAGGGGAAGAGTGAAAGTGGTTAAAAAAAGTAAATTTACCATTTCACCAGAAGGTGTTTGATGGGTGTTTGGGCAAGATAAATTTACCCACTTACTGTGATATTTAACAGGATCAAATGGTTGTTAAAAATGAGATGGATCACCAGGTTTGAGCTCAAATGAGCAAAGTTGACAATAGAAACTTTGTGAACCCTAGAAACTAACAGAATCAGGTTTCTGTAGATCTAGTTATGCTAGGCTATTACCCTTGATGCACCACTTAGTGTAGCATCATTATTTGGTGATTAGAACATGTCCACAAACTTTGGGGTCAAGGGAAGAAACTTGGACAGGGAGGGGTTTGGATTAGTTTGATGAATAAAATCAAGTTGGATTGAGATGAAACTTTGCAAGATCATCACCTATGATATTGTTGACTTGCTGGAATTTTCCTGGAATTTATTGAGAATATTTCTTATAGAAATATTCCAAAAGCTTGATTTGGACAGAAAGGGTTTTGAGGGGTTTTGCTCATTATTTTGAACATGAAAATGTGCTAAAACTCATATATATGGAAAATATATGTCCACTGAGTTTCCCTAAATTTTCTCAAGTATTTTGAAAGCATTTAAATAATTTTCCCCTATGAAAAACCATTTCTGGCCTTAAGAAAAAGAATTTAAATAAAATATTAAAATAATCTTTAAAATTAATATTTGGTGGTTTTGGGAAGTCATAAATATAGTAGGTTTGAAGTAAAGCCTTTGGGGAAGAAGGATCCACCCAATTTGAGGACTTGCAGTGCAAACCTCATTTTAGGGTGTTTTGAAAACCTAATTTGGATAAATTCTTTTTCGTCAAAATAAAATTTGATAAAAATAGTTTTGGGCACTATTCACATGCATGATTATTGGGAAAGAATTTTGGGTCAAGGAAGATGAATATGAAGAGGGATAGAATCTAAGAGTGCCATATACCACAATCAACAAGCAAACAAGCAACAATTCAAACAAGCACAAGCATTGAATTTTTTTAATTGGCTCAAAATTCTATAAATCCAAACATAACAAGGTGATACAAACACAGGGTGTGACACCCCTAGTATTTATTTCCGTGCTCTTTATTATCTTGCAAACCTATCCTATCACACCTAGAAAGTACTTCTAGTTTCATACTTGTTCTAGGTAAAGCGAACGTTAAGCATGCGTAGAGTTGTATCGGTGGTCGATAGAACTTGAGGTAATATTTGTTCTCCCTTTAGCTCATCGTTGGGTTCGACACTCTTACTTATCGAAAGAGGCTACAACTGATCCCCTATACTTGTGGGTTATCAAGACCTTTTTCTGGCGCCGTTGCCGGGGAGCAATAGCGTGGGGTGAATATTCTCGTGTGTGCTTGTTTGCTTTATCACTAAGTAGATTTTATTTTCTGTTCTAAGTTGTTCTCTATTTTTAGTTATGGATATGGAACACGAAATACCAAAAAAATAGGTGTACTTTCTACTCATGGAGATGGGGAACCTCCTAAAACCCTCGATGCTCGTTATGTGGAAAATATTATGCACTACTTTGGTAATCCTGAGAACACCCCATTCAAATTGATAATGGGATACATGTTGGATCAACATGAATACTTTAGGGATTATATCTTATCTCAAAAAGGGAAACACTTATGGGATCAAATTAGAATACTAGGATGGTTTGCTTGGGATGCATGCTCAAGATGTGACTTTACTTGTTGCTCTAATATAGAAGCTCGACACCTTCCCTTTCAATGCAAATTTAATGATAATGAAACCTTAGCTTCATATTATAAAGGTATTTATGATTACTATGATGTGGAACGGATACAAGAATTTGTTGTTTTAAAGGTGCTTATGAAATTGCTTCTTTGCTTGAAAAGTATGATGATGATGTTCCTTACGAATCTGAAATATTTGCCATACTTAAATATTGCTATGAGAATTATGATTGCAATGCTGATATTATTGAATTTGTTGAAAGAATGACCGCTGCTTTGGAAGAGACTAATATCTTGCAGGAAACTATGGAAGAAGAAATTGCTAAAACTATGAGCTCATTAGATGAAAAAGATGAGGAGGAGAGTGAAGAACAAAAGGAGGAACTGCGGATTAGCTACCCGTGCCCACCTTCTAATGAGAGTAACTCTTCAACTCATGCATTTTCTAATTTACCTTCGTTCTTATCGAAGGATGAATGCTATGATAATTGCTATGATCCCTTGGATTTGTTTGAAATATCCCTTTTTGATGAACTTGATGCTTGCTATGCTTGTGGCCATGATGCCAATATGAAAGATGCTTATGGAGATTAACATGCTATAGTTCCTTATGTTAATAATGAAATTTTTGCTATTGCACCCACCCATGATAGTCCTATTATCTTTTTGAGTTCTCCCAACTACACTATATCGGAGAAGTTTGCACTTATTAAGGGTTATATAGATGGGTTGCCTTTTACTATTACACATGATGATTTTGATAGATATAATACGCATGTGCTTGCTGATCTTACTTGCAATTATTATGAGAGAGGAACTACGTCTCCACCTCTCCATGTTTGCAATATGATAAATTTGCAAGAAACTGCTTACTCTATGTATTGGCCTTTACTTTGTGTGCATGAATTGTTCTTTTATGACATGCCGATGCATAGGAAGAGAGTTAGAATTCGTTGTTGCATGATATATATCACTTTGTGCTCACTACTAAATTACAAATCATTGTTAATTCAAATTGGCTTTGATATACCTTGGGATCCGGGTGGATCCATTACATGAGCACTTTATGCCTAGCTTAATGGCTTTAAAGAAAGCGCTGCCAGGGAGACAACCCGGAAGTTTTGGAGAGTCATTTTATTCTGTTGTGTGCTTTTATATAGTTCAAAAACAAAAAAAATTAAAGTGGGGAACCTAAAACTTTTTCAAAAAGACAAGTGAAAGTAAGAAGGACGAGCACCGTTGAAGTGGGGGAGCTCCTTGAAATTTGTTTATGCCCATGGAAACTTTGTGAATCTCAATTATAGAAACTTTTTCAACAAAATAAATTATCCCCTTGTATAAATCCATTGTATTTTAAAAATAATGTGCCAAGATTTGCCTTTAGGATGATTAGATTGCTTGTTTGGTGTGTGCAGTGCAAAAACAGAAACTTTGGCTGTAGTGCGTGAATTTACATTTTTTTACTGGAATGTCAAAAGTTTGTGAATTTTTTACACAATACTGATATGATTTTTTTTTATTTTTTCCTAATTTTTCAGAATTTTCATAGTTACAGAGGTATGGTGAATGTTCAGATTGCTACATACTGTCCTGTTTAAGACATTTTCTATTTTTGATGCATTGTTTTGCTCGTTTTGATGAAACTATCGATTGTATTGGTGGTATAAGACATGGAAAAATTATAATACAGTATCTACAATGAAAAAATAAAATATGAATTGGTTGGCAACAATACATAAAGTTGTGATTTGCTTTATTATACTAACGGATCTCACGAGGGTTTTGTTAAGTTTTGTGTGATTGAAGTTTTCAAGTTTTGGGTGAGATCATGATGGATGAAGGAATAAGGAGTGGAAAGAGACTAAGCTTGGGGATGACCGAGGCACCCCAAGGTAATATTCAAGGACTCCCAAGAAACTAAGCTTGGGGATGCCCTGGAAGGCACCCCCACTTTCTTCTAACAACCATCGGTAATTTTACTTGGAGCTATATTTTTATTCGTCACATGATATGCGTAAATCTTGGAGCGTCGTGTGCTTTTTCTTTTTCTTTTAATAATGTACCATGTTGGTATGAGAAATCCCTTGGTTGATTTATAGATGCTTCATGCACTTCACTTATATCTTTTGAGTATGGCTTTATAGAACGCTTCATGTGCTTCACTTATATCATTTGAAGTTTGGATTGTCTGTTTCTCTACACATAGAAAACCAACATTTGTAGAATGCTCTTTTGCTTCACTTATAATTTTTAGAGTGTGGGCATATCTTTTGTAGAAAGAATTAAACTCTCATGCTTCCCTTATTTCTATTTAGAGAGTTAACAGGAGTTGGTCATTCACATGGTTAGTCATTAAATCCTACATAAAACGTGTAGATCACTGAATATGATATGTTCGATTCCTTGCAATAGTTTTGCGATATGAAGATGGTAATATGATAGTCATGCTAGTGAGTAGTTGTGAATTGGAGAAATACATGTGTTGAATTTTGTGATTCCCGTAGCATGCACGTATGGTGAATCGTTATGTAATGAAGTCGGAGCATGATTTGTTTAATGATTGTCAACCTTTGTGTGAGGGTCGGGAGCGCATGATGGTTAACTCCTACCAACCTCTCCCCTAAGATCATGCGACTAATGCTTTGTTTGATAACTAATAGACTTTTGCAATAAGTATGTGAGTTCTTTATGACTAATGTTGAGTCCATGGATTATACACACTCTCACCCTTCCACCTTTGCTAGCCTCTATAGTACCGTGCAACTTTCGCCGGTGCATCAAACCCACCTTCCTCAAAACAGCCACCATACTTTCCTATTATGGAATTTCCATAGCCATTCCGACATATATTGCCATGCAACTTCCACTGTTCCGTTTAGTATGACATGCACCATCATTTTCATATTGCTTTGCATGATCGTAAGACAACTTGGACGATGTTTTCATGGCTTGTCCATTTTTTGATGTCATTTGCTAGGCTAGATCGTTGCACATCCCGGTATCCTACCGGAAGCATTCATATAGAGTCATATTTTTGTTCTAGGTATCGATGTGTAAGTAAATAAAGGTGTTATGATTTTCATTATTAGAGCATTGTCTCGTGTGACAAAAGGATGATGGAAGCTATGAATCCCTCACAAGTTGGGATGAGTCTCCTGACTTTACAAAAAATAAAAGAGGCCAGTGAAGCCCAAATAAATAAAAAAGAGAGGCCAAAGATGCCCACCAAAATAAAAAAGTAAAAAAGTAAAAAAATAAAAAAATGAGAGAAAGTGGGAATGGACAATTGCTGCTATCTTTTCCACACTTGTGCTTCAAAGTAGCACCATGATCTTAATGATAGAGAGTCTCCTATTTTGTCACTTTCATATAACTAGTTGAATTTTGTGCACGACCACTTAGTTCTATTTTGAGCTTTCATACAGTTATAGCTCTAAGTGCATTCGTTGCATGGCAATCCCTACTCACTCACATTGATATCTATTGATGGGCATCTCCATAGCCCGTTGATACGCCTAGTTGATGTGAGACTATCTTCTCCTTTGTCCTCACCACCTCCACCATGTATTGCGTGACAGTTTAAAAGGTTTGAGAACATAAAAAGTGTGAAACAATTGCTTAACTTGTCATCGGGGTTGTGCATGATTTAGATACTTTGTGTGGGGAAGATGGACAATAGCCAGACTATATGATTTTGTACGAATAACTTTCTAAGGCCATGTTATTTTGAAAGGACACTATTGTATTGTTGGTTTGTTCGAAGTATTACTGTTTTTATGTCAATATAGACTATTGCTTTGAATCACTTGTATTTTAATATTTATGCCATGATTAGATTATATGATCTAGATTATGCTAGGTAGCATTCCACATCAAAAATTATCTTTTTTTATCATTTACCTACTAGAGGACGAGCAGGAATTAAGCTTGGGCATGCTGATATGTCTCCGTCGTATCTATAATTTTTGATTGTTTCATGCCAATATTCTACAAATTTAATATACTTTTGGTAACTTTTTATACTATTTTTGTGACTAACATATTGATCCAGTGCCCAGTGTCAGTTCCTGTTTGTTGCATGTTACAAAGTCAAAACAGGATAAAAAATTACGAAGATTTTTTTGGAATATATGTGAATTTTGGGAAGTGGAACCAACAGAAGGCGGTGCCCGAGGGGCCCACAAGCCTATGAGGCGCGCCCTAGGGGTAGGGCACGCCTAGATGGCTTGTGGCCACCCCTTAGGTCGGTTAGAGGTTTCCCTTAGCCACAAGAATGATATTTTTATAAGGAAAATCCCCTCAAAATTTCAGCCCAATCGGAGTTACAGATCTCCGGATATTTAAGGAATGGTGAAAGGCCAGAATTTGGGAGCGCAGAAACAGAAGGAAATAGAGAGAGAGATCCAATCTCGGAGGGGCTCTCACCCCTCCGCCGCCATGGAGGCCATGGACCAGAGGGAAAAACCTCCTACCATCTAGGGAGGAGGTCAAGGAATAAGAATAAGGAGGGGGGATGTCTCTCCTCCCTCCCGGTGGCATCGGAACGCCACCAGGGCCATCATCGTGACGGCGATCTACTCCAACAACTCTGTCATCTTCATCAACACCTCCAGCACCTTCCCCCATCTATCTACAGCGGTCCACTCATCCGCAACCCGCTGTACCCTCTACTTGAACATGGTGCTTTATGCTTCATATTATTATCCAATGATGTGTTGCCCTCTACTTAAACATGGTGCTGTATCCTATGATGTCTGAGTAGATCTATTTTTTCCTATTGGTTGATTGCTGATCATGATTGGTTTAAGTTGCATGTTTTATTATTGTGCTGTCCTATGGTGCTCTCTGTGTCGCACAAGCATGAGGGATCCTCGCTGTAGGGTGTTGCAATGTGTTCATGATTTGCCTATGGTGGGTTGCTTGAGTGACAGAAGCATAAACCCAAGTAGGTGGGTTGTTGCATATGGGAGTAAAGAGGACTTGATACCTTATAATGCTATGGTTGGGTTTTACCTTAATGATCTTTAGTAGTTGCGGATGCTTGCTAGAGTTCCAATCAGAAGTGCATATGATCCAAGTAAAGAAAGTATGTTAGCTTATGCCTCTCCCTCATATAAAATTGCAATAATGATCATCGGTCTAGTTATCAATTGCCTAGGGACAATTCCGCAACTCCTACCACCACTTTTCCACACTCGTTAAACCATCTTAGTCGTTTCTTTATCTTAGCGGCCCCTAGTTTTTATTTTTGTGCTCTTTATTATCTTGCAAACCTGTCCTGTCACACCTACAAAGTACTTCTAGTTTCATACTTGTTTTAGGTAAAGCGAACATTAAGCGTGCATTTCAATTGATACCTTGGTTCTCAATAACTGTGGGAAATACTTATCTACTTCGCTGCATCACCCTTTCCTCTTCAATGGAATACCAACGCAAGCTCAAGAGGTAGCAAGAAGGATTTATGGCACCGTTACCGGGGAGGATACACATCAAGCCTACCAATTACCCATCACAAACTCATCTCTTGCATTTACATTGTTTGCCATTTGCCTCTCATTTTCCTCTCCCCCACTTCTACCACGATTTTCAGAAAATACCAATAAGATTTGCCTTTTTATTCGCCCTTCTTCCGTTCGTTCTTTCATTTGCCTTTTGTTTGATTGTGTGCTTGATTGCTTGCTTTGCGACCATATCTGAAGGGAGGGAGGTTATCACTAAAAATCTAGAGGGTATTGCTAGTACTAATCTTGAGAAAAAAATTGAATCTTTTTCTCTAGATCATGAAATTGAATCTACTCCTAATTTTAAAGCTAAAACTTTTCAAGTAGGAGATGGGAATATTATTGGGAAGAGTGTTATTCAAGAGTTCTTTGGTTGTACGAGGGCAATGCCTATGGGTAAAAGATTTATTCTTTTCTGCAAAAATAGTTATGCGTATGATATTGTCATTCTCATTGAAAAATCGGAGAGAAAATTTGTGCACATTCATCCTGCTTTGCAGAAAGTGTTTTATGAACTTCCCAATATTAATCATCCTAAGGCTAAGAAGATTGCTACTATCATCCTTATGCAAGAATTTGATTTCATCATGCAAAAAGCTAGGGAGATTTTTTCTTTCTATGACAAAGATGTTTAACACCCTCCAATTGAAGAAATTCTCCATGATAAAGAAACTTTGTGAAGTCTAGAAGCTAGAGACTATCAATCCTATAGTGAAAATGTTAGGAGGAGAGTTCCCCACACGAAAGTCTCTGAAGCCTTGTATATCGAGACTTATGAGGAATTTGATTGGATTAAAAAGGGAATTTTCGTAGGGTATAAGGATGATTGGCTTGAAAAGATGGCTAAGAAACGCGTTAGAAATAAGATACATGTTTTATACGATGATATCTATGGTGACGATCTAGATTACGGGTTTATGAATGTTAAAATTACTAGCCGAAGCTCTTTTCATGATTTAAGTTCATCAATTAGAAAATAAAAAAAGAAAGGATAGATCTATTTAGAAAAGCTTTTGATGGTTTGATCAAGTTTGTATTGCATACCAAAGATGACAACACCTAGATCTTTTGCGTTTTGCCTAGCTAGGGGCGTTGAACAATAGCGCTTGTTGGGAGGCAACCTAATTTTATTTTTGTGTTATGTTTTTCCTTCTGTTTTTGAGTGTTTCCCACATTATTACTTCTGTATTAATTGTGTTTTGGTGTTTTAATTAGTGTTTGATCCAAGTAAAACCTTTGGGGTGATCTATGGTAGTTGTTGATTTGAGCATGCTGAAAAACACAAACTTTTGCGCTCAGTCCAGGAATTTATAAAATTTTCAGATCGTCGAATGTGTCTGAAATTTTTACACAGAGTTCATATATAATTTTAGTAGGACTTACTAAATTTTCAGAATTCTTTGAGTTACAGAAGTAGACGAAGTTTCCAGATTGCTATAGACTTTTCTGTTTTTGACAGATTCTGTTTTCTTTGAGTTGTTTGCCTATTTTGATGGATATATGGGTTGTATCATGGGGTATGAACGATGGAGAAGTTATAATACAATAGTTATAACACCAATATAAATAAATAATGAGTTCAAAACAGTACCTAAAGTGATGATTTATTTTCTAATACTAACGGATCTCACGAGTTTTCTCTTAAGTTTTGTGTTGTGAAGTTTTCAAGTTTTGGGTAAAGATTTGATGGACTATTGAATAAGGAGTGGCAAGAGCCTAAGATTGAGGATTCTCAAGGCACCCCAATTCATATTCAAGGATTCCAAAGAGCCTAATCTTGGGGATGCCCCAGAAGGCATCCCCTCTTTCGTCTTCAATCCATCGGTAAATTTACTTGAGGCTATATTTTTATTCACCACATGATATGTGTTTTGCTTGGAACGTGTTGTATGATATGAGTCTTTTCTTCTTAGTTTTCCACAATAATCCTTTATGCACACATCTTTTTAGAGAGACACGCTGAATCGTTAATTTGTTAGAATACTCTATGTGCTTCACTTATATCTTTTGAGTTAGGCAATTTTTCTTTGTGTGCTTCACTTATATTTTTTAGAGCACGGTGGTGTTTGTGTTTTATAGAAATAATTGATCTCTCGTACCTCACTTATATTATTTGGGGAGTCTCTAAACAGCATGGTAATTGGTCTAGGTTATTAATTTAGTCCTAATATGATAGGCATCAAAGAGGGATATAATAAAAACTTCCATATTAAGTGCATTGAGTATTTTTGAGAAGTTTGATTCCTTGCATAAATTTTTGAGATATAAATATGGTAATGTTAAGAGTCATGTTATTAAGTAATTGTGATTTGTTAAAAATACTTGTGTAAAGGTTTGAGATTCTTGTAGCATGCACGTATGGTGAACCATTATGTAAGGAAGTCGGAGCATGATTTGTTTATAGATTGTCGACCTTTGTGTGAGGGTCGGGAGCATGCGATGGTTAACTCCTACCAACCTCTCCCCTATGAGCATGCATTTAATACTTTGATTCAATTACTAATAGACTTTTGCAATAAGTATGTGAGTTCTTTATGACTAATGTTGATCCCATGGAATATACGCACTCTCACCCTTCCACCTTTGCTAGCCTCTCTAGTACCACACAATTTTTGCCGGTACAACAAACACCTTCCTCAAAACAGCCACCATATACCTTCCTCAAAATAGCCACCATATATATTCCCTCAAAACATCCACCATACCTACCTATTATGGCATTTCCATAGCCATTCCGAGATATATTTCCATGCAACTTCCACCATTTGCTTTTATGACATGCACCATCACTTCCATATTGCATATAGAGTCATATTTTGTCATAGGTATCAAGTTGTAATTTTCTTTTCAGTTGTAAGTAAATAGAAGTGTGATGATTATCATTATTATAGAATGTCCCATGTGAGGAAAGGATGATGGAAGCTATGATTCCCTCACAACTGGGGATGAGATTTCGGACTTTAAAAAAGAGAGGCCAGCGAAGCCCAAATAAATAAAAGGCCTTAGATGCCCACCAAATAAAAAAAATAGAAAAGAAAAAAATGAGAGAAAATAGAGAAGGGACATTTCTACTATCTTTTTTCCACACTTGTGCTTCAAAGTAGCACCATGATCTTCATGATAGAGTGTCTCCTATTTTGTCACTTTCATATACTAGTGGGAATTTTTCTTTATATAACTTTGCTTGTATATTCCAAAGATGGGCTTCCTCAAATTGCCATAGGTCTTCATGAGCAAGCAAGTTGGATGCACCCCCACTTAGTTTCGTCTTGAGCTTTCATACACTTATAGCTCTAGTGCATCCGTTGCATGGCAATCCCTACTCAACCACATTGATATCTATTAATGGGCATCTCCATAGCCCGTTGATACACATAGTTGATGTGCGACTATCTTCCCCCTTTCCTTGACAACATCCACCATATTGTATTCCACCTATAGTGCTATATACATGGCTCATTCTCATGTATTGCGTGAGAGTTGATTTTTTTGAGAAAATAAAGGTGTGAAAACAATTGCTTGACTTATCATCGGGGTTGTGCGTGATATAAATACTTTGTGTGGGGAAGATGGAGCATAGCGAGACCATATGATATTGTAGGGATAACTTTCTTTTGACATTATATTTTGAAGTGATACACTTGCTTTACTAGTATGCTTGAAATGTTATTGTTTTTGTATAAATATTAAGCTTTTGTTTTGAGTCTTATGGATCTGATTATTCATGCCACAATAGAGAATATCACATGGATAAATATGTTAGGTAGCACTCCACATCAAAAATTCTGTTTTTATCATTTACCTACTCGAGGACGAGTAGGAATTAAGCTCGGGGATGATGATACGTCTCCAACATATCTATAATTTTTGATGATGGAATGCTATTATATTATCTATTTTCGATGTTTTATATGCATTAATATGCTATTTTATAATATTTTTGGGACTAACCTATTAACCTAGAGCGTAGTGCCAATTTCTGTTTTTCCTTGTTTTTGAGTTTTGCAGATATGGAATATTAAACGGAGTCCAAACAGAATAAAATCTTCGGAATGATTTTTCTGGAATGAAACAAATCAATAAGGCTTGGAGTGCACGCCAGGGCACCTGCAAGGAGGTCACAAGCCTGGTAGGAACGACCACGCCCTGGCCACGCCTAGCAGGCTTGCCGTCTCCTAGCAGGTCTCCTAACCCTATTATTCGTCCTATAAATACCCAAATATTCCCCCAACACCTAAACGAGACACGTAAATACTTTTCCGATGCCAGAAGCCTCCGTTTCCAAGAGATCCAATCTTGGAGCCTTTTCCGGCAATCTACTGGAGGGGTTTCGATCATTGAGGGCAGCTACATCAACTCCGTTGCCCCGCCAATGATGCGTGAGTAGTACACCATAGACCTATGGGTCCATAGCTAGTACATAGATGGTTTCTTCTCTCTCTCTTGGATCTTCAATACCATGTTCTTAATCATCTTCATGGGGATCTATCTGACATAATCCTCTTTTGTGGTGTGTTTGTCAAGATCCGATGAATTGTTAGTTTATGTTCAGATTATGCATGAACCTAATTTGAATCTTTTCTGCATTATTATATGCATGATTTCATATCCTTGTAAGTATGTTCGAGTTATTGGTTTGGTTTGGCCAACTAGATTGGTAATTCTTGCAATGGGAGAAGTGCTTGGATTTGGCTTCAATCTTGCGGTGTCCTCATCCAGTGACATAGTAGGGGTAGTGAGGCACATATTGTATTGTTGCCATCAAGGGTAACAAGATGGGGTTCTCATCATATTGCCTGAGTTTATCCCTCTATATCATGTCATCTTTCTTAATGCGTTACTCTGTTCTTCATGAACTTAATACTCTAGATGTAGACAGGAGTCGGTCGATGTGTGGAGTAATAGTAGTAGATGTAGAATCATTTTGGTCTACTTGATATGAACGTGATGCCTATATGCATGATCATTGCCTTGGATAACTACATGATTATTTTATTTTCTATCAATTGCTTGACATTAATTTGTATACCCACCATGATATTTTCCTTCAAGAGAGAAGCCTCTAGTGAAACCTATGGCTCCCGAGTCTACTTTCCACAATATATTTTTAGATCTATAAACCAAAAATACTTTGTTGCAATTTATTTACCTTTTACTTTCCGTTCTCGTTTACATCTATCTCTATTGGATCCAATCCTTGCAAATAATCGTGAAGGGATTGACAACCCCTTTATAGCGTTGGTTGCAAGAGTTTGATTGTTTGTGTAGGTGCATCCATTGGTGACTTGCTTGTTCCTCCTACTAGATTGATACCTTGGTTCTCAACAACTGAGGTAAGTACTTATCTACTTTGCTACATCGCCCTTTCCTCTTCAAGGGAAAACCAACACAAGCTCAAGAGGTAGCAGCAAGCATCGTGACATGTCCTTTCAAATCGATGACTTTGTATATCTCCTTGTGTCTCCCATGAAGGGCAATCAACGAGTTGGCATCAGATGGAAGCTTGCACCATGCTTCATGGCTCCTTTCAAATTTGTTGGCAAAAGAGGAGACCTTTCCTACTAACTTGAGCTTCCTTCCCATTTCTCAAATGTGCATGACGTGTTTCACGTATCTCAACTCTACAAGTGTTTCAAGACCCCCGAGCACACCGTTGATTTCCAAGACATTGATCTCCAAGCAGATCTATCCTAACATGAGCATCTAGTTGCTATCCTTGAAGAGACTGAGCACAAGACTCGCAACAAGTCTATCATGTTCCTAAAAGTGAAGTGGTCATATCATTCAGATAAAGAATCCACTTGGGAACGTGACGACCTTCTCCATTCTGAATATCCCGAATTCTTCCGCTCCAAGATCTCGGGTCGAGATGTTCTTGTAGTGGGGGAGAGTTGTAACAGCCCAAGTGCAACTTTCCAAATCTTGTAATCATTTCCTTGAGACCAAGCTTGTATGACTCTTCCATGTTTTATTTGAGTGATGAAACTTGCATTGTCATCCATTTTTCATCATGGCATCATTTCATTTGCATCATGCATCATCTATTGTTGCCATCAATATTTTTGTTGTTGTTTTATTTGCGTTGTGAGTGTGCTCCCCTTTTTCAACCTTGCCATATGAAGATCCAACTTGGTTTCACCCAACTTCCTAGAGGCCAAAGCACATAGCTCACATCTTCTTCTTATTTTAATGCTATGAAATTTTTGGGTTTTGCTTTTTCATAGGCTCCTCCAAAACTGTCCATAAATCATCAAATATGATGTAGGTCATGGGAAAATCATTCTCAGCCATGTGATATCCTCTCTCATTTTAATAACTTACAAAAACATATTTAAATGGTCCGAAAGAGGCATTTAAATAATTTTTCTTCTAAATTGGCAAAACCAATTTTGTTAAACTACAAATATTTCCATGGTCTCAAAAGTATTTTTGTTTTATCTTTAAACCCTCTCTTTTGTTCTATATTCCCCCTCCCATATTTTCCTATTTGGAAAATGGAAAGCTTTAGAGAGGGAGAGAGAGGACTTACCTGGGACTTCTTCTCCGCGCGGCCCAGCGAAGCGCAACAGCCTTGCATCCCAGCAACCCCCGCTCGAGTCGTCGTCTCCTTCTATGGTGCGCATCTAGCACCTCCACATCGGCTACCTTCGCAATTCCACGGTTGGAGAAGCTCCGAGCGCGCTATAAAATATGTCCAATGGCTAGCCCTAACCCTACTCCCCCATTCCTTCACTCTCCTTGACACGCCACCGCCGGTAAGTCTCTCCCATGACATAGCCATCACTTGTCTGCCATGACACAAGCAAGCTCGCCCTCGAGCTCGGGATAGCTTCTCCATCGCGCCTCCGGTCCTCTTGTGTCGCGGGAAGGGCATACCCATATCCCTTATTCTTCCTCAATGACGCACACGACACCAACACCCGAATCGACGCCGTCCTCGACCTCTTCTTCATCTTCTTCTCGGATCAGTAAAAGCACCAAACTCCTCGACACTTTGTCATTGCTTTGTTTCGTCCCCAATGTAGCCTTCATGTCCTAGGTATACCAGGTATATCCCTCTCCCTATCTACCAAAACCCTTGAGCTCTAGTGCCCCATACGCATAGCTATCTTCATGCCAAGTTTGTGCCCTCCATGCTTTGGTCATAGTTGTAGTGTTTGCGTACTATCTTTTTGCACTTATGTTTTGCTCCCCGCGGGCCGTATCGTTGACCCTCGCACATATGCCATGCACGCTCACGCCACAGTGCTGTTTCTCGCCCGCTAGCTGCGCCCCCAGCCTCTGTTGCTACTGTGCGCCTCGTCGAGTCGCACCAGAGTCGAGCTTCTGCTCGTGCCCGAGCATGCGCACACACATAACATTAGTGAGTAGCTATGTCACTTCACACTCGCGTGCCAATCCTTCATCCCGCCCGACCCTCTGCAACTACTTTTGCCACTACCTTGCTCGACGATGTTGTTGTGGAGCCCCGTCACGCGCCTTGGATAAGAAAGGCTCAACCTTCTTGCTTCATCTTGCACCAAGTCCCTCCTCCGTCACGAACACATCATCAGCGCAATGGCAATCACCTCTTCAACCATCCAACAGGTCGCGGGTTCGATTACCCATGGCCAACCTTTTGTTTTGTTCCATTTTTTTAGTTAGAACCCGACACCCCGCAAGTTCAAATAGTGTGAGGCGCCAAATAATTCACACACACATATCTAGCCTACTAGTAGCGCCACGTCTCTCCATCCAGGAGGTCTTGGGTTTGAAACCCAACCCCCTCCTTTTCTTTTTTTTGCTGGTTTTTTCTTTTGTTTTGAGCCAGATTCGGAACATGCCAAATGTGGCATGTCCTAGGTTGTCCTAGGTTTCATTTTAGGTAGGGAATTGTTTGATTTGGTTGTGTCATTCTTTTCTACAACAACATATGTTTATGATATATGAAAATTTGGTACAAAAATCCAACTGACCCATCTATGGCATTAATTTTTTTCATTTGAGCAAGTTTGTGTGAAAGTTGTTTTGTGCTAAGATGTCATTTTGTCTATTATATGTGATTTAATCCTTGTACCTTTTGAAATAGTTGTAAACACGAGATATGCCCTTTGACATGAGCACCAACCGCTGGTAATGTTGAATGCTATAAAAATCCATGCGTAGGTGTTGTTTTCTTGCTGCCAACATGCTATAAAATATTACTGTTTTGATATGGCCAAAATAACTCTAAGTCTAAAACTGCTCTATTTTGTTGCTATGTTTCCATGTGAATTGCCATTGAAGTACAACTCCTTTGTGGTTGCCCCAATGGAATGTTTTACATAGCATGATATACTCTACCATGTCGAAGCATTAGTTTTCATATATAGGTTTTGCATCATAGACTATTCTGCTGTCAAACATGTAGATCTGTAAACTATTGCTACCTTACTACCATGTTTTTTTCTAAGTCTCAGAAACCGCTTGTTTCAGATTGCCATGTTGTGTTGATAATAGCCAAGTTTCTGTGCATATCTAGACCTTGCTGGTGTTGGATGAAATATAGTGCATCATGTCTACTACCATGATGTTAAGTTTCATGCTATTATATGTCCTGTAGGATATAATTTTCTTGGTGTCAATATGCCTTCAGATCAACCTTGCTCTTTTAAAACTATTATTTTCACTAAGTCATAACTGTTGTTCTAATGGCCATCTTGTGAGCTCATTTGCTATTGATCCATGCTTCTATTGAATTTACTACTATGGGATGAATTGTTGCGCATCATGTATCCTACATCCCCATATCTTTGTTGTCCATTTTAGGTTGCTATAGCTTGTTGATTTGTGGGTTGCAATATGCTAAGTTGTTGTTTGAGACAGATTGTGTTGCATAATTGTTTTGCACTTTGTGTGAGTTCTACCCACTTGTTTTCCATGATCTTTAGGTCCATTTCAACTAGAATTTCATTTGCAGTTCAGTGGCATACTTGGGATGCCAAGAAATTGCCCATGGCTTCTCCGAATCTCTGTTTTGTCTCTTGACATGATCATGCCTATAAAAATAACTCATGTTGATGTAATGTCCAGAATACAAGATAACTAATGGTTGCATGTGAGGTATCACTTGATCCATGTCTACATGGATCAAGACTTCACTTAATATGACTAGATAGGATTGCCATGTTAAATACATGAAATTGTTCATGCATCATTCTTGGTTGTGCATCACACCTTGCTTGTGTGTTTATTTGGTTTTTTTTCTTTTATGGGTGGACCCAAGTGACGAGATTGAGTTCGAGGATCCTAGCATGAACACCTACGAGGACCCAACTCTTTATCCCTGTGAAGACCCTCCAGGCAAGATGATCGTTACCCGGATCATGATACTATTTTTGCTATGCTAGTTGTCTCTCTTCTTTCTTATGTCCCATTACCTACCACTTGAATGTCAAGCCTCCCACATTGCTTTAAATCCTCTAACTTCTCCCTTCCGAGCAAACCATTGATTGGCTAAGATCCGCTTGCTCAGCCCTTTCTTATAGCATTGCTAGTTCCAGGTGCAGGCGGTTCCATGTGTCAACATGGATATCATGGGATATCACAATATTATTGCTGTTTAATTTAATGCACATATATACTTGGTAAAAGGCAGAAGGCTTGACTTTTTCTCGGTGTTTTGTTCCGCCTTTTCCGCCATAGTTAATTGTTTACCAGTGTTATGTTCCATATTGAGAGCTCCTAACATGCTTAGGGTTGTTATGGCGACCCCCTTGATCATTAGTTTTGGGATAGAACTCTTTCGACAAGGCCCAACATTGGTACTACATTTACTTAACAACTTAAAAAATATGCATAGAGCTAAGCTACCCCGTGGATAATTAATCAACAACCCGGGCCACTGCTCCTCATGAGTGTTAGTACAAACTGGGCGATGTCCAGCACCCCCTACTCACCCAGGGTTTCAGCCAACCCGACGTCTTGCCCATCTGGTAGTGCCCTAAGAAAGAGATACGCGTGGCTCCTATTGGAATCTGGCCTGCCGGGCGGTCTTGCTAGATTTTCCCCCTTCTCGAATGTCTTGTGCATCGGGACTCTGAGGATATCTTGGGATATCTCGAGATTAAGGTTTTTTTGGCGCAAATTGTGGCTAGTTTGTGATGGATGAGTTGGAGCACCCTTGCAAGGTTAAATCTTCGTCAGAGCTTTTCCCGCGGTTATGTGGCAACTTGGAAATTTGCTAACACCTAGTTATTGTAAACTTGGAGTAAACTCAATTAAAATACACCAACCGTGTGCATAATCGTGATCGTCTCTTTTCAAGGAAGTTCGGAAAGAGAACACGATGGGGATATGATCGACTCGTAAGTAGGTGTTTCAGGATCACTTATTGACTGTAACTAGTGCTCACCCGAAAATGCGTAGAATCTCATCTTACTCTTGTACTCATAAGGCCTTGGGACCGAATAAGGATAGGACCGCATCTTGGGCGTTACAACCCCTCTATCTTACTACAATCTACGACTCTTTTCACTAATCTCTGTCACAAACACACTTTCACTCACACACATACGCATGTACAATCTCCACCGACCCTCTCTCTCTACATATACATGCTTACGTGTCTCCGGCATGCACACTCTCCTCACGCCTTTGTCGCACGCGGATGGATATAATTACAGCAAAGCATTCTGTAGGATACCACTCGCAGTTAGGATGGATGGTAATAAGAGGCAAAGATTAACCCAAGTCCGGGCCCTTGCAGTTGAGGAAACACCCTACTCTTGGTCATGTGTTTTTGTGATTGGGGTGCATACAAAGTACACATGAATACCAAAGGATTGTGTGTGTGTGTGTGTCTATACTATCGACGAACTAGGACATTGGCTTATATAACATACTTGGGGTCTAGAGTTAGAAATACTAGTCGGCTTTGTCTGTGAGTTAGAGTCCTCCACAACTTTGTTATCTTCGTCTTGTATGTCAAGTTCTCCATAGGTCTTCGTGTACCGCATTTGGGGCTGACCAATGTGGCATAGGATGTAACCGACATAGGGGTCCTCACCTCGACCCACAAGACCAAAAAATGTCATACCCACTAGACCTCACACACCCTCTACCCCTAGGTCTTGTTGTCTTAGCACACCAATACACACACCATTTCTCCTCATGTATCTGCCCCTTCTCCTTTGCATCAGGGCCATGGCCCAGGGCATGGTGACTTGTCCATTCGTTGACTATAGCATCAGAAACTCTATTCAGCACTGTTTAGTATTATAGCTCGGCTGTTGGCCCGGGGCATGTCTCCAACCTAGCTACACCTTGACATACACACCATGTCTCCTTGAGACATCCTCTCTCTCATGCTCTCTCTTTCTCTCATCACACACCACCTCTATCCACACCTCTCTCGAATAGGTACACATACCCTCTCCAGGCCCTCGAAAATACATCAACCATACATTCACCCATGTTACATCTTATCATGTGCACCCAATGATCTAAAAATATCTTTTTTCACTTCTACTCCGCATACAAGATTTGTTTTGAACGAAAACTACACAAAGTGTGACCGAAAAATTATATAAGAAAATCTACATCTATACAATACATTGAAGTCATCTATGAAAGATAGTTGCATGGTGCGTCCAATGTTATTTTTTTCATATTCTGAATGTTTATGTTTGTATCCTATAAAATTAGTCACAGTAAAGAGAAAAAAGGGCATCTCTCCATCTCTCTACACCCCTTTCATGTACGCGCCAAAACTATCTCTAGGCCCTCTAAAAGTAAGCAGTCGACACATTCACACATGTTCCATCGTTCTCGCGTGAGATAAATACACTCACGGTCATTGTATTTGAAGCTAAAGCACAAAATGGTCACTGGACTTCAGAAAACGCTCATTTTAGTCACCATACACATTTTTGTGGTGATTATACGACTATTGGATCACCATGGAGCTCCGTATTTTGTTGATGACATGATCAATTGGCCAGCCAAAATACTCCACGTGGTGCAACTAGTGTTGAATTTTGGCCCACATCATCTCCCTATCATAGGTCCCACTTGTTAGCGGGTATAAGAAAGAAACAAAAGAAAATAAATTAGTGCTCAATGGGGATCCATAGTAGAGACCTAATGTTAGGAGCCCCCGCGCACTATCCAAACGTAGTGGAGACGAAATGTTAGAGTTTACAAGTTCAAAAGGAAAAGGTTGTACAATGAAAACACGCACATCAGGTTCACGTTCAACCCCACACGATCGGTTAGGCACGATGCTCACTCAAGGGAACATTCATTGACATGTGGGACGGCATGTGAGGAAACCAATGATATGAACGCTCCACGACATGCCGCGTGTGGACTGAGTTATTATATATGCTAGTACTACTAAAGATGGAAGGGCTACTAAAGATAGGAGGGCTACTCAGAAAAAGTGAAAGAAGTAGGAGGTACTATAACATAGAATCCAAAATTTTGATGAGCATGTAAGGTGGTCCATATAATAAACTAATGTACAATACTCCTTGAGAGATAATGTGTTCTATCTAAAGTATACTACTAGAGTATATTGGGGTGGCATGCGCCAAAACAAGCATTCACGTCTACTACCGCACACGCCACCACACCGCCAAAAGAGGTTGGTGCAGTTGGCGGGCTGTTCGGTATGCCTCATTTGGGAATAAATGATGACCAATATTTGCAAAGTTTTGAGTTTGGCGGTAAAACCCGAGCCTATGTATTTCGAATAGAGATATCTCGGTGCCGAATACCAGCCCTGCAAAATTGCCCTTATGTTCCCAGTAGCTTCTTGCCCCACCCCGCCTAACACATTCAAATATCTCACTGGCCATGATTTTCTCTTGTGTGTTTTAGTTTTTAGGGATATTTTGTTGTGGGAAAACAAATTTAAATATCACTAAATAATTGGTATCCGCAGTATTTTGCGGGGACACGGCTGAATGGCCTCATATGTGTATAGTAGTGTAGAGTAGTAGAAGTAGTTTAGTGGTAGTACAAACCAGCATGTGTCACAACTGACACCAAATTTTTTGGAGTCCGTGGACCGACGCGCCGCAAGTGGGGTGAGGGTTTGCCAATAGTCGGTTTGCTCAACAACGGTTAGAAAGTCAGTGAAAATGCAAGACAACACAAGTTCCCTAGCTTGAGAGGTGTGCCGGACAGAGCGCGTGGGGTTGTGACACGAATGCGGATGGCTTTTCAGTTTGAACTTGTAAGTTGTAACATTGGTTTTCCTCCTTGTGACAACCGATAGACAGGAATAGCGACTGAAAACCAAGTATGGAAAACTCCCCTGCCTATCGCACGGGAAAAGACTCGCCCTCGCGTTTTAATCAGGGTTTGCATCGATGGACCGGGGAAAATAGTAAAACAAACTGTTACAAGACGTGTCTTGTACTCCTCCCCCATAAGAGGTGACATGTTCGCTTTCATAACTTTTCTAATCCCTTATGTCAATATGTGGGACATCTACCATCCGGGTCCAGGTGCCATGCACCAAATAACAATGCAGAATGACAGGGGACGCACTCAGGTTGTAGTGTGTAGTAGTAGTGAGCAACGAGGTGTCAAATCACAAACACACACCTTTGTAGTATAAATTGGACGAATGAAGCAACCATCACTTCACTCCTTGCTGAATCCGCTTCTCCCTTATCTTTTTCAAAATAAAAAAACATGTGTTGCTGGTGCCATTGTTCTCCGCCATGAGGGACGCGCATCATCTTAGTTCAACACTGGCTCTTCAGACCGTGTGTTATTAAAATGACGGGCCAAGCTACCCCTCCTATTGCGTCACAAAGCACCTCCTTTTTACTAATCTGGATATCCTTTTTTAGATCAGTAGCAAAACCAAGTGGCATGTTTTATAGTTCAATAGAAATGGCATCACAATTACAACATGCTTGTTGTGTTGGCTTCTTAACTCCGTAGGGTCAGCCTACACACGAAATGGCACACACTTACAACACGCATTTTGCTGACATGCATGTCATCCACCATCATGGTTGTCAGTGAACTAGGACATGGGTACCCAGTGCCCCTGACTTATGCACAGGCAGTAGTAGCAAAACCCATCAACATAGGTGCAAACCCAACAAACATCCAAGACCAAGACTCCGGCAAGAGAAACCTACAACGGGCCAAGAAACACCGGAAAGATCAACGCGACGGCCGAAGAAGGGACCGAAGCACGCCAAGCATGTCCCCGGTGCCTGCCGGGGTCCGTGGCTGACACCCTCAAGAATACACGACAAGCCATCCCCTGGCAAGTGAGAGCCGATCGGCCACCGCTCCACCGCATCACAAGGCCAGTCACTTGTCGATGCGGTGTCAAGCTCCGAAGTGGCTAAGTGGCTCTCGCTAAGAACATAGCAACATGTTGGAAGACATATTATGCCCCCCTTGACATCCGTCCAGAGGCATGTCAAGTTGTGGTGTAATAGTTTGCTAGAGCGGTGGTAGAAGCTTGCCGAGGATGCCCCGACCCCCCGCACACCACCTGGATTGCATTTATGGCATTTTTTCCTAAGTACCAGTGTGAGGTATGATAGATCTTTTATCTATCTAATCATCAGATAATCCGTGTTTTTCCATTGTGGTTGCCCCTTGATCTATACTAGGAGGCCCAAGGCAACCTAGCTAGAGATTTAGACATTTGGACACTTGTACTCACATAGCAGCTCCCCTGAAGGTAACCCTTGACGAGCTTGTGTGTTGCGTGTTCTTCGTGTTCCTCTGATCAATCTACCAAAAGTAGGAGTGGGGATTTATGCTTGACAGCGGCCCGAACCTGGGTAAAACACTGGTGTCCCGATCGCTGTGCTGTCTCACCATCTCCACTCTTTGTGCATGTGATCTCGCCCTGTCGAACCATAAAGGGGATTACGACCCCATAGGTGATTGAGTGCATCCTACCCCGACATCTTTGGCATGCCAGGTAGGGGGCATCATTTGTGAGTACCCGAGTTCGTGAGTAGCGAATCGATCTTCATCGTCGTCTTCTTCATCCATGGCTGCCAAGAAGAAGTTCGATGCAACCGCACATCCCTCCACTTCGAAGGCTCCCTCACACGTGGCTGCGAATGCCATTGGCACCGCGACAGCTGTGAGCGAGACAAGCATCATGGGAGACGCGGCTGGCGAAGGCGGTGCCACCATCGTGTCGCCCGCGGCTGAAGTTGGAGTTGGGAACGTCAAAGAGGAGCGACAACAACAACAACCTGGTGAGCACGGTGCGGTGCCGCGTGTGAAGGGAACAACCAATCTCCACCTCCCTGCCGCACCGATGGCCGTGGCCGCCACAGCGACGCCCAATTTGGAGCAAGCCGTGATCCCCTGGCTGCGCCTATCACCGGCACGGCAACTGGGTGTCCGCCTCGTCCAGAACAAGATGGAGTGCCCAGCGGGGCCACAAACCCATGGGCTCCGCCTCCTCCATGTCAGACCGCCCAGCAAGTGGTGCACGATGGCAAGAACGTGACGAAGACCATCCTAGTTCCACCAGAAGCCGGGCGATGTTGCGGTCCACCTCTTTCGCCATGCCGGACACGATATCAGAAGCAATGGCGCAAGCCAAGCAACTGCTAAACTTCCCGCCGACGGCTGACAAGATCAACGAGTGGAGAGCTACCATCTAGAGTTTTATCTTCTTCGTCGAAGCCAACAAGTCCCAGCATGTGGAGCCGTCGCGATGCACGTGCATGTCGATGGCGGCCTGGGCCGGAGATCGTGTCGAGGGGGCCACGCCCACGGTGCAGTGCCCTCTGCAATAGAAGACCCAGGGACATCCACAACAAACTTTGCATGCTGACGAGCTCGACGAGGCATCTATGGCCTTGTCTGGCCTGCACGATCGCCGGGACCAGAGGCATGCCCTGGAGGATCAGTAGAAACAAGACACACGCATCACCATTGAGCAGCGTCGTGAGGCACACCGTCAGTCTGATAAGCGCAATGACCCAGGTGCTGGCAACCCTACGCCCAGTGCTAGGGGGTACATGCATTACGAGGTTGGGTGCCCTGCCTTCACTCGCAAGTTGCGACAGATCCGCTGGTCGTCAACTCGAGCTTTCAAGCAAAGCTGGTGGAGAAGTATGACAGAAAACTAAACCGGCATAATTATTAGGCATCTACACGATAGCCATTCAAGCCGCTGGAGGAAGAGCTAAGAAGGTGCTCGCCAACTATTTCCCTTTGCACTCAAGCCAAACGTGAGATCGTGGCTAATGCACCTGCCAGAAAACTCAATTTCATCATGGGATGACTTGTGCAACGAGTTCATCAGGAGCCTGGGCAGCCCGACTATCTGCAAGTCCTTCCGGAGAAGGAGGGATAGAATTTGCGGAAGCATACCCAGAGATTCATTTGAGTGCACCACAACATTCCAGAGATACATCCAGCAGCCATGATTGTCGCGTTTCATTCGAACATGCATAACAGGAGGATGCAAACAAAGATGAATGTCAGACTCCCCAACACAGTCAATGAGCTATACACATTGGCATACAAGTGTGCTCGTGGTGAGGAAGGAAGGCGACTACCTGGAGAGGAGGCTAGCGTCGAAGTCGACTTAGATGATGACGACGATGCCCCTGTCTCGAAGGGAAAGAGCCGAAAGCGCAACAAGAAGCGGAAGGGAAAGGCAGTGTTCGTCGTTGAGAGCTCTAGTGATCTTAGCGGAGGCAAGAAGGCCAAGACTGAGACCCCCGGCAAGCGAGCTGCCGTGTGCGCTAATTGCCGGGAGGCCGCTGCCGCAGAGAAAACCGGAAAGTTCAACAATCCATACTGCAAAATCCACCGCACCAGAGCCCATGCTCTCCAAGAATGCCACCAAGTTGAGCAGCTTGCTGAAAAACAAAGGGCTGAGTATGAGAAGTGCAACAAGGAGAAAGGCCAAGACACTGTTGTCTTGAAGGGTCGTGGCGGCAGAGGAGGCCACCGCAGCAAGGTCCCGCAGTCGAAGCAAAAGCCAGCCAGAGGCCATGAGAAGAAAGAAGCAGATGATATGAGTGAGCATGAGGATGACGAGGAAGATTCTAGTGATCGAGATTTCCTCTCACCGCCAGCTCAAGCAGTGGACGCGTGAGATCAATGCTATAGAACCAGCTGCAGAGTCCAGAAGACCACTTAGATGGTCCCGCACGCCTATCATCTTTGACAAAGATGACCATCCTGATCGCATCACTACGGTCGGATGCTTGCTGTTGTTGATTTCCCCGACAATCCGCAATCTCAACGTCACCAAGATGTTAGTTGATGGCAGGGCAGGATTGAACCTAATCTCCCCTAAGGTGGTTGAAAGGCTGCAGATCCCTGACGGAGATCTCAAAGCTACGGGTATATTCCAAGGAGTTAACCCCGGTAGGAGCCGACCCAAGGGAAATATCACTTTGCTTGTGATGTTCGGCGAGGAATTGAACTACCAAACTGACAAAGTGGTATTTGATGTAGTTGAACTTCCATTGCCTTACAATGTAATTCTTGGTTGCCCAGTTGTGGCGTAATTCATGGAAGCATCGCACTATGCTTACAACACCTTGAAGATGTCAGGGCCCATTGGAATCATCTCCATCCCATCTGACAAGAAGGACGTAGTCATATGCATGAACAATATGTATTGAGACACGATAACAGCTAAGGCTGTGGAAGTTCCAGCTCCCAACAAGGATTCAAAGAAAGCAAAGAAGTCTAGCATGAACACCGGCAAGGACTCCGAGAAGGGAAGCACGCCTCTTCGGAGTGCGCTGCGCTTGACGATGACCTGCCGGATAGTTCCACTAGCAAGAAGTCTAAGGTCACCTATCCTGAGACGAAGAAGATCCCTGTAGGGCTGGATGGCACTCGTGGTACGTTCACCATCACCGCCACCCTTACTGACAAATAGGAAAGCGAGCTCGTTGCCTTCCTGCGGGCGAATGTCGATGTGTTTGCTTGGCAACCGTCTGACATCCCTGGTGTTCCCAAGGAGGTAATTGAGAACCACATTGCTGTCGGCCCTCATGCCAGACCCGTCAAGAAAAAAGTTAGGAAGCAAGCCTTGGAGCGGCAGCAATTCAATGCCGAAGAAATCAAGAACCTTGAAACAGCTAGTTTTGTCAGAGGAGTGCTGCATCCAACTTGCTTAGCCAACCCGGTAGTGGTGCGCAAGGCAAATGGGAAATGGAGGCTCTGCATAGATTTCACTAACTTGAACAAAGCATGCCCAAAGGACCCTTTTCCCTTGCCGCACATTGATCCGATTGTTGATTCCACTCCTGGGTGTCACATACTCCAGATACCACCAGATATTTATGACTAAGGAAGATGAGGAAAAGACTGCATTCATACCCCTGTGTGGCATGTACTGCTTCGTACGTATGGCCTTTGGCTTAAGGAGCACTGGTTCTACCTTTGCTAGAGCCGTGCAGATTGGATTTGGACCCCAGTTGCACAGAAATGTGGAAGCCTACATGGATGACATAGTAGTCAAGAGCAAGGATGAAGCAACTCTCATACAAGACTTGGAAGAAAGTTTTGCAAACCTGCACAAGATCAATTTGAAGCTCAACCCTGATAAATCTGTGTTTGGTGTCCCATCCGGCAAGCTTCTTGGGTTCTTTGTATCTTGGCAAGGAATAGAACCAAATCCCCAGAAGATCAAGGCAATTGAGAAGATACAACCACCCAAGACCATCAAGGACATCAGGCATTTGACGGGATGTGTTGCCGCGTTGAGCAGATTCATCTCCAAATCCGCTGAACGTGCCCTGCCATTGTTCAAGATCCTGAAGAAGGATGGCCCGATTGACTGGACCCCAGAAGCAAAGGCAGCGCTGCAAGATCTGAAAGCTTACCTTTCCTCTACTCCCACCTTGGTCGCTCCTAAATCGCAAGAACCGTTGCTACTATACTTGGCGGCAACAAATCAAGTGGTTAGTGCAGCGCAGGTGGTGCAGCGCGAAGTGGAGGAAGATGTAGCCGCTTTGACTAATGCTACCGGGGACAAGACTGAAGCATCCACGGGAGGACCCAACACTGACCCAGGGGAACCTCAGTGAGGAGGTGAAAGCAGTCCCAAGGAAGTGGGGGAGAAGAAAGTGGTGCGGCGACCCGTGTACATTGTCAGCTCCCTATTGCAGGGGACTAGATCGAGGTATTGTGGAGTACAAAAGCTGATCTTCGGCCTCATGATGGCCTCGAGGAAACTGCACCACTACTTTCAAGCCCATGAGATCACAGTTGACCCACTTTTCGCGGCAGCGTATATTGAGGAACCCTGAAGCCAGTGGTAGGATAGTTGAGTGGGCGCTAGAGCTGTCAAGTTTTGGACTGAAGTATGAGAGAACTTCCACGATTTAGAGCAGGGCATTGGTGGAATTCATTGCAGAATGGACACCCACGCTAGACGAATAGGTTCCTGAGACAATTCTCCATGACAAAGAAGCATCCAAGGATTGGATTATGTACTTTGACGGTGCTTTCTCACTCCAGGGCGCCGAAGCTGGCATACTCCTCGTCGCCCCCACTTGAGAGCACCTCAATTATTTGGTTCAAATGCACTTTCCCAGGAAGGAGGCCAACAACATCACCGGTGAGTATGAGGGGCTCCTGGTTGGACTCAGAATCGCGGTAGAGTTGGGAATCAAGAAATAGATCATCAGAGGAGATTTTCAGCTTGTGGTTTAGCAAGTCACTAAAGATTATCAGAACCCATTGATGGAAGCATACATTGAAGAAGTAAGGAAACGAGAGAAGCACTTCGATGGATTGCAAGCCGAGC
The DNA here is from genome assembly GCA_022496015.1 of Hordeum marinum. Lineage (NCBI taxonomy): Eukaryota > Viridiplantae > Streptophyta > Magnoliopsida > Poales > Poaceae > Hordeum > Hordeum marinum. The sequence goes on along the minus strand of CM039675.1, from coordinate 137,198,735 downwards.
ATGTGCCATGAGCGGAAAACAACATCACTGATCATCTATCGAAGTGCGTTGCACAGAAGCTTCCTGTGGAACCAGGAACTTTTGTCCTCCGCCACACTCAACCATGAGTATTCCTGTCAGCGATGGCGAAGAAAAGGAGAAAGATGAACTCCGGAAAGAATTTCCTGATAGAGATTCCCGAAGCCGCTGGTAGAGAGGCTGTAGGGGGAAATCCCGTTCCAGTTGGTGAGTAGCTCCCTCCTGTAGAACCCCAGATTTTTGCGGTCGAGGCAAGCGATCCCAGGAACGAGGAAATGCCTTTAGTCCTTGTTGTTGAGCCACAGGATCCAACCTGGGCACACCATATAGTCCATTTCCTTCAAATAGGAGAACTCCCCGAAGATCAAGAAGAAGCCGAAAAAGTAGCCCGTCAGTCAAGTATGTACCAGTTTGTCGATGACACCTTGTACAGAAGATGATCCAATGGTATGAAATTGAGGTGCATCTATCGGGAGGATGGACTAATGCTGTTGGAAGAGATTCACAGAGGCGTATGTGGCTCTCACATTGGAGTAAGGGCCCTTGCCGGGAAAGCCTTTCGGTAGGGTTTCTGTTGGCCCACTGCCCTCCAAGATGCAACTGATTTGGTCACAAGCTGTGAAGCCTGCCAGTTCCGTTCCAAGAATATCCGTCAACCAACACTAGCTCTCCAAACGATCCCATTATCCTAGTCATTCTCGGTCTGGGGGCTCTATATTTTTGGCCCCTTTCCCCTCACTGTCGGGGACTTTGAGTTCTTGTTGTGACAATGACAAGTTAATAAAGTGGCCTGAGGTGGAGCCAGTGAGAAAGGTGACCACCCAGTCAGCTATCAAGTTCATGAAAGGACTAGTGTGCCGTTTTGGAGTGCCCAACACAGTGATCACTGACAATGGAACCTAGTTCACGAGCCGAGCCTTCATGCAATACATCCAGAGCCTTGGAAGCAAGGTCTCCTTCGCCTCTATTGCCCATCCAAGAAGCAATGGGCAAGTCGAAAGGATGAATGCTGAAGTGCTGCGAGGACTCAAGACATGGAATTTTGATAGGCTGTGGATAAGAAGCAAGTGCTGGATAGGTGAGCTGCTGCTAGTTCTTTGGTCCCTCAGAACGACGTCGAATCGAGCTACCGACCATACGACCTTCTCCCTCGTGTATGGGGTGGAAGTAGTGCTCCCCACAGAACTCATATACAGGTCACCTCGAGTACTTGCCTATGATGAAGTACATCAAGAGCAGCTGCGGAATGACGATGCCATGCTCCTCGAGGAAGATCGTCTCCGGGCCGCTGTGCGTGTTGCACGCTACCAGCAAGCCCTGTGCCGCTACCATAGCCGCAGGGTCCACACCCGGAGCCTTGAGGAAGGCAAAGTTGTCCTTAGGTGCGTTTAGTCCGCCAAGGGTACCAACAAGTTGATGCCGAAGTGGGAAGGCCCTTATCGGGTAGAATGAGTCACCAGACCTGGCGCAATCCGTCTGGAGACCGAAGATGGCACCAAGGTGCTTAACTCATGGAATATTGAACATCTTTGTAAGTTCTACCCGTGAGGCGTGGCTGCCGGGCTCAGACCTCGGCATCCACCTTTTGTGCAAGTCTTGTCGAAGTTGCATGTAACCCTTTGTACAAAGCCAGGCGTAGACCCTGTGGAACATTAATAAAGCTAGGCATTGCATCATATCATCACATTGCATGTTCATTATGCATTTTTATGATTGCAATGTTATCGCTTTTAAGTACCAGAGACTAGCTATAGTACTCATTGAGCCTATAATCCTTGTTGTCGCATCCTCTCTTCAGGGATGGAGGCTTCTCACTCTACATGTTTGACCCCTAGGAAAACATAGGAGGAGGGCGAAGGAACAAGGACGACGCCCCAACGTACTCCAGAAAGGGATACTGTCTAAAAAGATAAGTCTAATCGCATATCCCAAGCTCTATGTTGTTTTCTCCCTTAAAGGAAACCCTTGAAATCCTTTCGATTGTTTATGATGGAGTCCTCCACGTGGTGAAAACCCTTGCCGGGACGAGCCGTCCCCCAGCTCCTGATACTTATCAGCTCTTGGGGCCACGCCGATACTAACAAGGAGCCCTGTCGGGAAACGATACCAGCCTGCTGCCGGGGGCTTGCTCCCCCTTTGGTGCTCATGGTTGTTAGTGACCTGGCAAGCGGTTCTATGTGGCAAGGACAAACAGACAAACGCCATACAAACAAAGGGAGGAAAGGATAGTACTTAAGGAAGAGAAATAACACTCTTTCATTCTCAGTACAAAATGGATAAAGATTACATTAGAAGGCGCCTCTTTAATAGCCCTTTATTTGACTCTCTCCCCTAGAAACAAGCTACTAAAGGGAAAAAGGACAATAGAAGAGCCCCATCAGAAGCCCATCCCGACCCCGTCAAGACTAGCATGGCGAGGATTGGCAGGACCAATGGAAGGGAAGACAAATCCGAAGTCCACGAGCTTTCCGGGATACATTTTGGGGGATAAGGAGGCGCCGAAGTCAAGAAGCCCCAACAAATCGCTCTACCGAGGGAGTCTAACGATGAAGGTGCGACCAATGGTAAGCTTGAGCCCGAGTCGGCATACTCTGACTTGAAGGCTTGGGCTCGCTGTCGTCATCTTCACCAACACTGTACTCCTCGTAAGTATCGCTCGAGGCAGAGCTTACAACATCACTCGAGCTCTCTTCGCAGCAGTCAAGGCAAGCGCTTGAATGCCTGTAGACCTTGACGGAGAGCATGTTGGCCTCCACCAACTTGAAGCGGAGTACGTGCCCACCCATGAAGTTGTGGGCACGTGCAAATGTCTTCTACCCACGCCTGAGGAACATGACCCAATGCTCTGGAAACTCGACGTCCACCCGCAGGGCGCTATGACAAAATTTGTGCACCCGCAACCACACCGCTTGCGGCTTATCGACCTTCATCACCCTAGCGAAAGTGTGAGGGAGAGGCAAGAGACTGCGGGGAGGGTTGCGCCACCTGATGATGAACTCCAGTGTTGTACCTTTAGTGTGCCCCTCCACGGGAGGAGGGTCCAACAACGGAGGAGGAGCGGGCGCAGCACTCCGCCTTCCCTGACCACGGGCCTCGCGCCGGCCTTGTCCTGTTCCAACACTTCCATCGCGCGCGTTGGAACAACCCTCCACCTCCATGACTAAAGCGGCGACATGATCCCGACGGGAGGCCCGCATTACCACGCCAGAAGCTAGGGATCATCCTGGCCCCTAGTCATGGTGGTGATTGATGCTTTTGAAGACAGGAGAAGGGCGATGTCTGTGAGTTTGGATCCGAGGAGGAGAATGAGATGGATGAGCATCACCCCTCGTGACCTCCCAATTTATAGGGGAGGGCGCGGGGGCTGGCACTCCTCCACTCCAAAGGTCGCCGTCCGTCTTCACCAATTCCACTACCCACGATCACGGGCGAACAGGTAACCGCCCCATTGCTCCAATCCATGGCGCTGCAGTTTCTGCCAAGACCAAGCCTTTAAGTCACGAGCACCCACTGCGAACTCCCGGTAATGCATGCGGCGCGAGTGGCAGAAACGACCTGAGGTAGTGGGTCAGTGCTGACTAGTAAGTTGGCGGTTACTCCCTCAAATTGCACGCCTGTGCGTAAATTTTGGGCCTGACCCAACGGCGTTGGGCGAGCGTGTGCGAGCCATACCCCTGGGCTCCTGTCAGTGCACTAGGACATGGGTACCCAGTGCCCCTAACTTATGCGCATGCAGTAGTAGCAGAACCCATCAACATAGGTGCAAACCCAACAAACATCCAAGACCAAGACTCTCGCAAGAGCCACCTAAATCAGGCCAAGCAACGGCGACAAGATGAATGCGATAGCCCAAGACGGGCACAAAGCGTGCCAAGCATGTCCCCGGTGCCTTCCGGGGAACGAGGCGCTCACACCCTCAAGAAGACCCGGCAAGCGCGAGCCGATCAGCCACCGCACCACCACATTGCAACACCAGTCACATGTCGATGCCGTGTCGAGCTCCCAAGTGGCTAAGTGGATCTTGCTAAGCACGTGGTGACACGTTGGAAGACAGATTATGCCCCCTTGACACCCATCCAGAGGCGTGTCAAGCTGAGCTAGAGCGGTGGTAGAAGCTTGCCGAGGATGCCCCCGCATGCCACCTAGACTGCATTTATGACATTTTGTCCTAAGTGCCATAGTTATGTATGATAGCACTGTTAGCTATCTAATCATCAAACAATATCTGTTTTGACATTGTGGTTGCCCCTTGAGCTATAAAAGGAGGCCCAAGGCAGCCTAGCTAGAGATTCAGACCTTTGGACACTTGTACTCACTTAGCAGCTCCCCTGAAGGAAACCCTTGTCGGGGTTGAGCGCCGCATATTTGTCGTGTTCCTCTGATCAATCCACCAAGAGCAGGAGTAGGGTTTTACGCTTCACAGCGGCCCGAACCTAGGTAAAATACCCATGTCCCAATTGCCGCGCTGTCTCACCACCTCCGCACTTTGTGCATGTGATATTGCCCCTGTCGAACCATAAAGGGCCTTATGATCCCATAGGTGATCGAGTGCATCCTTCCCTGACAATGGTCCACGTGACATGCACCAATTATAGTGTGGATCAATGGGGCTAACACCCGGTCGTAGTGACACAATACTAGTAAGTGATCAATTAGGCGTCAAATCATAAATCCAGCTTTCCCGAGGTAAGATGGATGGATTAAGCAACCATCATTTCACTCTTCGATGAATCCGCTTCTCCCTTGTCTTCTTCAAGAAACCCACCACAAGCGATTCTTTATCTATATATACTATCTTTAATGATATACCATACTAGTCTATCTAGTACAAGAATTTTTGAACTTGGATTCATTAATGTAGATTGATCCAAAACATTGATCTGGAAGCTGGAGCTTCCATGAACCGCTAATCATACCAAGACTCAGTGGATTGAATGGATAAAAATGTCTGGATTCGCCACCTGCCTTCGAGTGCATGGAGGAAGTATACTACTAAATCCCCTAGTTGGCTCATGTGTGATGTGTATGTGTATGTGTGTGTTGCGTGTGTGCGTTGTGTGTACGTGTATGTGTGTTTTCTGCATGTGTATACGTGTACGCATATGTGTTGCGTGTGTATACGTGTACACGTGTGTGCTGCATGTGTGTACGTCTACATGCACGTTGGTGATGTGTGTGTGTACGTGTACATGTACGTGTACGCATGTGTGATACTTTGTAAACCTTCTTTCTCCTCTAGTCCTCTTGCTATAACAAGTTTTTATAGTAATCCAATAAACAAAGATTTTTGGTGATCCTCACACTGGTTTGGCTCTAAAGGCACACTACGATCAGCTCTAAACTCTATAATAAAAGTAACCCTTTGACGTGATTAGAATGCATGCGAGCGTCACTGATGAATAGGTTGCTAGTGTGTGTGTGTGTGTGACGGGATAGGTTGAGTAGACTAACTACGTGCATGAGTAGTGCAGCAAGCAGGTCGGCAGTAGTATGCAATTGTACTTTCCTTACAATGATAATCCACCGATGGTTCTAGAGAACATTAGTACGCTCCACTTGCAACTCTAGCTACGAATCCTGGTGTTCTAAACCATCTGACTGGCTCTATCAATGTTGCTCCTTGGTATTGAGATTCAAAAGTTCAAAACCGTTACATTATAAAAAAATACTAGGCAGTTCACATGATGGTTTTCATGTTCTGGGATTAGACAGTGTGTGCATGTAGGGCCCATGTAGGCGAGTCCAACCAAAGATGTTATATGAACAATATGTCTCTAATGTTAGTCTTACAAATATCATCAATCCCATTTATTTTAGATTATCAATTCACTTCCAGCTACAACAATACATATATTTGGGTTACTCCAGCTGAATATTTGTTGGAAAAAAACTGTAATAGCAATTCCTCTATATAGTGCCTAATGTAAATTACTCCATCTCTTCCAAATAGAAGTGGAGAAATCTACGCTATTGTGACGGTCGTGTGAAAGCAAAACTTCTTCCTGGTTTTGGTAATTAATAACAACATATACTTCATTGGACTAATGTTTCCACCAAGTATATTATAGGAAAAGTTCAATGATGGATTGGCAAAGGATTGTGAGGAGATTCCCTAGATGCAAGGAACATCTATTTGCAACAAGCTTGAAGATTCTACATTTTTTATGTGAGAAAACACTTTTGAGTCCATAGGAAAGCCAATACTATTAAAAGGGGATGAGGTAAATATGATGATCTGGTTGTTCAAGTGCTTGGAGATCAGCCACCAAAAATACAAATGAAATTCTCCCACAAATATTTTGACCAAACCCCACAGTCCAAATTTGGTGCCACCAATATTGCCCATTCGGCCCTACCGAGTTTTGCCTCGGACAGATGCAAAGCCAAACCATAGCATCTCGGTGACACACACTTTCATTTTAGTGAAACTGAAATCAGTGACCAAATTTTTGTCTCCCATTTGTAAAAATCAGAATTTTTGAGTTTTAGGAATCAGTGACAACGAGATTGGTAACTGCCCAGGTCATCCAAATTTGGTCCCACCGAGATTTATATATGGTCTCACCGACACGCCAAAAGTTGTCACATTTTGCACTACCGAGTTTTGGATTGGTTTCACCGACTTGGGTAATAATGTTCTAACAGTTGGGTTTTTGGAGATGACTATATATATCCCTCCACCAGCCTCTCACTTGTAGAGGAAGCACTCAAAGTAGACCAACACTTATCATATCCATTTTTCTTAGAGAGAGCCACCTACTTATGTGTAGAGATCAAGATCTTCTGCTCCAACCATGAATCTTAATTCCTAACCCCCCAAGTTGCTTTCCACCCAATCAACCTCTTCTACCAAGCCAAATCCATGAGAGAGTGATTGAGTGTTGAGGAGATAATGTTTTGAAGCATAAGAGCAAGGAGTTCATCATACTACCACATCTATTACCTTTTGGAGAGTGGTGTCTCTTAGATTGGTTAGGTGTCCCTTAGGAGCCTCCACCTTCATGTGTGGAGTTGAACCAAGAAGTTTGTAAAGGAAAGGAGATCGCCTACTTCGTGAAGATCTATCCATAGTGACGACAGTCCTTCGTGGATGGAAGCCTTTATGGAATAGACAAGGTTGCTACTTTATGCACCCTTATTTGTGGAGCCCTTCATGGACTATCGCGAATGATACCCTCCGTAGGTTGAAGTCTCCATCGGCGTGGACGTACAATAACACCACCTATCAGAACCACGGGATAATTCTTCGTGTCTCCAATTGTGTTTGATCCTCCTATCCCTTCCTTCTACTTTCATGTGCTTGTCTTTACTTTCCGGTGTTGTACTCTTAGGATTGCATGTGTAGGGTGTGATTGACATGATACAATTGATAAAACTTGCCAACAACTAAAATTGGGAAAAGGCTAGATTTTAATTTGGTCAAGTAGTGAAATCACCCCCTGTAGAAAAACTTTGGATCCTGCAGGTGGTATTAGAGCTTTGGTCTCCATTGCATTGGTTTCACAACCTAGGAGAGTATGGCGTCTAGTGAGGGAAATTATCATCTAGAGGTCCATATTTGATGGTACAAACTTTGCTAGTTGGAAGCATAAAATAAAAATGCATATTATTAGCCATAACCCTGCCGTTTGGCTGTTGTTCGTGTTGGATTGCAAGGTGAATTCTTTGGTGGCGGAAAGGAACTGGTCGTGAAGCGACTGCAGAAGAATTGAAGATGTTGTAATACAATGCTCAAGCATGTGACATTCTATTCAACTGCCTATGCCTTGGGGAGTTCAACAAGATTAGCTGTCTTGATAATGCAAAGGAAATTTGGATACTTTGGTTGATATGCACGAAGGTACTGAATCCATTAGGGAATATAAGTTGGACGTCCTACAAAGTCAACTTGACGAGTTCAAGATGAAGGATGGTGAAGGAGTCACAAAAATGTACTCTAGGCTTACTCTCATCACAAATGAGATTGTGGGCTTAGGAAGTGAAGAGATGATTGATAACTTCATCATCAAGAAGAACCTTAGAGCCTTGGATGGAAAGTACTATACCGTGTGCACATTGATCCAAATGATGCCAAACTACAAAGATCTCAATCCCACGGAAGTCGTTGTTAGGATTGTTTCTCATGAGATGTCTCTCAAAGACAAAGAAGAGCTTCACAACAAGTCAAGCGGTGCATAAAAAGCTTCAAGTGACACTCCCACTACTTCAAGTGACAACCTTGTTACCATTGAAGAGATAAGCCTCATGGTCAAGAAATTCAACAAGTTCTACAAGAATAGAGGAAACGAGATAAGCTCCACCTCAACATTTGAAGAGAAGCGTTCATACAGTCGTGACCAGAATTGTTACAATTGTGGAAGTCCCGGACACTACTCCAATGAGTGCATGCCACAAGTCTCTGTTCCAACGAGATCCCATCTAGAGACGTTTTCCGGTACTCTACCAGAGGGGGAATCGATTGTAGAGACCTTCTTCGTCGAACTTGCTTTCTCTCTCTCTCTCTCTCTCTCTATTTGATATTCAATACCATGTTCACCGTGATCCTCGCGGAGATCTAATCGGTGTAATCTCTTTTGTGGTGTATTTTTGGGATCCAATGAATCATGGGATTCATTGAAACTAATTTAACATTTTTTGAATTCCATTATGCATGATTGGTATAGTTTCATATTTCTCTTCGATCTATCGGTTTGATTTGGCCAACTAGATTGATTTATCTTCAACGGGAGTGGTGCGTTGTAAAGGGTTGAATCATGTCGTGTTCTATATCCCAGTGCAGAAAGGGACAAGACACGTATTTATAATTTTCCCATTAAGGATAAAATGACAGGTTCTGAACATATTGCTTGTCCTATCTTGTCGACATCATGTCACCTTGCTCCAAGCATTACTCGGTTTGTTATGAACTTAATACCATAGATGCAGGCAGGAGTTGGTCATTTGGTGGCATAATAGTAGTAGATGCAAATCGTTTCTTCCTACTTGTTCAAGGACATGATGCCTATATAAATGATCATTGTCATGAATAACATGTCATAACTATGCACAATTCTATCGATTGCCCAACTGTAACTTGTGTGCCCATCGGTATGCTATGTTCAAGAGAGAAGCCTCTAGTGAAAACTATGGCCCCCAGGTCTACTTAAATATAAATACTAAAATCCTAAAAATACTTTGATGCAATTTTTTTACTGTTATTTTATTTTACTTTTATATCATCTATCTCTATCAATATCTAATCTTTGCAAGTAACAAGTTGAAGGGGCGTGAGAACCCTCTTACCCGTGTTGGGTGCAAGTGTTTGGTTTTGTGTGTGTAGGTCTTGTTGAAGGGAGTTTGATTGGTTCTCCTATTGGTTCAATAACCTTTGTTCTCATTCAGGGAAATACTTATGTCTATTGGGCTGCGTCTCCTCTCATCCTTGGGGAAAATCCCATCATAGCTCACAAATAGCAGGAAGAATTTGTGGCGCCGTTGCTAGGGAGACATCATGAAACTCTTGTGAGATCCCTACCCATAAATTATCTTTTACATGCTCTACTTTTTATTTTCTATTAAATTTTGCTTTATTAAAAAACAAAAAAAAATCTATTTGCTTGCTTGCTTAGTTATCTAGTTTACTTGTTTGCTTGCTAGTTTACATTCTTGTCATTATTGCTAGTTCTCCTTCTGATATGCCCTGTCCTCCTTACCTAGGAGAAGGCTCAAGAATTTCAATTTTTAAACATTTGAGTGATGAATCTCTAAAGGAGGCTCGGGATAGATTATTAGAATTACAAACAATGGATAATCCCAAGAGTCAAATCAATCTACTCCTTAGAAGTTTTTATGTTGGTCTACCTCTTGCTCATAGACGTGTCTTGGATTCTATGTTTGAAAATGATTTCCTTGCAAACAATACTTTTGACACTGATGAAAACATGAAGAGTATATTTGGACAACCAAAGGTAGAAACTATTTAACCTACCATACTAGTAAGCTATCATAAAACTGAGCTAATAAAGGAAATTAAACTAGTGTGGAATACAATTTTGTAGGCTTGTTTAACTGATTTTAGAGAGTTTATGGAGGTACAGTTAGGTCAGGCGGCGCAATGAGGGGCCCACAAGGTGACATGGTGTACCTACCCCCTCCATGGGTGTGAAAACTGGCATAGCTCGGGGTAGGGGGTCTCGAGCTATGGATCTCGGACCAATTGTAACAGGAGCAAGGAAATGATGTTTACACACCTTTGGGCCCTCTTGATGGAGGTAATACCCTATGTAATGCTCTTTTTTATATTTATGGAGAAGTATCAAGTAGAAAGTTGATCTACCTCAAGATCGTCATATGTGTTCTAACTGTAGGGCTAGGCGAATGATATTGTGTTGATGTCCCCTATATGGGATAAACCCTATGAGTTATATACACGTTATGTAGGGTATCTAGGGTTAAAAAGGTTGGTATCTTGGCGTAGAGGTGGTAGGAGAAGTCTTGGAGTATATGCCAAGCCTTCGACAAATGTAGTCTTATACGGCTTCCGGAGTCTATGTTGGGAAGAATGAGGCCCATCAGTCTAGTCCAAGGAGCATGGGATGACTTGGTTAATACCTTGTAGTCTAGGTCACCCTTAGTAGCCCCCGAACTGGTATTATATGCTGAGGACGATTGACTTAGTGAAGATAACCTCGGATCCGAAGACCTTGGCTTGATAGATGAGTTCCCCTTCAATAATTCCTAACTTTCGATCCGCTCTCAATAGAAGCAGTGTCTTATACACAAGACCTAGCCAAGATCATACTTTACCTGAAGAGACAAGGTAACTTAGCCTTGAAGGCCTACCATGAAGGTGTGAATAGTGCCATCTAGTCTGACAACTTTATTGAAGTGGCGCACCCCATGACGGGTCGAGTAGTTACTGCCTACCTTGAATCATGGCTCGAGGCAGCCTTTTTACTGGCACGTCCCATTGAGGTGGAGATCGCGCCCGTTTTCTTAGGGATATCATCAAGATTTTGCTTCCCCCCATATGCCCAACGACATCTTCTGTGGGAGTGACATGTTTATTGGTGTGGTAAGGGGGACTCTTTGCTTTTCAACAACCTATAGGAGTAAAAAAGAGAACGGTGCAAGCAACCATGCTCTCACCCCCCCGCGCGTTCTGCTTCATCTAGCTCTAGCGCCGAGATTCAATCTCGCACCCCGTTTTCTAGCCAACCCCAGCTCCCCCATCCAGCCATGGTGGATACCCTGAAAGGGCATTGGGGTGGTTCATCCGTGACAGAGGGCACCATCTTCGCGCTGCGTGCTAGGGTACCCACTGCACCCACCCATGCAGGGGATGATGTTTTATTATGGGCTCGACATTCATGACATGAACCCGAACACCATCCTTCGCCTCCTCCATCACGGTCCGCGTGGCTTCCTCCGCTGCCAACCGCATTTCGGCCTTTGGAGAAGACCTTCAGGGTCAAGCCGAAGTCCAGCGGCTCCAATCTGGCAGAGTGCGGAGGGTCCATAGTCAGCAAGAATCAGAATGTTAAATGGTTCCAATGCACCTTCATCAAGAGGTGGAGGAATGGCAGCACAAGTGATTTTACATCACTGAGTTGCTCGCTCCCAGCCAAACCAAAGTCCCAACTGTTTTGGCCAGGCCCCCAAGGAGGCTTAAGTCATGGGCGGAGAAACGCATCCTGGGGGACACAAATGATGTGTAGACACTGAGAAAGAAGATCAAGTGGTGGTCCATCAAGAAGGACCTCCAGCTCGCAGAGGTGATCAATGTCATGCAAAACCGTCGGGTCCTCCCGCTCCAACTTCTGGCCAAGCCGATGTGGGAGTATAAACCCGAGGAAGCGAGGCCCATCCTCCGCTTTTTCCACACCAACCTAGCCGACTTGTGGTCATGGATACTTGAGCTTCCCATGGACAAGATCCTTGAGGAGGGGCAAGACCTCGGCTTCGACGCAGCTCATGAAGCCCCACTAGTAAGTGTTCTAACACATGCATTTAAATTCTTCTTTCTTCGCATGGTAAGTAAGATTTCAATGAATAGTTTTGCTTGATATGTGCAAAAATGGTGAGCCAAGATGGAGGCCATACAGTGCCCAACCACATTGCCAAAGGAGGCAAGAACCCCTCTGCTCATAGCGCTCCTAGTCTACGAGCCACACGTGATGATACCAAAGGGGCCGAAGTCCCAGAGGGGCAGGGCATATCTTGCAAAGCGGGAGGCCTCGGTTATCCGGTCTGAGGAGACCCACACCTCTCCCATCCATGAAGATGCGAAGGAGGATGAGGATAAGGATGACCCTTCCCTTAAAGGGAAAAGGGAGGTATCAGAAGATGCTGAAGTTGGAGCACGGCCCAAGGGCCAAAAGAGGGTGAAGAAAACCTCGACTGGGGCAGCCAACAAGTCGTCAGGGAAGACCATGCCCTCTGACGAGTCCAAAGATGATCCCCTCATTCCATGGAGGAAAAATCGGCACCCCAGGTGTAAGTCATTGTTTTCCATGTTTTGTATTTCATTGGATCTGCATTTTAGTAGGAGTGAACTCATACGAGCATCTTTCCGCGGTCCGCCAAAGGTGCACCCCAGTGATTCTTCAAGCGGGCTGCCATCTGCCAGCGGGACCCCGGATGCTTCCAGTCCTCCACCAGCTTACGATGGCCAGGGGAGGCGACTTCTGCTCTGGCTCTCCCGGTTGACACAACAGGGGCCGTAGGGTCGATCATCATGGCCGAGGTCGACGCCTCGTTCCCGCAGGGCCAAATTATATGATCCCCGAGGTCGTCCAGGGAATGTTGGGCCAATTGTCGGCCCAGCCGGGTTGCATGAGGTCTTCAAGGGCTTCATTACAAGATTTAAGGTATTCTTTTATCCTTGTGCTAAAATAACTCTTGTGTTGCATTTAATTTGCAAATCCATGTATACGTTGAGGATATGTTCTTACGGTCTTCTAAATGGCCGGGTGAAAGTGCGTTATATTGACTAGAGGTGGGTGAATAGACAATTTTTACAAATTCTTCATTGAGGAATTACTAGTTCGGGAATTTTCAAAGTAACGAAATACTAGCAGTGGAATAACTACTCAAGTGCATGCATGATAGAGTAGTAGCATGGTCATCATGATGAAATGGAACAGACACAGAGAAAAAGTAATGTGAAAACAAGATAAGTGGGCGAAAGACAAGGTGACTAGAGAATTTGAGATTGAGGAAATTGAGAAAGTCTTCGGTAAAAGTCTTCAAATAACAGCGATCAATTTCATCAGCAAGTTAAATAGGAAATGAAATGATTTAGGAAATAGAACCCGAAGCTTGGTGAAGGCAATAATTTGATGACCCAGGTCCAACTGTTGTGACAGCCGTACGTCTGGTTTGGAGCAGCTTGGTATTTACACCAAAGGACACATAGTCCCAAGACACCCAATGCTTTCCTTATTCTCCCTGAGCTAAGGTCACATAGACCTCGTACACCACTCGTGGTAAATATTCAATGTAGATTTCCAAACCTTCACAAACTCGGTCATCCTACAATCCGCAATTTCCTCTTGGATGCTCTAGACCATGATGCCTACCCGTCTGGAAGATGCACACTCTTGAAAGGTAACAAGCGTCTATTCCACACATGAACAGTCTCTTTAGTGATGCTCAATCACTTTGGGTTTTAGATGTTTGGGTTTTGGGTTTTTTCTCACTAATGATTTAGTCCCAAAGTCTTTGGAGGATGGGTTGCTCTAAATGACACTTTTCAATCTCTCTCGGAGCAGCCAACCAGCTAGTGGTTGTAGGGGCCGAATATTTATAGCCAGGGTGCAACTTGACATCATATGACATAAATGCCCCTAATGACATGACCGTTAGGTGGAAAACATATTTGGATAGCTAGAGCGAAGCACATCAACGGTCGTAGTTTCAAACTATGAAAGTCCTCAGGGCTATCATGTTCCTCGCTATAGGCAATTCACATTGGAGAAATCCAAACTCCTTAATCAGAACAATTTCCTCAAAGACCAGAAGAACATCGTCTCTGTCACTGAAGACTTGACTGAACTGTAAGAGATTTCCAAAGGCTTCACTCGAAGGATTGGGTATGTGTAGGCTTTGACATGAGCATCACTTGGAATTTTTTCCTTCGTATTACCCGGACCCACTTTAACAGTATGGTGTCCCTATCACTCAAAAGAAAGGAAATGACACAAGAAAACTAAAGTCTTCAGGCTTCATAGTCCACACATCAATATATTCAAGAACACACCAATTTCCTCACTTTCAAAGTCTTCAAGAAGGGATTCAAATCAGCTCAAGACATACATTTTTAGGGATCGACATTCGTCAGATATATCAAACTCCTTAGAAACTTATAGAACCTCTCTACACTCACAAACACATTAGTTGCTTAACCTATTGATAGTGCGTTATATTGATTAGAGGGGGGGTGAATAGGCGATTTTTAGAAATTCTTCACTGAGGAATTACTCATTGAGTAATTTTCTAAGTGACGAACTACTTGCAGTGGAATAAGTTACTCAAGTGCATGGGAAACAAAGCAATAGCATAGTCATCATGATCAAATAGAACATGCACATATTATAGGTAGAGTGATACAGGATAAGCAGGTGAAGAACATGGTGACTGAAGAATTTTAGATGAGGAAATGGAGAAAGTCTTCAGACAGTAATGATCAGTTTAATTAACAAGTACTAAAGTAAATGAGGGAGTTGAGGAAATGGAACCAGGATCTCGTTGAAGACAATGGTTTGATGACCCAGTTCCAACTATCGTGGCAGTTGTACGTCTGGTTTGGAGCGACTTGGTATTTAAACCGAAGGACACATAGTCCCAGGACACACAGGCCTTACTGTATTCTCCTTGAGCTAAGGTCACACAGACCATGCCCAACACTCGCGATAAGTCTTCAAGGAAGACTTCCAAAACCCTCATAACCTTGGTCACCCGACGATCAACAATTTCCTCTTGGATGCTCTAGACCATGACGCCTAACCGTCTGGAAGATACACAGTCTTAAAGGTAACAAGCGTCAGTTTCACACAGGAACAATCTCTTTAGTGATGCTCAATCACTTTGGGTTTTGGTGGTTTGGTTGTGGTTTTTTTCCTCACCGATGATTTTATCTCAAAGTCCTCGATCAATGGGTTGCTCTCAAATGAAAGTGTCAAGTTCTCTCTCGGACCCCACAACCAACTAGTGGTTGTGGCGGGGGGGGGGGGGCTATTTATAGCCAGGGTGCATCCTAACATGATAAGACATAAATGCCCCCCAAGCATATGAACATTATGTGGATAAGATATCTGGACAGCTGGTGCAAAGCACAACACCGTTCAAAATTTGAACTATCAAATTCCACAAGGCTTAACATATTCCCCAAGGTAGGCAATTCACACTGGTGAAATCCTAACTTCTCAGTTATACCAATTTCCTCATAGACCAGAAGAACATCGTCTTTGTCACTTAGGAACTTGACTGAACTGCAAGAGATTTCCAAATGCTTCACTCAAAGGACTGGGTATGTTGAGGCTTTTGAAATGAGCACCACTTGGAAACTTTTCCTTAGTTTTCCCTCGACCCCCTTTAACAGTATGGTGTTTCCTATGCCTCAAAGAAAGGAAATGAAACTACAAAAACAAAAGTCTTCGTGCTTCATAGTCCTCGTGTTATTATCTTCAAGGTCACACACAATTCTTGAGCTTCAAAGTCTTTAGGGAAATACCAAAGTATTCAGCTAAAGACATTCCTTTTTAGGGGTCGATAATCTCCAAATATATCAAACTCCTCATCGACTTATATAACCTGTGTACTCTCACAAACACATTAGTCCCTTAATCTATAAGTCTTCAATACACCAAAATCACTAAGGGGCACTAGATGTAGTAACAATTTCCCCCTTTTTGGTGATTGATGAAAATAGGTTAACTTTTCAGCAGGGATAAACATATGAATTTTAAGTACTCTGTTTGAGGAATTCAATTGCAAGATATAGAAGAACTTCCACTAAAGATGTGCTTATTTGAGGAATTTGCTTTGGACTGCAAATGCACACGGCATGATAAAATCCTGGAGAACTCCCCCTATATCTTGTAATCCATACACGCATTTAATATATAACATGAGGAAATTGAAATGGATGATGGAAAATGGTGTCTAAAGAAATTCAGCATGGGTGCATTGAAGAACTTGAAGAAATAAGCATGCAGAAAGCAGTTTAAAGTATTAGACCACCACCGGACTTAAGTTTACAACTCGATCAACAAACACTTCAAAAGAGAGAGAATCGTAACTTAAAAAACAACCCATATATAGAGACCCACTTTAATAGTAACTCAAATTCCCCCTTTCTCTTAAGTGAACAAAAGGGATGAATAATGAGTACTAACGCCCCTGAAGAATTTCATCTTGAAGGTGGTGGAGGAGCACCAACATTATTGGGGTCGTTTTTCGATGCAGGGCCTTCAACAGTGTCATCAAGGTCCCCAGCTTCATCCGTTGAGCACAATGAAGAAAATGAGCTTGCAAAAAGATGAGAACTTGAACTTTCTTAAATTTATTCTTGGGTTGATATTCCTAGTCAAAGTCTTGCTGAAGGTCCATCGCAGCAAGTTCTTCAGAACTCTTGAGATGAGACAGGATGGACCATGAGCGATTAAAGACTTAATGAAGATAGTAGTGATTCTTCCTCATAGAATTATGCATCACAGTCATGTCACAAAGATTTGAAGAAAACTAACGCTTTACCAATTTGTGGTTGCGATCAACCTTCTGATGAAGACTAAGAAGAAGTTCATGACATGTCATCACTCTTGGAGTAGTTTCTCGAGGCTTTTGTGCTAAAGATTTTGCGGCAGAGTACTGGGATGCAGTGTCATCATTTTTAGAATATGAAGCAGCTTGACAAAATTGGCCATCAAGGGGACGGGAACTTCATCAATGATAGTTTTTCCCTTTCCCTCTATTGAGGAAAATGTGTTCTTGAGGACTCCAATCGGGGGCAGAAATCCGAAGAGATTCTCAAAGTCAGCTTGATAAGGTATTGAAAATCTTGCCCTGATGAATTTCATGATCCAAGGAGCATATGTCTTCAGTTCAGAAGTAGATAGAGCAATGATGGACAAAATCCTCATGAAGAAATCATGAAGATCTATGGGAACCGCATGGACAATATTGAATAGAAAAATCTTCATGATTCCAACCACATCTTCTTCTTTAGAAATCTAACCTTTGATGGGGCTGAGGGTTTTGGTCAAGATTCTGTAAACTGTCCTAGGCACATAGAGAGAATCCTTCACAAGGAAAGTTGTTCTTGGTGCGTGGCCAGGGGCCAAAGGCTTCATTAGCACTTGCATTAGATGATTTGGAAGTTCAGGTTCTTCAAAGAGGCATCTTGCGTCTTTTTAAGGAATACTGACTGGGACCACACGAAGAAATTTAGTTGTTGCAGCAGTGTAGTGTGTGTCTTCGGTCATCCGGTGAAGTATCCAAGTGTTGACATCACGGGCATTACCTAAGATGTGGAGCATGGCATAGAACTGAATAATGAGTTCTTCATTCCAATTGCATATATCAACACAGAAGGGCAGCAAACCAGGTTCATGCAAAACACTTAGTACTGGGGAGAAGCACGAAATAGACTCCATATCTGCATGAGGAATTTGCCAATGCCCGAAGACTCTGTCTTTGTCAAATAGCATAGCACCATAAAAGTTAGCCTGGGTTGAAGTCCAGAACCTCTTCTGACGAATCCTGCATGGGTCATATGGATTTGCACCCATGAAGAAATGATGTTCATCATAGTAATTCTCCTTGAGGAATTTGGGTCTCTTTGCATCTTTGAAGGTTGAAAAGTCTTGGGCTGAAGATTTGGCTTGAAGTGCCTGGCTATTTCCCTATGCACTAGAATTGCTTCATCCTGAGGAACTTCAACGAGTGGTTCTTCAGGTGTTGTCTGGGTGACATTTTCTTTAGATGATGCAGCTGGAAGTTCTTTAGCAATAGACCGAACTGGTTTATGATGTTCATCTAACCCCGTGAGGATTTCAGTTGGGGCAGGCAACTAAGGAACTTGAGTAAGAGGAGTGGTCATTGGTGAATTTGGGTGTGCAGGTTCCCAGTATTCATCATTGATGATTGGAGTTGTGGATCCAATGATCACATCCTCTTCAAATTCTTCGATTCCGGCTTCTTCAGCTGTGAGTCGAGGCTGAGGCGATGATACTTGCAGGGGTGAATCATTTGCTTCCATCTCAATTTCTTCATCAATATGCTCAGTGGAAGAAGCAGACTGAGTTTCTTCAATATCCTCAGGAATCACATGTTCCTCACCAAAGGTGACAATTGCATATGATGGCACTGAAGAAATTCGGGTAGCATCAATTGGTTCTATTGAGGAACTTGGCAAAGTCCTCACTTTCTTAGGAGCTGAGGATTCTGCAAAGGTTGATGTTTTCCTTTTGTTAGCGGCTTTCCTCTCCATAGCATTGGTCTTCTTTGCTTATAATGCAGAAGGAAGTGGGTCTTTCCTCATTCTTGATGATTTTGATGTAGGGGCAGATGCTGGAGGTGGTGCAGTTTCTTCAGGCACGACTGATGCAGTCATCCCGGCAGTCTCAAATTCTTCAGGCACAACAAATACTTCAGCTGGCTTGGCAATTTCTTCAGGCGCAATAGTGGATGTTGCCCTGGCAGATTCTTCAGCAGCCTGAATTTCTTCAGCTGCTCTTGCAGATTCTGTAGTAGGCTAAGCATATGTTCCAGCCTAAGGAATTTTCTGTTGCGATCAAGCTGCAACCCTTGACTTGTGGTCCTTGATCGCTTTTTCAGGAACTTTGACGATTTGGACCTTGTCTCCTTGCCACTCTACATAGTAGCGACCAAATTCATCACAGAGGCCTTTGATCTCCTTTTGTACAAAGACAAGTTGATCCGGCGTCAGCTTAACAACATCATTCTTCATGAAGCACTCCTTCTTGTACCGAGCCTTCTTGGCCTGTCTATCCTTTTCAGACATCCATTTTTCATCGACAATGAAAGCAATGAGGACATGGTCTGGAACAAGAGGCAACTTCAAATCATCAATGGGCGTGTTAGGGTCCTTGTGCCAAATGTCAATAAAATTGAGCACAGTCTTTGGATCCAGCAACAGAGGAACTTGAGTGCTCTTTGCCCGAGCCACTCTCTCCTGCTTGTTTTTGATGATTGCAGCAAGTCCCTCACCATCAGCTTCATCAGCCTCAGATTCTAAGGGAACGTGAAATACCACTTTCTTCGGATGAGGACTTGGTCGTATGCCTTGTCCTGTAGTTGCTTTCACCTTCATTAGAGTAGGACTGGTTGATGAATGTGATTGAGGTGAAGAACTTGCAGAAGCCCCTGAAGCAATTGAGAATCCTACAGTCCTCTGACATGTCGCAAGGTGCATTGGAGTTGAGGACTTTGTAGCTGCAGCTGAGGATTGTGCAGCCACAAAAGGCATTGCTTAAGGGTTTTGCAATGAGGACTTTGAGGTTTAGGAACATGGATCTAAGGGCATTGAGCTTGAATACATTGACTTCACTGCTGATTTCGTCGACATGGCCTTCTTCGAAGCAGTTCCTGAGGCAGAGGCCGTAGCAGCAGCAGCAACTGCAGTAGCAACAGAGTCTTCATTGAATTTTGTGACATCTTTTGTAGAAAGCTTCGCCAACTTGTCTTGTCCTTTTTCCCACTCTTTGGGAAATTTCTCACCTCTTCTGATGCTTGAGAGATCAACTATTTGACCTTCAGCCAGTGGAGGTCTTGGGTAGGGAGGTGTAACTACGAATTTCTTCATGTATTTTGGAGTTACATATATGTACTCCTTCCATTCTCTTGCCCATCTCCTCTCAATCTTCTTCAAGAAAATTTTGCGCTTGTCTTTGGATTTCTCCCCATATATTTGTTCATCGGGGGTGCAATAGTCAGCATAGATATCCTCTAGGATTTCAAGGGCACTGTTCAGTTCAACCTTCTTCCATCCTTTCTGAGGTCTTTTCCCTTCAGCCATTTTCTTCAGTTGAGGAATATGAACTTTTGAAGATTCTGAAGATGTATGCAAATTTTCTTCAAGGAATGCTACAAATGAGTTAAGTTGATGAGAACCTAGTGATTCATCAACAAAGATTTTGTCCCTGTGAACAGAGTATAGGTGCAAAGAATTTGAAGAGGTCATATGCGTTCTCAGAAATTTTGAAAAGATTAACAAGTTTGAGGAATTTCACCATTGATGTCTTGAAGGATTTCACTAAGTGTTGTTAACTTGGGTTCTAGAGTTGTGCAGACTCTAAAATTTGCACAATTGAGGAATCTTTTGAAGAAAATCATTACTTAGAGAAATGAATCTAGGGAAATAAGTTTTAGGTGTTCTTATAAATGAATTGTAGAGGAAGGAACACCTTTTGAAGACTTTCAGAAATTTATACGAATCAAATGCAGTAATAAAATTGCATTTTAATTACCACTGATGAAGAACACGAAGAATGGAGAGAGAAAGGAGTGACGTTCGTCAGTTCAGATCTCTCACGCCCTAGCTTGGTGGAGGGAGACAAGTACAACAGCGGCAGAGTGAGGACTTCCATGACCGGTTCGAGTACGATGATGGTGAGGTCGAGGAAGCGAAGCTCTTCCTATTCGACGATGATGAGGTTAGTGGTGACGCTAGGTCTTGTGCTCGGGAGAGATGGAAGTGAGGTGTAACTCGAGCAGAGTGAAAGGGAGGGGTTATATATAGGGAGGTGAGAAACTGATTGACCCAAAGATTTTGGACATGTATACCCCTGACCCTTGCTATCCTATCGACATATGTCACCCACATACTAAGAAGTGGAGATAGTGGGGAGATCGTGGGTTATCCAGTCATGGGAAGTGGGATTGGTTAGAGTGGCAACTGCCAAAGTTGAAGTTGAAAATTTTAGCATTTTGTTCGCAAATTCTTCAGCTGACAGAGACATACTGAAGACTTTGAATAGGTTTGAAAAATAGTGCCTATGAAGAATTTTTGAATAGACTAGGTTGAGTTTAGCATAGAGGTGGAACGGGTCTGATCACATTCACTTAGAAGAAAATCAACTTGAAGAATTATCAATAAGTGAATGCTAGTGAGGACACTGAAAACTCAGTTGTGTGTGTGTTTGTGTGTGTAGTCAATGAAGAATACCAGTTGCATAGTTTGAAGAATTTGAAAATTTGAGGAATTTGCAAACTTGAGGAATTTGCAAAATCTGATGAATTTACAAAATGACAAAAACCGAAATTTTGAATAATTTCAACTATAGTGAGCAGCTGGCTGTTAGCAGCCCGTGCACCAATGAGCCGCCTCGGAGTGGCTGCCACCACGAAGCATCGGCATCCATCAGCCGGCGCAGCCAGGGGCACATGCCGCCTCCGTGGCGCGAGTCGCAACAGTCGGCGCCACCTACTGTCCGCCCCGAACTCTCGGCTCGGCTCGGACCACGCGTCCTCCGCAGCGAGAACGACGCCTGCAACCGCATCGACAAACTCGCGCAATCCGCCCTCCTCGAGGAGGAGGGCTCGATTGGTTCGGCCTGCTTCAGCCCCCGGATTTGTACAGAGTCGTTCCCAACCGGCTTCACGCTCCCTAGGGACACCCCGAAATACAACGGGGCCGCCAAACCCAAGGATTGGCTGATTGACTACAGCACCGCGGTGGGCATCACCAGGGGGAATAAGCGCGTAGCCGTTCGCTACGCCCCCCTCAAGCTGATCGGTTCGGCCTGCACCTGGCTCAACAGCCTGGCGGCCGGCAGCATCAACACCTAGACGGACTTCGAGGAGGCCTTCGTCTGCAACTTCACCGACACCTACAAGTGGCCTGGCCGTCCCCGTGAACTCGCCATGTGCGTTTAGGGGCCGGACGAATCCCTCCGCGACTACCTCACCCGGTGGACCGAGCTCCGCAACTCCTGCGAGGGGGTGCACGAGGTGCAAGCCGTGCAATACTTCATCGAGGGCTGCCGGGATGGCACCCCCCTCAAGCATAAGCTCATGTGCTCCGAGCTGGCCATGCTTGGTGAGCTCATGACCAAGGCTGACAAATACGCCACGGCCGATATCCGGGTCAAGACGACTTCGCCCGCCAAGGCAACGCCAACGTCGGCCACGACCCGGCCGGCCACCGACAACCGGCAGCCACAGAACAACAAGTGCAAGAATGACCAGCCGGATCCCCACTATGGGAGACGGCAGGTCAATGCCGTTGAGGATCAGGAGCCGGCTGCCCAGCCTTCCGGCCAGCGCCAGCGCACCGGCAAGGCTACCTGGCAGACAAAGCTCACCTTTGAGCAAATGCTCGATCTCCCCTGCAAGAACCACTTAGGGGCCAAACCCTCTACGCACACGCTCCGGCAGTGCATCTTCTCACAGCGATTGGCCCGAGGGGACAGCCTTCTAGCTCCCCCCGTGCCACCAGCCCGCGCGCCGGCCCCGGCCCAAGCTGCCGCCCCGGCGCCGGCAACGGCTCCGAATGACGGTCATCTAATCGACCAGTTCCCCAACCAGGACAGTTGCTACGTCGTCTTCACCAGTGAAGAGACGGGAAAACACGCTCAGCGCCGGCTCCGCCATGAGGTGAACACCACCATGCCGGCAACTCCCTAGTTCATGCATGTGGCGGAGAAGCCTGTCACTTGGAGAAAGGCCGATCACCCTTCTATGATGGCGAATCCTGGCAGCTACGCCTTGGTCCTTGACCCTACCATTGCCACCAAGGAGCAAACATGCCGCTTCTCGCGGGAGCCGATAGATGGAGGCAACAGCACCAACATTCTCTACCTCAACACGATGCAGAAGCTAGGGGTGAAGATAGAAGACTTGCAAGCGAGCCGGACGGTTTTCCATGGCATTGTGCCTAGGAAGTCCTGCTCCCCTATTGGCAAGATCACACTCGACGTCCTCTTCGGCTGACCCGGCCATTTCCGCCGCGAGCCAGTGCTATTCGAGTTCATGGACCTCGCGAGCCCCTACCACGTTTTGTTGGGCTGGCCGGCTCTTGTCAGCTTCATGGCGGTCCCCCATTATGCTTCCCTCAAGCTCAAGATGTCGGGCTAAAAAGGGATCATCACCATCAAGGGCGACTACAAGATGTCGCTCGAATGCACTCGAGACTACAACTGGCTGGCCGAGCCCTAGAGATCGCTGAGGAGAAACGGCAGCTCGACCGGCTCGTGGCCCTTGCTGCCAGCCGTGCCGGCTCCACCCTCGCAATCCACTGGCGAGGCCTCCCTCTAGACATCCAAAGACACCAAGCAAATCCTGGTCGACCCGGCCAACCCGGCTCAGTGCGTCACCATCGGCTCCCGCCTCAACAGCAAATAGGAAGGCGAGCTCGTCAACTTCCTCCGTGAGAATCGGGACATCTTTGCATGGTCCCCCAAGGACATGCCGGGTGTTCCGAGGAAGTTCGCCGAGCACAAACTCCACATCCGGTTGGACGTCAAGCCGGTTAAGCAACCTCTACACCGCTTCTCCTCAGAGAAGCGGCATACTATAGGCAAAGAGATCGCTTGGCTGCTCGCAGCCGGGTTCATCATGGAAGTATTCCACCTGGACTGGCTAGCCATCCCAGTCCTGGTACTGAAGAAGAACAAGACCTGGTGCATGTGCATCGACTACACTAGCCTGAACAAGGCATGTCCCAAGGACCCATTCGCCCTGCCATAGATCGATCAAGTCATCGAATCCATGGCCGGCTACGACTGACTATCCTTCCTGGATGCCTACTCAGGCTACCACCAGATCAAGCTGGATCCGGAAGACCGGCTCAAGACCTCCTTCATCACGCCCTTCGGGGCCTACCGCTACATCACCATGTCCTTCGGCCTCAAGAATGCTAGCGCCACCTTCCAACGATGCATGCAAAAGTGCCTCCTGCCTCAGATAGCTAGGAACATCCACATCTACGTCGACGACATCGTTGTCAAAACCAAGAAACACTTTAGCCACCTCAACGACCTTCGGGAGACCTTCGCGAACTTACGCGAGTACAAGATCAAGCTCAACCCGGAGAAGTGTGTCTTCGGTGTCCCTGACGGACAACTCTTGGGTTTCTTCATGTCCGCCCGCGGCATCGAAGCTAACCCCAAGAAGATCAGCATGATCGAGCGCATGCCGAAACCGACCTGGCTCCGCGACGTCCAGAAGTTCACCGGCTGCCTCGCCTCGCTTAGCCGGTTCATCAGTCAGCTAGGAGAGAAGGCCCTGCCCCTCTACGGGCTCCTTTGCAACACAGCTCTGATCGAGCCGGGTCAAACCAAGAGGCTGGGCACCTTCGACTGGCCTGACGAGGCAGACGAGGCCTTCCACAGCCTCAAGAAGGCTCTCACCCACGCACCCATCCTGGCCACGCCAACTGAGATGGAACTGCTGCTCGCCTACATTGCGGCGACCACCCGTGTCATCAGCGTCGTTCTGGTGGTTGAGCGGCCGGAGGAGAGCAAGTCCCTGCCGGTCCAATGACCCATCTACTACCTCAGTGAGGTCCTCTCCGCGTCCAAGCAGAACTACCCCCACTATCAAAAGATGTGCTACAGCATATACTTTGCCGCCAAGAAGGTCAAGCAATACTTCCAAGAGCATACCATTACCGTGGTGAGCACAACCCCGCTTGGCAAGATCATGAGCGGCCGGGACTCCACCGGCCGGATTGCCAAGTGGGTCATCGCCCTCGCCGATCATGAGATCCAGTACGAGCCAAAAACCACCATCAAGTCGCAGGCATTGGCGGATTTCCTCATCGACCGGGCGGAGACGGAGTTCATCCCACCTCCCCTAGACTCCACACGTTGGCGCATGCACTTTGACGGCTCGAAAATGAGGACTGGCCTGGGCGTCGGCATAGTCCTCTCCTCCCCGAAAGGTGACCGGCTCAAATATGCCCTACAGATCCACTTCGCTGCCTCCAACAACATGGATGAGTATGAGGCCATCGTCCATGGCCCCCGACTCGCCAAGGAGATCGGCCTCAGGCGCATCCTCTACTTCGGCGACTCCGACCTTGTGGTGCAGCAAGTCTCTGGTGAATGGGACGCCAGGGACGCCAACATGGCCAGCTACCGCTTCCTCGTACAACAGCTCACCGGCTCCTTCGAGGGCTGTGAGTTTCATCATGTCCCAAAGGCGGACAACGAGGCGGCAGATGAGCTCGCGAAGATCGGCTCCACCCGGCAGGCCATCCCAGCCGGCGTCTCCCTCGAACGGTTGCTCAAGCCATCGATCAAGCCTTCCCTAGAATCAGAGTCAATCTTCATGCCGGCGGGTGTCACCGGCCCATCGACGGCCCCGCCCGCCTCTCCGTCAACTTCACCACTGGCTCTCGAATCGTCGGCCTCCTAGTCGGCGGCGCCTGAGGCGGCCAGCCCCGGCGGCACGGCCGTCATGATGATCACCAGCCAGCCGGCCCTAGGGGCCGCAAGCCAAACCCGGGGGCTGGCCAACCAGCCTCGGGGGCTCCCGAGCCGGTCCCGGGGGCTGGCGAACTGCCCCCAGGGACTGATCAACCAGTCCCGAGGACTCCCAAGCCGGTCACTGTCGCGGCCCCCTCGTGGGCCCAACCCATGTTAGTGTTCCTTCTACGAGCTGAGCTATGGACGAGGCTCTGGCTAGGCAAATACAGTGCCGGGCCATGGCCTATGACAGCATCAACAACGATCTCGTCCACCACAGCACCACCGACGTCTTCCAGTGATGCGTCGAGCCGGAAAAGGGTCTGGAGATCCTCCTCGACATTCATCAGGGCGAGTGCAGGCATCATACCGCCTCCTAGACCCTAGTGGTCAAGGCCTTCCGCCACGGCTTCTTCTGGCCGATGGCTCTCGATGCGGCCAAGAAATTGGTCGATGAGTGTGAGGGCTGCAAATGCTTCAGCACGCAAAGCCGCCTGCTAGCAACGGCCCTCCAAACCATCCCCCTCTCATGGCCTTTCGCTGTTTGGGGGCTGGACATGGTGGGCCCATTCAAGACCGCTCGAGGCAGCATGACACACTTACTGGTGTCCATCGACAAATTCACCCAGTGGATCGAGGCGCGACCAATCAAGAAGCTGGACAGCCCCACGACCATCCGGTTCATCGACGACATCATGGTATGCTACGGCGTTCCCCACAGCAGCATCACCGACAACGGCACCAACTTCGCCAAGGGCGCACTCGTACGTTTCTGGTCCAAGCAAGGAATCCGGTCGACCTGGCCTCCGTTGCTCATCCGCAATCAAACAGCCAGGTCGAGAGGGCGAATGGCCTCATCCTGTCCGGCTCAAGCCCGGCTCGTGACGCCACTGGTAAGGTCGGCCAGCTGCTGGATCGACGAGCTGTCGGCCATCCTTTGGAGTCTTAGGACCACCCCGAACCGCTCAACCGGCTACACTCCCTTCTTCCTTGTGTATGGGTCCGAGGCGATCATCCCCACTGACATCTAGTTCGATTCGCCTCGGGTCGCCCTATACACAGAGAGGGACGCTAAGGAGGCAAGAGAAGACGACGTCGATCTACTTGAGGAAGCTCGCAAACTGGCCTTGAGCCGGACAGCGATCTACCAGCAGAAGCTCTAGCACTACCAGAACAAGCGGATCTGGCCACTCTCGTTCCGCGAGGGGGACCTAGTCCTCAGACGGATCCAGCAAACCGCCAGACAACACAAGCTGTCCTCCCCATGGGAGGGCCCGTTCATCATCAGCAAGGCGCTACACAACAACGTGTACTACCTAATAGATGCCCAGAAGCCGTAGAAGCGCAAAAGAGATGCTTCCGGTGAAGAGACAGAGCGCCCATGGAACGCAGCACTCCTGCGCCGATTTTACTGCTGAGGAATATCAATGTATGTATGTATCCCTGTCCTTTTGGGCTTATGAAAGCAATGGGCACCCCAAGCCAGCTCTTGGGGCGCGCCCTATTTCATTTCTTTCAAAAGTGTTCCTCACTCACCGGCTCCCCAGCCCGACTCTTGGGCCCGGGGGCTAGCCTGCTGGGCCTAGAAGCGCCTCTCTGAAAAAGCAGCTAAGTAATGTGAGCCGGCCAAACTTCCCCACCCTTTCCAGCTACAGGACCGGCCCCCGGCTTTCCGTCTAACGGAGCCCCGGGGCGGCAATGTTTGGCTCACACGAAAGGTCGAAACAAAGGAAGACCCCTTCGGGGCCTAGCCGGACCATTGCCGCGTCTCTACCGCTGTACTTATGCCGAAGAAACCCTCGTGATTCCTAAGTTTTGAACCGGCTCCCCTTAGGCGAATGCCCCGGCACAGCTACGGACCGGCTCCCAGCTGTCGGGCTGGCAGGGCCAAAACCAAAGGGGAAAAGGAATAGAAACGGAAAGAGTCGAGGCGGGTGCAAAGGAATAAGGACAAGGCGGTATGAGTCACAAGGCAAACACAACAAAATATTCATGGCATAAACATTAAGGCAATAGTGGCCCACGGCCAGCATTCGGTTCATTACACAAACACCCCAGTGGGTGGATTCAAGTTTCTACATGTAGGAAAAAAGATAAAAAAGATGCCCGGGGGCTTAGGCCACCGACGCGTTGCCAGCCGGCATGCCCCTAGCTGGCACGTCGGGAGGTGAGTCAGTCCTCGCCTCGGAGGTGGTCGTGGTCTTCGGGTCGGCATCCTTGGTCTTTGAGGCGGGATCCTCGGTCTTGGCCGTCTTGTCGCTCGAGTCGGTGCTCTCGTTGGCGACTTCGTCATCCGCCGGGCCTTGAGGGATGCCGAAGGAGTCCTCGGGCAACGGCTCACCATCCTTGCCAAGGGCCAGCAGGAATTCGTTTGCGTCAATGTATGACGCGAGCTCGTTGGCCCACTGGACAAGGGCCGGCTCGCGGGCCTCCCGCTCTGTGGTCGGCACATCCCGCATGGTCGCTAGCCGACGCAGGCCCATGCCATGATACCAAGACATCACGAACCAGAGCGCCATCTGCGCCCCGGCTCGGGCAGCCGATGCCTTCCAGGCCTCGAGGCGGGGGACAACGTGCTCCAGCCACTGAGCCACACGGTGCGTCGGAGCTCCCCCGCGGCCCGGCCACAGCATGGTGATGACCTCCTTGCCAGCAGTCTTGAGCCGCTCCACGCTCCGCTCGAGATGGGTCATCCGCATCTCGACGGCGATCCCAATCTCGTCCAGGTCCCATGCAGTGTGCTCCTCGATGGAGCGACTGCACTCCCGAAGGTATTCCCGGTGCTCCTCAACGGTGCGCGAAGCGCGGCGATGAGTTTTCGGGAAATGCCCTAGATGGAAGAAGAAGAGAAGGAAAGAAAAAGCTGGATGAAACATGAGAAACGGCAAAGAGAAGAGCAACCGGCTGGGGAAGGAGAGAGACGGGCACCTACCTTCGATCGCGTCGTCCACCCCAATGGCGAAGTGGAGTGCCGCCTCGCACTCTGACTTCCGGGCCACCTCCAAGCTGGCTAGGGAACCCTTGACCTCCTCGAGCATCTTCTGAAGGCGGGTCACCTCGCCTTGAAGGGCAGCGGTCCTCAGGGCGGCGTCAGCCGCCTCCTTGACGGCCGCCTCCCGGGCCGCCACCTCCTTTGCTGCCTCGGCCTTGAGCCGGTCCCGGGCCGCCTATCCATCGACCAGCAGCGTGGCCAACCGGTCCATCTCCTGCGCGGCCGCCTGGACGTCCCGCGTCAGCTGGTCCCGTTCGGCGACAAGTCCGGTCTTCTCCCCCTAGAGGGTGGCCAGCTCACCTGCAAGACACAACCAACGTCAGCCGATTCCCGGGGGCTATATACCGCTCCTACAAAGTGCAACCCACCTTGCACGCGCGCCAGCTCCTTCTCTAGGCGGTAGAAGCCATATTTGTCGCGGTCGTGGATGGTGACTGCTTCCGCAAACAGCTTCTGCCAGAGAGAGGTTTCCTCCTATCGCAAAAAAGGGGGGCAAAGGTCAAGACATGCTCAAAGGAGATCCAGCCCGGCTGCCCGTCATCCGGTCAGCCGGCCCGCATCTCGGGGGATACACCCAGTGGGTGTGCTCGCGCGCCCCCACTGAAAACACTACGGCAAAAGTGCCGGCTTACCTCTGCATGCTGAAGGGCGGCGTCCGCCGACTCCGCAAACCGGGCCAGCTCCTGTCAACACCGGTCCAGGACACTTCCCAAGTCCGCGAAGGACGGGACCAGGCCGCCTACCTGGGGGGCCGGCAGGGCCGGTGTGCTCGCTAGCACTTCCTAGTCCCGGACGACCTCCTGCATCGACCACAGGGTCCTTCGGGACCGGTCGCCGCTGCCGCCCGGGCTCGCTGTGGCACCAGCCGCCAGGGGCGGGATGATGATGGCAAGGGGCCAGGAGTCGCCTCCCGCCGGCCCCCTGCCCGGTGCCGCAGCCGCCTCCACTTCCGTCCACTCCGGCACGTCGGTCACGCCGGAAGGCACCTCCACCTCCATGGCCTCTGCCTCCGCCTCCGCCGCCGATGCCACCTCCAGGGCCACCGGGACCTCCGGCACCTCGACCCGGGCCGGCTCGGCCACAGGCGGGATCACCTACGGCACCTTAGGCCGGGTCGCCTCAGGAGCCGGCTCCGTCGTCACCTTCCTCGCCTGGGACATTTCTTGCGCGGGCGGAGGCGCTGGCGGGTCCCTGGCGCCCCCTACGGGAACTCACCCGCTCCGCTGGGTTCCTCGGCTGTGCTGGACCCTTCGGTTCTGCCAGGAGCGCCACCTCGCGGATCCGCCGGCTCGTCGGCTCCTCTCAAGGAGTCCACTCCTTCTTCCGGGGGGCCTCCCATCTGGAAGTCTTCAGAGTTGGAGTCCACCCGCTCTGCCTCGAAGATCTGCAGGTGCGGGTCGTCCGGCGTGTTCTGTCGCACCAACAGCTGCGGTCAACACTTCAACATAAGTTCTCCAGCCAACTGCCAGCTAGGGAATACCAAACAAGAAAGAACCGCCTCGATGAAAAAAATGACTAGGGGAGGCTGGTTGATGCGGTCGTACGGCTCCATGCCGAAGGACCATGAGGCGGGCTTCAGCTTGAACATCGTGAGGGCGTTCACCCGCTTCGCCACCTGAGCCGGCGTCAGCTCGACGGTGGACTGCCGGCAGGGGTCGTGCTGGCCGGACATGTCGCAGATCCGCTGTGGTCGCATCTGGAGGGGCGACACCCGGCGCGATTCGAAGGACGCCACCAGGTCGGCGGCGACCAGCCCCTCGCTGCTCTTCAGTTACGAGAGCCCAGCAAGCTCATCCAAGGCCACGCTGCGCGGGGCAGGTCCGAGCCAGTTCTGCTGACAGGACTGCCTAACCTCAAACGGCGGCAACCAGATGTAATTCGTCCTCGGGTCGACGTTCTTCAGGTAGAAGAATGTTCGGTGCCCCTTGATGGAGTCGATCAGAGAGAGAGGGGGAAAGCGAGTGACGTCGCGGCAACACACCACTGTGCTCCCGCATGCGTTGCTCTTCAAAGGCTTGAGGTAGAAAAGGGCATTGAAGAACTCGATGACGGGGAGGATGCCAAGATACCCCACGCACAACGCCATGAAGGCGGAGAGGTACAAAATCGAGTTTGGACCGAGGTTGTGTGGCTGGAGGCCAAAAGTATCAAGGAGAAGTCGAAAGAAGATGCTCACCGGAAGCTCGAAGCCCCGGGAGAAGTGCCAGAGGAACACGACATGAACCCCTGGCTGTGGTGCCGGTGCTATCTCATCGCCCGGCGTGCGTGTGGCCACCCGCTCCGCCGGCGGCAGCATGCGCACCAGGTGCAGCTCGGCGATGTCCGCCTCGACAACGAAGGAGCCAACCCAGCTGCCACTGCGTCCATCGGCCATCGCGGCGGCGGTGCGGCATGCGGGCGCGGGTGCAAGCTCGGGTGCGATGGCGTGTGAGGGAAGGAAAGAGGCGACAATGAAGGGCAGCTGGGAGGCAATTGGGGCGTGGGCCTCCTGCCCTTCCTCCCCTTTTATAGGGGAGGTCTCGACCAGGGGACGTGGGATCGATTGTGCCCAATCCCCCCGGAAATTCTGCACGCGTGGGTGGCTAGGCCCAGGCCAAGTCCCGTCTCCCCGCATGCCCGGGACCCACCGCATCAATACATGCCGTGTGCCAGCGTGGGTCCTGGGGCGGCGCGCCAGAACCCGAGGCGTCGGGTCCAACGGCCGACCCGGCTGCCCCTTTGCCTTCGAGCCGGAGGCGGCTGGTGCTGAGGGGAAGCCGCCGGCTCCCCACCGTCCGCCCGACGTGTGTCCCCACCGGATTTAGGGACTGCTGACGGGGTTTATACCACTAGGTAGGCCGAAGCAATGGGGTCTTCCCCCTTTCGCTTCAAAGAAAAAATACGCGGCCGGCTAGAGGACGTCCAACGCAAGCCAGTGCCGGCTGGCGCCCCGGCCAGCTGGTCAAGGAGCCGGTTGGGCCCTCAGCCAGCTAGGCGCGGCCGGCTGCCCACGAGCCGACTCTTCCGTTGACATCGAGACGAACATGCACTGTCCTGTCCCTCTGCGTGCAGGTACAACGATGGGACGTCACTGGCATGACGCGCGGCCCTATGGCTATAGTGGTCGCTTACGCACTACCGCACGTGGCTACAATCCGATCATCCCGGCTACTGACCTTGGTGAGCGCAACCGGACGGGGGAATAGTGCCGGCACACCCTCGCCACGTGATTACCTGCCCCGGCGTGGCTACAGTGCCGCCGGTCGTACCGGAGACTTCGGCCGGTTGGCACTAGATGACGCTCCCCCGGGCGGCCCGTGCCGTGGCAAGTGGTCAAGGGCCAATCGTAGGGCCGGCTGGGTGGCCCCAACAGGAGTTGGGACCGCTTGGCCGGCGGGCCCCACCCATGACAAGACGGCGCAAGCAGTGGGACCCTCTGGCCAGACGGAGAGACTGCCAGCTGGGTCCCCCCACCTTGGTACTTTAAGCATATTGTGAGAGCTAGGGGTTGGCCTATAAAACCCCCTGATCCCCCCATGTAACGGGGATGGACAGATGGTCACTCACACACACCCGCATAACTCTCATCCCCTTCTCTAGTGGTAGAGGAAGACGAGCCGGCTGCTCCTTCTTCCTCCTCTAGACACAACTCCAGGGGCATCCTTGTACACATACCCATCCATCCAACTAGACCAAGCAGGACTAGGGGTGTTACCTCCCATGGAGGGCCCTGAACCTGGGTACATCGTGAGTCACCACCGCTTGTGCCTAATCTCGCACTTGGAGCCCGTCAGCGTCCTCCGGCCCCAACCACTTACGATAAGCCACCCCATGGCATTTTTCGTGAGAAAACGACGACAATCACAACTTTGTTGAAACTATAGTTTTGCGATTCGATGAATCTAATAGCTCGCAAAGAGAGCACCTGCCTCCTGTGCTAGATGAAAAGTCTCCTGAGGAATCCATTAAGCTGGAGGCTACTAAAGATGTCATACCGACTGAAGAACCTCTACCTACTGAGGAAGTCATTCCAACCAATGAAGACATTCATGCTGATACACCTAAAGAAAATGGTGCTAAATAAAATCCTCAGCCACGTCAACCAGCTCATCCAAGAGTTGCAAATGAAGAGCAGATTGACAGAGTCATCAATGACATCAATGCACGAGGTCCCCTCACTTCCTCAAGAGCTTGACATTTGACTAACTTTTGTGGGCACTTTGCTTTTTCTCTATCATATAGGCCACCAAAGTTGATGAAGTATTCAAGGAGCCTGAGTGGATTCAAGCTATGCATGAGGAATTGCATCAATTCAAGCTGAACAATGTGTGGGAACTTGTCAAGTGGCCAGATCCTCACAAGCACAACATCATAGGTACCAAGTGAATCTACTACAAAAAGCAAGAAGAATATGACCTTGTGGTAAGGAATAAGGCACGTCTTGTAGCTCAAGGCTACACACAGGTTGAAGGAATTAACTTTGATGAAACATTTGCACCTATTGCTAGACTTAAAGCTATTCGCATATTGCTTGTGTCGTGGATTTGTCATGATAGATTTCCGGTGAAGGGACTTAGGTTCGAGGCCATCGCTAAGGCAGTGAACTCGAAGGGGTTGTTCGGAATCAAGAAACAAGGGTTTACCCAAGTTCGCCCCCTTGGAAAGAGGTAAAAGCCTATGTCCTGCTCTGTGTTGTATTGATTGCGTATCGCTTACAAAGGAGCGAGTTGGCTTGACCTGGCTATCGATCAATTGTTTCTTGGCATAAGCTGCCCAGGTAAGCCTCCCTTATATACACGGGCAAGGCCCTGGGCTTGCAAGAGTCAGTGTCGGGTTAAACTTAACAACCGACCTCACCTCTAACTAAACATGCCTTATCTAACAAGTCGCTCCCGGCGGCCCAAGTCCACCGGGTTACATCCTACCTACTGGCTCTGGGCCTTCTGGCACACTGGTTATGCTTACTCCTGGAGTTATCGTAAGTTGCCAACCGCATGACCCGACCCCACCTGAGCGGGTCTCACCCTGGGTATATATCCCCAACATTAGGCCCCTGATTGATTTGAACCAGTTCTTGTCAATCTTCAAGTCTCCTGGTTGGCGCGTCTTGCCTTGTGTTGAATTCTTCATGACCCACCGAAAAATGGGTGATCCTTGCATCTGACAAGCCTTCATGACCCATTATGACGTCATTAGCAAAATCAAAAAGATTCCTCTGATGTCGGAACGGATCTTTCGTTATTAACATGACCAGCCCAAAAATCGAGGCGTCTTCTTAGTATAATCATCACCGTGCTCCCTCGATTCCCGCAATGGACCATTCGAGAGACCATTATGCCCTTATAAATAGTCATGGGCGTTATCACACTTCCCCCCCCACCGCCAGCTTCTTCTGCTTCCTCCAAACGCCTACGCCGCCGAAGCCAACTACAACGCTCGGTCATCGCCATCTTCACGAGCACCTGTCGCTGCATCACCCTAAATCGATCCAAAGCTCCCGCGCGTCCGCCGCACTTTCCCAGGTTCGAATCTTACCCCCTATCAGACCTGTATTCGGGTTTTCTTGCATCCATGGAGTTCGCCAGTGTTCATCACTATTTGTGGAAATGCTCTTCATCGATTGACTAAGAACCTCTTGTTAAGGCCTCGTAGTATTGCCGAAACCATGCGTTTGCTCATTCCACACATAGTCACCCTT
Source organism: Hordeum marinum (assembly GCA_022496015.1). NCBI lineage: Eukaryota > Viridiplantae > Streptophyta > Magnoliopsida > Poales > Poaceae > Hordeum > Hordeum marinum. The sequence goes on along the minus strand of CM039675.1, from coordinate 137,164,639 downwards.
ATCGTAGATCTTCAGCCTTATAGAAATTCGAATACTGGCTATCTGTTCATCCGCCAAACTTTTTTAGGGCTAGAGTATTTTAATTTTTCTTCTGCACGTAGATCTTAAATCCATGGCTGCAGTTTTGGAAACGGTTTGTCAACACTTAGCAGTTTTCCAACCTGCATAGATAACTTGATCCGCCAATAGTCTGTCGGCTCACTTTGTCTCCTCACAAGTAACTTCGGCGGCTCAAAATTTTATTGACCCGCCAAATGCTGTTACCATTTATTACTATAGCAACCTTGGTCAAGATATATTTTTGGGATGCCAAACATTCATGCCTTTCTGTAGCTTCCTAAGCCGCTGCCATGTTGAAGACTCCATCTACTTGCAACTGGGTACCATCTGGAGTGACCGAGGAAACTCTTAATGAATTCATCACCATGGGGGTTCTGCCGGCTCAAGACGTCATCCATTGGTGGGTTCCAGGCAGCGGGACCACCCCTAAGCCCAAAGATGGGGAGGTCATTGTCTTCACAGACCATCTCATTCGGGGTTTCTCTCCAACCGGATCAAAGTTTTTCCGGGACGTCTTACACGCTTTCAATTTGCACCCCCAAGATATTGGCCCAAACTCTATCACCAATATGTGGCAATTCCAGACTTTTTGTGAAGCTTATCTTCAAGAGGAACCATCTGTTGACTTATTCAAAGAGTACTTTTATGTCAACCGCCAAACTAAAATGGCAGACGGGTTAAGTATTGAGCTCAGAGGCATAACCCTTCAGAGACGAAGAGACATACTCTTTCCAGTAGCAATCCTGTCGAGTCATCCCAAGGAGTGAAACAAGACTTGGTTCTATTGCCAAGACACTTCACCAGAGGGGGAGAACCCACTGCCGAGTTATCGTCCTTACCGGCTCAGCATACATACATTACTTCCAGATCGGATGTCAGCCGCCGGACGTGCTCAATATGCCTCCACCTTCTCCAAGGTCAGGGCCCTGCTAGCCAATGGAATCTCGGGTGTTGATCTAACCCACTATTGGGTGTCCTAGAGGATTCTTTCGTTGAGCCGCCATGGTGCCTTGATGTGTCAATATACTGGTAAAGTAGATGACCCTCAACGCTTCAATCAAACCCCCTTAAAAGATCAGGACCTCAATACATCCGTCAAGTCTCTGCTGGGGGAAACATTAGCCGCCTGTAGCAAGACTAGCCTGAGCCCCTTCTCTGCTCTTAACCCAGCACCGGATATAAGTTATTCCACCTTAGCCCTCATTCGTTATTTTTACCTTCATACGTTACTAACCCTTTCCTGCTGATATGCTTTGCCCCTCATAGGCTAGCTCCTCATTCTGGAAGAGACCATTGCCATCAACTCTTAAGAAGAAGAGCAAGGTCCCAAAGGCTTCAAAGCCTAAGGCACAGTACCATAAGAGGAAACAATCAATTGAAGAAATATTTGACTTAGACGATTTAGAGGTGGAACTTGACTCCCTTGGCCTTCTATTCATGTAGCTTATTGACAACAATCACTCACAGGAAGAAGCTGAAACAAGCCATGCCAACGTTGTTGAGGTAATCATTGTTTCCTCTGACCCAGATCTTTCACCAATAAACAAAAGTACGGTGGTCTATACAGAAGGTATAGAGTTCTCATCCTTTTGCTTACTTGAGCCATAACTTTCTTTTGAAGAAACAGCAAGATGATAGCAGAAGTCAGACCCGGAGCGCCGTCTCTGGAGACCTCTTATCCAGCTTACCCAATGAACTAGCTCCTCGAGAACAACGCACAAAGGTACCTCCTTGTCTTGAGCTTATCTTGGTTGGATACTATTTTTGCAATTTACTAATTGATTAATCAATGCTATCTTTTCAAGGATTCGCCTCCTTCTTCTAGCGACTCAACCGCCTCAAAGCTGCCCCCTTTATTATGTCATACTTTATCATGACCTATCCAATATTGCCTTTGCTCATAGGGCTCAAGCCAAACGAAGGAAAGGGGTCGGGTCATCCGCAACTCCTGATGTCCAAGACCCGGAGATCCCAACACTCAATATTCCTGAATCTCATACAGAGCCTTCTGAAACAACCAAAAATGCACCTGATGAGGTTACTTCACATGCTGAGCCGTCTGCCATGGACATTGAGGCTCCTGAAGCCTAGCTAGATTCTACTCCTAAGCCTCCCAGCCCCCGGCTATCAACTAAACAAGTGGCTTCTCATGAAGAAGTTGTTATTACTGGGGCGGCTTATAAGCATGTCAAAGAAGACGAGGCAGCTCCCTTGAAGGAAGAAAAGACTCCATCTGATCTTTCCAATTTGTATAAGCTTACTGCTAATGAACTGCATAGTGGGTATTTGAGTCGCCTGTTTTCCAGTTGAGACATGGAGTCCAGCCTGGTTGCCATGATGAAGAAAAATATGGGTACTGGTACTAAGCTTACTTTGCCTCTTTACATATATACTTATGCAGCCCCCAAGAGCCGGTTGATTTTCCAAAGGTCAGCTGGATCTTCCATTCATTTAGCAATCTTTCATAGAACTGCCATTTAGCCCCCAAGGGTCGGGTCATTACCTAAGTAAGGAGCCGGCACTCAAGCATATCTCAAGAGCCAATTGTAGCCCCCAAGGGCCGGGTCATTACCTAAGTAATGAGCCGTCACTCAACCATAGCTCAAGAGCCAATTGTAGCCCCCAAGGGCCGGGTCATTACCTAAGTAATGAGTCGGCACTCAATCATAGATTAAGCGCCAATTATAGCCCTCAAGGGCCGGGTAATTACCTAAGTAATGAGCCGGCGCTCAATCATAGATTAAGCGCCAATTGTATCCCCCCAAGGGTCGGGTCATTACCTAAGTAATGAGCCGACTCGATAAGAAAGAGATAAGATACATTAGCCCCCAAGTGTCAAGTAAATTGCATGCAATCTTCTTGGGACTTAAATATTGTACCAAGTTCTGACGTAAACTGTATGAGCCGGACCGGCGGCCTAAAATTGGTAATCTTTCGTCATGCAGGAATCTTTAATTGGTGTTGAATCAGCCGTGACAGACCTAAAGAATAGTCTGGCCTTGCAGCAAAAGGGGCGGGCAGAGGGTAAAGCCAAATGCCAGATTGCCTTAACTGAGGTAGATGTACTCAAAGAGGTGCTTAAAACTGTCAAGAGTTCTACTGAAGAAAAACAATCCACCCTGGCTAAACGTGCTGACTATGTAGAGAGCTGACTCAAAGTGGCGACTAACAAGCTGAACACTCTGAAGGGCCACATCTCTCGCATGATTGGTGCTGCCTTTGGTAAGCATTCACTTTTTCCGTTGATAAGCTATTGAAAATCCTTTCCGGCGGCTTATAAATTCTTGATTTGCCTATAGGTGCACGGAGCCGCCAAGTGTCAGACAATAGCCTAATGAAGCTCAAAGCCCTATACACCTTAACAGAACAATTTTATGTTAGGTCTCTAGTTACCATCAAAGCCGTCATGTGTGAAAAGGTTGTATCGAAATTCAGGAAGGTTGTGTTGGAGATCCTGTCTACCATCCCTATGCAAGTGAAGGAACTAAAGAGATCAGCCACCCACAAGGGCGCAATTGCTGCCTTGAACCGGTCGTTGGCTTATGCTCCGGAGCTTACCCCGGATGAAATGATGCAGAGCTTTCTTCAACTGAAGGACGATGGCTCAGAATTTACAGAATCAGATTAGTCTCGCTGTCATAAAGCTTCTCGAGTTCTTGCAAGTCGGCTGGCTGTAGAGGCTGATCTATCAGTGTACCACACGGCTTACTCCAAAGATAACAAACGGATTCAAGGTCCTAACTTTGAAGCATGGAGCCTGATGCCTCAACGCCATAAGCACATCTTCGCTCCTGATTTTGACCCGTCTCCAATCATGCACGATGAAGATATGTTTGAAGCTTTGACCAACTGCAATTGGGATGTGGACAATCTCCTGATCGAGGAAATCGAAGACCCAGCACAGGATGACTCAACGTCGAGTTAAAGAAAAAATCTGCATGATGTAACCCGGCCTTGTTTACTCCTCCGGGTTAAGATTTGTCGAAAAACTTTGAGTCTTCAATGTTGGAGGCTATTGAGTAGCCTTGTCATAGTTGTAGAAAACTCTTGATTGGATGTTCTTGCACTTTGGATGTTTATGTTTGAAAGCTCCGCTGGCGACTCAGCAAACTCAATTGTTGACATAGGATCACTTTAGCTGTTTTGACCCACCGGGTGGCTTATACTGCATGGGCCAAGCCGGAAATCTTTCAAAACTTAGAACCTTATCATGAGAGTACCTGCAAAAAGAAACAAATGTATGTCTCCTCCTATAAGTTGGCTTTAAAGGCACGACATGATATGCCAACTCTTGTTTTTTTCATGGAAACATTTTGTTTCCGAAGAAATGAAGCGGAAAGCCTAAAAACTTGTAAACCAGGCCTCACGTGACATAAATCTGTCATTTAAACCTTAGCAAGTTCAGGGTCTTTAAAAGATTGACATGGCTAAGAGTACGAACAGACCACATAGCGAAGGGGATATGGTAGACAAGACGAGTTTGTCCTCGCTCACTTTATGCTGACTCTCTCGTGACAAAAGCCGTCGTTTAAACCTTGACAAGTTCACTATCTTTGTGCAAGAATAACTTAGCAAAGTTCAGGGTCTCTTATCAATATTACCTGTCAAGAGTTCGACGGGTCACATGGTGGTGTAGCAAGTTGCAAACAGGCTGGTATAACTCGTAGATGGCGGAAAGCCGGGTCAAGAGAAGGTAATAAGCTTAACCCACAAGGTCGAAAGCCCCCTCAAATGAAAAATTAAAGGATCAATTCCTTTGTAATTTAAAGCTTGCCAAGAGGGTTTAAAATCTCCCAAGTGACCTGATTAAGCATCAACTCCTTGGTATGTAACTCATGGCATTGAAAGCCTGACCAAGGAGGTTTAAAAGCCCCCAAGTGACCTGATGAAGGATCAACTCCTTTGTATGACACTCAATGTAAAGAACACGACAGAGGCCCCTAATCATGGGGATGCCCACTTTATTATATCATAAGATATGATTTTTATAGTGACAGAGATATGTACATTGATGAGAGCCGGCTAGCAGCTTAAATATAGTATGTCCTAAGGTGAGCAATATTCCACGGCCTCTTAGTCTCCTCACCAGAAGTGCGAGTCTTGTCACTCTCCCATATGTCGATGAGATAATAAGATCTGTTATTGATATTTCTGCTGATCACAAACTGTCCTTCCCAGGGAGGTGATAACTTGTGCATATCTGACTGGTCTTGAATAAAACAGGGTACTCAGTCGCCTTCTTGGAAAGTCCGGGTCTTGACCCTGCGGCTATGATAGCAACACAGGGCTTGCTGATAAATCACCGAACGAGCTACTACAAGATCTCGCTCTTCATCCAAGGCATTCCAAGCATCCTCCCGCGCCGGCTCATTGTCAGTTTCTACATAAGCCGCCACTCTGGGCGAGTCATGATGAAAATCACTAGGGAGTACAGCCTCTGTGCCATAAACCATGATGAAAGGCGTAAAGCCTGTATACCTATTGGGGGTGGTTCTTATGCTCCAAAGAAGAGACGAGAACTCCTCCACCCAACAACCCGGCATGCGCTCCAAAGGAACCATAAGCCAGGGTTTGATACCTCTCAAAATTTCCTGGTTAGCACGCTCAGCTTGCCCATTTGACTGCGGGTGAGCCACTTAAGATACATCAAGACGGATATGCTCCTTAACACAGAAATCCTTCATAGCCCCCTTGGACAAATTTGTGTAGTTATCAGTGATGATACAATGTGGATAGCCGAACCAAAAAATCAGCTTCTTGACGAACTGAACTATTGTTGTAGCATCACACTTACTAACCAGCTCAGCCTCAACCCACTTAGTAAACTTGTCAACAGCCACCAAGAGGTGGGTCTTCTTATACTTCGACCTTTTGAAAGGTCCTACCATATGAAGTCCCCAGGCCGCGAACAGCCAGGTGATTGGAATCATCCGTAGTTCTTGAGCCGACACGTGAGCATGACGCCCAAATTTCTAACACCTGCCACAATTATTGACCAAATCCTCTACATCTTTATGAGCTGTTAACCACTAGAAACCGTGGCGGAAAGCCTTGGCCGCCAGTGATTTTGACCCGGCGTGATGACCACAATCAACAACATGGATTTCTTTCAAGATGTCACAAACCTCATTTGGAGAAACATAGGGCTGAAAAACACCAGTCACACTATGCCGATGTAACTCGCCGTCTTTGATAATCATAGAGTTAGACCGCCTTGTGATCTGTCATGCCAGAGTCCCATCTTGGGGTAACTCGATGCGGGTTATGTACGCCAGGTAAGGCAGCATCCCATCATGGATTGCACAGAGAGCTGCCACAAATTGCCCCTCCGGGTCAGGTATAGACAAATCCTCCTCCGTCTTTAACTTGACTGATGGGTGATGCAATACATCCAAGAACATGTTAAGCAGCACCGGCTTACGCTGAGACCCCAGCCTGGACAATGCATCGTTTGCCTCATTCTTGCGCCGATCAATATGATCCACCTAATATCCCTTGAAATGGCCAGCAATAACATCAACCGCCTGGCGGTAAGCCGCCATACGAGGGTCCCTTGACTCCATGTGCTAGAGACTTGCTGAGCTACTAGGTCTGAGTCGCCAAGACATCTGACCTGTCTCTAGTTCATCTCCTTGGCCACCCGGAGCCTATGAAGCAAAGCCTCATATTGTGCTGCATTGTTAGCATAAGAAAACAATAGCCTCAAAACATAACAGAATTTGTCACCACGTGGGGAAGTTAAAACAACTCCAGCCCCCGAGCCGTCCAATTGTCTCGATCCATCAAAGTGAATCGTCTAGTATGTGTTGTCTGGCTTCTTTTCAGGCAATTAACTTTCTGTCCAATCATTTATGAAGTCCACCAAGGCTTGAGACTTGATAGCCGTACGGGGTGTATATTTCAAATTGAGGGGCCCAAGATCAAGTGCCCACTTAGCACTCCTGCCAGGGGCCTCTCTATTTTGGATAATGTGTCCCAACGGGGAAGATCTAACCACTGTGATCTGGTGTCCAAGGAAGTAATGCTTCAACTTGTGGTTTTCCATGAACACCCCATAGATCAATTTCTACCAATGCGGATACCTTTGCTTGGATTCTATCAAGACCTCGCTGACATAGTAGACTGGCCACTAGATGAGATACTCTTTCCCTGCCTCCTTACACTCCACAACAATTGTTGCACTGACTGCCCTGTTATTAGCCGCCACGTACAACAGCAAAGATTATTTCTCAGCGGAGCAGCCAAGACCGGTGGCTCAGGCAACTACTTCTTGAGCACTTCAAGTCCCCCATTAGCAGCCCTCCTCTAGACAAAGTCATATGTCTTTTTCATCATCTGATATAAAGGAATAGCTTTCGTTCCCAGGCGTCTTATGAACCAGCTTAGCATAGCAATTCAACCCGCCATGTGTTGAACATCATTGACACACGTTGGCTTGGACAAGGAAGTAATAGCCTTTATCTTGTCCAGGTTAGCTACAATGCCACGCTGAGAGACTAAGAATCCCAAGAGCTTGCCTGTAGGTACACCGAAAATGCACTTTGCCGGGTTAAGCATCATCTTGTAGACCCGCATTTGTTAAAAGTTTCCTTCAAATCACCCAGCAGAGTCTCCTTCTTCCTCAACTTGACCACAATATCATCCACATAAGCATGAACATTACGCCCAATATGACCATGAAGACAGTTCTAAACAAAACGATGGTAAGTCGCCTAGGCACTCTTGAGCCCAAAAGGCATAGACACATAGCAGAAAGCACCAAAAGGCATGATAAAATCCGTCTTCTCTTGGTCTTTAACTGCCATCTTGATTTGATGATAACCTGAATAAGCATCCACAAAACACAGAATCTCACAACCCGCCGTCGCATCAACGATTTGATCAATACGGGGGAAAGCAAACGGGTCAACCGGACACGCCTTGTTAAGGTCCGTGTAATCCATGCACATATGCAGCATTCCATTCTTCTTGAGTACAAGTACCGGGTTAGCGAGCCACTCGGGGTGAAAAACTTCAATGATGAACCCTGCTGCCAAGAGCCGAGCCATCTCTTCACCAATTGCTTTATGCCTCTCCTCATTGAATCGGTGCAGGAACTCCTTGACTGGCTTAAACTTAGGATCCACATTAAGGTGGCACTAAGCGAGTTCTCTCGATACACTTGGCATGTCAGAAGGCTTCCATGCAAAGATGTCCCGATTCTCATGGATGAACTCGACAAGCATGCTTTCCTATTTGGGATCCATATAAGCCCCAATGGTGAACTGTTGCGATGAGTCGCCAGGTGCAAAGTCCACCAACTTGGTATCATCTTCCACAAACTTGAGTGGTGGGTCAGACTCTGTATTAGGCTTCTTTAGCGGGGTCATATCCTCTGGGTTAACATTTTCTTTATAAAACTTGAGTTCTGCCTCCGCACAACTTGATTCTGCATAGGTTGCATCCCCTTCCTCACATTCAACAACTGTCTTTCGGTCTCCATGCACCGTGATAGTCCCATTTAACCCGGGCATCTTGAGCTGCAAGTAGACATACCAGGGCCTAGCCATGAATTTGGCATAAGACAGCCATCCGGACAGAGCGTGATATGGGCTCATAATCTTGACCACTTCAAACCACTGAGACTTCACCCTGTAATTGAATTCATCACCAAAATCAACCTCCAACGAAATTTTTCCCACTGGATAAGCCGACTTCCGAGGCACCACGCCATGAAAAACTATTGAAGAAGTCCTGAGATCTTTGTCAAGCAAATCCATCTGGCGGAAAGTGTCATAATACAAAATGTTGGTGCTGCTGCCCCCATCCATAAGGAATTTGGTGAACACATATCCTCCCACTTGGGGGCCCACCACCAGAGCCAATTGCCCCGGGTTATCCACACACGGCGGGTGATCCTCCCTTGTCTAGACCACTTTAGATATTGTGGGAGAGCGGACATAGCTGGATTAACCGCCCGCTTGTTGAAGGATCACTACAAGAGTGTCTAGAGGGGGGCGGGGTGAATAGACTACTAGCAGGAATTTAAAACCTACACTACTAGAAAAAAGGCTGCTAGTGGCGCACCTGTTTTGCCTACTAATGGCGCACTACAGGTGTGCCACTAGCACCACGCCATTAGAATTTTTTACTAATGGCGCACCATGTAGTGTGCCATTAGTATCTGGTATACTAATGGCGCACCATGTAGTGCGCCATTAGTATAGCTCACGGTGCGCCATTAGTATGCCTCCCAGGGGCCATATTTACCCATGTGCTTTGGCTTACTAATGGCGCACTAATGTAGGATGCGCCACTAGTGTGCTTTTTGCAGTGCGCCACTAATGTGCTGGGTGGTGCGCCACTAGTATGAATATTAGGTATTTTTTTCTTTTCTGATATTTGCACAGGTTACAAAACATATTACTGCACCAAATATAGAGAGCACAACATATAAACATCAGATTTATCGAATACAATAGAAGATTAGTCTCCAAATACAATTCATCATATTAGTCTCCGGATTTAAAATACCGAACAACGTTAGAACATTAGAAGTCTCGAAACCGCGAGTAGCGAGTTTGTCTTCACATTACAAGTCGATATCGATCATCTAAACTACCATCACATAGAAGAGAGTTGCGGTCATCACGATGAGCATCATCACGATGAAATTGGTCTTCATCCGGTTCCTCCAACGCTCCCTCCTCTATCCCGCTAGATAGCACGCATATCTAGCTTCTGCCTCCGCCCTAGTGGTGTACCCTTTGTAACTGTTACTGCTGAAACGGTGAACCTGTCTCCGACACTCCTCCCAGTCGTCGTACACTCCGGGAACCTTACCCTTGTACACGACATATGACGACATCTCTATGCACTAGCCAAACAAAACGTTAGTAGCAATTCACAGACAATACATAAGCAATATATAATTATGCAACAAAAGGATCAGAAGAAAAAAGCAACACATTAATAGCACAATTCATGGTCCTACTAATAAATAGCATCGATTACATATAAGTTGAACGACTGTCCAAACCAATGAAACATACAAGTTCATTAAAGTTTAATATTACAACATGAGCCAATCGACATTTCAGAACTACATAGCATCACTACTTTTGACTCGACTCAGGGACCGGAGCGTGGATGAAGCCACCGTCTTTAGTGATGGTCATGAAATCGCGGGTGTTGTCAGCCTGTATTTGTAGCGTTGTTTCTATCTCACTGTTGGACGGTTGATATCTGAGGTAGAACTGCCCCGAGGTACGAAGGACATCTTGATGGATGATTTCCGCAAACTCCGACTGGATGCGATAGAATTCTTGTCTGATGTCCGCGTCCTGGATTGCCGACAAGCGTGTGGCCCAATCTTTGAGATTATTTGGTAGGAGAAGGTGATGCTGGTCCCGTACGATCGCCCGCATGTGATGGAGGGCGTAGTAGGCATCCTTCTGACTGCCAGGCGACTGCTTGACGCAGGGGAACATCGTATTGTGGGTGAACACGTGCGTGCCGTACCTATGAATTGTCCTGCTGAAGGTGCCTCCAGATCTGGCGTAGCCGGGGAGAACATCATCAAGAACTTTCTTGATATTTGTGTAGTCTATCTTCGACTGACGGTCCGAGTCGAAATACGTGGCCATCGAATAATTCGGGCTTATGAGGATGAGTGTGCAATGTGTGTCATTGTGCACAAAACACGGAATGTTAGAAAAAAAAGAACGATCGAAATCTAAGAAATCATATGTTACGGGGCGGTGAGGGGATGACTTACTCGGGAAAGTAAGGCATGAGGAAGTTATCCTTATCTGGGTTTGCCAGAATGACACCTTCGAGGTGTGAACTCGCGACTTGCCGGTCCCCAGCGCTGCCCAAGATCTTGGCACGCATGTAGAAGGGGTCGACTATCACGATGTCTGGGGTCTTGTCTCTAATGATCCACATCTCCATACTCAGCGAAAATAGCCGAACGAAGGTGTAGTGCAGCGGATGAAGGTTAAACATAGCGTAGATGTCATCAAACCACAGGACGATCGTACCCCCGATGGCGCTATCCACAAAGCCCTTGCCCTCTGGCACCTTGGCCACGAAAACCGGCTATGCCACATCATTCTCGGAGAGATGCCGCTTCTCCAAAGAAAGAACACTGTCATGCAGACTCCGCATAGCACCGGTTCCAGCATCGAGCAGATTAGTCGGTAGCATCGGCCTACCCGCCACATGCACCCTCCTCGAGATATCCTTAGGTGAAAGTGACCCATCCTGAGCACGGATCATACTCGGTGCCGGCTGGCTCGCACCGCCCTTGTTATTCTTTCTTTTCTGTCCCTTCTTCTTCTGCTGTAATGGGATCGAGTTCTGCTCACAGACTGCCTTCTTGAGTGTGTTGGGGCTGATAATATTTCGCACCTCGGCTATCTGAGGCTCGGTGAAGGCGGCAGCTGGAGGCGTCTCCTGAGAACTAAACACCAGACGAAACCTGTTGCAATTGGGTTTCTCCGCGGTACCAGCTAGATCGCGGTCATCTTTTGTAGGGTTGGGTTCTTGAGAAGGAGGCCCGAATAATTCGTCATCGTACCCATGTTCGGCAAAGTACTTATCGACGTTGGTAAATGTATCGTCGTCGTCGTTGTTGTCCGGATCCTGTGCCATATGCATGTCCGGCATGTCCAGTAGCGTTGCGGCGGTCTTGCCATGGCTTGTCGCCGGCATGACTGGCGGTGTTGTCTTTGGGGTGGTGTCCCCCGCCCCCAAACGAATCTGGCTCTTTGGCCAAAGCAAGGGCCAGCTTACGTAGGCGTTGAGGGTCATCACATCATCTTCGTCGGCCCCAGCGGGTCGAATCGAAGGTAACAAGTCGTCGCAGCCTGGCAACACCCGAACTAGTTCAACCCTATACACGGTGGGTGGCATCGGATTACCGTGGAACACGGGGTTTGCCCGGTTGAACGATTCTGCCCTTGGCGACATCGATCAACTCGCCGTCCATGAAGTGAAGGAGAGTGCATGGAACGTCGGCGGCGCCCTGCGAAAACATGTAGGGCGTCAGGGATGCCCAGTCAAAGGCAAGGAGATGAAGTCATCGGTCGAGAGGCTTAGTTACCGTGATGGCGTCGAGCTCGGCTAATGTCGAGGCACCGCCAACGGCGGGCATGCAACTGATGGAGGGGCCCTTGCTGCCGAGGTGCCGGCCGGCGTACACCCGGGTGCATTAAGCTCCAATGCCTATGCCAGCGCCGGAGACACCAATACAGCCTCCGCCGGAGACACCAATGGCGCCGCCTGCGCGTTGTGCGAGTTGCTGGCCGTGAAGCTGGGAACTGGGGGCGGCCCCTGTTGGCCGCTCGCAATTCACCCCCGCATCCCCTCAACCAAGGTAGGCATAATGGCGGTGATCGTCGCTCCCAGTTGCTCTAGCACTTGCTCTGAGACTATGTCGGGAATCCGCGCCACTTGTTCCTTGAGTTCTTGAACCTCTCGCGCTTGGCTTTCCGAGCTGGTCTTTCTCTCCTTTCGCCCACCAGCATTATAGTATGACGACCATTTTGTGGACAAGCCTTTGCCGGCCACACGACCAGCTGACGATGGCTTACTGAACTTATCCTTGTTTTTCATTACGTTCAACGCCCTATTTAAAATTCACGAAAAATTTCAGCATGACCTTTGCTGAAAATAGGACATATGGAGTACCCGAATTTGCCGGAACCGAAGTTAATCGACATTCCGGCAAACTCAAGGGCCTCTTGGGGTACCTGCAAAATCATCACGACACGATGGTCGGACACAAAACCCAGCAAACTAGCACCACAATGTGCCTCTACTTTCATATGGATGAAAAGGCACAGACCTTATGGTCCTCTGCTTTCATACTGTGGCAACAAGCATCATAAAACAGCTCTGCCTAGTGCCTACACAATAGGTGTCCAATTCCTTCTCTCATGTTCTACAGTTACACGAGACAGCAAATCAAAAGATCGCTTTAACAGGGTATAGCCACACATATTTGAAGTAGAACATATATATACACATAAAAATAGTTTGTAAGACAGATATATAGACCAAGCAATAACAATCAACAGTAATATCAATACAGAGAAGATCAAAACAACAGGATTAATCTATTTTCATCTAAGATTGGGTTGATTTTTAGTCTTAGCAGTAAGATATATAATTCAACACTATTTTCATCTATTTTCTCTAGTTGTCAAAAGTATTTTCAAAGGAATTTGGATAATAATTGTCAATCTGATTTTCTTTTCTTTAATATAGAAGCCCTTTGGATCACATGAATGAATCCTATAATATCCCTGCAAATGGCTCACCACATTGGAATTATGGAGAAATCATAAAACGAGCTTTCACTTAAGCAGACACACCTTTGTGTCTTCTTATCAATGCAAATTTTTTTTGGACAATACAGAAATTCTCCTTGATGTTGATTGTTTGATTGCTGTGGTTGTAATAACCTAGTCTTAAGTTTTCAACACTCAATTGTTTCCGAGTTGTTTGCCTTATTTGCCATAGCTAATATTTATTATGCTGTTTTACTGTAGATCAGAAGTTGCACTACTGAACTACCTTCTATCTGTTATTGCAGGTGATTACACAAGAGTCTCTTTCCACTACACAGGTAACTAGTCACTACACTAGGCACTGCTTGGAGTTCAGATTATGCATGTCTCCCAACTGTGATCACACGAGTAATGTACAATATACAGATTTTTCTCCCTGGGGAAGAATAACATCCCAGGGATTATGCCATTTGGGCTCAACAAGGTATGATGATAACTGTTAAGTTCTTCGAGAATGCTCATGAACATCGTTTCCCTTAATTTCTGTTTTAAATCATAATCCTTATTACTCTCCGAATGTTTTTTTTGATAGATAGTGTGGTTTATTTTTGTACAAAATAAATGAAGGATGACTATCTGAATTTTCAGATAGATAGTGTGGTTTGACTTACACTGAAGATTAGGCCTACTTAATGACAGACAAAAAATGGTATCTTCGCTAAAGTTGGAGCTTATTTTTTCTGAACTTTCAAACATGTATCTATTGGATGCATTGATTCTGTACAGAGAAACAAACACATTTTTGTAATGCATCCATCAGATTTTGGATTTGAGATCATCCATATGTACTTCAGATAAAAGATGCATACTATGTTATAGTTAGTACATTGTCAGGTAGAGCAATCATCTTATTGCTATCACATTTGTCATGAATTCAACTCCAAAGTTACAAGATTCAAAGAGACCCGCAGAATGTTGACAAGTAAATGTTGACAGGGCAGAACAACAGATCGATAAGATGGTCGACCGGGGCTGGATTGGCTACCTGCTGTCAATGACTTGGAGGAACGACGGAGGAGGGTGGTGGTGGCGACGGGAAACCCTATTGATGAGGAGAATCGCCCGCCGGGGATTGCGACGCCGTCCTCCTCCTCCTTCGCTCGCCGGGGATCGCTTCTGTCCTCCTCCTCCTTCGCTTGCCGGGGATCGCCGGGGATCGCTCGGGGAGTGCTTCCACGCTGTCCTCCTCCGCGTAGGTTGTGCCGCCATGTTGGTTGCTTCCACGGGGTGCCGGGGATAGATGGGATGGGATCGATGAGATGGGCCGGGGATAGCAAGGGGATGATATGGGCCAGGGATAGCAATGGCGCACCTCCCGGTGGTGCGCCATAAGTATATCCATAGCAATGGCGCACCACTGAGGGGTGCGCCATAAGTATAGTAGGGGTGCGAAGTGTAGTACTAGAGGGGTCGAAGCCCTCTCCTGTTAAGGTTCGAGGCAGTAGTGTAGTGGTAGCCGACTCTCTGTGCAGACCAGAGGTCTAGGGTTCGAGTCCCAGGCGCCCCGTTTTTTGTGTTTTCCTGTTTTGATTGTATGTGTATGTGCTGAGTGTATGTATATGTATACATACATGATAGATGTTTTTTAATTCATTTTTTGTTTAGATATACATGTGTGTGTAGTGTATGTGAGTGTGTGGGCTTGTATACATGTTTGTGTGTGAGTGTATGTGTGTGAGTGTGGTGTCACATGCATGTGTGTATGTGCATATATATATGCACTTGTGCATATGTGTGTGTGTGTGTGATGAACACCCACACACATAGGTGTGTGTGTTCTCATGAATGTGTGGGTGTGTCTATATGCACTTGTGCATATTTGCCATGTGTGTGTGTATGTGGGGTAGTGTGTGTAGGTTTGTATGGGTGACAAGTGGGCCATGCCCCACTTGTCATATACCCTATCAATATGTGTTGGGTGTTTTATTGCTTGATGGGTTATGCTAGTTCTTTTCCATTTATAGCTATATTGAATATGAAAAAATATCATCAAATTTGAAAAAATATTCATGAATTCAAAAAGTGCCCATGAAATTTAAAAATATTCATGAGTTCAAAAAATATTAACAAATTCAATACTTTTTGTGAGTTAGAAATTCAATACCATAATAAACATAAATAAATATTCATGAGGACACTAGAACGGAAGAAATATCATTTCAATATGTCAAAATACAATTGAGAAATGAAGGCTACAATTTAAATACAATCGATCTTAGCTAGCTATCTGTTCACAATCTTCTTGCCCTTATTTTTTGCAAATGGAGTTCTTCTTTTGAACGGACGTCCTTTAGGTAGGGTGGTCCTGCTTCTTCTTGTGGTGTATGCTGGTACTTCATCGTCGTCGTCATGTTCCATCTTCGGGTCGCCGTACTTGTCGAAGTCTTGCTCATTAGTGACTCCATCCATTCCGATGATCTTCCTTTTGCCTCTCCTCACGACAACACGACTGGGCTTTGACGGGTCGGTAATGAAGAAGCATTGGTCCACTTGGGAAGCAAGTACCCATGGCTCATTTTTCGTGGTGGCGTTTGCGCCCGCGGTCTTCGATTTGGCTTCGGGTATAACCATGGTGGTCAAATACCGGTCTTCTTTTAGGATGCTCTTGGCCCATCTGACACAGAACATCGGGACCTTCTCTCCAGCGTAGCTCAGCTCCTAGATCTCCTCAATCCTTCCATAGTATCTGTCCTTGTCGTTACCGGTGTAGGATTCCATCGTTACCCCAGAGTTCTGATAACCATCGCTCTTCATGTCCTTTCCCTTGGTGTAGAATGTGTAGCCGTTGATATCGTACGCCTCATACGTCATCAGGTTGTGCTCGGCGCCCTGTGACAAGGCGAATATGAGTTGTTCTTCCGTGGAAGAATCCTGATGTAAACGGTATGACAGTAGCTTCTTCTTGAACCAATGCGTGAAACATGAGTTGTGCTCTTTGATTATATCTCCGTCCGTCCTCTGGTGGCCTCGGTCATTGTACGTCTTCTCAATAAAGGTTTTGTGCTCTACCACCCAAGGATCGACCACGTCTATGTGTTGTAGCCCGACTAGGTTCGCTCTTTCAAAGTCGGCGAGTCGACCCTCGAAGTCGACATGCATTTCGCGGCGACCCTCACGGTGACCCCATCCAGCGAGCCTGCCAAGGTGCCTGTTGACGGGCAGACCAACAGGGTACTCGATGCCTAGATAATTCGTGCAGTAGGAGATGCACTCTTCAGTCAGAAAGCCCCTGGCTATGCTTCCCTCTGGACGTGACATGTTGCGAACGTATCCTTTACTGACACCATTCATCCTTTTGAACGGCATCATGCTGTGCAGGAACGTCGGCCGGACTTGGATGATATCCTCCATGATATGGACCAGCAGATGCACCATAACGTCGAAGAATGCGGGCGGGAAGTACATCTCAAGCTCGCATAGTATCACCATGATCTCTTCCTGTAGCCTTCTGAGTTGCCTCACGCCAACCGACTTCCGAGAGATGATGTCAAAAAAGTTTCATAGGCCAAATAGCGTTTCACGGACATGCACGTCCATGATCCCACAGATTGCAACTGGAAGTATCTACGTCATCAGCACGTGACAGTCGTGAGACTTCATCCCGCTGAACTTCTGCTTCGCTGAGTCTAGGTATCTGCTTATCTTCCCCGCGTAACCGTAAGGAAGTTTTACTCCTATGAGGCAGGTGAAAAACAGATCGATCTCCTCCTGACTTAGAGTGAAGCACGCGGGAGGGAAGTCATTTCCGGTCTTCTTGGCCTTTTTGCCTTTGCGACGACTTTCCGTGTCCTACTTCGCCTCATCATCATCATCATCATCATCATTATTAGCGTGAAGCTCCTCCCTGATGCCCATTGATTTCAAGTCTGCCCTTGCTTTCGGTCCATCTTTGGTCCTCTCTGGCATGTTGAGCAGGGTACCAAGCAGACTCTCGCACACGTTCTTCATGATATGCATGACATCAAGGCTGTGAGGCACACGGAGGATCTTCCAGTACGACAAGTCCTAGAAAACAGACCTCGTTTTCCATAACTTCAGCAGCGGCTCTGGCGCCTTTTGCTTCTTTCCCGGCTCTGGCGCCTTTCCCGGCGGTGGGCACTCTTTCCAATTTTTCAACAGCTTGTCTATTTCCTGGCCGCTCCTCGTACGCGGGCGTCTTTGGGGTTCGGTTTCACCATCGAACAGATCCTTGCGTTTTCTCCATGAGTCATCGTCGCGAAGCCACCTTCGATGTCCCGTGAACACGGTTTTCAAAGACCCGGCATCTCTATCTAGCTGGCGATACGTTGTGTCATCCATGCACCTGACGCATCCAGAAAATCCATGGACCACCTGCCCCGCGACATATCCGTAAGCGAGATAGTCGTGCACCGTCGTGAGCAGTGCGGCTCTCATAGGGAAATATTCTTTCTCTGCGGCGTCCCACGTATTGGCTGGCGTTTTCCACAGTGTGTCTAGCTCCTCTTTCAGCAGCCCCAGATACAGATTAATGTCGTTCCCTGGTTGTTTCGGCCCTTCAATTAGCATACTCATGTGAATGTACTTCCTCTTCATGCACAACCAGGGGGAAGGTTGTACATCCACACAAACAAAGGCCAGGTGCTATGTGTGCTTCTCTGGCTGCCAAACGGATTGACTCCATCGGTGCTCGTGCCCAGCACGATGTTCCTTGGATCGTTCCCAAATTCTGGGTGTTCGAAGTTCAACGCTTGCCACTGGCTCGCATCCTTAGGGTGACTCAGCATCTTGTCTTTTTTATTTATCTCCGGATCATTTGCGTCATCTTCTCGCTTCTTCTCCTCCTTATCCACATGCCAACGCAGAAGCTTTGCTACCTTAGGGTCCGCGAAATACCGCTGCAGACGAGGAGTGATCGAAAAGTACCACACCACTTTTCGAGGAGCTTTCTTCCTCTTCTTGTATCGAGTGACGCCGCACACCGGACATATGGTAGACTCCACGTGCTCGTCCCGATAAATGATGCAATTGTTCATGCACACATGGTATTTCACGTAAGGTAACAGAGGACACACGATTTTTTCGCCTCCTCAAAACTGGTCGGGCACTTGTTCCCCTTGGGAAGACGTTCGTGCCAGAATGACATGTTCTCGTCGAAGCATGCGTCGGTCATTTTGTGTTTTACCTTCATCTCCATAGCCATGAGCGTTACTTTCAGGCGGGTATCCTCGGGCCTGCATCCTTCATACAATGGAGTAACCGCGTCTATCTCCAGTTGATCCAGCTTGGCTTTCTCTCGGGCGACAGCTTTTTCATTATCCATCTGCTTGAGAAGCAGCTCTTGAATATGAGGGTTCTGCACCCAGCCCATCGACGGTCCATCGTCGTCTGCTCCGGCATCTTCATCTTCATGACCATGCCCTTCGTCTGCTCCGACATCTTCCTCATCATCATGTCCTGCATCTTCTACATGATGACCGTGTACTGCATCTACTTCGTGATCATGTCCTGGAGATTCTTCGTCTTCTCGCCCGCCCTCGCCACGGTTGTCTTGCTCATGCCCTTCCTCAATTCTTGCCCGCCCCCCATGGATGACTTCATAATCATATTCATCACCTTACCACCGATAGCCATCCATGAAACCACGCACGAGCAGGTGGCCCCGCACCTGTACGGAATCTGGGTCCATAAGGCTCCTCAGCTTGCATCTTCAACACGGACATCTTATCTCCGTCTCGTTATTTTGAAGCATCTCGGCCTTCGCAGAGCTCAAAAACCTATTCACGATGCCTTCGGTCATCTTGCGGACCATGGTCGCCTGCGGGGTAGAGCAAAACGATATTTTAGAACCAAGAAAAAATTTGGCATGACTTTGCTTAAAAATAGGACCAAAAAGAATGCATAGTGCTAAATTCTCGCCGAAACAGAAATGAATCAACATTCCGGAAAAATATTGGCAACTATTGCACTTCAAATACTGGTACCTGCAAACACAAACATATATGCAACACCATAAACATATGCAACACCACAAACGTAGATCTAGCTAGGCCATAAAAAGTGCATGTGCACGTTGTTGGAGGGAGAAAAAAGTAGATCTATAACATAAAAGCTTTCCCCTTACTTACCTATCAAAAAAAGGTAATTTAACCACTTAATTGGGGTGAATCTATGATGCAAATGAGGTGAGGAGGAGGAGGCACCCGAGACAAGCTTGGAGGGGGAGGTGGAGAGAATGAAAGTGGGGAAAGTGAGTGTGGTAGGTGGCTGTCCAAAATATCTAGCTGGTCACAGGTTACTAATGGCGCACCACCTACAAATGCGCCATTAGTAACCCTGGTTACTAATGGCGCACCAGCTGGAGGTGCGCCATTAGTAGTTTTTGCAAAAAAAATAGTAGTGGCGCACTGGGCTTGTCGTGCGCTATTAGTAGTTAAACTACTAATGGCGCACTCGGACCTGGTGCGCCATTACTACTTTTGGAAAAATAACAAAAAAAGTTTTTGTTAGTAGTGGCGCACCAGGTGTGTGCTGCGCCATTAGTGCCCATCACACTAATGGCGCACCAGCACCTAGTGCGCCACTGCTATATAGTAGTGGCGCACCACTTGTCTGGTGCGCCATTAGTGTCTATATTATCTATAGCCCTTTTCCTAGTAGTGCTCACCTTTCCCAAGTTAACTGGTTTTAGCAAAGCTAGCAAGTCTAACAGCCCTACACATGGATGTCAATAGATATGGCAGCGGAAAGTAAAGACATTGCATATGAAGTGAAGTGTTGAGATGGGTAGATGAAACGCAGTTGTAGACACGATGATTTTGCTCATGCTTCTGATAGGTGGCGCTATCGTACATTCACGTTTTTGGAGTCTTCAACCCACGAAGGGTAACGGTCGCGAGAGTCCACGGAGGGCTCCAGCCAAAAGGGTTCACGAAGTAGCAACCTTGACTATTCCATAACGACTTCCATCTACGAAGGAATAGCCTCACTATGAGTTGATGTTTAAAAAGTAGGCGATCTCCTTGCCCTTATGAACTTCTTGGTTCACTCCACAACATGAACTAGGAGGCTCCCAAGCGACACCTAACCAATCTAGGAGGCACCACCCTCCAAAAGGTAATAGGCTCGGTAATGACGATGAACTCCTTGCTCTTGTGCTTCAAGATGATAGACTCCTCAGCACCCAATCACTCTCTCACAAATTTGGCATGGTGGAAGAGATGGGATTGGTGGAAAGCTACTTGGGGAGGCTAGAAATCAAGATCCATATGATTGGAGTGGAAGATCTTGAACTCAACACAAGGGTAGGTGGTTCTCTCTCAGAAAATCTGATAGGATAGGTATGGAATAGTTCTGAGTGCTTCTCTCTCGAGTAAGTGGTGGTGAAGGGGTATATATAGGCATCCCCAAAAATCCAACCGTTACACACAAAATGACCAACTCGGTGACACCGATGTGTTAATCTCGGTGGTACCGAAGTGACCAAAAGGTGGCAACTTTTGAATCTCAGTGAGACTGATATAGGAAACTGGGTTGCACCGGTAAGGTGACCAACGGTCATATTTCCAATCTCGGTGACACCGATCCAACAGTCTTGGTGGGACCGAAAATTTGAATTTGTGTAACAGAAAGTTGGCAACCTAAACTCGGTGGCACCGGTATGAAATTGGTTGCATATGAAGTGGCTAGGGTTTGGCAGAGTCTGTCTAGGTTCTGGAATTGGTGGCACCGATATAGGAAAGTTGGTTGCACCGATTTTGAGTGTTAGGTATAGAACAAACTTTGGTGGGAGAGTTTGTGGATGTTTTTGGCGACTATCACTTGTGCACGTTTGAGCATATTGTTCAACAAGAAAACCTTACTCCCTTCTAATAGTATTGGGTTTCCTATGGACTCAAAGTGATTTCTCACAAATATAAAATGTAGAGTCCTTTTTCTTGAATCTTGGCCAACCTATTTCCTTGCATATTGGGGTATGTCCACAATCTCCTTTTGCCAATCCTCTCTATAGACTGTATCTGAAATACACTAGGTAAAAGTATCAGTCCAAGAGACAATGTATGTTGTCATGAATTATCAAAACCAGCAAGGGAGCATGTTATGCTTTCACTTGCATAATTTCTGGTCCCGCTTGACGAGACTGGTTGTAAAGACGTGATACTGCCCGGAGTTAAGCTACTTGGGATTACGCTGATACCCGGACTGGTTATTTTGCTGCTGACCTCCAACGCCAGATTGATGATTATTCCCTCCATGGTTTCCTATGCCCTAATGGCCTGAGCCTGAGCCGCCCAGACCAAAGCTAGACCCAGAAGGACCAGATCTTGAACCGCCGGATGGTCCGCCGCCACCGCTTGGATGCTGGTTACTGCCGTAATTTTGATACTCTCGCATAATCCAACAATCCTTCCAAGCATGAGTTGATGGATGATCCTGACGGTTGTGTTTTGGGAAATGATCAGTTAGCATCGCCTCCAAGGCGGCTGTCTTGCATTTAAACGACGGCTTGCATTACCCTTGCTGCGGTTATTCCCAGTGTTGGCATTGGCCACTAGGTCTGATCCGCCATCTTGGTGCTTCGGCTTCCCACCGTTGCCATTATTGTTATTTCCTCCCCCGTTCTGCGACTGACCCTTGCCTTTCTTCTTCTTCTTGCCCTTGGTTGATTTTTCATCATCGGAACCAGGGTCCTTCATATTATCAGAGTCTGCGTACTTGGTGAGAGCCGCCATGAGTTCCCCCATGTCTTCACATGTGTGCTTGAGCCGGCCGAGCTTCTTCTTCGAAGGCATGAATTAGCAATTTTTCTCCATAATTAAAACCGCTCGTGACGCCATGATCTTATCAGAAGAGTGAATGATGGTCGAGACCCGCCGGACCCAGTGATGAGCCGACTCGTGCTCACCCTGTATGCAATGATCCAAATCCACAATCATCATGGACTTCTTGCACGTTCCCTGGATGTTTTTGATGAACCTCGCCTGTAACTCGGCCCATGTGTTAATGGTGTTCGGTGGCAACCCTTTCAACCACGTACGAGCCAACCCTTCTAGCATCATGATAAAATACTTGGCACATACTGCATCACTAACAACCAACATCTCCATGGGTAATTCAAAACTTTGAATCCAAGCTTCTAGAGGCAGGTCAGTAGTATAGTTGGGCACCTTGCAAGGACATTTGAAGTCTTTAGGCCGGCGCTCGTTTCACAAAGCCGGTGCTAAGCACGACACTCCCACAGCCCTAGAATTTAAGTCGACGCCTACCGAGACAGATGTTGCGATTGTGGGTTCCTAATAAGCCGTCCCAGCTGCCAGAGCCGCCGCCTCTTGCTGGGCTCTTGCCAGATCCACCAGCGCGTGAGCATCATGAGCCGGTCGATTGTCCCTTGGTGGGTTTCGACGTTGATCACTACTAGAAACAGCCGACAACTCAGAACGCCGGCTGTAGCTGCGGCTTGGGATGGGGGTTGAGTTTACGCGACTCCGGCTATAAGTATATTTCTCCTCCTGGGCCACCGCCATCTGCAGGTACCCAATGGTGTTTCGCACTTCCTCTGCAAAAGGCGCCTCATTGGGGATAGAGATTGTACCAAGCCTAGTCGCCGCTGCCACCATATTCTTCGCCGGGTTAGGATAATGACCCGGCGGCATTGGAAAAGGATGTGGTAGGGTCTGGTTGCGGCACGACGGGTCTGGCTACTGACGCTGAATCGCCGCCCGACTTCCAGGTACTTCTGCTGTCTGGGTTAGGGTCAAAGGTATATTCCACCCTATCCCTCACGTGTTAAAAAGATTTCTGGCTTCATACTGATCCGGCAAACAGGACTGATGCCTCATCTGATGAACCGCGGCTGCAGACTGCTGCTGTAGCTCTTTGCGAAAAGCCTCTGCCCTAAGGCGCTCTAAGTCAGCATCCATGTGATCTTTCATCACGTTGATCTCCTATTAGACTCCAGCCATCTGGTCCTTCAACCTTGTGATCTCCATGTTACAGGCCTCTTGGTTTTCCACAGTGACCTCGGTTTCCATTGGGGTTGTGTCATCAGATCCATAAGAACTTGAGTCGGCGGTCTGTCTGCTCTAGATCTGGTTACACCAGCGGCTGTGCTATTAGGGCCTAGTGCTGAACCCGCCATGAAGACGGCGGCACTATTCGGCGGCTCATCGTCCTTCGGCTCATGGTATTCCGACTCAAGGTAATGCTCGATGTAGCCCGAAGCCTGTCGTTGTTAAGCTGATAGGTTGATTCTATCTCTCCGCTCGAGGAGCCATCCTCTGAGTAGATGAGAATTCCCTCCCCTGACATGGAACCTTCAAGCTCCATGCCTTCGGTAAAGCCGACGAGGACGTGCCTCTTACCCGGGTTAACACGGGCGGCCTGTGCGTGCCGGGACGGCTCGATGAGGTCGGTGCAGATGTCCGGCCCGGGTTCCAATCCGCCGATCTTGCTGGTGAAGACATGAATTCGACAAAAGGGGACCCGGTGCCCATACTCGATTGAGTCGGCCTCGGGGCCCCAGCCGGCGTTGTCTATGTAGAGCTTACCGCGATGACTCTTGGTCGTCTTGCCAACGGCGTATCCCTCAATCCCTCAAAGAGATGCCTTCGAGAACCTTACACCATCGAGCGCCGGCCCCACGGTGGGCGCCAACTCTTGTGGATTTGTCATGGTAGATGTCCGAGTAAATGGACTTAAGTTCGAGGCCATCGCTAAGGCGTGAACTCAGAAGGGTTGGTCAGAATCAACAGACAAGGGTTTACCTAGGTTCGGCCCCTCGGAAAGAGGTAAAAGCCTACATCCTGCTCTGTGTTGTATTGATTGCGTATCGATTACAAGGGAGCGAGTTTGCTTGACCTGGCTATTGATCAATTGTTTCGTGGCCTAAGCCGCCCAGGTATGCCGCCCTTATATACACAGGTCAAGGCCCTGGGCTTGCAAGAGTGCGGGTCGGGTTATTAACAACCGAACTCACCTCTAACTAAACATGCCTTATCTAACAAGTCGCTTCCAGCGGCCCAAGTCCACCGGGTTACATCCTGCCTTCTAGCCCACTGGTTACGCTTACTCCTAGAGTTATCGTATGCCGCCAACCGCATGACCCGGCCCCCCTGGGCGGGTCTCACCCTCAGTATATATCCCCAACAGCTTGCTTATGCTAACCATAATGATATCATCTTATATCAAATGTATGTGAAAAGTGCATTCCTCAATGATAAAGTTGAGGAAGAAGTATATGTTGCTCAACCCCCAGGTTTTGAAGACCCTAAGCATCCTCACAAAGTCTTCAGACTCAACAAGGCACTCCTTGGCCTCAGGCAGGACCCTCGGGTGTGGTATGAAACTCTGAAGGAATTCCTCATGAAGAAAGGCTTCAAACCTGGTTCACTCGACCCAACTCTTTTCACTAAAGCCTTTGACAATGAACTGTTCATATGCCAAATATATGTAGACGATATTATCTTTGGCTGTATAGATAAACATTACAGTGATGAATTTGCCTACATGATGAGTGAAGAATATCAAATGTCTATGATGGGAGAGTTGAAATTCTTCTTAGGTCTTCAAATTCGTCAGCAAGACAATGGCATCTTCATCTCTCGAGAGAAATACCACAAGGATGTTCTGAGGAAATTAAACATGCAATACTGCAAAGGCATCAAAACTCCAATGCTTTGAAAAGGCCACCTCTGCACTGACGAAATTGTAAAGATTTCGATCAGAAGGTATATCGCTCCATGATTGGCTCTTTATTGTATCTATGTGCATTTAGGCCTGATATTATGATGAGTGATTGCATGTGTGCCCAATTCCAAGCAACACCGAAGGAATCACACCATAAGGCTATGAAACCTATTCTTTGATACTTAGCTCACACACCAACGCTTATATTATGGTATCCCAAGGGCTCAAATCTTCACCTCATCGGATACTCAGATGCTGACTATGCTGGAGATCGTGTGGATCACAAGTCAACCTCAGGCACATATCATTTCCTCGGACGGTCCTTAGTATGTTGGTCCTCAGAGAAGCAGAACTGCATGTCACTATCCACTCCTGAAGTTGAGTAGATTGCTGCTGGTTCATGTTGCGCTCGGTTGCTGTGGATGAAGCAAACCCTCAAGGACTATGACATCATGTTGAAGAATGTGCCTCTCTACTACGACAACGAGAGTGCTATCAAGATTGCTTACAACCCAGTTTAGCACTCCAAGACCAAGCACATCCAGATTCATCATCATTTTCTTTGAGAACATGTACACAAGGGCGACATCTCCATCGACCACATACCCACTGAAGAACAACTAGCTGATATCTTCACTAAGCCCTTGGACGATAAGAGGTTTTGCAAGTTATGGTGTGAGCTAAATATCTTAGAATCTTAGAATGTTCTTTAAAATGACACACATCCAAACACTTATGCAAAATTGGTGACTTAGATGTGCAACACACGAAGTAACGATTTTCTTCAATCAATGAGGAATACCCCTCTAAGTGTGAAGAAATTAATGAAGAATTTGATTCTTAGAACCCTAAGACAATTGTATGCGGTGTCTGAAATCATCATTCTTATACGGTGCGTCACGCGACCAACCATAGTTGAAATTCTTTAAAGTTTAGTTTTTCGTCATTTTGCAAATTCTTCAAAATTTTCAAATTCCTCAAGTTTGCAAGTTCCTCAATTTTTCAAATTCTTCAAACTATGAAACAAATGTTCCTCATTGACTAGAAACATATATATTTGAGTTTTCATGCCTTCAATAGCATTCACTTATTGCTAACTCTTCAAGTCGATGTTCATCTAAGTGAATGTGATCAGACCCGTTCCCCCTCTATGCTAAACTCAACCCAGTCTGTTCACAAATTCTTCATATGCGTTCTACTTTGAAACTCGTTCAAAGTCTTCACTATGTCCATGAGAGCTGAAGAATTTGCGAACAAAAACTTTAAAATTTTCACTATCAAAATTTTCGACGTTTCCCGCTCAAACCATTCCGATTCCCATGACTGGATAACCCACGACCCCCCACTATCTCCACTACTCAGAATGTGGGTGACACATGTCGCATGGAGAGCAAGGGTCAGGGGCAATCTGGTCCAAAATCTTCGGACCGGTTAGTTTTTACTGCCACTATAGATACCCCTTCTCTTCACTAAGCTCGACTTACTCCTCACTCCCATCTCTCCCGAACTCAGACCTAGAGCCACCGCTAAAATCAGCGCCGCCGGACAGGAAGAGCTTCATTGGCTCGACCTCGCCGTCGCCATACTCGCATCGACCGCGGAAATCTTCACTCCGCTGTCGCTGTAGCTATCTCCATCTGCCAAGCTAGGGTGTGGGAGATCTGGGCGGACGAACTCCTCAGATTTCATCTCTTTGTTCGTCGTATTCTTCATCAGGGTAAATAAAATCTAATTTTAGTGCCCTTCTTTGATCTTGATATTTTTCACAAAATCCTCAAAGCTATTTATTCCTCAAAAATCATTTTCTTAAGCACCTCACATGTTTCATTCCCTTGATGTTTTTCCTAAGTTATGATTTTCTTCAAGATTCCTCAATTGTGTGGATCCACATATCTGCACAACTCTAGAACCTAAGTCAAGAACTCTTAGTGAAATTCCTCAAGAAACCTATTGTCAAGATCCTCAACTTGATGTATTTTGAAAAAATTCTAAGAACGCATATAACCTCTTCAAATTCCTCGCACCTATACTTTGTTCACAGGTACAAAATGTCTATTGATGAATCACTAGGTTCTCATCAACTTAACTAATTTACAGCATTCCTTGAGGAAAAATTGTATACATCTTCAGAATCATCAAAAGTTCAAAGTCATCAAGTAAAGAGAATGGGAGATGGTAAAAGACCTCAAAAGGGTGGAAAGAAGGCTGAACTGAACACTGCTTTTGAAATACCTTAGCATTTATATGTTGGTTACTGTACTCCTGATGAAGCCATTCATGGGAAAGAAACAAAGGAGTAGAGGAAAATCAGAATTCAGAGGATTGAGCGGAGGTGGATGAAGTAGTGGAAAGAATATCGTTATGTCACTCCCAAGTACGTGAAGAAATTCACACTCAAACCTCCTTGCAGAAGGGCTCCCTCATGCTGATGATCAAGAAGTTGATCCCACTAGAGTTGCTAGTGGTGAAGACTTTCCAGCTGAATGTGCTGAGCATCAAAGAAAACTTCAAAGAACTGCAAAGTAGCAGTGAATCAATTCAATAAAGACTCTGCTGCTGCTTCCTCTGTCGGAGCCTCTGCTAGTGCTCCGGAGAAATCCATGGTGAAGAAGTCTGCAGTGAAGCCAAAATCCTCAACTTCCAAGTCCTCACTACAGAATCCTTAAGCAAGTTCTTCAAATGCTGCTGTTATGCCTTCTGTAGCTGCACAATCATCAGTTGCTGCCACAAAGTCCTCAACACCTGTACACCTTGCAATATGTCAAAGGACTACATGCTTCTCAATTTCTTTAGGGGCCTCTGCAAGTTCATCAGCCCAAGCATATTCTTCAACAATCCTAATCTGTTGAAGTTCGAGAGAACTGCTGGGCAAGGTCAGAGACCAAATCCTCACAATAGCCAAGCTATTGTGAATGTACCCTCGGGGTCTGAGGATGATGTGGCTGATGATGAAGAATTGGAAGGAATCATTAGGAACAGACAACAAAGAGCTGCAATTGCTAAGGGCAGCTCTGTTCTTCTGTTGCTGGATCCTAAGTTGATCCTCATC
The DNA here is from genome assembly GCA_022496015.1 of Hordeum marinum. Classification (NCBI taxonomy): domain Eukaryota; kingdom Viridiplantae; phylum Streptophyta; class Magnoliopsida; order Poales; family Poaceae; genus Hordeum; species Hordeum marinum. The sequence continues at coordinate 137,136,553 of CM039675.1, read as the reverse complement.
TTCATTGACATATGGCATGAGGATCCCAACACTCCACTTTCCTCACTGACCTTACCTCTTGGTGTGAACCATGTCCTCACTCACTTCATAGGTGAGGAAAAATCTAAAAGAGATCAGGCTCAGAGAGCTAAAAGAAGCAGGGTCAGAAAAGAAAAATTTCCGAAGAACAATGTGATGAATTTGACTCCCAGTCAATTCATCACAGTTCAGTCTGAGATACACTGCCTTACTAAAGAACAAGAAAAGTATGATGCTGAATGGAAGGGCACCAAAGTGAGGTTTTGTCAGGACATCCCAAGATGCAGTTAAGGACCATAACACAAGGGTTGCAGCTCAATCGCAACCGCAAATTCCACAGGCTAAAGAATCTGCTCAGCATGCTGAAGAAACTACAAGCGCAGCTAAAGAAATTCAGGCTGCTGAAGAACCTGTCAGGGCAACCTCCACTGTTGCGCGTGAAGAAATTGCCAGACCAGCTAAAGCTTTTGCCGTGCGTGATGAAATTGAGACCACTAGGACAACCGCATCAGTCGTGTCTGAAGAAACTGCTACTCCTTCACCCTCTGCTGAAACTGCAAAATCTTCAAGGGTAAAAATATCAACCTTCCTTCTACATCAGAAGCAAAGAAAACAAAGGTTGCGGAGAAGAAGGCAGCACAGAAAAGAAAAGCATCAACTTCAGATTCCTCAGCAGTGAAGAAGTTGAAGACTCTGCCCAATTCTTCAACTGATCCAATTGATGCAACTCCTATCACCTCTGTGCCAGCCTACGAATTAGTACCATTTGGTGTTTACTATGTCATCCCAAATGATGAAGCCTTACGCTCCCTGGATCATGAAATTCGTCAGATCAAGGTCCTCAGTTCCATTCAAGGCTGATTTTCAGAATCACTTCAGCTTTCTGCCTCCGATAGAAGTCCTCAAAAACACATTTTCTTCAGTTGAGGGCAAAGGCAAAGATGTTATTGATGAAGCTACTCGTCCATTGCATGGCCAGTTTTGCAAAGCTGCATCTTACTCCACCAACAATGACTCTGCTACCCAAGATTCTGCTGTAAAAGACTCAGCACAAAAGCCTTAAGAAACTGCCCCTCATGTGATGATCGATCGCGAGCTACTTCTAAGTCTTCATCAGAAGGTTGATCACAATCACGAGTGGGTCAAACGTTATTTTGGTTCACTTCTTCGAGACATGACTGTCACGCACAACACTATGAGGAAGAACCAATACTATCTTCATGAAGTCTTCAACCGCACTCGGGCCATTCTATGTCACCACAAGACTCCTGAAGAACTCAAGGAAATGGATCTTGAGAAGAACCTTGACAAGGCTCATCCTCCTCAGAAGAAGTTCAAGAAAGTTCAAGTTCCTGAGCTGGTTACAAGCTCACATTCTTCATCGCATGAGGCGGATGAAACTGAGGAAATTGACGACACTCGTATGGTCCCTGCATCGACAAACGACCCCGACAACGCTGGCGCTCCTCCATCACCTCCAAGATGAAATTCTTCAGGGGCGTTAGTCCTCATTTTCCATCCCTTTTGGTCTTCGATGACAAAGGGGGAGAAATTTGAGTTAGTTTTCAATCAGGTCTATATATATGGGTTGTTTTTGTTTAAGTTACAACTCTCGGTCTTTTGAAGCTTTTGTCGGTTGAGTTGTATACGTAAGTCCGATGGTGGTCCGACGCTTTTGAACTACTTTTCTCATGCTTATTTCTTCAAGTACCTTAATGCATGCATACCAAATTTTGTCAGACATCATTTTTCATCATGCATTTCAAATTCTTCATATCATATGTTAATGCGTGTATGAATTACAAGGTATAGGGGGAGATCTCCTTGTTTTAACCTGCCATGTGTCTTTGCAGTCCATAGATAATTCCTCAAATATGCACATCTTTAGGGGGAGTTCTTCTATATCTTGCAATCAAATTCCTCAAACTCAGTACTTACACTTCATATTATTATCCCCATTGAAAACTTAACCTATTTGTCATCAATCACCGAAAAGGCGGAGATTGTAAGTGCATCTAGTGCCCCTTAGTAATTTTGGTGTATTGAAGACTTATAGGTTAAGAGACTGATACGTTTGTAAGTGTACACATGCTTTATAAGTCTCCAAGGAATTTGATATATTCGGAGATTATCGACCCCTAAAATGTATGTCTTCAACTGAAGACTTTGGTGAAGACTTTGCTGAAGACTTTGGTATTCTCTGAAGACATTGAAAATGAAGAAGTTGGTGTGACCTTCAAGATATGAACGAGGACTATGAAGCATGAAGACTTTTTTTGTAGTTTAATTTCCTTTGTTTGAGTCATAGGAAACACCATACTGGTAAAGGGAGCAGCTAATACTAAGGAAAATTTCCAACTGATGCTCAACTAAAAAGCCTCAACCTATCCAATCCTTCGAGTGAAGCCTTTAGAAATCTCTTACAGTTCAGTCAAGTTCTTAAGTGACACACACGAAGTTCTTTTGGTCTCTAAGGAAATTGGTCTGACTGAGAAGTTAGGGTTTCGCCAGTGCTAATTGCCTAGAAGTGAGGAATATGATAAGCCTAAGGACTTTCACAATTCAATTCCGACCGTTGTTGTGCTTAGTGCCAGTTGTCCCCAATTATCCTATCCACATAACGGTCATATCACTGGGGGAATTTATGTCTTATCATGTCAGGTTGCACCCTGGCTATAAATAGCCACCCCCACAATCACTAGTTGGTTGGCTGCTCTGAGAGAGAACTAACACTTGTCATTGAGAGCAACCCATCCTCCGAGGACTTTGAGAGAAAATCATCAGTGAGGAAAAACCCAAATCCAAACCACCAAACCCAAAGTGATTGAGCATCACTAAAGAGATTGTTGCTATGTGGAACCGATGCGTGTTACATTTGAAGACTGTGTATCTTCTAGACGGTTAGGCATCATGGTCTAGTGCATCCTGCAGTCAATTGGGGATCACGGGGTGACCTTGGTCTAGAGCATCCAGAAGTCAATTGGGGATCGCCGGGTGACCAGTTGGTGAGGGTTTTGGAAGTCTACCCTGAAGACTTACCACGAGTGTTGGGCGAGGAATGTGTGTCCTTAGCTCAAGGAGAATATGGTAAATATTGTGTGTCCTCTGGTTTAAATACCCAGCCGCTCCAAACCAGACGTACGAATGTCACAACAGTTGGGACTGGGTCATCAAACCATTGTGTTCATCAAGCCACCCTGGTTCTATTTCCTCAACCCTTACATTTCCTCATATACTTGTTGATGAAATTGATCGTTACTGTTTGAAGAATTTGACTGAAGACTTTCTCAATTTCCTCACCTCAAATTCTTCAAGTGACCTTGTTCCTCACCCGCTTATCATGTATCACGCTACTTGTAATCTGTGCATGCTTTATTTCATCATGATGACTATGCTACTTCTATGTTCTCATGTACTTAAGTACTTATTCCGTTGCTAGTTATTCATCACATTTCAAATTCCTCAAGTTGAAATTCCTCAGTGATGAATTTGTAAAAATCTCCTATTCACCCTCCTCTAGTCGATATAACACACTTTCAAAGACCTAAGAAGGATTTCAACTCCCCCATCATTGACATCTAATATTCTTCACTCATTATGTAAGAAAATCCATCACTATAACGTTTGTGAGTACAACCAAAGATAATATCGTCGACATATATTTGGCACACAAATAATTCATTGTCATAGGATTTTGTGAAAAGAGTTGGGTTGAGTGAACTGCGTTTGAATCCTTTCTTCATGAGTAATTCCTTTAGATTGTCATACCATGCCTGAGGGGCCTGCTTGAAGCCATAGAGGGCCTTGTTGAGTCTGAAGATTTTGTCAGGATACTTAGGGTATTGAAAACCTGGGGATTGAGCAACCTATACTTCTTCATCAAGCTTACCATTGTTGAATGCACTTTTTTCACATCCATTTGATATAAGATGATATTGTGATGGTTTGCATGAGCAAGCAATATGCGAATAGATTCAAGTCTAGCAACAGGTGTAGAAGTTTCATCAAAGTCAATTCCTTCAACCCGTGTGTAACCCTGAGCTACAAGACGAGACTTATTCCTCACCACTTGGCCATTTTCATATTGTTTGTTGCGGTAGATCCACTTGGTACCTATGATGTTATGCTTGTGAGAATCTGGACGCTTGACAAGTTACCACACATTGTTGAGGTTGAATTGATGCAATTCCTCTTGCATAGCTTGAATCCACTCAGGCTCCATAAATGCTTCATCAACTTTGATGAGGTCTATGATAGGGACGAAAGCAAAATGCCCACAAAAGTTAGACAAGTGTGACGCTTTTGAGTGAGTTAAGGGACCTGGTACATTGAAGTCGTCGAGGATTTTGTCAATCCTCACTTCATTTTCCACTCTTGGATGAGAAGGTTGACGAGGCTGACAATTTTCTTCAGCACCATTTTCCTCGGGTGTATTAGCATGAATGTCTTCATTAATTGGGATGACTTCCTCATCAGGTAGACATTCTTGGTGGGTATGATACCTTTGGTAGCCTTCAACTTAATGGATTCCTCAGGGAACATTTCATCTATCACATGAGACAGGTGCTATCTTTGCCAGCCGTTAGTTTCATCAAACTGCACATCTACAGTTTCAACAACCTTGTTGTGGTAGGTGTTGAAGACTCTATAGGTGTGCATATTGGGGAATGTTGCATGGGAAACAAAAAAATTCCTAGGCTCACCAAGATCAATCTAGGAGATGAACTTCTACGAGAGGAGAGGTTGCATCAACATACCATTGTAGATCGCTAACTACAAGCATTAAGAAACGCAGTTGATGTAGTTGAACGTCTTCGCAATCCAATAACAACCCGTCCCGCGAACTCCTGATCAAGTGCATAATGAACGGAACCTCCGCGTTCGACACACGTACGGCTTGGTGAGGTCTTCACCTCCTTGATCTAGTGAGCGATGGTGAATTAGTAGCCCGAGTCCTCCGGTAGCACGACGGCGTGGTGAGCAGGTGGTGGTGAAAACTTAGCAGGGCTTCGCCGCACGCTATGGAGAGGAGGAGAACTACGAGGGATAGGAGAGGCAGCGCCGTAGCATGTTGTGGTGCGGATGCCATCTCTCTCCCTTTCTATATATAGGGGTGAGGGAGGAGGGGAGGGCGCCCTAGGGTTTCCCCTAAGGTCCGGTGCCCAAGGAGGGTGCAGCTAGGGTTTGGTTGCCCCCCAAGCCGCCTTGCCTCCCAAGTACAGGGTGGCCAGTGGCCCTAGGGGGTGTGGCCCCCTTCCTAGCCGAGTGGACTCGGGTTTGGGTGGCACCCTGCCCCTTGTGGGATGGTGTGCCCCCTGTCCTTGGCCCATGAGCCACCCGAACACTTGCCGGGACCGCCCGAAACCTCTTTCGGTACTCCATCGAATCCCTGATATACCCCGGAACACTTCCGGACTCCGATACCCTTCGTCCTATATATCAATCTTCACCTCCGGACCATTCCAATGTTCCTTGTCACGTCTGGGTTCTCATCAGGGACTCCGAACAAGCTTCGCTGACCACCATAATTACCCAACTATACTTATATCGACACCAAACGTTAAGTGTGTAGACCCTGCGGGTTTGAGGGCTATGTAGACATGACCGAGACACCTCCACGGCTAATAACTAATAGTGGGACCGAAGTCTTTATCGGTCATACAACTATGTCAAGGATTTAGTTAATCCCGTACACAGTTCACTTTGTTAATCGATATGTTACTTGCCCGAGATTCGATCATTGGTATATCCATAACTAGTTCAATCTCATTACTGGCAAGTCTCTTTACTCGTTCTGTAATACAAGATCCCGTGGCTAAATCTTTAGTCACTTTTCTTGCAAGCTCATTATGACATTGTATTACCGAGTGGGCCCTGAGATACCTCTCTGTCACACGGAGTAACAAAGCCCTATCTTGATCCATGCCAACTCAAATAACACCCTTAGATATATCTATAGAGAATCTTTATAGTCAACCAGTTACGATGTGATGTTTGATACACACAAGGTACTCCTCCGATATCAGTGAGTTGCATGATCTCATGGTCATAGGAACAGACACTTGACATGTTCATAGTTTGGGTCTTGTCCATCACATCATTCTCCTAATAATGTGATCCCGTTATCAAATAACAACTCATGTCTATGCCCAAGAAACCACGACCATCTTTGATCAACGAGCTAGTCCATTAGAGGCTCACTAGGCACACAGTGTTGTCTATGTACCCACACATGTATTTGAGTTTCCAATCACTACAATTCTAGCATGGATAATAAAAAATTATCATGAATAAGTAAATATAATAATAACCATTTTATTATTGCCTCGAGGGAATATTTCCAACAGTCTCCCACTTGCACTAGAGTCAATAATCTAGCTCACATCACTATGTGATTTACATTGTAATGAATCTAACACCCATATGGTTCCGGTGTTGATCATATTTTCCTCATGGAAGAGGCTTAGTCAACAGGTCTGCGACATTTAGATCCGTGTGTACTTTGCAAATATTTTTGTCATCATCCTTGATGCGATCGCAAATGGAATTGAACGTTGATTTATGTGTCTGGTCCTCTTGTGAAACCTTTGTTCCTTGGCCAGAGCAATGGCACCAGTGTTGCCATATAACATAGTCATTGGGTCCAGTGCACTGGGCACAACTCCAAGATCCATCGTGAACTGCTTCATCCAGACACCTTCCTTCGTTGCCTCTAAGACAGCTATGTACTCTGCTTAGCATGTACAATTAGTTACCACACTTTGCTTGGAAATACACCAGCTTACCGCTCCCCCATTGAGAATCTATACGTATCCTGTCTGATACTTAGAGTCATCCAGATCAGTGACAAAGCTTGCATTCATGTAACCCTTTATGACGGGCTCTTGATCATCTCCGTAAACAAGAACCATTTCCTTAGTCCTTTTTAGGTACATAAGGATATTCTTGACCACCGTCCATTGTTCCTCTCCTGGATCTGTCACACATTGTGATTGTATTACTTTGCTATTCTATGGTTTTCTAAAATTTGGAACCATTTAAAACTTTGACTGCAAGTGCTTGTTTGAATTATTTGATGATTGATGTTTGGGTTGATTGTGTTTGGGCACTCAATGATCTTCTTCCTCTAGAACACACTTCCTTGATCCAACCATCTTGCCCAATGATCATACTATGTGTATAGTACCAAAAAATATTTTTATCAAATATTGTTTTGGCCAAAAATGATTTATTTAAATTAGGTTTTCAAAAACCCTTGAATTATGTTTTGTACTACAAGTCCTCAAATTGGGCGGAATGTTTTTCACCAAAAACTTTATTTGGAACCTACTATATATGACTTCCCAAAACAATCAAATATTATTTTTTACGATTATTTTAGTATTTAATTTGAAGGCCTTTTCTTCAGGCAAGAAATGGTCTTTTATATGGAAAACTTATTTAAATGCTTTAAAAATATTTGGGAAAATTTACGAGACTCAGTGGACATATATTTTTCGTATATATTTGTTTAAACACATGGTGATGTTCAACACAATGGGCAAAACCCTCAAAAACCCTTTCTGGTTAAATCAAGCATTTGAAATATTTCCATAAGAAATATTTTCAATGAAATCCAGGAAAATTCCAGCAAGTCACACAAGCTATATGTGATGATCTTGCAAAGTACCATCTCAATCTCAATTGATTTGCTTCACCAAAATATCCCAAAACCCTCTTTGTCCAGAATCAAACTTTGTGGGCATGTGCTAATCCCAAAATAAGGATACTACACCAAGTGAAGCATTTGGGAGAATAGAATTTCATGCATGGATCTATAGAACCCTGATTCTGTTCAGTTCTAGGGTTTACCAAGTTTACACTATCAACTTTCTACAAACCATCTCAAACTTGGTGACCCACATTATTTTTATATACAATTTAATCCTGTTAAATATCACGGCAAGCAAACTCAATTTGCTTGCCCAATCAACCCTCAAACACATTTTGTATGTTTAGTAAAAATCATGTTTGACATCCTTCCACTATTCTCCTGGAGTCTAATTTTTTACCACAATACCTCCTAGTGCCCATTTACCTCCAGTAAGCTTTGTATGGCCATGGCTCAATTATTGGTGGGGTGAGACCTCACATTTCCTCTCTGGACAGGAAGAATAGTACCATGTTTTACCTCTCCCTCTGGTCATTTCTTCCTCCCCACCTCTACCTTAGCTCGTAGGCATGCAGGGTCACTCTGGAAACTCCAAGACACAAATGAACATGCATGTGCCCATTATTTATGTCAATGTCGGCCATAACAGCGCTCTAGAGCACGCTATAGTGGGCTCTTGCACTATAGCCTCCCCCATCCCAAGGCTCCCGACCACCTCAGGTCTCCCCAGCATGCTTGCCGAAGCTCCTCGGCTTCCACAACATGCCACCCCATTGTCCCCCTCCTCCTTCTCCTTCCTGCTGCAACACCTTGCATGCGCACCAGTCGCCTGAAGATCTCCAATGGGATATGTCACTCGTGGAAGCTTGTGGACCCCTCTCACTCCCCATCTACCTATCTGCATGGATGGACCGAGTCCATGAACACCACAGACACGGCCCAGGGCATCCCCATGGCCCATGGCATCGCTCTCGACCTCGTCGTGCTCCCTGTCCATGGCAGGTTCCGACCACCACTATAAAAGGAGTCCCCGGGCCTCCTCTAGCTCCCCCTCGCCCTCTACAAACCTCAATTGCGTGACCGCACCACTAGTTCCAACTCCCGAAGCCCAGGTGCCCGGGATCGAGCCGAGCTCCGCTGTGTCAGACCTCTGGTGATCTCCGGGTATGAGCGCTCTTTGGGTCCATTCTCTTCTTCGTTGAATCCCCCTGGCCATGCTGATCGTTTCCCCGCCTGTCCGACGTGTATTGGCACACGGAAAGTCGGCTTCGACCTCTCCTGGAGCAGCACCGATGCGGTTCCCTCCATTGTCGGCGACTTCGACCACCCCGACGACTCCCTCCATCACCAGGCGTTTGGCAACATCACACCGGGCCCATTCCCATCCTCTTCTCGCCTCGTCGTGGACCCACTTGTCGATGGTGAGATCCTCTGCCCTTTGGCGAGGGGTTGATGATGACCCGGATAGGTGGGGCCGCTCGTCAGCCGCTCACACCCTCCCGTGCCTCTTTCTCTCTCTCTCTTGTTGGCCTACGGGCCCCGCCCGTCAGGTTTGAAACCTAACACGCGTGAGGGGCATCAAGCCGTCTGGGCTACCTGCTGGCTGGGCATTGAGGCCTTTTCTCTTTTTCTTTTTTCTGTCTTTTTCCCAATTCCACAGGATAGAATATTTATCCTATTCCAACAAATCTTCCACCATAAATCATAGAATATTCTATAGTATTCAGTAGTGCCACTTGTGTAAATTTTTGAAAGTTTTTATGTAGTGATTTTATTTAATGCCTAGTTTTAAATATTTTTAGCCTTTGTTAAAATAGTTTTCAAAATATTTTTCGCTACAAAATCAAAGACAAACATTTTTAGTTTTGAATGATGTATTTCACAGAGTAGGGTAACCGTTTAGAAGTGGGTTTTGTGCTCTGTTTTTGTTGTGATTCTTATTATTGCCGTTATTATCGCGACGATATATTGCATTGTTGAAGAGGGAGTTGGACCCGAAGACATTGAAGACCATGAAGACTTTGTTGTGCCAGGCAAGCAGCCCTTTGACCATGTTAAGAAACCATTTTTATTGCATGGCATATAGCACTTTAATTTCGATACGTTGATAATGATGATGTGATGACCACTTCGGTGGAATGCCTCCGATACTTTTACCGTTGATACTTGCATCATGCATGACCCTACGTCCTAATGAGGGGTATGTGGGTGGGAGTAGTTAGGTTGCTAATTAGTTGCTATGCAAAGAGGGATGGGGATATGCATGGTGATCGAAACAGAAATGCTTTCAACGACTTTTCGAAAAACCCACCAGATGTCACTAATGCCCGATGGACAAGATATTGAGATAGGTAACCACTTAATAAAGAAGTGGCGTAACGAAGCAAGTGATTGTGTGGTTTTCGAAATGGGATTGGTGTAAGTTGTGACTGTTATTCCAACCTTATATGTACAACCACGATACCCCTTATGGGACAAGGCTTTGTCTATTACTTTGGTCGATACTTGCAGGGAGGACGTATTACTAGTGGCGAGAGAGTATGAGTTACTCTCTCGATACGGGGTCGTGCCTGGTAGGGCGACCATGTACTGTCTTTATAGGCACCAGGCACACCATTGTGTTCCTTCATGGATGGTACTGTGTTGAGCGATGCTCGTGTTTTGTACATCATGAAGACACAGACCAACGAGTGGACTCTTTGTTTAGTGTTGTCAAGGGAAAGGCATTGTTCGGGTGCTTACCTCGGGTATGTAATATATCGCGAGTCAAGGATTGACATGGAAGTTCCCTGAGTCTCGTGGGTAAAGTGTGCAACCTTTGTAGAGTTTAAAACTATTCGAATAGTCGTGTCCATGGTCAAGGATAGCTGGATGACCGCTCTTGGGTACGTCCACTGTTTACAAACTTGGTGTGTGTGTGTGTGTGTGTTTGTGTGTGTGTGTGTGTGATGAGGATGGTGGTTGAGCTCAGTCCGATGGCTTTGCATGATGATTGAACATGAGATAGGTCCATGAAGGCCAAATAAATAACATAAACTAGCAGCGGAAATCTTTCTGCCACTCAGTTCTTTCGAGGGAAACTCTTTCTCGAGAAATGACCAGTTCTTAGCGGCAAACACTTTGCCTTCGGATCTGAGATAGAAGGTATACCCAACCATCTCTTTTGAGTATCCTATGAAGATGCATTTATCCACTTTGGATCCGAGCTTTTCTGGCTGAGGCTTTTGGACATAAGCATCACATGCCCAAACAATAAGAAATGATAACTTTGGTTTCTTGCCAAACCAAAGTTCATACGGCATCATCTCAACGGATTTAGATGGTGTCCTATTTAAAGTGAATACAACTGTCTCTAATGCATAACCCCAAAATGATAGTGGTAGATCGATAAGAGACATCATAGAACGCACCATATCAAATAAGGTTCGATTAAGACGTTCAGACACACCATTACGTTGTGGTGTTCCAGGTGGTGTCAAAAGTGAAACAATTCCACAATGTCTTAAGTGATTAACAAGCTCATAACTCAAATATTATCCTACTCGATCAGATCGTAGGAATTTAATCTTCTTTTTACGATGAATCTCAACTTCACTCTAAAATTGCTTGAACTTTTCAAATGTTTCAAACTTGTGTTTCATTAAGTAAATATACCCATATCTACTTAATTCATCGGTGAAGGTGAGAAAGTAATGATAACCATTGCGCGCCTCAATGCTCATCGGATCTCACACATCAGTATGTATGATTTCCAATAAGTCACTTGCCCGTTCCATTGTTCTGGAGAACGAGGTCTTAGTCATCTTGCCCATGTGGCATGGTTCACATGTGTCAATTTATTTAAAATCAAGTGACTCCAAAAGTCCATCAGCATGGAGCTTCTTCGTGCCTTTTACACCAATATTACCTAAGTGGCAGTGCCACAAGAAGGTGGTAATATCATTATATACTATACATCTTTTGGCATCAATGTCATGAACATGTGTATCATTACTTTAAAGACTCAATAAGAATAAACCAATCACATTGGGTGCATGACCATAAAAGATATTACACATATAAATAGAACAACCATTATTTTCTGATTTAAATGAGTAACCGTCTTCCATCAAACAAGATCTCATGCTCAATGCATGCACTAAATACCAATTATTCAAGTTCATTGTTAATCCCGATGGTAATCAAAGAGCGAGCATGCTGACGGCGATCATCAACCTTGGAACCATTAGCCATGCGCATCGTCACTTCATACTTTGCTAGCCTCCATCTATTCCGTAGTTCCTGCTTTGAGTTGCAAACGTGAGAAACCGAACCAGTATCAAATACCTAGGAACTACAACGAGTGTTGGTAAGGTACACATTAATAACATGTATATCATATATACCTTGTTTGGTGTTGGCCGCCTTCTTGTCAGCCAGATACATAGGGCAATTCCGCTTCCAATGGCCAGTTCCCTTGCAATGAAAGCACTCAGTTTCTGGTTTGGGTCCGGACTTGGGTTTCTTCACGGGAGGAGCAACTACTCTACCACTCTTCTTGTAGTTACCATTCTTGCCCTTACCATTCTTCTTGAAACTAGTGGTTTTATTGACCATCAACACTTGGTGTTCCTTCTGGATTTCTGACTCAGCGACTTTGAGCATCGCAAATAGCTCGGCGACTAATTTGTTCATCCATTGCATGTTATAGTTCAACACAAAGCTTTTGTAGCTAGGCAGTGATTGAAGAACTCTGTTAGTGATCGCCTCTGGTAGGAGAGTAATTCCCAACATAGCCAGACGGTTGGAATACCCAGACATTATGAGTATGTCTCACTGACAGACCCATTCTCCTCGATATTGCAAGCATAAAACTTATCGGAGGTCTCATACCTCTCGGTATGGGCATTATTTTGAAAACTGAACTTCAACTCTTGGAAGATCTCATATTCTCCATGATGTTCAAAACATCTTTGAAGTCCCGGTTCTAAGCGGTACAACATTGCACACTAAACTATCGAGTAGTCATGAGAACGTGCCTGCCAGGCGTTCACAACATCTGCAGATGACACTTGAGGAGGTGGCACACCGAGCGGTGCATCAATGACATATGCCTTTTGGGAAGCTGTGAGGATAATCCTCAGATTATGAGCCCAATCTACGAAGTTACTTCCATCATCTTTCATCTTAGCTTTCTCTAGGAACGCATTGAAATTCAAGGGTGCTACTGCGCGAGCCATTGATATACAACATAAATTTGCAAAGATTACTTAGATTATTGTTCAAGATAATGAGTTTGGTTAATCATCTTACTTACAACTCCCACTCAAATTTACATCCCTCCAGTCATCCGAGTGCTACATGATCCAAATTCACCAACCCAAGTCCATGTTGATCATATCTACTATATGACTCATGCTTGACCTTTCGGTCTCTTGTGTTCCGAGGCCATGTTTGTACATGTTAGGCTCATCAAGTTTAACCCGAGTGTTCCGCATGTGCAAAACTGGCTTGCACCCGTTGTATGCGAATGTAGAGCCTATCACACCCGATCATCACATGGTGCTTTGAAACGACAAACATTCGCAACAGTGCACACTAGGGCAGAACACAATTTTATCTTTAAATTTTAGTGAGGGATCACCTTATAATGCTACCGTCGTCCTAAGCAAAATAAGATGCATAAAAGGATTAACATAACATCCAAAGCACGGGCATGATCTCCATCATCACTGGCATGTAACCATGATCTCTATCATCATGTTCCCATCGGGGTTGTCACGCCAACCATGCTTCTACTACTATTGCTACTGCTTAGCGATAAAGTAAAGCATTACACAACGCTTAATGATTGACACGCAGGTCATACAATAATTAAAGACAACCCTATGGCTCCTACCGGTTGCCGTATGCATTGACATGCAAGTATATATAAACTATTACAACACATGATCATCTCATACATCAAATATATTTCATCGTGTCTTTGGCCATATCATATCACAACATACCATGTAAAAACAAGTTAGACGTCCTCTAATTAGTTGTTGTATGCTTTACGTGACTTCTATGGGTATCACGCAAGAATGATTCTTACTTATGCAAAACCACAACGGTGATATACAAGTTGCTATTTAACCTTCTACAAGGACCTCCTTTCTGAATCCGATTCAACTAAGGTGGGAGAGATAGACACCCGCCACCCATCTTATGCAACAAAGTGACATGCCAGTCGACTGAACCGGTCTCATGTACGTGGACATGTAAAGTTGGTCCGAGCCGCTTCGTCCCAGAATACTGCTGAATCAACAAAAGACCAAGGAAGGTAGAAATCTGAATATCAAAGCCCACAAACTCCTTTGTGTTCTACTCGTGATGTCATCTATGGAAAGACCTAGCTCATGATGCCACTGTTTGGGAATGTTGCATTAGAAACAAAAAAATTCTACGCTCACCAAGATCAATCTAGGAGATGAACATCTACGAGAGGAGAGATTGCATCTACATACCCTTGTATATCGCTAAGAGGAAGTGTTAAGAAACGTGGTTATGTAGTCAAACGTCTTTGCGATCCAATCACGATCCGTCCTGCGAATTCCTGATCAAGTGCCTAACGGACTGCACCTCCATGTTCAACACACGTACATCTTGATGATGCCTTCACCTCCGTGATCTAGCGAGTGATGGTGAAGTAGTAGACCAAGTCCTCCAACAACATGACAGTGTGGTGATGTGCTGGTGGTGAAAACTCAGTAGGGTTTCTCCGTGTGATATGCAGAGGAGAAGAACCAGGACGGAGAGGAGAGGTATCTCTGTATCACATTGCGGTGCGGCTGCGCTCTCTCTCCCTCTCTGTATATAGGGGGAAGGGAGGAGGGGAGGGCGCCCTAGGGTTTCCCCTAGGCACTAGTGGGCAAGGGGTGCGGCTAGGGTTTGGGTGGCCCCCCAAGGCGGCTTGCCTCCCACGTTTAGGGTGGCCGGTGGCTGTATGGCGTGTGGCCTCCTTTCCAGCCGAGTGGGCAGGTGTGCCCCCTTTCCTTGGCCCATGAGGGCCCCCAACACTTGCAGCCCCCCCGAAACCTCTTTCGGCACACCATTGAATCCCCGGTATGCCCCAGAACACTTCCGGACTCCGATGCCCTTCATCCTATATATTAATCTTCACCTTCGGACCATTCATAAGCTCGTCATCATGCCCGGGATCTCATCCAGTACCCCAAACAACCTTCATCCACAAGCATAATGACTCGACTATACTTGTATCGTCACCAAACGTTAAGTGTGTATACCCTGTGGGTTTAAGAACTATGTAGACATAACCGAGACACATCCATGGCCAATAACCAATAGCGGGACCTAGATTCCCATATCCTTCCTACATATTCTAAGAAGATCTTTATTGGTCGAACCAAGATGTCAAGGATTCAGTTAATCCCATACGGAATTCCCTTTGTTAATTGGTATGTACTTGCCCAAGATTCTATCGTTGGTATCTCCATACCTAGTTCAAACTTGTTATCGGCAAGTCTCTTTACTTGTTCCGTAATACAAGATCGTCTGGCTAACTCCTTAGGAACTTTGCTTGCAAGCTCATTATGATGTTGTATTACCGAGTGGGCCCTGAGATACCTCTTCGTCACACGGAGTAACAAATCCCACTCTTGATCCATGCCAACTCAACAAACACCCTCGGAGATACTTGTAGAGCATCCTTATAGTCACCCAGTTACGTTGTGACGTTTGATACACAAAAGGTACTCCTCCGGTGTCAGTGAGTTGCATGATCTCATGGTCATAGGAATAGAAAGTTGACATGCAGAAAACAATAGCAATAAACTTGATACGATAATATGCTACATTCATAGTTTGGGTCTTGTGCATCACATCATTATCCTAATGATGTGATCCTGGTATCAAATAACCACTCATGTCTATGGCCAGGAAACCTTGTCCATCTTTGATCAATGAGCTAGTACATTAGAGGTTCACTAGGGACACAATGTTGTCTATGTACCCATAAATGTATTTGAGTCTCCAATTAGTACAATTCTAGCATGGATAATAAACAATTATCATGAACAAGGAAATATAATAATAACCATTTTATTATTGCCTCTAGGGCATATTTCAAACAACATGAGTCCTTTCTGTAACCAAGCATAATAACTTCGTGTGCTTTTGGTGCGAATTTAGAACTGTGGTGAAGATCTCTACTCCAACATTTAGCACCGAAGACTTTGAAATAACTCACATTTGGTTTCTTGTGAGTGATGAGTTCATATGAAGTCTTCTTGAGGAATGTGCTGACGATATACATTGTTGATGATGTGGTAGACAGTAATTATTGCCTCAGACCAGAAGCGACGAGGAGTCTTGTATTCTTCAAGCATAGTGTGAGCCATCTCAACAAGAGTCATATTCTTGAGCTCCACGATGCCATTCTGCTGAGGAGTATATGAGGCAGATAGATCATGAGTAATACCAAGTTCATTAAGATCTTCATCAAGACTAGTGTTCTTGAATTCAGTCCCATTATCACTACTGATGGGCTTGATCTTGACGCTGAAGTTCTTTGAGGCCCTTGAAGAAAATCGTCTGAAGACATCCTACACCTCAGACTTGTATAGGATAATATGCACCCAAGTGTAACGAGAGTATTCATCAACAATAACAAAGCCATATAAGCATGAAGTATTTGTTAGTGTGGCATAATGAGTGGGGCCAAGGAGGTCCATGTGAAGAAATTTGAAGGGTCGAGTAGCGGTCATGATAGTCTTCGAGGGATGCTTGGATCTGGTTATCTTTCAGATTCACAAGCACCACAGAGATGGTCCTTGAGGAATTTGACACCTTCAATGCCTATGAAGTGCTTTTTCTTCACAAGCATGTGCAAGTTACTCATGCCAACATGTCCAAGTTGTCGATGCCACAGCCAGCCTTCTGAAGCTTTTGTAAGTAGGCACGTGGAAGGCTGGGGACCTGTACAGAAATCAACAATGTACAAGTTTCTTCTCCTAAAGCCTTCGAAGACTTTGGATTTGTCAGATTCCATGACAACAACACAACAATATTTTCCAAAGATGACAACCATATCAAGATCAGAAAGCATTGAGACAAACACGAGGTTGAATTCGAGGGAATCGACAAGCTTCACCTTATCCATGTGTCAGTCCTTCGAGATAGAAACCTTACCTAGGCCCAATACCTTGCTTTTTTTGCTTTGTGAGCATAGGCAATATGCTTCCAATGAGATGGAGCTAGTGGTATGTTCATCAATAGATTCTTGTCACCAGTCATGTGGTTGGTGCATCCACTGTCGAGGACCCACTCAGTAGCTTTGGGTGGTTCATCCTGCAGATGAATTAGTACAACCTACGAACTCATATGCTTCAGTCTGAAGAATATGACATCAAATACATCAGACAAAATTTCATCACACAACACTCCTACAGAATGGGCCAAACATGACAAATCAATCAGAGACTCTTCGACGAAACTGTGTGCGATGCATGAATCGCAAACGTTATAGTGCAAGCTCCGTCGCTAATGATATAAACTGTGTGTGATGGGTATCTAACAAATACGATCTAAAAAATAGTTGCGTGTGTGATGTTTGGCAAACAGTTGTCCTAGACGAACTACTTGTGATTAGATAATATAATGTAAACACTTCTAAAAATACAAGTGTGTGCGATGCATGGCATATAGTTCACCCCGATAAACTGTTTGCGATGATCAACCAAAACACAAACGATTGTGTAGATGATCATGTGTGCGATGAACGGCATCTAGGTCACTCGGATGAACTGTTTGGGACGACGTAAAATAACATAATGGTTAGATAGAGCAAGATGAGTGTGATAGACAACATACAGTTCACTGGCATGAACTGTGGGCGATAAGGAAAAAAACACAAACAGTCTCTCAGATCAAGATGTGTGTGATATACAAGGCCACTCGAATTCGTTGTGGGCAAACGGGTCCAGATAAAGAACTGTCAGGACTGATGAAATCATCACCTATAGTTTTGGTTGTTTATTCCGTATGCAATGTGATTTGCTCAATCTACCCACAAACATCTATGATCCCTTTAGAAGAATATGATTGCATAACCAAATTAAGAATCCAGTGCAAACATAACATTGGCGCACTCCTTAATAAACAATTATATGCATACTAAACTTATCCCTCTAAAACTACGAACATTTCTGCGTAGAGGGACTATGATAATTGAGAAACAATCATCAAATCATCTACTTCTTGTGACGCTTGTCGCCAGCGCTCTGCTTGTGGCTCGATCCCTTGTAGTCTTCAGGTAGGAGGCACTTCCTCATGTTAACGATCCGCCTGAACATCTTGTAGCTTGTGTACACTTCCTTGGCCGCCGTTTGGAGGCGATATTCATCCAGTTTCTTCACCCAGGCCCTGTGCCAGACAGGCTTGTTCTTGTTGCACTCAGCCTTCATGTCAGCATAGTAGTGGTCGATGATAGCCTCAGCTAGGTCAACATGGTAATCCATGTTCTTATTGCTTCCCCAGACCCTGTCGTGGCCGCGGATGTCGACAAGCTTCTGGCAGGCCAAGCCCGAAGTCTTGAGAACCTTTGGATCATTGGCACTGTGCACCGTAGCGAACCTATAGTCGAGGCTATTGACAAACCTGGTGAAATGATCGCAAGGCACTGTGGCCAGGCAGTAGTGTTAGAGGAGGACATGATGGCCCATGCACAACTGGGCAACGACAACCTTCTGGTCATGCTCGACACGATTGCCGGTGTAAGCGAGGTCGAAGCCACGTTGTACTTGGCATCCACATCAAGCAGCTGCTCCATGGTGCCGATGGAGTCCTCCACCATGCCTGGGTCATTTGTGTACACCACCATGAGGTATGTCTTCCTCATGTGGGTCTCCACATGATGCGCGCCGAACTCCATTGGAGCGCCGCTGGACATCCTCTCTATATGCGTCATCGAGGGTGTGCTTATTGTGTTGTGGGGCATGACCGAAAGCGTGAAGAGACTATGGTTAATGTCCATGGGTATAAATGGGGACCAGACGTCCTGGAAAACCGGCACGTCCGGATGGTAGTTTTTGCAGTGCATGATTTAGTCGTGGAGCACGTAACTGCATGGGGCGACGTGCGTGGTGCAATCTCATGCATATGGAGCCCCGAACGTGATCGTGGTCTGGCTCGAACCACTGGCAGAGCATGCGCGGAGGAATGCGAGAGCAGAGCATGCGCAGGGATGAGAGAGCAAAGCACGCGATGGGACGCGAGGTCGAACTAGACTACTCTGTACGTGTCCTCGTCAAGTAACAGGTCCATGACGTTGGAGTTCTCCATCTAAATTGGATGCTTTGTGTACACCATGAACCGATAGTACGAGTCCACGACGGCATGCATGGTGAACTAGCGCTCATCGTTGGTAGCCACTAGGAGCGCCATTGGAGCCGCGTAGGATACCCTCGGTCGCGGTTCTGCTTCTTAACGCCCGGATATTAATCTTCAATTGCATATTGATGAATGGATATTAATCCTCCATTGCATACTAAGGAAAAAGATAGTGCTACCAAAATAAGAGTCTCCCTCATAAGATGTCATTTGCATGGTTGTATGTGATACCCGGCAAACAGGTCGTTTGGACGAACTGTTTGTGTTGATCAAAGTAACACAAATGATTATGCATAACAAGATGTGTGTGATAGTGATACCCAGCAAACAGGTCGATTCGACGAACTGTTTGTGTTGATCAAAAGTAACACAAACGATTCTACGTAATAAGATGTGTGGGATAGTGATATCGGCAAACATGTTAGTAGATATTGTGTGGGAAGACCGATAAAAACACAGACGATTCCTGATAATAACCTGTGTGTGATGTGGCCTATGGGCAAACACGTGCTCGCACCCAATTGTCTATAATTGTTGAAATCATCACCGACATGTTCCTTTCCATAATCATAAGTGATGTGATCTGCTCTGTCTACATATAGCATATATGCTCTGTCTACAGAACAACATCATGATTTCATAACCAAATAAACATCCAATTACATTACTGACTACATATAACATCATGATTTCATGCCTCTGTAGTAGGGGTCGATGATGGCCATGGAAAGGTTAACCAGGGAGTCCTTATGCTTCTCCTTGCCGCCCAAGATCTTGCACAAGCATTGGATGTCCACAAGATTTCGGCAGGCCAAGCCGGTCGTCTTGAGCACCTTTTCGTAGTTGGTAGTGTCCACCTAGACCGAACATGTAGTCAGGGTTGTAGACAAACCTGGCAAATCGATTGCAAGGCCTTGTGGCCAGGCAGTAGTGGTAGACGAGGACGCAATGTACCACACATAGCTGGGTGACAACAACCTTCTAATCATACCTGACACGCCCGCCGGTGTACTTTAGGTCGAAGCCGACCACTTTGTACTTGTCATAGACAAGTAACTGCTCCATGGTGTGGCTGGAGTTCTCCACCCAGATCGGGTCATCGGTTTTCACCACCGTGAGGTTCTTGAACCTTACGTGGGTGTCCACGTAGGCACGAATGGTGAACTGCCGCTTGTCGTCGGTAGTCGCTGGGAGCTTTGCCATTGGAGCCGAGCAGGATATCCTCTTTGTATTTGGAGTGTGGGTGTGCTTCTTGCATTGTGCGGAAAGTTTGAAGAGAGACAAGGTTAAATGAGTGGTGGAGTAAATTGGGGCTGAACGGGCTGTAATTGGCACGTCTTATCACCGCGTTCCCGACGAAGGATTGTTGTGCAAGATTGACCAGCGCACGAACAAGCGTTCATAGTGGTTCGTTTGGTCACGTGGCGGCTCAATGTGCCGCCAACTATCATTGGCGAGCCTGTCCCCGCACGCAAAAACGCACATCCTCCCGCCCAGCTCGGTTGGCCACACGTCAGCTGGAAGAATCTCCCATTATTGGGTGCATTAAATTGAAAACGCTTAGCAAACATGATGAGTGTGCAATGACTTAAAGCACCATACAAGTTCAACACTAAGCCGCAGTGTGGAATATGCAGTGCATGTGCGACTGGGATGGACGGTGCGGGTTTTCTTAAGCGGGGACGATGGTGAGAGTTTTCTTGACCAGAATAATAATGTGCTTCGGAGGTGACGGTTCAATAGACACAGCCGTTTGCGAGAAGTGTCACTATGGTGTAAATGGACTATCGTGCTCCCCATAAATCCTACGGCCACAGATGCTCGATGTGCAGGAATGCGTTCTGGACAATCAGGACACACGCGTGTCGTGACACAATCTTAGTCCTCGCACCCGGTTACAGTCCGGGAAAATAACCAAGTTTTGGGGTTCCAAATTTCATCTTTTCGTGTGACACCTGATTTTTTACCACATTCAACAAATTTGCAGGTAAGTCAAGCTCTTTTTACCATAATATGCATATTGTAAAAAAACTGCCAACACTTAAACGTAGTTGTGTGTGCTGTGGGCAAACAGTTGCTAGTAGTAAATTGTGTGGGGACTCTAAGGTAAGCATAAATATTACATCAACCAAACTATTTGCAGCTCAAGACTGCAATTACATTGCTCTATCTATTAGTTCATAATAAAACAGAGTCTCACCGCCATCTAGATCAACACATAATAAACATACTGAAGCAGAAATATAAGACGCACAAACTATAGATAGCTAGGGTAGTGCTGGCATCAGGACATGTATATATAACTCAATCCTAATTCTACCCACCAACAACATAAACTTTCTACAGGTACTCCGCATACGCAGAGCGCGACCCTTCGAGAATACTTCTGCTTGAAAGATCCAATGACTTGTCCTCTATCATGCGCCAGAACACTTGCAAACATGGGGTTAAGCCTTTGGGTGCAGAACGGGCATCTGAAGCCGCCATTTCGGGTCCTGATACGACGATTATGTGTTCCCTCATAGAGCTCCCTGAGCTTTCGTTTCTTCTACCTTCTCTGGTCATACTTATCGCTGCCAACGTCGTCAGATAGCACCTATACATATAATAATAAATCATGACGTTGATGAATAATATGCATAAAATGATATCACAGACAACTTAGTGCAACAAAATTATTAACTAATGACTTTAAATGCATGAACCGATTATTTTAAAACAAACAACAAACTTTGAAGTAAGTACTACTCCACATTATCACTAAAGAAGTGATCTACATGCTCTTATACAATGTTTATTTGCAAATGGGTACATGTACGATCATCTATGTAGACGGATTATTAGAAAATATGATCATTTGTATAGGTCAACCATTAAATCACTATAAAACATTAGACATAATACTAGCATAATCGTATGTACAGCTGCCACTTATCCAAGTCACTTATCATTTACCTACCAAACAATCAATATGTACACACTAACACGGATCTATCAAATCTTACTCAGATTACATGGATTGAAATAACATGTCCCCTGGACGAATTCCAGAAAGGTGGAAAACATAACTAATCAGAGATACCCTATGATATACTCCAAAATAGGGACGGGAGGGGTCTAACCTGTTCTCCGTCGTCGTCGAAGCCGGTGGAGTGGTCATCGGAGAGGTCATAGTAGTCTCTATGCAGCACTGCCTCCTGCTAGGGAGGCACGACGGGGCTTATGACGTCATGGCTTTGCTTATGTCTGCACGAGACCTCATTGGCCGGGAGGGCAACCTCATCGCCTAGCACCAAGAGATGCTTAGTTGCTTCGCCAGCCTCGGCTTCGACCCCTGGGTCACCACTCCCTCCGATGGTGAGCTTGGTCGCCATCTTATACACTTTAGGGAGTGTTTACGACTGGGAATGATGCCGAGGATGTAGGCGCGGTGTGTGGAGAGAGGGGAGTGTGGCCACCTGCTATAACCAGCGGCACAGGCGCGATTAATATAGAGTGCTTGAGAGCTAGGCGTGAGGCGGGTAAACGGCTCACCTCCCGGTGAGCCTACACGACGGTCTTCTCGCATGCCTCACCCTACTCGCATGTCTCCCGTCTAGCCCACGCAGAGGACTGCTCGCATGTCTCCCAGTTAGCCTGGGCAGAGGACTGCTCGCATGCTTCCTGTCAATTCACACACCAGCTAGCACGTCTTCCGTTGAGCCAGAGCGGCCTGCTCGCACGCTTCCCATCAATTTACACACTTGCTCGTACGCCTCACGGACAGACTGAGCCCCGGACTACCCGCATCATGCGTCCCGTCGACTCACGTCCGCTCGGATGGCACTCGGGGCTCGTGGTGGTACATAATATTTTTTTGGTACCAACGCACATGGTTGAATACTGTAATCGTTTGTGATGGTAACGTGAGAAGTGTGTGTACCAAGCAAAAACCTTTAATAAGCTCCCGTTTGTAAGAAAAGAGTATCAAAAAATTGTCTCTAATTAGGCCAAAAATGAGCACATACTATATATAGAGAGACATATATATATATCTATAGCATGAAATGGAATCCCAAGTTTCATGATTTTCAGTTGATTTTTGGATTCACTTCAATTTAAAATGATTTTTCAATGTTTCATGTCAAGCTGTCTAAAAACCAAAATTTCAATGTTTTCCACAATGCCAAGATGTTTGAGGTTCCTTACCATTTATTGGATGGCGACTAAACACATGAACCTAAGGGGACATATGATTTACAGTAATGAATTCCTGGAAACTCAATTATTGCATATTTTTTGAATGATATATGGACATTTTATAATTATAACACAGACTGATGTGTCACGTGTTTTCCTCCTAAAAATAGTTTGATGCACCTTGAAGTGATGTTTCCGTTGATGTCCGTGCGAGGGTGGGGGGCTCTTTACGTTTCACTTAGTTTCCACTAGCCTCTATGTGTGGGATTATCCGTTTTGTGAGGCCGTTGCCACCCCAAATTATCAAAATTATGCATTGAACTGTCTATGTTCAGGACACATGAACACGATGGCAGTGGTCCCTCAGAAAATAATCCTCCGTGCGTTATTAGTGATCCACACATTCATTGGTCCATATGGTATATCACTTTTGAGCCGCATCGGCAGGGGTTTGACCAAGGTGGGTTAAGTTAATCTGCTCTGTGTTGCTATAAATCATGGTGAGATTCCACACCAAAGATTGATGTGACATACTCATGAGTACCTCCTACCGCTCAAAGTTGAGGGGGGTGTGGGAGGAGACATACATATTGCACGCAATTTTATTTAGCGTGGGGAATACCCAATTTTTAAAGCACGTGTTGTAACAAAGTCATGCAGTTGGCACTTTGACTCAAAAAAACATACCCATGCATATGCTTGTGTCACATATAATTTATGGTCGTACTAAGTATGGCTCCCTCACATGGCAATCGATGAGGCATCACTCTATGGGGGCCATGTGTGGCACCTATATACTATATATTGTTTTGACCAATGTGGATCCTTTTTGGTATGCGTGCATGTGGCCCTATTTTGGATACTCTAACTTCAGCTGGAAGTTGGAGTTAGTTTCTAGCTCATGACTAACCCTAAATTAACTCTAGCCAAAGAGGTGTTTGGATGACAAGGTTAGATTCACAATAGATGCACTTGATGAAGAGAGAAAAGTGATTTTTCAATGAGCCCCATGAGAACTAGCTCCAATTTGTACCTCTTGGCTCGTGGGATAGAGAGGGCCCCATGAGAACTAGCTCCAATTAGCACCTCTTGGGTGGGATAGTTTTTTTGTGTGGGTTAGATGCAACTAGCTACAATCTAACCCTCATGTTTGAATACTTTAGGGCTATGTGATCCCCAGCTGGCTCAAACTAACTCTAACCTATGGATCCAAACAGGGCCTATATATGTGCATTGTGATCGCTCCTCTCCGTAAGTCGACTTACAATTTCTAAGGGAAGTGACATTAAAGTTCCATTGGTTACTAACTAAACAAACACTTAATTACATAGATACATATATGTGTGGGCCTCACGCAGTGGGCATTTGTTTTGTCAAACACTCTCACGTGGTCATCGACATCATCACACTGACACAACCATGTCCATGTGGGTCGTCACTTTGACAGGTGTCTGTAGAGATGTTTATTTGACCAAGGTGGATTCTTCTTGTTGGTATGTTTGTATATATTATACGTAGTTGATATATGCGTCGGCATTTCAATTCTAACAAAAAATCAAACGCATTTTACACATTGAATCCCTCCTATTGGATCGAACGGTGGGCGTGCTTGGAGCCATATATGCATGGGTCGTTTACCTCAGTACGTTGACATTCTGGTTTGAGACACACACATGTGGCGGCAAAAGTTGTGTGTTAGTATTTGAAAACATCACACAATGCTTTCGTACATATGTGCCTGGGGCCATACATGTGCGTTGGTGTTGTTTACAGACACTCCCTAGCGTGGTTATATATGGACGACATGCCAAATTTGTGGACCCATGTAGTCTATCACTTAAACTAGACCATATATACTACAGGTTAATTTGACCAATGTAGATATAGTCCTCTCATTATTTGTTACTCGATAGTTCATTGTGAGATACGAGATAGAAGTTTGAGCGCATCCATGTAAATATAGGTCGCGGTGTTTGTTTGAAGCATGTGTATGTGTGGGGCAGGGCGGGGGGTGGAGGAGGGGCATCACAATAGTACTACGTACGTATACACGGAACCTATTTATGAGGTCGGGTACTACATACCATTCAACTTTTAAGCCACATCAAAAGGTTTTGCATGCAAGAAATATCACATCACCTTAAGTAATTAGGTGAGCCACACACATGTGTTTGTGGTCTCTCCCATCTTGTGAAGTTTCCGAGATGCGCCCATCAGTGGTCCCGCATCTACCCTCAGAACTAAAACACGGGGAGGGGGTGATCATGATGGATTTCTATTTGATTTGTGTTACGGTAGGGTGAATTTGCAGTTGTAGTATAAGTTTCTAAGTTCATATATATATATATATATATATATATATATATATATATATATATATAGCTACCATCCCCTTGCCGACTCGAAGGCGTGTGTGTGGGGGCGGGGGGCATAAGCCCACATTGCCATGTGCTCTGCAGGACATTGTGTGTGACAAGAATGTTGTGCATTCCGTATTTGAACACCACAACAACCTTTCCATACATACATTTAGTCCACAACCAGGTCTTCTAGTGCGATGACCCTAGATTTATCGTGTTTAATTTCCAATGTTGTTATATAAATGATAGGGTAGTCTTTTTTTCAAACTTAAATAGCAGACGAGTTGAAGGGGACAACTATGTGCGATTTTGTACGCGGTAGAGTAGTAGACACGGTTCCCGCATGATAATTGTGTGCCATGCCCGGCCCGTGGTTGTCACGTAACTATCGACCACCTTGCACCAACCCACATAGAGAAATCTTAAAAATAGTTACCCGCCTTGATTAATTTAAAAATTGATGGTTCCGCGGGTTTATCTCTTTGGATTGCACACAGGTATTATGTTCGGGACGTGCGTGATGTTTGTTCCTCTGGCGCAACTTCAAACCCATCATAAAAATTTCAGTTTGTCCCGACTTTTCATTCCCTCAAGTAAACTTGAAAGTAGCCGCAGTATTTCCTCAAACACTACCTAGGCCTGTCCCACCCCCCAACCCCACACAACTCCCTCGCTCGAACCCTAGCTGCCTCACCGATGCTGTCACCGCCCCGACCCCGCTCCATGTTCCACAGTCAAGCTCTCCTACTCTCACCGTCCAGGTTACGAACCCATCTACATACCCTCGCCACCTTGAATTTGTTAGATGACGCCTGCTAAACACCCCTTCCTCATAGATCCGCACCGATCCCCACCGCAGACCGTCACAGCCATATCCCAGCTACACTGGCAGGGGAGAACAAGGAGTGAATGGCCAAAAGGATGTCTATCGCGGCCTTTCAGATGGACGATGCTGAGGTTACCAACGAGGCTGCTGGGGAAGCTGACTACCATGACGAGGTGCCTGCCTCCATTGTTGGGGAAGCTAACTATGATGAAGAGGTGGTCGCCGAGGCCGCCGAGGCTGCTGGGGAAGCTAACTACAATGACGAGATGGCCACACAGGCCCCCGAGGCCGTCGAGGAAGCTGTCCAAGAAGCCTGATGAGACTTTCAATGAGTACATACCTTGACAAGATTTTGAAAGAGTTCAAAATGGATCAGTCAAAGAAAGAGTTCTTGCCTGATTTGTAAGGTGTGAAGTTGAGTGAGACTCAAAGCTCGACCACGGCAGAATTAAGAGAAAGGTCGAACATCATCCCCTATGCCTTAGCCATAGGCTCTCTATAGTATGCCATGCTGTGTACCGCACCTGTGTGTGCCTTGCCATGAGTCCGTCAAGGGGTACAAAAGTGATCCAGGAGTGGATCACTAGATAGCGGTCAGGATTATCCTTGGTAACTACAGGACTAAGGAAATATTTCTCGATTATGGAGGTGATAAAGAGTTCATCGTAAAGGGTTATGTCGATGCATGCTTTAACACCAATCCGGATGACTCTGAGTAGCAATTCGGATACGTATAGTGGAGCAGCCATTTGGAATAGCTCCAATTGAAGTGTGGTAGCACTGTCTATAGTATGACATAGAGATCTGCAAAGTACACACAGATCTGAATGTGGCAGACCAATTGACTAAAACCTCTTTCACATGCAAAACATGATCGAACCCCAGAACTCATTCAATGTGAGATTCATAAAAAATCACATAGCAATGTGAGCTAGATTATTCACTCTAGTGCAACTGGGAAACTGTTGGAAATATGTCCTAGAGGCAATAATAATTTAGTTACTATCATATTTCCTTGTTCATGATAATCATTTATTATCCGTGCTATAATTGTATTGATCGGAAACTCAGACACATGTGTGGATACATAGACAACACCATGTACCTATTATGCCTCTAATAGACTAGCTTGTTGATCAAAGATGGTTAAGGTTTCCTAGCCATGGACATGAGATGTAATTTGATAATGGGACCATGTCATTAGGAGAATTATGTGATGGACAAGACCCAAACTATAAACGTAGCATATGATCATGTTAGTTCATTGCTACAGTTTTCTGCTTGTCAAGTATCTGCTCCTATGACCATGAGATCAAGTAACTCACTGACACCGGAGGAGTACCTTGTGTGTATCAAACGTCACAACATAACTGGGTGACTCTAAAGGTGCTCTATAGGTATCTCCGAGGGTGTTTGTTGGGTTGGCATGGATCAAGACTGGGATTTCATACTCCGTGTGACGGAGAGGTATCTCAGGGCCCACTCAGTAATACAACATCACAACAAGCCTTGCAAGCAATGTGACTAAAGTGTTATCCATGGGATCTTGTATTAAGTAACGAGTAAAGAGACTTGCCGGTAACGAGATTGAACTAGGTATGGAGATATCGACGATCGAATATCGGTCAAGTAACATACTGAAGAACAAAGGGAACATCATACGAGATTGACTGAATCCTTGACATAGAGGTTCAACCGATAATGATCTTCATAGAATATGTAGGAACAAATATGGGCATCCAGGTCCCTCTATTGGTTAGTGACCGTAGAGGTGTCTCGGTCATGTCTACATAGTTCTCGAACCCGGAGGGTCTGCACACTTAAGGTTCGGTGACGTTTCGGTAGTATAGAGTTATGTATGGTGGTGACCGAAGGTTGTTTGGAGTCCCGGACATCACGAAGAGCTCCGGAATGGTCTGGAGGTAAAGATTGATATATAGGAAGTCCTGGTTTAGTCATCGGAAAAGTTTCGAGCTCATCGATAGTGTACCATGAGTGCCAGGAGGGTGCCGGGGGACCATCGGGAGGGGTGTCTCGACCCAAAGGACCTGATGGGCTCTCGGAGGAGTCAAACCAGCCCCTGGTTGGCTGGACTGAGCCCCCACTAAGGCCCATGTGTCTAGGGGTGGGAAAAACCCAAAAGGTGGAGAGGTGGAAAGAGTTTCCAAGTGGAAAGGAGGAATCCTACTCCTAATAGGATTGGAGTAGGACTCCTCCACCTCCAATTTTGACCAAACCTTGAGGGTTTGAGGCTGCCTCCTCCCATCCCTCCCTCCTATATATGCTATAGGATTTAGTGGGGAAAGCTAACCCTAATTGCCATGTGCTGCCCTCTTCTTCCTCTAGATCTGTTTCTCCTCTAGATTAGTTCTGCGGTGCTTAGGCGAAGCCCTGCAGGATTAGTTCACCACCACTGCCACCACGCTATTGTGAGGTCGGAGAACTCATCTACCTCTCTGATCCCTCTTGCTGGATCAAGAAGGCGGAGATCGTCATCGAGCTGTATGTGTGCTAAACACGGAGGTGCCGTCCGTTCGGCGCTATATCGGAAGGACCATGATCAAGATCGCGATACGATTCGTGATTGGATCACAAGATAGATCGTGATGAGATCGCGGGACGGATTGTGATTGGATCGCGGGACGGATCATGATGGGATTGCAAGACGCTAGGCAATTTCGATCGTGAAGACGTTCGACAACATCAACCATGTTTCTTAACGCTTCCCGCTTAGCGATCTACAAGGGTATGTAGATCCACTCTCCCTCTCGTAGATGCTCATCACCATGGATAGATCTTGCGTGTGGATAGGAATGTTTTTGTTTCCCATGCAACATTCCCCAACAATGGCATCGTGAGCTAGGTCTATGTGTAGATGAGATCTCGAGTAGAACACAAAGGAGTTTGTGTGTGTTGATGCTTAGATTGCTTCCTCCCTTGGTCGTGTTTTTGTTCAGTGGTATTGTGGGTTGAAGAGGCCTAGACCAACCTTACTCGTACGCTTACAAGAGACCCGTTCCATCGACTGACGTGTAACTTTGTTGCACAAAGATGGCTGGCGGGTGTCTGTTTCTCCTACTTTAGTTGGATCGGATTCGACAAAGGCGGTCCTTGAGAAGGTTGAAAAGCAACTTATGTATCACCGTTGTGGTCATTGCGTAGGTGAGAATTGTTCTTGCCAGATACCCGTAGCAGCCACGTAAAACATGCAACAACAATCGGAGGACGTCTAACTTGTTTTTGCAGGGTATGTTGTGATGTGATATGGCCAAGTACATGATGCGATATATGTGATGTATGAGATG
Source organism: Hordeum marinum (assembly GCA_022496015.1). Taxonomy (NCBI): domain Eukaryota; kingdom Viridiplantae; phylum Streptophyta; class Magnoliopsida; order Poales; family Poaceae; genus Hordeum; species Hordeum marinum. The sequence goes on along the minus strand of CM039675.1, from coordinate 137,106,844 downwards.
ATCATGTTGTGTATAGAATATGACGACTTGCATGTCAATGAGTACGACAATCGGCAGGAGCCATTGGGTTGTCATAAATTATTGTATGACCTGTGGGTCAATCATTAAGCGCTATGTAATGTTTTACTTTATCGCTAAACGGTAGCAATAGTAGTAGAAGCATGGTGGGCGCGACAACCCTGATGGCGACACATTGATGGAGATGAAGATGATGTAGATCATGGTGTCATGCCGGTGACGATGGAGATCATCCCCGTGCTTTATAGATGGAGATCAAAAGCACAAGTTCATGGGCATATCATGTGACTTATGATTTTCATGTGACGTTAATCCTTGTATGCACGTTGTTTTGCTTAGGATGACGGTAGCATTATAAGGTGATCCTTCACTTAAATTTCAAGATAAATTGTGTTCTCCTCGAGTGTGCACCGTTGCGAAAGTTCGTTGTGTCGAGACACCATGTGATGATCCGGTGTGATAGACTCTACATTCACATACAATGGGTTGAAGCCAGTGTTGCACATGTGGAACACTCGGGTTAAACTTGACGAGCCTAGCATGTACAGACATGGCCTCGGAACACAAGAGACTGAAAGGTCGAACATGAGTCATATAGTAGATATGATCAACATGATGATGTTCACCATTGAAACCACCTCAACTCACGTGATGGTTGGACTTGAGTTGGTGAATTTGGATCATGTACCACTCGAATGACTGGAGGGATGTCAATTTGAGTGGGAGTTCTTAAATAATATGATTAATTGAACTCAGTATCATGAACATAGTCAGTAGTTTCTTTGAAAATTATGTTATAGATTACTAGGTCACGCTGTAGCTCCCTTGAATTTTATATGTTCCTACAGAAATAGAGTTGAAAGATGATGGTAGCAATATTGCGGACTGGGTCTGTGATCTGAGGATTGTCCTCATTGCTGCACATAATGCTTATGTCCTTAATGCACTGCTTGGTGCGCCACCCCCTCTAGCGGTCTGTAGATGTTGTGAACATCTGACAGGCACATTTTGATGACTACTTGATAGTTTAGTGCGTGATGCATTACGGCTTAGAATTGAGGCTCCAAAACGTTCTGAATGTCACGGAACATATGTGATGTTCTAAGAGCTGAAATTGGGATCTCAGGCTCGTGCCCGTGTTGTGAGATATGAGATATCCAACAAAGATTCTTTTCCTACAAGATGAAGGAGAATACCTCAATCGTTGAGCATGTGCTCAGATTGTCTGGTTACTAGAATCAGTTGAATCGAGTGGGAGTTGATCTTCCAGATAATATAGTGATTGATATAGTTCTCCAAGTCACAGTCACTAAACTACTAGAACTTCGTGATGAACTATTATTATCCCAGGGATGGAAATGATGATCCCTGAGTTATTCGTGATGTTTGACACCGCGAAGGTGGATATCGAGAAGGAGCATCAAGTGTTGATGGTTAGTAAAACCACTAGTTTCGAAAAGGGAAAGGGCAAGGAGGGAAACTTCATGGATGGCAAGTCAGTTGCTACTCCAGTGAAGCAACCCAAAGTTGAACTCAAACCCGAGACTAAGTGCTTCTATTATGAGGAGAGCGGTCGCTGAAGCGGAACAACACTAGATACTTGGTAGATAAGAAGGTTGGCAACATCGACAGAAGTATATTTGATATACGTGTTATCGATGTGTAACTTGCTAGTACTCCTAGTAGCACCTGGGTATTTGATACCGGTTCGGTTGCTAAATGTTAGTAACTAGAAATAAAAGCTACGAAATAAACGAAGACTAGCTAAGGGCGAGCTGATGATGTGTGTTGGAAATGTTTCCAAGGTTGATGTGATCAACATCGCATGCTCTCTCTACCTTCGAGATTAGTGACGAACCTAAATAAATGTTATTTGGTGTTTGCGTTGAGCATGAACGTGATTAGATCTTGTTCATTGTAATACAATTATTCACTTAAGTCAAAGAATAATGGTTATTCTATTTACATGAATAATACCTTCAATGGTCATGCACCCAATGAATGATTTGTTGAATCTTGATCGTAGTAGTACACATGTTCATAACATAGATGTCAAAAGATAGAAAGTTAATAATGATAGTACCACATACTTGTGGCACTGCCGCTAAATGTCATATTGGTGTAAAAGCGCATGAAGAAACTCCATGCTGATGGATCTTTGGACTCATTCGATTTTGAATCGGTTGAGACATGTGGACCATGCCTCTTGGGCAAGATGACTAAAACCCCGTTTTCCGGCTTGATGGAACGACAAGTGACTTATTGGAAATGATACATATTGATGTATACGGTCCAATGAGTGTTGTAGCGTGCGGTGGAAATCATTATTGTCTTATATTCACTGATGATTTGAGTACATATAGTGTATATTTACTTAACGAAACACAAGTCTGAATCATTTGAAAAGTTCAAGCAGAATCAGAGTGAACTTTGAGATCATTGTGACGAGAAGATAAAATGTCTATGATATGATCGTGGAAGTGAATATCTGAGTTGCAAGTTTGGTATACAACTTAAGACAATGTGAAAAGTTGTTTCACAACTCACGCCACCTGGAACACCATAGTGTGATGGTGTGTCCAAACGTCATAGTCGTGCTCTATTGGATATTGTGCGTACTATGATGTCTCGTATCATTTTGCCACTATCGTTCTGGAGTTATGCATTAGAGAGAACTGCATTCACTTTAAATAGGGCACCATCTACATCCTTTGAGATGACACCGTGTGAATTATGGGTTGATAGAAACCTAAGCTATCATTTCTTAATGTTTGGGGCTGCGACGCTTACGTGAAAAAAGGTTTTCTCCTAATGAGCTCGAACCCTAAGTAGACAAATGCATCTTCATAGAATACCCTAAGAATATTTTGGTAAACCTTCTATCTTAGAACCAAGCATAAAGTGTTTATTGCTAAAATGGGTCATTTTGTCAAGAAAGAGTTTCTCTTGAAAGAATTGAGTGGGAGGAAGATAGAACTTGATGAGGTTGTTGAACCTTTGTTTCAACCAGAGAGTAGCGGAGCGTAGGAAGATGTTTCTGTGGAGCCTACGTTAGTTGAAGAGGAAGTTAATGATGATGATCATGAAGCTTTGGATCAAGTTACTATCGAACCTCGTAGGTCGACAAGGATGTGTACTGCTCTTGAGTGGTATGGCAACCCTTTCTTAGAGGTCATGTTGTTGGACAACGATGAACCTACGAGCTATGGAGAAGCGATGATGGGCCCAGAATCCAACAAATGGTTAGAGGCCGTGAAATGCAAGAAAGGATCCATGTATGAAAACCAAGTATGGACTTTGGTAGACTTGATCGTTGAACAGTAGGTCTTTGAGGACAAATGGACCTTTAAGATGAAGACAGACGCTGATGGTGAATGTCACCATTTGTAAAGCTTGACTTGTTGCAAAGAAGTTTAGGTCAAGTTCAAGGAGTTGACTACGACAAGACTTTCTCATCCATAGCGATGCAAAAAGTCTGTTGGAATTATGCTCGCAGTTGCTGCATTTTTCAATTATAGAAATCTGGCAGATGGATGTCAAAACATTGTTTCCTTAACGGTTTACTTGAGGAAAGGTTGTATGTGATACAACAAGAAGGTTTTGTCAGTCCTAAGGATGCTAAAAGGCGTGCGAGCTCCAGCAATCCTTCTATGGGATGGAGCAAGCATCTCGGAGTTGGAATATACACTTTGATGAGGTGATCAAAGTTTCTTGAGTCTATACAATGTTTATGAGAAACTTGTATTTACAATAAAGTGAGTGGGAGCGCTATAGAATTTTTGATAGGCATATGTGGATGACATATTGTTGATCGGAAATGATGTAGGATTTCTGGAAAGCATAAAGGGTTGTTTGACAGGAGTTTTCCAAAGGAAGACCTGGATGAAGCTACTTAATTGTTGGCCATTGGGATCTATAGTGATAGATCAAGAAGCCTGATGAGACTTTCAATGAGTTGAAAATGAACAAGTCAAAGAAAGAGTTCTTGCCTGATTTGTAAGGTGTGAAGTTGAGTGAGACTCAAAGCTCAACAACGGCAGAATTAAGAGAAAGGATGAACGTCATCCGCTATGCCTTAGCCATAGGATTTGTATAGTATGCCATGCTGTGTACCACACCTGTGTGTGCCTTGTGTAGGAGATATGCCCTAGAGGCAATAATAAATGTTATTGATTATCTCCCTGTTCATAATTATGTTTATGTTCCATGCTATAACTGCAATGATTCTCGAGTCTACAAATAAAACGAGGCTTGGAGGGAAACTCATGTGCACGTGTGGGATAATAAATGGTAAAATGTATTCCTAGTCTGGCCTCTAAGACTGGCTCAAGTATTGCATGATGATCCTGTTTTCCTGATCATGGGCATGGCTATGCCGGCAATTTTGAGGGCACAATGTTAGAAGAACATTTGTGTTGAATTGACCCAAATTAATGTTATGCTATGAGATACATTCGTCATAAGTTAATGGTTAATAACACAGAGAAGTTAATGTTTGCATAATTCCTTAGACCATGAGAGTATCGAGTTTCTTCATGCTTGCTTCATGAACTTTGGGGTTTGTTAAACGTCATCCGTAAATGGGTGGCTATTACGGCGGCTTACGGGTTCATGGAAAAGTAAGTGAAGTAACTTGATAGCTCAAGATTGGGATTTGCTCCTCCGACGATGGAGAGATATCTCTAGGCCCTCTCGGTGTTACGGTATCCATCATCGTCTGGCCAGACACTTTGCGATTTGATCACGGGGATGCCGGAACACGGGAACGAGAAAAGAGAACAATACCGATAACGAGGTAACTGGCATAGTGGACAAGTTGTTGATCCATGGGGATGCCAACATGTCTCACCTCGGGTATTTGTAACATATCGCGAAGCAACAGGAATAGCACACGGCAACTGGAGGTTCACTCGAATATTTATTCGTGTGGGTATAGGGATCGATATGGGTGTCCACGGCTCCGATGTTGATCATTGATCGGAAGGGGTTCCAGGTCATGTCTATGCTTCACTGAACCTATAGGGTCACACGCTTAAGGGTCATCTATCTGTTGAATACTAGACAGGGAGTCTGAGAGAAAATCACCGAAAAGTTTCGGACACCGGAAAAGTTTCGGACAGCGGAAATGTTCTGCAGACAAGTCACCGGAACAGTTTCGGTGAAACTGAAAAGTTGTTTCAGAGGATACCATAAAGTCAAATTGGTTTTGGCACATGCCTGATAATTCTTGGAGGGTGCCAGAATCATTCTGGAAACTTCTGGGAATTTTCCGGAAGAATAACCGGAAATGTTCCGGAGCTGCCGGAACCGCTTCAGATGCTTTTCACAGATGAAAATCACTATTCCGAAATTGTTCCGGATTGTATTGAAAATTATTTTAGTGGGTACTGGAAATTTTCTAAGCCCACATAAATATTTTTAGTTCGAACGGACGCTGAAAAATATCGTCATGAATAGTGAAAGTGCTTTTTGGATTACTTTATTGGAAACACTATTTGTGAATAGTGGAAACACTATTCGTGAATAGCGGAAACACTATTATGAATAGTGGGAAACACTATTGGGAGAAAATATCTCATGACTAGTGAAAACACTATTACGAAATAGTGGAAAACACTATTGTGAATAGTGAGGAACACTATTTATGAATAGTGGAATCACTATTATGAATAGTGAAAATATCTGAGGGCATTTTGGTATTTTTACCATAGTCTCTCATCCTATAAATAGGGGTGAGGAGGCAGCCCAAAATCCTCATCCTTGTGCTCTCATACACATGCTTTGCTTTGCAAGCTCTCTCTCTCCCTCCCAGCGAAATAGTTTCGTAGAGCCGAAAGGCTGTCTGGGTTCCGGCAGGAACTAGTTCTGGACGGCGAAGCCCTGCCGGATAGATGACACCGTATGTGTGCAACTCTGTAGAGAGATCGTAGTTTCGGTCTTAGTTCGAGAGTGCCTCCCGAAGGGCTGTCTGTGTGACCGTCCAAGTTTTGGAGGTCCTCCCGAAGGGTTGTCCGAGTGACAGTCCGAGTTTCGGAGGTCCTCCCGAAGGGCTGTCCGCGACACCGTCCGGGGGGCTATGCGACCGCCTCCCGGAGGGCTGTCCACAGGGTAGATGAGGGTATACATCCTCGCGGTTGGGAGGTTGTAAAATCCTAGCTGCGGGGATCTGCACCGCCGTTCGTCATCGACTCTACTTCCGCTGCGCTTCGAGTCGGTACGGATCAGATCAAACCTTGTATGCAGTCTCCATAGTGGTCCTGGGCGTGCTCGCTATACCGGAAATTTTTGTTTTCTGTCGCGTTCCCCAATAGTGGCATCAAGAGCCAGGCTATGAGTAGATGCATGTTATGATCTAGAATACATGAGATGTATGGGTATTGCATAGTATAATTTTGTAGTAGATGAGATCTATTGCTGAAAATTATTTGTGCTGGTAGCAGATGAAATCTGTTACCCGATGTTCCTATTGCTTCCCATGAATTTGCGTAGTCCATATCTTGACGGAATGGTGGAATCTTACAAAGTTCTGACAATCCGCGATCCTTTCATGCTGCTCCTGAGTATGCTGATTGACAGATCAACGAAGTGCTAACAGTTCTTTGGGTTCCACCATAGTCAAAAGAAATATGGATGTTTCGCAGACGAAAGGGCAATGCAGATGTGATCTGCACAGGGGTCACGCGTATGACGAAGTTTAGTATGGGGCTCGAGATTTTATTATCTCGTGTTTCATACACCCTGGAAAGTTAATCTAGCAACTTGAATTATCATACTTGATGATGGACGTTGGTAGATTCGGTTTGTTCGAAACCTTAGAAGCCACGTAAAACAAGTTTTTGCATGGACCGATTAGAGGCGTCTAACTTGGTTTTGCAGGATGGTTTGCATGTGCATGTGATGTGGTATAGCAGTGTTCATAATAATTTGATTATGTATGAGATGACTATATGATGTAAATTGATTAACATGACCTGTGTGTCATGATTCGGTATGATGGCTGGAGCCATATGATTGCACTTTAATGACCTGCGTGTCAACCTTATGTAATGCACTTATTTTATTAAGCTATAGAGATAGCAATATTATTTGGTGCATCAACAAGGTGGTGGCAATCTTCGCAAAGGTGAACACTGACGCGAATGCCGAAGACAAAGGAATGAAAGACTTCTCCGTCAGAAAGGGCTATACCATATCACGCTATTATGAATTGCCTGAGATGTTTATCCCTCTTGATGCACCCTTCTTGATTGCGCGGTAGTCGCTTTTTATTAGGGTGATCTCTCACAAAATATCAAGTAGTTAGTGTTCTCCCAAGTGTAGCACCGTCACGGCACCTATCTCTTCGGGGTATCACATGGTTACATGGGTACGAACGATTAGAGAAGTGTGAGGCGGGTGAGTTGAGTCCTCGCAGCGAGATCACTTGGTTGTATTGACGTTCAGGCACGAAAGTCATGAGCTCGGAACACATGCATCGAAAGATGAACAAGAGTCACATAGAGATGTGATTGGCAAGTTGGCCTACCGATTGCAATTCTCGTCACTTGAGATGGATACATCCTTGGCGTTGAATTGTAATTTGGATCTTGAATCACTCACAATCAATTATGAGAGATATTGATTTGAGTGGGAGCTCACTGTAGAATTAACTTGTTTTAATTCTCAGTGCAATTAATTTTTAACAATGTCTAAGTGTGATTTGCATAATAGTTGTAGGATAATGGCTCGCGTTTCCACCTTCCCTATTAAAATTGAATAAGCTGTTAAATATCTGGTTAAAACTTTACGGTTGGTAACGTAATGTGAGGATTGTCCTCAAGAGTGCCGAGAAAGACTTGTCCTATCGCATGCTTTCGGTATTCTCCCGCTAATGCTATGGATGATATGACTCCCGTCCTTCGATCCAAAAGCTAAAATTCCATTTCGGTCAAGTGAAATATGTTTGCTTCCATGAGACCCGAACTTCGAAAGTTTGGATAGTTATGTGATATTCATGGAATCTGAAAATCATTTTCAGAGACAGACAAAGTCTAAAAAGATATAATATATCCAAAGCAATGTTTGTTTGCAAACTATTAGTAAAGGAGTTTACTATGCATTAGACTGATAAGAGAGGGATCCAGGAGAACGCCTGTCATATGATGAAAGGTGAATAAAACAACAACTTAAAGAGAAAGGAAGTGTCCGAAGGGTGTCAGTGAGACTTTCACGCCTAGGAAGTCTGGGGCTAATGCCACTCTTAAGTTGGGTGCTTCTTCTGAGAGTAGGAGAAATACTGAAAGTTAAACTATTAGAAGTATAATGGCAAAAGGAAAGAAGAATGGAATATCCAGCTCATGTATGAATGTCATACAAGTTTTTGATGTATAGAAGGTTGGTCAAAGATATAGTTCTTGGGAATTATGGTTAAACATGTTAATCATTAATTCTTGGGTACCGTGAGTTGGTCACAAAGATACCCGCTCGATTGCATTCTGTTGCAACTCGATGTAAGAACTACTATGGCCTGAAAGACTAGCCAGAAATATGAGGCTTAGATACACGCAGGGAACATAGTAAATGTTACTATGCCTTCCATCGGTGTATTCCCTATGTATTAAGTTTCATAATTCATTTTAGAGTTTCACACTCTAGCCCTTTGCATAAGGTATCTTGCAAGAAGGTTGTTCATAAGAGAACTTTTCATGTTCGGTGTTATGAATAACATAAGGGCCATATTTTCATTATGAAAGAGACGTATGTTATGAATATTGATAATAATACATTACCTCTGGGTTTATTTTCATAGTTCATTTTAGAGTTGCATACACTCTAGCCCATTGCACAATGTTTGTTGCAAAAGATTTGTTCATAAAAACAACAATTGTTGTTCAGTATTATGAATAACATGAAGGGCCATGCTTCCATCCTAATGGGATGTATGTTATGAATACTGATGGAAATATGATATATCCATAACACTGACGCTAAATGTCGCAAGACTAAAAGAATACCACATATGTGTGGCACTGCATTTGGTCACATTGGAGAAACCTGCATGGAAAATTCCATTATGATGGATTTTGAAGTCGTTTGATTTTGAATCATATGACACTTGCAACTTTCCTCCAAACGGTGAAGTGACTGAAATACCGTTCACAGGCAATAAGGAACGAGCAAAGAACTTATCAATGATCATACATTTGATGTATGTAGTCCGATAAATGTTGTTGCAAATAGTGGATTTGTCTACCTTCAAAAATGACTCAAGTAGATATATGGATATTTACTTGATGAGACGTAAGTCTGGATCTTTTGAAATCATTCGAAAGGTTTTAAAAATTGAAGTAGAAGTTATTGTACCAAGAAAATTATGTTTCTGCAATTTGATTGCGGAAAGGAATATTTGAGTTACAAGTTTAGCGAATGTCTGATGAGTTGTGAAAAGAGTTTCATAACTTGCACCTCCCGGAACACTACTCCAAAGTGGAAAGTCCATGAAGATGTAATCGAACCATTTATGACATGGTAAGATCAAAGATGACATAAATAGATTTGCCATTATCCCTTTTATAGAGTGATGCTTTAGAGACTGCGGCTTTTACACTGAAAAGAGATCCATTAGGTCTGTTGAAATGACGCCATGGTATGGTACGCCCAACCATGTTATATCTTTTCTTAACATTTGGAATATGGGGCTTGTGTAAAAGGTTACAAACCTATTCCAAAGCAGACAAGTACTATTTTGTATGGTTATCCCAAGTCATTGGGTATTACCCCACCACTATACCGAGGCAAAGGGTTTTGCCACAAAACGGTATGTTTTTAAAGAGAATAGTTCTTACAAAAGGTGAGTGGGAGGACAGTGCAACTCGATGAGATAACCAGTATCTTCGTCATCGGTTCAAAGGAAAGAAACCCTGGAAGTGATTCCGTTGTTTCCTACTACGACTGATACGTAAGTCTCTACAATAAAATGTATGGACTTCGGTCGAATGTGCAGCTGAACCACGTAGGCAAAGCTCGTGCAAACCTATCAGGTGTGCAAAGGAGATATTGTTGTTGGACAACAGTATACCTACAATACACAAGGAAGCATTGATGGGACCTGACTCCGGGATTGGCTAAATGCCAATACAATCTGAGATAGTTTCCATATATGTGATTCAAGATTAAAACCTTGATACACCTTTCAGAGGACTTAGAGTCTAACGAATATTTATGGAACTAAAAACTGATACGGATAAAAATGTTTTATCCATAAAGCTCGACTTGTTGAAATAACAAGTTCAAGGAGTTGGCTACGATGAGGTTGTTTCATCGTAGCGATGATTAAGGTCGGTTCGGGTTGAACTAGCAATTAATACATATATCAATCATGAGATATGAAACATGGATGACAAAAGGATTTCCATCTGATGTAAATGAAACCTAGGACTTGTATGTGAAACAGTCCAAAGTAATTTGTCGATCCAGAGGATGCTAGTAAGTATGCAAACTTCAGAGTTCCAGCGATGGACAGAAGAGAGCAAAGTGGAGTTGGAATCTTCGTTTTTGATGGAATGGTCAAAGGGGTTTGACTTCATCAAATGGGTATCGAAGATGCTTGTGATTCAAGAAAGTAAGTGAGAGCATAATACTATTTCTAAAAACCTTGTGTAATTGACACATTGTTAATTGGAAATAAATTTCTTGACACGAATTAGGACTTCATTTGAAAATAGTTTTTTCCATGAAGTGCTTAGGCTAAATAGCCTCAATATTAGGCATGATGATCTATGGAGATAGATTTACCTAATGGGGCTAAGCAATGAATACATATTGACAAGGTGCTAAAACCTTTTAGCATTTAAAAGGCCAAGGAGTGATTCTTGCCGAAGTCACATGGAAAGAGTTTTTGCAAGACTCAGTGTCCCAAAACACTGATGAGTGAAATACATGATGGAGATTCCACACACTCTTGTGTTTGGATTAATCATGTATTCCATGGTATGTAAAGCAACCAGATATGTCCGATACTCCCAAGTTGTTGCGAGTATAGATACAAAAGTGATCAACGCACTGATCATGGGACAATAGTGAAAGATGTCATTAAGTACTAGAGTAGTGCTGATGACATGTTTCTCGCAAGCAGAGATTATGAAGTGCTCGTTGTAAGAAATTACATCGATACAGTCTCAATCAATGCTCCATGCGATTTTCGATTTAAGTTAAGGGTTTTGTGTAATACACAATATGGTGGCACGGTAGTTGGAAATTGTTCCAAACAAGATACTGTGGCAAATTCTATAACAAAGGCTAAGTATGTTGAATCATATAGTTCATTCATGAACTTAGTATGGTTCCAAGATGGTTTTGGTCTATGAGACACTATTGCAGATAGTTGCTCCATAGCTCAGTCTGAGGAATCGGGTTTCGACCAATGATTCACACATATGAAAAGCCAAGTTCACACAAAATACGAATTTTGTGATAGCGTGAAAACGCGAGGATATGCATAGTTACACACAGAGCTGAAGTTGTCAGATCCGTTGGACATCAGGCTATACCACAAGCGAAGCATATTTTACACCAGTATGCCATAGGTGTAAAGTGCATTAGCATTTATTAGATTATTGACTCTAGTGCAAGTGGGAGTCTGTAGGAGATATGCCCTAGAGGCAATAATAAATGTTATTGATTATCTCCCTGTTCATAATTATGTTTATGTTCCATGCTATAACTGCAATGATTCTCGAGTCTACAAATAAAACGAGGCTTGGAGGGAAACTCATGTGCACGTGTGGGATAATAAATGGTAAAATGTATTCCTAGTCTGGCCTCTAAGACTGGCTCAAGTATTGCATGATGATCCTGTTTTCCTCATCATGGGCATGGCTATGCCGGCAATTTTGAGGGCACAATGTTAGAAGAACATTTGTGTTGAATCGACCCAAATTAATGTTATGCTATGAGATACATTCGTCATAAGTTAATGGTTAATAACACAGAGAAGTTAATGTTTGCATAATTCCTTAGACCATGAGAGTATCGAGTTTCTTCATGCTTGCTTCATGAACTTTGGGGTTTGTTAAACGTCATCCGTAAATGGGTGGCTATTACGGCGGCTTACGGGTTCATGGAAAAGTAAGTGAAGTAACTTGATAGCTCAAGATTGGGATTTGCTCCTCCGACGATGGAGAGATATCTCTGGGCCCTCTCGGTGTTACGGTATCCATCATCGTCTGGCCAGACACTTTGCGATTTGACACGGGGATGCCGGAACACGGGAACGAGAAAAGAGAACAATACCGATAACGAGGTAACTGGCATAGTGGACAAGTTGTTGATCCATGGGGATGCCAACATGTCTCACCTCGGGTATTTGTAACATATCGCGAAGCAACAGGAATAGCACACGGCAACTGGAGGTTCACTCGAATATTTATTCGTGTGGGTATAGGGATCGATATGGGTGTCCACGGCTCCGATGTTGATCATTGATCGGAAGGGGTTCCAGGTCATGTCTATGCTTCACTGAACCTATAGGGTCACACGCTTAAGGGTCATCTATCTGTTGAATACTAGACAGGGAGTCTGAGAGAAAATCACCGAAAAGTTTCGGACACCGGAAAAGTTTCGGACAGCGGAAATGTTCTGCAGACAGGTCACCGGAACAGTTTCGGTGAAACTGAAAAGTTGTTTCAGAGGATACCATAAAGTCAAATTGGTTTTGGCACATGCCTGATAATTCTTGGAGGGTGCCAGAATCATTCTGGAAACTTCTGGGAATTTTCCGGAAGAATAACCGGAAATGTTCCGGAGCTGCCGGAACCGCTTCAGATGCTTTCACAGATGAAAATCACTATTCCGGAATTGTTCCGGATCGTATTGAAAATTATTTTAGTGGGTACTGGAAATTTTCTAAGCCCACATAAATATTTTTAGTTCGAACGGACGCTGAAAAATATCGTCATGAATAGTGAAAGTGCTTTTTAGATTACTTTATTGGAAACACTATTTGTGAATAGTGGAAACACTATTCGTGAATAGTGGAAACACTATTATGAATAGTGGGAAAGACTATTGGGAGAAAATATCTCATGACTAGTGAAAACACTATTACGAAATAGTGGAAAACACTATTGTGAATAGTGGGGAACACTATTTATGAATAGTGGAATCACTATTATGAATAGTGAAAAATCTGAGGGCATTTTGTTATTTTTACCATAGTCTCTCATCCTATAAATAGGGGTGAGGAGGCAGCCCAAAATCCTCATCCTTGTGATCTCATACACATGCTTTGCTTTGCAAGCTCTCTCTCTCCCTCCCAGCGAAATAGTTTCGTAGAGCCGAAAGGCTGTCTGGGTTCCGGCAGGAACTAGTTCTGGACGGCGAAGCCCTGCCGGATAGATGACACCGTATATGTGCAACTCTGTAGAGAGATCGTAGTTTCGGTCTTAGTTCGAGAGTGCCTCCCGAAGGGCTGTCGGTGTGACCGTCCAAGTTTTGGAGGTCCTCCCGAAGGGCTGCCCGAGTGACAGTCCGAGTTTCGGAGGTCCTCCCGAAGGGCTGTCCGCGACACCGTCCGGGGGGCTATGCGACCGCCTCCCGGAGGGCTGTCCACAGGGCAGATGAGGGTATACATCCTCGCGGTTGGGAGGTTGTAAAATCCTAGCTGCGGGGATCTGCACCGCCGTTCGTCATCGACTCTACTTCCGCTGCGCTTCGAGTCGGTACGGATCATATCAAACCTTGTATGCAGTCTCCATAGTGGTCCTGGGCGTGCTCGCTATACCGGAAATTTTTGTTTTCTGTCGCGTTCCCCAACACCTTGCCATGACTCCGTCAAGGGGTACAAAAGTGATCCACGAGTGTATCACTAGACAACAATCAGGATTATTCTTAGTAACTAGAGGACTAAGGAAATATTTCTCGATTATGGAGGTGATAAATAGTTCGTTGTAAAGGGTTACGTCTATGCAAGATTTAACACCAATCCAGATGACTCTGAGTAGAAATCCGGATACAGGAGCAGCCATTTGGAATAGCTCCAAGTGGATTGTGGTAGTAGTGTCTACAGTATGACATAGAGATTTGCAAAGTACACACGGATCTGAATGTCGCACACCAATTGACTAAAACCTCTTTCACATGCAAAACATGATCGAACCCCAAAACTCATTGGGTGTGAGATTCATAACAAATCACGTAGCGATGTGAGCTAGATTATTGACTCTAGTGCAAGTGGGAGACTGTTGGAAATATGCCCTAGAGGACAAAATAAATTAGTTATTATCATCTTTCCTTGTTCATGATAATCATTTATTATCCATGCTATAATTGTATTGATCAAAAACTCAGATACATGTGTGGATACATAGACAACACCATGTCCATCGTATGCCTCTAATAGACTAACTCATTGATCAAAGATGGCTAAGGTTTTCTAGCCATGGACATGAGATGTCATTTGATAACGAGACCACGTCATTAGGAGAATGATGCGATGGACAAGACCCAAACTATAAACGTAGCATATGATCGTGTTAGTTTATTGCTACAGTTTTCTGCATGTCAAGTATCTGTTCCTATGACAATGAGATCATGCAAATCACTAACACCGGTGGAGTACCTTGTGTGTATCAAACGTCACAACGTAACTGGGTGACTATAAAGGTGCTCTATAGGTATCTCCGAGGGTGTTTGTTGGGTTGGCATGGATCAAGAGTGCGATTTCTTACTCTGAGTGACAGAGAGGTATCTCAGGGCCCACTCGGTAATACAACATCACAACAAGCCTTGCAAGCAATGTGACTAAAGTGTTATGCACGGGATCTTGTATTATGTAAGAAGACTTGCCGGTAACGAGATTGAACTAGGTATGAGTCAAACCAGCCCCTGGTGGGATGGACTAAGCCCCCACTAAGGCCCATGTGGCTAGGGGTGGGAAAAACCCAAAAGGTGGAGAGGTGGAAAGAGTTTCCAAGTGGAAAGGAGGAATCCTACTCCTAATAGGATTGGAGTAGGACTCCTCCACGTCCAATTTCGACCAACCCTTGAGGGTTTGAGGCTGCCTCCTCCCCTCCCTCCCTCCTATATATACTAGAGGATTTAGGGGAAATATAACCCTAATTGCCACGTGCTGCCCTCTTCTTCCTCTAGATCCGTTTCTCATCTAGATTAGTTCTACGGTGCTTAGGCAAAGCCCTACAGGATTAGTTTACCACCACCGCCACCACGCTATTGTGAGGCCGAAGAACTCATCTACCTCTCCGCTCCCTCTTGATGGATCAAGAAGGCAGAGATCGTCATCGAGCTGTACGTGTGCTAAACGCGGAGGTGTCATCCGTTCGGCGCTAGATCGGAAGGACTGTGATCAAGATCGCGATACGATCATGATTAGATCGCGGGACTGATTGTGATGAGATCACGGGATGAATGGTGATTGGATCGCAGGACGGATCATGATGGGATCGTGGGACACTAGGCTATTTGGATCGCGAAGACGTTCGACTACATCAACCACATTTCTTAACGCTTCCCGCTTAGCGATCTACAAGGGTATGTAGATCCACTCTCCCTCTCGTAGATGCTCATCACCATGGATAGATCTTGCGTGTGCGTAGGAACTTTTTTGTTTCCCATGCAACGTTCCCCAACAGGTTTCCCGGATGGATGGATATCGACGTAGTCGGCTACGACGTCGAGCTCACCAACAGTGATGCCTTGTCGCGGGTTATGTCACAGCTTAAGTGGCCCTACCCTGACCCCACGGGTTCGACCCCCGTCGACCTCACGCAAGGCCAATCCACTGATCTACTCCACTTCGCTCTGAAGAATTTGCCTTCCTTTATCTCCATGGGGCCTCTTTTGTTATTTCTGAAGGACACATTCTATGGCGGTGGCTCGGCATCATCAGCTGCCAAGTCAGACCTCATTGACGACGTCGACGTCGAAAATAGCAATGATACCCTATCTATCTCTTCCAAGGGGAAAGAGCCCATCCGTGACATCAGGGAGGGCATCCTGCATCCCTACTCTTCCAAGGGGAAGAAGTCCATCTGTGACAACATGGAGCACACCCATAATCCGTTCTCTTATAATGGGAATGAGCCCATCTGTGATAGGTGAGGAAACCCATCTCATGTTAAATTACTTCACTCGTGCTAAATGTGTGGACTCTGCAGTTGAATTTCGTCCATACCTGTCTCTAGAGCCATATATGGTTCATGTTAAACCTGCTATAGTTAACATGTTCACTGTTTATTTCAGTTCTTTCACATGTGATGTTCAATTATACAATTTCATGTTTTAGCACCGGCTACGTTCTATGCAATTTTGACAGTACAGTTCGAATGACTATTTTTGATTGCTATCAAGCCTGTTGTAGTGAGCATATGCCTTTTTAACTGTTTTTCCTAGATTGATTGTTTGTACTAGGCATATGTCCTGGTTCAATTGCTATATAGTATGCCTTATTTATTTCAGTTATTCACGTTGTGAAGTTCTATATCTGCAAGTATGCACTTTCTAGTTCAATTTCATCATACCAGTTTCAACGGCCATATGTAGTTCCTATTAAGCTTGGCGTACTTAACACGTCCACTCTTTATTTTTGTTTTTCCACCATTTGATGTTTAGTTATACAATTTGATGTGTAAACACGAGCTTCATTCTATGCAATTTCAACAGTACCACTATGAATGACTATATTTGGTTACTGTTAAGCTTGTTGTAGTGAGCACAAGCCTATCCATTTTGAGCACAAGCCTATCCATTTTTATGTAACTATAACTAGTGTGCTTAAACGTGCACAATACCAATTAGAATGACTATATTTTTTGTTGTTAAAGGCTAAGCCTATTGCACTTAACACGCAACTTCACTTATTATTAGTTAGCTAGCGTGCTTAAACCTGCACACTGAAGCTATCATTTTGTGATCGTGTTGTTTACCATGCATATATTTGGTTGATGTTTAGCCTGTCAGTACTTAACATGCCTTTAAATGTACTTACCGAGGAAAATATTGGGAACAACTATTGTTTTTAATCGAGGTTAGTTGCATCACATGGCTTATATATATATACTCCATCCGCCTCAAAGTATAAGATGTTAATACATCAAATATGTGAGTATTTTGGATGTAATAAGATCTTATATACTTGGATAGATAATACTATACTATGTCATTGTGAAATTTTTGTTTACCTTCAAATACTAACTTGTTGCTTGTAGGTACATATGTCACTGGTAAAGATCCACGTGTCGACCCTTTTTGCGTTTGGGGCAATGAGATATTCATGAACCAGCATCAAGTGAGGAAATTATAAAGGTTGTTAATGAAATAAGACAAAATATGGCAATTAAACTATTTCTTTACAACTTATCCAAGACAACAGTGAACTCTAGGATGATATCTACGAACTCTGTAACCTTATTTTTATTTTGCATAATGAGTTGTTAGCTTACAAATTTACAATGTGTGAATCTATTTTGTTTGTAGTGGTTCTCAAAGCAGTTTACTTAGGATTGCCTCTCAAACTACATATTGGTGGACGTGCAAACGTTAAAGTATATCTACTAGGCCACGATGACTACCTATATGTCCTCATGAACACACAGAAGGGTGCGCGGTCCGCCATCAGAAGGGGTTGGCCTAGAGTCGTCCGTGCATTCTGCATGGAGGACATAATATGGGCATTCTGCTTCACCTTGTACAACTGCTAGAATGTCTATTGCCTCCTCCTTTACCATATTTCTTTATGTAATTCCTGAACATATGTACCTGTGAATGGAATAAGGCATTGGTCGTTGAACCTTTGTCTATATAAGATGGATATGAAAAATGCAATAGCCTACTATCAAATTCAAATCCTGTAGAATTTTAAATTGTGGTGACTAAAATAGCCGAAAAATAAGCTATGCAGGTCATTACACCACACAGGGTTTGTAAAGAAGAACGTGTCTGATATACCTCATGATTCGTCACATTTCAGAGAGAGAAACCGCGTGCCACAATGCACACGACTGCCGTCTGCAAACCGTGTGTGATGTTAGACAATATCAGAAACGGTTAAGAAGACCTAAATGTTTTCTAACAGTCTCCTTATCATACACGATTTATAATGTTTAACGATTTGTTATGTCATATGCATTCGACACGAGTATGACAGTTGGAGCGTTTGTGAATTTTCGTATATCGCAAATGACACAGTAGGACAAAATGTGTGTGATTGTCTTATCATAAACGCTTTACTATTATGAACTATTTGCGATTCGGCACACATCGTAAACGGTGCGCTACATAATTTGGCGTGCGATATTAGTGGGATCTCACACGAGTTGCAAGGATTGGCCGTATGGGAAGGGTGTCATATCTCAAACGGTTGACATGTGACTCTCGTTTGTGATAGATACGGGAATCCCATACGCTTCATTTTGCTAAACGTTTGCATTCATTGGCCTCCATTGCCGATGATTTTACCGTGTTGTGTGGGATGGACCCACCCTATCACCCACACATGCAAGGCGACAATTTTGATGTATGTCGCGAAAAAGGGTTAAAAACCGTTTGTATAACACGTCGCGCGCACTAGTGCAACATAGTATGTAAAGTAGTGTGAGGGCGTGAGAAATGAGGAATTCATTTTTGTGTGATTAGCTTGCGTCCTTTCAAGAATTTCCTCGGGTGTCTAGCAAGTTCATCACACGACTAAGTTTCTTTGGAGACTTGACCCTGCATAAGAGATTAGTTCAATTTCTTCACCACCCACATCTCGAGGGGTGCAAAGAGTTCATCATTCTGCAAGCTCCATATGAGAAGGGAGGCATTGAAGATGGTGAACTTTGTTTCATAGGAGAGGGCTTAAAGTACTCATATGAATAAGCAGATAAATTTTTCGAGGACTTATGAACATAATGATTTGAAGAATAATGCACATATTCATAACACTTAAATTTTCCATGCGAAACACAGGCATTAGTACAAGAATGATATGCCTTTTCACCATTTGAAGAATTGGTCTGAGTAAGGACCTTAGGTCTTTGTCGTCTGCCAACGAACGACAAAGCACATCGTTAACCCCTTAACGGCCGTAAGCTGCCAAGTGTGTCGTGCATGGTCTTTGCCGTCCGCCGGCAGACGGCAAAGCACCCTTTACCATGGCTTATTCAGCCGGACTCTTCGCCATCTGCTGGCGGACGGCAAAGCCTTTGCCGTCCGGCATGCATGCCTTTGCCGACCGGGATGGCTGATGGCAAAGTAGGTGATTCCTGTAGTGATTGATTGACCGGCATGTATCCTTCTTTGTTGTTGTGTCTGTCCCTTTGGGGAATGATGTCTACTACAGAACCTTCTTCTTGTAGACTCGTGTTAGGCCTCCAAGCGAAGAGTTTTGTAGGACAGTAGCAATTTTCCCTCAAGTGGATGACCTAAGGTTTATCAATCCGTGAGAGGTGTAGGATGAAGATGGTCTCTCTCAAGAAACCCTACCACCAAATAACAAAGAGTCTCTTGTGTCCCCAACACACCCAATACAATGGTAAATTGTATAGGTGCACTAGTTCAGCGAAGAGATGGTGATACAAGTGTAATACGGATGGTAGATATAGGTTTTTCTAATATGAAAATATAAGAACAACAAGGTAACTAGTAACAAAAGTGAGCACAAACGATATTGCAATGCTTAGAAACAAGGCCTAGGGTTCATACTTTCAGTAGTGCAAGTTCTGTCAACAATACTAACATAGTTGAATCATATGTAAATCCCTCACGTGCGACACATAGTGCACTCCAGAGTCACAAATAGCGGAGAGCAAACGTAGAAACTATTGTAGGGTACGAAACCACCTCAAAGTTATCTTTTCTGATCAATCTTATGAGCTATCCCTATAAGTGTCATGAACATCCCTAGATTTCGTACTAAGATAATACCTTAAGATACACATCAACCAAAACCCTAATGTCACCTAGACTCCAATCAAGTACCCGTGGGCTTGATTATACGATATGCATCACACAATTTCAGATTAATTATATTCAATCCAACACAAAGAACTTCAAAGAGTGCCCCAAAGTTTCTACCAGAGAGTCAAGACGAAAACATGTGCCAACCCCTATGCATAGATTCCCAAGGTCACGGAACCCGCAAGTTGATCACCAAAACATACATCAAGTAGATCAATAGAACATCCCATTATCACCATAGATATCCCATCGCAAGACATACATCAAGTGTTCCCAAATCCATAAAGATTAAATCCGATAAGAAAAATTCAAAGGGAAAACTCACTTCATCACAAGACAGAGACGGGAAAACTCCATATGATTCATCTATAAAAATCAAGTTCGCAATACATCAAGATTGTGTCATCTCAAGAACACGAGAGAGAGAGAGAGATCAAACACATAGCTACTAGTACATACCCTCAGCCCCGAGCGTGAACTTCTCCCTTCTCCTCATGGAGACCACAGGGATGATGAAAATGGCCTCCGATGATGGTTTCCCCCTCCGACAGGGTGCCAGAACGGGCTCCCGATTGGTTGGCTCTGGAGGTTTGCGGCGGTGGAACTCCCGATCTAGGTTTCTTTTTGGGGGTTTCTATATTTATAAGAGTTTGTGGTGGCGGAAACAAGTCGAGGGGGTCTACGAGGAAGTCACAAGCCAGGTGAGTGTGCCCCTGTGGCTTGTGGATTCCTCCGCCTTCCTCTTCGATGAATCTTCGCTCCAGTATTTTTATATTTTCGAAAAATATTCTTCGTAATTTTTAGCTCATTCCAAGAACTTTTATTTCTACACAAAAACAACACCATGGTAGTTTTGCCGAAAACAGCGTCAGTCCGGGTTAGTTATAATAATATCATACCAAAATCATATAGAATTATTGTAAACATGGCATGAATACTTCATAAATTATAGATATGTTGGAGACGTATCAGCATCCCCAAGCTTAATTCCTGCTCGTCCTCGAGTAGTTAAATGATAAAAAAAATAATTTATGAAGTATGAATGCTAGCAAGTGCACAAGTTTGATAACTAATAATTCCAAACACTTTTTATAGCATCATTATATATCATAAACAGTAGCTCATCTCATAAAACTTCTCATGATGAAATAACAAGCTATCCACATGTTAAAGTACAGACGAACAAACTATGCTTTCAGTCAACACACAATGGCAATTCATCTTATTTTCAGGAAGGGTCTATGTAAGAGCTTTGATTTAGCAAATTCCACATACTCAATTATCATATAGTCTTCCGTGATTGCTAACACTCAAAGCATATTTTTAGACCAAATAGAATTCATCGAACACAGACAAAGATAGGGGCTTAATGTTTCGCCTCCAAACTTATTTATCATATAGATAATTGTCAACAATAATAATTCATGATCAAATATATTTGAATGGTCATATATGCTTGGATATTCCCCCAACACACGATGCTTGCCAAGAGAAAAAGGAAAAATATAGGAAGTGGTGAATACCACCATGACTCTTGCATAAAGGTAAGTACTAGAAAGTAAAAGATAGGCCCTTCACAGAGGGAAGCATTGACTTGCAGAGGTGCCAGAGCTTGAGCTTTTAAAACAGAGATGAATAACAATTTTTAGCAGTATGCTTTCATTGTCACCATAACAACCGAGAGATCTCGGTAGCTTCCATGCTAGATACATTATAGGCGGTTCCCAAATAGACTGGTAAAGTTTTTACTCCCGCTCCACCAATCAATCACACTCCATGGCGAGCCAAATCCACGAGTACCGTCCATACCAAGAACATTCCTGGGGGAGTTTTGTTTAATTATTTAGATTTTTTTCTTTGATTTCGGAAGTTGGAATCCCTATTACCAGCCACTTTCTCATGAATGATAGTGAATCAACAAATATCGTGAGAATAGCCCACCTAGCATGGAAGATACTAACATCCCCTAGTTACTATATGAGTGATTCGGGCATACAAAACATAATATTATTTGAAGGTTTAGAGTTCGGCACATGCAAATTTACTTGGAACGGTAGGTAAATACCGCATACAGGTAGGTATGGTGGACTCATATGGAACAACTTTGGGTTCAAGGGTGTTTGGATGCAGAAGTAGTATTCCTAGTTCATGCGGAAGTTTCGGCTAGTATGAGGTGGAATCAAGCACCACATGTTGGAGGATCCATAACAATATTAGTTCTATACAAATATACACAAGCATAACTCATTACGTTTTCTTCCTTGTCCATGTAATAGCCCAAGTGCTCCCCTTGCCATTTTGGTCATGTACCTCATATGAATCTCTATGTTTTCCATGTGCTTGGAATGAATTACTATTTTTGTTTCATGCCATTCATGCATCATGCATCATGATCATCATCTAGTGCATTTCATTTCTTTGTCTTGTTTACTTGTGGTTGTGGTGTTTTGATATGAGGTTGGTGTGATTGAATGCATGTGTGCCTTGTCTTGGCTCTCCTCAAACCCCCCTCTCTCATTTCAACTCAAACTTCCTTTTACTCCTATTTATTTTGTGTCACAATCGACTTGTCCTATAAATGATTTGAAAATGTTCTCGTGCTTTGGTTAATTGATTAGGTGGAGTAGATTAGCTCTTCCATGTGGGGCTGGTTTTGTTATTAATTTCACTTATAAAACAACAAGTTTTATTAATAAAAGCATTTAATTTAGTTTGTCTAAAATGGCTGGTTCTTTTTCTGTGAATAGGTCGCATTTGTTTGTAGTGCCAAAGTATTTTGGTTTCCCCAAATCCTTTTTTTATTATCTGGGGCTTTTTGCTTTGGTGTTGTTTAATTAAAAAAACCTTTTGTTTTCTTGAGAGAGAGAGCAGAGCACCTTGGGCCTTCTTTCTCCCCGCGGCCTAGCTAGCCCCCCTGAGCGGCCTCTGCCCACCTCGCGGGACGGCTACCTGCCCCATCTCCCTCCTCCGTCAGGCAGAGCGAGCGTGTGTAGAGAGAGAGAGCTGCCATGAGTTCAGACGTTGAGGTCCGTTCCCCGGGCCTATTTAACCCCCTCGGCATGTGTGCCCCTTCCCCTAGGGTTCTACGACCCCTCCAGTCGCCACCATCTCTCTTTCCCCTCCTTCCTCTTCCTCCCCGTGGTAAAATTCAGTGAGGGCTTCGGGTTTAGAGAGAAAGAGAGTGCAGCACCGTCGTCCCCGCCTTCTCCGTCGTCGCTGGTGAGCCTCCGCGGTGTCCGAGATGCCAGGTGGGTTCGCAAAGATGCGCGCGTCCGGTTCCTGACGCTAGGAGGACTGGAGCGCCTCCGCACCGTCGTCGCGTCATCGTCGTCCTCTGCTCCGTCAGGCTGCGCCGCCCCGCTTTGACTCTACTTCCCCCTCGATGAGCAACCCCCCGCAACCCTCTCCGGCTCGTAGCGTAGGTAGCTTGCATCGTCGTAGTTCCTCGCAGTCGCCGCCGACAGATCAAGGCGTGGCCTTGAGGGCCTCGCCTCCGTTCCCCTTGTTGCAAGACGAGCAGAGGAACGGGTTCCCCCAGGTCCCCGCAACCCCCTCAGGTGGTCCATGTCGCCGTAGCTCCCCTCTATCACCGGAGTTTCGCCGCCTTTTTGTTTCGGTGCCCGTGGGAATCAGTTTCGTCAGTAGCGCTTTGTCAGGTTAGTAGTAGAGGTGTCATGGCCCTCTATGTTCAGTAGCGTGTCGCTAGTGCAGCAGTAGCGTGCTTGGGCAGAGACCAGGAGGTCGCGGGTTCGAACCTCCCCCCTGAGCCCCCTTTTTCCTTCTTTTTGTAGTGTGTGTGGTGTGACCGTAGGATCTGGTGTGGCTACACCAGGATCTGTTGTGTGTGTGTGTGTCTGCGTGTTGTGCCCTGTCTATGTGTGGGCGGGGGGATCTATGGTGGCAGAGGATCCTGTGTGGATCTAGTGTGTGTGTGTGTTGTAAGTCTGTGTATGACGGTGGGCCCCTGGCCCACTTGTCATCCACAAGATGGGCCTTGGTGTCTATGCTAGGTGGGACCCCTTGTGTTTTATTTGTTTTAACCATTTTCATGTTCTATTTTTGATTTACTAGATTAATTCCATTTCTAGAAATATCCAGATCTAGACTAGGCCATTTTTGGCAATGATCAAATAGGGTAAGTTTTACCTTATGAGGGTGTCATGTTGTCTTTGAGATAAGTTTTTGAGAGCCTTGCAAAAACATATATATGAGTGTGATATATGGAATTGGGGTAGAAAAATCCCAGGAATTCATTGGTATGATTTGTTTTGTCATTTGAGCAAGTTTTATAAAATGTCATTTTGTACCAATACGCCATTTAGTCATTTTAGTTAGAATTAATCCTTGCATGCTATGATAATTGTGTCATCATGGACGTGGTAGTGTTTCATGAGTATTGTGCCATGGTATTTTCTTTTGACATGTTAGACTTGCATATAAGTGGGAATCTTGATCCAAAGTGGCTGCTAAAATGTTGTTGATTTCAACATGCTAAATATTTTCTAAGTCTGAGAATCTGTTAATATTTTTATGCCATGTTAAGTGGATGCTACCAAGTGATATGTTGTGTTTTCGCTCGCTCAGTGCTAGTATTTTGTAGTAGATGTTGTCCTCTACCATCTTGTCAATTTTCATACCATGAGGTGGTCTATAGCATCATTATTTCCTGCTGTCAACTTGCTATCAACTTAACTCAGATCCCAGAAAATTGTGATTTTCACTAAGTCCCAAGAATTTGTTTCATCATGCCATCTTGTGAGCTGCATGCTTAGTGATCCATGCTTCCTTTCCAATTTGTGTAGTTGGATGATTTGATAAGCATGTTATGTAGTTTCTGTTCATGCTTTGCTTGAGGTTGGGAAGATCTTGCAGCTCTAGAAAATTGTTATCGAAGTTCCTATGTTGCTGTTTTGGGAAAGATTGTGTGTGTTACTGTTTTGTGACTTGTGGGAGCTATGATCCATGGTTTTGATTGATCATTGTCTCTATTGTGGTTGGTTTTTCATTTCCTAACCAGCGGCTACCTTGGAACACCAAGGAATAGCCCTTAGCCTTCCTTGTCATGTATTTGGTCTCCGTACCTTGTCGTGAGCGTAGCGTGAGATTCGTTACTCCATTTCCTACGTTTTACATATGCATTTGCATCGATTTCGCATGAAGCATCCATATTTGTCATGATCATGCATTTTCAAACGACTTAACATGCAGTTCTATCTAGAATTGTAAATAACTTAACTATTGCATGGGAAACATGACTAGCTTAGATTGCCATGTTAAATACTTCAAATAAATCATGCATCATCTTGTTTGTGCATTGCACCTTGGTTGGTTGTTTATTCTTGTTGTTTCTCTTGGGAGAGTACCACTATGAGGACCCAGCTCTTCATCCCTCTAAAGAACCAACATGCAAGATGACCGTACCCGGATCCTGACACTATTTTTGCTTTGCTAGATGTATCTCTCTAATTGTTACATATGCATTACCTACCACTTGAATGTCAAGCCTCCTAGATTGCCATGATAGCCTCTAACCCCTCCACTACCTAGCAAACCTTGTTTGGCTAAGCTACCGCTGCTCCGCCCCTCTTATAGCGTTCTTAGATGCCGGTGCAGGTTGTTTCCATGTGATAACATGGATATCTGGAGATATCACAATATTTACTTCTATTTAATTTAATGCACATATATATCTTGGTATGGTGGAAGGCTTGGCCTTTTGCTCGGTGTTTTGTTCCACTTTAACCGCCATAGTTACTTGTTACCGGTGTTATGTTTCCATATTTTGCGCTCCTAACATGCTCGAGGTTGTTATGGGGACCCCATTGATTATTCGGTTGAGACTAAAACTTGTCTGGCAAGACCCAACATTGGTACTATTTGCTTAGCAACTTAATAATAAAATTGCATAAGGCTTTGCAACCCCGTGGATAATTAATCAACAACCCGGGCTAGTGCTCCTCATGAGTGTTGGTCCAAACTAGAGCATGGTGTGGGGCCAACCCGAGGCAACTTGGGAGATTTCTATCATGCCACCCTATGCTTCGCTTATCTGTCGTGTCCTAAGAACAAGATACGTGGCTCTTATCGGGTTCGTCGACACGTCGGGCGGTCATGCTAGACTTGTTTTACCTTTCTCGAATGTCTTGCGTGAGGAACTCTGATCTTCTTCGGGTTCTCTCGAGGTGTCAGTTTTCCTTTGGAATTGCCTAGGATGATCACGAGATCCATGGTCGAGGTTATTCCCGCGGAGTGTGGTTAATTTGTGATGGATTAGTTGGAGCACCCCTCCAGGGTTAAATCTTTCAGAAAGCCATGCCCGCGGTTATGTAGCCACTTGGATATTTTGTTGAACACCCGATTATAGTTAACTTGAAGTAAACTCCAATAAAATACACCAACAGTGTGCGTAACCGCAATTGTCTCTGCTCGTGAACATGAACCGAGTGAGAACATGGTGGGGTTATGTTTGACGTAAGTAGGTGTTCAGGATCACTTAGTGATCATGGTAGTTCGCGATCATCTTACGTAGTCCACCATATTTACATTCATGTTCTCGTAAGTTAGCCACCATACAATGCTTAGTGTTGCTACAAACTCAACACTTACCCCCATCCAACCTAATAAGCTTTCATAGTCTCGGTACCTAGTTACAAGATTACTGAGCCCCTATGGCTCACAGATTACTACAACAAATACAGGTGTAGGTGCAGATGAGACCGTGCCAGATGATGTGATGCAGCTCCAATGGGAGTAAGACGAAGAACGTGGCAGAATGTACGTCACATATCCACACGGGTAGAGATGCCTTGGTCATGATCTTCGGGGCTAGCAAGACAATTTCATTGCTTCTTTTCTTCATTTGTTTTCATCCTTAGACGGACCCTGGCTTTTGAATGATGTTTGAATAATTGGTGTGAACTTGTAATTTAGCTTGTGGCAAGTGTAAGCCAACTCATATACTCCTCTCTTCAAACATGTATGCGATGTTACTGTACTTGCAAAACGACTAGATGCGCCTCCATCCCTGTCGTAGCCCCCAAGCCTAAATAAGGATAGGTGCGCATCTTGGACGTTACAAGTTGGTATCAGAGCCATACGACCATAGGATCCCTTTGCTTGATCAAACTTGGACGAGTCGAGTCTAGAAAAAACTATTTTGAGTCTAGTTATATCGGAGAGTAGGTTTCTTTTACTCCTCTTCTATACTCTGGTGAGGTATTCGACTTAGGAATTTTGATTCTACTCCTCTTCTCGCTCAAAAAAAATTAGGATCACGCGGGTATTTTGGAAACTATATGATGCCGATGTGACGGAGTTCTGTCTTGGTGCCTCCTGTTTGACTTGATTTCTTCCAGGGAGTTGAGCTCCAGGGAATTCTTGGCACATCGTTATCATTCAGCTTCCTTGGTATCTCGAGACGGAGGGTGTTCAGAATTGCTTCAATACTTGTCGTGGTGAGATAAAGTCGGAGTCACCCAGTACTGGGAGGCGTCCGGGGTACCGCCATGTCTGGTCTCATTGTGCTTTCGAGGATCCAATTTTGATGGATTTCTGAAGTCTCTGGTTATGCGTTGAAGGATGGATACAGTTGGGGTGTAGGACTTGTTAGTTGCGTGAGATATTTCCTCCTTGTACCCCCAACACCAGATTGCATAACCAAAAAGATTTTGGAAGTTCTTAGGTGGGAATTCATGTAGTTATCTAGGATCATCTTCTTCAGATGTATGAGGGAATATACATTTGTTTCGAGCAACATTATCACAATAATGTTGTGTTATTGCAAGTGGCTTCTAATATCTTAGGATGTTATCACAAACCCGAAGAAGGCATTCTTACTAAAAAAGTTAGTAGGAAGGTTGTTGTGTTTCTCCATTCAATTTCTTTCAAGGCATTTGATTTAGCTTTTTGCAATCATCCTTGTCAATGTTGTGCTGACGTTATTGTCCATCTCCAGGATGGCTCCACCAACTCATGAGAATCCGGGTCGGGGTGAGGAGCAGCTTGATCCTCCACCACCACCCCACCACCTCCTCCTCGAGAAGCTTGGCAAGCTGTGATGGCCGCAACCAATGTGAATACTCAGATGTTGCTCAGGCTGTTGCAAGAAACAGATCAAGGTCAGCAAGGTTTTCAATGGAATTTTCAGAATCAGCCTCAGTTCACAACGCTCAACAAGTTCCTTGCCAACCAGCCCAAGTCTTTCACCTGTTGTGAGCAGCCTTTTGATGCAGATGATTGGCTCCGTGACATGAGTAAGCACTTTGAGTGCAGCAATGTCAGACCAGAGGACTATGTTAGGTTCGTGTCGTTCCAGCGGAAGGGTCACGCAGTTGGTGGTAGGAATACAAGGACTCCAGGGGCGATTGTGTTGTCACTTGGGACGATTTCTGTTGTGACTTCAGGGGCCATTACACTCCGACAAGGTTTGTCGAGGAGAAGCATGAGAAGTTCAGGCACCTGAAGCAAGGAAGCAAGTCTGTCTATCAGTACAACGTCGAGTTCTAGAATCTAGCCCACTAGGCTAAACAAGATATTCCTGATGACAGGTCCATGATTTATCAGTTTAGAGGTGGTCTCAAGGATGAGCTCCTGCCGGGTCTGGTCCTTCAAGAGCCTCGTGAGTTTGATCAGCTCTACAACATGGCTTTGAAGGTCAACTCAGCTCAAGTTAGAGAACTCAAGGAAGCATTCCAGGGATTCCTATTCTTCTTCTTCTTCCAGCTCTTAGATAGTCCCTAGGCAGCAGAAATATTGGGTTCCTCCTCCACCGTTTCATTCTCCTTAGCAGCAGAAGCA
This sequence comes from Hordeum marinum, assembly GCA_022496015.1. Classification (NCBI taxonomy): domain Eukaryota; kingdom Viridiplantae; phylum Streptophyta; class Magnoliopsida; order Poales; family Poaceae; genus Hordeum; species Hordeum marinum. The sequence goes on along the minus strand of CM039675.1, from coordinate 137,078,098 downwards.
GTTCGGTGGTCGTGGTTCTTCCCACCCACCCAACTCAGGATATCAGCATAGGCCCCAGGCTCCCAAGTCATCTTATGTTCCTCCTCCAGGCAACTTCCATCCGCTCTCAAAGGTTACTGCTCACAAGTGTGGTCAGAAGGGTCACTACTCAAACAAGTGCAACCAGCGGCGTCTTCCGCCTCTTCCTCCAATCAGACCTCCAAGCAATGCTATGGTGAAGCATAATCCCAAGTCATCAAGGGTGAACATGGTGAACGCAGCCGAGGCACAGGATTCTTCTCAAGTGATTATGGGTAATCTCTTGGTTAATTCTTTTCCTGCAAAAATTCTGTTTGATACTAGTGCATGGCATTGTTTCATGTCAAAGCCATTTTTAATAAAGCATGGTTTCCCTTCGGCATCATTGGATAGACCATTGGGTATTGCTTCTCCGGGTTCTTCAATGACAACCAATTCAGTGGTTCCGGATGTTTCTATCAAGATAGCAAACTATTGTTTCTTGGCTTCTCCTTATGTTCTCGGCAATTCCGATATTGATATCATTCTTGGCATGGACTTTGTCACATCCCTAGCTAGATGTCATAGGACAGCATGTGAGTGTGTCATATTTCATTTTGCATTGACATGAAGTGGGGATTAAAAGAAACCCCAAACCCTCATTTGAATCAAACCAATTAAAAGCATGTGAAAAACTAAGTAATTCAACATGGTCATCTAAAAGGTCCCCTATGTCTGATAATTATGGACATGATATCAGGGGCCATCTTCAATTTTGAACATTTATAAAAATTTAAAAAATAAATAAGAAAGCTGCTGAAAACGCCAAATAAAACAATATTAATATTTCAGATTTTAAAATACCCTGAAACTTTTTATAGGAGTTTGAAATATTCAAACTTAATCCTATAAATATTTGGGGATATTCTATAATAGCATTTGGCCCAAACATAAATAAAATAAATGTGAGAAATTAGTATAAAGAAGAAAATGAAACAGAAAGCAAAAGGAGGCAGAACCTGGGCCGGCCCAGCTGGCCCAGCACCATCGGCGTCCTCCTGGCGGCCAGGAGGACGAGTGTGTGCTCGCTGTGCGCGCACGCCGGAACTGCCACGCAGCTCTCTACGTGCCTGCGTCCCCCTACCGCGTTGGCAGAGGATGGGGATGCCGTTGCCGTCCCAATCCCTCTCTCCCTCTTGCTTTCACCTGCCTGCCCTCTTCCCTCCTCTGCTCTGCCATGGACGACGGCGCCGCTAGCTCGCCGCCGTAGATCCAACCGTCCCCGCCCCCCCCTGAGACCACCAAAGGCTCCGCTACGTCGTCCCCGTCCTCTACATCGAGCCACACATCGCCAGGAGCCCCGAAGCGCCATCCCTGAGCTCATCTTCCTCCTCAGAGCCGAACCTCGCCATTGTTGATTCGTCGTCTCTGAGCCCTCCCCGAGCAAGCTTTCGACGGCCTCGAACCCACAGTGAGCTCCCGGCTCATTCCCCTCTCTTCCCCGGCCTTTCCCCCTCTGCAGTCCCCGATTGCGCCGGCTTCGGAATGACCCGCCACACGAGCTCATCGTCGGCGATGCTCCGGTGACCAGTTGATCCATTAGAGGCCACCATCGAACTCGTGGGGCCGCGTAGTGCTTGTAGGTGCCAAGTTACGGCCGTGTCGCGCCCTGGTTCGTGGAGCTCATGCTTGCCCGAACTTCGGCAGCCACCGAGCTCGTCGCCGTCATCGATCTCGGCCATCTCAGCCCCTGAGAGGAGTCGGGATGGACGCGCGCGTGAGCATAGGTCCGTCTAGTGCCTGCCACCGTCCTTTTAGTCGCTCGAGGAGTTTCCGGACCCCTCCGCCGTCTCTGGAGCCACCGGCGGCTCAACGCCGGTGGGTCTTACCGGGGTTGACCACAGGGGTTTGACCCCAGGTCAACTGGCAAGTGGGGCCGGGCCCTATTAATTAAACATGATTAATTATTTAATTATTTAATTTAATTAAGCTAATGACCCACTGACTAGTGGGCCCCTGTCCTAGCTAATTAGTAACTAGTGTTTAAATGATTCTGTTAGAGACTGGGTGACTGACTAGTGGGCCCCACTGGTTAGTTTTTACCTGTCAACGTTCTGTTGACTAGCTGACGGCATAGTGATGTCATGCTGATGCAGTAATGACTTTTCTGAATTAAAATAATTCCAGAAATGCTTTAAACTTCTAAAATTCATAAAAATTAATCTGTTGATCAGATGAAAATAATTTATATATGAAAATTCATCAGAAAAATCCAATGAATCCAATGGTGCTATTATCATGCATGTTAGAGGAACCTATGTAGATGAACATTGACATTTACTAATAGGTTAATATATGAAATATGAAATGGAGAATGATTTTGAACCTATATTCAAACTTCCTTCATTTAACATGGATAATAGTTGCATTAGCTCATCCATACATGCTGCCATGTCATGATCATGCACCATATTGTTGCACTTGCGTGTATTGATTGTTATTTTCTGTACTGCGGTAGGCCCTGCTTCTGAGGATACCTTCGAGTATTCCAACAAAGGAGAAAACCCTCCCGCTACCCAGCAACGCAAGCAACCCTTTTGATCATTCTGATAACATCCCACTCTCTCGCTCCTGCTCTTGTTTATTGCATTAGGACAAACATTCACTTGTCTATCATACACGGTAGATGAACCTATTCTTTTGCATAACCTGTCATTGTCATAGCAAATAGCTAAACCTTGCAACCTAGCATACATGGTAGATGCTTGTGCCATGATGTGTTTAGCTTACTTTGCCTGCTATGCTTGCTATGCTTAGAGTCGTGTCAGGTCTAATTCATCTGGATGATGAACTGGAGTGAAATAATGATGTTCTGATGTGATAAGCTTATGATGAACCCGAGTTGGTAAAGGTAGCAATGAGAGGCTATGTAGGATTACATAGCGGGTTGTCTCATCCAGACCGTTCTTAGGAACTGAGTTTCGTATTTGTGATCCAAGACTAGTTACTACCACACGTTGGGATACTTAATTGACCCTCTCGACTTATCGATCGCTTAGTCCTTAGTCCAGGAGTTCCAAGTAGTTTCTGGTGCTTATAGCATGCTGGAGGCCGTGCATAGCACTGACCCTAGGGGTGGGTTACGACGCAGTAGGCAGTGGCATGGTTACCAAGGGTCACCCGAATGGTGGGCTTGGGAACCCTGCACACATCGTTTGGGGCCGTAGCGGAAACTTTGGCCGGACTTCCATACGGGTTCAGTCTCAAATAGGCGATAGCCTGGACTAGAGGTGTTATGTGATTGACGGTCGTGGTCGACTCCCTCGCTGGGCTTCCGCTTGAAGGTTGCCTAGGTGCATGGTTTTATGAGCACACAACAATAAGTGGCGAGAGCGTGTGTGAGGAAGTACACACTTGCAGGGTATGACACTATTCGAATAGTCGCGTCCTCGGATATGGACTACTTGGAAAGCTTATGCTGTTCATAGATAATCAAATGGATACTCATAAAAATATCAAGACAAGTGTGAGTACCTTGGATGGCACTCTTTCAGGAGAGGGAAGTGAATCCATGGTGGTGTATTGTTCTGGAAATATTGGACTCGTGTGTGATATCTAAAATCTAAATAAAGAGTTAAAACTATGTACTGTAGGTTAGCCATGAGTCAAAGCTAGCATTGCTGCATAAGCTCCTCCACTCCCCTTGTTAATACATGAGCATGAATAGTCTAGGTCTGCTTTAAAGACTTGTTGAGTATGTTTGTACTCACGTTTGCTTAATAAATGTTGCAGATGAGACTCAGGACTCATCACGTGGGTTCTATCTGGATGTCGACGATGCCGAATAGGTGGTGTCCCAGCTACGGCCTTATGCCCTATGGTGGGCTGTAGATACTTAGGCCATCTGCCTTTTTACCCTTTCATCTGTCCGTACTCAGATAGCTTTATGATTCCGCTTGGTCTGTATGAACTTGCGTGTATGACTTGAGTGTCGGGTCATGTGACTCCTATCTGTAAGAATATATTATGCAAGGCTCTTCTGAGCCTCTTAAATAAAAGTTGTGTTGTTGTATGGTTATGTTGTGATGCCATAGTTGTATCTATGCATATCAGGCATCTCGTGCGTACGTGTGACGTGCAACGGTATGTATGGGATCCGACACCTAGTCATGTGCCTTTAGTAGTACTCTTTATGGGAAACTGCCTCCTTGTGCTTAAACCGAGCCCTGGTAGCTTGCTACTGCTCCGGACACATTGATTGACCGACATGTATCCTTGTTTGCTGTTGTGTATGTACCTTCAGGGAAATGTCTCGCAATGTAATGGAGTCCCTGTAGCCTGCTATGACTCGTCTACGTATAATGATGGCATTCCTGTCTCACGGTGTAATGGAGTCCTTGTAGCTAGCTATGACTCGTCTACACACGCTTGGAGGCCGACACCAGCATTGGTGGGTTACGTATGCCTATTTCCGTACGGATGTGCCAGTTGGGTTCTATGACTAGTCATGTCGGCCCAGGTTCTCTATCGTTTGATTGCCAGCAACATGTTCACATACGTTAGCCAAAAGACGCAAATGGTCCCGGCTAAGGTAAGGCTGCAGCCGTGGTGATTACCGTGCCTGAGGCCGCAAAGTGATGAGATATGTTACAGTCTGGATTCATATGACTTAGGATCGGGGTCCCGACAGCATAGAGCCTGGCTTAATAGGAATGATAGACTACTCATATCAACAAGGAATTCCTTCTTTTCCGGGAGCCCACTCGAAAAGAACTCCAAAGTTAAGCGTGCTTGGCTTGGAGTGATTCTAGGATGGGTGACCGACCAGGAAGTTGGTCCCGGGTGCGCACGAGTGAGGACAAATTGCGCAGAAAAGACTAGTGTTGGTCTATGGGTCCAGTCTAGATCCCGCTAGGCGTAACGGGGTGTTACAATTGTATCAGAGCCGACCCTTGCAGTTATATGGGCATGCGCTGGCCAGGTGCACGGGCATGTGGCGCAAGGCGTGTGTGGCCCGTCGTGGCACACAGCATGGCACATGTGCTGGACTGGACGCGTATACGTGTGCCAAAATGGAACGTTCCTGATGGGCCGACGAGGACGTTGGTTCCTTTGAGTGGGGTTTATGTGAGAGCCTGGATTAATAGGAATGATTCCTTCTTTTTCGGGAGCCCGCTCGAAAAGAACTCCAAAGTTAATCATGCTTGGCTTGGAGCAATTCTAGGATGGGTGACCGACCGGGAAGTTGGTCTCGGGTGCGCACGAGTGAGGACAAAGTGCGCAGGAAAGATTAGTGTTGGTCTGTGGGGCCAGTCTAGATCCCGCCAGGCGTAACGGGGTACATGTGAGTGCATCATATTTCATTTTGCATCAACATGAAGTGGGGATTAAAAGAAACCACAAACCCTCATTTGAATCGAACCAATTCAAAGCATGTGAAAAAACAACTAATTCAAAATGGTCATCTAATATGTCCCCTATGTCTGATAATTATGGACATGAATATATCAGGGGCCATCTTAAATATTTGAACATTTATAAAAAAATTAAAAATAAATAACAAAGCTGCTAAAAATGCCAAATAAAACAATATTAATATTGCAGATTTTATAATACCCTGAAACTTTTTATAGGAGTTTGAAATATTCAAACTTAATCCTATAAAATATTTGGCGATATTCTATAATAGAATTTGGCCCAAACATAAATAAAACAAATGTTAGAAATTAATACAAAGAAGAAAATGAAACAGAAAGCAAAACGAGGCAGAACCTGGGCTGGCCCAGCTGGCCCAGCACCGTTGTCGTCCTCCTGGGGGCCAGGAGGACGAGCGTGTGCTCGCTGCATGCGCACGCCGGAGCTGCCACGTAGCTCTCTGCGTGCCTGCGTCCCCCTGCCGCGCTGGCGAGAGGATGAGGACGCCGTTGCCGTCCGCGTCCCTCTCTCCCTCTCGCTTTCGCCCCCTGCCCTCTTCCCTCCTCTGCTCTGCCATGGCCGACGGCACCGCTAGCTCGCCGCCGTAGATCCACCTATCCCCGTGCCCTCCTAAGACCACCAAAGGCTCCGCTACGTTGTCCCCGTCCTCTGCACTGAGCCACGCATCGCCAGGAGCCCCGAAGCGCCGTCCCCGAGCTCATCTTCCTCCTCGGACCCGAACCTCGCCGCCGTTGATTCATCGTGTCCGAGCCCTCCCCGATCAAGCTGTTGACGGCTTCGAACCCGCAGTGAGCTCTCGGCTCATTCCCCTCTCTTCCCCGGCCTTTCCCCTATCTGTAGACCCCGATTGCGTCGGCTCCCGAATGACCTGCCGCATGAGCTCATCGCCGGCGATGCTCCGGTGACCAGTTGGTCCATTAGAGGCTACCATCGAACTCGTGGGGCCGCGTAGTGCTTGTAGGTGCCAAGTTCCGACCGTTTCGCGCCCTGGTTCGTTGAGCTCATGCTCGCCCGAACTCCGGCAGCCGCCGAGAGCGTCGCCGGCGTTGATCTCGGCCGTCTCAGCCCCTGAGTGGTGTCGGGATGGACGCGCGCGTGAGCATAGGTCCGTCTGGTGCCCTCTGCCGTCCTTTTGGTCGTCGGAGGAGGGATCCCGACCCCTCCGCCGTCTTTGGAGCCACCGGCGGCTCAACGCCTGTGGGTCTTGCCGGAGTTGACCACAGTGGTTTGACCCTAGGTCAACTGGCAAGTGGGGTCGGGCCCTGTTAATTAAACCTGATTAATTAATTAATTAATTAATTTAATTAAGCTAATGACCCACTGACCTGTGGGCCCTACCCTAATCTAATTAGTAATTAGTTAAGTAATTAACTTTGTTAGTGACTAGGTCACTGACCAGTGGGCCCGACTGGTTAGGTTTGACCTGCCAACGTTCTGTTGACTAGCTGACGTCATAGTGATGTCATGCTGATGCAATAATGACTTTTCTGAATTAAAATAATTCTACAAAATGCTTAAAACTTCTAAAATTCATATAGATTAATCTGTCAATCGGATGAAAATAATTTATATATGAAAATTCATCAGAAAAATGCAATGAATCCAATGGTGCCATTATCATGCATGTTAGAGCAACCCATGTAGATGAAAAATGACATTTACTAATAGGTTAATACATGAAATATGAAATGGAGAATGATTTTGAACCTATATTCAAACTTCCTTCATTTAACATGGATAATAGTTGCATTAGCTCATCCATACATGCTGCCATGTCATGATCATGCATCATATTGTTGCACTTGCGTGTATTGATTGTTATTTTCTGCATTGCGGTAGGCCCTGCTTCTGAGGATACCTTTGAGTATTCCAACGAAGGAGAAAACCCTCCTGCTACCTAGCAAGGCAAGCAACCCTTTTGATCATACCAATAACATCCCACTCTCTCGCTCCTGCTCTTGTTTATTGAACTAGGACAAACATTCACTTGTCTGTCATACACGGTAGATGAACCTATTCTTTTGCATGACATGTCATTGTCACAGTAAATAGATAAACCTTGCAACCTAGCATACCTGGTAGATGGCTTGTGCCATGATGTGTTTAGCTTACTTTGCCTGCTATGCTTGCTATGCTTAGAGTTGTGTCAGGTCTAATTCATCTGGGTGATGAACTGGAGTGAAATAATGATGTTCTGATGTGATAAGCTTATGATGAACCCGAGTTGGTAATGGTAGCGATGAGAGGCTATGTAGGAGTACATAACGGGTTGTCTCATCGGGACCGTTCTTAGGAACTGAGTTCCATATTTGGTGGGCTTGGGAACCCTGCACACATCTTTTGGGGCCATAGCGGAAACTTCGGCCGGACATCCGTGCGGGTTCAGTCCCAAATAGGCGATAGAATGGACTAGAGGTTTTATGTGATTGATGGGAGTGGCCGACTCCCTCGCTGGGCTTCCGCTTGATTGCCAAGGTGCATGGTTTTATAAGCACATAGAGATAAGTGGCGAGAGCATGTGATAAGAAGTACACCCCTGCAGGGTATGAAACTATTCGAATAGCCACGTCCTCGGATATGGCCTACTTGGAAAGCTTCTGTTGTTCATAGATAATCAAATGGATACTCATAAAAATATCAACACAAGTGTGAGTACCATGGATGGCACTCTTTTAGGAGAGGGAAGTGAATCCATGGTGGTGTATTGTCATGGAGTTAGTGGACTCATGTGCAATATCTAAAATCTAAACAAAGAGTTAAAATTGTGTAGTGTAGGTTAGCCATGAGTCAAAGCTGGCATTGCTGCATAAGCTCCACCACTCCCCTTGTTGGTACATGAGCATGAATAGTCTAGGTCTGCTTTAAAGTCTTGCTGAGTATGTTTGTACTCACGTTTGCTTAATAAATGTTGCAGATGAGACTCAGGACTCATCAGGTGGGTTCTATCTAGATGTCGACGATGCTGAATAGCTGGTGTCCCAGCTACGACCTTATGCCCTATGGTGGGTTGTAGATAGACAGGCCATGTGCCTTTTTACCCTTTCATCTGTCTGTACTCAGATAGCTTTATGCTTCCGCTTGGTTTGTATGAACTTGTGTGTATGACTTGAGTGTTGGGTCGTGTGACCCCTATCTATAAGAATATATTATGCAAGGCTCTTCTGAGCCTCTTAAATAAAAGTTGTGTTGTTGTATGGTTATGTTGTGATGCCATAGTTGTATCTAGGCATCTCGGGCATGTTGTGCGTACGTGTGACGTGCAACGGTATGTATGGGATCCGACACCTAGTCGTGTGCCTTTAGTAGTACTCTTTATGGGAAACTGCCTCCTTGTGCTTCCACCGAGCCCTGGTAGCTTGCTACTGCTCCGGACACATTAATTGAACGGCATGTATCCTTGTTTGCTGTTGTGTCTGTCCCTTCAAGGAAATGTCTCGCAGTGTAATGGATTCCTTGTAGCCTGCTATGACTCATCTATGTACAGTGATGGCATTCATGTCTCACGGCTTAATGGAGTCCTTGTAGTTATGACTCGTCTACACACGCTTGAGGCCGACACCAGCATTGCTGGGTTACGTATGCTTGTTTCCGTACGGATGTGCCACTTGGGTTCTATGACTAGTCATGTTGGCCCGGGTTCTCTGTCATTTGATTGCGAGCAACATGTTCACATACGTGAGCCAAAAGACGCAAATGGTCCCGGCTAAGGTAGGGCTGCAGCCGTGGAGCTTACCGTGCGTGAGGACGCAAAGTGATGAGATATGTTACAGTCTGGATTCATATGACTTAGGATCGGGGTCCCAACAAACTATCTAGCTATGGACAAGGCGCATGTTAATTCTCAAGCCAAAGAAGTCAAATTGACTCATCCTTCAGAAGAAGTGATCATTTTTGCATCTCGCGATGATACGATCCGTCCCTTTGCTCTTAATGAGAAGGGTGAGATCTCGGCTATTTCTAAAATTCCGGTGGTTTGTGAGTATGTAGATTTCTTTCTAGAAGAATTGCCAGGAATACCTCTGCACCGTTCAGTAGAGTTTGTGATTGACCTCGAGCCTGGAACTGAACCGGTTTGCAAGCGTCCTTATAAACTTGGCCCCGAAGAGCTGAAAGAGTTGAAGAAGCAGTTAGATGAACAAGAACATCTGGGTTTGATCAGACCAAGTTCTTCTCCATGGGGTTGTGGTGTTTTGTATGTCAAGAAGAAGGATGGCACGGACTGACTTTGTGTCGATTACCCTCCATTAAATAAAAAGACAATCAGAAACAAGTACCCACTTCCCTACATCAATGAGTTGTTTGAAGAACTAAAAGGTGCCAAGGTTTTCTCAAAGCTTGATCTTTGCATGGGCTATCATAAAATTCACATTCACTAAGAAGATATTCCAAAGACTGCTTTCAAGACGAGTTTTGGCTCTTATGAGTACACCGTCATGTTGTTTGGTCTCGTGAATGCTCCTCCAACCTTCTCAAGAATGATGAACTTCATATTCTCTCCTTTTAGGAATGATTTCATCTTCGTCTATCTGGATGATATCCTCGTGTTCTCAGAGATTGAAGAAGAACATGCAGAACATCTTCGGCTTGTTCATGACAAGCTAAGAGAGCATCGATTCTATGCTAAGTTTTCCAAGTGTGAGTTTTGGCTCAATGAAGTGGTGTACCTTGGGCATGTGATCTCTGCCGAGGGCCTTCAAGTGCACCCTTAGAAAGTTGAGGTAATCTTGAAATGGGAGCCTCCTCAGAATGACAAGCAGCATCGTAGCTTCCTCGGGCTTGCAAGTTACTGCCGAAGATTTGTGGAGAACTTCTCTCAAATTACTAAGCCTCTGTCCAAACTCCTCTAGAAGAATGTCAAGTATGTTTGGTCTCCTGAGTGTGATGTGGCGTTCAATACGCTCAAGCAGAAACTGACTTCAGCTCTAGTTCTTGTCCCTCCCGAGCAATCAAAGCCTTTCCAATTTTTCTGTGATGCTTCTCTCCAAGGTCTTGGTGGCGTTCTCATGCAAGATAAGAAGATCGTTGCTTATACCTCGCATCAGTTGAAGCCTACTGAGAAGAACTATCCCTCTCATGATCTTGAGTTGGTAGCAGTTGTGCATGCTCTGATAACTTGGAGGCATTTGTTGTTGGATAGACCAGTTGAGGTGTACACTGGTCACAAGAGCTTGAAGTACATTTTCACTCAACACAATCTCAATCTTCGGCAGTCTTGTTGGGTGGAAATGATTAAGGACTTCAACCCAAGCATTGAGTATACTCCTGGAAAAGCAAATGTCATTGCAGACGCGCTCAGACGAAAGGCATAATGCAATAGTCTTATGCTGAAGCCTCTTCAACCCGATCTTTGTGAAGCCTTCCACAAGCTCAATCTTCAAATGATTCCGCAAGGATTTCTTGCCAATCTTCATGTCTCTCCGACTCTAGAAGATCAGGTTCACCAAGCTCAACTTCTTGATGCGATGGTGAAGATAGTGAAGAAAGGTGTGGCCAAGGGCATTCCGAAGTATAAGTGCTTTCGCGTTGATGACAAAGATACCTTGTTCTTTGAGGACCGTTCGGTGGTTCTGAAAGGTGATCTCGGGAAGGTTATCATGCATGAAGCACACAATTATCTCCTATCCATTCATCCAGGCAGTTCCAAGATGTATCAGGACCTCAAGCAAACCTTCTGGTGGAATCGCATGAGACGTGAAATTGCTCAGTTCATGAATGAGTGTGATGTTTGTCGTAGAGTGAACGTGGAACACCAACGTCTAGCAGGTCTCCTTCAGCCTTTGCCTATTCCAGAGTGGAAATTCGATCATGTGCAGGTGGATTTCGTCACTGCTTTTCCTAAGTCCAAGAGGGGAAACGATGCCATCTTTGTGGTTATAGACAAGCTGACCAAAGTTGCCCATTTCCTTCCGGTCAAAGAATCTATCTCGATAGCTCAGCTAGCAGAGTTGTATACGTCAAGGATAGTTTCTTTGCACGGAAGTCTTCAGCCCATTTCATCTGATCGTGGAAGCCTCTTCACTTCCAAGTTTTGGGAGTCCTTCCAGACTGCTATGGGTACCAAGATCCATTTCAGCACTACATTCCATCCACAGACAAGTGGTCAAGTTGAGAGAGTTAATCAAATCCTTGAAGACATGCTCAAAGCCTGTGTGATTTCGTTCAGCATGAAATGGGAAGACTACCTTCGAGACATTGATTTTTCATACAACAACAACTTTCAGGTTAGCTCAAGCAAGGCCCCTTTCGAGATTCTCTACGACAGGATGTGTCGTACCCCGCTCAATTTGTCTGAAACCGGTGAGCGTCAATTTTTGGGCAATGAAATGATCACCGAAGAAGAAGAGATGTGACGTGTCATTCGTGAGAATCTCTAAGCAGCTCAATCCTGACAGAAGAGTTATTACGATAACAAACATAGGGATGTCTCCTTTCAAGTTGATGATCTAGTCTATCTCAGAGTCTCTCCCATGAAGGGCACTCAGGGGTTTGGAAGCAAAGGGACGCTAGCTCCTCGCTTTGTGGGTCCTTTCAGAGTTGTGGGCAAGAGAGGTGAACTTGCCTATCAACTAGAGCTTCCCCTGAATTTCGCAAATGTGCATGATGTCTTCCATGTCTCTCAGCTCCGGAGGTTCTTCAAGACTCCCGAGCGTACCATTGACCTCCAAGACATTGGTATCCAAGAAGACCTATTGTATCATGAGCATCCAGTTGCTATTCTTGAAGAAACCGAGCGTAAGACTCGCAAAAAATCAATCAAGTTTCTCAAGGTGGAGTGTTCTCATCATTCCGACAAAGAAGTTACATGGGAATGTCAGGATCTTCTCCGTTCAGAATTTCCAGAGTTCTTTCATTCTTAGATCTCGGGTTGAGATCCTCTTGTAGTGTGGGAGAGTTGTAACAGCCCACGTGCTCCCCTTGCCATTTTGGTCATGTACCTCATATGAACCTCTATGTTTTCCATGTGCCTGGAATGAATTACTATTTTTGTTTCATGCCATTCATGCATCATGCATCATGATCATCATCTAGTGCATTTCATTTCTTTGCCTTGTTTACTTGTGATTGTGGTGATTTGATGTGAGGTTGGTGTGATTGAATGCATGTGTGCCTTGTCTTGGCTCTCCTCAAACCCCCCTCTCTCATTTCAACTCAAACTCCCTTTTACTCCTATTTATTTTGTGTCACAATCAACTTGTCCTATAAATGTTTTAAAAATGTTCTGGTGCTTGGGTTAATTGATTAGGTGGAGTAGATGAGCTCTTCCATGTGTTGCTTGTTTTGTTATTAATTTCACTTACAAAAAAACAAGTTTTATTAATAAAAGTATTTAATTTAGTTTGTCTAAAATGGATGGTTCTTTTTTTGTGAATAGGTGGCATTTGTTTGTAGTGCTAAAGTATTTTGGTTTCCCAAAATCCTTTCTTTTTCTTCTGTGAGGCTTTTTGCTTTGGTGTTGTTTAATTAAAAAGGAAAACCCTTTTGTTTTCCTGAGAGAGAGAGAGCAGAGCGCCCTGGGCCTTCTTTCTCCCCGTGGCCCAGCTAGCCCCCCGAGCGGCCTCGGCCCACCTCGCGGGACGGCTACCTGCCCCGTCTCCCTCCTCCGTCAGGCAGAGCGAGCGTGTGTAGAGAGAGAGAGCATGCCGTCGTGAGTTCAGACGTCGAGCTTCATTCCCTGGGCCTATTTAACCCCCCTCGGCATGCGTGCCCCTTCCCCTAGGGTTTCGCGACCCCTCCAGCCGCCGCCATCTCTCTTTCCCCTCCTTCCTCTTCCTCCCCACGGTAAAGTTCAATGAAGGCTTCGGGTTCAGAGAGACAGAGAGTGTAGTGATGTCGTCCCCGCCTTCTCCGTCATCGCCGGTGAGCCTCCAAGTTGTCTAGGATGCCAGGTGGGTTTGCGGAGCTGCGCGCGTCCGGTTCCCGGTGCTAGGAGGACCGGAGCACCTCCGCACTGTCGTCGCGTCGTCGCCGTCCTCCACTCTGTCAGGCTGCGCCGCCCCGCTTTGCCTCTTCTTCCCTGTTCCTGTGCGAACCCATCTTCGACCACCCTCGGTGAGCAGCCCCTCGCATCCCTATCTGGCTCGTAGCATAGGTAGCTCACGTCGCCATAGTTCCTCGCAGTCGCCGCCGGCAGATCAAGGCATGGCCTTGAGGGCCTCGCCTCCGTTCCCCTCGTTGCAAGACGAGCAGAGGAACGGGTTCCCCTAGGTCTCCGCAACCCCCTCAGGTGGTCCGTGTCGCCATAGCTCCCCTCCTCGCCAGAGTTTCGCCGCCGTTCTGTTCCGGTGCCCGTGGGATTCAGTTTCATCAGTAGCGCGTCGTCAGGTTAGTAGTAGAGGTCTTGTGGCCCTAAGTGTTAAGTAGTGCGTCGCTAGTGCAGTGGTAGCGTGCTTGGCATAGACCAGGAGGTCGCGGGTTCACCCCCCTACCCCCTTTTTCCTTCTTTTTGTGGTGTTTGTGGTGTGGCCGTAGGATCTGGTGTGGCTACACCAGGATCTGCTGTGCGTGTGTGTGTCTGCGTGTTATGCCCTATCTGTGAGTGTGTGGGTGAGATCTGCTATGGCAGAGGATCCCCTGTGGGTCCAGTGAGTGTGTGTGTATTGTGAGTGTGTGTGTGACAGTGGGCCCCTGGCCCACTTCTCATCCACAAAGAGGGGCCCTGGTGTCTATGCCAGGTGGGACCCCTCCTATTTTATTTGTTTTAATTGTTTTAATGTTTTATTTTTGCTTTATTATATTAATTCCATTTCTAGGAATATCTAGATCTGGACTAGGCCATTTTTGGCAATGATCAAATAGGGTAAGTTTTAACTTATGAGGGTGGCACGTTGTCTTTGAGATAGGTTTTTGAGAGCCTTGCAAAAACATATATATGAGTGTGATATATGGAACTGGGGTAGAAAAATCCTAGGAATTCATTGGTTTGATTTGTTTTGACATTTGAGCAAGTTTTGTAAATTGTCATTTTGTACCAATATGCCATTTAGTCATTTTAGTTAGAATTAATCCATGCATGCTATGATAATTGTGTCAACATGGAAGTGGTAGTGTTTCATGAGTATTGTGCCATGGTATTTTCTTTTGACATGTTAGACTTGCATATAAGTGGGAATCTTGCTCCAAATTTGCTGTTAAAATGTTGCTGATTTGAACATGCAAAAAAATTTCTGTATGAGAACTTGTTAATATTTTTGTACCATGTTAAGTGGATGCTACCAAGTGATATGTTCTGTTTTAGCTCAAGGTTAGTGCTAGTGTTTTGTAGTAGATGTTTTCGTCTATCATCCTGTTAATTTTCATCGCATGAGGTGGTCTCTAGCATCATTATTTCCTGTTGTCAACTTGCTATCAGCTTAACTAAGATTCCAAAAAACTGTGATTTTCATAAAGTCCCTAGAATTTGTTTCATCATGCCATCTTGTGAGCTGCATGCTTAGTGATCCATGCTTCCTTTCCAATTTATGTAGTTGGATCATTTGATAAGTATGTTATGTAGTTTCTATTGATGCTTTGTTTGAGGTTGGGAACATCCTATAGCTCTAGATAATTGTTGTGGAAATTGCTATGTTGCTGTTTTCGGATAGATTGTGTATGTTAGTGTTTTATGACTTGTGGGAGCTATGCTCCATGGTTTTGCTTGATCTTTGGCTCTATTGTGGTTGGTGTTTTATTTCCTAACGAGTGGCTACCTTGGAATACCAAGGAATAGCCCTTAGCCTTCCATGTCATGTGTTTTGTCTTTGTACCTTGCCGTGAGCGTAGCGTGAGATTCGTTACTCCGTTTCATATGTTTTCCATATGCAGTTGCATCGATTTTGGATGAAGCATCCATATTTGCCATGATCATGATTGTTCAAACAACCTAAAACGAGGTTCTGTCCAGAATTGTAACTAACTTAACTATTTCATCGGAAACATGACTAGCTTAGGATCGCCATGTTAAATACTTCAAATGAATCATGCACCATCTTGTTTGTGCATTGCACCTTGGTTGGTTGTTTATTGCTGCTGTTTCTCTTGGGTAGACGCGAGTGTTGAACCTGAGTATGAGGATCCAGGAGAGTACCACTATGAGGACCCAGCTCTTTGTCCCTCTGAAGAACTAACATGCAAGATGACCGTACCCAGATCTCGACACTATTTTTTCTTTGCTAGATGTCTCTCTCTTATCGTTACATATGCGTTACCTACCACTTGAATGTCAAGCCTCCTACATTGGCATGATAGCCTCTAACCCCTCCACTACCTAGCAAACCTTGTTTGGCTAAGTTACAGCTACTCCTCCCCTCTAATAGCATTCTTAGATGCAGGTGCAGGTTGTTTCCATGTGATAACATGGATATCTGGAGATATCACATTTACTCATATTTAATTTAATGCACATATATATCTTGGTATGGTGGAAGGCTTGGCCTTTTGCTCGGTGTTTTGTTCCACTTTTACCGCCATAGTTACTTGTTACCGATGTTATGTTTCCATATTTTCCGCTCCTAACATGCTCCGGGTTGTTATGGGGACCCCCTTGATTATTCGGTTGAGATTAAAACTTGTCAGGCAAGACCCAACATTGGTACTATTTGCTTAGAAACTTAATAATAAAATTGCATAGGGCTTTGCAACCCCGTGGATAATTAATCAACAACCTGGGTCAGTGCTCCAAATGAGTGTTGGTCCAAACTAGAGAACCGTGGGAGGCCAACCCGAGGCAACTCGGGAGATTTCTATTAGGCCATCGTACGCTTCGCATATTTGTCGTGTCCTGAGAACGAGATACACAACTCTTATCGGGTTCGTCGACACGTCGGGCGGTCTTGCAAGACTTGTTTTACCTTTCTCGAATGTCTTGTGTGAGAAACTCTAATCTTGTTCGGGTTTTCTGGAGGTGTTGGTTTTCCTTTGGAATTGCCTAGGATGATCATGAGATCCATGATCAAGGTTATTCCCATGGAGTATGGTTAATTTGTGATGGATTAGTTGGAGCACCCCTGCAGGGTTAAATCTTTTGGAAAGCCGTGCCTACGGTTATGTGTCAACTTGGATATTTTGTTTAACACCCGGTTATAGTTAACTTGAAGTAAACTCCAATAAAATACACCATATTTACCTTCTTGTTCTCGTAAGTTAGCCACCATACAATGCTTAGTGCTGCTGCAAGCTCAACACTTACCCCCATCCAACCCAATAAGCTTTAATAGTGTCGGTACCCGGTTACAAGATTGCTAAGTCCCCGTGGCTCATAGATTACTACAACAAATACAGGTGCAGGTGCAGATGAGACCGTGCTAGATGATGTGACGCAGCTCCAGTGGGAGTATGACGAAGAACGTCGCAAAATGTACATCACATATCCAGACGAGTAGAGAGGCCTTGGTCGTGATCTTTGGGGCTAGCAAGACAGTTTCATTGGATCTTTTCTTCATTTATTTTCGTCTGTAGACGGACCCTGTCTTCCGAATGATGTTGGAATAATTGGTGTGAACTTGTAGTTTAGCTTGTGGTGAGTGTAAGCCAATTCATATACTCCTCTCTTCATACATGTATGCGATGTTGCTGTACTTGCAAAACGACTAGATGCGCCTCTATCCCTGTCGAGGCGCCCGTGCTTAAATAAGGATAGATACGCATCTTGGGCGTGATAGTCCAACTTCAACTAATTTGCTCAAGTCAGAAAATAATTAATGGGTATTCACAATCATAGAATATGTCCAAGATAGTATATTTATATGTGAAATCTCTCTTCCTACAATATTCTTTCATGAATTGTTCACGTGATCAATGCGGCGTTTGCTAACTTTCAATAAATTTTACTACCTATACTTCTGATATATGAAGTCACTACTCCCAATGTAATAAGCATATAAAACATATATAATTTCAGATTTATTATATTCAGTTCATTCAACCATTTACAAAACTACTCCAAAACATATAAGTGAAGATCAATGAGTAGTCAAACAATTAAGTAGCTATATGAGATCTTTCTTTCTCTCTCTCTCAATAAAGATTTTCAGATCTGAGTATTTTATTTAAACAGAAAACAAAACAAAAATATCACTCCAAGAATAGCACAGATCATGTGAATGAATAAAAATTTAGGCTCGGCATAGGCTAACCGATATTTGACGAAGAGAGGTGGGATGCGTAGCATCCCCAAGCTTAGATGCTTGAGACTTCTTGAAATATTTACTTGGGGTGCCTTGGGCATCCACAATCTGGAGCTTTTGTATCTCTTTCAATCCTCTCATATCCCAATTTCACCTATTCTCAAAAACTTCATCCACACAAAACTTGAAAAGAACTCGTGAGATAGGTTAGTACACATAATAAATCAACTCTTTATTTACAGCCAAGACAAGTTTCATAATAAATTTCAAACTTTAGGTACTTTATACTATCATTTCCACAATTTATATCTACCAATATGTTACCCAAAAAACCACAATGGTGACACATTAGTTGCTTTTCAACCTTCTCAAGTGCCACAAGTACGTGGTACTATCATTATTAACTTTGCATCTTTTGGCATCAATGTTATGAACATGTGTATTACTATGATCAAGATTCAACAAACCATTCTCACTGGGTGCATGACCATTAAAGGTATTATTCATGTAAACAGAATAACCATTATTCTCTAACTTAAATGAATAACCGTGTTGCAATAAACACGATCTAATCACGTTCATGCTCAACGCAAAACACCAAATAACACTTATTTAGGTTTGTTACTAATCCCGAAGGTAGAGAGAGTGTGCGATGTCGATCACATCAACCTTGGAAACACTTCCAACACACATCGTCTCCTCACCCTTAGCTAGTTCTCCGTTTATTCCGTAGCTTTTATTTCGAGTTACTAACATTTAGCAACCGAACAGGTATCCAATACCCAGGTGCTACTAGGAGTACTAGCAAGGTACACATCAATAACACGTATATCAAATATACTTCTGTTGATGTTGCCAGCCTTCTTATCTACCAAGTATCTAGGGTTGTTCCTCTTTAGAGACCGCTCTCCTCATAATAGAAGCACTTAGTCTCGGGTTTGAGTTCAACTTTGGGTTGCTTCACTGGAGTAGCAACTGACTTGCCATCCATGAAGTTTCCCTCCTTGCTCTTCTCGAAACTAGTGGTTTTACTAACCATCAACACTTGACGCTCCATCTTGATTTCTACCTTCGCGGTGTCAAACATCGCGAATAGCTCAGGGATCATTATTTCTATCCCTGGCATTTTATAGTTCATCACCAAGTTCTAGTAGCTTTAGTGACAGTGACTTGGAGAACTATATCAATCACTATCTTATCAGGAAGATCAACTCCCACTCGATTCAAGCGATTGTAGCACCCAGACAATCTGAGCACATGCTCAACAATTGAGCTATTCTCTTTCATCTTGCAGGCAAAGAATCTTGTTGGAGATCTCATATCTCACAACACGGGCACAAGCCTGAGATCCTAATTTCAGCTCTTAGAACATCTCATATGTTCTCTGACGTTCAAAACATTTATGAGCCTCAATTCTAAGCCGTAATGCATGACGCACTAAACTATCAAGTAGTCATCAGAACGTGCCTGTCAGATGTTCACAACATCTACAAACGACGCTAGAGGGGTTGGCGCACCGAGCGGTGCATTAAGGACATAAGCCTTCTGTGTAGCAATGAGGACAATCCTCAGATCATGGACCCAGTACGCAATATTGCTACCAACATCTTTCAACTCTATTTCTCTAGGAACATATAAAAATTCAAGGGAGCTACAGCGCGAGCAAGTAATCTACAACATAATTTGCACAGACACTATTGACTATGTTCATGATAATGAGTTCAATTAATCATATTACTTAAGAACTGCCACTCAAATTGACATCCCTCCAGTCATTCGAGTGAGACATGATCCGAATTCATCAACTCAGCTCCGATCATCACGTGAGTTAAGGTGGTTTCAATGGTGAACATCATCATGTTGATCATATCTACTATATGACTCATGTTCGACCTTTCGGTCTCTTGTTTTCCGAGGCCATGTCTGTACATGCTAGGCTCGTCAAGTTTAACCCGAGTGTTTTGCATGTGCAACACTGGCTTGCACCCGTTGTATGTGAACATAGAGTCTATCACACCCGATCATCATGTTGTGTCTCGACACGAAGAACTTTCGCAACGGTGCACACTCGGGGAGAACACAATTTATCTTGAAATTAAGTGAGGGATCACCTTATAATGCTACCATCGTCCTAGGCAAAACAAGGTGCATAAAAGGATTAACATCACATGCAAATCATAAGTGACATGATATGGCCATGAACTTGTGCTTTTGATCTCCATCATCAAAGCACTGGCATGATCTCGATCGTCACCGGCATGACACCATGATCTCCATCATCTTGATCTCCATCAACGTGTCGCCATCGGGGTTGTCGTGCCCAACATGCTTCTACTACTATTGCTACCGTTTAGCGATAAAGTAAAGCATTACATAACGCTTAATGATTGACACGTAGGTCATACAATAGTTAAAGACAACCCTATGGCTCCTGTCGGTTGCCGTACTCATCGACATGCAAGTCGTCATAATCTATACATCACATGATCATCTCATACATCACATATATAACATCATATAATTGGCCATATCATATCACAACATACCCTGCAAAAACAAGTTAGACGTCCTCTCATTGTTGTTGCATGTTTTACGTGGCTGCTATGGGTATCTAGCAAGAACAATTCTCATCTACGCAAAAATCACAACGGTGATACACTAGTTGCTTTTCAGCCTTCTCAAGGACCGCCTTTGTCGAATCCGATCCAACTAAAGTGAGAGAAACTGACACCCGCAAGCCATCTATGCACCAAGTTGCGGTCGAGGGAACCGGTCTCTCGTAAGCGTACTAGTAATGTCGGTCCAGGCCGCTTCATCTCACAATACCACTGAACCAAAATCCGACCAAGGAAGGAAGCAATCTAAGCATCAATGCCCACAAACTCTTTGTATTCTACTCGAGATCTCATCTACACATAGACCTAGCTCATGCTGCCACTGTTGGGGAACGTTGCATGGGAAACAAAAAATTTCCTACGCACACGCAGATCTATCCATGGTGATGAGCATCTAAGAGAGGAAGAGTGGATCTACGTACCCTCTTAGATCGCTAAGCAGGAAGCGTTAAGAAACATGGTTGTTGTAGTCGAATGTCTTTGCGATCCAAATCGCCGAGCGTCCCGTGATCTCATCACGATCCGTCCCGCGATCCGATCACGATCCGTCCCGTGAACTCATCACGATCCGTCCCGCGAACTCATCATGATCTGTCTCGCGATCTTGATCACGATCCGTCCCGTGAACTCATCATGATCCGTCCTGCGAACTCATCACGATCTGTCCCGTGAACTCATCACGATCCGTCTCACGATCTTGATCATGGTCCTTCCGATCTAGCGCCGAACGGACGACACCTCCGCGTTCAGCACACGTACATCTCGATGACGATCTCCGCCTTCTTGATCCAGCAAGAGGGAGCGGAGAGGTAGAAGAGTTCTCCGGTAGCGTGACAACTCTCCGGAGATGGTGGTGGAGCTATTCCGGCAGGGCTTCGCCTAAGCACAGCAGAAATCCGATCTAGAGGAGAACTTATGCACTAGAGGAACGGGTAGAATGTGGCTGAAAATTCTGTGCCAAAACTCTAAAATCCTCTAGTATATATAGGAGGAGAGGAGGAGGAGGCTTGGCATCCAAAAAGCCAGCCCTTGGGTCGGCGAAAGTGGGGAGGAGAGGAGGACTCCTCCTCCAATCCTAGTAGGACTAGGATTCCTACTTTTTTTGGCCTTTTTCCACCTTTTTCCCTTTGGGCTTTTTCTCCCAGATGCATGGGACTTGTGTGGGACTTCCACCAGCCCACAAAAGGCTGGTATTTACTCTCCCACAGCCCATGAATCCTCTTGGGTCAAAATACCCCTCCCGGTGGTCTTCCGGTACACTCCCAACACTCCCGGTACATTACCGATTAGCCCGAAACTTTTCCGGCGACCAAAATGGGACTTCCTATATATAAATCTTTACCTCCAGACCATTCGGGAGCTCCTTGTGACGTCCGGATCTCATCCGGGACTCCGAACAACCTTCGGTCACCACCATACATAACTCTATACTACCGAAACGTCACCGAACCTTAAGTGTGCAGACCCTGCGGGTTCGAGAACTATGTAGACATGAACAAGACACCTCTACGGTCAATAACCAATAAATGGACCTGGATGCCCATATTGGTTCCTACATATTCTACGAAGATCTTTATCGGTCGATCCTCTATGTCAAGGATTCAGTTAATCCCGCATGATGTTCCCTTTGTTCTTCGGTATGTTACTTGCCCGAGATTCGATCGTCGGTATCTCCATACCTAGTTCAACCTCGTTACCGGCAAGTCTCTTCACTCGTTCTGTAATACAAGATCCCGTGACTAACACTTAGTCACATTTCTTGCAAGGCTTGTTGTGATGTTGAATTGCCGAGTGGGCCCTGAGATACCTCTCCGTCACACGGAGTAACAAATCTCAGTCTTGATCCATGCCAACCCAACAGACACCCTCGGAGATACCTGTAGAGTACCTTTATAGTCACCCAGTTACGTTGCGATGTTTGATACACACAAGGCACTCCTCCGGTGTCAGTGAGTTGCATGATCTCATGGTCATCGGAACAGATACTTGACATGTAGAAAACAGTAGCATTAAACTGACACGATCATATGCTACGTTTGTAGTTTGGGTCTTGTCCATCCCATCATTCTCCTAATGATGTGATCCCGTTATCAAATGACATCTCATGTCAATGGCTAGGAAACCTTAACCATCTTTGATCAAGGAGCTAGTCTATTAGAGGCATACTAGGGACATGGTTTTGTCTATGTATCCACACATGCATCTAAGTCTCCGATCAATACAATTATAGCATGGATAATAAACGATTATCATGAACAAGGAAATATGATAATAACTAATTTATTATTTCCTCTATGGCATATTTCCAACATTTATTCTCCTTATATCAGTGTCTCACCAAAACTTGAAAACTTCCACAAAACTTAACGGAACTTTGTGAGAAGGGTTAGTGTAATAAAGATAGATCATTCACTTAGGTACTGTCAAGACAAGATTCATAATTGTTCTCACATAATACCTATAGTATTCCATCATTCCCACAATTTATATTACTCAATATAAGCTATAGGAACACTTGAAACAACAAAATTATGCATGCAAAACAGAATCTATCAAAAAACAGAACAATCTGTAAAGATCTGAATGATCACCATACTTCCCTGACTCTGAAAATTCTGAAACATTAGGAAAACTTAAGGAATTTGTATATAAATGTTTTTTTAGATTTCAGAATTTTTTGACTCTCGAGTAAAATCAGATAATTCATATACTGGACGTAAAACTTTCTGTTTTTGCACAGAATCAAACAACCAAGTATCCACACTATCCCAAAGGCTTTACTTGACACTTTATTGAAACAAAAGACACAAAACATGATTACTAAAGTATATTAATAATGTGAACACATCAAAAAAGAAATTAAAAGTGTTGGGTTGTCTCCCAACAATTGCTTTTCTTTAATGCCTTTTAGCTAGGCATGATGATTTCAATGATGCTCGTATAGGAATAATAGTTGAAACATGCAAAAGAGCATCATGAATCTCATGACATGCACATTTAAGTCTAACCCACTTCGTATGAATAGGTATTTTTTGGGCAAGCAATTCATGGGAACAATAATCAACTTGCATAGGAAGGCAAGACAAGCATAACTTCAAAACTTTGAACACATAGAGAGGAAACTTGATATTACTGCAATTCCTACAAGCATATGTTCCTCCCTCATAATAATTTTCAGTAGCATCATGAAGGAACTCCACAATATAACCAGCACATAAAGCATTATTTTCATGATCTACAAGCATAGAAATTTTATTACTCTCCACATAAGCAATTTTCTTCTCATTCATAATAGTGGGAGCAAACTCAACAAAATAACTATCAGGTGACATTTGATTGACATAACCACATTGAAATTTAAAATCATGATAATAGGTTTCATGGTTGTCATTTCTATTTATAGCATACATGTCATCACAATAATCATCATAGATAGGAGGCATGTCATAATCATAATAGTTTTGCTCATAAAACTTAGGGGACTAGAAATATCTTCTTCATCAAACATAGCATCCCGAAGCTTGTGGCTTTGCATATCATTAGCATCATGAATATTCAGATAATTCATACTAACAACATTTCAATCATGCTCATCACTCAAAGAATTAGTGCCAAACATTTTAATAACTTCTTCTTCTAACACTTGAGCAAAATTTCCCTTTCCATCATTTTCACGAAAGGCATTATAAATATGAAGCATATGAGGCAACCTCAATTCTATTTTTTGTAGTTTACTTTTATAAAACCAAACTAGCGAAAAACAAGAAACTAAAAGATTTTATTGCAAGATCTAAAGATATAACTTCAAACACTCAACTCCCCAGCAACGACGCCACAAAAGAGCTTGATGTCTACTACACAACCTTCTTTTTGTAGACTCGTGTTGGGCCTCCAAGCGGAGAGTTTTGTAGGATAGTAGCAGTTTTACATCAAGTGGATGACCTAAGGTTTATCAATCCATGAGAGGTGTAGGATTAAGATGGTCTCTCTCAAGCAACCCTGCAACCAAATAACAAAGATTCTCTTTTGTCCCCAACACACCAAGTACAATGGTAAATTGTATAGGTGCACTGGTTTGGCGAAGAGATGGTGATACAAGTGTAATATGGATGGTAGATATAGGTTTTTGTAATCTGAAAAATACAGAAATAGAAAGGTAACTAGTAACAAAAGTGAGCACAAACGGTATTGCAATGCTTAGAAACAAGGCCTAGGGTTCATACTTTCACTAGTGCAAGTTCTCTCAACAATACTAACATAGTTGAATCATATGTAAATCCCTCATGTGCGACACAGAGTCCACTCCAAAGTCACAAATAGCGGAGAACAAATGTAGAAATTATTGTAGGGTACGAAACCACCTCAAAGTTATCTTTTCTGATCAATCTTATCAGCTGTAAGTGTCATGAACATCCCTAGAGTTCATACTAAGATAACACCTTAAGATACACATCAACCAAAACCCTAATGTCACCTAGATATTCCAATGTCACCACAAGTACCCGTGGGCTTGATTACACGATATGCATCACACAATTTCAGATTCATTATATTCAATACAACACAAAGAACTTCAAAGAGTGCCCCAAAGTTTCTACCGGAGAGTCAAGACGAAAACATGTGCCAACCCCTATGCATAGATTCCCAAGGTCACGGAACCCGCAAGTTGACCACCAAAACATACATCAAGTAGATCAACAGAACATCCAATTGTCACCATAGATATCCCATCGCAAGGCTTACATCAAGTGTTCTCAAATCCTTAAAGATTCAATCCGATAAGGAAACTTCAAAGGGAAAACTCAATTCATCACAAGATAGAGAGGGGAAAACTCCATATGATTCATCTATGTCAATAAAGCTCGCGATACATCAAGATCGTGTAATGTCAAGAACACGAGAGAGAGAGAGATCAAACACATAGCTACTGTTACATACCCTCAGCCCTGAGGGTGAACTAATCCCTCCTCATCATGGAGACCATCGACATGATGAATATGGCCTCAGGTGATTGTTTCCCCCTCCAGCAGGGTGCCGGAACGGGCTCTCGATTGGTTTTTCGTGGCTCTGTAGGCTTGCGGCGGCGGAACTCACGATCTAGGTTTCTTTTCGGGGGTTTCTGTATTTATAAGAGTTTGTGGTAGCGGAAACAAGTCTAGGGGGTCCACGAGGAAGTCATAAGCCAGGGGGCGCGCCCTAGAGGGGTGGGCGCGCCCCTGTGGGTTGTGGCTTCCTCGGCCTTCCTCTCCGATGACTCTTGGCTCTCGTATTTTTGATATTTTCCAAAAATATTCTCCGTAAATTTTCAGCTCATTACGAGAACTTTTAGTTCTGCACAAAAACAACACCACGGTAGTTTTGTTGAAAACAGCATCAGTCCAGGTTAGTACTAATAAAATCATACCAAAATCATAGAGAATTATTGTAAATAGGGCATTAATACTTCATAAATTATAGATACGTTGGAGACGTATCAGGGAAATGTCTCGTAGTGTAATGGAGTCCTTGTAGCCCGCTACGACTAATCTACGTGCAGTGATGACATTCATGTCCCATGGTGTAATGGAGTCCTTATAGATTGCTATGACTCGTCTACACACACTGATGACCGACACCTTCATTGTTGGGTTATGTATGCCTGTCCCTCTACGAATGTGCCACTTTGGTTCTACGACTAGTCATGTCGGCCCAGGTTCTTTGACATTTGAATGCTAGCAACATATTCACATACGTGATCCAAAAGACGCAAACGGTCCCGGCCTACATAAGGTGGCAGCCGTGGAGATAACCATGCATGAGGACGCAACGTGATGTGATGTGTTACATGCAAGATTCTTATGGCTTAGGATTGGGGTCCCGACAGCGTTGGTATCAGAGCCTGACTGACTGTAGGATTACCAAGCCAAATTGGTCGAAGTTGAGTCTAGTAATGCTTTAGTTATGTAAGGTAGTTGATTGTGGAAGGGAATGTAAGGAGATTTTTACTCCTCTTCCTGAGTCATTCTATTCCGAGTCACCCTCTTCTTTTCTACGGGGTTAAGAGCTAGGCTTCTTATCTATCTGACAAGATGACGAGTTGCTAACCTTGGACTAGTAGCTAGATTGTTGGAGAGTCAACTCCGAGTTTTCAAGTATATTTTTATGTGTGTCAAAAGTTTACTACAGAACCTTGGAAATAGAAAGTTTGGTGGTTATGCTATTCAATGTTTGTAGGTTGTCTCAAAATCCTTTTTGAGCAATTATAGTCGTTATGTTGTCCGATTTCTGCTAGTAGCTCTAATGCATTTGCATTATCCTTTGTTTCAAATGCCTTCACATACTTCTTGTCAGGTGGTCCGTTTGACTAGGTGCATTGATGTACCGGATCACAAAGCCATGTTAGTCAGAATTATGCTGGCGACCGGTTACCGTTGGTACCTGGAGTACACAGTGGAGGAACAATGTCGGGACTTCAACCAGAGCTAGTATCTATGTACTGTTAGGATATATCCATAATATCCTAGAGCCGTAGAGCCTCTCCATTGGACTTATGTATTAGGTGTTAGCATAGATATGGCAGTTCAGGGGGCCGCCTGCATGATGTTGACCATCATGAGATCTCTCCATGGACTGCTACGGAACATTGAGTTCTGTTATTTTCCAGCGACACTAGGAGGAGAGGATGGATATATTAGTGCAGCCTACTATGATCACTCCCATGAGGATCCCAGACTTCGGTTTACTGTTGAGTTGTTGGAAAACAGGGATCGGGATGCTTGTGCACTTCGTATGGAGCTTTATGCCACTCGCACACGTCTCTGGACAGCACTGACACATCTAGCACCTGTCATGCAGACAGCTTATGGAGATTTGGAGATGTTGAATCCATCACAGACTCATCTGCCAGGTCTTGTAGATTGGCCCAATGTTGGAGGCATCACTCCTCTTCGAGGACCGCTGTTGCCACCAGCTAGGGGACCTAGATCATGTCTGTGTCCTTATGGTTCCCAGGGATCTCAGGCTAGTGTGTTTTCAAACCCTCAGGTTCAGCTCCCAGGTCACAGGGTAACATGTATGAGATGTTCTACGGAGACGCTTGAGTGTGTGTATGTTAGTACTAGTATTGTAACAGTTGTATTGCCATAGTCTTGCATGTCTTGTGAAATATAACCGAGGTGTGAGTTGAGTTCTGGAGGTGTAGACAAATAATGTATAGGAAGCTTGTAATGCCTCCGATGAGTTGTATAATCTTTCAGTAGCTTCTACTTCAGCTTGGGTTTGTACTGAACTATAGCATGGTTTGTATGAATCATGGTGTATATATGGCAGTTCCTTGTTACCATGTTGTTCAGGTGTTTACCCATGCATTCCACGTTGTCCAGTACATTCCGCATCTCTTATCTTAGAGTTGATGTCCTTCTTATCTAAGATGTGGTTTTTTTCCCTAGGATGGTGTCCACTAGGAACAACCCCGCTCCTGCTTATGAGTAGGGCGAGGGTAGCCAAGCAAGACAAGAGAACCTGCCTCGCCCGCCATCTCTGGCGAAGGTGATGCTCGAGGCAGAAAGGAACAAAAGAGAGACCAACCGATTGCTTGAGCATATTGAACAAAAGACTGCGTGACAACATTGCAATGATGCAATGCCCCTCAACGACTTTGTGAAGTTGTACCCACCAAAGTTCCATCACTATGTCGATCCGCTCGCCAAAGATTATTAGCTGTCAAGCATGTCTCGCAAGATCCGTTCTGACAATGGAGCTGAAGCTGATAAGGTGACTTTTGCTGCCAACTTCCTTGAAGGACCCGCTAATCTGTGGTGGGAGAATTATGAGGCCATGTGTCCTGCTAGCCCAGCAACAACCTGGGGTGACTTCAGTGAAGCATTCCGCACCCATCATGTTCCAGAAGGTCTCATGGACCGAAAGAGGGAGGAATTTTGTGCCTTCACTCAAGGTAAGTTGATAGTGGATGCTTATAGCCGTGAGTTCGGCAACCTCGCCCGCTATGCACAATAGGAGGTGTCAACTGACGCCAAGAAGCAAGCTAGGTTCCGCAAGGGACTCAGCGCCGAGCTTCATCGTGATCTGTGCCTGCATGAGTGATCTTCTTTCTAGGCTCTTGTCAATGCCGAGACTGCACAGGCCGACTAAAAGCAACCAAGAAGCACTCTTGTGACTTCAGCTCTGCATCCGGCTCAGGATACCATAAGCGCCGGGTGTGGGTGACCAACACTACCCTACCGCCAAGGTACATCGCAAGGCCAACCTATGAGGCGCCTTGCCCAGCCCAGACCAACCCTCCAGCCAAGACATTTGGAGGTCCTGCTGCTAATGTGGCTCCCCAGTCCACCACTGTCATATGATACAAGTGTGGAGACCAGGGCACTACTCCCGTGAGTGCGTGCAGAACTACGCCAAGCTTGGTGGACATGGGAAGTCGTGAAAAGCTTTTTATGTGAAGCCAACACTTGCTTGTGGACGTGTGAATCACGTATTTGCTGAAGAAGATCTTTAGGATCCTGATGTTATTCTGGGTATGCTCCTTGTCAATAGTCATCCAGCATCTATTCTATTTGATACTGGAGCATCTCATTCATTCATTTCAAAAAGTTATGCACAATTGCATAACATGAATTTTTTTATATGCCTACTCCTTTAGTAGTTCAGACTTCTGGTTCAAAATGGCCAACTTATAGAGTGAGCCATGACAATGAAATCCATGTCGATAGTCTAGTATACCTAACTTCTTTAATAGCCCTAAAGTCTTCGACATCAATATCATCTTGGGTATCGACTGGATGAAAGCCCATTATGCTAAGATTGATACTCATACTAGGAATGTTTAGCTTACACATCCATCGGGTGAGATAGTTAATGTCTCAACTCGAGCTGCCAAGCGCCAACTCTATTCCCTCAATGATACCCCCTTCCATAGCTTGAAGATATCCTGGTAGTCCATGACTTCCCGGATGTCTTTCCAGAAGAACTGCTAGGCATTCCACCTGTCGGGGATGTAGAGTTTGTGATTCATCTTGTCCCAGGGACAGTCCCAATTGCTAGAAGGCCCTATAAGATGGCACCCTTAGAACTAGCTGAGCTTAAGAAACAACTTGATGAAGCTTTGAGGAAATGTTTCATCTGTCCTAGTTCTTCTCCTTGGGATTGCCTCGTCCTCTTCATCAAAATGAAGGATGGACCGGACCGGATGGTTATAGATTATCGACTAGTGAACTTGGTCACCATAAAGAACAAATATCCGCTCCCTAGGATCAACGATTTGTATGATCAACTCGTTGGACCCTCAATCTTCTCCAAAATGGATTTGAGGTTGGGATCAAGCAAATCAGAATTAGAAACGGGGACATTCCAAAAACGGCATTTGTTACTCACTATGGCCAATATGAGTACACCATCATGTCCTTCGGTTTAACCAATGCCCTAGCCACCTTCACTCACTTGATAAATTCGATCTTCATGGAGTATCTCGATAAATTCGTCGTGGATTACCTCGAAGACATACTCATTTACTCGAAGAACGAACAAGAACACACTGAGTATCTAAGGCTGGTATTGACGAAACTTCGAGAGCATCGCTTGTATGCCAAATTCTCCATGTGTGAATTTTGGTTGCCAGAAGTGAACTACCTAGGCCACATAATCTCTGTTAAGGGTATTGCGTTCAATGTTGAGAGAGTTTAGGCCGTCCTTGATTGGACTCAACCTGGATTTCTTAAGAAAGTTTGGAGTTTCCTTGGCTTAGCAAGCTATTGTTGCCACTTTGTCAAGAACTTCTCCAAGGTTGTGAAGCCTCTGACTGAACTCCTAAAGGAAGATAAAAAGTTCGACTGGACCCCACAATGTGAGCACAGTTTTCAGGAACTAAAAAGACATCTAACTTTTGCTCCCGTATTGCTGCCACCAGATTTCTCTAAGGACTTTGTTATCTACTGCGATGCCTCGCAACAAGGATTAGGTTGCATTCTCATGCAGGATCATCACGTCATTGCATACGCATCTCGATAGTTGCATCCACATGAGGATAACTATCCAACACATGATCTTGAGCTGACAGCTTTAGTCCATGCATTGAAAACCTGGCGACATTACCTTCTGGTAATCGGTGCGAAATACACACGGATCACCAAAGTATGAAATGTATTTTTACCCAGCCGGATTTGAATCTCAGGCAAATACGGTGGGTTGAGTTGATTATAGATTATGACTTAGGGATAACTTACACACCGGGGAAAGCCAATGTCATGCCTGATGCACTACATCGTAAGTATTATTATAACATCTTGATGTTACAACAAAGTCAACCACTTCTCTACGAGGAATTTCGAAAGTTAGACCTTCACATTGTTCCTCAAGGATTCATTTTCAACTTGGTGGCGAAACCTACTCTTAAGGATCAAATGATAGCTGGCCAACAACGTGATAAGGGTTTATACTGGATCAAGGAGAACCTCATTAGCTATAATGCTAAGGATTTCTCCATCGATGACCAAGGTGTTGTGTTCTTCCAGAACCGTTTGGTCTTCCCAAGAACCAACATCTACGACAGCTAATCCTTAAGTAGGCTCATGATTCTCCTCTCACGATTCATCTTGGGAGTACCAAGATGTATCAGGACCTATGCCGGAGGTTTTGGTGGACTAGGATGAAGAGAGAAATTGCTCAGTTCGTTGCTAACCGCAACGCTTGTCATCGTGTTAAAGAAGAACAGCAAAGGCCTGCTCGCACCCTTCAATCTTTAGCTATTCCTGAATGGAAATGGGATAAGGCCAGTACGGATTTCATAGCGTGTTTCCAAAGACCAAGAGAGGGAATAATGCTATCTTTTTGGTCATTGACCATCTTTCCATAGTGGCTCATTTTCTTCCTTTTCCCGAAACTATAACTACTAGCCAGCTAGCGGAGTTGTATATTTATCGAATAGTGTCTCTTCAAGGTGTCACTTTGGAGATTAACTCAGACCGTGGAAGTACCTTTACTTCCCGATTCTGGGAAAGCTTCCAAACTACTATGGGGACTCATCTATCCTTTAGCACTGCTTTCCATCCGTAGTCAAGTGGTCAAGTAGAGCGGGTCAATAAAATTTTGGAAG
Source organism: Hordeum marinum (assembly GCA_022496015.1). NCBI lineage: Eukaryota > Viridiplantae > Streptophyta > Magnoliopsida > Poales > Poaceae > Hordeum > Hordeum marinum. The sequence continues at coordinate 137,046,863 of CM039675.1, read as the reverse complement.
ACATGCTTAGAGCTTGTGTGATCTCTTTTGGTATCAATTAGGAGAAATGCCTTCCGTTTGCCGAATTTACTTGTAACAATAGTTATCGGTCAAGCCTGGGTGAAGCCCATTTTGAAGTTCTCTATAGACGAAGGTGTCGAACACCTCTTAACTGGTCAGAAACCGGAGAGAGGCAACTCTTTGGCATGGATTTGATCCAGGATGCAGAAGAGCAAGTTCGCATTAGTCGTGAAAAGTTGAAAACAACGCAATCTCGTCAAAAGAGCCAATATGATCGTCATCATAAGGTTGTGACCTATGAAGTTGATGAGAAGGCTTACCTTTGTGTTACACCTGAAGGGTACCCAACAATTTGATATCAATGGAAAGTTGGCTCCTCGTTACATCGGTCCCTTCTGCATTCTTGCCAAACCGGAGAAGTTGCCTACCAATTGGAACTTCCACCGCATCTTTCCAAGGTTCATGATTTCTTCCACATCTTGCAAGTCACGCGTTGCTTCTCGGACCCTGTGTGATAAGTAGACCACGAAACGCTTGATCTCCAAGATAAGTTTACATATCAAGAATACCTTGTTGGTATTGTTCATCAAGATGAGCATAACACTCGACGCCGAAACATCAAGTTTGTCAAGGTTGAGTGGTCAAATCATTCTGAAAAAAGAGGCACCTTGGGAAAGGGAGGACTGTCTCCGAATAGAGTAACCCACAGTCTTCCCGACGACTTCCAAATCTTAGGACAAGAATCTTTTGAGTGGGGGTGAGTTGTCACATCCCCAGTTAACGTTTGCATTTTGGTATCTAGAGTCCGCATCATGTTTAAAATTTCATCAAAATGAAATGGGGATTAACAGAAACGCTAGCACCTCACTTGAATCAACCAATTCAAAATCTTGTGATTTTCAACGAATCCAAAATGCCCATCAAATATGCCCAGCATGTCTAAGAAATATTAGCAACAATATTTCAGAGGTGGATTTTAATAATACAACCCATTTGGCATTTTATTTAAATAAACAAAGCCTCTGAAATAATCAAATAAATGCATTAAAACTATTATTTGTTTCAAAAATGCTGAAACTTTTTGTAGAAGTTTGAAATATTCAAACTATACTCTATAAAATATTTTGGTGTTTTTGTGCCAAGTAATATTAGTCCAAATGAAATAAAACAAATGTTATAAATAGAAATCTATACCTAATATTAAAGTAAGGATTGTTTCTCCACTTTTTTTGGTTCATGGTGGGACCTAGATAAATTTTCGTACATCAGGTGTTTTCTCCTTCGTCCCGATTCATTTTCTACCGAAAAAGAAAATCTTTACGATGCAGAAAGCAGCGATGGACCGGCCCATCAGAGGATGTTGTGCCAACAGCTGCACGCCAAAAAAATGTGTTTCAAAAGCAATACGGTGGCGCCATGACTCAAACCTTTGCCCTCGGCTTGTAGCGCCTAGAGTGGCACTGGAGTAATCAGGAGCTTGTGATTACTTTGCAATGCAACGTTTTAAATTATACTAGCAACCACGTCAGATAAAGAGAGCAAAAGAAAATATTTTAGAACACAAATATTATGCAAAGTTTTGATGGAAAAAATTAAATTCGAAAACTTTAAATCTATACCTTAAAGTACGGATTGTTGGGGACTCGAATACTTTAAATTCGAATACTTTAGAAAATATATTTTTTGTTTTTTAACAAGAATATTTTTGAAACATGAACAATTTCTTAAAACTAGGAGGTATTGTATCCTAAGTTTTTGTAGAATTTGCAAACATTTTTTAAAAACACAACATTTTTGAATTTTGAATTTGAAAATACAAAGATTTTTTTCAGAACTTAAAGTAATTTTGAAAACTAAGAGGTACTCTAGCTAACATTTTTTTAATCTATACCCACTAATGAAACTTGGTGATATTTGTAAGTGCAACCACGAATGCATTATTTTAGTTCAATTTATTAAACTAGGGCTACGGAAGGATTCTTTTTCTCCGTCGTGTCCTCACATGCGACTAGCCTAGCTCGGCCCAATGACACCTATCACAATGCATAAGGAGTCCAACTAAGATTTTATGGTCTGTCTAACACAAACTATTCAATTTATATGATAACACGGACATATATTACGTGTAGTGCCTTTTCCTATTATATTTGTCGTACGATAAAAAAATTATTCAATTCTCTTGATCTCGTCGGACACAAAGGAAGCTCAAAGATCTAGCCAACCTTGGTTAGTGGCAGCTGGTACTGCGTCCACCGAAGACGAGGACTGTAAAAAAGACAAGCGAAAACATGGGTCTCATGTCATATTGAAATGAAGGACGTGGATGTGATGACAAGGTATTAGTCATGTTTATTATGTTAGGGACATGAGGATAAGGTCTTTAGGCATGCTCAGTGGGTAAAGACGTGTGGGTTGTTTCTCTTTTTAGTATGATGCTTAATCTTCATTGTATACTAAAAAATTATAAATCTTTAACCCTCATCGCATAAAAAAATTATAACCTTATGTTATGGTTGATATTCTACATTTTATGCACTTATTTTATTATTTTTGAGATATACTTGTATTATAAACCTACAGATGGATAATGAACCTAGCATATACTTAATTATAGTACCGCAATATGCTTTCTAGATGATCACCTTGTCCATGCTTGACTATAGTACACATTATTCCTTTTGAAAGATGTCTCAAATCCTAAATTTTAATTTGTCTCATGATGAAATGAAGATGAGGAATAACATCTTGCATGGGCAGAAGAAAAATATGTTTCCATATTTATATATTTTTATTTTTTATTCTTATTTTATGCATCTATGCTGGAGATGATTGTCTTTAACGTGAACAGTAAACTGTAAAATGCATAATTTTTTCAGCCATTTGCAGATATTATTTGGCTGGAATCACTATTTGGCCAAAATCACAAATCTCCGTCATCTTATTTCTCAACACTCATTCCGATCATCATGCATATTGAGTTGAAGGGCATGTGATATTTTCTTTCCCGTTACAATGCACGGACATGTTTACTAGTAAAAAATAAAATACAAAAGGGGGTCTCACCTGGGCCACTTACGTGGTCCAATGGTGTCCCAGCCCACCACCAGCTCCCCCTGTCGTCTTCTTCCTCTGCCAGTAGGCAGAGGAGAAGGAAGCCACGACGGGCTGGCAGGGCGCCACGCCGACAGCTTCCTAACTTCCTTCCTCGTCACACTGACGAGGGGATAAGCTCGCTAGGAGTCGCCCCGAGCGCTCCCTTCTCACTCTTGCTCCCCTCTGCTCCTGCCCTCGCCTTTGCTCGCCATGGCCGCTGCACCCGCAGCTTGCCTCCTCCTTGGCTCCTCCCCCTCGCCTCTACGCTACCCAGGAGCTCTGCCCAGTCCCCCTCGTCCTCTCTGGCAAGCCACGCATTGCTGGAAGCCCCTAGTCGCCACCCCGAGCTCTTCTTCATCCTTTGGCCGCCAGAATCGCTGGCGACCGTGCGTCGTCTCCAGACCATCCCCGAGCCTGCTCTTGACGCCCTCGCAACCGCCATGAGCTCCTGGTGCCATTTCCTCTCTTCCCTGTCGATTGCGCTCCAAGATGCCAATTGCATCGAGGCCAAAGAGCCCTGTCGTGCGGTCCTCGACTTTGGCAATGCTCTGGTGCTCGTGTGGTCGTCCCGAGTCCAGCATCGAGTTCGCAGAGCTGCGTAGATGCGGTAGGAGCCAAGCACACGCTCTATTGCCCGCCATATCGTTGAATTCAAGATCGCCTAAACCCCGGCGTCCGCCAAGGTCGTTGCAGGCAACGCTTCGGTCCAACCCGGCTCCTAGGGAGTGCCCAAATTGAAGCACGCGAGGATGCTCGTATTTTAGAAGCTAATCGCCAGCCAAATGGTCACCAGAGGTGGGTTTCTGATCCCTTGCACCATCTCTGTGGTCGGCGGTGGCTCAACGCGGGCAATCCCATCCTGTTTGACCACGGGGTTGACACCCCTGGGTCACTGGGAGGTGGGACCCAGCCACTGCATAATTTCGAATTAGATTAATTGGTTTAATGAATCTAATGACCCATTGACAGTGAGCCTAGCATTGTTAATTAGTATTTAGTAGTTAACTGATATCATGTTAGTGCCTAAGTCACTGACCAGTGGGCCCCACTGGTCCGGTTAGACCTAGCAACGGTTAGCTGACCTGTTAACGTCATGCTGACACCAGGCTGATGCGGTAATGAATTTCCAGTTTTAAAATAATTCCGGAAAATGAATAAAACATCTTAAACCCATAAAAAATAATATATATCTCAGATTGAAATAATTTATTTATGAATAATTATCAGAAAAATCCAAGGAATCCATTGATGCTATTATGATGCATGTTAGAGCAAGTTATACCTGCTGATCAGATCAAATCAATCAAAGGGTATCTGAAAATGCCTTATTTGAAATTGAGTTTGAATCTTTGATCCGAACTAGCGCCAACTAATCTATTGATAGGTGCATTAGCTCATCCAAATCATATTGCCATGTCATGAGCATGCATCATATCGTTGCATTTGTCGTGTATTGCTTGTTACTTCATATGTATCGCGGCAGGTCCTGCTCCCGAGGATACATGTGAGTATCCCACTGAAGGAGAGTACCTCTCCGCCAACCTTCAAGTCAAGCAACATCATTAATCATTCTGATAACATCCCATTCTCTCGCTCCTACTCCCGTTTATTGTATTAGGACTATACGATTCAACATGTTACCTGTTTTGGTAGTTGAACCCATTCCTCTGCATGACCTGTCATTGTCATAGTAAATAGCTAAACCAAGCAACCTAGCATACATGGTAGATGCTTGAGCCTTTATGTGCTTACATGCTATACTTTCTATGCTTAGAGTTGTGTTAGGTTTGATTCATCTGGGTGATGAACCAGAGCAAAACAGTGTTGTTCTGATGTGATGAACTAAATGATGAACCTGATTTGGTAAAGGTAGTGATGAGAGGCTATGTAGGAGTACATAGCAGGTGGTCTCATTGGGACTGTTCTTAGGAACTGAGTTCCATGTTTGTGATCCAAGACTAGACACTACAACATGTTGGGCCCTAAAGTATGACCCTGCTCAACTTATCAACAACCTACTCCTTAGTCTAGTAGTTGCAAGTAGTTTCTGGTGTTTATAGCTAAGATGGAGGGCTTGCATAGTGCTGACCCTAGGGGTGGACTATGATGCGGTAGGAAGTGGCACGGTGTACCAAGGGTCACCCGAATGGTGGTCTTGGGAACCCTACGCACATCGTTTGGGGCAGTAGCGGAAACTTTGAACAGACTTGCCTTCGGGTTCAGTCTCAAACAGGCGATAGCCTGGACTACAGGTCTTGTGTGATTGATGGTCGTGGTCGACTCCCTCGCTAGGCTTATGCTTGAAGGTTGCCCTGGTGCCTTTTTTACGTGCACATAGCAATGAGTTGCAAGAGCGTGTGCGAAGGAGTACACCCCTACAGGGTATGAATCTATTCGAATAGTCGCGTCCTCGGATATGGACTACTTGGAGAACTTATGATGTTCATAGACAATGTTAATGGTAACTCATAAAAGTATCAATACAAGTGTGAGTACCATGGAGGGCACTCTCGTAGGTGTCGAGAGTGAATCGATGGTGGAGTATTGAAGTGGTGTTACTAGACTCGTGTGCACTGTCTCAAAACTTGTACAAAGAACTAGTAGTCATAGTATAGGTTAGCCAAGAGTGAAAGCTGGCATTGCTGCATAGACCCCACTACTCCCCATGTTGATACATTACCATGAATAGACTAGATCTTCTTTCAAGACTTATAGAGTACGTTTGTACTCATGTTTGCTTAATAAATGTTGCCGATAGTCAGGTTTTATGCCGTTTTACCTTTCATCTGTGTGTACTCAGACGGCTTTAAGCTTCCTCATGGCTTGTATGGCTTTGTGTGTATGACTTGAGTGTCGGGTCATGTGACCCCTACATGTATGAACATATTATGCAAGCCTTCTAAATAAATATTGTGATGTTGTATGGTTATGTTGTGATGCCATAGTTGTATCTATGCATATCGGGCATGTCGTGTGTACCTGTGACGTGCAACGGTATGTATGGGATTCGGCACCTAGTTTTGTGACTTTATTAGTACTCTTTATGGGGAAATGCCTCTTTGTGCTTCCACCAAGCCTTGGTAGCTTCCTACTGGTCTGGACACATTGATTGATTGGCATGTATCCTTCTTTACTGCTGTGTTTGTCCCTTCGGGGAAATGTCTCGCAGTGTAATCCAGTCCGTGTAGCCTATTATGACTCGTCTACGTGTAGTGATGACATTAATGTCCTATGGTGTAATGAAGTCCTTGTATCTTGCTATGACTCATCTACACACGCTGATGAATGACACCTGCATTGTTGGGTTATGTATGCATGTCCCCATACGGATGTGCCACTTGGGTTCTACGACTAGTCATGTCGACCCGGGTTCTTTGACATTTGAATGCTAGCGACATATTCACATACGTGAGCCGAAAGATGCAAACGGTCCCTGCCTAGGTAAGGTGGCAGCCATGGAGATAACCGTGCATGAGGACGCAACGTGATGTGATGTGTTACATGCTAGATTCTTATGGCTTAGGATCGGAGTCCTGACAACTGGAGATTTTGAGATGAGGAAATTGAGAAAGTCTTCAGTCAAAGTCTTTAAATAGAAACGATCAATTTCATCAACAATTATTCAAGTAAATGAGGGAGTTGATGAAATGGAACAAGGAGCTCGGTGAATACAATGGTTTGATGACCCAGTTCCAACTGATGTGATAGTCGTATGTCTGGTTTGGAATGGCTCGGTATTTTAACTAAAGGACACACGGTCCTTACCGTATTATCCTAGAGCTAAGGTCACACAGACCTCGCCCAACTCTCGTGGCATGTCTTTAGGGCAGACTTCCAAAACCCTCACAAACATGGTCACCCGACGATCCTCAGTTTCCTCTTGTATGCTCTAGACCATGATGCATAACCATCTGGAAGATACACAGTCTTCAAAGGTAACAAGCATCGGTTCCATACAGGAACAATCTCTTCAGTGATGCTCAATCACTTTGGGTTTTGGTGGATTGGTTATGGGTTTTTCCTCACTGATGATTTTCTCTTAAAGTCCTCGAGGAATTGATTGCGCTCACATGAAAATTATCAAGTTCTCTCTCGGAGCAGCCAACCAACTAGTGGTTGTGGGGGGGGGGCTATTTTATAGCGAGGTATCAACCCGACATGATAAGACATAAATGCCCCCAATCATATGATCCTCATGTGGATAAGATATCTGGATAGCTAGCACAAAGCACAACAACACTAAGAATTTGAACTTTCAAATTCCTCAGGGCTTATCATATTGCCCAAGGTAGGCAATTCACACTAGCGAAATCCTAACTCCTCAGTCAGACAAATTTCCTTAGAGACCAAAAGAACATCGTCTCTGCCACTGAAGAACCTGACTGAACTGCAGGAGATTTCCAAATGTTTTACTCGAATGATTGGGTATGTCGAGGCTTTTGAGTTGAACATCACTTGGAAACTTTTCCTTAGTTTTCCCTTGAGCCCCTTTAATAGTACGGTGTTTCCTATGACTCAAAGAAAGTAAATGAAACTACGAAAACAAAAGTCTTCACACTTCATAGTCCTCATGTTAATATCTTCAAGGTCACACCGAATTCTCCAGCTTCAAAGTCTTCAGTGAAATACCAAAGTATTCAGCTAAAGACATACATTTTTAGGGTTCTATAATCTGTGAATATATCAAACTCCTCATCGACTTATATAACCTGTGTACACTCACAAGTACATCACTCCCTTAACCTATAAGTCTTCAATACACCAAAATCACTACGGGGCACTAGATACACTTACAATCTCCCCCTCTTTGGTGATTGATGACAAATAGGTTAAGTATTCAACATGGATAAATATATGAAGTGTCACTACAAAGTCTGAGGAATCTAATTGCATGATATAGAAGAACTCCCCTTGGAGATGTGCATATTTGAGGAATTTGCTTTGGACTGCAAAAACACATAGTAGGACAAAATCATGGAGATCTCCCCCTATATCTTGTAATCCATACATGCATTTAATATTTAACTTGAGAAAATTTAAATGAATGATGGAAATTGGTGTCTGACGAAATTCAACATGTGTGCATTAATGAACTTGAGGAAATAAGCACACAGAAGGCAGTTCAAAAATTGTTAGACCACCATCGGACCTAAGTTTACAACTCGTCAAAGAAACACTTCAGAGGAGAGAGATTTGTACTTTAACAACAACAAACCATATATAAAGACCTGCTTGAAGACTAACTGAAATCCCCCCTTGTCATAAAGTGACCAAAAGGGATGAAAATTGAGGACTAACGACCCTGAAGAATTTCATCTTGAAGGTGGTGTAGGAGCGCCAACGTTGTTGTCGGGGTCATTTGTTGATGCTGGCCGCACAATAGTGTCATCAAGGTCCTCAACTTCATTGGTCTTGCATGATGAAGAATATGAGCTAGTGACCAGTGGTGGAACATGAACCTTTCAGAATTTCTTCGAAGGAGGGTGAGAATAGTCAAAGTCCTGCTGAAACTCGATGTCTACCACGTAACTTTATTCTTGTAGACTATGTTGGGACTCCAAGCGCAGATTTTTGTAGCAGTGTAGCAATTTTCCCTCAAGTGGATGACCTATGGTTTATCAATCCATGGGAGCTGTTGGATGAAGATGGTCTATCTCAAACAACCCTGCAATCAAATACAAGAAAGCTTTTGTGTCCCTAACACACCCAATACAATGGCAAATTGTATAGGTGCAATAGTTCAGCGAAGAGATGGTGATATAACTGCAATATGGACGATAGAAATAGGTTTTTGTGATCTTAAAATATAAAAGCAGCATAGTAATAAATGGTAAAGAGCGAGCAAAATGGTATATTAATGCTTGGAAACAAAGCCTAGTGTTCATACTTTCACTACTGCAATCTCTCAACAATGCTAACGTAGTTGAATCGTATGATCATCCCTCAACGTGGAACAAAGAATCGCTCCAAAGTTCCAATCTAGTAGAGAACATAACATGAAGCTGGTGTAGGTAGTAGAATCACCTCAAAGTTATTATTTCCGACCAATCTTTTGACCTATTCCTATAAGTGTCACAAACAACCCTAGAGTTCATACTAAAAAACACCAATAATACATATCAATCAACCCTAATGTCACCTCAAGTATCCATGGGTAAATTATGCGACGTGCATCAAACAATTTCAGATCTATGATATTCAATCCAACATAAAGAATTTCAAGGATCACCCCAAGATTTCTATCGAAGAACGTGGTATGAAAACATGCAACCAGCCCCTATGCATAGATCACCAATGTCACCGGAATCCGCAAGTTGTTGCCACAACATATTTCAAGTGAATCAATAGAATACTCCATTGTCACTACGGGTATCCACATGCAAGAAGTACATCAAGTTTTCTCAAACCAAAAATATTTAATCCAATATAATGAGATCTCAAATGGAAATATGAAATTTATCACAACAAGATAGCAAGGGAAGAACACCATATGATAAAATTATATTAAGAAAGCCCATGATACATCACGATCGTGCCATCTCAAGAACACGAGAGAGAGAGAGAGAGATTAAACACATAGCTACCGGTACATACCCTCAGCCCCGAGGGTGATCTCCTCCCTCCTCATCATGGCCTCTATCGAGTGAAGATGGCCATCGGAGATGATTTACCCCCTCCGACTGGATACTAGAAAGGCTCCAGATGGTTTTTTCGTTGATATAGAGAGTTGTGGCGGTGGAGCAGAAGTTCTTTGTTTATTTCTAAGAGTTTCTATATATATGGTTTTTTGGCATTGGAATCACTCTAAACGGAGCCATGTGGCCCCCACAGGCCATCAGGGCACACCTAGGGAGGTCGGCGCCCCCTATTGGCTTGTGGCCCACAGGTGGCTCCCCTCGGTGGTTCTTCGCTCTAGCATTTCTTATTTTCTCTAGAAAAAATATAAAAAAGTTTAGAGCGATTCTGAGAACTTCTATTTTCTGCACAATAACAGCACCATGGTAATTCTGCTGAAAACAACTTTAGTCTAGGTTAGTTCTAAATAAATCATATAAAGTGCATCAATACCATATAAAGTATTGTAAACACAAGCAAATATGGCATGAATTCTTTATAAATTATCAATACATTGGAGACATATCAGCATAACCAAGCTTAATTCATACTCGTCCTCGAGTAGGTAAATGATAAAATAAGTAATTTATGAAGTGTGAATGCTAGCATAGTGAATAGTTTTGATCATTGATAATTTGAGTCACTTTTCTAGCATCATAACTAGAAACTTTTTCTCATAAAAATCATCATGATAGAGTAGTAATCAATTCATATGTCATGGTTAAAACAATGCATTCTCTTGAAACTTAACAACATATGTTCTGAGTCATAAAACAATTTCAATGCATCGTCAAGTCTAAGTAAGAGCTCCACATACTCAATTATCATATAGTCTTCTATTATTGCTAATACTCAAATCATATTTTTAGAACAAACAACATCCATTGAACAAAATAGAAATATAGGGGCTTAATGTTTCACCTCCCAACATACTTATCACGAAGATATTTGTCAATAATAATAAATCATGAACACATATATTTGACTAGATATATGTTTTTGGATATTTTCCCACCACATGATGCTTGCTAACTAATAGGTTGAGGTTGGGATAAGAAGTTCACTCTCCATGAAAAGTAAATAAAGTGAAAGTAAAGAACATAAAAGTAAATAGATTGTCCTTTCATAGAGGAAACCAAGGATTTGCAGAGGTGATAGACCTCATTGCAAAAAATAGAGATGAATACATTTTGGTGGTGTGCCTTTCGTGTCAATGTCACAACAACGAGATTTCAATATCTTCCATGCTAATCACATTATTGGTGGTTCCCAAACGTAATTGAAATTTTACTCCCCCTCCACCATTCAAACACATTCCATGGCTGGCCGAATCCACGGTTGCCCTCCAAATAATCGACATTCTAGGGGGAGTTATTGTTTATTTATTTTTGTATTATACAAGATTGGGCATCCTTTTTACCATCGTATCTCATGCAATGACAACTGAATAAACACTCATCTTGAGAATAAGTTGCTTAGCATGGAAGAAAATGATCACCTCATTTCTCAATGAGTGGTACGAGCACAAAAAATAGATATTTATTTGAATGTTTAGAGGTAGAACATGGAAATTCACTTGGAACGACAGTGAAATACCATATATAGTTAGGTATCATGGACTCTCATGGAAGAAACTTCGCTCAAGGATTTGGATGCACAAGTAGTATTTCTACTTAGTACGAAGTGTTGGCTAGCAAAGGTTCTAAACAAGTAGCACATGTTGGAGGATCCATAACAATATAAGTTCTATGCAAATATATCCAAACTAACCATTATGTTGTCTTCCTTGTCCAACTTCAACTATGTCATCATGGTTGACAATAATTAATGGGTATGTACAATCATAAAACATGTCCAAGATAATATATTTGTATGTGAAAGTTCTCTTCCTTTTACTAATCATTCATGACTTGCTTATATAACCAATACAATGATTGTTTAAAATTCAATATTTTTTACTTTCTAACCAAATGTGAAACTACTACTAATCATAAAGCACATGTATCATTTCAGATTTATGATATTCAATTCATTCACAATTTACTCTCCGGATATAAGTGAAGCACAAGAGTAAACATCAAACAATCAAGTAGCTATGTGAGGACTCTTTCTCAGTAAATATTTATAGATCTGTGTATTTTATTCAAAACAACAAACAAAACAAAAATACATTCCAAGAATAGCACATATCATGTGGACAAAATAAAAACTTAATCTTAACATAGGCTAACCGGTATTTGTTTGATGAAGAGGTGGAATGGGTAGCATCCTCAAGATTAGAAGCTTTAGACTTGGGCATCCCCAAGATTGATATTTTGTATCTCTTCCAATCCTCTCATATCCCGGTTTCACCTAAGTCTCAAAATCTTCATCCACAAAAACTCAAAAAGAACTCGTGAGATGGGTTAGTACACAAAGTAATAAATTAAAACTTCATGTACTATCAAGACAAGATTCATAATGATTATCACATAATACCTAATGTATTACAACATTCCCATAATTTATATCACTTAATGTAAGCTATAGAAACAATTAAACAAACAAACTATGCATGCAAAACAAAATCTAACAAAAACATAAAAGTCTGTGAAGATCAGAATGAAGACAATACCTACATGACTCTAAGAATTCTGAATAATTAGGAAAACGTAGAGAATTTGCATAGAAAAACTGTGTAAAAATTCATAAATTTTTGAATCTCCAGTAAAATCAGAGAAATTCTGCACTAGACGTAAAAGTTTCTGTTTTTGGACAGAATCAAACTAGCAAGTATCCACACTATCCAAAGGTCTTTACTTGGCACTTTATTGAAATGAAAGACACAAACTACTGTAGCTTAATCATGTGAACACACAAAAATCGTAAGTAAAAGTTTTGGGTTGTCTCTCAACAAATGCCTTTCTTTAAAGCCTTTTTATCTAGGCATGATGATTTCTATGATGCTCACATAAATGTAAAGAATTGAAACACAATGGGAGCATTATGAAGCATCTTACAAGCACAGTTAAGTGTAACCATGTTCATATTCATATGGATTTGTTGTGCAAACAATTTATGGGAGCAAGAATCAACTAGCATAGGAAGGCAAAACAAGCATATCTTCAAGATTTTCAACACGGAGGAAACTTGATATTATTGCGATTACTACAAGAATATGTTGCTCCCTCATAATAATTTTCAGTAGAATCATGAAGGAATTCAAAAATATAATTATCACATCAAGCATTCTTTTCATGATCCTCAAGCATATAAAATTTATTACTCTCCCAGCAAGCAAACTTCTCATACATAATAGTGGGAGTATCATAGGGGACTCGAATGCTATAAATTGTTTCCACATTAAAAGAATAATGCTCAGAAAAAGGGTACTCATAATTGTGACAAGGTTTATAGTAATAATCATCACTACTTTTTATAACATAAGTGTCATCACAATAATCATCATAAGTAGTAACTTGGTTCTCATCATAATCAATTGAAACCTCTTCCAAAATAGTGGAATCATTACTAAACAAAGTCATGACCTCTCCAAATCCACTTTTATCATTATAATAATATTCATCACCCTCCAAAATAGTGGAATAATAATCATCTAAAGATGACACTCTTCCAAACGCACTTTCATAAAAATTACAATCATCATAAATAGGAGGGATGCAATCATCATAACAAGTTTGATAACTAAAAGTAGGGGAACTAAACAGATCATCTTCATATAATATTGCACCCCCAAGCTTGGAATAAACACTATTTCCCGCAAATAAATTCTCACACATGTCATTTTAATTAAACATATCATCCCCAAGCTTGTGCATATCATTAGCATAATCATCAATAGCATGAATCACACCAATAGTATAACAATTATTATCAACATAATTTTCCAATTTAGTGCCAAAAAGGTTTTAAATATTATAAGGAGTATCATTATATTCCCAATCATCCTCATCAGAACAAGTAATAGGCATAGCAAAATGATCATCTAGTGTATCATCGTTCATTGTCGGTGCACTAGAGTTTTGGGCTTCCTAGTGCCCCTTTACTCATGCACAGGCAGTGGTAGCCACCCTGGCGGCAAGGCCCAACAGGGACTTGCCAGGTACCAGCGCAGAAGAATTGAGACCCTCGGAAAAGCCTTGACGGGATGACCATTAGACCTTTAAGCAAAGATAGAGCATCGGCAAGAGCCGGCAAGGCGAAGTCCCGACAAGGCCCCGCCAGCACACAAGCCAAGTGTAGATCTGCCTGGACGCGTGTCGCAGCGTCGATGCTAGAGAGGGCTAAGCGGTGCCGATGGGACGGGATCCCGTCCCATCCCAGAGACGGACAGAGATGCCTGATGGTGCATTAAATTCGCCTGTCCTACTCCACTAATGTTAGGTATAATAGCACAGTAGCTTTGTCCACCCCCTGTACAAACTGTATGCCACTATTGGGATCCCCTTCGGAGTATAAAAGTAGGACCAGGGCAATACGGTAGAGGAATTTTGGTCCTTCAAATCTTTGAGTCGAACTGAAAGGGGTCCCTCTGATCCCATTGGTGTTCGTTCCCCATGACATCTTTAGCGCACCAGGTAGGGGCGCTAGGTCATGCAAACCCATTCTGGAAATCATCGCGCCAGTTTCTTCATACTCATCATCGCCATGGCCCCCAAGAAGAAGGGCCTAACGGCGGTTGGCCCATCCACGTCTGCCGTCCCTGTATCTGCGCAGAGAGGAGATGGCGTAGACACGGGTGGAGGAGGAGGATGTGGAGGTTTAGAACTTCCGCGACACTCCGGTGATCAAGCCAAGCAAGCGACAAGAACCCCCGCGCCCCTGGGTCTTAGGACGGAGCGGTACCGCCTGCGGGTGGTACAGCTAATTCCGGGGGTCTAAGGATATCTTCCAGGCACCCACGCCGGCACCTACGTTGCGACCTTCCCAGGATGCACGCGAAGGGCCATGCCACGATGCCCATAGTTCTCAATGTCACCCCGGGAATGCTCCTGCGCATCACTCCCAAGGTGCGCGGGACCAGCATGCTCGCCAGTATGCTAGTGGGAGTGGCGTGCCGACACGGGATTGCAGTGGTGCTCCTTCTAACATAGTTAGAAGTCAGAGCACCTCGAGTTCCTCACGCCTTTTGGTGCCAACCACGTTGGAGGAAGCGATGGCGTGGGCACAACTACTCCTAAATTTCCCTCCTACTACGCAGGAAGCGATGGCGCGGGCGCAGCTACTCCTAAATTTCCCTCCTGCTATGAAGAAGCTCGACGAATGGAGAGCCACCATTCAGAGCCTCCTCGCCCTCACAGATAAGTTTTGTTCCACCAAGCCGGCTCGCACCAGTGGTGAGAGGACAGGAGGCGGAGCGACTTCGGAGCACTTTCCTCCACAGCAGCAACGCCGGTCGCCGACTTGACCGGCCGATGCTTATGATGGTTACTCAATGATGTCATCTGACCCACGGACGCGCCATGACTAGTGTTAAGTTCTTCGAGAACGGGGCAAGGAAGACGCTCGAACTGCAATCGAGCAGCGGCGGGAAGCATGCCTCCAGTCCGATAGGCGCGTGGGGCCCACTGTAGACAAGTCTGCGCCAGGGTATCCTGTCAGCCTACCTTATAAGGTGGGTTGTCCAGCATTTACTAGTGAGGTGCGGCAAGTCCAGTGGCCCAACTCCCGCACGTTCAAACCAGAAGTCCCGGAGAAGTATAATGATAAGACTCATCCGTCGGAGTTCCTAAGCATCTACACCATTGCGATGCAGGCTGCCGCGGGTCGCGACGACAAGATGCTCATTAACTACTTCCCGTTGGTGCTTAAGCCCAACATTAGGTCATGGTTGATGCACTTGCCAGAGGGGTCCATCGCCTCCTTGGCAGACCTATCCCACGAGTTTTTTGGTGCCTTCATAGGAGGTCATCAAGCTCCTGGCCAGGAAAGTTATCTGCACATCATCCCTCAAAAGGAGGGCAAAACTTTGTGCAAGTACATCCAAAGGTTTAGCCGTGCGCACCACAACATACCAGACGTTCATCTTGCCGCCATTATCAGCACGTTCCATCAGAACGTGTGCAACGGCAGGATGCGGGAAGAGCTGGCGATGAACAGGGTCCGGGATGTAGCCAACCTTTATGCTTCGGCACACAAATGTACTCAGGCTGAACAAGGGAGGAGACTCCCCAGCAAAGACGTTGGCGCAGAGGTCGACTCTGAACATGAAGACACCGCTACCCCAGCAAAGAAGGGCCGGCGGCGGAATAATAAGCGGAAGGGAAAGACTGTACTTGCCGTCGAGGGATCTAACAACCCCGGCGCTGCCAAGAAGGGCAAGGTTGATGGCCCCGACGACGATGTTGCCGGGTGCGCCTCCTACGACGCCATGGCAGCTGCTGACAAGCCAGAAGGTTCCGGCAAGCAGTATTGCAAGATCCATCGCACTAAATGCCATGATCTCCAAGACTGCCTGCAAGTTGAGCAGCCTGCCGAGAAGCAAAAATCCGAGTATGAGAGGCGAGATAAGGATAAAGGCCAGGATGGTGCTGAGAGGTCCGACAAGAAGCGTGTTGGCCGAGGAGGTCGTCGCGGCAAGCCCAAGCAACAAATAGACCAGCCCGCCCATGGTCGTGACAAGCAAGAGAGAGAGGATGATGATGTCGAATAGGACAACGAGTCTAGCGAGCATGTGTTCCAGAAGTCTACAGAGATGATGTGCATAGGGGGAGGTGCATCATCGCATTCCTCCCACCGCTAGCTTAATGTAGGACCGAAAGTATGTATAGAGGGGGGGTGATTAGACTACTTGACCAAATAAAAGTTTTGTATTTTCCCAAACTTTAGTGTTTGCAGTTTTAGGATTCATGGCAAGTTAATTTCACCCTACACATGCAAGTCTAAGAGTATAGCAGCGGAAAATAACAACAACCATGAGTAAAAGGGATAGGGTAGGAGTATCAAATGCAACTATAGACACGATGATTTTCCCATGGTTCTGATAGGTGGCGCTATTGTACATCCACGTTTATGGAGTATTCAACCCATGGAGGGTATCGATCGCGAGAGTGCACGGAGGGCTCCACTCATAAGGGTCCACGAAGTAGCAACCTTGACTATTCCATATGGCTTTTGTCCACGATGGACTAGCCTCACTATGAGTAGATCTTCACGAAGTAGGAGGTCTCCTTTCCCCTACAAACTTCTTGGTTCACTCCACAACACAAAGTAGGAGGCTCCCAAGCGACACCTAACCAATCTAGGAGGCACCACCCTCCAAAAGGTAATAGGCTCGGTAATGATGATGAACTCCTTGCTCTTGTGCTTCAAGATGATAGACTCCTCAACACACAATCACTCTCACACAGATTTGTCTTGGTGGAGGAGATGGGATTGGTGGAAAGCAACTTGGGGAGGCTAGAAATCAAGATCCATATGGTCGGAGTGGAGGATCTTGATCTCAACACAAGGGTAGGTGGTTCTCTCTCGGAAAATCTGATAGGATAGGTATGGAATACTTCTGAGTGCTTCTCTTTCAAGTAGGTGGAGGTGAAGGGTATATATAAGCATCCCCAAAAATCCAACTATTACACACAAAATGACTAACTCGGTGACACCGATGTGTTAATCTCGATGGTACAGAAGTGATCAAAAGGTGGCAACTTTTGAATCTCGGTGAGACCTATATATGAAACTCGGTTGCATCGATAAGGTGACCAACGGTCGGATTTCCAATCTCAGTGACGCCGACCCAACAATCTCGGTGGTTCTGAAAATGTGAATTTGCGTAACAGGAAGTTGGCAACCTAAACTCGGTGGCACCGGTATGGAATCGGTTGCACCGAAGTGGCTAGGGTTTCGCTGAGTCTGTCTAGGTTCTGGAATCGATGGCATCGGGATAGGAATGTTGGTTTCACCAATTTTGAATGTTTGGCTATAGACAGACTTTGGTGGGAGAGCTTGCGGATGTTTTTGGTGACTATCACTCGCGCACGTATGAGCATATTGTTCACCAACAAAACCTTACCCCCTTTTAATAGTATTGGCTTTACTATGGACTCAAAGTGATTTCTCACAAATGTAAAATGTAGAGTCCTCTTGCTTGTAGCTTGGCCAACGTATTTCCTTGCATCTTGGGGTAATTCCACAATCCTTTTTCCATCCCTATCATTGAACTTTTCCTGAAATATACTTGGTGGAAACATTAGTTCAATGACTTCTATGTTGTTATTAATTACCAAAACCACCAAGGGAGCAAATGTGCTTTCACTTAAACAGTGGGCGGGATAGGTTAATGCGGTGGAGTCCTCTGTCAATGCCCAGAGACCCCTGAAGTGGTCCAACACTCCTATCATCTTCGACGCCGAGGATCACCCTGACTGCATAACTACGGTCGGGTGCCTGCCGTTGTTGGTTTCACCAAAAATCCGCAACCTCAAGCTGACAAACATCTTAATCGACAGTGGGGCCAACCTGAACCTGATCTCTCCTAATATCATCCAGAGGCTGCAAATTCCTGACGAAGATCTCGAGCCGACAGGAGCTTTCCAAGGGGTCAATTTAGGAAAATCTCAGTCAAAGGGCAAGGTCTGTCACATCCCTAGCTAGATGTCATAGGAAAGCATGTGAGTGCATCATATTTCATTTTTGCATCAACATGAAGTGGGGATTAAAAGAAACCCCAAACCAATTCAAAGCATGTGAAAAACCAACTAATTCAAAATGGTCATCTAAAATGTCCCCTATGTCTGAGAATTATGGACATGAATATATCAAGGGCCTTCTTAAATATTTGAAATTTTATAAAAATTTAAAAATAAATAACAAAGCTGCTGGAAATGAGAAATAAAACAATATTAATATTTCAGATTTCAAAATACCCTGAAACTTTTTATAGGAGTTTGAAATATTGAAACTTAATCCCATAAAATATTTGGGGATATTCTATAATAGCATTTGGCCCAAACATAAATAAAACAAATGTGAGAAATTAGTATAAAGAAGAAAATAAAACAGAAAGCGAAAGGAGGCAGAACCTGGGCCGGCCTAGCTGGGCCAGCATCGTCGTCGTCCTCCTAGTGTCCAGGAGGACGAGCGTGTGCTCGCTGCGTGCGCACGCCGGAGCTGCCATGCAGCTCTCTGTGTGCCTGTGTCCCCTTGTCGCGCTAGCGAGAGGATGAGGTCGCCGCTGCCGTCCCCATCCCTCTTTCTCTCGCATTCGTCCCCTTGCCCTCATTCCTCCTCTGCTCCGCCATGGTCGACGGCACCACAAGCTCGCCGCCGTAGTTCCAGCCACCCCCATGCCCCCTGATATCACCAAAGGCTCCGCCACGTCGTCCCCATCCTGTGCATCGAGCCACGCATCGACAGGAGCCCCGAAGAGCCGTCCCTGAGCTCATCTTCCTCGTTGGACCCGAACCTTGCCTCCATTGATTCGTCGTCTCCGAGCCCTCCCCCGAGCAAGCTTTCGACGGCTTCGAGCCCGCAGTGAGCTCCTCTCTCTTTCCCCTCTCTTCCCCGGCCTTTTCCCCTTGTGTAGGCCCCGATTGTGTCGGCTCCCGAACGACCCGCCGCACGAGCTCGTCATCGACGATGCCTCGGTGACCAGTTGGTCCACCAAAGGCCACCATCGAGATTGTGGGGTCGCGTAGTGCTTGTAGGTGCTAAGTTCCGTCCGTGTCGTGCCCTGGTTCGTCGAGCTCATGCTTGCCCGACCTCCGTCGCCGCCGAGCTCGTCGCCGACATCGATTCCGACGACTCCAGCCTCTAGTTTGGGGCTAGATCGACGCGCGCTCGAGCATAGGCCCTCCCAGTGCCCTTCGCCGTCCTTTTGGTCACCGGAGGAGGGATCCCGACCCCTCCGCTGTCTTTGGAGCCACGGGCGGCTCAACGCTGGTGGGTCTTGTCAGAGTTGACCACAGGGGTTTGATCCCAGGTCAACTGGAAAGTGGGGTCGGGCCCTGTTAATTAAACCCTGATTAATTATTTAATTAATTAAGCTAATGACCCACTGACCAGTGGGCCCCTGTCCTAGCTAATTAGTAACTAGTGTTTAAATAATTCTGTTAGAGACTGGGTGACTGACCAGTGGGCCCCATTGGTCAGTTTTTACCTGTGAACGTTCTATTGACTAGGTGACGTCATAGTGATGTCATGCTGATGCAGTAATGACTTTTCTGAATTAAAATAATTCCAGAAAATTCTTTAAACTTCTAAAATTCATATAAATTAATGTGTTGATCAAATGAAAATAATTTATATATGAAAATTCATCAGAAAAATCCAATGAATCCAATGGTGCTATTATCATGCATGCTAGAGTAACCTATGTAGATGAACATTAATATTTACTAATAGGTTAATATATGAAATATGAAATGGAGAATGATTTTGAACCTATATTCAAACTTCCTTCATTTAACATGGACAATAGTTGCATTAGCTCATCCATACATGTTGCCATGTCATGATCATGCATCATATTGTTGCACTTGCCTTTATTGATTGTTATTTTTCTGCATTGCGGTAGGCCCTGCTTCTGAGCATACCTTCGAGTATTCCAACGAAGGAGAAAACCATCCCACTACCCAGCAAGGCAAGCAACTCTTTTGATCATTCCGATAACATCCCACTCTCTCGCGCTTGCTCTTGTTTATTGCATTAGGACAAACGTTCACTTGTCTGTCATACACGGTAGATGAACCTATTCTTTTGCATGACTTGTCGTTGTCATAGCAAATAGCTAAACCTTGCAACCTAGAATACCAGGTAGATGCTTGTGCCGTGCTGTGCTTAACTTACTTTGCCTGCTATGCTTGCTATGCTTAGAGTTTTGTCAGGTCTGATTCATCTGGGTGATCAACTCGAGTGAAATATTGATGTTCTGATGTGATAAGCTTATGATGAACCCGAGTTGGTAAAGGTAGCGATGAGAGGCTATGTAGGAGTACATAGCGGGTTGTCTCCTTGGGACCGTTCTTAGGAACTGAGTTCCGTATTTGTGATCCAAGACTAGTTACAACCACACGTTGGGATACTTAATTGACCCTCTTGACTTATCGATCGCTTTGTCCTTAGTCCAGGAGTTGCAAGTAGTTTCTGGTGTTTATAGCATGCTGGAGGCCGTGCGTAGCGGCGACCCTAGGGGTGAGTTATGACGCGGTAGGCAGTGGCATGGTGTACCAAGGGTCACCCGGATGGTGGGCTTGGGAGCCCTATGCACATCGTTTGGGGCCATAGCGGAAACTTCGGCCGGACTACCGTGCGGGTTCAGTCTCAAATAGGCGATAGCCTGGACTAAAGGTCTTATGTGATTGAAAGTCATGGCCGACTCCCTCGCTGGGCTTCTGCTTGAAGGTTGCCGAGGTTCATGGTTTTATGAGCACACATCGATAAGTGGCGAGAGCATGTGTGAAGAAGTACACCCCTGCAAGGTATAAAACTATTCGAATAGCCACATCCTCGGATATGGACTACTTGGAGAACTTATGATGTTCATCGATAATCAAATGGATACTCATAAAAATATCAAGACAAGTGTGAGTAACGTGGATGGTACTCTCCCGGGAGAGGGAAGTGAATCCATGGTGGTGTATTGTTATGGAGTTAGTGGACTCGTGTGCGATATCTAAAATCTAAACAAAGAGTTAAAATTGTGTAGTGTAGGTTAGCGATGAGTCAAAGCCGGCATTGCTGGATAACCTCCACCACTCCCCTTGTTGATACATGAGCATGAATAGTCTAGGTCTGCTTTAAAGACTTGTTGAGTACATTTTTACTCATGTTTGCTTAATAAATGTTGCAGATGAGACCCAAGACCCATCAGGTAAGTTCTTTCTAGATGTCGACGATACCGAATAGCTGGTGTCCCAGCTACGATCTTGTGCCCTGTGGTGGGCTGTAGATAGTCAGGCCATGTGCCTTTTTACCCTTTCATCTGTCTATACACAGACAGCTTTATGCTTCCGCTTGGTTTGTATAAACTTGTTTGTATGGCTTGAGTGTCGGGTCATGTGACCCCTATCTGTAAGAAGATATTATGCAAGGCTCTTCTGAGCCTCTTAAATAAAAGTTGTGTTGTTGTATGGTTATGTTGTGATGCCATAGTTGTATCTATGCATATCGGGCATGTCGTGCGTACGTGTGATGTGCAATGGTATGTGTGGTATCCGACAACTAGTCGTGTGCCTTTAGTATTATTCTTTACGGGAAACTGCCTCTTTGTGCTTCCATCGAGCCCTAGTAGCTTGCCACTGCTCCGGACACATTGATTGACCGACATGTATCCTTGTTAACTGATGTGTCTGTCCCTTAGGGGAAATGTCTCGCAGTGTAATGGTGTCCCTGTAGCCTTCTACAACTCGTCTACGTGCAGTGATGACATTTATGTCCCACGGCGTAATGGAGTCCTTGTAGCTTGCTATGACTCGTCTACACACGCTTGAGACCGACACCTGCATTGCTGGGTTACGTATGCCTTTTTCCGTACGAATGTGCCACTTGGGTTCTATGACTAGTCATGTCAGCCCGGGTCCTCTGTCGTTTGATTGCCAGCGACATGTTCACATACGTGAGCCAAAAGACGCAAACGGTCCCGGGTAAGGTAAGGCTGCAGTCGTGGAGCTTACCGTGTGTGAGGCCGCAAAGTGATGAGATATGTTATAGTATGGATTCATATGACTTAGGATCGGGGTCCTGACAGCGTTGGTATTAGAGCCTGACTAACTGTAGGACTACCAGGCCAAATCGGTCGAAGTTGAGTCTAGAAACACTATAGAAAAGTAGGGAATTTATTGTGGAAGGGAACGTAAGGCTCTTTTTACTCCTCTTCCCAAGTTATTCTATTCTGAGTCATTCTCATCTTTTCTACGGGGATAAGAGCTAGGCTTCTCATCTATTGCTTAGGATGACGAGTTACTAACCATGGACTATTAGCTAGCTTGTTTACAAGGTAATGTCGGTATTTGAGTATTGTTGGTGTGGCAAATAGTTGGAGAAGAGATTTGAGTCTAGAAAGTCGAGTGGTTATGATTTTCCAATCTTTTGCAGTTGTCTCAAAATCCTTTTTGAGCAATTACGGCTGTTATGTTGTCCAATTTCTGCTAGGGTCTCTAATGTCTTTGCATCATTCTCTGTTTCAGATGCCCCCTCGTCCTTCTCGTTAGGTGGTCCGTCTGACCAGGTGCATCGTTGTACCGAGTCATAGGGACATGTTGGTTAGAGTTATGATGGAGGCTGGTTACCATTGGTACCTAGAGTACATAGTGGAGGAACAGTATCGAGATTTCAACCAGAGTCAGTATTTGTGTACTGTGAAGATATATCCTTCATATCCTGGAGCTGCAGAGCCGCTTCACTTGTCTTATGGATTAGGTGTCACCATAGACATGGCAGTTCAGGAGGCCACCTATACCATGCTGACTATCATGAGGTTTCACCATGGTCTGCTTCAGAACATGGAGTTCTGTTATGTTCCTGCTTCTATGGGAGGAGAGGATAGCTATCTTAGCGCAACCTACTATGATCATTCTCATGAGGACCCTAGGCTACAGGTGACTACTCAGATGTTGGAGAACAGGGATCGTGATGCACGTGCCCTTTGCATGGAGCTTTATGCTACCCGTGCACGTCTTTGGACAGCCCTGACGCAGTTGGCACCTGTCGTGTAGATAGGCTATGGAGATATGGAGGTGCTGACCCCGTCGCGGACTCATCTGCCAGCACGTGTAGACTGGCCTAATGTTGGAGGCATCACCCCTCTTCGAGGACCGCTGTTGCCGCCAACAAGGGGACCAAAGCCACATACGTGTCCTTACGGTTTCCATGGATCACAGGCTAGGGTGTTTCTAGATCCTCAGGTTCAGCTCCCAGGTCACAGGGGTAACCTATATGAGGCATTCTACGGCGATGCTTGAGTACGTGGATGTTAGTACTAGTATGGTAGTAGTTCTATTGCCACAGTCCTGCGTGTCTTGTGGGATATGACTGAGGTTGAGAGTTGAGTTCCGGAGGTGTAGATAGATAATGTATAGGAAGCTTGTAATGCCTCCGATGAGTTGTGTCATCTCTCTGTAGTTTGTATTTCAGCAGTTGTTTTTACCATGTTAATCGGGTGTTTATCCTGCATGCCATGTTGCCAGTACATTCCTTATCTCATGTCTTAGAGTTGGTGTCTTCCTTGTCTAAGTTGTGGGTTTGTTTTCCCAGAATGGTGGCAACTAGGAATAACCCCGTGCCTGCCCCCGAGCAGGGCGAGGGAAGCCAACCAAGGCATACTTGCCACACGCGCCCTCTTTGGCAGAAGTAATGCTTGAAGCCGAACGGAACAAAAGGGAGATCAACTGGCTGTTGGAACAAATTGAGCAAAACTCAACGTGTGCTTCCCGCAATGATCACAATGATGGCGTGTCTCTCGGTGAATTCATCAAGCTATGCCCACCTAAGTATCATCATTCGGTCGACCCACTCGAAGCGGATGACTAGCTGACCAACATGTCTTGCAAGATCCGAGCTGCCAACGTTTCCGAGGCCAATAAGGTGACCTTTGCTACTTACTTTCTAGAAGGACCCGCCAATCTATGGTCGGAAAATTATGAAGCCATGCGTCCCGCGGGCCTCGCACCAATTTGGGAGGAATTCAGCATGCCATTATGTACCCATCACATCTCGGAAGGGCTGATGGATCGCAAGAGAGAGGAGTTATGTGCCTTCACCGAGGGCAGACTGTCGGTGGATGCCTATAGCTGTGAGTTCGGCAATCATGCCCGCTATGCTCCGGAGGAAGTTTCAACTGATGCTAAAAAGCAGGCTAGGTTTCGCAGGGGACTTAGTCCTGAGCTCCGAAGAGATCTGCGCTTGCATGAGTGCACAACCTTCCAGGCTCTCGTCAACAAGGCTATCAATGCCGACACTAGGCAGACTGACTACGAGGCAACCAGGAAGCACAACCGTGACTTCAGCCCTACATCTGGCTCGGGCTCCAACAAACATCGGGTGTGGGTGCCCAACGTAGCTCTGCTGCCAAGGTACACCGCGAGGCCATCCTTCCAGGCGCCTCGCCCAACTCAGCCCAACCCTCCAGCCAGGCCAATTGGAGGTCCTCCTACCAATGTTGCTCCCTGTGCCACCGTGGTCTCCTACAAATGGGAGGAACTAGGACACTACTCCTGTGAGTGTCCTCAGAACAATGCTAAGCCGGCTGGACATGGGAAGCCAATAAAGGCCTTCTATGTGAAGCCAGCTCCTGCTCGTGGATGAGTGAGCTATGTTTCTACTGAGGAAGCTCTTAGTCATCCAGCAGCTGTTCTATTTGATACTAGGTCATCTCATTCTTTCATCTCAGAAAGTTATGCATAGTTGCATAACATGTCTTCTTATGATATGCCTACTCCTTTAGTAGTTCAGACCCCTGGTTCAAAATGGCAAACCTCTAGGGTGAGCCATGACAATGAGATTCACGCGGATAGGCTAGTCTTCCTAGCATCTTTGATAGCCCTCAAGTCTTCGGACATCAATATCATCTTAGGCATGGACTGGATTAAATCCCACTATGCTAAGATCAATACTCATACCAAGAATGTTCAACTTACACATCCATCGGGTGAGATAGTTAATGTCTCCACTCGAGCAGCCAAGCGCCAACTCTATTCCCTCGGTGCTAGCCCTCTTCCAGAATTAGAAGATATTCTGGTAGTCCGTGAATTTCCGGATGTCTTTCTAGAAGAACTGCCAGGAATTCCACCTGTCAGAGATGTTGAGTTTGTGATAGAGCTCATCCCAGGGACTGTCCCAATAGCCAGAAGACCCTATAAGATGGCACCCTTAGAGCTAGCCGAACTTAAATTTCAACACGATGAGTCTTTGAAGAAAGGTTTCATCCGTCCTAGTTCTTCTCCTTGGGCTTGTCCCGTCCTCTTCGTCAAGAAGAAGGATGGATCGGATCGGATGGTTGTGGATTATCGGCCAGTGAATCTGGTCACCATTAAGAACAAGTATCCGCTCCCCAATATCAATGATTTGTATGACCAACTCGTTGGATCCTCTGTCTTTTCCAAAATGGATTTGAGGTTGGGATACCATCAAATCCGAATTAGAAATGGGGACATTCCAAAAACGGCTTTTGTTACTCGTTATGGCCAATACGAGTACACCGTCATTCTCCATCGGTTTAACCAATGCCCCAGCCACCTTCTCTCGCTTGATGAATTTGATCATCATGGAGTATTTGGATAAATTCGTCATGGTTTACCTCGACGACATACTCATCTACTCGAAGAATGAATAGGAACATGCCGAGCATCTAAGGCTGGTGTTGATGAAACTTCGAGAGTATCGACTGTATGCCAAATTCTCCAAGTGTGAATTTTAGTTGCCATAAGTGACCTATCTAGGCCACGTGATATCTGGTAAAGGTATTGCTGTCAATCTCGAGAGAGTTTAGGCCATCCTTGATTGGACTCAACCAGAATCGATTAAGCAAGTTCGGAGTTTCCTTGGCTTAGCGAGCAATTGTTGCCGCTTTGTCGAGAACTTCTCCAAGGTTGCGAAACCTCTGACTAAACTCCTCAAGAAAGATAAAAAGTTCGAGTGGACTCCACAATGCGAGCACAGTTTTCAGGAGTTGAAAATACGAGTGACCTCTGCTCCCATTCTGGTGCGACCAGATTTTTCTAATGACTTTGTTATCTATTGCGACGCCTCGCAACAAAGATTAGGTTGCATTATCATGCAAGATCATCATGTGATTGCATACACATCTCGACAGTTGCATCCACATGAGGATAATTATCCAACACATGATCTTGAGCTTGCAGCTGTGGTCCATGCATTGAAAACCTGGCGACATTACCTTCTGGGTAATCGTTGCGAAATTTACACTGATCACCGAAGTCTGAAATATATTTTCACCCAGCCGGATTTGAATCTCAGGCAGAGACGGTGGGTTGACTTGATTACATATTACGACTTAGGGATAACTTACACCCCGGGGAAAGCCAATGTCATGGCTAACGCACTAAGTCGTAAGTCTTATTGTAACAACCTAATGTTACAACAAGGTCAACCACTTCTCTATGAGGAATTTTGGAAGTTAAACCTCCATATTGTTCCTCAAGGATTCCTATCCAACCTGGTGGCGAAACCTACTCTTAAGGTTCAAATAGTAGCTGTCCAGAAGTACGATAAGGGTATATCTCGGATCAAGGAGAATATTGCTAGCGGAAACGCTAAAGATTTCTCCAAGGACGATGAGGGTGTTGTGTTCTTTCAGAACCGGTTGGTGGTTCCCAAGAGCACACTCTTAAGACAACTGATCCTTAAGGAGGCTCACGATTCCCCTCTTACAATTCATCCTAGTATTACCAAGATGTATTAGGACCTACGCCAAAGGTTCTGGTGGACTAGGATGAAGAGAGAAATTGCTCAGTTCGTTGCTAAATGCGACGTTTGTCGTCGCGTGAAAGCAGAACATCAAAGGCCTACTGGCACCCTTCAACCTTCAGCTATTCCTGAATGGTAATGGGATAAGGTTGGTATGGATTTCATTACCGGATTTCCCAGGACTAAGAGAGGAATAATGCTATCTTTGTGGTCATCGACCGCCTTTCCAAAGTGGCTCATTTTCTTCCTGTTCGAGAGAGTATAACTGCTAGCCAGCTGGCGGAGTTATATGCTTCTCGAAAAGTTTCTCTTCAGGGTGTTCCATTGGATATTAACTCAGACCACGGAAGTATCTTTACTTCCCGATTGTGGGAAAGTTTCCAAACGGCCATGGGGACTCATCTATCCTTTAGCACTGCTTTCCACCCGCAATCAAGTGGTCAAGTTGAGCGAGTAAATCAAATCCTCGAAGACATGCTCCGAGCTTCTGTTATATCCTTTGGTGTGAGTTGGGAGAAATGTCTTCCATTTGCCGAATATTCTTATAACAATAGTTATCAATCAAGCTTGGGCAAAGCCCCTTTTGAAGTTCTCTATGGACAAAGGTGTCGAACACCTCTTAACTGGTCAGAAACCGGAGAGAGGCAACTCTTTGGCCCGGATATGATCTAGGATGTAGAGGAGCAAGTTCGCATTATTCGTGAAAAGTTGAAAACAGCCCAATCTCGTCAAAAGAACCAATATGATCGCCATCATAAGGCTGTGACCTATGAAGTTGACGAGAAGGCTTATCTTCGGGTTACACCTCTGAAGGGTACCCATCGATTCGGTATCAAGGGCAAGTTGGCTCCTCCTTACATTGGACCTTTTCGCATTCTTGCTAAACGAGGAGAGGTTTCCTACCAATTGGAACTTCCACCGCATCTTTCCGAGGTTCATGATGTCTTCCACATCTTGCAACTCAGGCGTTGCTTCTCGGACCCTGTCCGTGAAGTAGACCACGAAGCGCTTGATCTCCAAGATAACCTTACATATCGGGAATACCTTGTTCTTATTCTTGATCAAGCTGAGCATTCCACTCGGCGTAGGAACATCAAGTTTCTCAAGGTTCAGTGGTCACACCATTCTAAAAAGGAGGCCACATGGGAAAGAGAAGATCGTCTTCGACTAGACTACCCCGTGCTCTTCCCGACGACTTCAAAATCACGGGACAAGATTCTTTTGAGTGGGGGTGAGCTGTCACATCCCTAGCTAGATGTCATAGGACAACATGTGAGTGCATCATATTTCATTTTTGCATCAACATGTAGTGGGGATTAAAAGAAACCCCAAACCCTCATTTGAATCAAACCAATTCAATGCATGTGAAAAACCAACTAATTCAAAATGGTCATCTAAAATGTCTCCTATGTCCGATAATTATGGACATGAATATATCAGGGGCCATCTTCAATATTTGAACATTTATAAAAATTTAAAAATAAATAACAAAGCTGCTGAAAATGCCAAATAAAACAATATTAATATTTCAGATTTCAAAATACCCTGAAACTTTTTGTGGGAGTTTGAAATATTCAAACTTAATCCTATAAAATATTTGGGGATATTCTATAATAGCATTTGGCCCAAACATAAATAAAACAAATGTACGAAATTAGTATAAAGAAGAAAATAAAACAGAAAGCAAAAGGAGGCAGAACCTGGGCCGACCCAGCTAGCCTAGCATCGTCGTCGTCCTCCCGGCGACCAGGAGAACAAGCGTGTGCTCGCTGCACACGCACGCCGGTGCTGCCACGTAGCTGTCTACGTGCCTACGTCCCCCTGCCGCGTTGGCGAGAGGATGAGGACACCACTGCCGTCCCCATCCCTCTCTCTCTCGCATTCGCGCCCCTGCCCTCTTTCCTTCTCTACTCCGCCATGGCCGACGGCACCGCTAGCTAGCCGCCGTAGTTCCAGCCGCCCCCGCGCCCCCTGAGACTGCCAAAGGCTCTGCCACATCGTCCCCGTCCTTTGCACCGAGCCACGCACGCCAGGAGCCCCAAAGCACCGTCCCCGAGCTTGTCTTCCTCCTTGGACCCGAACCTCCCCGCCGTTGATTCTTCGTCTCCGAGGCCTCCCCCGAGCAAGCTTTCGACGGCTTCGAGCCCATAGTGAGCTCCCGGCTCTTTCCCCTCTCTTCCCCGGCCTTTTCCCCCGTTGTAGGCCCTGATTGTGTCGGGTCCCGAAGGACCCACCGCACGAGCTCGTTGCCGGCGATGCTCCGGTGACCAATTGGTCCATTAGAGGCCACCATCGAGCTTGTGGGGGCGCGTAGTGCTTGTAGGTGCTAAGTTCCGACCAAGTCGTGCCCTGGTTCATCAAGCTCATGCTTGCCCGAGCTCCGGCGCCGCCAAGCTCGTCGCCGGTGTCGATTCCGACCACCCCAGCCTCTGGTTTGGGGTTAGATCGACGCGCGCTCGAGCATAGGACCTCCTAGTGCCCTCCTCGTCCTTTTGGTCGCCAGAGGAGGGATCCCGACCCCTCCACTAGCGGCTCAACGCCGGTAGGTCTTGCCGGAGTTGACCACAGGGGTTTGACCCCAGGTCAACTGGCAAGTGGGGTTGGGCCTATTAATTAAACCCTGATTAATTATTTAATTAAGCTAATGACCCACTGACTAGTGGGCCTCTGTCCAAGCTAATTAGTAACTAGTGTTTAAATAATTCTATTAGAGACTAGGTCACTGACCAGTGGGCCCCACTAGTCAGGTTTGACCTGTCAACGTTATGTTTACTAGCTGACGTCATAATGATGTCATGCTGATGTAGTAATGACTTTTCTGAACTAAAATAATTCCAGAAAATGCATAAAACTTCTAAAATTCATATAAATTAATCTCTTGATCAGATGAAAATAATTTATATATGAAATTCATCAGAAAAATCCACTGAATCCAATGGTGTTATTATCATGCATGTTAGAGCAACCTATGTAGATGAACATTGACATTTACTAATAGGTTAATATATGAAATATGAAATGAAGAATGATTTTGAACCTATATTCAAACTTCCTTCATTTACCATCGACAATAGTTGCATTAGCTCATCCATACATGTTGCCATGTCATGATCATGCATCATATTGTTGCACTTGCGTCTATTGATTGTTATTTTTCTGCATTGCGATAGGCCCTGCTTTTGAGGATACCTTCAAGTATTCCAATGAAGGACAAAACCCTCCCACTACCTAGGAAGGAAAGCAACCCTTTTGATCATTCCGATAACATCCCACTCTCTCTCTCTCTCTTGCTCTTGCTTATTGCATTAGGACAAACATTCACTTGTCTATCATACATGGTAGATGAACCTATTCTTTTGCATGACCTTTCATTGTCACTGTAAATATCTAAACCATGCAACCTAGCATACCTGGTAGATGCTTGTGCCATGATGTGCTTAGCTTACTTTGCCTGCTATGCTTGCTATGCTTAGAGTTATGTCAGGTCTGATTCATCTGGGGGATGAACTAGAGTGAAATAATGATGTTCTGATGTGATAAGCTTATGATGAACCCGAGTTGGTAAAGGTAGCAATGAGAGGCTCTGTAGGAGTACATAGCGGGTTGTCTCATTGGGACCGTTCTTAGGAACAGAGTTCCATATTTGTGATCCAAGACTAGTTACTACCTCACATTCGGATACTTAATTGACCCTCTCGACTTAACGATCACTTAGTCCTTAGTCCAGGAGTTGCAAGTAGTTTCTGGTGTTTATAACATGCTGGAGGCCATGCGTAGCACTGACCCTAGGGGTGGGTTACGACGCGGTAGGCAGTGGCGAGGTGTACCAAGGGTCACCTGGATGGTGGGCTTGGGAACCCTGCGCACATCGTTTGGGGTCGTAGCGGAAACTTCGGCCGGACTTCCGTGCGGGTTTAGTCTCAAAAGGCGATAGCCTGGACTAGAGGTCTTATGTGATTGACGGTCGTGGCCGACTCCCTCGCTAGGCTTCTGCTTGAAGGTTGCCAAGGTGCATGGTTTTATGAGCACACAACAATAAGTGGTGAGAGCGTGTTATAAGAAGTACACACCTGCAGGGTATAAAACTATTCGAATAGCCGCGTCCTCGGATATGGACTACTTGGAGAACTTATGTTGTTCATTGATAATCAAATGGATACTCATAAAAATATCAAGACATGTGTGAGTACCGTGGATGGCACTCTCCTGAGAGAGGGAAGTGAATCCATGGTGGTGTATTGTTATGGAGTTAGTGGACTCGTGTGCGATATCTAAAATCTCAACAAAGAGATAAAATTGTGTAGTGTAGGTTAGCCATGAGTCAAAGCTGGCATTGCTGCATAAACTCCCCCACTCCCCCTGTTGATACATGAGCATGAATAGTATAGGTCTACTTTAAAGACTTGCTGAGTACGTTTGTACGCACATTTAATTAATAAATGTTGTAGATGAGACCCAGGACCCATCACGTGGATTCTTGAAAGATGTCCACGATGCCGAATAGTTGTGTCCCAGCTACGATCTTATGCCCTGTGGTGGGCTGTAGATAGTCAGGCCACGTGCCTTTTTACCCTTTCATCTATCAGTACCTAGACAGCTTTATGCTTCCACTTGGTTTGTATAAACTTGTTTGTATGGCTTGAGTGTCAGGTAATCTGACCCCTATCTATAAGAACATATTATACAAGGATCTTCTGAGCCTCTTAAATAAAAGTTGTGTTGTTGTATGGCTATGTTGTGATGCCACAGTTGTATCTATGCATATCGGGCATGTCGTGCGTATGTGTGACGTGCAACGGTATGTATGGGATCTGACACCTAGTCGTGTGCCTTTAGTAGTACTCTTTACGGCAAAACTGCCTCTTTGTGCCTCCACCGAGCCCTGGTAGCTTGCTAGTACTCTAGACACATTGATTGACCGGCATGTATCCGTCTTTGCTGCTGTCTCTGTCCCTTTGGGGAAATGTCTCGCAATGTAATGGAGTCCCTGTAGCCTCCTACGACTCGTCTACGTGTAGTGATGACATTTATGTCCCACGGCGTAATGGAGTCCTTGTAGCTTGCTATGACTCGTCTACACACGCTTGAGATCGACACTTGCATTGCTAGCATACGTATGTCTGTTTCCGTACGGATGTGCCACTTGGGTTCTATGACTAGTCATGTCGTCCCGGGTACTCTGTCGTTTGATTGCCAGCGACATGTTCACATACGTGAGCCGAAAGACGCAAATGGTCCCGGCTAAGGTAAGGCTGCAGCCGTGGAGCTTACCGTGCGTGAGGCCGCAAAGCGATGTGATATGTTACAGTCTGGATTCATATGACTTAGGATCGGGGTCCTGACAAGGTCACGCTGCTGGTGACGTTTGGCAGCGATATCAATTTCAGAACAGATAAGATCATTTTTGACATCGCCAAGATCTCATTGCCGTACAACGGCATTCTTGGTCACCAACACTTGCCAAGTTCAGGGCGACCACCCACTTCGCTTACAACATGCTGAAGATGCCCGGGCCAATGAGCGTCATCACTATCAACTCCGACAAGAAAAGCGCACTTATCTGCGCTGACCAGCTCTACCGGGGTGTAGTCGCAGCACCTGCCACCAAGGCACTTGCGCCTGCCGCTGAAGCTCCTAGGGGGAAGAAGACCGACAAGGCCTCTGGCCCACATTCTGGCAAGCGCACCTCCTCGGAGTGTTGCACTCCCATTGACGATGTGCCAGAGAGCCCACCGGCAAGAGCAAAAAGTCCAAGGCTGATCCTCTAGAGACCAAGAAGGTGCCCGCCAAGGAGGATGGCACGGGGGGAACTTTCACCATAAGTTCCACCCTTGACAATAAATAGGAAAGCACGCTCGTCACCTTCCTATGGGCGAATGTCGATATGTTTGCATGGCGACCATCTGATATCCATGGTGTTTCTAGGGAGGTGATTGAGCACCACCTTGCCATCTTCCCACAGGCGCGACCCGTCAAGCAAAAGGTCTGGAAGCAAGCTTTGGAGTGGCAACATTTTATTGCCGAAGAGATCAAGAAACTAGAAGTGGCTGGCTTGATCAGAGGAGTACTCCATCCAACATGGTTGGCCAATCAAGTCGTAGTGTGCAAGGCGAATGGAAAATGGAGGCTACACATCTACTTCACAGACATCAACAAAGCCTGCCCCAAAGATCCTTTTCCCTTGCGTGCATCGACAAGATTGTGGACTCCACCACTGGTTGCGAATTGTTGTCTTTCCTTAACGCCTATTCCGGTTATCATCAGATTTTCATGGCCAAGGAAGATGAGGAGAAGACAACATTTATCACCCCATGCGGTACGTATTGATTTTTGTGTATGCCTTTCGGGTCGAAAAGTGATGGTTCTACATTTGCAAGAGCGGTCCAGATTGGTTTTGAGCCCCTATATGGATGACATAGTGGTCAAAACCAAAGACAAGGCTACGCTCATTTCAGACCTAGAGGAAATATATCCCAACCTGCGCAAGATCAACATGAAGCTCAAACTTGAGAAGTGTGTGTTCAGTGTCACTTCCGGCAAGCTTCTTGGGTTCTTTGTATCTCAACGAGGAATCAAAGCAAATCCCGACAATATCAAAGCAATTGAGCAAATTGAAGCACCAAGACGAGTCAAAGATGTGCGTCGTCTTGCCGGCTGTGTTGCTGCTCTGAGTAGGTTCATTTCAAAATCTGCTGAGCGCGTCTTGCCCTTTTTTCAAAATCTTGAAGAAGGCAGGTCCAATGAAATGGACTCCAAAAGTGGAGACAGCGCTACAGGATTTGAAGAAGTACCTCTCCTCTCCGTGAGTCCTAGTCGCGCCAAAACAACAAGAGTTGTTGCTGCTATATCTGGTGGAAACAAATCAAGTGGTGAGTGATGCGCTAGTGGCTGAAAGAGAAGATGATGAAGAAGCAGTAGCAATGACAGGGCCACCAAGCGACAAGCCAGGACATTCCCTGGCAGGGTCTGGTGCCGGCAAAGAAGGATCTACGTAGTTAAAGGAGACAATCCAGAAGAAGAAGGTGGTGCAGCGACCAGTCTATTTTGTCAGCTCCTTGTAGCAGGGGGCTAGGTCAAGATATTCTGGGGGGAAAAGTTGCACTTCGGCCTTCTTATGGCCTCGAGGAAGCTGCACCATTACTTCCAAGCACATGAGATCACCGTTGTCACCCGCTTCCCACTATAGCGGATCTTGCCGAACCCAGAAGCTACCAACAGGATTGTGGAATGGGCTTTGGAACTATCAAGCTTTGGTCTCAAGTTTGAAAGGAATTCGACCATTCAGAGAAGGGCCTTAGCGGAGTTCATTGCAGAGGGGACCCCAACATTGTATGAAGAAGTTCCAGAGTCAACTCTCCCCGGTAAGGAAACCGATCAAGAATGGATCATGTATTTTGATGGGGCTTTCTCGCTACAAGGCGCCGGTGTCGGAGTGCTGCTTGTCGCACCCACCAGAGAGCACCTCAAATATGTGATACAGATGCACTTTCCCCGGGAGAGATCAACAAACAACACTGCTGAGTATGAAGGACTCCTTGCCAGTCTCAGGATTGCGGCAGATCTTGGGTCAAGAAACTTATTGTCAGGGGTGATTCTCAACTTGTCATCAGGCAAGTGAACAAAGATTACCACAGCCCATTGATGGAAGCTTATGTAGATTAAGTGAGGAAGTTGGAAGAACGTTTTGACGGCCTACAAATGGAGCACGTTCCACGTGTAGAGAACATCGTTGTCGATGGCCTGTCAAAGTGTGCTGCCCTTAAGTTGCCTATGGAACCAGGAACTTTCATGGTCGAACTAACTCAAACCTCCGTGACACCATCAACTGGGCAAGAAAAGAGAAGGAAGTTAAGTTCCGGCAAGAATTTCCTGGCAGAGCTCCCAGAAGCTGTTGACAATTAGGTTGCCAGGGACAACATCACGCTTGTCGGTGAGAGTTGTGCTCCGACAGGGCCCCCGACTCTTGCTGTGGAAGCACGCATGCGCGCCAGGCTTATCGGTGTGCAGCAGACTCCGATGGGGCCTCAGGCCCTCACTATAGAGGCAAATGCTGCCTCGGCAAAGGATATGTCTTTAGTCCTTGTTGTCGAGCCCCAGGCTCCAGCATGGGTACGGCACATCGTCCGTCTCCTTCAAACAGGAGAACTTCCCAAAGAACAAAAAGAAACAGCAAAAGTAGCCCATCGATCTAGTATGTACCAGTTCATAGACAACGTCCTGTATAGAAAGAGGTCGAATGGTGTGAAACTCAAATGTATTTTCTAGGAAGATGGACAGGAGCTGTTGGCAAAGAAACATGGAGGCATATGTGGCTCCCACATAGGATCGAGAGCACTTGCCGGAAAGGCATTCCGACAAGGTTTCTTTTGGCCCACTACTCTCTAGGATGTGACGGCATTAGCAACCAATGTGAAGCATGACAGTTTCATTTGAAGAGATGACATCAACCAGCTCAAGCCCTTCAAACGATCCCTCTCTCCTGACCATTTTCGATATGGGTGCTTGACATCTTGGGTCCAGTTCCCCGCATTGCCAGGGGATTTGAGTACTTGTATGTTGCAATCGACAAGTTCACAAAGTGTCCGAAAGTAGAAGTAGTGAGAAAGGTGACATCACAGTCATCTGTCAAGTTCTTCAAAGGACAGGTCTGCCGCTTTGGTGTTCCCAACAGGACCATCACTAACAATGGCACACAGTTCACGAGCCGCACCTTCATAGAGTATGTCCAAGACCTTGGCAGCAGAATCTGTTTTGCCTCCATTGCCCACCGAAGGAGCAATGGCCAAGCAGAAAGGGCTAATGTTGAAGTGCTACAAGGCCTGAAGACGAGAACTTTCGACAGGCTGCATAAGTGTGGAAGGCACTGGATTGATGAGTTGCTGGTGGTTCTTTCGTCAATCTAAATGACACCAAATCGAGCTACCGTCCAGAAACCCTTCTCCCTCGTCTATGGCGTGGACGCAGTTCTCCCCACGGAACTCATATATGGGTCACCTCGAGTGCTCGCTTATGATGAGCTCGAGCAAGAGCAGTTGTGGCAAGATGAAGCGACGCTCCTTAAGGAAGACCGTCTTCAAGCTGCTGTAAGAGCTGCACACTACCAGCAAGCTTTGCGCCGCTACCATAGCCGCAAGGTTAATGCCAGAAGTCTTGAGGAAGGCCATCTTGTTCTTTGGCGAGTTCAGTCCGCCAAGAATTCCAACAAGTTGACGCCAAAGTTGGAAGGCCCTTATCGGGTGGTACGAGTCACCAGGCCTGGCGTAGTCCCCCTCGAGATCGAAGATGGAATCCTAGTGAGCAACTCCAGGAATATCGAAAATCTTCGCTTGTTCTACCCATAACGACCGGTTACCGGGCCTCCCGGCAACCACCTTTTGTACAAGTCATGCCGCTGAAGCATGTAATACTTGGTACAAAGCCAGGCTCAGACCCTGTGCGTAGTTCAATAAACATAAGTGTTTTGCAATCTTGATCGATTTTGATGTTTACTTATGTGCGTGTTTCTCTGAGAAATTGCATTACACTTGCTCCCAGCAAGGGCTAACGGACCACCAAGGTTCCATATCCATATTTTCTCTTCTTTATTTTTTCTCAAAGGATAGAAGGTCACCACGCGTGCAGCTTTGCCGTGGGGGAATGGTGGTATGGATACCTATGAGCGACGTCCAAAAAAAGAGAGAACTTTATGAAAGGAGTACGGCAACAAAAAGATAAGTTGCAAAAACCCAAGTGAATTCTTGCCGTGAAGTTATTTTCCTTGGGAGATTTTGATTTATGTACGGAAAATATGCATGCACGGGAACCTTGCCGCGACTGGCTGCACCTTCACTGTGTTCGGGACACCCTCACTTGAGTGGTTGTGCCTGCGCTCCTTGCTTCGTTTCGAGTCCGCACAACAACTCAAGTGATGTCGCTCATGCCTTTATTCTATTTCGAGCTCGATCAACACCTTGAATGGCTGTAACAAGGACACCAAGGTATCTTGCCGGAAGTGGCACCACCAGCAGGCTGCTAAGGACCCGTTCCTCGAAGCTCTCGTGGTAGGGCTATGCATGCCGGCAAGATTCTTCCGAGAAGACATAGGGGAAGTTCCATGCACAGAAACAGTCTAACAAGGAAGATAATACACATTCGTTCAAAATTGGGTGAAATTTACATGATATATCACTTTTTCCTATGTACATCTTTATTTGACTTTCTTCCCTAGGGGAGATTACAAGAACAAAATAAAGGAAAGGGGAGGTGGTCTACAAGAAGAAAAAGGTGGCGAGAGGCCCCCGGTAAAAGCCGGGCCTGACCCCTCTGAGCCAGCACTGTGCGGAGGAGCAGGGCTGCAAGATGGGCAGGGAAGAACTTGGCCTCTCCTGGACCAGCATTTTGGAGGAGACGGCCAGCGTGAGCAAAAAGGGGGATGGACCCCAGAAGCCGAAGTCAACGGGTCTTCGGGAAGATCCAGTTGGAAGATGAGGTAGCGCCCAGGACTAAGGCCCCTGGGAAGGTCGTCCTTCCAGGAGGGGAGAGGCGTGAGGCTGGCGGTGATGGTGCGATCGTTGGTCAGTCCGAGCTCGAGTCGTCGGGCTCCGACTTGACCGCCCGAAGACCGGACTCATCATCGTTGTCTTCGCCGCTATCCTCCTCATCACTCTCGCTCGAGGAGGAGCTTTGGGTGCCGCTTGAGCTCTCTTCACAGTAGCTGGGACGGACGCCTGAGCACCCATAAATCTTGATGGGGAGCGGATTGGCTTCTGCCATTTTAAAACGAAGAACGTGCCCTTCCTGGAGGTTGTGGGCACGGGCGATGGTCTTCCAGCCACGCCTAAAGAACATGATGCGACCCGCCGAGTACTCGACGTCCACCCGCGTCGCGCCATTGCAACAACCATGCGCTCGTAACCATAGGACGGGCAGCTCGTCGGCCTCCATCTCCCTGGCAGAAGGACGAGGGAGGCGCAGATGGCTCCGAACGGGACCGGCCAGTTCAAGGTTGAACTCCAGCGCCGTCCCCTAGACGTGGGTCTCCTAAAGGAAGATCCCCGACGTCGGAGGAGGAGGTGGGGCAGCACTCTGCCTCCCCCGACCTCGACCTCTGCCACGCCCGCGAAGCCTTGCGCCCCTTCCACCACGTGAGCTCGGGCTGCCCTCAACCTTTGTGGCTGAAGCGGTGGCATGATCCCGATGAGAGCTCCTCCTTGGAGCTGAGGACGGTGGCTGCCCTTGCCCCTTGTTCATGGCTAAGGGCAGGTGCCACTCCAAGACAGGGGAAACATGGAAGGACAAGCTATGGAGGTTCTCGCTCGGAGAAGGGAGGGAGGATAGATGAGAATCACCCTCACTATCCCCCATTTTATAGGGAGAAGCGTGGGGGCTGGCTCTCCCCCACTCCAAGGGTCGCCGCCCACCTCCTCCAATAGTGGCACCCTTGATCATGGGGCGAATAGAAACCTCCCCGTTGCTCCAATCCATGGTGCTGCAGTTACTGCTTTTCCCAAGGAATTTAAGTCACGGGCGCCCATTGCTAGCTCCCCGCTATGCATGCAGCGCGCGTGGCGGAAATGACCTATCACAGTAATTGAAAATTTGACGGCTGCGCCGCGCACGTATCCCACGTCCCGCATTCAATGGACGTTGTGGGGAAGCACAGCGAGCTCAATGATCACGACTGGAAGGCCCTGCCACGCATGCCCGTGCACTGTTTGGGCCTAGCCCAACAACCCCTCGCGACATGTGTGGCCTAGGCCCGGGGGCTCCCATCGGTGTACTGGAGTTTTGGGCTTCCTAGTGCCCCTTTACTCATGCACGTGTAGTGGTAGCCACCCTGGCGACGAGGCCCAGCAGGGACTTGCCAGGTACCAGCGCAGAAGAATTAAGACCCCCGACAAAGCCTTCTCGGGATGACCATCGAACCCTCAAGCAAAGACAGAGCCTCGGCAAGACCCGGCAAGGAGAAGCCCCGGCAAGGCCCCGCCAGCGCATAGGCCAGGTGTTGATCCGCCTGGACGCATGTCGCAGCATCGGCGTTGGAGAGGGCTAAGCGGTGCCGATGGGACGGGCTCCCGTCGCATCCCACAGACGGACAGAGATGCCTGACGGTGCATTAAATGAGCCTGTCCTACTCCGTCAGTGATAGGTATGATAGCATTGTATCTCTGTACACCCCGTGTACGCACTATACGCCACTGTTGGGATCCCCTTCAGAGTATAAAAGGAGGCCCAAGGCGATACGGTAGAGGACCTTTGGTCCTTCGAATCTGTGGACCTTCTAGCTCACAGGCGTGGCAGCTGCTCATAATGCCCCTATAGAAAGAACCCTAAGAACACCCACAATACAACCAAGCAGGTGTAGGGTTTTACGCATCCGTGCGGCTCGAACCTGGGAAAAGATCCTCGTGTGTTGTTCATCAGACCGGCTCTTTGCGCGAGCCTTCTCCCCCGCCGAACCGAAATGGCTCCCTCCAATCCCATAGGTGTTCGTTCCCCACGACATTCATACTACTTGTGATTCATTCTCAACGATCATAGGAGCAACATTATTTGGGAGAGATACCTTCTTACCTCTAGTTTTCCTTCTTTTCTTCTTATTCACCACCTTATGCGTGAGTTCAATGGGGAGCTCTTCCTTACAACATAATTCATCACAAGAAAAAATAGGAGGATATTGGGAGAGCTTTACCCTTTCATTAGTATTCATTTTATATTCTATTGTCTTCTTGTTCTTTCTATAGTTGGCAATATAAGCATTCTCATTGCAATTCATTATGCAAAGCATATATATTTATTGTAGGTTAGTTTCATTACCATTAGTGATAAGGAATATATCAAACCAATCATTATTATGTGACAATTCTGCACACCCCAAAAATAAACATAGTTCATTATAGAGTTTACGGGATATCAAATTATCACAATATTTGGAAAAGGTTTCATCATTAAAATGCATGCACTCGAAATTAAGATGACCAACCTTATTGCAAAGTTTACAAGTAATGGGATGAAGAGAGCATAATCTTGTGGCAAATTGATCTATCACTTTAAGCCACAAATAAGTTTGTTCAGGTTTATGCTTCTTACAAAATCTATCATCCCTATACGGTTTATTCACTCCACAAAAATTGACATGCTTACAGGAAATATTTTTATCATGACTAGTGCAATCATCATTAGCATCATGGATATTCATACAATGCATAGAAACAATATTGCTATCATGCTCATCCTTCAAGGAGTTAATACCAAACATTTTATTGAACTCTTGTTATAACACATTGGCACAATTTTTTGATCCATCATTTTATAGAAAAACATCATAAAGGTAAAGAAATAGATGTAACATCAATTCTAGTTTTTTGTAGTTTTATT
Organism: Hordeum marinum; assembly: GCA_022496015.1. Lineage (NCBI taxonomy): Eukaryota > Viridiplantae > Streptophyta > Magnoliopsida > Poales > Poaceae > Hordeum > Hordeum marinum. The sequence goes on along the minus strand of CM039675.1, from coordinate 137,006,441 downwards.
TTATAAAGAAAATAGTTCTAAACAAGAAACCAAAATATTTAATTGCAAGATCTAAAGATATACCTTGAAGCACTCACCTCCCCGGCAACAGTGCCATTAAAAAGCTTGATGTCTACTATGTAACTTTATTTTGATAGACTATGTTGGGCCTCCAAGCGCAGAGTTTTGTAGGAGAGTAGAAATGTTCCCTCAAGTGGATGACCTAAGGTTTATCAATCGATGGGAGGTGTAGGGTGAAGATGGTCTCTCTCAAAATAAACTGCAATCAAATACAAGAAGTCACTTGTGTCCCCAACACACCCAATACAATGGAAAATTGTATAGGTGCACTAGTTAGGCAAAGAGATAGTGATACAAGTGCAATATGGATGATAGAAATAGGTTTATGTAATCTGAAAATATAAAATAGCAAGGTAACAAGTGGTAAACAATGAAAAAATTGTATATTAATGCTTGGAAACAAGGACTAGGGTTCATACTTTCACTAGTGCAATCTCTCAACAACGCTAACATGGTTGAATCATATGATCATCCCTCAACGTGCAACAAAGAATCAGTCCAAAGTTCCTATCCAGTGTAGAACATAAGATGAAATTGGTGTAGGTAGTAGAACCACCTCATAGTTCTTATTTCCGATCAATCTTGGGAGATATTCCTATAAGTGACACAAACAGACCTAGAGTTCGTACTAAAATAACACTAGTGATACATATCACTCGAACCTAATGTCACCTAGATACTCCAATGCCACCTCAAGTATCCATGGTAAATTATGCAAAATGCATCAAACAATTTAAGATCTATCATATTCAATCCAACACAAAGAACTTCAAGGAGCACACCAAGATTTCTATCAGAGAATGTGGTATGAAAACTTGCAATCAACCACTATGCATAGATCCCCAAGGTCATCAGAATCCACAAGTTCATGTGATAACATATATCCAGTAAATGAATAGAATACCCCATTGTCACAATGGGGATCCACATACAAGACATACATAGAATGTTCAAAAAAAAAATATTCAATCCAAAATAAAGATATCTCAAAGGGAAAGACTAAATTCATCAGAACAAGATAGCAAGGGAACAACACCATATGGTCCAACTATATTAACAAAGCCCATGATACATCAAGATCATGCCATCACAAGAACACGAGAGAGAGAGAGATTAAACACATATCTACTGGTACATACCCTCAGCCCCAAGGGTGAACTACTCCCTCCTCATCATGGCCTCCGCTGGGATGATGAACATGTTCACCGGAGATGATTTACCCCTCCGGCAGGGCACTGGAAAGGCTCCAGATGGTTTTTCCACTGATACAGAAAATTTTGGCAGCGGACCGGAAGTTCTACATTTATCTCTCAGGGTTTCGGTATATATAGGAATTTTTGATGTTTGAATCACGCTAAATGGAGCCACGTGGGCCCCACAAGCCATCAGGGCGCGCCCGGGGGGTGGGCGCGCCCTGTTGGCTTGTGCACATAGGTGGATCCCTCCGGTGGTTCTTCACTCTAATATTTCTTATTTTCTCCAGGAATAATCATAAAAAGATTCGGGTGATTCTGAGAACTTCTATTTTCTGCACAAAAACAACACCATGGTAATTCTGCTGGAAACAACGTCAGTCCATGTTACTTCTGAATAAATCATATAAAGTGCATCAAAACCATATAAGCTATTGTAAACATAGGCAAATATGGCATGAATAATTTATAAATTCTCGATACGTTGGAGACATATCGAAACTCCATCTCCTTGAGTTCTTTAGGAGACTTGAAGTGTGAGATGATTGCCCTGGTGCAGTCAAAGATTTCATGCACGTAGTAGTGGTTCTTTCTCACTAAATTTTGTGTGACAATCATATTTTGAAGAATTGAGCCAAACTTACGCTTGACCCACTTGTGATTACGATCAACTTTCAGGTGAATACTTATAAGAAGTTCGCGATCAGTCATCACATGAGGGATAGACGCTTGAGGATTTTGATCTCTAGCCTTGGCAACTATCCTGAGTAGTAGAGTCGTCATTGGTGGAATAATATGCAACTTTGCAAAACTGACCATCGAATGGAAGAGTGCCTTCTTTAATAACAACTTTGCCCTTGCCATCAACTAAGGAAATTGTCCTTTTGTGGTCTTTAAACAGAGGCACAAAACTGAAGTGATTAGGAAAATCTGCCTTGTACGGGATTGAAGACCTTCTTATGATGAAACTCATGATCCAGGGAGCATAAGGCTTCAAGTGAAAAGGCAAAAGAGCCCCATTGGCAAAAGTCCTCATGAAAAAATCATGAAGATTTATAGGAATCCCATGAATGATGTTAAATAATAGATTTTTCATGATGCCAACAACTTATTCTTCTTCAGAGTTGTGGCCCTTGATGGGACTGAGGGTTTTGGTTAGTATGTGATAAATGGTTCGAGGCACATACAACAAATCGTTCACAAGGAAGGTGGTTCTTGCACCTTGACCTTGTGCTAAAGGCTTCATCAGCACCTGCATCAAATGGTTTGGAAGTTTGGGTTCCTTATATATCAGTCTGGTGCCTTCTAAGGGAGGACTGACTAGGACAACATGAAGCAATTTAGTGGCAGGAGCCTTGTAGTGAGTGTCCTTAGTCATCCAATCTAGAACCCATGTGCGATGTCTGAGGCATTTCCAGATATGCGCAAGGTGGCATACAATTGAACAATAAGTTGTTCATTCCAATCACATATGTTTGTGGAGTGAAGCAAGGGATGGACTCCAAATCCACCTGAGGAATTTGCCTGTGCTAGAAGACTTTGCTCTTCTCATAAACAATAAAGGCATATAAATTTACTTGATGTGCAGTCCAGAACCTCTTCCTCCTAATCCTTGTCGAGTCATAAGGATTTTCACCTATGAAGAAATGATGGTCAGCGAAGAAATTTCCCGTGTTGAATTTTGGCCTCTTTGTACCTAAGTATGGCAGTGAGGGATTGGGTTGAATATTTGCCTTGAAATGCCCCCACAATCTCCCTAGGCACAGCTTCAGTTGCTTCAGACTCAAGAATTTGAACTACATGTTCTTCAATAGTGGTTTGAGCATGGACTTCTTCAGCCGATGCAGTTGGAATTTCTTCTGGTATGGATTCGAGAGGTGTTGGACGACCTTCAGGTCCAGTCAATATTTTTTTAGTCTGTGCAGGTGAATGAGGGATTTGAGCAAGGGGTGTGGTCATTGGTGAATTTGGGTGAGCTGCTTCCCAATTCATCATTGATAAGTGGAGTTGTCAAGCCAATATCCACATTTTCCTCGATTTCTTTAACCCCAACCTCTTCAGCAGTGAACTGAGGCTAGGCGATGATACCAGTGGGGTTGAAGCATTTTCATCGACTACAATCTCTTCATCCATCTGCTCTAAGGAAGCAACAGAATGAGTTTCTTCCTCATCATCATCATCATCATTTGGGATCTCATATTCTTCACCAAATGGAACTATATCATATGATGGCACTACAGAAATTGGAGTCGTATTGATTAGTTCATCTGAGGAAGTTGGCAAAGTCCCCATTTTCTTTGCACTTGAGGGTTCTGCTAATGTTTATGCCTTCCTTTTCTGTGCGGCTTCCTTCGCCACAACCTTTGTTTTCTTCACTTTTGATGCAGAAGGAAGTGTGACTTTCTTCACCTTTGAAGATTTAGCAGGAGTGGCAAAGGATGAAGGTGGTGCAGTTTTTTCAGGCACGACTAATGCAGTCGCCCTGCCAAATTCAGATTCTTCACGCGCACCAAATTCTTGAGGTGGTCTGGATTGTTCTTCATGCGCAACATTGGTAGTTGCACTGTCAGTTTCTTCAGTAGGGTGGGCAGATGTTTCAGCCTGAGGAATTTTTGGTTGCGATGGAGTTGCAACCCTTGTGTTATGGTCCTTGATGACCTTGTTCCTCACTTAGACAAATCTAACTTTTGCGCCTTGCCAATCATCATAATAGCAGTCATGTTCATCACTGAATTTTTTGATTTCAGCTTGAACAGAGACAAGTTGGTCAGGAGTCAGGTTTAGAAGATTATTCCTCAAGAATTGCTCCTTCTTCTATTGATCCTTCTAGGCCCTTCTGGCCTTTTTATATTTCTATTTTTCTTCAGCTATGAAGGTCGTCAGCACATGACTTGGACCAGGTGGCAGCTTCAAGTCATCAGTTGAGGTATATGCATGGATCTTTTTGCCAGATGTCAATGAAGTCGAGCACAGTCATTGGATCCAGTAGAAGAGGAATTTGAGTCACTATAGGAAGACGACAAAGTACTTTGTCGTCCTCTAGCGGACGACATAATTTTGGGCCCAGTGAGCCCCGACAAAGGGGTTCTTTGCCGCCTGCTTCAGTGCCCCGGACGGCAAACAATCGTTGTTGTCAGCCTGCAGACGGGAAATGCCATGGACGACAACTACTGATGGCATCCCCGTTAGAGGTGGCTAACGGAACCCAGCGCTTTGTTGTCTGCTTTCCCGCCTCCTTTGCCATCTGCCCCCCCCCCCCATGTGCCTTTGCTGTCTGCCTCCCCACCACCTTTGTCATCCAGCTCCCGTCCACCTTTGCCATCTACCTCGCCGGCACCTTTGTTGTCTGCCGCACACTACAAAGAGACAAGATGTCCCCAGCCTGGTAACTTCTTTGCCGTCTGCCTCCTCCCACTTTGCGGTCTGCCGCGGACGGCAAAGAAACCAAATGTCCCTAGCCTGGTATTCCTAGGTTGCACAATTGGCCACCATGTGGCACTTCTGCCGTCCGGGGCGGACGACAAAGATCCTTTATTATCCCTTTTTATTTTGTTTTTTGTTATATCACATCATTTTTAGAAGAACATATATGATATATATATAATTCACAGAAACTATATCCCTGCCATATCACAAGCACATATGTGATCATCCAACAGACATACCAAATCAAAAGTGCAAATTTCATCCATACATGAATAGTTTCATCCATAGGTAGCAAGTTTCACAATGTTCATTGATACAAAATCAAAACAGAAATTAAACATAAGAACTCCACCAATGCAAGCTTCCGTGAAGTGAATCAAATCTGCAAAATGGGAAATAAGAAAGGTAGAAGAAGAATACTAGAAGAAGAAGAAGAAGAAGAAGAATATCTAGAAGAAGAAGAGGAGGAAGAAGAAGCGTTGTTTCTCTTTCTCTTTATCCTCTTGTTTTTCTTCTTATTATTGCTTATTTGTGCCATTTTAGAGCTAACCTAGGTAATTATGCCATTTTTGACCTAACTAAGCTTCTTGTGTCATTTTGCAAAAAAAAAGGTAAGTTTATGACATCTATGAGGTTACCAAGAAGAAGAAGAACAAGTAAGCTTACTATGTCATTTTAGAGGAAACAAAGTCAACTTACGTAAAATATAACATTTGTCTAAGTGCTAAGTTTTTCTGAGTGCTATGTTTCTCTTTGTTTGAGAAAACGAGCCAAGTAAGTGGCATATTAGGGATTACCCTCCTCGTCATCATGGAGGTGAAGCACTGGGGTTGCTCGGGTCGTGCGATGCGGCTCGGGAGTTATGTTGTACGAAAGATCATTTGCGTTAGTGTGATGACGCAGAAATGTTAAGACTAGTAACTAATGAACATTGAAAATGAAACTCACCGTTCCAACCGTGGTAATGACTGGCATCAGCGAAGGGGTCTGGCCGGTCTTCTCGCACAAAGTCTGCACATTTGCTTTTGCCAAGTCAATCATATTGGTTATTAATGAATAGAACATGTAGTGCATGATTTCGCTAATATGAAGAAGAAACTTACCACGATGAGCTCGTACATGGCCCGGTGAGACGCATCATTTCGTGCCCTCTCCTCCTCCAACAACTTAGCCGTCCTCTCCTCCGGATACCTCTTCTCCTCCTCCGCCTTCCGGGCCTGTTCCGCTAGAAGCTCCTGGGTTGTCTCTCTCTCTCTTTATGTAGAGCACATGTAATCATCTTTGTTCGCACAGACAATGTAATGGAGGAAAGCTATCTAAGTCCATATGACTAACCTCGATGGCGATATGGACTGTCCGTGGACGAGATAACATCTTAGGATAGGACCTCATTTGGCGCGCCTTGATCTACCGGAAAGTGCTCGAAGACCGTATATGTCCATCTCCAATGGTTATCGAGCCATGGGGCCTCCCGTGGCCAGCTAACATCACCAGGTCTGGATCAAGTGGTTGCTGGCTCGGGTTGAAGTCCTCCCCATTCACCACCTTCCCCACGTCTCTGTACCTCACAAGCTTGTGGTGGGAGGAGATATTGGTGATGTTCTCGGGATTATCGAGATCAGACTCAGAGAATACCTTGACCTTCTTCTATGAGGCAGTATGGGACATGGCATAGAGGTCGTACACCTCTAGCACCTCCGTATTATTGTGATGAGCCTACAAGAGAGGAACAAAGTATTAATAATGGGTAAGCCTAGCACTACAAGAATGAATTGCAGGAATCATGAAGCAAACCACATACCCAGTTCCGCCCAAACTGATAAATGTTGGCGCTGCCTTGATGGTATGGCACACTTTCCATTTGGTCACGCCATGCCTTGGCATCGTCGTGGATGACTCGCAATTGGTCAGAGCACCATTCCTTCACCAACGCCTCCCAACAACCCATCTTATGCGCACACCATCTCGGGGGCGCCTAAGTTAGTAAAGAGAAATTTGAGAGCTACGCCTCCGAATCAAAGCAAAGAAAACTAAGTATAGGGCCTTAAGAATAGGTAATTACATTCATGTACTGCTCCTTGTCCAGAAACTTTCAACCGGACGAGGACTTGGCCTTCTCAATATGCTGCAAAGTGTAGTAGTCTCGAACAGCCTGTAACCGAGCCTCGTGTCGTAAGTTTTGTAGTAGGCGCCTGCACTCGTAATACATAAGCTTCACCACGGCCTCCTCGTATGCCTTCTCACACCTGTAGAAGGTCTGCAATCAAAAGAGACAACACTAATTAGTACAATAACTAGCATTATTGATTTTTAACTTTGTAAAGGAGAATTACCTAGAACTTCCAGATGACCATGTCGTCCCTCGTGTGGCACAACACACCATTGATCGTCTCTGAGGCAAGGCCGGGGCAGCCAAGTAGTGCTCCGATTTCAATGCTACCTCTTCTTGCTGACCCTCGCCGGACAACGTGACAAATCCCGGGAAGTTATTCCCTAAAATCACACCAAGGATGGAGTTGGGCCTCCGGACATCCTTGGTGTGAATCCAACCCCCGTAGTATGACAAAGCCAATGCATTAGATATGTGAAGAAACATGAAGGCAAAAGGTTTTAAAAGAGTAAATGCACTTACTTCAGTGACTCGGGCTTAATCAGCCACCTCTGCTCGCGGGTCACCGGCATGGGCGGGAGCCATAAACCCACGCTGGTAGACGGTGCCCTCAACCACCTCGTCCCTAATATCAGAAAGCCGATCCCCACCACCATCAGCATGGCCACTCGGCTATGGCTGATGCAGATCTAGCCAGGTATCCCATCTCGTGGAAGCTTATCGAGTCTCGTAGGACGAAGCATCTGGCACAGGAGTCTCGCGTGATGAGGCGTCTAGCACAGGAGTCTCACGGGTTGAAGCATCTGGGATAGAAGGATCGTCGACCCGAGGCTCGTGGACAGGAGTCCTTGTAGCCTCAACCTCAGACGAGTCCACCGTAGCAGTCCTATGCTCTCTTGAATCAGCTGGGGGTGGCGGTGAGGAAGGCGTAGCAGCCTTCGTACCTCTCCCGTGGCCACCACGTGTAGATTTAGGAGCTCTCTTCTTCCCCCGGCCTCCTATCCCTGTGGGCAACATCACCGACAAAGAAGTGCCCTTGGGTGACCCAATACTGTCGTACAATGCTCTCCGGAGATTTTGGGGTGGAATGGAAGTACCCCACCCACCACGTGCCGACGAAGGATCAGAGAGTTTGGCCTGTCAATGCAGGTGGTTCACAGTTTTTGACAAATCTACCTTTCATCAAATTCTTCTTGTTATTTCTGAACTTATGGCGAGGATCCAGGAACTGTCTATGCAAGTCGAAGCAAGAATACTTGTGACCCGCCTGCAGCCAACGAAACTCAAGAGCTGCCTTGCATGTGGGGCATAGGAACTTTCCATGCACACACCATCCAATCAATAGCACATACGCCGGCAAGTCATGCGTCGAGTATATGTACCACAAATGCATTTTGTAGATTTTTTTGGAAGCGACATCATATGTCTTGATCCCATTATCCCAAGCTTCTTGCAATTCATCTTTAAGCGGCCTCATGTACACATTCATATTCTTCTCCAGATAGTTGGGCCCTGGAATTATCAACATCAAGAAAATGTTCTTTCTTTTCATAATCTCTACGGGGGGAGATTGAGTGGAATGACAAATATAGGTCAGCAATTGTATTGGGTTGCCGTCATAGCAAATAGTTGGAACCCATCCATGCAGATGGCGACTCGAGGATGCCTTGGATCTTCCACTTTATCCTTATGTAATGCATCAAAGTGCCTCCACACAAAACCGTCTGAAGTGTGTCCCAACATCGGATTCCCATCTGCGTCTAGTTCGGTTCTTTTGCCCAATTTATGCCAAGTCATCTGTCTGGCCATCTCTTCGACCATGAAGAGACATTGAAGTCTCGGTATGATTGGCAGATACCTAAGAACATTAACTGGGATTTTGGTCTGACTCTTCTCACGCATACCGTTGTCTACCACAACATACCTGGAAGACTTGAAAATGGGACAATAGTTCAAGCCCGCATACTCGAGCCTAAATAAGACACATCCATGCTCACAGGCATCTATCTTCTCATAGGGCATCTTAAGCGCACGTAGGATTTTATCACACTGGTATAGTTTTGTTGGCAATACATGGCCTATGGGTAGAAAGCGTCCAAATATCATCATCATCGCGTCGTAGCATTCTCGTCCTAGGTTGAACTGAGCCTTCAGAGCCATTACTTGCGCGATGGCATCCTCCTCACATAGCTCCGTGTGCTCATGGAGAGGACGTTTTGAAGACTCCAACATTTCATAGAAGGCCTTTACAGATTCCTCCATCTCATCGTCCAAATCCCGAGAATCATCAAAGTCTTGCACCATGTCTTCGATCCCGGTACCATGCTCGTCAGTGCGACGACGAACAACCTCACCTATGGCACATTGGACAGACTCACCATGAAATCTCCACATTGTCTAATCAAGGATAAAACCCCACTTCTGCAAGTGTTTACTAATTTCATTTTGTGTCCACTTTCTATGGTTGTCGCACCGGACATAGGGGCACCAGGTTATTTCCTGGCCATTTTCTAATCCGGCGCTCAGAAACCCCTTGGTTTTTGTTAACCATTCAATGGTCATTTCTTTCTGACTAGGGTGACCGGTGTACATCCAAGCATGATCACTCATTATATATATAATTCATCATCTATATTCATCCGTTAATAAAGTTCGTCAGTTTTATTACGTCCATGCAACCTACACGCTAATAGGTAGAGATAGGTCCTAATCCCACCCGAGTATGTGTATATTGGGTTCATGTTCCCATGCTCTGCTCCGGATATGACGTGGAATTTTGGCAGCACCACCCTGCTGTTCTCCTGATACACATCTCGGCAATAAGCATAGAGGATGTGTGCCCAGAGAACAACAGGGAGGCACTGACGAAATTCTGCATTGGATCCGGAGCAGAGCATACGGGAAAACGAACCCAATCTACACATACTCGGGTTGTCCATGGATAACATTGGACAATTCGAAAGGATGGCAGTTATAAATGTGCAAAGACATGCATATTTATAGAAAACGCCCTTTCGAACGGGAGACGCATAATGGTCACGCATACTGATGATTGAAGACCCCTACAGCTAGCAAGTTTCATCAGCATGAAGACCGGAACCAAGCTAGTTAAGGGGGTCCGGGGAGGAGATGTCATTTGTGCTCACCAACGAAGGTAGCAGGGGTGCTCGTCAAACGTACAGGGAGGTCGTCGAACACCAAACCCTTGCAGCGACGGAACATTATCACATTGAAATGAAACTCGATAAACACAAATATTTTCTATCTAAGTTCTACTAGTTTGTCCTTCTCCTCCTCTCCTCCTTCTTCTCCTTCTTATTCTTCTTCTTCTCTCCTTCTCCTTCTTCTTCTTCTTCTTCTACTTCTTCTACTTCTTCTTCTTCTTCTTTTCCTCCTCCTCCTCTTCTTCTTCTTCTCCTTCTTTTCCTTCTTCTTTTCTTCTTTTTAACAGATTTAATAGATTAACTATCTAAGTTTTCTATCTAAGATTTTCTAATAGGTTTAGTGTTTAAAAGATTAACTATCTTTTCTATCTAAGTTTTTCTACCTAATAAACTAATTAACTAATTTAACAGAAGAAATAAGAAAAACAAGAAAAAATGGTGGTGGCCGGGGATGCGGGGCTCACCAGAGATGTGGGGGCGATCGGGGCGCCGGGGGCCGTTGGGGGTGTGGAGTCCGGGGGAGGGGGCGGACGACGGCAAGGAGAGGTGGCGGCCGGATGGGGCGGAGGTGGCGGCATTGCGTGTGGGATGGACGGGGCGAGGAGAGCGGCCGGGCCACGGGGGACGACCGGGGCGTGGCATCCGTTGGCGGTGGCGGGCTCGGAGGCGGCCGGTGGCGATGAGAGGAGGCGGCCGGATGGGGCGGAGTGTGAGAGCCTGGCTTAATAGGAATGATAGACTACGAATATAACCAAGGAATTTCTTCTTTTCCGGAAGCCCACTCGAAAAGAACTCCAAAGTTAAGCGTGCTTGTCTTGGAGCGATTCTAGGATGGGTGCCCGACCGGGAAGTTGGTCCCGGGTGCGTATGAGTGAGGACGAACTGCGCAGGAAAGACTAGTGTTGGTCTATGGGGTCAGTCTAGATCCTGCCAGGCATAACGGGGTGTTACAATTGGTATCCGAGCCGACCCTTGTGGTTACACGAGCATGATCGGGTCAGGTGTGATAGACTACTCATATCAACAAGGAATTTCTTCTTTTCCAGAAGCCCACTTGAAAAGAACTCCAAAGTTAAGCGTGCTTGGCTTGGAGCGATTCTAGGATGGGTGACCGACCGGGTAGTTGGTCCCGAGTGCGCACGAGTGAGGACAAAGTGTGCAGGAAAGACTATTGTTGGTCTGTGGGGGCAGTCTAGATCCCGCCAGGCGTAACGGGGTGTTACACGGAGGTGGTGGAGGGGGCGGTGTGCGGTGGCGGGGGCGTGGCGTACGGCGGTGGCAACGGGAGTGGAGGCGGCCCATCGTGAGGAGCGGAGGCGGAGTGGCCTTTACCATTAGCAAAGTCAGACTTCTGAAATGTTTGAACTAAAGAAGTTGCAGATGTCCCTGAGGAAATTGAGAATTGTTGTGTAACTAAACGGGAATGAACTAAGTAATTCAAGCATGGAGTTTCGTCAATATGCAACTCATTGCATATTGAGCTTCACTTAATGTGTTGAAGTTGATTGTTTTGCTTTGCCATGCCATGCATAACATGCAACATATTTTGTTGTGCATTATGCCATGCATACGTTGTGGTGTTCATCATGGTTTTTTTTTCCGGATTGCTTCTTCTCGATAAAGTTCCGAAAGCGTTAAGAGTGTGAGGATTTGTTCGATTATGCCCCGTTCGGCTACTTCATGGATTCGTTCTTCTTCCAAGCGGGATCATAGGCAAGATAAACATTTCCCTAGATACTACTACTATCATTGCCATGCTAGTTGTATCTCTTCTATCGTTATGTCACGTTACCAACCACTTGTATGTCAAGCCTACCAACATTGCCATGATAAGCCTCTAATCCCTCCACTTCCTAGCAAACCTTTGTTTGGCTATGTTACTGCTTTCTCAGCCCTTCTTATAACGTGTCTAGCTATGGGTGCAATTGCTTCCATGTGACCACATGTATATTTTGTTATATCACAATATTATTGCTATTTATTTAAGGCACATATATACTTCATAAAAGGTGGAAGGCTTGGCCGTTTGCTTGGTGTTTTGTTCCATCTTTGCCGCCCTAGTTACATGTGAACCAGTGTTATGTTCCATATTGAGCGCTCCTAACATGCTCGGGGTTGTTATGGGGACCCCCTTGATTTTAGTGTTGGGATAAAACTTATCTAGCAAGGCCCAACATTGGTACTACATTTTCCTAATAACTAATAAAAATGGCATAGGGACCCGCCGGCACCCACGGATAATTTATCAACAAACCGGGCCTGTGCTCCTCATGAGTGTTGGTCCAAATTAGAGCCACTTGCGGGGCCACCCAGGGCAACTCGGGGGATATCTATCCGGCCACCGTACGTAGTGTTCAACCAGTCGCGTCTTGACAACAAGATACGCGGCTCCGATCGGGTTCGTCGACACGTCGGGAAGCCTTGCTGGATTTTTTTACCTTTCTCGAACGTCTTGTGCGAGGGATTCCAAGGAACTTTGGGATCTCTCAAGGTTGAGGTTTTCCAACAGAATTTCCAAGGAGATCACGGCTTTTCCGCGGTTGAGGTTATTCGATGCAGCGTGTGGTTAGTTTGTGAGCACTCTTGCAGGGTTAAATCTTTTCAAGAAGCCATGCCCACTGTTATGTGGCAACTTAGAAACTTTGTTGAACACCCGGTCATAGAAAACTTGAAGTAAACTCAAATAAAATACACCAATTGTGTGCGTAACTGTGACTGTCTCTTCTTGTGAGTTCTGCATCCAATAGAGAACACGATGGGGTTATGTTTGATGTATGTAGGTGTTCAACATCACTTAGTGATCATTACTAGTTCACGTCCGTTATGAGTAGACCACCCACCTTACTTTATGTATTCGTAATTTATCCACCCAAATAAATGCATAGTGCTTGCTGGAGCCTCACCAATTAACCATACCTCACCCATTAATCTTTGCTAGTCTTGATACCCTTAGAAATGAGATTGATGGGTCCCTGTGGCTCACAGATTACTATAACAACAGTTGCAGGTACAGGTAATGGGATGCTTTGACATGAGAGTGATTCTTGTTTGATTTGGAGTTCTTCTTCTTCGATGTAGGATAGGTTCGAGGCAGGAGCCCGGGATAGCGAGGACGGTTGTAATTTTATCATTTCTTTTCTTCTGTAGTTGGACCCTGCTATTTTGTATGATGATTTCATATGTTGTTGTATTGATGTGATCTTGATGTAGCTTGTGGCGAGTGTAAGGAAATTCCATATACTCATCTGTTTTGTACATGTACTTGTAATGATATCCATTCTTGTGAAACAACGAGATGCGCTTCAATCCCTGTCGAGGCCATCGTGCCAAAATAAGTATAGAATCGCATCTTGGGTGTTACCCTCTGCTAGTTATCTATTCATACAATGTCTGTTTTGCCACTGTGGTTGCCCCTTGTGCTATAAAAGGAGGCCCAAGACAACCTAGTTTAGGATTCGGACCACTGGACATTTGTACTCGCTTAGCAACTCTTTCCCCAAAGGCAACCCTTGTTGGGCTAGAGCGCTAGGTGCCTCTCGTGTTCTTCCAATCAATCCACCAAAAGAAGGAGTAGGTTTTTTTTGCTTCACAGCGGCCCAAACCTGGGTAAAACATCCGTGTCACGATCATCATGTCGTCTTGCTATGTCTACTCCTTATGCAAGTGATCTCGCCCCCACCAAACCACAAAGGCGCCCCGACCCCATAGATGATTGAGTGCATCATGCCCCGACATCTTTGGCGCACCAAGTAGGGGTGCGTCATCTGTGTGAACCAGAAATTGCAAGCGACGTGTTGGTCGTCATCATCATTCCCTTCACTAAGGGCACCAAGGAAGAGAAGTAATGTCGCCTCCCCTAAAGCCTTACCTTCTTCGAGCCTCATTGTGCGTCGCCGCCACCACGATTGCAGCGCTAAGGAATAACGACGCGGACGCTGCATCTGGTGTGGCCGACGTAGACAGCACAACAGTCGCGTAAGCTATGGCTTGGGAGAGGACCGGCTACACGACAAAGGTGCTTCATCGCTGCCATTGATCGACTTCATCTAATTCGAAGAGGTGCATCTTGATCTCATGAGCAAGAAGTAAGTTACGCGGATATACCTCCTTCACTATTTCGTCCCCGCCTATGACTAGTCTTGCATAGTGGTGGTGTTGTCGTGTCGATGAGTTCACATGTGGCTTGGTCCAGCATTTACCCCATAGGAGGTAAATCCCAAGCCAAACACCAGAACAAATCCGTTGATTGGCACCCCCAGCGGACGAGATACGGCAAGGTCTCATTCACAAATTCATCCGTCGCATTGGGCGTCACGAGGCCGTCGGGTGTGAAGGATTAAAGGAGAGTCTCGACCGTAGCATGCTTGCCCCATCGTCTTATCGTTGGCTGTGAACAACTGCATTAAACCGACAAGCTCTTGCCTTGGGATTATGTTGATGACTAATGGATTCTCGAGTTCCTCTATTTTCTGTCTCTCCTCCTTTTGCTCTTATTCTCAGGACAGACAATGAGTGCATTGGTATGTGCTTTCCGGGGAACTCAAAGAGAAAGGACGATAGTGTATGATGGGAAAGACGACAAGTGAAGATGGGCACGCGACAAGACATAATGAAAGTCATGGCGAAAGATAAGTTTACATAACTATCGACTTTCGTTAAGGAATTGCATTTGCATACCCCCCCCCCTTTGATAACCTAAGCTTCGTGTGGTGAACCTTACATACGATGGAACCTTACCATCTCATTGTTTGCGGCCTCGCTTTGTTTCGAGCCTACACAACAAGGCATGCGGCAGCATCATAGACCATTAAGGGAAAACCCACCGGAAATGTGTTCTTGCCAGCAAAATGCTAAGGACTCGTTCCTCAAGGCAATCACGACAACACGTTGCCAACGGAAAACTAGAGCGCATAAAGAAAGTAACCGTACGAAAGCCATAAGGAAAGCAAGGGGGATAGCATACGTCTGCACAAAGACAATAGTTAGATAAACATCAAAGCAAAGGTAGTGCGTGGTCTAATATGAGATACATATTGTGTCTTAAGTACATGACAACACGGTGGCATGAGGAATTCAGAGCTAATTATGGCAGCTTTCCTAGACCCTGGGGACCTTGAGGACCTAGTCAGTGATAGGACTGGCTTTTTCTGTGGCAGCAGAGGTGTCAACACCTAGCGGTAACTTCTTGAAGGCGACGGAGAGGTCCAGCTCCTGGTGGAAGAAGGTGAGGTTGCTCAGGACCATGAAGACAGCCTTGCGAGCTAGCTTCTGGGACTCATCAACATAGCTGGCAGCATTGTCTTCTCGTACGTCTTCAGTCCTTCCATCATGCCTTCGAAGCAGATTGCCAGTTTGACACTTGGAACCTTGTGCTAGACAATGGAGAAAGCCCAGCTCTTCATATCCATCTTGGCAATCTGGGCAGTAAGGCGTTGAGCAAAGTCATGCTCCCGATCCATAGGTCGCGCTGCTGAATTTAGTTCTCCAATTTGCCCTCTGCTTCATATCGAAGGGCCTGAGCATTGGCAAGATCGGTTTGCAACAACTTCTCACGAGTATCGGCAGATTTGATACTCCCTTCTAGAGAGCTAAGCCTTGATTTCAAGTTAGAAATGGCATCGTTGGCAGTATCCAGATCATGACTCTTGGAGGAGAGCTGCGATTGCACCTCTGTCAGAGTGGCTTTCACTTTTTGGGCTTCCTCCTTGAGGGTCTCAATCTCCCTGTCACTCCTGGCAATGTCTTCTGACAGCTTGCTCACTTGGGTCTCGAGACTTGTCTTGGCAGCAGATGCAGCAGCAAGGTCGTCCTTCGCATTATTTAGTAGAGCAGAGGTCTCCCAGGAGAACGTGTTGAGGGTTTCTTTGTGACCATCCTTCAGTTCTTTGGTGCTCTTCTAGACACGGACCTCCAGCTCCTCGTCCTTGCCATGGAGGGTGGTGTTGAGGGCTTTTTCTTGGGAAGAGATCTCCACCTCTCTTGCAATCAGAAGTGTTTCACGCTCTGTCAGTTGGGCACCCTGGGTTGAGACGTCCTCTAGGGATAGAGATAGCATCTCATGCTGCCTCTTAAGGGACTGGATCTTCTGGTTGTACCATTCCCGCAACTCAGTTCCCTTGTCCTTCAGTTGTTGGTCCACAAGCTGATCCTGGTCGCGTTGTTCCTTGACTGCCTGCCACTTGAGGCCGTACTAGTGTTGCACGTCCTTGAGCCCCGTCGCCATGGACTCCAAAAAAGTGAGATCCTTGGAACTATCGGTAGAGCCACCGGCCTCCTCGATCCTATGGGACGACTATGCCAAAATTTCCCCGATTTCATTAACAATGTCTGCTCCCGCTAAGAAGGATAAGTCGAGAGCCGCAGGGCCGAGCCGAGCGGTGATCAGCGCCAGCTTGCTCATGGAAGTCTACTACACGGAAGCCACATGATAGCTCAAAGGGAAGGGCCCCAAGGACTGCAAAGGACTCTTCTCCTCGATGGCCACATCCACGTGAGGCACGCTGCCGGAGTTTGGTTCTGCCATCTCTATGGGTTCGTGGAGTCCACCGGCAGCTGACTTTTGGCCCTCCACGGTAGCAATTTTTGTCGCTTCCTTGGCAGCGTCCCTCCCAATATTAGCGACCTCCTCCAGCAACTTAGGCTCTTCAGCTACCGGAGCTACAGACAAGAACAACAGAGAAAGAAATGAAGATCAGACGCCAGCAAGGCACGCGAGAAAAAAAGAAAGAAAAAACACAATCAAGTGGGATACCCGATGGAGGCTGCTGCGGAAGGACATCTCCTTTCGCAGCAACATCATTTGCCGGCGTGCGATCTGTCTCCACCCTTGAAGTGACAACCTCGGCATGAGGAGGATCTTCCGTGGAGGCCCATGCCAATGACCCCATCCCGCGGGCGATTTTCGACAAGGGGTCTTGGACGGAAGGTTCCTCCCGATGGACCTCTCCTTGATAACCTTCTCCTACCCCCTTGCTGCATGTGGGAAGGTGCTCTTCTTTTCCCCCGTCGATGGTGAAGCTTGTGCATGGATCTCATGAGCAGGGCTAGGCCAGGGGCTAAGCGAGGGACTCTCCTCCATGTCTCCTACCAGGCCCGCGCCTGCCATGGAATCTAGTTCTGCTGAAAATTTAGCTCATTTGACTCGGCGCAAAAGGGGCTCATCATCCCCATCCCTCACAGATACAGTTATGCAAGAAAAGTCAAAGAAAAATCAAGGGTAGGAAAAACTCTTACAAAAACTCTTAGTTGGATAACTTACTCTGAAGCCATGAGCATGGAGTCCATCTCATACGATGCCAGTGGATGAGTTGATCTGCCCCTCTTCAAATTTGTTGGAGCAGGGCTTGGCGGAAGAACCGGGACCTCTGGCAGAGGCGAGCTTGGGGAGAAGTTGCGCTTTATGGGGACTGGGCTCCACCCCTAAGACCCTCTGTCGCTTGATGGGAGAATCCCTAGCCTTGGAAAGGCAAAGGGATTGGTGGGGTGTCGCTTTGCGTCTACACCCCTTGGTGGTCGTCTTCTTCACCTTTGAGGAACTCTTCGGAGGCACGGCAACCATCGGTTCTCGGCTGGCGCGCTAGCAGAGGTGGCACCCTAGCTCAGCAGCTTGAGGCCCCGCTTCGAGCCCCTCCTCCTTTGCCTCTGGTTCCTTCGCCTCCCCCGCTTCGGCACCCTCCTAGGCTTCTGTTGTCGCGCTCTAGGAAACCCCTGCTCCGGCAAGCTCTATCCTGGCAGCCTCCTCCGGAGTAACTTTCTCGCTCTCTTCCTCATCAAAAAATTCTTCATCCTATGAATCCTTTTCCCGTCTTCTCTGAAGAGCGCCCCCTTGGCATGTCTGAACTCCTTGTCGTCCACAACCCGACCAACAATGAACTTCCTCTCCGCTTCTCTGGTTGGCACAAATATCTGGACCTCCACCCTAGAAGCCTTTTCTTCCAAGGTGGAGACCCATTCCATCTCCTTGTCCATGTCTGCCATTGCCTAGTCAGGCCGGACTCCAAAGGCACCGCAATCCGGCATCCGCTACAAGATTTGGCCCCTAGCAGAATAGAGATGCAATTGGCCGACCCCCACCGACAAATGGAACAACCCCATGTGACTGAATAGTTGATCACACAACCAACCATGACCATATGTCATCAGGTTGTTGGAAGTGCCTAGGTACAGTCGCATCCAGTCAGCGGGGCCGTTGTACTCCCAAGTAAATCTATCCCTCTTCTGCAGGGGCACGATGCAGCACGCGAGCAAATTGGCACCCACGCTTTCAATGATTAACCTGGCAGCTTTGAGGCGGATGATTCTATTCACCGCAGGGTGGAGCTTATCATTGGAAGAGCCTGGTTATCTCCAGTCACCTCTGCGTGTGACACATTTAGTCCGCGCCGCACAGAAACTGGGTGCTTTCTCATCCTTAATCCAACATCAATTAGCACTCCATTCTTCCCAATTTCCGCGATGATTGCCAGGGAGGTAATCCCAATCCTCCTTCTTGCCCCGAGGAATCCAACTTCCATTCCCCGAGCGCTGAGATTTATCCTCTACCCAGGGAGGAAGAAGTGTGTGAACATATCTTTGTTGGGGCGACTCCGACGAAGTTCTTGCAATAATGAGCAAAAATTGCCATGCATGCGATTGCATTGGGCGTGAAATCTAGGAGATGAAATTTATAGGCTGCCATCATGGTGCAGAAAAAGTCCAAGAAAGGAGGAGAGAGGCCATAGTAAAACTACACGTAGAAGAAGCGGTATGAATCTGACGATACCTTCTTATTCTGTCTGCCCGATAGAACAGAAGGCATCTTGTGCCCTTTTGTTTCTTTCCCCCACATGTAGGCATACTGGTAAATCAAGCTATTGATATCTAGGTTCGATGGGGAGATGAAAACGTCTCTCTTCCGCCGCTTCTCCAACTCTTCGACTCACTTCCTCCTTTCTTTGACCGTCAGATCGCAGGCACGGCCGCCTACTTTACCTTGAAGGAAGCCACCTTCCACCCCATCTCCTGAGCCTGTGAGGACTATGGATATCCTAGCAGTGCTCGAAGAACTGGAGGCGAAGGTTGAAGCGGTTTTGGCATGAGGAAGAAGATAGAGGACAGATAAAAGGATGCAGATGAGAAGTGCCCCTATGTGTTTCCCTTTTATCGGACCCGCTCGGGGGCTGGCTATTCGCTATCTTCTCAGGAACTGCCCTTCCTTTTACTAGCGATTTCTTTAATATCCAATGGCTCCTATTCCATAACCCCATGACCTGTTGTAATTATGCGGACTGGACGTTGGACACGAAGACAACATTTCCTCGATTCATGTCTGTGCACTATTTTGGGCCTAACCCAACGTGTCAAGTGACACATATGGCTTAGGCCTGGGGGCTTCTGTCAGGGTATACAAACAAGGGTATTTTCCTAGCCCTGACTTGTGCATGGATAATGAAGCCTCTGGAGCAATATTCAGAGCGTGCCAAGAAAAGCTACACCCGCAACAAGCAAACCAAGCCAAGGCCAAGCAACACCGGCAAGCTCGGTGCTACAACCCAAGACAAGCTCGGAGCATGCCAGACACGTCCCCGGTGCTTGCCGGGGACCGACGCACCCGCACCCTCAGAACACCTGGCAAGCTAGTCCCCTGAAAAGCATGGGTCGATCGGACACCGCTCCACCGCATTGCTACTCCGGTCACTTATCGATGCGGTGTCAAGCTTCCAGGAGGCTAAGTGGCTCTCGCTAAATAGGTGGCGACACGCTGGAAGACGATTACGCCCCCTAGACACCCGTCCGTAGGCGTGTCAAGCCGTGGTGCAGCAGTTAGCTAGAGCGGTGGTAGGAGTTTGCTGGGAATGCGTCCCTGCACGCCACCTAGACTGGCAATGAAAGCATTTTGTCCTTAATGCAATAGTTAGGTATGATACGCTCTGCTAGCTATCTAATCATTAGACAATGTCTATTTTGCCACTGTGGTTGCCCCTTGTGCTATAAAAGGAGGCCCAAGGCAACCTAGTTTAGGATTCTGACCTCTCGACATCTGTACTCGCTTAGCAGCTCTTTCCCCAAAGGCAACCCTTGCCGGGCTAGAGAGTCAGCTTCCTCTCATGTTCTTCCAATCAATCCACCAAAAGAAAGAGTAGGGTTTTCTGCTTCACAATGACCCGGAGCTTGGTAAAATACCCGTGTCATGATCATCATGCCATCTTGCTATCTCTGATCTATGTACAAATGATGTCGCCACCACCGAACCACAATGGGGCATGCGGCCCCAAAGGTGATCAAGTGCATCATGCCCCGACATTTGTCTATGTTGTTTATATAAAAAATGGTGGAGAGAACAGGCATCAGATGTCCTTTAACCCGTATATGTGACATGCATAATGTTCCCTATCAAAATCATAAAGCTTCTTGTGAGAAGCTCTGGTTCGTAAGAGGCTTTGTGTCACGCCCAAGATGCGCGCCTATCCATTTAAGGCACGAGGGCCTCGCAAGTGATAGATGTGCATGTTGCCATTAGCAAGAATAGTATCATCACAACATACAATACTGAATGAGAAGAGTATACAACTTGGCTTACACTCGCCACATGCTAACTTACAATTTCACTCAAATCATAACATCAAGTTGAACACAGGGTCCGACTACCGACGAAATCAAACGATAAAAGAAGTTGCGAATGAAACTATCAAGCTATCGCAAAGATCATGACCAGGTCCTCACTCATCCGGATACGTCACGTACATACGGCCTCTTTCTTCATCATACTCCCATTGGAGCTGGGCAAGATCATCTTGCATCTGCTCATCTGTACCTGTACCTGGAGTTGTTGTAGTAAACTGTGAGCCACAGAGGACTCATCTATCATGTGTCCGGGTACCAAGACTATTTAAGCTTTAGGATGGAAGGGGTGATGTTAAGTTTGTAGCAGCACTAAGCATTTTATGGTGGCTATCTTACGCAACCAGAATGTAAATGTGGGTGTCCTACGTTAAGCGATCGAATCTAGCATAATCTCTATGAGATCCTGAACACCTGCTTACGTCAATCATAACCCCACTGTGTCCTCTCTCGGATCATGTTCACGAGCAGAGACGATCACGGTTACTCACATAGTTGGTGTATTTTAATTAGATAATAGAATTTATTGTGATATCCAATCCATGTTATCACATGGAACAACCTGCACCTGCAACTATGAATGCTATAAGAGGGGCTGAGCAGCGGTAACTTAGCAATCAAAGGTTTGCTAGGATGTGGAGGTTAGAGGCTGTCATGGCAACATGGGGGCTTATATAGAGTGGTATGTAGCACAATTGTAACTATAAGAGCGAGAAACTAGCAAGCAAAGATAGTATTGGGATCCGGGTATGATCATCTTGCCTGTTGGTTCTTCAGCGGAACAAGTAGTGGGATCCTAGTAGTGGTACTCTCCAAGGTCCTCGAACTCAGTATCGACACTCACATCTACCCAAGAGAAACAGCAAATAAATAACCAACCAAGGTTCAATGCACAACCAAGATGATGCATGATTCATTTTATGAAGAATTTAACATGGCAATCCCAAACTAGTCAAGTTTCACGTGCAAAGTTTGTATATTAATGAATCTGGACAGAACCTCATGTGAATTTATTTAGACATGCATGAACATGGAAAATATGGATGCATCATGCAAAATCGATGGAAATGCATATAAGGATCGCAAGAAAAGGAGCTACGGTTCTCGAGATACGCTCACGACAAGGTACGGAGACAAAATACAAGGCAATCAAGACCTGGGCTAATTCTTGGCATACCAAGGTAGCCACTGGATAGGTGATGAAAACTCAATCACAATAGGCTCAAGAATCAAAAGATTCTATGGAGTATAGCTCCCACAAGTCACAAAACAAAATAACACCAAATCTTTCACAAACAGCAACATAGCAACTTGAAAAGCTCACAACTTGAGCTACAGGAATCCTACAGCCACAAAAAAGATATGGACGGAATCTACTCAACAACCACATCAACTTATCCAACTATGCAATCGGCAAAATAGGCACACATCACTAAGCAAGAATCAAACAAGTTGGCATGATGAATCAGTTTTTTTTAGGGACTTGGTGAAAATTCCAGTTTTCTGGAATCTGAGTTAATAAAGTAACAAGTTTACAGCAGGAGTTAAATATGCTAGAGAGATCCTATTGGCATGAAAATTGACAGGTCGGTAGAAGGCAATATCTACTACAATTAACTAACACTGAGGATGCTCAAATTCACAACACATTACAAGATACCATCCACTCAACATGGCAAAACAATAACAGCAGAGCTCCCAGACTTGGTCATTTTTAAGCAAGCTGGACAGAAACAGAAAGTAGCTTACTAAACAGCATGGTTCCCACTTATCTGGTGACATATCATAAATAACAAAATACTCGGACATTCCAGCCACTTTAACTAACAAACTCATGTTGGCAAGAACTTAAAATCATGCATAGATTAAATCACAATAAAAAGACAAAAGGACATCATAGCATAAAATGCAGTTTTATGATGTTGCCCCAAAGTCAAATATGACTTCACATATGCATTCATGGGTTGATTCTACCCCAAAACCATTACTCATACCCATATGCTTGCATGGAACATGAGGGAGTAAAGCTAGGTCGAAATTGAGCCTCCCTAGTCATGAGTGACTTATGTCTTTTATGCAACTTGATGAAAATGGCCCGAAATGACATGGGTTCTATTGATACATGTTGGAAGAGGTTAAATAGCATCTTAGGGACATGATATCATGGCATAGCATCATTTGCAAGGATGAAACTAACTAAAAGACAACTATGTTGTAAGGCACATAAAAGAGAACATCTACACTTATAGCTACTCATGCACATGGAGATACTTCAAACATACACATAAGCACCTACACTAGACATAGCAAACACACCTAGGTGTAGATGCTCACCTACACATCCATATGTACATATATGCACAAGTGCATACATGCACATGCACATACACATAAGATGCACTCCACATACACCTACTCACACAAGTGTGTGTATATATAGCATACATACACACACACTTTACACCTAGCACACACACTCAAGTGTGTGTATGTATAACATACATACATCCACACGTTAGCCACTACACTCACATCTATATACATGCACACATGCACTCACACAAGTGTGTGCATGCCTAATATACACACACACTACACTATGCCACACGAGCACACACACACGCATATATATATAAACAGAAGCTAAACAAAACCCTAGATAAAACCTGCACATAAAGATAGGCTACATCTAGAAAAACAGAAAAATAAACAAAAGAAAAACAAGAGAAAGAAAATAACAGAAAAAAAGGGTGAGGGGGACTCGAACCCGCGACCTCACTGGACCTACGCTAACACAACACACGCACACACCACTACGCTATGGCATCGAAAGTTAACGGAGGACGAGACTAACCGCACTAATACACACACATGCACAAGTTAACTGACGAAACTGAAAAAGCCTCGACATCGGCGACAGAGCAATGGCACGACAACTCCGGCGAGGGCAAGACGTAGCGGCGACTGCGGGATGCATGGGGGATCCATTCCCCGGTTCGTCTCGCTACGAGGGGGACAGAGGCGAGCGCAAGCCTCCACCTTGCTGATCGGCGGCGACCACGACTACGGCGGCGATGCACGGGCTATGGCGAGGAGAGGGGACAGCGGAGGACCGGCTGCTCACTGAGGGGTCTCCGGAGGCTTGCGGACGCGGACGCGGCAAGACGAGCTCGACGGAGGGGAAGAAGCTCTCGGGGATGCGACGGCGATGGAGGGAAGCAGGGGCACTCGAACGACGGCGACGAGGCACCGCAGAGGAGGAGCTCCTCTCCTCCTAGAACAAGGAACAGGACGCGGACGGCTCTGGCTCGCCGCAGACCATCTTGAAGGCGACGGGGCTCCACCGGAGGGAGGCCGGCGACGAGCCCTTCGACCCCCACCTCTCTGAACCTCACCTCACTGAATCGGGAAGGAAGAAGAACAGAGGTGAAAGAGGAGGAGCAAGAAGGGGAAGCAGCGGTGGCGACGGGAACAGGAGAACCCTAGGGATATGCGGTGATATATAAGGGCCGGCCTCGACGTTGGAGCCAACGGCAACGGCAACGGCGCTCCTCTGCTCCTCTGCACTCTGCTCTCTCTGCTGACTAACGGAGGAGGGGAACGGGGCAGGTTGCTACTTGGCACCTGGGCTGGGCCTCGGCCCAAATGCTCCTCTCGCTCTCTCAAATAAAAACAGAGAAGGCCTTTTTTTTAATAAAACCAGCAACACTAGAACCACATGGCTTTCTTGTGAGAATCTCCAGTTAAGAGGCTCGTGCCAAAACTTGTCCCAAACTAGGCAATGTTTTACCACCACACACAACAGGGAAAGGTCATGACACCATGCCCAAGTTTCATGAATTTTTGATGAGGATTGGATTTGCATGAATTTAAATAGCAAGTTTCCTAATGTTTGTGGTTGTTCCAAGACGCTGAGATGTTTGAAATTCATTCCCACTTCTTGCGTGGGACGTAAATGACGCGGCTCGAGATTGTGTTGGTATCTCCACAAAGAGGAAGGGATGATGCAGCATAGCTATGGTAAGTATTTCCCTCCATTATGAAACCAAGGTTATCAAACCAGAAGGAGAACCAAGCAACACTGGGTAAAGGTACCTGCACACAAAAATCAAATACTTGCAACCCGACGCATAAGAGAGGTTTTCAATCTCTCCATGGTAAAAGATGGATTGTTTTGTATGAGATTGGATAAATAGATCGCACAAGAACAAAAATACAAGATACAAATTAAAAGTGCAGCAAGGTATTTTTTCGTTTTTGGAACAATATATCTAAAAACAAATGTGGAAACAGATAGATCTAAAAGCAATATATTAAAAGGATAGACCTGAGGGCCGTAGATTTCACTAGTGGCTTCTCTTAAGAAAATAGCACACCGTGGGTAAACAAATTACTGTTGGGCAGTTGATAGAAGATCAAATAAACATTACGATATCCAAGGAAATGATCAATATATAGGCATCATGTCCAAGATTAGTAGACCGAAGTGATTCTGCATGTACTACTATTACTCCACAGATCGACCACTATCTAGCATGCATCTAGTGTATTATGTTCATGGAGAAACAGAGTAATGCAATAGGAACGATGACATGATGTAGACAAGATCTATTCATGTAGGAATACACCCCATCTTATTGTCCTTAATAGCAATGATACATGTGTGCCTCTGCTGCCCCTTCTGTCACTAGGAGGGGACACCACAAGATCGAAGTCATCACAAGGGACCTCTTCCCATGGCAAGAAAAATCCATCTAGTTGGCCTAACTAAACCAACTATTTGAAGAATAAATACGTGGCTATAAATAATCATGCACATAAGAGGTCAAAGAAGACTCAAATAATATTCATGGATAGAAACTCATCCTGAACTCCAAGTTCATCGGATCCCAACAAACACACCACAAAAAGTCATTACATCAAATAGATCTCCGAGAGACCATTGTATTGAGAATCAAAAGAGAAAGAGGAAGCCATCTAGCTACTAACTATAGACACATAGGTCTATGGTGGATTACTCAAGCATCATCGGAGAGGCACCCATCAGGATGATGAACCCCTCCATGATGGTGTTAGATTGGATATCTTGGTTCTGGAACTTACGATGGCTCGGATTGTGTTTCGTCGACTCCTCTAGGCTTTCTAGAATTTCTGAGGATTTATAGAGCTGAGAGGCGGTGGAGGAGGCCTCTGTGGGCCTCACAACCCACCAGGACGTGCCTGGGGCCTCTGGTGTGCCCTGGTGTCTTGTGGGACCCACCGGCCTCCCACTAGGTGCTTACTTTGCTCCCAAGTTGCCTTCTGGTCCAAAAAAATCACCAAAACGTTTCGTGGCAATTGGACTCCGTTCCGTAGATATTCTGCAAAGTGAAAAACAAGCAGAAAAACAACAACTTGAACTTGGCACTATGTCAAGAGGTTAGTTTAAAAAATTGATATAAAGTTGCTATGAAATGATTATAAAACATCCAAGAATGATAATATGACAACATGGAACAATCAAAAATTATAGATACGTAGGAGATGTATCAACACCCCCAAGTTTAATTCCTGCTTGGCCTCGAGTAGGTAAATGATAAAAACAGAATTTTCATGTGGAATTCTGCCTAACATGTTCATCACATATTGTTTTGTTTTGTAGCATGGACATTTGGACTTTTCGATGGCATAAAGCAATAGTCTAGTTTTTACATGAAGACTTTAATACTCAAGCATACCAACAAGCAACCATGTCTTTCAAAATATCAACACTAAAGAAAGTTATCCCTATCGCATCATGATCAATCATCGATCCAATCATGAAACGCACTCGAAAATTAGCTACACCCAATGCACAAGTATGATCATAGTGCCCCCTTGATAACCCATAAGTGTAGGGGATCGTTTGTAGCCTTTTTCGATAAATAAGAGTGTCGAACCCAATGAGGATCTCTATGTAGAACAAATATTCCCTCAAGTTCTATCCACCACCGATACAACTCTACACACACTTTAACGTTTGCTTTACCTAGAACAAGTATGAAACTACTTTGCGGGAATAAAATAAGAAGTACTTTTAGAGGTAAAGATAGTTTTGCAAGATAATAAAGAACATGGAAATAAAAGTTAGGTGTTGTTTTAATAAAAGAACAATAAAAGTAAAGAGCTTAGTAGAAGGCTTTTTGTGTAACCCAAGAGAAACATTGTCCCTAGGTAATTGAATATAATACGATAGATACTTGTTATATGAAATGAGGGGGAGTCATACGCTAACACACTTTCCGTACTTGGATCATATGCAATTATGATTGGAACTCTAGCAAGCATCCACAACTACCAAAGTTCATTAAGGTAAAACCCAACAATACCATTAAGTATCAAGTCCCCTTTACTCCCATACGCAACAACCCACCTACTCAGGTCTATGCTTCTGTCACTCACGCCACCCACCTTAGGCTAATCATGAACATATTGCAACACCCTACAGAAGGGATCCCTCACATTTGTGTGACACTGAGGGCACCATAGGACAACACCGTATGAACATACAAGTCATATCAATAACATCATACCACAATTAATCCATAGGACAAAAGAGGTCTACTCAAACATCATAGGATAGCCAAATATCATTGGGGAATATTATATGGAGTTGAGAACCGTGTCTAAGTAGAGATTATAGCGGGAAAAAGAGGTGTTAAACCACTGCATAGAGGGGGAGAGAGTTGGTGTTGATGACGGCAAAATTGTTGGTGTAGATCGTTGTCATGATGATTGCGCCAACGGCATTCCGGTGCCACCGGGGGAGAGGGGGAGAAAGCCCCCTTCTTCTTCGTCTTCCTTGCCTCCCTATATGGGAGGAGAGTTCCCCCTCTGGTCCATGTCCTCCATGGTGGCGGAGGGGTAGGAACCCCTTCGAGATTGGATCTCCCTCTTTGTTCTCTTCTATTGCGCATTCCTATTTTCTGGTCAAAAATCATTTCTTATATTCCTAGAGATCCGTAACTCTGATTGGCTTGAGATTTCGACGTGATTTTTTCTCTAGATATAAGCTTCCTTGTGCCCAAACGAGAGCTCCAATTGACTTACAAGGTAAGCACAATACATCACCACGCGTCTGGGCCCTCTAGGGCACCATGGTATCTTGTGGTGGTTCTGGGCCTGTGTTTGCATTGATTTCAACTCCCAAAAGTCACATATATTCCAAAATAATTCTCTGTAAATTTTTATCGCGTTTGGACTTTGTTTGATATGGATATTCTGCGAAACACAGAAACATGCAACCAACAGCAACTGGTACTTGGCACTGGATCAATATGTTAGTCAGATAAATCATATAAAATATTGCCAAAAATATGTGAAAGTTGTATAATATTAGCATTAGAAATTAAAAAATTATAGATATGACACAGACGTATCACCCCTAGTTGGTGCTTTATAAGACAAGATGGAGACTCAATGTTGGGATATAACCCCATGGAGAGACCCGCCCAGGAGGGGTCGGGTCACACCTGGCGGCTCATAATCAAGACCCTTAAAGTGGGCCTAAGGATTGAATACAAGACTACATGGCGACTTACGAGATGGGCCAAGAGGAGGCCCAGAGACGGAAGATGGCGTGTGACCCACGCGTGTAAAGCCGCCCAGGAGACGGCTTGCCCAAGAAGGCAAGGCGGCTTAGATACAAGATCGAACACTTTGTGTAAGTCAGTTTGGACTCTTGTAACTCTAGGGCCTCGACCTACCTATATAAAGGTGAGACCCTACAGAGGCTTAGGACACAAGACAATTGATCGATAGCTAGGTCAAGAGTATCCGCTCCCTTGTAATCGATACTCCATCAATACAACACAAAGCAAGACGTAGGCTTTTACCTCTTTCCGAGGGGCCGAACCTGGGTAAACTCGTGCCTCTCGTCCCGCTCAACCCCTTTGAGTCCACCGCCTTAGCGACGGCCTCGAACCTATGTCCTAGGACATCTGCCATGATAAAACCATGATAGTTCGCACCCACCATGGAGCTAGCGCATGGTGGTGTGGAGTTCTTAAAGGGCTCTCTCCTAGGGATTGAGGGATATGCCATCAGCATGATGACTAAGAGTCACCGCGGTAAGCTCTACATCGACGATGCTGGATGGGGGTCGGAGGCCGACTCAATCGAGCATGGGTACCGGGTTCCCTTCGGCAAGATTCACGTGTTCATTGGGAAGATCGGCGGATCCATGCCCAGGCCGGACACCTGCATCGACCTCATCGAGCCGGCCAGGCGTGCACAACCTGCCCGTGTTCAACCCAGGCAGAGGAGCGTCTTCGTAGGCTTCACACAAGGTAGAGAAGATTTTGTGTCATGGGGGGAACTTTCATCCTCTTAGATAATGGAACCTCTAGTGGAGCGGCAAAATCAATTTACCAGCTTAACAATGGCGGTCTTGGGGGCTATGACGATGGCGATAATATTCTGGAACCCTGTGACCCGCCAAGACGATCCGTCGTCTTCATGGCAGGCTCGGCGCTGGATTTCAACAGCATGACATCCGGAGCAGCGATGGGATCCACCACGCCAGATGCTGGTCCTCCCAAGCCGCTGGCTCAGGTCTTGCTGGAACTGATGGAGGAGTTAACAACCCTGATGGCTACTGAGGTAATAGCCAGAAATCAGGCAAAGCACAATGTCGAAATCACTAGGATTATGGGACTGATGACTCAGGCCCAAGAGGATATCAACATGTTGCATGTTCAGATAAATGTTGAGTCGGAACTTTTGAGGGCGACGGCTCTCCGTTTTAGCTTAGACCAGCATGGTTCAGAGGCGGTTCTTCGGAGGAGGACCCAGGTTGGCCTCCCTATGTAGCTTCAGCCCCGAAACCTCTTCAACACTCCCGGAGTAGGACCGAGTGTGCCGCCGACCATAACTCGGGCTGTGGAGGCCCCACGACAGCCAGACCCGCCCCAGAGGGATCAGACCCCGTTGCGGCACCCTATGACACCACCTGGCCATTATTCTAACCCGGTGGAGAACATGATAGCGGCGGCTGCTAGTCTCAATGCACTCCCCTTTGCCGAAGGGATGTCGTTCGTTGAGGAGGCGCGGAACACCATTGGATTCCTACAGATGGCGGTGGCTCAGCAGGAAAAGTACACATACAGCCAGAGCCGTGTGCACTCCACGGCCATCCCAAGCCATAGCTAGAGCTGGTGCATAGAGTCACCGACGGTTTCCAGCAGCGAGCAAAGACGCGACCCGCCCAATGAAAACTCGCCTCGAATTAATGCTCAGGAGATAGTGGACAGGGGTCGAGCTCGTCGGGGAGCGACTCCGGTGACGGATTACCCGGTAATTCCTGAGCTGGCTCCGATAACTCCTTCCATCTGAGTGGGAGATGGAGTCTCATCTAGGGGCATTGGTGTGCCTTGCCTGATGGCAGCCCTGCGGAATGAGTGTTTGCCCAAGGACTTTAAGGGGCCAGGTAAGGTGCCTAACTATGCGACTGATTTACCCCCCGAGGCTTGGATTGAAAGATATGAGCTCTCCATGGAGATGTTGGAAGTTAGTGAGGCGGTTTGTGCAAAGTACTTCATCATGATGTTAGAAGGACCGGCTCACACGTGGTTAAAGGGTTTGCCTCCAAATACCATTTGTATCTTGGGCCAAGTTGAAGGCACGTTTTATCAAGAACTTCCGAGGCACATGCATGCAACCTATCACAATTGTGGATCTTGACCATTGTGTACAACATAAGGATGATATGGACCAATTGGGTCCGGCGGGTTTTGATGGTTATCCACTCATCTGAGAACATCTCGGCATCTCTGGCGGTTCTGATTTTTGAGAAAAACTATCACTTCTTACCCTTTAAGAAGAAGCTCGGGCGGATGAAGCGTTCTTGTCAAGACATGGGTGAGCTCATGATGGTTCGCACAAAGTATGCAGATTCAGATACTACTAAAGATCCGAGATCGGATGATGAGAAATTGGCTAAGGGTAGGAAGAATAACAATGGCAAGAGTCAACAGCAGAATGGGGTCGGAAATAACAACCCGGGCAAGAGAAAGAACCCAGGCGGCGGGTCAGAACTGGTGGCAAACGCTAGCGCTAGGAACAATCATGCCAAGGGTAATGGTAAGCTACCCTTTAACAAAGGTAAAGCCCCATTTAACTTGGAGGAAACACTTAGTAAGCCTTGCCCAGAGCACAGCACACTCGGCAGTCCAGCCGGTCACGCGCGGAGGGATTGTTAGAATATGCGGGAGTTCTGGAACTACAGCTTTAACCAACATTGTAATAACAGGAATGGGCCATCAAGCGGCTCAGGTCTAGGTGGCTCAAGGACCGGCTGTGGTGGCGGCTCAGGTTCAGGTTATCAGGGGCAAGGCAGTCAAGGTGGTGACCATCAATAGTCTGCCAACGGTGGTCAGCAGCAAAACAAGCAGTCAGGGTATCAGAGTAATCCGAAGCAACTCAGTGGAGGCCAGTATCATGTTTTCACTACGATCCTGGATAAACAGGATAAAAATCTACACAAGAGGGTAGTTAACACGGCAACACTGGCTCTCCTGCAGTATTTGAAGTGGTCAGAGCATCCTATCTCATGAGTAGGGAGGATCACCCGCCACGGTTCGATGATCTAGGGCACTTGGCGCTTGTGGTAGCACCTTAGGTTGGAGGTTATAACTTTGCAAATGTATTGATGGATGGTGGCAATAGCATCAACATCTTGTACTATGACACTTTTCGCCGGATGGAGCTAACTGACAAGGCCCTTAAGCCATCATCAACAATTTTTCAGGGTGTCATGCCAGGCATGTCGGCTTACTCGGTGGGCAAGATTTCCCTAAAGGTGGGATTTGGAGATGACACCAACTAGAGGGTGGAGACTTTGTGGTTTGATGTGGTGAAAATTAAGAGCCCATATCATGCCTTGTTTGGCTGACCGGCTTTTTGCAAAATTTATGGCCAGACCCTATTACGTCAACTTGCAGCTCAAGATGCCGGCTCTCAAGGGGACGATAATGGTACGCGGTGACTGGAAGGTGGCTCTTGAGTGTGAAGAAGGTGACGCTACCTATGCGGAATCAAGCTGTGCTGAGGCGGAACTCAAATTTTACAAAGATAATGTTGACCCGGTAGATATGACTCCGTTGAAGAAACCCAACACAGAGTCAGAGCCGCCCCTAAAATTTGTGGCAGGGAATACAAAGCTGGTGGACTTTGCTCCGGATGACTCGTCGAAGCAATTCACGATTGGGGCTAACATGGTCCCCGGATAAGAAAGCGCGCTCATCGAATTCATTTGTGCGAATCGGGACATCTTTGCAAGGAAACCTTCTGACACGTCGGGTGTATCGAGAGAGTATGGTGCGCACCACGTTAATGTGGATCCCAAGTTTAAACCAATTAAACAGTTCCTCCGTCGCTTCAACGAAGAGCGGCGTAAAGCAATTGGAGAAGAGGTGGCCCGACTCTTGGCAGCAAGGTTCAACATGGAGGTTTTTCACCTGGAGTGGTTGGCAAATCCCTTGCTTGTGCCTAAAAAGAAAGGCATGTGGCGTATGTGTGTGGAATACACAGATCTTAACAAGGCATGTCCAGTTGACCCGTTTGCTCTCCCCCGCATCGACCAAATTATGGATGCAACGACGGGTTGTGAGAATTTATGCTTCCTGGACGCTTATTCATGTTATCATCAGAGCAAGATGGCAGTTAAGGAGCAAGAGAAGACGTCATTATAACACCTTTTGGGTCTTTCTGCTACGAGTCTATGCCTTTTGGGCATAAAAGTGCACAGGAGACTTATCAGCGTTGTGTGCAAAATTGCCTTCATAGTCAGATTGGGTGCAATGTTCATGCTTATGTGGATGATATTGTGGTTAAGTCAAGGAATAAGGAGACTCTGCTTGACAACCTGAAGGAGACGTTTGACAACTTACGGGTCTACAAGATGATGCTTAACCCGACTAGTGTGTTTTTGGTGTTCCTGCAAGCAAGCTTTTCGGTTTCTTAGTCTCAGAGCAAGGTATCAAGGCTAACACGAACAAGGTAAAGGCCATCACTTCTTTGTCTAAACCAGCGAGCGTTAACAATATGCAACGCTTGGCCAGTCGCATTGCCGCTTTAAGCCGCTTCATCAGCCGTCTCGGCGAGAAGGCTATTCCCTTACATCAGATGATGAAAACGATGGATGACTTTGTCTAGAGTAAGGCTATAGACGAGGCGCTTGAGGTGCCCAAGAGACAGTTGGCTGAGCCGCCGGTCTTGGCTGCCCTGGCTGAGAAAGAACCTTTGCTCTTATACGTAGAGGCTAACAACAGGGTAGTCATTGCTACGGTTGTGGTGGAGTGAAGAGAAGTAGTGAAGGAGTATCCAGTCCAGAGGTTGGCTTACTATGTCAGTGAGGTCTTGATAGAATCCAAGCAAAGATACACGCATTGGCAGAAATTGATCTATGGGGTGTTCATGGCAAACTGCAAGCTGAAGCATTATTTCCTTGGACACCAGATCACAGTGGTTAGCTTTGCCCCTTTGGGAGATATCATCCAAAATAGAGAAGCTACTAGTAGGATAACTAAACGGGCACTAGAAGTTGGGACCCTTAACTTAAAGTATGTGCCTCATACAGCTGTCAAGTCTCAAGCCTTGGTAGATTTCATAAATGATTGGACAGAGAGTCAATCGTCCTAGGAGAAGCCGGACAACACGTCTGGATCCAGGAAATTGGAAGGATCGGGGACTGGGGTTGTCTTAACTTCCCCTGGATGTGATAAGTATTGTTATGTGTTAAGGTTAATGTTTCCTTGTACTAACAATGCAGCTATGTATGAAGCTTTGCTGCATGGGCTTCGTGTGGCTAAGGAGATGAATCTGAGCCGGGTGATTTGCCTCGGCGACTCAGACCTCGTGGCTCAGCAAGTTTCAGGCACGTGGGATTCCAAGGACCCACGGATGGCGGCTTATCGTCAGGCGGTGGATATCATCGCTGGCCAATTCAAAGGTTAGAAGGTGGATCATATTTACTGTCGAAATAACGAGGCGGCTGGTGCATTATCAAGGCTGGGCTCTCAGCGTAAGCCGGTGCCGCCTAACGTCTTTATGGACGTGTTGCATCACCCCTCTGTTAAATTACCTTCTGAGGAGGATCTGGCTATACCTGACCCAGAGGGGAAGTTGGTGGTGGCTCTACATGGTATTCCTAACTGGATGTTACCTTATCTGGCGTATCTAACATGCAGTGAGTTACCTGAGGACGAGACCTTGGCGAGGCAGATCGTGAGGTGGTCTAAGTCGTTGACTATCATCAATGGCGAGTTGCATAAATGCAGCGTCAACGGTGTTTTTCAGCGTTGCGTCTCCCCCAAAGAGGGTATGGAGATTCTAAATGAAATACACGATGGCGAGTGCAGTCATCACGCTGTCTCAAAGTCTTTGGTGGCAAAAGCTTTCCGGCATGGTTTCTTCTGGTTGACGGCTCACAAGGATGCAGAGGACTTGGTCACCAAGTGCGATGGATGTCAGAAATTTGGACGACGTGCTCACGTGCTAGCCAAGAATTGCGGATGATTCCAATAACCTGCACGATTGCAATCTGGGGGCTTGATATGGTTGGACCTTTAAAGAGATCTAAAGATAAGAAGACCCACCTTTTGGTGGCGATTGACAAGTTTACCAAGTGGGTCAAGGGAGAGCCGGTTAGCAAGTGTGGTGCGGCCACGGCGGTTCAATTTGTCAAGAAGTTGATTTATCGTTTTGGTTGCACATACAGTATTATCACGAACAATGAAACAAATCTATCCAGGGGGCTATCAAAGCATTTTGTGAAAGTGAATACATCCAGCTTGATGTTTCTACTTTCGCTCATCCTTAGTTCAATGGTCAGGCAGAACGTGCCAATCAAGAGATCTTGAGAGGAATAAAACCCCGACTTATGGTTCCTCTGGAGAGAACGTCGGGTTGTTGGGTACAGGAGTTACCATCATTTCTTTGGAGTTTCCGAACTACCCCCAATAGATCAACATGATACATACCTTTCTTCATGGTTTATGGTCTGGAAGCCGTTCTCCCAAGTGATATTCGTCATGACTAGCCTAGAGTGGCGGCTTACGTTGAAGATGACAGCAAGACGGCATGTCAGGACGCACTGGAGGCATTGGAGGAAAAGCAGGATCTTGCAGCCGCATGATCGGCAATTTACCAAAAGGACCTATGTCGCTACCATAGTTGTAGATTCAAGACTAGGACGTTTCAAGAAGGCGAATTGGTGTTACGACTAATTCAAGATTAAGAAGATATGTATAAGTTATCTCCCCCTTGGGAAGGACATTCCGTGGTCATCAGAAATCTCAATAACGGGTCATATTACCTCATTGATGTACGAGAAAGCGACGAGTCATGTACCTCTAGGCAGGAGACCAACAGGCCGTCGAATATTGCTCTTACGACACATGAGTCATTGACTCTCATCAATGTACATACATCCATCATTTTATCTACCCTTTTCAATATAATAAAGTCGGCATCCCCATAGTTTGGGGCCTCTGCCGTGTTTCGTGCAAAAAGATTGTGCAAAAAAGTTGATACTTCAACAAGGTCATTTGGGGGCTTCCAACCGACCGGGTTTAGCTTTCACACCCTCTTGACCGGCTTTTCAGCTACCACCTGACTAGGTTAAATATGAATGTATGCATGATGCCACTCCGCCAGGTGACCCGCCGAACTCTTACCAGTTAATCTCGACTTAAAGACCATGAGCTAATCAAAGTACTTCATAGTCAATCTTCCCATGTGACCCTGTACTGGTTATGGTTAAAACGGCAGCTTATGTCAAGTGAGGGCCATGTTACGAAAAGTGAGGATAAACTCACCTATTTGATTTAGTCTCTCCGCCTTGTGGCCCGTTCGTACTCTTATTCAGTCAATCTTTTTAAAGACCCTGAGATGTTTAAGGTTAAAACAACGGATTTATGTCATATGAGAGCCGGCTTATGGGTCTGGGGGTACTCATGCCTTGCGGTAGCCTCTCCACTATATGGCTTGTTGTACTCTTAACAGACAATCTTTTTAAAGACCTTGCACTTGTTAAGGTTAAAACTACGAATCTATGCCATGAGAGAGCCAGCATATGAGGATTGGGCGATCATGCCCAAATTTTTTGAAAAAAAGCAAGATTATGAAGAAAGAGAATTAACATCTTTTGGTTGTGCCTTTAAAGCCGCCTTAAAACTGATGGAGAATATATTCTATGTCTTGTTTGCTTTTGCAAGCCTTGTCTTTTATGATAAGCCTCCATGAAGTGTGTAGAAAGATGATCATAGCCAGAAAGAAGGACGGATAAGCAGATAAAGCTATTCAAACTCCAAAACATGCACGATGGCACAACAAAGGCAATCAAGTTTTAGCTACGGCTATTACAAAGATCTTTAAGAGCCCAAAAGTTTGCAAATTTAAAGTTTTTTCATACAATTATAACCCGACGGATCAGCCAAGATGGGTTACCTTCATACAGGGACAAATTGTTTAACTCGCCGCGGGGTCATCCTGCGCCGGGTCTTCGGTCTCTTTGATCTGAAGGTTGTCCACATCCCAGTTGCAGTTTGTTAAGGCTTCAAACTGAGCTTCATCATCAAAGATGGGAGATGGGTCAATGTCAGGAGCAAAGAGGTTCTTACGGCGTGTAAGAATCATGTCTCTGGATTCAAAAGTTGCCCCTCGCACTCGTTTGTTGGTCTCGTCGTAAGCCCCCTGGTATGAAGACAAGTCAATTTCGGTGACGAGTGGAGATGCAAGTACTCGTGAAGCCTTCATGCATTGGGCATAGTCTTCTTGAGTAAATTCTGATCCATCATCCTTTCCTCAAGGGAAGCCATCCATCATCTCTTCAGTAGTAAGGTCAGGAGCGAAGGCCACTGACCAGCTTAACGCGGCCATTGTGCCCTTACGAGCGACTGATCTTTTTAGTTATTCAATTTGCTTTGGGATGGTGGAGAAGACTTCTCTCACCCCCTTGATGAACTTGGGGATACCTTTTTCAGTCAGCATAGACTTGATAGTGCAAAGTGTCCTGCAGTACAGCTATTCCGTCAGAGTACTTATTGCTTTAAGCTTCAACAAGCTGTTAGAGGAAAGCTGGTGGCTTCTCTGTCCTGCAAAGAAAATCAGATGTTGTAAGCCGCATGGAGAGTTTTTTCAGTAAACTAAGGAGTTTTTCTAAATTGACAAAATGCTTACCAAAGATGGCAGCGGCCATCAGAGATATATCACCCTTGAGAGAGGCCAGCTCTTCTATCATAGGCTTTAATTTTATCTCAGCGTCTTCCGTGCCCTTAGTCAAGGCGGCTTGTTCAGTCTTAACGGAATTTTTGAAAGCTTCAAAATCCTCCTTAACTTTTTCAAGCTCTAAGATAGAGAGCCGCCATTTCTCTTCCACCTCAGACCGGGAAATCTATTGTGAAGACAAATTTTCTCTAAGGCTAGTCAGGTCAGACTCGGCCGTGTTCAAAGCTTCCTGCATAGCACAAACAATCTTCATAAGTTCTTTTCCAAGCCGCTAAAGGTGACTCAATTGTTATTCAGAGGTGATGAAGTAACAATATTACAAGTTTCAAGCAGATTGCAAGCAATCTACTCGACACTTGGGGGCTAATGTCTATTGATTACTTAATGACTACAAAATCTGGAAGCCCCGGGTCATCTTCAGGAAGATAAGTGGGCGCTTGGAGGCTACACTTGGCGCTTTTCAATAATAAGTTCTAGCTCATCATTTCCATAATGAACCGGACTTGGAGGCTACACTTGGCGCTTCTAAGCAGTAAAGCTTCGGTTCATCATTTGCATAATGACTCGGACATGGGGGCTGCAGTTGGATCCTATTCTAAATGAAGTATCGGGTCATTATTTGATATAATAACCCGTTACTTGGGGGCTATATGGCAAAATATTCGCAACATATGAAAAGATGAAGACCCGGTCTACTATTTTCAACACTAAACTGGATCTTGGGGGCTACATAAGGATATATGGAAAGGAAAAGTAAAGGAAGTACTTCACATTTTCACTTGATCAATCCGACAAGTTTAGCCTCCATATTCCAGCTTGTGGAGAGATGATTCTGGTAACCAGCATGTAATTCGTGAGGAGTCAGCTTCTCCAAGCTAGGGAACTCAAAATCAATCTTCTCCCTCTCAGGTGAGGGCATCTCATCCTTGTTAACATGTTTTGCTAGCACATGAGAAGGACCTAGAGAATTGTAACCCGTCCCAGTGACGGTGAATTCTTCTTGAGGAGTTACATCTTCAGTTGTTGGTAAAGGACTGGGCGGCTTAGGATTGACTTTCGGAGGAGCCTTTGGAGCCGACATATCAAATTTAGTCGGCTCAGTATGTTGAGGAACGTCCTCAGGG
Organism: Hordeum marinum; assembly: GCA_022496015.1. Taxonomy (NCBI): domain Eukaryota; kingdom Viridiplantae; phylum Streptophyta; class Magnoliopsida; order Poales; family Poaceae; genus Hordeum; species Hordeum marinum. The sequence goes on along the minus strand of CM039675.1, from coordinate 136,968,520 downwards.
GCACCTTTGTTAGCCTCACAAGGCTCAACGTGAGCTTCAAGGGAATCCGGCTTGGGGTTCTCCGGCTCTTGGGTGACAGGAGTGACGGATGACCCGCTCACTTTCCTTCGTTTGGCTTGATACCTATAGGAAAAGATGTCATTTTACAAATAGAATTAAGGATAAAGAGTATTAATATATGCTATGGAGTATATGAGTACATACTCTGGGTTGATTTTAAGAGGAGGCAGCTAAATGGTGGTTGAGTCGCCAGAAGAAGGGGGTGATTCCTGAAAAGTTAAGATTGTGAAAACAAAGGAAGTTACAATACAAGAACAGTACACAGACAACGGATTCAGTCGAAGGAGTACCTCAGTGCGCCATTTCCGAGGAGCCGGATCATTTGTTAAGCCGGCCATGAGATATTCAAAGCCGATGCTCGGGGTTTGGCGTCTAGTTTCATCTTGTTGTTTCTTCAAAACAAAGTAGGGATCCAAGTGAGTGAAAGGTCATGAACGTTTTACCTTCCAAATAGCCTGTTGTATTCTCTTTACTGGTAAAGGTTCTGAGTCAGAGGAGATGGTAATTACCTCTGCAACATCGGTGTGGCTTGTCTCTGCTTCCTCCTTTTAATGATCAGCGTCAATGAGTTGCATAAAGAGGAGACCAAGTGAGTCAAGTTCTACCTCTAACACGTCAAGTTGGAGCAATTCAGCAGCAGATTGTTTCTTCCTGTGACCCGTTGTACCCGTAGTACCTGTCATACGGGTCTTGTTTGTCTTCGCCTTCTTTTTTGGACCGGGGGTAAACTTATTCTTCCAGAAATTGGACTTTGCCTGCATATGATTCAGAGAAGGGTTAGAGAGAGTATGAATCACAAGATTGAGGGGTTACAAACAAACAGTTTATTCAAAGGATCTTTACCTCTAGAGCCGAGTTAAGAATACAAAATGGCTTTAACCCGGTCTAGTTACACGCAGCTTGAGGCTCTCCAAGAAGTGACTTTACGATGGTGTTGAGGTCCTTTTCGTTCAAAGGTGTTCGGTTGAAGCACATCGGATCGCTCGTTTCACCGGAATATTCGCACATCAGCTTGTCACGATGGCTTAGCAGCATGATCCCCTAGTTGACCCAGCAATGGGTCAAGGCGACACCGGTGAGGCCATTAGCCAGCAGGGCTGAAATCTTCAAGAAAGACGGAGCATACTTAATGCATTCTGCAGCGCTCATCCGTTCATGCAGCTCTGTGTTGGTGTAGAGTCGGGTTTGACGACAACCCAGAAGTGGATTCTCCTCGGTCGGAGAGTTGTCCTTGCAATAAAACCAGGTCTGGTTCTAGTGTTTGGGATGACTGGGCAGAACAGCTACAGGGAAAGCTATATCCCTCCGCCTTTGGATTGACACCCCTCCAAGCTCAAGACTCGCCCTGGGTGCTAGTTCAGTATGCCGGTTCAAATAGAAGAAATCCCTAAAGAGGTTCACTATGGGTTCCTCCTACAGGTAAACCTTGCAGAGGACTTGAAATTGACATAAGTTCCAATATCTTGTGGATGAAGCTTGTATAAGTTCAAGGCATCTCGGAAGAATTTGGACCCAGGTGGCAAGAAGCCGCAGAGAAGATGATCTGTGAACACAACTACTTTTCCTTCCAAAGGTATGGGTATGACCTCTTTTCCAAGAGCCCACTAATGAATGATATCATGAGCCGACAGGACTACCATAGTCACGAAGTCCTTTAAGGATGCTTCGATAACCCCGGAGGCAACCCGGCCACACGAAGTGGGGGCTTTGTCCATGGCGGCGGGTTAAACACTATAAGAAAGCGTGAGATCATGGCAGTTCAAGTAAAACTTAGTAGTAAGGGGAGACAAAGCTAAGACAGAAGTTGTGCTCGGAGGGTTAAGATGGTGTTGTAAGCCGCCGACTGTTGTGAGACCAAGGCAAGTAAAAAATGGTTGCTACATGAGCCGACAGTATGATGGCAGGTTAAAGAGACACCTAGCGCTGAAATTTTTCGTGAAATGTTGACAAACAGGTTCTGTTGACAACTACAGCTATGGCAAGATCTACAGGCAAGAATACAATAGGAAATATTCTAAACCTAAATGGGGGGTGGAAGAACATACGGTTCATGTGCAGGGGTCTATCTAGTTTTTTGATCTATGACGAGTGGAGATACATGTTAAACAGAGTTCTATGTCGGAGGCCTGATGTTTGGAGAGCTGAAAGGTATTCTGTCTACTTATCTTCAATTACTACTCCGGCGAGCGGTGGCGAACATAGAGGAACAACAGTAGGCTAATGTGCACCTAAAACGGAGAGAGGAACTAACCTGACGAGCGCAGAGGAGATGGCCAAAACGCTGGAGACTTATGGTCCGATCAGGTTGATGCAACGGCCTGGGTCGATGAAGATGGAGAAGACTAGCGATGGCGGAGGAGCTTGGCTTGGACGAGCACTGGAGGAAGGAGATGAAGAAAAATGGTGGCGGCGTTGTCGGTGTGAAAACCGGCAGATCTCGGGTAGGGGGTCCCGAACTGTGAGACTAGAATCGATCATATCAGGAGACAAAGGGGACACGTACTTACCCAGGTTCGGTCCCTCCTATGGAGGTAATACCCTATGTCCTACTTGATTGTATTGATGATATGGGGGTTACAGAGTTGATCTACCTCGAGATCGAATAGCTAACCCCAGATGAGTTGTTCTATATCTACAACTTAAAACCCTCAGGCTTATATAGACGCCGAGGGTACCTAGGGTTTACACATGGTTAGTTACATGTCGAAGAGATAAACAAGCCTATCTACGGCCGACGACTTGGAGGATACGTCACGGCTCCTTGAGGTCTCCATCCTGTCGATGGTGACCCTGATCATGCAATGCTCACCTTACGGCCCATACAGTTCGGCCCATAAGCAATAGGTCATCTATGTGAGGACCCACTAATCCAGGACTCCCTCAGTATCCCTCGGACAAGCGTTCAACGCTGATACATATCCGGTCAATCTCCTTGTGTCGTCATCTTCGGCTTGTGAGCCGAGTCCCTTAATCCTGCTTGTTCGGCAACCAACCAGTCTTCGGCAAAATTCCAAGCGTCGGGAACGTAGGTCAATTATAATAACCGCCCGTGAACCTCGATTTCTGCGTGTCGTGAGGAGGCGAGTGATCAATGATTTTTACAATCTTACCACTCCGCAACAGAGGCATCACTCATCTAATCAAACAAAATCATGGTTCAGACCACATCCTCTTCCTCCCCATCAGAAAAACTCCAAGCAAAAAAACCTACAAAAACATGGCCAACACCCCAAGCTCCTCCGCGTGCCCCTATGGTTCATGTCCGGGGGACTGGACTAGCTGCTCCGTAGCAGTCCTGCGGATTCGTGATCTAGAACCCAAGGGTATATCCCTCGTTCAGATCTGGCAGCGACCCGCGCAGGGTTGATTTTTTGCAACAACAAAGCTTTCCCCGAGCGTTTCCCCAATCCTCACAGGGGGGACATGTATGCTTCATCCCCTTTCTCCTGCGGGGCCTCGGGTTTCCCATCCATCGTTTCTTAGGGGGCTGCTGAAATTCTATGAGATTCAGCTCCACCACCTTATCCTGGGGTCCATCTTGCACATCTCAGGCTTCGTTGCCCACTGTGAGATGTTCTTAGGCTGGGAGGCGCATTTCGGATTGTGGACAAAATATTTCTGTCTCGTCCCCCGAACTCGGGACAAGATAATTTTGGAGGTCGACAGAGCCAAAGTGTGCCGCATAGCGGGGATGGGGTATCCGGTGGGCACTCCGAAGGAATCCAAAGAGTGGACGTCGGAATTGTTTTATTTTGAAGACGTCCCCTTGTTCGAGCCAGCTCGGTGAATACTACAACTCCCCCTTGAAGAAAAGATACAACTGGTGGTCAAGGAGTCCAACCCAGGAAGAAAGCGTCGAAGTGCAACACCTAGCGGCTCACGTGCGAATGCTTGTCCACCATCAACTAACCATGATCGATGTCATGGACGTTGCCATCTCCCGATGCGGCAACCCCTCCAACAGAGGGTGCACCCCTTGTGGCACTATAATGGGACAAGCGACACCACTCGTTCCCGAAGAATAGGGCCCGCCAACCAGGCGGCATTGGCCACCGCCCTTGCCGACCTGTATAAAGGGTAGCAAGAGGACTTTATTCGGCGGGAAACCAAAGAAGTATACTCATCCCACAATCCTATCGAATGGGTAAGCCATTTTCCCTCTAGAAACATAGTTCTGAGTTTTCATTATGTACTTCGTTTAACCAAAGTCTTCCGTGAATAGGAATGGAGGAAATTCACCGAGACTGTAAACTATTTGGCTCCTCGGCCCGAAAGCTATGAACACGATGATGATCCGGGTTTCCATGAGGACCCGGATCTTCTAATTGATTTTGAAGACGGAGTCTATTATCAGGTTGGCCTCGACCAGTCCCCGGTGGCTATCATAGTCGATTATCCTAGGTCATTCTCCATCCCTGCCACAGAAAAGAAGAAGAGATCGTCCCGTAAGAGGCAAACGGCCAACAGCGCCCTAAAAGCGTCAGCTCTGACTCCCAAGCACCGTCCATATGCGCGCCATGCGCCGACAACTGAGAGTGTGGCCAAATGGGAAGTCCACACGGATTCTATCAAAGAGCCAGCTATGAGGATGAATCAGCCTGCCGCTCAACCCAAAGGTACATTGTTCGGTTATCCGCTGATTATCATAATCAATAGAGCCTTACGGCAATTTATTTTATTGAAATTCTTAGGCAAAATGCCTAGTCTTCTCCTGTTGAAGAGGTCATCGGGGTGTCCGGTGAACCCTAAAATTCCAGAGCCACGGCTCATGCCGGTCCTGCTACCGGAGGCCCCATGGCCAATCCTGTACCTATCGATTCTGGTGATGGTGTATCCGTTACCAAATCGGAAGTGGGAAGTGCCATGAATCATCGGCGACGATGGGAGGCTATGCGTCACCCAATATTTTCCGAACAAGAGTTCGCCGCCCTTCAATCGGCGGATGCGCACATTGGTGCTGCCCGAGCCGGGTTCGGCAAAGCTATGAAATTGATATCAGCCAGCATGCAGGTAAGTGATCAGTTTTTATAGACTCCGAACACTCATGTAAATCCAGTATTCCCCGAGCCTTAAGTCGGTTCAGGACAACAAAATTAAGGGTCTTTAACACTGTTGTGCTGCAGGCTTCGAAACAACAGAACGTGCAACTAGCCAAGGAGCTAAATGAGAGCCAATCACATGTTCAAGCTATGAAGGTGGAGCTAGATCAAGTAAAGAGCTTCACCCGGGAGGCCGATGGTGAGTATACCGGTAATGTTTATTTCTAGGAAATTTCTATGCTGACTCAAAGATTCTATTTAGCAGCCAAATCCATAGGGCATATGCAAATAGAGCTGGATGAAACCCGAGAAGCTCAAGGTACGTTGAGTCCCAGCATAAGGCTGGGTTTGGTGTTATGAACCATCTACAAGCGGAGCAGAAAAAACAGGCCATAGAAATTGAGAGTATAAATGCTCAATTGGCCCAGGCCCAAGAAGAAAATCAGAAACTTCAAAGGGGCATGTTCGGTAAGTATGATCCGAACATTAGTAAGTGCTTCGTATAAAGGAAGTACGATAAGAATGTCTTTCCCTCATGTATAGGACTTTTGTCCAGGGAACCTGAAGAAGAGTTCGGATCCTTCCAAGGGAACCTTCTAAAGGAGTTGTCCGTCATCCATGAGCATGCTCAGAAACCAATGAAAGGCATGGTAAAAGTGCTATGGCATGAAAGGCATGATGAATACTTATAACGTAAAAACGTTGGCTTCAAGAAGAAGCCCCAGGTGATGTGTTCGGATTTAACACATTATAGTGTATGCCAAAAGACTTAGTACAAGATTGGTTTGACCAAACATAGGAAAATAAATCAATCCTATCAAATAGAAAAATGGGAAGGGAAGAAAAAGGAAAAGGAAAAATGATAAAAAAAGAAATGTATTGGAGAATTGGACGACACCTGTTTATCCATAGAAGCACCAAACACGAGCTGCGTTCCATGGGTTTGGTTCAAGGCAATTGTCCGATGGGCTCCGGAGACGATAGGCTCCTACCGCGAGTACTTCGTCGATGATGAAGGGGCCCTCCCAATTGGGGTTGAGTTTATGCTTTTGCTTCTTCGGGAGTCATAGGATGCCTTCTCCTACATTGTATGCTTTTGACCTGATCTCCCTACTCTGGTAGCATCGTGCTTGCTACTGGTAAAACGTAGAGTGAGCCCGAGCTATTTCGTGCTCTCCTTCTAAGGCGTCTAGGTCATCCTGCCGATCTAACTCGGCCTCCTCTTCTTCGTACACGCACACTCTTGGTGCGTCGTGAATCATGTCATAGGGGAGGACTGCCTCAGCCCATAGACCATGAAGAACAGTATGTAACCCGTCGATCTATTCGGTGTGGTGTGCAGGCCCCATAAAACAGAGTTGAGCTCCTCCACCCAATGGCAGTCGGATTCATGAAGAGATCGGACCAAACATGGCTTAATGCCGCTCATAATGAGACCATTTTCTCGTTTGACTTGTCCATTGATTTGCGAATGATAGACAGATGCATAATCTAGCTTAATGCCCATTTTTGCGCACCAGTACTTAACCTCTTAGGTCGTGAAATTGGATCCATTGTCCGTTATTATACTATGAGGGACACCGTAACGGTGTATCATGCCGGAGATAAAGTTGATCACTGGCCCGGACTTGGCCGATTTGACGTGTTTTGCCTCTATCCATTTAGTGAACTTATCAACCATGACTAGCAGGTATTTGTTCTTCTTGGTACCTCCTTTAGAATTCTAACCATGTCCAGCCTCCAGACCGCGGAAGGCCAAGTGATCAGAATAGTCTGAAGAGCTGTTGGGGGCATGTGACTTTGATTTGTGAAGAGTTGACATCCTATGCAATGTTTGACAAGTGACTCAGCGTCCGTTCGAGCTGTAGGCCAATAGAAACTGGCTCGTCTTTGCTAACTAAGGCTCTCGCAATAGCATGGTGCCGCCCTGTTGGAAATATGCCCTATAGGCAATAATAAATTAGTTATTATCATATTTCCTTGTTCATGATAATCGTTTATTATCCATGCTATAATTGTATTGATCGAAGACTTAGATGCATGTGTGGATACATAGACAAAACCATGTCCCTAGTATGCCTCTAATAGACTAGCTCATTGACCAAAAGATGGTTAAGGTTTCCTAGCCTTGGACATGAGATGTCATTTGATAACGGGGTCACATCATTAGGAGAATGATGTGATGGATAAGACCCAAACTACAAACATAGCATATGATCGTGTCAGTTTATTGCTGATGTTTTCTGCATGTCAAGTATATGTTCCTATGACCATGAGATCATGCAACTCACGGATATCGGAGGAGTGCCTTGTGTGTATCAAATGTCACAACGTAACTAGGTGACTATAAAGGTGCTCTACAGGTATCTTCGATGGTGTCTGTTGAGTTGGCATGGATCAAGACTGGGATTTGTTACTCCGTGTGACGGAGAGGTATCTCGGGGCCCACTCGGTAATGCAACATCACAATAAGCCTTAGAAGCAATGTGACTAATTGTTAGTTGCGGGATCTTGTATTACGGAACGAGTAAAGAGACTTGCCGGTAACGAGGTTGAACTAGGTATGGAGATACCGACGATCGAATCTCGGGCAAGTAACATACCGAAGAACAAAGGGAACGTTATACGGGATTAACTAAATCCTTGACATAGAGGTTCGACCGATAAAGATCTTCGTAGAATATGTAGGAACCAATGTGGATGTCCAGGTCCCTCCATTGGTTATTGACCGTAGAGGTGTCTCGGTCATGTATACATAGTTCTCGAACCCACAGGGTCTACACACTTAAGGTTCGGTGACGTTTCGGTAGTGTAGTGTTATGTATGGTGGTGACCGAAGTTTGTTCAGAGTCCCGGATGAGATCCCAGATGTCATGAGGAGCTCCGGAATGGTCCGGAGGTAAAGATTCATATATAGGAAGTCCCAGTTTGGTTTCCGGAAAAGTTTCGGGCTCATCGGTAGTGTACCAGGAGTGCCGGTAGTGTACCGGGAGTGCCGGTGGTGTACCGGGAGGCCTCCGGGAGGGGTATTTCGACTCCAAGAGGTCCATGGGTTGTGGGAGAATAATAACCATCCCTTAGTGGGCTGGGAAAACAGCCACAAAGGCCCATGGCGCAGGAGAGAAAGTCCTAAAGCAAAAAGTGGAAAATCAGCCAATAGGAGGCAATCCTACTCCAACTAGGATTGGAAGTGAAGTAGGATTGCTTCCCACCTCCTATTTCGGCCGACCCAAAGGCCTTGTATGCCTCTCCTCTCCTCTCCTCCTATATATACTAGTGGATTGGGTGGTTTTTGGACAGAATTTCCGGCCATGTGCTACCCGTTCCACCGGTGCATAGTTTCTCCTCTAGATCGGTTTTCTGCAGCGCTTAGGCGAAGCCCTGCCGGAATCACTCCACCACCATCACCGGAGCGCCGTCACGCTGCTGGTGAACTCTCTCTCCTCTCCACCTCCTCTTGCTAGATCAAGACGGTGGAGATCGTCATCAAGCTGCACGTGTGCTGAACGCGGAGGTGCCGTCCGTTCGGCGCTAGATCGGAAGGACCGTGATCGAGATCGCGAGACGGTTCGTGATGTGATCACGGAACGGATCGTGATGAGTTCGCAGGACAGATCATGGTCAAGATCGTGAGACAGATCATGATGAGTTCGCGGGATGGATCATGATGTGTTTGCGGGACGGTTCGTGATTGGATCGCGGGACGCTCGGCGATTTGGATCGCGAAGAAGTTCGACTACACCAACCGCGTTTCTTAACGCTTCCCGCTTAGCGATCTACAAGGGTACGTAGATCCACTCTCCCTCTCGTAGATGCTCATCACCATGGATGGGTTTGCGTGTGCGTAGGAAAATTTTTGTTTCCCATGCGACGTTCCCCAACAGTGGCATCATGAGCTAGGTTGATGGTTCGATGAGATGTCGAGTAGAACACAAAAGGTTTGTGGGCGTTGATGCTTAGATTGCTTCCTCCCTTGGTCGGATTTTGGTTCGGCGGGTTTGTGAGATGAAGCGGCCTGGACCAACATTACTCATACGCTTACGAGAGACCGGTTCCCTCGATGCAACTTGTTGCCTAGATGGCTTGCGGGTGACAGTTTCTCTCACTTTAGTTGGATCGGATCCGACAAAGGCGGTCCTTGAGAAGGTTGAAAAGAAATCTATGTATCAGCGTTGTGGTTTATGCGTAGGTGAGAATCTTTCTTGCTAGATACCCGTAGCAGCCACGTAAAACATGCAACAACAATTAGAGGACGTGTAACTTGTTTTTGCAGGGTATGTTGTGATGTGATATGGCCAATTACATGATGAGATATATGTGATGTATGAGATGATCATGTGATGTATAGAATTTCACGACTTGCATGTCGTTGAGTACGGCAACCGGCAGGAGCCATAGGGTTGTCTTTAATTATTGTATGACCTGCGTGTCAATCATTAAGCGCTATGTAATGCTTTACTTTATCGCTAAGCGGTAGCAATAGAAGTAGAAGCAGGGCTGGCGCCACAACCCCAATGGCAACACATTGATGGAGATCATGGTGTTGTGTCGGTGACGATGGAGATCATGCCGGTGTTTCGAAGATGGAGATCTTAAACACAAGTTCATGGCCATATCATGTCACTTATGAAATGCATGAGATGTTAATCCTTTTATGCACCTTGTTTTGCTTAGTACGGCGGTAGCATTATAAGGTGATCCCTCACTTGAATTTCAAGATGAACTATGTTCTCCCCGAGTGTGCACCGTTGCGAAAGTTCGTCGTGTTGAGACACCACGTGATGATCGGGTGTGATAGACTCTACGTTCACATACAACGGGTGCAAGCCAGATTTGCACGCGCAGAACACTCGGGTGAAACTTGACGAGCCTAGCATGTACAGACATGGCCTCGGAACACAAGAGACCGAAAGGTCGAGCATGATTCATATAGTGGATATGATCAACATAATGATGTTCACCATTGAAGCCACCTTAACTCACGTGATGATCGGACTTGAGTTGGTGAATTTGGATCATGTATCACTCGAATGACCCGAGGGATGTCAATTTGAGTGGGAGTTCTTAAGTAATATGATTAATTGAACTCATTATCATGAACATAGTAAATAGTGTCTTTGCAAATTATGTTGTAGATTACTAGCTCGCGCTGTAGCTCCCTTAAATTTTTATATGTTCCTCGAGAAATAGAGTTGAAAGATGTTGGTAGCAATATTGCGGACTGGGTCCGTGATCTGAGGATTGTCCTCATTGCTGCACAGAAGGCTTATGTCCTTAATGCACCGCTCGGTGCGCCACCCCCTCTAGCGTCGTCTATAGATGTTGTGAACATCTGACAGGCACGTTTCGATGACTACTTGATAGTTTAGTGCGTCATGCATTACGGCTTAGAATTGAGGTTCCGAAACGTTTGAACGTCATGGAACATATGAGATGTTCTAGGAGCAGAGATTGTGATCTCAGGCTCGTGCCTGTGTTGCGAGATATGAGATCTCCAACAAGATTCTTTGCCTGTAAGATGAAGGAGAATAGCTCAAATGTTCAGCATGTACTCAGATTGTCTGGGTACTACAATCGCTTGAATCAAGTGGGAGTTGATCTTCCAGATAAGATAGTGATTGATAGAGTTCTCCAAGTCACTGTCACTAAAGCTACTAGAACTTAGTGATGAACTATAATACACCAGGGAAACAAATGTTGATCCCTGAGCTGTTCGCGATGTTTGACACCGCGAAGGTAGAAATCAAGAAGGAGCGTCAAGTCTTGATGGTTAATCAAACCACTAGTTTCGAGAAGGGCAAGAGCAAGGAGGGAAACTTCATGGATAGCAAGTCAGTTGCTGCTCCAGTGAAGCAACCCAAAGTTGAACTCAAACCCGAGACTAAGTGCTTCTGTTATGAGGTGAGTGGTCGCTGAAGCGGAACAACCCTAGATACTTGGTAGATAAGAAGGCTGGCAACATTGATAGAAGTATATTTGATATACGAGTTATTAATGTGTACCTTGCTAGTACTCTTAGTAGCACCTGGGTATTGGATACCGGTTCGGTTGCTAAATGTTAGTAACTCGAAATAAAAGCTACGGAATAAACGGAGAACTAGCTAAGGGTGAGGTGATGATATGTGTTGGAAGTGTTTCCAAGGTTGATGTGATCAACATCACACGCTCTCTCTACCTTCAGGATTAGTGACGAACCTAAATAAATTTTATTTGGTGTTTTGCGTTGAGCATGAACATGATTAGAATATATTTATTGCAATACAGTAATTCATTTAAGTTAGAGAATAATGGTTATTCTGTTTACATGAATAATACCTTCAATGGTCATGCAACCAGTGAGAATGGTTTGTTGAAATCTTGATCGTAGTAGTACACATGTTCATAACATTGATGTCAAAAGATACAAAGTTAATAATGATAGTACCACATACTTGTGGCACTGCCGCTAAATGTCATATTGGTATAAAGCGCATGTAGAAACTCCATGCTGATGGTTATTTGGACTCATTCGATTTCGAATCGGTTGAGACATGCGAACCATGCCTCTTGGGCAAGATGACTAAAGGACCCCGTTGGATGGAGCGGGCAAGTGATTCATTGGAAATGATACATGTTGATGTATGCAATCTAGTGAGTCTTGTAGCGTGCAGTGGATATCGTTATTTTCTTACCTTCACTGATGATTTGAGTAGATATAGTGTATATTTACTTAATGAAACACAAGTCTGAATCGTTTGAAAGGTTCAAGCAAATTCAGAGTGAAGTTTAAAGATCATCGTGACAAGAAGATAAAAATGACCGCGATATGATCGTGGAGGTGAATATCTGGGTTACGAGTTTGGCATACAACTTAAGACAATGTGAAATTTGTTTCACAACTAACGCCACCTGGAACACCATGGTGTGATGGTGTGTCCGAACATCATAGTCATGCTCTATTGATATAGTGCATACTGTGATGTCTCTTATCGTTTTACTACTATAATGTTTGGGGTTATGCATTAGAGACAACTACATTCACTTTAAATAGGGCATCATCTAAATTTGTTGAGATGACACCGTGTGAATTATGGTTTGATAGAAACCTAAGTTGTCATTTCTTAATATTTGGGGCTGTGACACTTGTGTGGAAAATGTTTTCACCTAATGAGGTCGAACCCAAGGCGGACAAATGCATCTTCATATAATACCCTAAGATCAGTTGGGTGAACCTTCAATCTCAGATCCTAGTGCAAAGTGTTTGTTGCTTAAACGGATCCTTTCTCGAGGAAATGTTTCTCTCGAAAGAATTGAGTGGGAGGAAGATAGAACTTGATGACGTTGTTAAACCTTTGTTCAACCAGAGAGTAGCGCAGCGCAAAAAGATGTTTCTGTGAAGCCTACGTTAGTTGAAGAGGAAGTTAATGATGATGATCATGAAGCTTCAGGATCAAGTTACTATCGAACTTCGTAGGTCGACAAGGATGTGTACTACTCCTAAGTGGTACGACAACTCTGTCTTGGAGATCATGTTGTTGGACAACGATGAACCTACGAGCTTTGGAGAAGCGATGATGGGCCCGGATTCCGACAAATGGTTAGAGGCCAAGAAATCCAAGATAGGATCCATGTATGAAAACCAAGTATAGACTTTGGTAGACTTGCTCGTTAGACGGCAGGTCGTTGAGTACAAATGGACCTTTAAAATGAAGACAGACACTGATGGTGAATGTCACTATTTGTAAAGCTCGACTTGTTGCAAAGATGTTTGTGACAAGTTCAAGGAGTTGACTACGATGAGACTTTCTCACTCGTAGTGGTGCTAAAGTCTGTTGGAATTATGTTAGCAGTTGCTGTGTTTTCAATTATGAAATCTGGCAGATGGATGTCAAAACATCGTTTCCTTAACGGTTTACTTGAGGAAAGGTTGTATGTGATACAACCAGAAGGTTTTATCAGGCCTAAGGATGCTAAAAGGTGTGCAAGCTTCGATGATCCTTCCATGGACTGAAGCAAGCATCTCGGAGTTGGAATATACGCTTTGATGAGGTGATCAAAGTTTTGATGTTTATACAAAGTTTACGAGAAACTTGTATTTGCAATAAAGTGAGTGGGAGCACTATAGAATTTATGATAAGTATATGTGGATGACATATTGTTGATCAGAAATAATGTAGAGTTTCTGGAAAGCATAAAACGGTCATTTGGAAAGTGATTTTCAAAGGAAGACCTGGATGAAGCTACCTAATTGTTGAGCATCAAAATCTATGGAGATAGATCAAGATGCTCGATGAGACTTTCAATGAGTGCATACCTTGACAAGATTTTGAAAGAGTTCAAAATGGATCAGTCAGAGAAAGAGTGCTCGCCTGATTTGTAAGGTCTGAAAGTTGAGTGAGACTCCAAGCTCGACAACGGCAGAAGAAAGAGAAAGGACGAACGTCGTCCCCTATGCCTTAGCCATAGGCTCTATATTATGCCATGCTGTGTACCACACCTGTGTGTGCCTTGCCATGAGTCTGTCAAGGGGTACAAGAGTGGTCCGGGAGTGGATCACTGGATAGCGGTCGGAATTATCTTTAGTAACCAGAGGACTAAGGAAATGTTTCTCGATTATAGAGGTGATAAAGAGTTCGTCGTAAGGAGTTACGTACGTTACAAGCTTTAACACTAATCCGAATGACTCATAGTAGCAATCTGGATACGTATAGTGGAGCAGCCATTTGGAATGGTACCGAGCAGAGTGTGGTAGCAGTGTTTACAGTTTGACATAGGTATTTGCAAAGTGCACACGGATCTGAATGTTACAGACCCATTGACTATAAGACCTCTCTCACATGCAAAGCATGATCGAGCCTAGAACTCGTTGGGTGTTAGATTCATTACAATGCGAATCACATGGTGATGTGAACTAGATTATTGACTCTAGTGCAAGTGGGAGACTGTTGGAAATATGCCCTATAGGCAATAATATATTAGTTCTTATCATATTTCCTTGTTCATGATAATCGTTTATTATCCATGCTATAATTGTATTGATCGGAGACTTAGATGCATGTGTGGATACATAGACAAAACCATGTCCCTAGTATGCCTCTAATAGACTAGCTCGTTGATCAAAAGATGGTTAAGGTTTCCTAGCCATGGACATGAGATGTCATTTGATAACGGGGTCACAACATTAGGAGAATGATGTGATGGATAAGACCCAAACTACAAACATAGCATATGATCGTGTCAGTTTATTGCTGATGTTTTCTGCATGTCAAGTATATGTTCCTATGACCATGAGATCATGCAACTCACGGATATCGGAGGAGTGCCTTGTGTGTATGAAACGTCGCAACATAACTGGGTGACTATAAAGGTGCTCTACAGGTATCTCCGATGCTGTCTGTTGAGTTGGCATGGATTGAGACTGGGATTTGTTACTCCGTGTGACGGAGAGGTATCTCAGGGCCCACTCGGTAATGCAACATCACACTAAGCCTTGCAAGCAATGTGACTAATTGTTAGTTGCGGGATCTTGTATTACGGAACGAGTAAAGAGACTTGCCGGTAACGAGGTTGAACTAGGTATGGAGATACCGACGATCGAATCTCGGGCAAGTAACATACCGAAGAACAAAGGGAATGTTATACGGGATTAACTAAATCCTTGACATAGAGGTTCGACCGATAAAGATATTCGTAGAATATGTAGGAACCAATGTGGACGTCCAGGTCCCGCCATTGGTTATTGACCGTATAGGTGTCTCGGTCATGTCTACATAGTTCTCGAACCCGCAGGGTCTGCACACTTAAGGTTCGGTGACGTTTCGGTAGTGTAGGGTTATGTATGGTGGTGACCGAAGTTTGTTCGGAGTCCCGGATGAGATTCCGGATGTCTTGAGGAGCTCCGGAATGGTCCGGAGGTAAAGATTCATATATAGGAAGTCCCAGTTTGGTTTCCGGAAAAGTTTCGGGCTCATCGGTAGTGTACCAGGAGTGCCGGTAGTGTACCGGGAGTGCCGGTAGTGTACCGGGAGGCCTCCGGGAGGGATATTTCGACCCCAAGAGGTCCATGGGATGTGGGAGAATAATAACCAGCCCTTAGTGAGCTGGGAAAACAGCCACAAAGGCCCATGGCGCAGGAGAGAAAGTCCTAAAGAAAAAAGTGGAAAATCAGCCAATAGGAGGCAATCCTACTCCAACTAGGATTGGAGGTGAAGTAGGATTGCTTCCCACCTCCTATTTCGGCCGACCCAAAGGCCTTGGATGCCTCTCCTCTCCTATCCTCCTATATATACTAGTGTATTGGGTGGTTTTTGGACAGAATTTCCGGCCATGTGCTACCCGTTCCACCGGTGCATAGTTTCTCCTCTAGATCGGTTTTCTGCAGCGCTTAGGCGAAGCCCTGCCGGAATCACTCCACCATCACCGGAGCGCCGTCATGCTGCCGGTGAACTCTCTCTCCTCTCCACCTCCTCTTGCTGGATCGACGGTGGAGATCGTCATCAAGCTGCACGTGTGCTGAACGCGGAGGTGCCGTCCGTTCGGCGCTAGATCGGAAGGACCGTGATCGAGATCGCGAGACGGTTCGTGATGTGATCACAGAACGGATCGTGATGAGTTCGCGGGACAGATCGTGATCAAGATCGTGAGACGGATCGTGATGAGTTCGCGGGACAGATCGTGATCAAGATCGTGAGACGGATCGTGATGAGTTCGCGGGACGGATCATGATGTGTTCGCGGGACGGTTCGTGATTGGATCGCGGGACGCTCGGCGATTTGGATCGCGAAGAAGTTCGACTACACCAACCGCGTTTCTTAACACTTCCCGCTTAGCGATCTACAAGGGTACGTAGATCCACTCTCCCTCTCGTAGATTCTCATCACCATGGATAGGTTTGCGTGTGCGTAGGAAAATTTTTGTTTCCCATGCGACGTTCCCCAACACGCCCATGCCTGCATGAACTTCAGCTAGGAGCTCCTGTCCTTCTTCCTCGGATATGCACCACTGTAATATTCCGTTGGTGCTTTTCTTGTATAACTCACCCTCGTGTACTTTGTAGGATTTGGATTGCCGAACTATGCACTGTGCCTCTGTCTAGTCTTCGGGGAATTCCTTGTGGAGAAGGTAAGCGAGGAAGGGCTCTGTCCACAGTGCGATTACTGCCATTACCTCATGATCCGAAGGCGTTTCATCCATGACGGAGCCGCTGATGATTTGATCGTCGTGCTCGTTTATAGGGGGAACAACGTCATCCGCCGTATTTAGATAGACACCCTTGTCCTCATCATGCCACACCTTGGATGTCTTGAAGAGCCGCTCCAGAAAGTTGTTTCTCGGGACAGGGTCGCGTTTCACTCCCATACGAGCCAACACGTTGGCAGCTTGGTTGTTGTCGCGAGCGACGTGGTGAAATTCCAACCCTTTGAAGCGAGCAGATATTTTTAGGATGACATTTCTATATGCCGCCATTTCAGGTTTTTGGCATCGAATTCGCCATTAATTTGGGAGATGTCCAAATTGGAGTCTCCCCGTACCTCCCGCCGTCGTCTGCCCATTGATACTGCCACCCGAAGACCATGAAGGAGAGCTTCATATTCGGCTGCATTGTTAGAGTCGGTATACATGATTTGCAACACGTATCGCACGTTGTTGCCCATGGGGGATGTGAGGATAACTCCAGACCCCAGTCTGGCCAATGTTTTGGATCCATAAAAGTACATTGTCCAATGGGAGTATGCTCTATATTCCTTGGGGAGCTCGACCTCTCTCCATTTAGCCAGGAAATCTGCTAATACTTGAGATTTTATGGCACGGCGTGGCTTATAGGTTATTTCAAATGGAAGGAGCTCAATGACCCACTTGGCTATGCGGCCGGGGCGTCCCTGTTGTTGATTATATCGTTCAGGGGGACTTCGGATGCCATTGTTACCGCACACTCTTGGTAGTAGTGTCTGAGTTTCCTTGATGCCATAACCACTTTGTAGGCTATCTTTTGGTAGTGCGGATATCTAGACTTGCACTGCGTTAGCACTTCTGACACGTAGTAGACCGGTTTTTGAGTACTAAATTTGTGTCCTTCCTCATCTCGTTCAACAACGAGCACCACGCTGACCACTTGGTTGGTGGCCGAAATGTATAACAACATGCGCTCACCGGCGCCTCGTGCTGTGAGTATGGGATTGGATGCCAGTAATGCTTTAATTTCTTCTAGCGTAGCTGCTGCTTTGTTGGTCCACTCGAAGTTGTTGGTCTGGTTCACCAGCTTAGATTGCGGTAAAGCTTTCTCTCAAAGGCGGGAGACAAAGCAGCTCAGCACCGCTACACACCCAGCTAGCCTCTGGACATGCTTCAGCTCTATGGGAATTGCAAGTTCCGATAGGGCACAGATCTTAGCTGGATTCGCCTCTGTCCCTCTATGGGAGATAATGAATCCAAGCAGCTTACCAGAAGGAACTCTGAATACACATTTTTTCGGATTGAGTCATATGTCATACTCGCGTAAACTGGCAAAGGTTTGTCGTAGGTCGTCGATCAGCTGGCTGACGGGCTTGGTATTAACTACCACGTCGTCCACGTACGCCTCAACTATCTTACTGACCTGAGTCACGAGACACATCTGGATCATGCCCTGGTATGTGGCCCCAGCGTTTTTTAGCCCGAAAGGCATCATGTTAAAGCAGAATGGCCCGTAAGGGGAGATGAATGCGGTTGCCGCTTGATCGGATTCCTTCATTTTCATTTGATGGTATCCGGAGTAAGCCTCAAGGAAACACAACAAATCGTGTCCCGGTGTGGCATCGATGATCTGGTGTATGCGTCGTAAGGGGAAAGGGTCCTTAGGCCAGGCCTTGTTGAGGTCTTTGAAATCGACACAGAGCCGCGAGGACTTGCCTTTCTTTGGTACCATCACTAGATTTGCCAACTAGTCGGGGTGCTTGATCTCCTGAATAAAACCGGCCTCTAACAGTTTAGATAATTCTTCCCCCATAGCTTGTCGTTTGGCTTTGGAGAAGTGATGTAGAGTTTGTTTAATGGGCTTAAAGCCTACTATAATGTTCAGACTGTGCTCGGCAAGCCGTCGTGGGACTCCGAGCATATCAGAAGGATGACAGCCAAAAATGTCCCAATTTTCTCGAAGAAAAATCCACAGTGCCTCATCAAAGAGGGGATCGAGCTGGGCTCCGATGGATGTTGTCTTATTTGGGTCCGTTGGATGTACTTGCAACTTGATGATTTACACTATGGGTTTGAAGGACGTGGACTTGGGCCTTTTGCTAAGGATCACGTCATCCTTGTTAACTGTTGACCGTAGTGCGGTCAGTTCTTCTCGAGCGAAAGTCTCCGCTAATGCCTCCAGGGCGAGTGCTTCCGTTTTGTTTTCAGCCCGAAGGGCTATGTTCGAATCATCAGAGATTGTGATCACTCCATTTCATCCTGACATTATAAGTTCCATGTACCTCTTGGGGATATAACCGCGTAGTGAGACCCGCCTAGGTGGGGCCGGGTCATACCAGGCGGCTCATGGGCCAGACCAAGGATGGGCCTCGAGACATAAGCCTAGACGTATGGAGGCTTACCAAGATGGGCCAAGGCGAGGCCCATACAAGGAAGGCATGAAGACCCGGGCGGATAAGCCACCCAGAGACGGCTTGCTCAGGAAGGCAAGATGACATAGAGATAGAGTCGGACATGTTGTAAGAGTCGGTATGAGACTTGTGTAACCCGTGGTCTTGACCTCCTTTATAAGGGCGAAACCCAGGGCGACTTAGACGGAAACCAACTAATCAATAACTAGGTAAAGCGAATCCGCTCCCTTGTAATCGATACTCCAATCAATACAACACATGCAGGACGTAGGCTTTTACCTCTTCTTGAGGGGCCGAACCTGGGTAAGCTCGTGTTCTTCGTCCCAACCAACCCCTTTGAGTCCATCACCTTAGCGATGGCCTCGAATCTAAGTCCTCGGACATCTGCCGTGACAAAACCACGACAGTTGGCACCCGCCGTGGGGCTAGCGCTCGGTGGTGTTGAGTTCTCAAAGGGCTCTCTTCCAGGGATCGAGGGATACGTGATCGGAAGGATGACCAAAAGTCGCCGCGGCCGGCTCTACATTGACGCCGCCAACTAGGGTCCTGAGGCCGACTCTGTGGAGTATGGGTTTCGGGTTCCCTTCGGCGGAATCCACGTCTTCATCGACAAGCTCGACGAATCTACACCCATGCCGGACGTCTGCACCGACATCGTCGAGCCGGCTCGGCGCGTGCAACCCGCCCGTGCTAACTCGGACATGAAGCATGTCTTCGTTGGCTTCGTTCAAGGTATGGATCTTGAGGCTTCTATGTCGCAGGAGACTCTCATCTGTTCAAAGGATAGATCTTCGAGTGGAGAGGCAGAATCAATCTACCAACTTCACGATGGCGGGCTCGGGGACTACGACGAGCTTTACCCTAAGTCAGAGTGGTCTGAGACGGATGATCATGGGTTGTCGAATCATGTGGGTGTGTTCATGGCGGGAATAGAGTTGGGCCCAAGCAATGCAGCCGCCGGGGTGGCAGACATGGGGATGACCCGTCGCCAGCTCAGGTTCTTCTGGATCTGATGAATGAGTTCACAACACTGATGGCGACTGAAGTCACGCCTGAGAATCAAGCCGCCCGGAACCTTAACATCACAAGACTGAAAGACTAGATGGCAGAAGTCCAAGAGGGGATCGGCGAGTCAAAGGCTTAGATGGACGCGGAGGCAGAGCGCCTTAAGACGGATGCTTTTCGCCTTGAGCTAGAACAACAGTCGGCGGCCGTGGTGCGGCGGATGAGGCATCAATCCCGCCTGCTAGATCAATATGAGGCCAGGATTCTTTTTAACACGCCGAGAACGGGTCGGACAACGGAAGCCCTTGGAAGTCGGTCGGCGGCTCAGCAGCAGCTTAACCCGCCCCGACGGAACCAAACCTCACCAATGGCTTTTCCAATGCCGGCGGGTCACTACTCAAACCCGGCAGAGAACATGGTGGCAGCGGCAACCTGGCTTGGAACAATCCCTATTGGGTACCTACAAACAGCGATGGCCTAGCAAGAGAAGTATACCTATAGCCGGAGTCGCGTGCATTCAACCCCCATCCCCAGCCGCAACTTCAGCCGGCGCTATGAGCACCGGCGGTTTCTAGCAGTGATCGGCACCAGGGCCCGCCGCGAGATGACCGGGCAGCTTTGGATGCCCAGGCGCTCGCAGATCGGGCGAGGGCACAACGTGAGGCGGCGGCTCTGGCAGCGGTGGCTCATTAAGAGCCTGCGCCTTCCGTCTCAGTTGTAGCGAGAGTAACCACCACGGCCGTGGGAGTACCATGCTTGGTGCCGGCTCTATGGAATGAACGTCTACCGAAGGACTTCAAGGGCCCTCGCAAGGTCCCAAATTACACTACTAACCTGCCCCCAGAGGCTTGGATTGAAAGCTATGAGCTAGCCATGGAGATGTTGGACGTCAATGACGCAGTGTGCATGAAATATTTTATCATGATGCTAGAAGGGCCAGCTCTCACGTGGTTGAAGGGGTTGCCACCCAATACCATCAATTCTTGGGCTGAGTTAAAAGCGAAGTTCATCAAAAACTTTCAAGGAACATGCAAGCAGCCCCTGATGATTGTGGATTTGGATCATTGTGTACAGGAGGAAAATGAGTCGGCTCATCACTAGGTCCGGCGTGTTTCGACTATCATCCACTCGTCTAAGAAGATTACGGCAGCTCAAGCGGTCTTGATTCTGGAAAAAAATTGCCGCTTTACGCCTTTGAAGCAAAAGCTCGGCCGGCTCAAGAGAATGTGTCAAGACATGGGGGAGCTCATGGAGGCTCTCACGAAATATTGCGACTCTGATAATACGAAGGATCCGGGCTCTGATGAGGAGAACCCTGGTCAGAGTAAGAAGAATAGAAATGGCAAGGGTGCGGTAGGCAATGGTAACCAAGGCAAGAGGAAGAACCCGGACGACGGGTCAGAATTGGTGGCCAACGCCAGCGCCGGCAACAATCGTGCTAAGGGCAACGGGAAGTTCAAGCAACCTTTTAATAAGGGGAAGACTCCTTTTAATTTGGAGGAGATGCTCAATAGACCTTGTCCGGAGCACAGTCGGCCTGACAGACTGGCAGGTCACACATGGGGTAATTGCCACATTATGCAAAAATTCAAGGACTACAGCTTACGACAGCATGACAATGATGGTGGCCCGCCGGGCGGTTCAGGACCAGGCGGGACAGGAGCCGGGTTTGGTCCGGCGGCTCAGGATCCGGCCATCACGGCTAGGGCAACCAAGGAGGACATCATCAGCACTCTGGTGGCAACAATCAGCAACAGAATAACCAGTTTGGATATCGGAGTAATCCAAAGCAGCTCAGCTCGGGTCAGTATCATGCTTTTACGACCAGCCTTGACAGGCGAGATCAGAAGTTGCGCAAGCGGGCGGTTAATGCGATCTCACCGCCTCTACCACAATACTTGAAGTGGTCTGAGTATGATATAACCTGGAGCCAGGAGGATCACCCGCCACGTGTTCATTACCCGGGACGGCTGGCGTTGGTAGTTGCTCCCCAAGTTGGAGGCTATGTCATACCAAGGTGCTTATGGATGGTGCCAGTAGCATCAATATTTTGTACTACGACACTTTCCAACGGATGAAGTTGCTTGATAAGGATCTTAAACCGTCCTCAACAGTTTTTCATGGTGTGGTGCTTGGCAAGTCAGTTTATCCAGTGGGGAGGATCTCTTTGGAAGTCGCCTTCGATGACGAGCACAACTACAGGGTGGAGACCTTGTGTTTTGAGGTGGTCAAGATCAAAAGTCCGTATCATGCTCTGTTTGGACGTCTGGCTTACGCCAAATTCATGGCTAGGCCTGGTTATGTGTACTTGCAGCTCAAGATGCTAGGCCTAAAGGGTACGATTACGGTCCATGATGATCGAGAGACGGCTATTGAGTGTCAGGAAGGAGATGCGGCTTATGCAAAGTCCAGTTGTCCTGAGGCGGAGTTCAAGTTTTACAAGGAAAAGGTTGACCCGGAGGACATGACTCCGCTAAAAAAGTTGTACCGACCCAACCTGAAAGGTCGAATCTCTAGTATTTCCATACCATCCCAAGATCATGCTAGTACACACACCGTACGTCAATGTATATATCAAAGGGAAATCACACAGCATTTATTAATTGTAAATCTCATATAGAGTCCTTTATTACAATAAAGATTACAATAAAGTGGCTGAAGGCCAACTCATGAGAATATCTAAATCTTGCAGAAGCATCGAAGGTAGATGAATCCATCTGACTCCAAGGGCATCTCACCGAGCGTAGAGCGTATCCTCACTCCGGTCGGAAAAGTATTCTGCAACATGATACGTTGCAGCCGTGTAGGTCAGCATATGGAATATGCCGGCAAAGTCACAAGAGAGGGGTGAAAAGATAAACATCTAATCTACATGCATATCTGGAAGGTGGGGTAGTAAATTTTTGCATAAAGCCAATTTTCCTACATCAAGAGAGGGCTAAGCAAAATTATTACTAAGTTGGTTGATTAATGAGATGGTTCCACCAACCAATTCTCATACCCAAGTTATTAATACCCACATCATCATATTAATTGTGTTGAGGGTTCCGGAAGTTTCAGTTCCTTTGGCTCAAGTCGTCCATGACCGTGGACACGGCTAATCGATTAGGTTTGAGTACTCTGCAGAGTTTTGCACACGATCCCCACAAGATTTGGTCGCCTACGTTTGATTTCTCTCACTTCGGGGTGTTTGAGAAACGGATGACCAAAACATGGTCTTCCAAAGGGTTTCCCTGCGACTCTGTCGGTGCCCATCCTTTCCTACCGTTCTTCTACATCTCATAGCACCGCCTGTCCAGGGTCACCACGATATCCAACCAAGCCAGAGCCCATAATGACTTGTGGCTGTGCAGGTAAGCCTTGGGTCTTGAAGCATCCATCCATCTCTTTGTGCCTGGGTGGACCTTTCCGCATGAATACTGGCACATCTCCAGCATCATCTAGGCTAACCACTGGTTTCTCCAGGGCGCCGTTCAACCATCATCCACCCAGAGGTAAGTTGAAAACTTGAAGTCTTGAAGACTTGATCATCATGTAGGTCTTGAAATTATTAACTCTGAACTCTCATGCATCACACAACCAACCCCGTCTACTGATAGCATAGCAAAATGTAAAATAACGTTTCCCGGGGCCAATGTGTCAAAGGGTTGAGGGGTACCTACCACATGATACTACAACAAGTGACCAAGTTTCCAATTTACCTACTTTGCATGCAATTGGGGTGATGGTAGAACTAATGCAATAAAACATAGGTATACATGGTCAAAGTGACTTGCCTGATTGACGATCTTCGTACTCGAGGGACTCTAGGTAATAAGCTTCGCACTTCGGATGATCTAACGAATCAAACAAGAGCACTCAATAAGCATACAACAAAATGTTGCAACTCACAAAATCAGAAATGAACTAGTAATCACTCAAGACAAAACAAGGCACAATCAAAAGAAAGGAAGATCAACACATAGTTTGGGTTTTCTAAAGTTGATGGGTAAACTACTACTAATAACATAGAATTATTGGTATTAACAAAACAATAGTTGACAGAAAAGAACAATAGAAATAGTTTTAATTAAACAGAATTAAATCCATTTAGAGTTTTGTTAAGAAAAATCTTAGTAGGGTTTTAAAAGTTTTGAAAAACACTACTACATGAAATGGGCTAGGGTTTTCTAGCAAAAGAGTAAAACTAAACTTATTATTTATTAACATAACACTATCTTAACAGAAAGGAATTTACTAAAAACTTTTCTTAGAAAACAGAATTTAATTATTTAAAACTTTGTTAAAAGAATCTATTACTAAACTAGTTGGTTTGAATCAAATTATACTTTGTTGAAAAGGAGATCAGATTCCTATAACAATAAAGAGATAAACTAAGAAAATTTATATTATTATTATCATCAAGTAAAACACCTAATGTTTAAACAACAGATCCTACTAAAAACAACATATAACAAATCTGATTTGAACTAACTAAAACTAAATTATTTAAACTATACTACCCACTAGGCAGATTCTGTTTATTGTTGAAACACTAAACAAATCCATCCTAAAAATTCTCAAGCTAAGCATGGTGACAGTCCTAACTAATACCAAGCAGTAGCAAAAAGATTCATACAAAAATCTATTTTTAAACTCTAGTTATTCAGATTTTAGTAATTTTAACAAATTTGATTAGATTCAAAATTTAAAGCTCAAATTTGAAATCTAAACATCCAGTCATAAACTACAACAAATTTTGGAACTAATGCAAAAACAATCAACTAAAAACACTAAATAGTTTAAAAGATATGATAAAAACAAAATCAGGATGCATTCTGTTTTCTAAATCAGAAAAGAAAAAAAGAAACTGAAACTGATCACACAGGGGCTACGTGTCAGGTTCCTACTGGTCGAGAGAGCGTGCGTTCGGGCGTTTGCGGGTGGGTGACCGAAGTCTAGTGCGTACCGGTTCGATTATTAAGAAGATCTAATCCTAGTCGTTGACTGCGGATCCGAAGGTTTAGAGATGCAGAGGGGGCTCACAGAGAAGGGGGGTCGCCGGCGAGGGGGTCCTCCGTTGAGGCCGAGGCAACGAGGTCGTCGGGGGCATCGCTCCGGTGGTTGGGGATGGCGTGCAAGGGCTTCAAAGGATGACGGCGGGGCTCCGGAGTACTCTGGTGGCGTCGGAGAGGAGTGGGGACAACAGAGGCGACGGGCACGAGCTCGGGAAAGATCCGGTTGGGTGGTGGAACTCCGGCGAGGTGAGGGGCAGCGCTCCATTGAGGGAAGGAGGGGGTTTCGGTGTGGAATGGAGAGAGGAGAGGTAGGGGCTACTTATAGGGCCGGTGCGGGGGCGAGAGAAGGAAGGAGGAGGGAGATCCGGGGGAGAGATCTCCGGTGATGGCGGCGCTCGCGCGAGGACGGGGACGACCGCGCGGATGGTGCCATCGGACAGTGGGTCCGTCTTGTCAGCAAGAGGGAGAGACGCTGTTAGCGCGTCGGTGGCCGGCTCATAATGAATTCGCGAGTTAATGCCTGTGGGCCGGCCCGTTTTCAAATATATTTGTTTCCTTTTTAATATCCAAAGCAGTAAAACCTCTTTAAAAGCATTCAAAACATTTCCAAATATAGGAAATATATATATCAAAATGATCAGGAGAAATAATGCTATTCAATGAACATTTTTCCTCTGTCATTTGAATAATTTGAAAAAAATAATTATTCAGAAATTGCCTATTTGATTTTAAAACCTTTTGCAAATATTTTTCAAAAGACCCCCTGGTTCTTATTGTTCAAATATATCACTCATATGACCCTGGTGTGGAGTGTCATGTTACTCCCCTCTTATTTTGAACTTTTTCCAAGGTTTTCAAATAGGTGAAAGCAACATATTGAAAATAGAAAGGGACTTTCAGAAAGTCAGAAGAAGCATTTCAACTATTTCATACATTCAAGCAAT
The DNA here is from genome assembly GCA_022496015.1 of Hordeum marinum. Lineage (NCBI taxonomy): Eukaryota > Viridiplantae > Streptophyta > Magnoliopsida > Poales > Poaceae > Hordeum > Hordeum marinum. The sequence goes on along the minus strand of CM039675.1, from coordinate 136,942,913 downwards.
GATGATGATGATGCATAGCTATATTTCATAACATTCCAAAATGGATTTTTGGGATCTTACAAAAGCCTACCACAGAGGTTGAGCCGCCCCTCAAATTTTCGGCGGATGATACCAAATTGGTGGATTCCACTCCGGGCGACTCATCTCAGCAGTTCAGTATCGGAGCTAATATGGATCCCAAATAGGAAAGCGTGCTCATCGAATTCATCAGTGACAATCGGTACATCTTCATGTGGAAACCTTCTGACATGTCGGGTGTACTAAGAGAATTCGCTGAGCACCACCTTAATGTGGATCCTAAGTTTAAACCTGTCAAGCAGTTTCTATGGCAGTTCAATGAGGAGAGACGCAAGGCCATAGGGGAAGAGGTAGCCCGGCTTCTTGCGGCGGGTTTCATCAACGAGGTCTTTCACCCGGAGTGGCTCGCTAACCCGGTGCTAGTACTCAAGAAGCACGTGGCGTATGTGTGTGGACTACACGGATCTTAACAAGGCCTGTCCAGCTGACCCGTTTGCTATCCCTCGTATTGACCAGATCATTGATGTAACGGCGGGTTGTGAGAGTTTATGCTTCCTAGATGCTTATTCTGGTTATCATCAGATCAAGATGGCAGTCAAGGACCAAGAGAAGACGACTTTCATCATGCCTTTTGGTGCTTTCTTCTATGTGTCTATGCCTTTCGGGCTCAAGAGTGCCTAGGCGACTTACCAGCGTTGTGTACAGAACTGTCTTCACAGCCAAATCGGGTGCAACGTTCATGCATGTGTGGATGATATTTTGATCAAGTCAAGGAAGAAGGAGACTGTGCTGGATGACCTGAAGGAGATTTTCAATAACTTACGGGTCTACAAGATGATGCTTAACCCAGCTAAGTGTATCTTTGGCATTCCGGGAGGCAAGCTCTTGGGATTTCTAGTATCTGAGCGTGGCATTGAGGCTAACCCGGATAAAATCAAAGCTATCACCTCCCTGTCTGAGCCGGCATGGATCAATGATGTTCAATGCCTGGCAGGACGGATTGCTGCGTTAAGCCGGTTTATAAGCCGCCTTGGTGAGAAGGCCATCCCTTTGTACCAGATGATGAAAAAGACGTATAATTTTGTATGGAGTACGGAGGCGGGTGAAGCATTTGAGGCGCTCAAGAGATAGATCACTGAGCCACTGGTCTTAGCCACTCCGGTTGAGAAAGAACCTTTGCTCTTATACATGGCGGCTAATAACAGAGCTGTCAGCTCCGTAATTGTTGTCGAGCGTAAGGAGGCAGGGAAGGAATATTCGGTTCAGAGGCCGCTTTACTATATCAGTGAGGTCCTAACAGAATCCAAGAAGAGGTATCCACATTGGCAGAAGCTGGTGTATGGGGTGTTCATGGCCAATCGCAAGCTAAAGCACTATTTCCTGGGGCACCAAATTACAGTGGTTAGCTCTGCCCCATTGGGAGGTATAATTCAAAATAGAGAAGCCATTGGCAGGATCGCTAAGTGGGCATTGGAGCTTGGACCTCTCAATTTGAAATATATGCCTCGCATGGTGGTCAAGTCACAAGCCTTGGTAGATTTCATCAATGACTGGACTGAGTGTCAGGCGCCCGAGGAAAAGCCAGATAATACATATTGGACAATCCACTTTGATGGATCCAGGTAACTAGAACGATCCGGGGCAGGGGTTGTCTTAACTTCCCCCAAAGGTGATAAGTTATGTTATGTGCTAAGGTTGATGTATCCTTGTACAAACAATGCAACTGAGTACGAAGCTCTACTTCATGGCCTTCGGGTGGCTAAGGAGATGAACCTGAGCCGGGTTAGATGCTTCGGCAACTCAGATCTTGTAGCCCAGTAAGTTTCAGGCACTTGGGGTTCCAAGGACCCGCGGATGGCGGCTTATTCTCAGGCGGTGGATATCATCGCTAGTCACTTCAAGGGTTATCAGATGGATCATATTGATCGTCACAGGAACGAGGCGGCTGATGCCTTGTCAAGGCTGGGTTCCCAACGTAAGCCGGTGCCACCTAACGTTGTCTTAGACGTACTACATCACCTGTTAGTTAAGTTACCTTCAGAGGAAGACTTGGCTATTCCTGACCCGGAGGGACAACTGGTGGCGGCTCTACATGCAATTCCTGACTGGACTGTGCCTTATTTGGCGCACTCGACTCGTGGCGAGTTACCTGATGATGAAAATCTCGCCAGACAGATCACCAAGTGGTCTAAATCTACGACGATAGTCAATGGCGAGTTACATAAGTGCAGCATCACTGGCGTGTTTCAATGTTGTGTATCACTTTAAGAGGGCAAGGAAATCTTGAATGAAATTCATACTGGTGATTGTGGTCATCACGTTGGCTCAAAATCTCTGGTGTTCATGGCCTTTTGACATGGCTTCTTCTGGCTGAGGGCTCATAAGGATGCAGAATACTTGGTTCGCAAGTGCGATGGATGTCAAAAGTTTGGCCGGCGTGCTCATGTCTCGGCTCAAGAGATGCGCATGATTCCAATTACTTGGCCATTTCAGTCTGGGGGCTTGATACGGTCGGGCCTTTCAAGAGATCCAAGGACAAGAAGACCCACCTCTTGGTGGCAGTTGACAAATTTACCAAGTGGGTAGAAGCTAAGCCAGTTGGCAAGTGTGACCCTGCTACGGCGGTTCAGTCTATTAAGATGCTGATCTACCATTTTGGTTACCCTCACAGTATCATCACAAATAATGGTACGAACCTTTCCAAGGGGGCTAAGCAAGCATTCTGTGAAAGAGAACACATCAGACTTGATGTTTCTGCGGTTGCTCATCCACAGTCAAACGGTCAGGCCGAGCGCGCTAACCAAGAAATCTTGAGAGGTACCAAGCCCTGGCTTATGGTTCCTTTGCAGCGAATGTCGGGTCGTTGGGTGGAGGAGTTGTCGTCCGTCTTATGGAGCATTAGAACCACCCCCAATAGATAACCAGGTTAAACACCTTTCTTCATGGTTTATGGTGTAGAAGTTGTGTTACCAAGCAATATCTGTCATGACTCGCCACGAGTGGCGGTTTACATTGAGGCGAACAATGAAATGACACGTCAAGACGCATTCGATGCCTTGGAGGATGACCGTGATCTGGCGGCGGCTCGATCGGCGATTTATCAGCAAGACCTGCGTGTCGAGACCACGATCCTAAGTCATATGAATCCAGACTGTAACATATCATGTCACTTTGCGGCCTCACGCACGGTAAGCTCCAGGGCTGCAGCCTTTTCTTAGCAGGGACAGTTTGCGTCTTTTGGCTCACGTATGTGAACATGTCGATGCCAATGAAATGACAGAGAACCCGGGCCAACATGACTAGTAATAGAACCCAAGTGACATATCCGTACGGAAACAGGCATACGTAACCCAGCAATGGAGGTGTCGGTCTCAAGCATGTGTAGACAAGTCATAGCAAGCTACAAGGACACCATTACGCCGTGGGACATAAATGTCATCATTGCATGTAGACGAGTCATAGCAGGCTACAGGGACTCCATTACACCGCGAAACATTTCCCCGAAGGGATAGACACAACAACAAATAAGGATACATGCCGGTCAATCAATGTGTCCAGAGAAGTAGCAAGCTACCAAGGCTCGATGGAAGCACATAGAGGCAGTTTCTCGTAAAGAGTACTGCTAAAGGCACATGACCATGCGTTGGATCCCATACATACCGTTGCACGTCACATGTACGCGCGACATGCCCGATATGCATAGATACAACTATGGCATCACAGCATAACCATACATCAACACATCTTTTATTTAGAAGGCTCAGAAGAGCCTTGCATAATATGTTCTTACAGGTAGGGGTCACATGAACCGACAGTCAAGTCATACAAGCAAGTTCATACAAACCAAGCGGAACCATAAAGCTGTCTGAGTACAGACAGATGAAAGGGTAAAAAGGCACATGGCCTGACTATCTACAGCCCGCCACAGGGCATAAGGTCGTAGATGGGACACCAGCTATTCGGCATCGTCGACATCTAGATAGAACCAACCTAATCGGTCCTGAGTCTCATCTGCAACATTTATTAAGCAAACGTGAGTACAAACGTACTCAGCAAGTCTTTAAATTAGACCTAGACAATCCATGCTCATGTATCAACAAGGGGAGTGGTGGAGTTTATGTAGCAATGCCAGCTCTGACTCATGGCTAACCTACACTACATCATTTTAACTCTTGTTTAATATTTAGATATCGCACACGAGTCCACTAACTCCATAACAATACACCACCATGGATAGACTTCCGTCTCCTACGAGAGTGCCATCCACGGTACTCATACTTGTCTTGATATTTTTATGAGTATCCATTTGATTATCTATGAACAACATAAGTTCTCCAAGTAGTCCATATCCAAGGACACGGCTATTCAAATAGTTTCATACCCTGTAGGGGTGTACTTCTTCACACACGCTCTCACCACTTATTGTTGTGTGCTCATAAAACCATGCACCTCGGCAACCTTCAAGCGGAAGCCCAGCGAGGGAGTCTTCCACGACCGTTAACCACATAAGACCTCTAGTCCAGGCTATCACCTATTTGAGACTAAACCCGCACGGAAGTTCGGCTGAAGTTTCCGCTATGGCCCCAAACGTTGTGCGTAGGGTTCCCAAGCCCACCATTCGGGTGACCCTTGGTACACCGTGCCACTGCCTACCGCGTCGTAACCCACCCCTCGGGTCAGCACTACACACGGCCTCCAACATGCTATAAACACCAGAACCTACTTGCAACTCCTGGACTAAAGACTAAGCGATTGATAAGTCGAGAGGGACAATTAAGTATCCCAACGTGTGGTAGTAACTAGCTTTGGATCACAAACACGGAACACAGTTCCGAAGAACGGTCCCAATGAGACAACCCGCTATGTACTCCTACATAGCCTCTCATCGCTACCTTTACCAAATCGGGTTGATCATAAGGTTATCACATCAGAACAACATTTTTTCACTCCAGATCATTACCTAGATGAATCAAACCTGACACAACTCTAAGCATAGCAAGCATAGCGGGCAAACTAAGCAAAACACATCATGGGACAAGCATCTACCAGGTATGCTAGGTTGCAAGCTTTAGCTATTTACTATGACAATAATAGGGCATGCAAAAGAATAGGTTCATCTACCGTGTTTGACAGACAAGTGAACGTTTGTCCTAATGTAATAAACAAGAGCATGAGCGAGAGTGTGGGATGTTATCGGAATGATCAAAGGGGTTGCTTGCCTTGCTGGGTAGCAGAAAGGTTTTCTCCTTCATTGTAATACTTGGAGGTATCCTCAGAAGCAAGGCCTACCGCAATGCAGCTAAATAACAATCAATGCATGCAAGTGCAACAATATGATGCATGATCATGACATGGCAGCATGTATGGATGAGCTAATGCAACTACTGTCCAAATTAAATGAAGTGATTTGAATATAGGTTATAAATCATTCTCCATTTCATATTTCATAAGTTAACCTATTTGTAAATGTTAATGTTCATCTACATAGGTTGCTCTAACATGCATGATAATGGCACCATTGGATTCATTGGATTTTCTGATAAATTTTCATATATAAATTATTTCAATCTGAGTTACAGATTAATTTATATGAATTTTAGAAGTTTTAAACATTTTTTGGGATTATTTAAATCAGATATTCCTTTATTGCATCATCATGACATCATTATGACGTCAGCTAGTCAAGAGAACGTTGACAGGTCAAACCTGACCAGTGGGGGCCATAGGTTAGTGACCCAGTCTCCAACAGAATTATTTAAACACTAATTACTAATACGTTAGGATAGGGGCCCACTGGTCAGTGGGTCATTAACATAATTAGTTTAGTTAATTAATTTTCTTAATCTAATTCTAATTAAAAGGGTCAGGCCCACTTGCCAGTTGACATGGGGTCAAACCCCCATGGTCAACACCGGTTGACTCGCCGGCGTTGAGCCGTCGGCGACGTCAGAGATGGCGGAGAGTGTCGGAATCGGCGACCAAATGGACGACGGAGGGAACCTATCTACTCTGCTTGCTCACGCGCGTCGAGCATGACACCTCCCAGGGGCTGGGATGGCCGGAATCGGCGCCGGCGACCAGCACGACGGCGACCGGAGCTCGAGCGAGCATAGGCTCGTCGAGCCAGAGATCAAATGAGCCACCTAAGGACACCTAAGGCTGCCTGGGATCATCCTGAGCACGACTACATGCTCAGGTGTGAGCTTGGGCCGCTGCAGCGCGGCCACGTCCTTGCCGGCTGCGAGGAGCTCTCAGACCCGAGGAAATCCGGCGCTAGAACGCGCTAGCGACAAGCAAAAGAGGGGGAAGAGGGCCAGCGGCTCACAACGGTTGTAGAGGCATAGAGAGCGGGCTCAGGGAAGGCCTCGAGAAGCGGCGAGCTTCACTTCTTTGCCGGCGGGTGGAGGTTGAAGACGACGGTGATGTGGTGATGGAGACCTCTCGACGATGCGTGGCTCAGCGAGAAGGAAGAGGGCGACGAGTCGGAGTGATTAGGGGGCTCAGAAGCGAGGAGAGCGGCTGGAGCGATGGCGCTATGGCGGCAGGACTTCGGCGGCCATGGCGACAGAGGGGGAGAGAAGGAGAGACGGGCGAGAGTGAGACGGAGAGAGCGATTGGGACACCTCCCTGAGCTTATCCCCGTCGCGCTGGTGAGGGGGAAGCAGCCAGCTGCCGGCGTGGAGGCATGGCCGTGCGCGCACGGCGGCCACACGCCTGTCGTCCTGGCCGCCAAGAGGACAATCACCTCCCTAGGCCAGGTGGGCCGATCTGGCCTTGGCCTAGATGAGCTTCCTCTTTGTTTTTCTTTTTTTCTGATTCTGTTTTATTTTCTGTCATTTTTTTATTTATTTGCAGGCACAATTGCTAATTAATAAATATCATAAATATTTATAGCATTAAATTTGAATATTTCAAACTTCTGTAAAAAAGTTTTGGGATATTTTGAAATCTAAAATAATGATAATGCTTTATTTGGCTTTTTTAGAAGCTTTATTATTTATTTTTCAAATGATATAAATGTTCAAATATTTAAGATGGCCCCTGATATATTCATGTCCATATTTATCAGACATAGGGGACATTTTAGATGGGCATTTTGAATTTGTTGGGTTTTCACAAACTTTGACTTAGTTTGATTCAAATGAGAGTTTGGGATTCCTTTTAATCCCCATTTCAACTTGATGCAAAAATAAAATATGATGCAAACACATGTTGTCCTAAGACAACTAGATACGAATGTGACAACTCACCCCCACTCAAAAGAATCTTGTCCCAAGATATTGAAGTCGTCGGGAAGAGCGCGGGGTACTCTAGTCGAAGACGATCCTCTCTTTCCCATGTGGCCTCCTTTTCAGAATGGTGTGACCACTGAACCTTGAAAAACTTGATGTTCCGATGCCGAGTGGTATGCTCAGCTTGATCAAGAATATGAACAGGGTATTCTCGATATGTAAGCTTATCTTGGAGATCAAGCGCTTCGTGGTCTACTTCACGGACAGGGTCCGAGAAGCAATGCCTGAGTTGCGAGACGTGGAAGACATCATGAACCTTGGAAAGATGCGGCGGAAGATCCAATTGGTAGGCAACCTCTCCTCCGTTAGCAAGAATGTGAAAAGGTCCAATGTAACAAGGAGCCAACTTGCCCTTGATACCGAATCGATGGGTACCCTTCAGAGGTGTAACCTGAAGATAAGCCTTCTCGTCAACTTCATAGGTCACAACCTTATGATGATGATCATATTGGCTCTTTTGACGAGATTGGGCTGATTTCAACTTTTCACGAATAATGCGAAGTTGCTCCTCTGCATCCTAGATCATATGTGGGCCAAAGAGTTGCCTCTCTTCGGTTTCTGACCAGTTAAGAGGTGTTCGGCACCTTCGTCCATAGAGAACTTCAAAAGGGGCTTTGCCCAAGCTTGATTGATAACTATTGTTATAAGCAAATTCGGCAAATGGCAGACATTTCTCCCAATTCATACCGAAGGATATAACACAAGCTCGGAGCATGTCTTCGACGATTTGATTGACTCGCTCAATTTGACCACTTGGTTGCGGGTGGAAAGGAGTGCTAAAGGATAGATGAGTCCCCATAGCTGTTTGGAAACTTTCCCAAAATCGAGAAGTAAAGATACTTCCGCAGTCTAAGTTAATCTCCAATGGAACACCATGAAGAGAAACTATTCGAGAAATGTATAACTCCGCTAGCTGGCTAGTAGTTATACTCTCCCAAACAGGAAGAAAGTTAGCTACTTTGGAAAGGCGGTCAATGAACATTAAGATAGCATTATTCCCTCACTTGGTCCTGGGAAATCCGGTAATGAACTCCATACCGACTTTATCCCATTTCCATTCAGGAATAGCTAAAGGTTGAAGGGTGCCAACAGGCCTTTGATGTTCTACTTTCACGCGACGACAAACGTCGCAATTAGCAACGAACTAAGCAATTTCTCTCTTCATCCTAGTCCACCAGAACCTCTGGCGTAGGTCCTAATACATCTTGGTACTACCCGGATGAATTGTGAGAGGAGAATCATGAGCCTCCTTAAGGATCAGTTGTCTTAAGCATGTGCTCTTGCGAACCACCAACCGGTTCTGCAAGAACACAACACCCTCATCGTCCTTGGAAAAACTTTAGCGTTTCCGTTAGCAATATTCTCCTTGATCCAAGATATACTCTTATCATACCTCTGAACAGCTACTATTTGATCCTTAAGAGTAGGTTTCGCCACCAGGTTGGAAAGGAATCCTTGAGGAACCATGTGGAGGTTCAACTTCCGAAATTCCTCATAGATAAATGGTTGACCTTGTTGTAACATCAGGTTGTTACAATAAGACTTACGACTTAGTGCAGCAGCCATGACATTGGCTTTCCCCAGGGTGTAAGTTATCCCTAAGTCGTAATCTGTAATCAACTCAACCCACCGTCTTTGCCTGAGATTCAAATCCGGCTGGGTGAAAATATATTTCAGACTTTGGTGATCAGTGTAAATTCCTCAACGATTACCCAGGAGGTAATGTAACCAGGTTTTCAGTGCATGGACCACAGCTGTAAGCTCAAGATCATGTGTTGGATAATTATCCTCATGTGGACGCAACTGTCGAGATGCGTATGCAATCACATGACAATCTTGCATGAGAATGCAACCTAATCCTTGTCGCGAGGTGTCGCAATAGATAACAAAGTCCTTAGAGAAATCTTGTGGCACCAGAATGGGAGCAGAGGTCGGTCGTCTTTTCAACTCCTGAAAACTGTGCTCGCATTGTGGAGTCCACTCGAACTGCTTATCTTTCTTGAGGAGTTCAGTCAGAGGTTTCACAACCTTGGAGAAATTCTTGACAAAGCGGCAACAATAGCTCGCTAAGCCGAGGAAACTCCGAACTTGCTTAATCAATTCAGGTTGAGTCCAATCAAGGACAGCCTGAACTCTCTCGGGATTGACAGCAATACCCTTACCAGAGATCACGTGGCCTAGATAGGTCACTTATGGCAACCAAAATTCAACCTTGGAGAATTTGTCATACAGACAATGCTCTCGAAGTTTCATCAACACCAGCCTTAGACACTCAACATGTTCCTATTCGTTCTTTGAGTAGATGAGTATATCATCGAGGTAAACCACCAAAAATTTATCCAAATACTCCATGAAGATCGAATTCGTCAAGCGAGAGAAGGTGGTTGGGCCATTGGTTAAACCGAAGGAAGGGGCGGTGTACTCGCACTGGCCATAACGAGTAACAAAAGCCGTTTTTGGAATGTCCCCGTTTCTAATTCTGATTTGATGGTATCCCAACCTCAAATCCATTTTGGAGAAGACAGAGGATCCAGCGAGTTGATCATACAAATTGTTAATCCTGGGGAGTAGATACTTGTTCTTTATGGTGACCAGATTCATTGGCGATAATCCACAACCATCCGATCCAATCCATCCTTCTTCTTGACGAAGAGGATGGGGCAAGCCCAAGGAGAAGAACTAGGACGAATGAAACCTTTCTTCAAAGCCTCATCGAGTCGTATCTTAAGTTCGGCTAGTTCTAAGGGTGCCATCTTATACACTACAGGAATCAGGCACTTTGCCATCAGCCATCCCAGACGGCAAAGGCTTTGTTGTCCGCCAGCAGACGGCCAACCGTCCGGCTGAATAAGCCACGGTAAAGGGCGCTTTGCTGTCTGCTGGCAGACGGCAAAGACCTTTGCATCTTTGTCGTTTGCCAGCAGACGGCGAAGAGCCTGCACATCCCCTGTTTTTTCTCTTTTTTTTTATTAAATTCATTCGATTTCACATATATATACACACATTTGAAAATACTTTCAACAAGCATAACAACACATATACATACCAAATCATATCCCTGCCATATGGATATGATCATCCAACACACACACACACACACACACACACATATATATATATACATACCAAATGAAAAGTCCGTATGCAACATATATAGCTAGCCAACATATCCCACATCAAGCATACAATGGTTTCATCCATACATACTATTATAGGTAGCAAGTTTCACATTGTTCATCCTACAAAATGAAAACAAAAAGGAAGCACAAGCAGAAGCGTAGACTCCATGAACACAAGCTTCCTCATCGAAAGCAAATCTGCAAATTGGGAAAGAAGGAAGTTGGAAGAAGAATAAGAAGAAGAAGAAGAAGAAGAAGAAGACTAGAAGAAGAAGACTACCTAGAAGAAGAAGAAGAAGAAGAAGACTAGCTAGAAGAAGAAGAAGAAGAATTTATCTTCTCTTTCTTTTTCTCCTCTCCTCTCCTCTTCTCCAAGGTAGTAATGCCATTTTCTATCTAACTAAGCATATCAAGTCATTTTGGAGGAAAACATTCTAAGTATAGGTCATTTTATAGCTATCCTAGGTAGAATATATCATTTCAGAGCTAAGTAAGGTTATTATGTCATTTTTGAGGAAAATAAGCTAAGTATAGGTCATTTTGGAGCTAAACTAAGGTTATTATGCCATTTTTTACCAAGGTGAGATAATTATTTCATAAATGAACTAGCTAAGCTACTTATAGATCATTATTGAGATATCCTAGGTAGTTATGCCATTTTTTACCTAAGTGAGCTAATTATGTTATAAATGAACTAGCTAAGGTAGCTATAAATCATTACTGATCTATCCTAGGTAGTTATGCCATTTTCTAGCTAACTAAGCATATCAAGTCATTTTGGAGGAAAAATGCGAAGTATAGGTCATTTTATAGCTATCCTACGTAGAATATATCATTTTGGAGCTAAGTAAGGTTATTATGTCATTTTGAGGAAACTAAGCTAAGTATAGGTCATTTCTTAAGCTAAGTATGCATTTGTTAAGCAAAATACTTGGGAAAACTTACCATCATCATGGAGGTGGAGGACCGGTAGGGGTTGCGCCAGGGTGAGACGTAGAAGGACCAGTCGGGGTTGCGGGAGACGCAGAAGGATCGGTCGAATACCTCACATTACTAATATTAATCTTCATCGTCTATATATGCTCCAGGATCAATAAATGCATAATCATCAACACTATCAGTAATGACGTGCTCATCAGCATCATCAATAAATGCATCAACATGTGGAAGGCCTCTATGTAATCGGTCAAACATTGTCAGGTCATCCGTAGCAGTAACCTCTTCTTCTTCCGTCTCTTCTTGTTTCGACTTAGGGGTGAAGTCGGGTTCACTGTCGCTGTCGACTTCAATGTTCTGGGGTGAAGTAGAGCGGTTCTTGAAACATTTTTTGGAAACACGTGTTTCTTGGAAAAATTCTCCTTCATATGTGTCTGGGTTAATGTGAGGTTCATTATCATCTTCATTGAGGGGAGGTGGTCTAAAATGTGGCGGCACATCATAAATGACATCCCAACCTTTCAAATTTGGATCCATTTCGCAAGCCCACGGTAGAGAGAAAACTTGGGTCACCTGTTGAGCCGTAATATAGACATCGGGAACATCTAAATGGGTGCTTTGTTTGATTTCGACTAGCCCTATATGTTCATGAGTCCTTCTAGTCTCCTTCGGCTGGAACCAATAACATTTGAAGACTACGACGTTTGGTGGATTTTCACCAAACAATTTAAGTTCATAAATTGTTCAACTCTTCCATAATACTCGACCCCTCCTTCTCCGACAGCGGAGACACAACAATTTGTAGACTTTCGGTCGGCCATAGATAGCTCTTTGCCAAAAGTACGAAAATGATACCCGTTGATGTCGTATTTTTCAAATGAACAGACCTTATAGTCAAAACCATTAGCGACTTGTCTCAATTCGGAGTCCATAGATTGTGCATTAGCCTACAGGTTTAATACGAAAGGATTGTTGCATCAGCCGCAAAGTAGGCGAAGAAATGAAATTGTATAATTAATGGAAATTACCGTTTGCTTGAACCAAGAGATGAAACCGGGATAGCCGCCTGCATGCTTTGCCAAAAGCTCATACTCTTCGATGGAATTCTTTTGGATCACCGCTCCATCCAAGAATTTGGCGATGTATCGACTGTATCACATATCCGGGAATAAGAGCATTTAAAAGGAATTAGAAGTTGCAAAACAATGTACCGAGGACTTACTCGATGTATGGACGCACTTCTGTTAGGTTGTTGAAGATATACAACGAAATGGTGTGCCATTCTTCGACATCCAACGCTATTGATTTCGAAGCACCGGTTGGCGCGAGCTTCCCTTTGAATAGGCTGAGGTTGGATCGACCTTTTTCACGGTCGCCATCATTGTATCGAGGCTTCGAATTATGCAAATGATGATTCTTGGCTTTGTAGTGTGCTGTCACGAAGTTTGCCACCTCCTCAGTAATGAATGCCTCAGCCATCGATGCTTCAACTCTATGTTTATTTTTACATTTTGCTCAAAGCGTCTTCTGCATCCTCTCAGTTGTGAAGCACCAATGATTTTTCACGAGCCCCCCCCCCCAATCTTGCCTCGGTCGGGAGATGCAAAGTCAAATGCTGCATTGGATTAAAGAAGCCCGGTGGAAAGATCTTTTCTAACTTGCAGATCAACTCCGGCACCAACTCTTCCAGTTCGTCTAGCACGTCAAGCGATAGTTCTTTCGCACAAAGAGCACGGAAGAAATAGCTCAGCTCTGCCAGTACTAGCCATTCATCCTCAGGGATAAATCCACGCAACATCACCGGCATTACCCGCTCAAGCCATATGTGCCAATCATAACTCTTGAGACCAAATTTTTTCAATTTGTCAGGACTCGCTCCCCTCTTTATATTCACTGCATACCCATGGGGGAACATCAACTGCATTTTCACCCACAAGATCATTTCCCTCATAGCTGGCCTTCCAAGATCTAACCATGCCTTTGGCTTCCTCCAGTTCTTCTTTCCTTTTGGTTGTCAAATGTTTTGTAATGGTCTATCACATAGAGCCTCCTGGTTAACTCTAGCCTTAGGATTATCCCTCGACATCCCTCTATGCCGAACAATGTACCAAAAAGGGCCTCCGTGATATTCTTGTTAGTGTGCATCACGTCGATGTTGTGTGGGCAAAGGAGGTCTTTACAGTAAGGCAGATCCCACAAACATATCTTGTGAGTCCAGGCGTGTTCTGCATTATACCCTTTGAAATACCCTGGACGATCTAGATCCGGCTCGAGAGCGTTTATCTGATCCAGTATCTGTTGGCCTATCAATGTAGGTGGTGCAGTGTTTTTGAAAACTCTACCTTTGATGAAATTCTTCTTGTCTTTTCTGAACTTATGGCCAGGATCCAGGAACTGTCTATGCATGTCGAATCCAGAAAACTTGTGACCCACCTCCAGCCAACGGAACCGAAGAGCTGCCTTGCATGTGGGGCACGGAAACCTTCCATGCACACACCAGTCAACGAATAGCGCATATGCGGGAAGTCATGCATCGAGTACATGTACCACACATGCATTTTGAAGTTCTTTTTTGTAGCGGCGTCGTATGTCTTGATCCCATTATCCCAAGCTTCCTGCAATTCATCCTTAAGTGGTTGCATGTACACATTCATATTCTTCCCCGGATATTTGGGACCTAGAATTATCAATGTCAGGAAAATGTTCTTTCCTTTCATAATCTCTCTGGGGGGAGATTGAGTGGAATGACAAATACAGGCCAAACACTGTATTGTGTTGCCGTCATACCATAGACACTGAACCCATCCATGTTGATGGCAACTCGAGGATGCCTTGGATCTGTTGCTTTATCCTTATGTAATGCATCGAAGTGCTTCCACGCAAAAGCGTCTGAAGTGTGTCCCAACATCGGATTCCCATCTGCATCTAGTTCTGTTTTTTTGCCCAATTTATGCCACGTCATCTGTCTGGTCGTCTCTTTGACCATGAAAAGATGTTGAAGTCTTGGTTTAATTGGCAGCTACCGAAGAACATTAATGGGGATTTTGGTCTGACTCTTCTCACCCATACCGTTGTCTACCAGAACATACCTAGAAGCATTGCAAATGGGGCAATAGTTCAAGCCTGCATACTCAAGCCTAAATAAGCACATCCATTCTCACAGGCATCTATCTTCTCATAGGGCATCTTAAGCACACGTAGGATTTTGTCCGGCTGGTATAGGGTTGGTGGTAATACATGGCCTTTGGGTAGAAAGCGTCCAAATGTCATCATCATCGCATCGTAGAATTCTGTGCCTAGGTTGAACTGAGCCTTTAGAGCCATTACTTGCGCAATGGCATCCAGCTGACAAAGCTCGGTGTGCTCGTGGAGAGGACATTTTGAAGACTCCAACATTTCATAAAAGGCCTTTGCTGATTCCTCCATCTCATCGTATGAATCCCGAGCATCATCAAAGTCTTGCACCGTGTCTTCGATCCCGGTACCATGCTCGTCGGTGCAACGACAAACCACCTCGGTTCTGGCACGTTGGGTAGACACACCATGAAATGTCCAGACCGTATAATTAGGCGTACAACCCCACTTCTGCAGGTGTTTGATCATTCCAAACTGTGACTTCTTCTTACAGTTGTCGCAATCGACACAAGGGCGCCAGGTTCTTTTCTGTCCATTTGCAAATGTGACTCTCACAAACTCCTTGGTTTTTGTTATCCATTCATGGGTCATGTCTTTCTGACTAGTGTGACCGGTGTACATCCACCCACGATCACTCATCTTGCCTAGCTACTGGACACACACAAAATATATACATAATTCAGCAAACCATATTCATCAGTTAATAGAGTTTGTCAGTTTTATTACGTCGATGCAACCTAGACGCTAGTAGGTAAAGATAGGTCCTAATCCCACCCAACTATGTGTAGATTGGGTTCGTTTTCCCATGCTCTGCTCCGGATCCGATGCACAATTTCGGCAGCACCTCCCCGTTATTCTCCTGATACACGTCTCGGCAATAAGCAGAGAGGATGTGTACCCGGAGAACAACTAGGAAGGCACTGACGAAATTCTGCATCGGATCTAGAGCAGAGCATATGGGAAAATGAACCCAATCTACACATACTTGGGCTGTCCATGGATAACGTTGGACAATTCGAAAGAATCACGGTTATAAATATGCTAATGAATGCATATTTATAGATGCAACCCTTTCGAACAGGAGACGCATAGTGGTCACGCATACTGATGATTGAAGACACCTATAGCTAGCAAGTTTCATCGGCGGGAAGACCGGAACAGAGGAAATGAAGGGGGCAAGAGGAGATGTCAATTGTGCTCACCCACGAACGCAGGGGCGGAGCTCGTCGAACGCACGGGGAGGTCGTCGAACACTAGACCCTTGCAGCGACGAAACAACTGCACATTTAAATCCACCATATCAACATAAATATGATGTTCTATATAACAAAATCGAAGAATATATGACCTAACTCATAATTCACAAATATATGACCCGTGTCGTGTCGGGGCCGGGGTGTCGGGGCTGTCGTGTCGAGGTCGGGGTGTCGGGGGTGTCGTTTCGGGGTCGGGGTTTCGAGGGTGTCGTGTCGGGATCGGGGTTTCGGGGTTGTCGTGTCGGGGTAGGGGTGTCGGGGGTGTTGTGTCGGGGTAGGGGTGATGTGTCATGGTCAGGGGGTGCCGTGTCAGGGTGTCGGGGTGTCGTGTCGGGGTCAGGGTGTCAGGGGGTGTCGTGTCGGGGTCGGGGTGTCGGGGGGTGTCGTGTCGGGGTCAGGGTGTTGGGGGTGCCGTGTTTGGGTCGGGGTGTCGGGGTGTCGTGTCCGGGTCGGGGTGTCGGGGGTGTCGTGTCGAGGTCCGAGGTGCCGTGTTATGGTGTCGGGGTGTCGTGTCGGGGGTCGGGGTGTCCGTGGTGTCGTGTCGGCGATCCTTGACCCGGTGGCGTCGGGGGCGCGCGGCGGCGGGGGCGGTGGGCGTAGGCGGGGGCGCGCGGCGGCTGGGGCGACGGGGCGGTGGTGGGCGCGGACGGCGGGGTCGTGGGGCGACGGGGAGAAGATAGGGAGAGAAAGAGAGAGAGAGAGAGTGAGAGAGAGAGAGAGGCAGGCCGGGGGCGTTAGCCGTTAGTTAACCCCCCTCTTTGTCGTCTGCTAGCGGACGGCAAAGGAGGTTTGTCGTCCGCTAGCAGACGGCAAAGAGGTGGCAGACGGCAAATCTTCTGATTCCAGTAGTGATAGGGTCTTCTCGCTCTTGGGACAGTCCCTGGAATGAGCTCTATCACAAACTCAACATCCCTGACAGGTGGAATTCCTGGTAGTTCTTCTGTAAAGACATCCGGGAAGTCTCGGACTACCGGAATATCTTCTAATTCTGAAAGAGGGCTAGCATTGAGACAATAGAGTTGGCGCTTGGCTGCTCGAGTGGAGACATTAACTATCTCACCCGAGGGATGTGTAAGTTGAACATTCCTTGAATGAGTATCGATCTTAGCATAGTGGGCTTTCATCCAATCCATGCCTAAGATGATATTGATGTCCGAAGACTTGATGGCTATCAAGGATGCTAGGAAGACTAGCCTATACACAAGAATCTCATTGTCATGGCTCACTCTAGAAGTTTGCCATTTTGAACCAGGAGTCTGAACTACTAAAGGAATAGGCATATCACAAAAAGACATGTTATGCAACTGTGCATAACTTTTTGAGATGAATGAATGAGATGCCCCAGTATCAAATAGAATAGATGCTGGATGGCTATTGACAAGGAGCGTACCTAGGATAACATTAGGATCCTCAAGGGATTCCTCAGCACAAAACATAGTTCACTCGTCCACGAGCAGGAGCTGGCTTCACATAGAAGGTTTTTCCTGGCTTCCCACGTCCAGCTGGCTTAGCATTGTTCTGTGGACACTCATGGGAGTAGTGTCCTGGTTCCCCACATTTGTAGCAGACAACGATGCCACGGGGAGCAACATTTGCAGGAGGACCTCCAAATGGCCTGGCTGGAGGGTTGGGCTAAGCTGGGCGAGGTGCCTGGAAGGATGGCCACGTGGTGTATCTTGGCGACAGAGCTGCGTTGGGCACCCACACCCAGCGTTTCTTGGAGCCCGAGCCAGATGCGGGGCTGAAGTCACGGTTGTGCTTCATGGTTGCCACGTAGTTAGTCTGTCCAGTCTCGGCATTGATAGCCTTGTGGACAAGAGCGTGGAAGGTTGTGCACTCATGTAGGCACAGATCAAGACGGAGCTCAGGACTAAGTGCCTTGCGGAACCTAGCCTGTTTCTTGGCATCAGTTGAAACTTCCTCTTGAGCATAGAGAGAAAGATTGCCGAACTCACAGCTATAGGCATCCACTGTCAGTCTGCCCTGGGTGAAAGCACATAATTCCTCTCTCTTGCGATCTATCAGCCCTTCTGGGATGTGACTGGTACGGAATGTCGCGCTGAATTCCGCCCAAGTTGGTGTGGGGCCTGCGGGACGCATTGCTTCATAGTGTTCCCACCACAGATTGGCGGGTCCTTCCAGAAAATAAGTATCAAAGGTCACCTTGTTGGCCTCGGATACATTGGCAACCCGAATTTTGTGGAACATGCTGGTCAGCCAGTCATCCGCGTCGAGCGGGTCGACCGAATGATGATACTTAGGTGGGCACAGCTTGACGAAATCACCGAGAGATATGCCATCATTGTGATCATTGCGGGGAGAACGCGTTGTGTTCTGCTCAATTCGTTCCAACAACCTGTTGATCTCCCTTTTGTTTCTTTCAGCTTCAAGCATCACTTCTGCCAAAGAGGACGCGTGTGGCAGGTTCTCTTGCCTTGGCTGGCTTCCCTCGCCCTACTCGGGGGCAGGCACAGGGTTATTCCTAGTTGCCACCATCCTGGGAAAACAAACCCATAGCTTAGACATAGAGGACATCAACTCTAAGACATGAGACAAGGAATGTACTAGACAACATGGCATGCAGGGTAAACACCCAATCAACATGATAATAACAACTGCCATACGAACACCATGATTCATACACACCATGACATAGTTTAGTACAAGCCCAAGCTGAAATACAAACTACGGAGAGATGACACAACTCACCGGAGGCATTACAAGCTTCCTATACATTATCTATCTACACCGCCAGAACTCAACTCTCAACCTCAATCATATCCCAAAAGACACACAGGACTGTGGCGATACGACTACTACCATACTAGTGCTAACATCCACGTACTCAAGCATCGTCGTAGAATGCCACATATAGGTTACCCCCGTGGTCCGGGAGCTGAACCTGAGAATCTAGAAACACTCTAGCCTGTGATCCCTGGAAACCATAAGGACACGGATGTGGCCTTGGTCCCCTTGTTGGCGGCAACACCGGTCCTCGAAGAGGGGTGATGCCTCCAACATAAGGCCAGTCTATGTGTGCTAGCAGATGAGTCCGCAATGGGTTCAGCATCTGCAAATCTCCATAGCTTGTCTACACGACAGGTGCCAACTACGTCAGGGCTGTCCAAAGACGTGCACGGGTAGCATAAAGCTCCATGCGTAGGGCACGTGCATCACGATCCCTGTGTTGGAAATATGCCCTAGAGGCAATAATAAATTAGTTATTATCATATTTCCTTGTTCATGATAATCGTTTATTATCCATGCTATAACTGTATTGATCGGAGACTTAAATGCATGTGTGGATACATAGACAAAACCATGTCCCTAGTATGCCTCTAATGGACTAGCTCGTTGATCAAAGGATGGTTAAGGTTTCCTAGCCATGGACATGAGATGTCATTTGATAACGGGATCACATCATTAGGAGAATGATGTGATGGATAAGACCCAAACTACAAACATAGCATATGATCGTTTCAGTTTATTGCTACTGTTTTCTGCATGTCAAGTATATGTTCCTATGACCATGAGATCATGCAACTCACGGATATCGGAGGAGTGCCTTGTGTGTATCAAACGTCGCAACGTAACTGGGTGACTATAAAGGTGCTCTACAGGTATCTCTGATGGTGTTTGTTGAGTTGGCATGGATCGAGACTGGGATTTGTTACTCCGTGTAACGGAGAGGTATCTCGGGGCCCACTCGGTAATGCAACATCACAATAAGCCTTGCAAGCAATGTGACTAATTGTTAGTTGCGGGATCTTGTATTACGGAACGAGTAAAGAGACTTGCCGGTAACGAGGTTGAACTAGGTATGGAGATACCGACGATCGAATCTCGGGCAAGTAACATACCGAAGAACAAAGGGAACGATATACGGGATTAACTGAATCCTTGACATAGAGGTTCGACCGATAAAGATCTTCGTAGAATATGTAGGAACCAATGTGGACGTCCAGGTCCCGCCATTGGTTATTGACCGTAGAGGTGTCTCGGTCATGTCTACATAGTTCTCGAACCCGCAGGGTCTGCACACTTAAGGTTCGGTGACGTTTCGGTAGTGTAGAGTTATGTATGGTGGTGACCGAAGGTTGTTCGGAGTCCCGGATGAGATCCCGGACGTCACGAGGAGCTCCGGAATGGTCCGGAGGTAAAGATTCATATATAGGAAGTCCCAGTTTGGTTTCCGGAAAAGTTTCGGGCTCATCGGTAGTGTACCGGGAGTATCGGTATTGTACCGGGAGTGCCGGTAGTGTACCGGAGGACCTCCGGGAGGGGTACTTCGACCCCAAGAGGTCCATGGGCTGTGGGAGAATAATAACCAGCCCTTAGTGGGCTGGGAAAACAGCCACAAAGGCCCATGGCGCAGGAGAGAAAGTCCTAAAGCAAAAAGTGGAAAATCAGCCAATAGGAGGCAATCCTACTCCAACTAGGATTGGAGGTGAAGTAGGATTTCTTCCCACCTCCTATTTCGGCCGACCCAAAGGCCTTGGCTGCCTCTCCTCTCCTCTCCTCCTATATATACTAGTGGATTGGGTGGTTTTTGGACAGAATTTCCGGCCACGTGCTACCCGTTTCACCGGTGCACAGTTTCTCCTCTAGATCGGATTTCTGCAGCGCTTAGGCGAAGCCCTGCCGGAATTGCTCCACCACCACCATCACCGGAGCGCCGTCACGCTGCCGGTGAACTCTCTCTCCTCTCCACCTCCTCTTGCTGGATCAAGATGGTGGAGATCGTCATCAAGCTGCACGTGTGCTGAACGCGGAGGTGCCGTCCGTTCGGCGCTAGATCGGAAGGACCGTGATCGAGATCGCGAGACGGTTCGTGATGTGATCACGGAACGGATCGTGATGAGTTCGCGGGATAGATCGTGATCAAGATCGTGAGATGGATCGTGATGAGATCGCAGGACGGATCGTGATGAGTTCACGGGACGGATCATGATTGGATCGCGGGACGGATCGTGATGAGATCGCGGGACGCTCGGCGATTTGGATCGCGAAGATGTTCGACTACACCAACCGCGTTTCTTAACGCTTCCCGCTTAGCGATCTACAAGGGTACGTAGATCCACTCTCCCTCTCGTAGATGCTCATCACCATGGATAGGTTTGCGTGTGCGTAGGAAAATTTTTGTTTCCCATGCGATGTTCCCCAACAGTGGCATCATGAGCTAGGTTGATGGTTCGATGAGATCTCGAGTAGAACACAAAAGGTTTGTGGGCGTTGATGCTTAGATTGCTTCCTCCCTTGGTCGGATTTTGGTTCAGCGGTATTGTGAGATGAAGCGGCCCGGACCAACATTACTCGTACGCTTACGAGAGACCGGTTCCCGCGATGCAACTTGTTGCTTAGCTGGCTTGCGGGTGACAGTTTCTCTTACTCTAGTTGGATCGGATCCGACAAAGGCGGTCCTTGAGAAGGTTGAAAAGCAAACTAGTGTATCACCGTTGTGGTTTTGCGTAGGTGAGAATTGTTCTTGCTAGATACCCGTAGCAGCCACGTAAAACATGCAACAACAATTAGAGGACGTCTAACTTGTTTTTGCAGGGTATGTTGTGATATGATATGGCCAATTACATGATGAAATATATGTGATGTATGAGATGATCATGTGATGTATAGATTATCACGACTTGCATGTCGGTGATTACGGCAACCGGCAGGAGCCATAGGGTTGTCTTTAATTATTGTATGACCTGCGTGTCAATCATTAAAGCGCTATGTAATGCTTTACTTTATCGCTACGGTAGCAATAGTAGTAGAAGCATGCAGGGCGTGACAACCCCGATGGCGACACGTTGATGGAGATCATGGTGTCGTGCCGGTGACGATGGAGATCATGCCGGTGTTTCGAAGATGGAGATCTTAAACACAAGTTGATGGCCATATCATGTCACTTATGAATTGCATGAGATGTTAATCCTTTTATGCACCTTGTTTTGCTTAGGACGACGGTAGCATTATAAGGTGATCCCTCACTTAATTTCAAGATAAATTGTGTTCTCCCCAAGTGTGCACCGTTGCGAAAGTTCGTCGTGTTGAGACACCACGTGATGATCGGGTGTGATAGACTCTACGTTCACATACAATGGGTGCAAGACAGATTTGCACATGCGGAACACTCGGGTTAAACTTGACGAGCCTAGCATGTACAGACATGGCCTCGGAACACAAGAGACCGAAAGGTCGAGCATGAGTCATATAGTAGATATGATCAACATAATGATGTTCACCATTGAAGCCACCTCAACTCACGTGATGATCGGACTCGAGTTGGTGAATTTGGATCATGTGACACTCAGATGACCTGAGGGATGTCAATTTGAGTGGGAGTTCTTAAGTAATATGATTAATTGAACTCATTATCATGAACATAGTCAGTAGTGTCTTTGCAAATTATGTTGTAGATTACTAGCTCGCACTGTAGCTCCCGTGTGTTTTTATATGTTCCTAGAGAAATAGAGTTGAAAGATGATGGTAGCAATATTGCGGACTGGGTCCGTGATATGAGGATTGTCCTCATTGCTGCACAGAAGGCTTATGTCCTTAATGCACCGTTCGGTACGCCACCCCCTCTAGCGTCGTCTGTAGATGTTGTGAACATCTGACAGGCACGTTCTGATGACTACTTGATAGTTTAGTGCGTCATGCATTACGACTTAGAATTGAGGCTCCAAGACGTTTTGAACGTCACGGAACATATGAGATGTTCTAAGAGCTGAGATCGTGATCTCAGGCTCGTGCCCGTGTTATGAGATATGAGATCTCAAACAAAGATTCTTTGCTTGCAAGACGAAAGAGAATAGCTCAATAGTTGAGCATGTGCTTAGATTGTCTAGGTGCCACAATCGCTTGAATCGAGTGGGAGTTGATCTTCCAGATAAGATAGTGATTGATATAGTTCTCCAAGTCACTATCACTAAGCTACTAGAACTTGGTGATGAACTATAAATTGCCAGGGATAGAAATGATTCCTGAGCTTCTCGCGATGTTTTGACACCGCGAAGGTAGAAGTCAAAAAGGAGCATCAAAGTGTTGATGGTTAGTAAAAACCACTAGTTTCGAGAAGGGCAAGGGCAAGTAGGGAAACTTCATGGATGGCAAGTCAGTTGCTGCTCCAGTGAAGCAGCCCAAAGTTGAACCTAAACCCGAGACTGAGTGCTTCCATTATGAGGAGAACGGTCACTGAAGCGGAACAACCCTGGATACATGGTAGATAAGAAGGCTGGCTAAGTCGACAGAAGTATATTTGATATGCATGTTATTGATGTGTACCTTGCTAGTACTCCTAGTAGCACCTGGGTATTGGATACCGGTTCGGTTGCTCGAAATAAAAGCTACGGAATAAATGGAGAACTAGCTAAGTGTGAGGTGACGATGTGTGTTGGAAATGTTTCCAAGGTTGATATGATCAAACATCGCACGCTCTCTCTACCTTCGGGATTAGTGACGAACCTAAATTTTATTTGGTGTTTTGCATTGAACCATGAACGTGATTAGATCATGTTTATTGCAACACGGTTATTCATTCAAGTTAGAGAATAATGGTTATTCTGCTTACATGAATAAATACCTTCAATGGTCATGCACCTAGTAAGTGTGGTTCATTGAATCTTGATCATAGTAATACACATGTTCATAACAATGATGCCAAAAGATGCAAAGTTAATAATGATAGTACCACATACTTGTGGCACTGCCGCTAAATGTCATATTGGTATAAAGCGCATGAAGAAACTCCATGTTGATGGATCTTTGGACTCATTCGATTTTGAATCGGTTGAGACATGCGGACCATGCCTTTTGGTAAGATGACTAAACCCCGTTTTCTGGCTTGATGAAACGGGCAAGTGACTTATTGGAAACAATGCATGTTGATGTATACGATCCAATGAGTGTTTATAGCTTGCAGTGAATATCATTGTTTTCTTACCTTCACTGATGATTTGAGTAGATATAGTGTATATTTACTTAATGAAACACAAGTCTGAATTGTTTGAAAGGTTCAAAGCAAAGTTCAGAGTGAAGTTTAAAGATCATCGTGACAAGAAGATAAAAATTTCTACGATATGATCGTGGAGGTGAATATCTGGGTTACGAGTTTGGCATACAAATTTAGACAATGTGAAAGTTGTTTCACAACTCACGCCACCTGGAACACCATAGTGTGATGGTGTGTCCGAACGTCGTAGTCATGCCTTATTTGATATAGCACATACTATGATGTCTCTTATCGTTTTAATACTATCGTTTTAGGGTTATGCATTAGAGACAACCGCATTCACTTTAAAATAGGGCACCATCTAAATCCGTTGAGATGACACCGTGTGAATTATGGTTTGATAGAAACCTAAAGCTGTCATTTCTTGATGTTTGGGGCTGCAAAGCTTGTGTGGAAAATGTTTTCACCTAATGAGCTCAAACCCAAAGCGGACAAATGCATCTTCATAGAATACGCCAAGAACAGTTGGGTATACCTTCTATCTCAGATCCGAGTGCAAAGTGTTTGTTGCTGGAATGGATCCTTTCCTGAGAAAAGGTTTCCCTCGAAAGAATTGAGTGGGAGGAAGATAGAACTTGATGAGGTTATTGAACCTTGTTTCAATCAGAGTAGCGCAGCGCAGAAAGTTGTTTCTGTGAAGCCTATGTTAGTTGAAGAAAGAAGTTAATGATGATGATCATGAAGCTTCGGATCAAGTTACTATCGAACCTCGTAGGTCGACAAGGACATGTACTGCTCTTGAGTGGTACAACAACCCTGTCTTAAAGGTCATGTTGTTGGACAGCGATGAACCTACGAGCTATGGAGAAGCGATGATGGGCCCGGATTCCGACAAATGGATGAGACCATAAAATCCGAGATAGGATCCATGTATGAAAACCAAGTATAGACTTTGGTAGACTTGCTCGTTGGACGGCAGGTCGTTGAGTACAAATGGATCTTTAAAAATGAAGACAGACGCTGATGGTAAATATCACCATTTGTAAAGCTCGACTTGTTGCAAAGTTGTTTGTGACAAGTTCAAGGAGTTGACTACGATGAGATTTTCTCACTCGTAGTGGTGCTAAAGTCTGTTGGAATTATGTTAGCAGTTGCTGCGTTTTCAATTATGAAATCTGACAGATGGATGTCAAAACATCATTTCCTTAACGGTTTACTTGAGGAAAGGTTGTATGTGATACAACCAGAAGGTTTTGTCAGTCCTAAGGATGCTAAAAGGTGTGCAAGCTTTGGTGATCCTTCCATGGACTGAAGCAAGCATCTCGGAGTTGGAATATACACTTTGATGAGGTGATCAAAGTTTTTGATGTTTATACAAAGTTTACGAGAAACTTGTATTTGCAATAAAGTGAGTGGGAGCACTATGGAGTTTCTGATAAGTATATGTGGTTGACATATTGTTGATCGGAAATAATGTAGAATTTCTGGAAGGCATAAAAGGTTGTTTGAAAAGTGTTTTTCTAAGGAAGACCTGGATAAAGCTACCTAATTGTTGAGCATCAAAATCTATAGAGATAGATCAAGATGCTTGATGAGACTTTCAATGAGTGCATACCTTCACAAGATTTTGAAAGAGTTCAAAATGGATCAGCCAGAGAAATAGTTCTCGTCTGATTTGTAAGGTGTGAAGTTGAGTGAGACTCAAAGCTCGACAACGACAGAAGAAAGAGAAAGGACGAACGTCGTCCCCTATGCCTTAGCCATAGGCTCTATATTATGCCATGTTGTGTACCGCACCTATGTGTGCCTTGCCATGAGTTTGTCAAGGGGTACAAGAGTGGTCCAGGAGTGGATCACTGGACAGCGGTCGGAATTATCCTTAGTAACCAGAGGACTAAGGAAATGCTTCTTGATTATGGAGGTGATAAAGAGTTCGTCGTAAATAGTTACGTCGATGCAAGCTTTAACACCTATCCGGATGACTGGTAGTAGCAATCTGGATACGTATAGTGGAGCAGCCATTTGGAAATAGTACCAAGTGGAGTGTGGTAGCAGTGTTTACGGTTTGACATAGAGATTTGCAAAGTACACACGGATCTGAATATCGCAGACCCGTTGACTATAAGACCTCTCTCACATGCAAAGCATGATCGAGCCCCAAAACTCATTGGGTGTTAGATTCATAACAATGCGAATCACATGGTGATGTGAACTAGATTATTGACTCTAGTGCAAGTGGGAGACTGTTGGAAATATGCCCTAGAGGCAATAATAAATTAGTTATTATCATATTTCCTTGTTCATGATAATCGTTTATTATCCATGCTATAACTGTATTGATCGGAGACTTAAATGCATGTGTGGATACATAGACAAAACCATGTCCCTAGTATGCCTCTAATGGACTAGCTCGTTGATCAAAGGATGGTTAAGGTTTCCTAGCCATGGACATGAGATGTCATTTGATAACGGGATCACATCATTAGGAGAATGATGTGATGGATAAGACCCAAACTACAAACATAGCATATGATCGTTTCAGTTTATTGCTACTGTTTTCTGCATGTCAAGTATATGTTCCTATGACCATGAGATCATGCAACTCACGGATATCGGAGGAGTGCCTTGTGTGTATCAAACGTCGCAACGTAACTGGGTGACTATAAAGGTGCTCTACAGGTATCTCTGATGGTGTTTGTTGAGTTGGCATGGATCGAGACTGGGATTTGTTACTCCGTGTAACGGAGAGGTATCTCGGGGCCCACTCGGTAATGCAACATCACAATAAGCCTTGCAAGCAATGTGACTAATTGTTAGTTGCGGGATCTTGTATTACGGAACGAGTAAAGAGACTTGCCGGTAACGAGGTTGAACTAGGTATGGAGATACCGACGATCGAATCTCGGGCAAGTAACATACCGAAGAACAAAGGGAACGATATACGGGATTAACTGAATCCTTGACATAGAGGTTCGACCGATAAAGATCTTCGTAGAATATGTAGGAACCAATGTGGACGTCCAGGTCCCGCCATTGGTTATTGACCGTAGAGGTGTCTCGGTCATGTCTACATAGTTCTCGAACCCGCAGGGTCTGCACACTTAAGGTTCGGTGACGTTTCGGTAGTGTAGAGTTATGTATGGTGGTGACCGAAGGTTGTTCGGAGTCCCGGATGAGATCCCGGACGTCACGAGGAGCTCCGGAATGGTCCGGAGGTAAAGATTCATATATAGGAAGTCCCAGTTTGGTTTCCGGAAAAGTTTCGGGCTCATCGGTAGTGTACCGGGAGTATCGGTATTGTACCGGGAGTGCCGGTAGTGTACCGGAGGACCTCCGGGAGGGGTACTTCGACCCCAAGAGGTCCATGGGCTGTGGGAGAATAATAACCAGCCCTTAGTGGGCTGGGAAAACAGCCACAAAGGCCCATGGCGCAGGAGAGAAAGTCCTAAAGCAAAAAGTGGAAAATCAGCCAATAGGAGGCAATCCTACTCCAACTAGGATTGGAGGTGAAGTAGGATTTCTTCCCACCTCCTATTTCGGCCGACCCAAAGGCCTTGGCTGCCTCTCCTCTCCTCTCCTCCTATATATACTAGTGGATTGGGTGGTTTTTGGACAGAATTTCCGGCCACGTGCTACCCGTTTCACCGGTGCACAGTTTCTCCTCTAGATCGGATTTCTGCAGCGCTTAGGCGAAGCCCTGCCGGAATTGCTCCACCACCACCATCACCGGAGCGCCGTCACGCTGCCGGTGAACTCTCTCTCCTCTCCACCTCCTCTTGCTGGATCAAGATGGTGGAGATCGTCATCAAGCTGCACGTGTGCTGAACGCGGAGGTGCCGTCCGTTCGGCGCTAGATCGGAAGGACCGTGATCGAGATCGCGAGACGGTTCGTGATGTGATCACGGAACGGATCGTGATGAGTTCGCGGGATAGATCGTGATCAAGATCGTGAGATGGATCGTGATGAGATCGCAGGACGGATCGTGATGAGTTCACGGGACGGATCATGATTGGATCGCGGGACGGATCGTGATGAGATCGCGGGACGCTCGGCGATTTGGATCGCGAAGATGTTCGACTACACCAACCGCGTTTCTTAACGCTTCCCGCTTAGCAATCTACAAGGGTACGTAGATCCACTCTCCCTCTCGTAGATGCTCATCACCATGGATAGGTTTGCGTGTGCGTAGGAAAATTTTTGTTTCCCATGCGATGTTCCCCAACACCCTGTTCTCCAACATCTGAGCGGTCACCTACAACCTAGGGTCCTCATGAGAATGATCATAGTAGGCTACGCTAAGATAGCTATCCTCTCCTTCCAGAGAAGCAGGAACATAACAGAACTATGTGTTCTTAAGCAGACCATGGTGAAACCTCATGATAGTCAACATGGTGTAGGCAGCCTCCTGAACTGCCATGTCTATGGTGACACTTAATCCATAAGTCGAGTGAAGTGGCTCTGCAGCTCTAGGATATGAAGGATATATCTTAACAGTACACAGATACTGGCTCTGGTTGAAATCTCGATACTGTTCCTCCATTGTGTACTTTGGGTACCAATGGTAACCAGCCTCCATCATAACTCTAACCAACATGGCCGTGTGACCCGGTACATCAATGCACCTGGTCAGGCGGGCCACCTAACGGGAGGGACGAGGGGGCATCTGAAACAGAGAATGATGCAAAGGCATTAGAGACTCTAGCAGAAATTGGACAGCATAACGGCTGTAATTGCTCAAAAAGGATTTTGAGACAACTGCAAAAGATTGGAAAAGCATAACCACTCAACAATCTAGATTCAAATCTCTTCTCCATCTGTTTGTCACACCAACAATACTCAAGTACCGACATTCACTTGCATACAAGCTAGCTAATAGTCTATGGTTAGTAACTCGTCATCCTAAGCAATAGATGAGAAGCCTAGTTCTTATCCTCGTAGAAAAGATGAGAATGACTCAGAATAGAATAACTGGGGAAGAGGAGTAAAATAGCCTTATGTTCCCTTCCACAATCAATTCCCCTACTTTTCTATGGTGTTTCTAGACTCAACTTCGACCGGTTTGGCTTGGTAGTCCTACAATCAGTCAGGCTCTGATACCAATGTTGTCGGCACCCCAATCCTAAGTCATATGAATCCAGACTGTAACATATCACATCACTTTGTGGCGTCACGCACAGTAAGCTCCACGGCTGCAGCCTTACCTTAGCCGGGACCATTTGCGTCTTTTGGCTCACGTATGTGAACATGTCACTGGCAATCAAACGACAAAGAACCCGGGCCGACATGGCTAGTCATAGAACCCAAGTGGCACATCCGTACGGAAATAGGCATACTTACCCAGCAATGCTAGTGTCGGTCTCAAGCGTGTGTAGAGGAGTCATAGCAAGCTACAAGGACTCCATTACACCGTGGGACATAAATGTCATCACTGCACGTAGACGAGTCCTAGTAGGCTACAAGGACTTCATTACACTGCGAGACATTTCCCCGAAGGGATAGACACAACAGCAAAGAAGGATACATGCCGGTCAATCAATGTGTCCAGAGCAGTAGCAAGCTACCAAGGCTCGATGGAAGCACAAAGAGGCAGTTTCCCGTAAAGAGTACTACTAAAGGCACACAACTAGGTGTCGGATCCCATACATACCGTTGAACATCACATGTACGCACGACATGCCTGATATGCATAGATACAACTATGGCATCACAACATAACCATACATCAACACATCTTTTATTTAAAAGGCTCAGAAGAGCCTTGCATAATATGTTCTTATAGGTAGGGGTCACATGACCCGACACTCAAGTCATACAAGCAAGTTCATACAAACCAAGCGGATGCATAAAGTTGTCTGAGTACAGACAGATGAAAGGGTAAAAAGGCACATGGTCTGACTATCTACAGCCCGACACAGGGCATAAGGTCATAGCTGGGACACCAGCTATTTGGCATCGTCGGCATCTAGATAGAACCCACCTAGTCTCATCTGCAACATTTATTAAGCAAACGTGAGTACAAACTTACTCAGTAAGTCTTTAAAACAGACCTAGACTATCCATGCTCATGTATCAACAAGGGGAGTGGTGGAGTTTATGCAGCAATGCCAGCCCTAACTAATGGCTAACCTACACTACACCATTTTAACTCTTGTTTAATTTTTAGATATCGCACACGAGTCCACTAACTCCATAACAATACACCACCATGGATTCACTTCCGTCTCCTACGAGAGTGCCATCCAAGGTACTCATACTTGTCTTGATATTTTTATAAGAATCCATTTGATTATCTATGAACAGCATAAGTTCTCCAAGTAGTCCATATCGAGGACGCCGCTATTCGAATAGTTTCATACCCTGCAGGGGTGTACTTCTTCACACACGCTCTCTCCACTTAACGTTTTGTGCTCATAAAACCATGCACCTCGGCAACCTTCAAGCGGAAGCCCAGCGAGCGAGTCTGCCACGACCGTCAACTACATAAGACCTCTAGTCTAGGCTATCGCCTATTTGAGACTGAACCTCCACGGAAGTCCGGACGAAGCTTCCTCTACAGCCCCAAACGATGTGCGCAGGGTTCCCAAGCCCACCATTCGGGTGACCATTGGTACACTGTGCCACTGCCTACCACATCATAACCCACCCCTAGGATCAGCGCTACGCATGACCTCTAGCATGCTATAAACACCAGAAACTACTTGCAACTCCTGGACTAAAGACTAAGCGATTGATAAGTCGAGAGGGTCAATTAAGTATCCCAATGTGTGGTAGTAACTAGCCTTGGATCACAAACACAAAACTCAGTTCCTAAGAACGGTCCCAATGAGACAACCCGCTATGTACTCCTACATAGCCTCTCGTCGCTACCTTTACCAAATTGGGTTCATCATAAGGTTATCACATCAGAACAACATTGTTTCACTCCAGATCATTAACCAGATGAATCAGACCTGACACAACTCTAAGCATAGCAAGCATAGCGGGCAAAGTAAGCAATAACATCATGGCACAAGCATCTACCAAGTATGCTAGGTTGCAAGGTGTAGCTATTTACTGTGACAATAACATGTCATGCAAAAGAGTAGGTTCATCTAACAAGTTTGACAAACAAGTGAACATTCGTCCTAATGCAACAAACAAGAGCATGAGCGAGAGTGTGGGATGTTATCAGAATGATCGAAGGGGTTGCTTGCCTTGCTGGGTAGCGAAAAGGTTTTCTCCTTCATTGAAATACTCAGAGGTATGCTTAGAAGCAGGGCCTACCGCAATGCAGATAAATAACAATCAATACACGCAAGTGCAACAATACGATGCATGATCATGACATGGCGGCATGTATGGATGAGCTAATGCAACTATTGTCCAAATTAAATGAAGTGATTTGAATATAGGTTCAAAATCATTCTCCATTTCATATTTCATAAGTTAACCTATTAGTAAATGTTAATGTTCATCTACACAGGTTGCTGTAACATGCATGATAATGGCACCATTGGATTCATTAGATTTTTCTAATAAATTTTCATATATAAATTATTTCAATCTGAGTTACAGATTAATTTATATGAATTTTAGAAATTTTAAACATTTTCTAGGATTATTTAAATCAGATATTCCTTTATTGCATCAGCATGACATCATTATGACGTCAGCTAGTCAACAGAAC
Organism: Hordeum marinum; assembly: GCA_022496015.1. Lineage (NCBI taxonomy): Eukaryota > Viridiplantae > Streptophyta > Magnoliopsida > Poales > Poaceae > Hordeum > Hordeum marinum. The sequence continues at coordinate 136,911,539 of CM039675.1, read as the reverse complement.
GTTGATAGGTCAAACATGGCCACTGGGGCCCACTTGTCAGTGACCCAAGGAAATCCGGTGCCAGAATGCGCTAGCGATGAGGAAAAGAGGGGGAAGAGGGCCAGGGGCTCATGGCGGTTGCAGAGGCATCGAGAGTGGGCTCAGGGAAGGCCTGGAGCAGCGGCGAGCTTCACTTCTTCGCCGGCGGCCGGAGGATGAAGACGACGGCGATGCGGTGATGGAGAGCTCCCGACGATGCATGGCTCGGCGAGAAGGAAGAGGGCGATGAGGCTAAGCGATTAGCGGGCTCATCAGCAAGGGGAGCGGCTGGAGCAACGGCGCTACTACGGCGGGGCTTCGGCGGTCATGGCGATAGAGGGGGAGAGAAGGAGAGACAGGCAAGAGCGAGAGGGAGAGAGTGATGGGGACAGCTCTCTGAGCTTATCCCCGTCGCGCTGGCAAGGGGGAACCAGGCAGGCAGCTGCGGACGTGGAGGCATGGCCGTGCGCACGCGGCGGCCACACGCCCATCCTCCTGGCCGCCAGGAGGACGATGACCTCCCTGGGCCAGGTGGGCCGGCCTGGCCTAGGCCTAGGTGAGCTTCCTCTTTGTTTTTCTTTTTTTCTGATTCTATTTTATTTTATGTCATTTGTTTTATTTATTTGTAGGCACAATTGTAATTAATAAATATCCCAAATATATTATAGCATTAAATTTGAATATTTCAAACTTCTGTAAAAAGTTTCGGGATATTTTGAAATCTAAAATAATGATAATGCTTTACTTGGCATTTTCAGAAGCTTTATTATTTATTTTAAAATGATATAAATGTTCAAATATTTAAGATGGCCCCTGATATATTCATGTCCATATTTATCAGACATAGGGGACATTTTAGATGGGCATTTTGAATTTGTTGGTTTTTCACAAACTTTGAATTAGTTTGATTCAAATGAGAGTTTGGGGTTCCTTTTAATACCCATTTCAAGTTGATGCAAAAATGAAATATGATGCACACCCATGTTGTCCTAAGATAACTAGCTAGGGATGTGACACTTAGGCACTATCATAGCCGCAGGGTCAAGACTCTGACGTTTCAGGAAGGCGACTTAGTGTTGCGGTTGATTCAAGATTAGACAGATAGACACAAGTTATCCCCTCCATGGGAAGGGCCTTTCATGGTTAGCAGATATCTCAACAATGGGTCATATTACCTCATTGACATCCAAGATGACTCAAACACTTATGGGCAGGAGACCCACCGGCCGTGGAACAAAGCGCATCTACGGCCTTACTATACTTAAGTTGTCAAGACTTGGCATTGTACACCTTCATTGTACATATCATATATATATATATATATATATGAATAAAGTTGGCATCCCTGCAAGCCAGGGCCTCTACCGTTTCTCATATCTTAGTCTATGCAAAAAGGTCAATCAGGGGGCTTCCAACCCACCGGGTTTAGCTTATCACACCCTATTGATCGGCTCTCAAGCCAAAATGGTTGGCTCCGTCAACATGATCATCCAGGGGGCTTCCAACCCACCGGGTTTAGCTTATCACACCCTATTAGTCGGCTCTTAAGCCAAACAGTTGACTCCGTCAACAAACGCCACTTGGGGGCTTCCAACCCACCGGGTTTAGCTTACAAACCCTCTTTATCGGCTCTTAAGACAAAGAGGGTTAAACCTACCTGTAAGCTGATGCTGCTCCGCTAGGTGACCCGCCGAACTCTTACCAGTTAATCTTGCCTGGAGACCCTGAGCCGGCTCAAAGAAATTGATGGCCAATCTCGATAGAGACCCTATACTGGTTCAAGCTTAAAACGGCGACTCATGTCATGTGAGGGTCGGCTTATAGAAAGCAAGGATAAACTCTCCCATATACTGTTGACTCTCCGCTATGTGGCCCATTCGTACTCTTAGACAGTTAATCCTTTAAGGACCCTGCACTGTTTAAGGTTAATACGACGGATTTATGTCACGTGAGAGGCAGTTCATGGGCTACCAGGGTACTTATGCCCTGTCGAGTCTCTTCTGGGACGTCACACTTCCTATTAGTTAATCTCTCTTAGAGACCCTGAGCCGCTCAAAGGAATTGACGGCCAATCTCAATAGAGACCCTGTACTGCTAAGGAGTTTTAAGTGGCGAGTCAACCTAGAAGAACCGACACATGAGTTAAAAAAAGCAAGTCAAGAAAGATATAGCATCTTTGGGTGGCGCTATCTTAAGTCGTCCTCATGACATGCGAAGATTAGTCTATTCTCGCAGGTTGGTTAATTACCAAGAGCCGCCACAACATCTGGTATGAGTTGAAGGCACAAGGCAAACGTAATATGTTAAGCCGAACGATTTCATATGTGCATGATGGCACAGTTCAGGCAAGACAAAGTTTACTACAAGCCTATTACAATGCTCTCTACGGAGCTCAAAAGTGAGGACTCAAAGTTTTTTACATCGCCCTATGGCGGGTCATAAGGCCGGATCATTCACGATGTTACCAAGGTCGTTAGTTGGATGGCGGGTCACCCTGCGGTGGGTCTTCGACCTCCATGATCTGGAGATTGTCCACGTCCCAGTTGTAGTTGGTTAAAGCCGCAAAGTTTGCCTCTTCAAAGAGGGGGGATGGGTCAAGATCAGGAGCAAAGAGGTGCTTACGGCGTGCAGGCATTAAGTCCTTGGCCTCAAAGGTTGGGCCGCGTACTCTCTTATGTTTGGCATTGTATGCCACCTGGTATGTTGACAGGTCCACTTCTTCTGCTAACTCTAATGCGAGGACTCTAGAAGTCTTCATGCAACGAGCATAGTCAGCCTACGTGAACTCTAAGCCGTCATCTTTCTTTGATGGAAACCCATCCATCATGTCTTCGGGAGTCAGCTCTAGGGCGAAAGCTAAGGCCCGGCGTATGGCTGCGATGGCTCCTTTTCTGGCGGCTGATTTCTTGAGCTCCTGGATTTGTTTAGGCAGGGTGGATAGCAACTCTATGGCTCCCTTCATAGTTGGGGGAATACTATCTTTATGGAGCACCACCTTGATTGTGCAGAGAGCTCCACAATAGAGTTGCTCCGTTAAAGTATAGACGGCTTTCAGTGGCAACATGCTATCAGTAGCAAATAGACGACTCCTTTGACCTGCATAAGATGGATTTTCGGTTATAAGTCATCGATATAAGTATTCACACAAGAGTATTGGCTAAGTATTTAGTACTTACCAAAGACGGCGGCAGACATCTTCACAATGTGGCGCTTCAAGGCGTGTAGCTCATCGGACACAACCATGAGCCGCTAGTCAGCATTGTCTGCTCGTTGAGCCAGGGCGGTTTGTTCTGTCTCAGCAGATTTTTTGAAAGCGGCGAAGTCTGCTTTCACTTTGGTACTCTTCAGCAGCGAGCCAGTACTTCTCATCTACTTCGCTTCGGGCGGCTTGCTGAGTGGCTAGATTGCTCCTTAATCCGGTCACTTCAGACTCGGCCTCGTTTAATGCTTCCTGGGACATATAACAATGCAAAATGAGGGCTAAGTCGCTAGGATGATATATTATCAGATGATGAAGATTCAGACAATATAAATGCAAGTCTCAAGCAGATTGCAAGCAATATGCTCGACACTTGGGGGCTAATGTATATTTGTTCTCCAAGGCAACAAGGAAGGTCCGGCTCATCTTCATCAAAGTTAAGCCGGCCCTTGGGGGCTACATATAGCTCTTTGCTCTATCTATAAGAAAGTTCTGGCTCATCTTTCATCAAGTTAAGCCGACCCTTAGGGACTACATATGGCTCTCTGATCTATCTATCCAAAGCTTCGGCTCATCTTTCATCAAGTTAAGCCGGCCCTTGGGGGCTACAGATGGCTTTTTGAACAACTACTTATGCACTAAAGCATTGTCTCAATATTTAGGTCTTAAGCTGATAAATGAGAGCTATAGGCTAAATGTTTTCTATTTTATAACAAGACTCAAAGACCCGGTTTACCATTAGTAAATACTAAACCAGCTCTTGGGGGCTACATAAGGGTATAAGGAAAAGAGAGCCAGAGTACCTCATATTTTTTCTTCATCAAGCTAACAAGCTTGAGCTCCATGTTCCGGTTGATGGAGAGGCGGTTCAGATAACCAGCGTGTAGCTCATCAGCGGTTAACTTCTCCAGCGTAGGGAGTTCAAAGTCCAGCTTCTCGGCAGCTGAAGGCTTCTCAGTGTGCTTTGTCAACACATGAGCTTGAGGAGTGTGGAAGCCGACACCAGTAATGGTGACGTCCGGAGTAACCGAATCGTCAATACTGGTTAAAGGGCTTAGCGGCTTAGAGTTGGTCCTCGGAGGACTCTCAAGAATCATGTCATGGGTCACCGGCTCGGTAGAATGACGAGCTTCTTTAGGCGCATCCTTGGAGGCCACAGAGGGATCAGCGTGCGCTGTAGGAGAGTCCGGCTTGGCAGGCTCTGGCTCTTGAGCCTTGGGAGCAGGGGAAGACCCGCTGGTCTTCCTTCGTTTCGCTTGAGCCCTCTAAAGCATAGAAGGTCATGGTATAAGCTTTACGGCTAACAAAGGATGAAATGCAAGCATGAAAGGCACGTACTCTGGGTTGATCTTTAGAGGCGGAAGAGCAGTAGCTGTAGAGTCGCCTAAGGAAGGGGGTGATTCCTGAAAAAAGTTAAGGCAATATAAGACAGGTTCAAATCATAAAGGCAAGGTTGACAAACTTAAGCCAAGCAAAACAAATACCTCAGCTAGCCGTTTTCGTTGAGCCAGGGAGTGACATAACCCGACCATGAGGTCATTAGAGCCGGTGCTCCGGGTCTGGCGTCGGGAGAGTTGCTGTTGCTTTTTCAAAGAAAAGTGGGGGTCTAAGTAAGCAAGAGGATGAGAAAGTGGGACCTTTCGGACGACCCGCCATATCTTCTGTGGTGCAAGATGTTCTGAGTCAGATGAAACATAAGTTAACTCAGGAACGTTGGCGTGGCTTGTCTCCACTTCGTCCTGAGAATTATTATTGTCAATAAGGTGCATGAAGAGACGGCCAAGAGAGTCAAGTTCTACCTCTGAGTCGTCAGATTCCGGTTGTTCCGGAGGTGCGGTTTTCTTCTTTTGTCCGTCGGTTTTCTCCTTTGATTTCTTTGGAGGAGGAACGCATTTATTTTTCCAAAAGCTGGAATTGGCCTGAAAATGAAAGTCGTCGAAAGAGGTCAAAAGATTGCAAAGCATATATGGATAGCTAACGCGGAAGTAAGGAGATCGGGAGTCGCCCTTACATTTGGGGCCGGGTTTGCGGCATAGAAAGGTGCTAACCCGATGGCGCGGCAAGATCCTTCAGATTCATGAACAAGGCTTTTAATGGTGGCCACGATCTTATCTTCTGACAATGTGGTCGGGTTAAAGCAGAGAGGGTCATTATCATCACCCGTATACTCGCACATGAGGCGGCTTCGCCGGCTCAGAGGAAGGAGTTTCCAAGAAACCCAGTAGCGGGTTAGATCCATCCCAGTCAGACCATTGTCCATAAGGGCCTTGATTTTTGCGTGAGCCTAAGCATACTTCGCTCGTTCAGAGGCTGACAGCCGGTCAGGGAACTCAATTGAAGTCTTGAGCCGGGTCGAACGATAACCCGGCAAGGAATGTTCTCCCTCCGGAGAGGTGTCTTTACAGTAAAACCAAGTTTTATTCCAGTCCTTGGGATGACTTGGCATCCGAACAGCCGGAAAGATCACGTCCCGCCTTCTATCAATTGAGATTCTGCCAAGCTCTAAGCTTGGACCAGCTTTTATCTCTGTCTGGTGGTTTGCGTAGAAAAACTCACAGAAAAGACCAATGGATGGCTCTTCTTGTAAGTAAACTTCACAGAGGATTTGGAAGTTGCATATGTTTGATACGGAATTTAGGGCGGTGTCTTGAGGGCGCAACTTAAAGAAATGAAGGACGTCTCAAAAGAATTTTGAGTCGGGCGGGCTGAAACCGCGTACAAGGTGATCCGTGAAAAAAACTACTTCGCCCTCTTGACGAATGGGTTTCTTTTCATTGCCTGGAACCCACAATGGATGACATCTTTGGCTGGTAAGGACCCTGTGTCTACGAAGTCCTTCAAGAACTCTTCAGTAATGGCAGAGCCGACCCAGTTACAAGAATTGGACGCACGAGGCATGGTGGCGTCTTAAAACTGTGCAAGGTAACAATGTGTGGCGAGTTAGAAGGTGACGGATAACTACGGACGGCTGATGAAATCTAAGTTCTCTAAGGCTAAGTCACCGGAGCAATTTAAGCAAGAGTCGGAAATTCAATGGCGAGTTAAGTTTGCAAGGAAACAAAGCAAAAGTTACTAAGTGTGGAAAATAGGTTTCACATGTTACCTATATAATTATGGATCTACAAAACAGAGAAAAAGGCGGGTTTATTCTAAACCTAGCGACGACCAGAGGAACTAGCAATGTTTGAAGATAGTGAAAAGGGGGCAAATACAGATCTGTGTTGTGCTATTATTGACTTCCTATGATCTGCCGCAATGGAAAAAGGAGAATTATCAAGTCCACTGATCTACATATTATCTGAAATTGCGAAGAGCTCGTGTTCTAGCGAGCGGAGGGACTCCATGAATATCCTACCGAAAGCTGCAAATCTAGGGGTGGAAAAGAACTTACCGGAGATGATGTAACGGGCGCGGGCGGTGCTCTGGTCCGATCAGGTTGATGCAACGGCCTGGGGTGACGACGGAGTGGAAGCCTCACCGGAGCAAGGAAACTCTGGAGCAACATCGTTGGGAGGAAGAAGAAGAGGCGCAAGCAGAGGAATAAATGAAAACCTCCCTTCGCGGTCCTATTTAACAGGCAAAAGGTGGAAACGGGTGCGTAAATTGAGGCAACAGAAGTTGATTGACCGAAACAGCACGCCTCTTTCCCTGGAATGATTCCCCGGAAGGTTGTATTGCTATGTTCTATGCTAGATCGGTCAAATTGCATTTTTCCAAGCTGCCTTCATATATTAGGTTTAACCCGTTGCCGCCGTCCATTAGCACCTTGTTTAGCCTATATCCATCAATAATGGGGTTCAAGACTAGTGCGGCCAGTGAGTGACCGGTAAGAATGGCCGGCTGGTCAGTATCTTCGAAGGTAATCGGTATGTCTGGCCATGCGCTATTTGCTGCCACATGGTAGACCTGTTCAAGCTCTCTAAGAGCCCTTTTTCTCCTGTTCCTTGAGGGGAACGTTTCATAGATCGTCGGTACTTCGACATTGTGTTCGGGAGACGATGAGGAACGCCCATTCAACGGAGGTGTTTCAAGCATAACCCCGCCGCTCTTTGCCACTTGCATGACGATCCAGCAGGCTCTAAGGCTGTGAGTTGGGTTTGTGTTTAGCAACACAGAATGTATAGGGCAAGGTTTATCCAGTAGTCCGTCAAGGACAGTGCCGACCCCTGAAGGAGGCCTGTTTCTTTTTTCGGTTGGTTCGTATCTTGCTGGCTGCTTTGGAGGTACCCGCTTTTTCTGATCTCCGCCATGGTGCTTGGGGAAAATGGTTCGAAAAACAACCGTTCAGATTGCCAAGTGCTTTCCAAGGCACGGTATTTCTGTACCAAATCGGATAACTCCGAAAAGTCGTGAATGTGCCTGTGGGCCAGGGCGTTAAGAATCCCTTCATCATGGCAATTGCGACTGACAATTTCCATTATCTCTTGGTCGCTAAGATATTTTCCCCTGCTTCTAGCGAGTAGGAGTCTGGCCCAAAAGTGATGGACTCACTCTCCCTATAATTGCTTGATATACCAAAAGTCTGAGGACGCGGGTTTTGGTGTGATATAGGGATGATTGTCTTGGGTGGTGGGTGGGAAAAAAATCGATTCCATGCCACATTGAATGTTCGGAATTGCAGATTCCGAATCGTGTGGTTGGTCCCGAGCCGATGAAGATCCGTCTCAAGGGTAATTTCCGGCATCTGATTCGCCGATGAAGTCTCGGTGATCAGAGACCAGGGTGTAGACTGTCTTTAGTTCCGGCTGTGGGGGCGAATCCTCAGCCGGACACTCGATGGTAGCGACAAGGTGAGTGACCAGAGGGACATGGATCTCCTTGTCATCGGGCCTGATCTTGAGCCGGTCATAGAGCATAACCTGGTCATCCGACAAACGCAAGTCTTCGATCTGATCGAACAACTCGTTTAAGAATGAGGCGATGGTAGGATGCACGTCACTGAGGCAAGTAGATTTTGTGAACAGTGAGACGGATCTAGAGTCGCGAGAGAGTGGATCCGTGTTCCGTATAGATGTGGGGCCTGATGTCTTCAGCATTGAGGCGGCCGGACTTACAGGATTTTCCTCCAAGGTTGAGGGTTTGTTTAAAGTGAGTATAACCCGTGAATCAGCGACGAACTCTAAGGTTCTAAACTTGATCCTCTAATCGGGGAAAAAGCTTCCGATCAGGCCATGGTGGCTGATAGGGATGGCATGTGACAAGATGTCACCTCCTGCGAGATTCTGATCGGGTGTGAGGATCCCCTAGATATAGATCTCATTGCTCATGACGAAGCAAGCCATCGATTCCTTTGGTGTTCATAGAGGAACACTCAATGAAAGCACCAATGTCGATGTCAAAACCGGCGGATCTCGGGTAGGGGGGCCGAACTATGAGACTATAATAGATGGTAACAGGACACGAAGGGGACACAGATTTACCCAGGTTCGGGCCCTCCTATGGAGGTACTATCGTACATCCTACTTGATTGTATTGATCATATGGGGGTTACATAGCTGATATACCTCGAGATCGAATAGCTAACCCTAGATGAGATTTTTGTATCTATAACCAAAAACCCACCGGGTTATATAGATGCCGAGGGTACATAGAGTTTACACATGGTCGGTTGCATGTCGAAGAGATAAACATGCATATCTATGGTCGACAACTTGGAGGATACGTCACGGCTCCTTGAGGTCTCCATCCTGGCGACGATGACCCTGATCATCCAATGCTAACCTTGCGGCCCATACAGTTCGGCCCATAAGCAATAGGTCGTCTATCCGAGGACCCCATAATCCAGGACTCTCTCGGGCAGGGAGGAGAAAATAAATGGTACCCCCTCCCATGCCTATTGATGAGATGGGATAGCAACAGTCCGTGCCGGAATCGAGGAGGCACAATGATGATTTGACCAAAAGAGACGCCTCGATTTTCGTAATGACCGTTCAATGAGACGATCTGTTGTGACATGATGGAATCTTTTTTGAATATATCCACGTGACGTCATGGATGGTTAAAGTTTTATTTCAAGGTGAGTAAGTTTGTGAGACTCGCCGCTGAATGGTCTGAAGATTGACATGAACAGGTTCAAATCAATCTGGGGCCTAATGTTGGGGATATAACCCCGTGGCGAGACCCGCCCAGGAGGGGCCGGGTCACACCTGGTGGCTCATAATCAAGACCCTTAAAGTGGTCCTGAGGATTGAAGACAAGACTACATGGCGTCTTATAAGATGGGCCAAGAGGAGGCCGGGAGACGGAAGATGGCGCGAGACCCGGGCATATAAAGCCGCACGGGTGACAGCTTGCCCAAGAAGGCTAGGCGGCTTAGAGACAAGATCAAACACTCTGTGTAAGTAGGTTTGGACTCTTATAACCCTAGGTCCTCGACCTACCTATATAAAGGCGAGACCCTGCGGCGGCTTAGGATAGAAGACAATTGATCGATATCTAGGTCAAGCAAATCCAGTCCCTTGTAATCGATCCTCCATCAATACAACACAAAGTATTACATAGGGTTTTACCTCTTTCCGAGGGGCCGAACATGGGTAAACTCGTGTCTCTCATCCCGTTCAACCCCTTTGAGTCCACCACCTTAGCGATGGCCTCGAACCTAAGTCCTAGTACATCTGCCGTCACAAAACCACGACACTCAAATAAAAGTAAAAATTGCATAAATTAAACAGATCAGCCCTTCGCAGAGGGAAGTAGGGACTTGTAGAGGTGCCATAGCTCAAAGCTTAAATTGAGAGAGAGAAATATTTTGGGTAGCATGCCCTTCCTGTCAACAAAAACGATCGATAATTTTCAGTACTTTCCATGCTAGATATATCATAGGCGGTTCCCAAACAGAAAATAAAGTTTATTCCTTTTTCCACCATTCTTTCACAATCCATGGCTAGTCGTATCCATGAGTACCTTCCATACCAATACTTTCCAAGAAATTTACTATTTCACGATATAAAGTAAATTTCTTTTTCATTTCGGGACTAGGCGTCCCTATTACCACCGTACTCTCGTGCAATGACAAGTGAATAAACTGTCATCTTGAGAATAACACATCTAGCATGGAAAAATATCAGCCACCCCTGCCGCTTCATGAGAGGTACGAGCACACAAAAAGGAAATTCATTTTGAAAATTAGATATGGCACATACAAAGTTGCTTGGAACGACATGGAAATATCGCATATAGGTAGCTATGGTGGACTCATATGGAAAAACTGGGGTTTAAGGATTTTGGATGCAGAAGTTGTATTTCTACTTAGTACAAGTGGAGGATAGCAAATAGATTGAGAAGCAACCAACCAAGAAACCAAAATTCTCATAAACTGGCATTAAGCATAACTAACACCGAATAATGCACCACAAGTAGGATGTAATTTCATTGCACAACTATTGACTTCCGTGTTTGCATAGGGAATCACAAACCTTAACACCAATATTCTTACTAAAGCATAATTAATCATACCAATGACTCACATATTACTATCATCGTGTCTCAAAACCATTACAAGGAATCAATTTTAATTTGTCCAATAATCTTCATGAAATTTTTTATTATATCCCTCTTGAATATCTATCACTTTGGTACTGGTTTCATATATTGTCAATGCTTTTGACAAGCTCAAAAAAATTTAAGTGAAGAACATGAGCATAAAAAAATCATCTCTCAAAACAATATAAGTGAAGCATGTGATAATTTATTCAAAATTTACTAACTCTCAGATTAATCTAAGTGAAGCATGAGAGTATTTCTTCAAAAATTTAAAGCACATTGTGCTCAAAAAGATATAAGTGAAGCACTATAGCACTTCCATAGCTTAAAAAATTTAAGTGAAGCATATAGAGCAATTCTAACAAATCATAGCATGATTTTTGCTCTCTCAAATAGGTGTGTCCAGCAAGGATACTTGTGAAAACCTAAAAAGAAAATCAAGCAAAGACTCATATAATACAACACTCTCCAAGCAAAACTCGTGATATGTGATGAATAAAAAATATAGCTCCAAGTAAAATACCGATGGTTGTTAGAAGAAATAGGGGATGCCACTATGGGCATCCCCAAGATTAGTTGCTGGTTTCTCCTTGGATATTATCTTGGGGTGCCATAGCATCCCCAAGATTAAGCTCTTTTCCCTCCTTATTCCTTCATTCATTGTAATCTCACACAAACTTGAAAACTTCAATCACACAAAACTTAACAAAACCTTCGTGAGATCCGTTAGTATAATAAAGCAAATCACCACTCTAAGTACTGTTACAAACCCATTCATATTTTATTATTGCATTATATATATTGTATTATAACTTTACCATGTCTTATACCCTCCAATACAAACCATAGATTCATCAAAATAAGCACACAATGCAACGAAAACAGAATCTGTTAAAAACCGAACAATCTGTAGTAATCTGTACTCTAACCATACTTCTGTAACTCCAAAAAATCTGGAGAATTAGGAAAAACGTAAGCAATTTGTATATTAGTCTTGCGTAAAAATTCAGAATTTTTTGTCACTTGTGTGATTTTTTGAACTTCTGCTACTGGATGCAAAAGTTTCTGTTTTTCAACAAGAACAAATCAACTCTCACCCAACAAGATCCCATAGAATTTACTTGGCACAAACACTAAATAAAACATAAAAACACAATCATTGCACAGGCAACAATCATGTTATCACACAAAAACATTAATAAATGATAACTATTGGGTGTTGGAAATATGCCCTAGAGGCAATAATCAAATGGTTATTATTGTATTTCCTTATTCATGATAATTGTCTATTGTTCATGCTATAATTGTGTTAACCGGAAACCGTAATACATGTGTGAATACATAGACCACAATGTGTCCCTAGTGAGCCTCTAGTTGGTTAGCTCGTTGATCAATAGATGGTCACGGTTTCCTGACCATGGACATTGGATGTCGTTGATAACGGGATCACATCATTAGGAGAATGATGTGATGGACAAGACCCAATCCTAAGCATAGCACAAGATCGTGTAGTTCATCTGCTAAAGCTTTTCTAATGTCAAGTATCGTTTCCTTAGACCATGAGATTGTGCAACTCCCGGATACCATAGGAATGCTTTGGGTGTGCCAAACATCACAACTTAACTGGGTGGCTATAAAGGTGCACTACGGGTATCACCGAAAGTGTCTGTTGGGTTGGCACGAATCGAGACTGGGATTTGTCACTCTGTGTGACGGAGAGGTATCTTTGGGCCCACTCGGTAAGACATCATCATAATGAGCTCAATGTGACCAAGGAGTTAGCCACGGGATGATGTGTTATGGAACGTGTAAAGAGACTTGCCGGTAACGAGATTGAACAAGGTATAGGGATACCAACAATCGAATCTCGGGCAAGTATCATACTGGTAGACAAAGGGAATTGTATACGAGATTGATTGAATCCCCGACATTGTGGTTCATCCGATGAGATCATCGTGGAGCATGTGGGAGCTAACATGGGTATCCAGATCCTGCTGTTGGTTATTGACTGGAGAGGTGTCTCGGTCATGTCTACGTGCCTCCCGAACCCGTACGGTCTACAACTTAAGGTTCGATGATGCTAGGGTTATAGGGAAATAGTGTACGTGGTTACCGAAGGTTGTTCGGAGTCCCGGATGAGATCCCGGACGTCATCAGGAGTTTTGGAATGGTCCGGAGGTAAAGATTCATATATAGGAAGTGAGGTTTTGGTCATCGGATGTGTTTCAGGGATTACACGTATCGTACCAGGACCACCGGAAGGGTTTCGAGGGTCCACCAAGTGGGTCCACCAGCACCAGAGGGCTGCATGGGTCGCAAGTGGGAGGGAACCAGCCCCTGGGTGGGCTGGGGCGCCCCCCCCACAAGGTCCCAAGGCGTAGCTGAAGGTAGGAGGGGGCAAACCCTAGGGCAGATGGGCGCTAAGGCCCACCCTAGGGCAGTCGCACCCCTCTCCCTCTGTGGCCGCCGGCCAGATGCGATCTGGGGGCTGCCGCACCACCCTAGGGAGGGAACCCTAGGGCGCAGCCCTCCCTCCTCCTCCTCCTATAAATAGAGGAGCCCTTGGGGCTACCGAGGATACGCATCTCTCTCTCCCACGACGCAGCCATACTCCTCCCTCTCCTCGTTCTCTGTAGTGCTTGGCGAAGCCCTGTCGGAGACCACACAGCTCCACCGTCACCATGCTGTCGTGCTGCCAGAGATCTCCCTCAACCTCTCCTTCCTCCTTGCTGGATCAAGGCGTAGGATACATCACCTGGCTGCACGTGTGTTGAACGCAGAGGCGCCGTTGTTCGGCGCTTAGATCGGATTCCACCGCGATCTGAATCGCTGCGAGTACGACTCCACCAACTGCGTTCTAGTAATGCTTCCGCTTTGCCACCTTGAAAGGTATGAAGATGCACTCTCCCTTTACTCGTTGCTGGTTTCTCCATAGATGGATCTTGGTGATCGTAGGAAATTTTTTGATTTACTACTACATCTCCCAACAGTGGTATCAGAGCTAGGTCTATGCGTAGAATCTATGCATGAGTAGAACACAAGTTATTGTGGGCGTCGATCTTGTTAATATGCTTGCCGTTACTAGTCTTATCTTGATTCGACGGCATTGTGGGATGAAGCGGCCCAAACCAACTTTACACGTACCCTTACGTGAGACCGGTTCCACCGCCTGACATGCACTTGTTGCATAAGGTGGCTAGCGGGTGTCTGTCTCTCCCACCTTAGTCTGATTGGATTCGATGAAAAGGGTCCTTATGAAGGGTAAATAGCAATTGGCATATCACGTTGTGGTTTTGGCATAGGTAAGAAACATTCTTGCTAGAAACCTATAGCATCCACGTAAAAACTTGCAACAACAAATTAGAGGATGTCTAACTTGTTTTTGCAGCATATGCCATGTGATGTGATATGGCCAAAGGATGTGATGTGATGCATTGTGATGTATGAGATTGATCATGTTCTTGTAATAGGATTCACGACTTGCATGTCGATGAGTATCACAACCAGCAGGAGCCATAGGACTTGTCTTAATTTATTCTATGACCTGCGTGTCAATCAAGATCGCCATGTAATTACTTTACTTTATTGCTAAATGTTAGCCATATTAGTAGAAGTAATAGTTGGCGTGACAACTTCATGAAGACACGATGATGGAGATCATGGTGTCGTGCCGGTGACAGTGATGATCATGGTGCCCCAAAGATGGAGATCAAAGGAGCAAGATGATATTGGCCATATCATGTCACTATATTGATTGCATGTGATGTTTATCATGTTACATCTTATTTCCTTAGAACGACGGTAGCTAAATAAGATGATCTCTCAATAAAATTTCAAGAAATGTGTTCACCCTAACTGTGCACCGTTGCTAAGGTTCATTGTTCCGAAGCACCACGTGATGATCAGGTGTGATAGGCTCTAATGTTCGCATACAACGGGTGTAAGCCAGATTTACACACGTGAAACACTTAGGTTGACTTGACGAGCCTAGCATGTACATACATGGCCTCGGGACACGGAAGACCGAAAGTTCAAACATGAGTTGTATAGAAGATACGATCAACATGGAGATGTTCACCATGGATGACTAGTTTGTCTCACATGATGATCGGACATGGGCTAGTTGACATGGATCATGTGTCACTTGTATGACTAGAGAGATGTCTATCTAAGTGGGAGTTCATTAAATAATTTGATTATGTGAACTTAATTATCATGAACTTAGTCTAAAATTGTCTTTACAATCTATATTGTAGATCCAATGGCCAACAGTAATGTCAGCCTCAACTTCAACGCGTTCCTAGAGAAAACCAAACTGAAAGATGATGGAAACAACTATGCAGACTGGGTCCGTAGCTTGAGGATCATCCTCATAGCTTCCAAGAGATTGTATAACCTTGATGCACCGCTAGGTGACCCACCCATTTTCCCAGCGGATCAAGACGTTACGAACGCTTGGCAGTCACGCTGTCATGATTACTCCCTCGTTCAGTGTGGCATGCTTTACAGTTTAGAAGTGGGGCTCCAAAAGCGTTTTGAGCAACACGGAGCATATGAGATGTTCCAATAGCTGAAACTGGTTTTCCAAGCTCATGCCCGGGTCGAGAGATATGACGTCTCCGAAAAGTTCTTCAGTTGTAAGATGGAGGAAAATAGTTCTGTCAGTGAGCACATACTCAAGATGTCTGGATTGCACAACCGCTTGACTCAGCTAGGAGTTAATCTCCCAGATGACTCGGTCATTGACAGAATCCTCCAGTCGCTTCCACCTAGCTACAAGAGCTTTGTGATGAACTACAACATGCAGGGTATGGAGAAGTCCATTCCTGACTTGTAATCGATGCTGAAATCAGCGGAGGTCGAGATCAAAAAAGGAGCATCAAGTGTTGATGGTGAATAAGACCACTAGTTTCAAGAAAGTCAAGGGTAAGAAGAACATCAAGAAGGATGGCAAAGCTGTTGCTGCGCCCGGTAAGTAAGTTGTCGGGAAGAAGAACAAGAATGGACCCAAGCGTGAGACTGAGTGCTTTTATTGCAAGGGTACCGGTCACTGGAAGCAGAACTGCCCCCAAGTACTTAGAGGATGAGAAGGCCGACAACGTTAAAGGTATATGTGATATACTTGTTATTGATGTGTACCTTACCAGCGCTCGTAGTAGCTCCTAGGTATTTGATACCGATGCAGTTTCTCACATTTGTAACTCCAAGCAGGAGCTATGGAATAAGCAAAGACTGGCAAAGGACGAGGTGACGATGCATGTCAGGAATGATTCCAAGGTCGATGTGATCATCGTCGGCACGCTACCTCTGCATCTACCTATGGGGTTAGTTTTAAACCTCAATAATTGTTATTTAGTACCAGCTTTGAGCATGAACATTGTATCTGGATCTCGCTTGATGCGAGATGGCTACTCATTTAAATCTGAGAATAATGGTTGTTCTATTTATATGAGAGAAATATTTTATGGTCATGCCCCACTGGTCAATGGTTTATTTTTGATGAATATCGAATGTGATGTTACACATGTCCATAGTGTGAGTACCAAAAGGTGTAAGGTTAATAACAATAGTCCCACTTACATGTGGCATTGTCGTCATATTGGTGTCAAACGCATGAAGAAACTCCATACTCATGGACTTTTGGAGTCTCTTGATTTTGAATCATTTGACACGTGTGAACCATGCCTCATGGGCAAGATGACCAAGACTCTGTTCTCCGAAACAATGGAGCGAGCAACTGACTTATTGGAGATAATACATAATGATGTATGCGGTCCAATGAGCGTTGAGGCTCGCGGTGGCTACCGTTATGTTCTCACCCTCACTGATGACTTTAGCAGATATGGGTATGTCTACTTAATGAAACACAAGTCTAAAATCTTTGAAAAGTTCAAGGAATTTTAGAGTGAGGTAGAGAATCAACGTGACAGGAAAATAAAGTGCCTACGATCTAATCGTGGTGGAGAATATTTGAGTCACGAGTTTGGCACGCACCTAAGGAAATGTGGAATTGTTTGACAACTCATGCCGCCTGGCACACCTCAATGAAATGGTGTGTCTGAACGTCGTAATCGCGCTCTATTGGATATGGTGCGATCTACGATGTCTCTTACTGACTTACCGCTATCATTTTGGGGATATGCATTAGAGATTGCCGCATTCACTTTAAATAGGGCACCGTCAAAGTCCGTTGAGATGACATCGTATGAATTATGGTTTGGTAAGAAATCTAAGCTGTCGTTTCTAAAAGTTTGGGGATGCGATGCTTATGTGAAGAAACTTTAACCTGAGAAGCTCGAACCCAAAGTAGAAAAGTGTGTCTTCATAGGATATTCCAAAGAGACTATTGGGTATACCTTCTACCTCAAATCCGAAGGCAAAGTCTTTGTTGCCAAGAATGGATCCTTTCTTCAGAAAGAGTTTATCTCAAAAGAAGTAAGTGGGAGGAAAATAGAACTTGATGAGGTAATCGTACCTCCACTCGAACCAGAGAGTAGCGCAGCACGGGAAATTGTTTCCATGGAGCCTACACCGGCTAGAGAGGAAGTTAATGATGACGATCATGAAACTGCAGATCAAGTTGCTATTCGAAGGTCCACTAGGACACGTTCTGCACCAGAGTGGTACCGCAACCCTGTCCTGGAGATCATGTTGTTAGACAATGGTGAACCTTCGAACTATGAAGAAGCGATGGCGGGCCTGGATTCCAACAAATGGGTTGAAGCCATGAAATACGAGATAGGATCCATGTATGAGAACAAAGTATGGACTTTGGTGGACTTGCCTGATGATAAGCGAGCCATAGAAAATAAATGGATCTTTAAGAAGAAGACGGACGCGGATGGTAATGTAACCGTCTATAAGGCTCGACTTGTGGCTAAGGGTTATCGACAAGTTCAAGGAGTTGACTACGATGAGACTTTCTCACCCATAGCGATGTTGAAGTCCGTCCGAGTCATGTTAGCAATTGCCGCATTTTATGATTATGAGATCTGGCAAATGGACGTCAAAACGGCATTCCTTAATGGCTTCCTTAAGGAAGAACTGTATATGATGCAGCTAAAAGGTTTTGTCGATCCTAAAGATGCTAACAAGGTATGCCAGCTCCAGCGCTCCATTTATGGGCTGGTGCAAGCATCTCGGAGTTGGAACATTCGCTTTAATGAGGTGATTAAAGCGTTTGGATTTATACAGGTTTATGGAACCCTTTATTTACAAGAAAGTGAGTGGGAGCTCTGTAGCATTCCTCATATTATATGTGGATGACATATTGATAATGGGAAATGATATAGAACTTTTGGAGAGCGTAAAGGCCTACTTGAATAAGTGTTTTTCAAAGAAGTACCTTGGAGAAGCTGCTTACATATTAGGCATTAAGATCTATAGAGATAGATCGAAACGCCCCACAGGTCTTTCACAAAGCACATACCTTGACAAAGTATTGAAGAAGTTCAATATGTATCAGTACAAGAAGGGGTTCTTGCCTGTGTTACAAGGTGTGAGATTGAGTACGACTCAATGCCTGACCACGGCAAAGGATAGAGAAGAGATGAGTGCCATCCCCTATGCTTCAGCCCTAGGCTCTATTATGTATGTCATGTAGTGTACCAGACTTGATGTGAACCTTGCCATAAGTTTGGTAGGGAGGTACCAAAGTGATCCCGGAGCAGAACACTGGACAATGGTCAACAATATCTTGAAGTACCTAAAAAGGACCAAGGACATGTTTCTCTTATATGGAGGTGCCGAAGAGCTCGTCGTTAAGGGTTATGTCGATGCTAGCTTCAACATAGATCCGGATGACTCCAAGTCACAAACCGGATACGTGTATATTTTGAACGGAGGGGTAGTAAGTGTTGGGGAACGTCGCATGGGAAACAAAAAAATTCCTACGCACACGCAAACCTATCCATGGTGATGAGCATCTACGAGAGGGAGAGCGTACCCTTGTAGATCGCTAAGCGGGAAGCGTTAAGAAACGCGGTTGGTGTAGTCGAACATCTTCGCGATCCAAATCGCCGAGCGTCCCGCGATCTCATCACGATCCGTCCCACGATCCAATCACGATCCGTCCCGTGAACTCATCAAGATCCGTCCCGCGATATCATCACGATCCGTCTCACGATCTTGATAACAATCTGTCCCGCGAACTCATCATGATCCGTTTCGCGATCTCATCACGAACCGTCTCGCGATCTCGATCACGGTCCTTCCGATCTAGCGCCGAACGGACGGCACCTCCGCGTTCAGCACACGTGCAGCTTGATGACGATCTCCACCGTCTTGATACAGCAAGAGGAGGTGGAGAGGAGAGATAGTTCACCGGTAGCGTGACGGCGCTCCAGTGATGGTGGTGGAGTGATTCCGGCAGGGCTTCACCTAAGCGCTGCGGAAAACCGATCTAGAGGAGAAACTGTGCACCGGTGAAACGGGTAGCACGTGGCTTGAAATTCAGTCCAAAAACCACCCAATCCACTAGTATATATAGAAGGAGAGGAGAGGAGAGGCATCCAAGGCCTTTGGGTCGGCCAAAATAGGAGGTGGGAAGCAATCCTACTTCACCTCCAATCCTAGTTGGAGTAGGATTGCCTCCTATTGGCTGATTTTCCACGTTTTGCTTTAGGACTTCCTCTCCTGCGCCATGGGCCTTTGTGGCTCTTTTCCAAGCCCACTAAGGGCTGGTTAATACTCTCCCACAGCGCATGGACCTCTTGGGGTCGAAGTACCCCTCCCGGAGGTCTCCCGGTACACTATCGGCACTCCCGGTACACTACCGGCACTGCCGGTACACTACCGATGAGCCCGAAACTTTTCCGGAAACCAAACTGGGCCTTCCTATATATGAATCTTTACCTCCGGACCATTCCGGAGCTCCTCGTGACGTCCGGTATCTCATCCGGGACTCCGAACAAACTTCGGTCACCACCATACATAACTCTACACTACCGAAACGTCACCGAACCTTAAGAGTGTAGACCCTGCGGGTTCGAGAACTATGTAGACATGACCGAGACACCTCTACGGTCAATAACCAATGGCGGGACCTGGACGTCCACATTGGTTCCTACATATTCTACAAAGATCTTTATCGGTCGAACCTCTATGTCAAGGATTTAGTTAATCCCGTATAACGTTCCCTTTGTTCTTCGGTATGTTACTTGCCCGAGATTCGATCGTCGGTATCTCCATACCTAGTTCAACCTCGTTACCGGCAAGTCTCTTTACTCGTTCTGTAATACAAGATCCCGCAACTAACAATTAGTCACATCGCTTGCAAGGCTTATTGTGATGTTGCATTACCGAGTGGGCCCCGAGATACCTCTCCGTTACACGGAGTAACAAATCCCAGTCTCAATCCATGCCAACTCAACAGACACCATCGGAGATACCTGTAGAGCACCTTTATAGTCACCCAGTTACGTTGCGACGTTTGATACACACAAGGCACTCCTCCGATATCCGTGAGTTGCATGATCTCATGGTCATAGGAACATATACTTGACATGCAGAAAATAGTAGCAATAAACTGACACGATCATATGCTATGTTTGTAGTTTGGGTCTTATCCATCACATCATTCTCCTAATGATGTGATCCCGTTATCAAATGACATCTCATGTCCATGGCTAGGAAACCTTAAGCATCCTTTGATCAACGAGCTAGTCCATTAGAGGCATACTAGGGACATGGTTTTGTCTATGTATCCACACATGCATTTAAGTCTCCGATCAATACAATTATAGCATGGATAATAAACGATTATCATGAACAAGAAAATATGATAATAACTAATTTATTATTGCCTCTAGGGCATATTTCCAACAGTCTCCCACTTGCACTAGAGTCAATAATCTAGTTCACATCACCATGTGATTCGCATTGTTATGAATCTAACACCCAATGAGTTCTGGGGCTCGATCATGCTTTGCATGTGAGAGAGGTCTTATAGTCAACGGGTCTGTAACATTCAGATCCGTGTGTACTTTGCAAATCTCTATGTCGAACCGTAAACACTGCTACCACACTCCACTTGGTACTATTTCCAAATGGCTGCTCCACTATACCTATCCAGATTGCTACTACTAGTCATCCGGATAGGTGTTAAAGCTCGCATCAACGTAACTCTTTACGACGAACTCTTTATCACCTCCATAATCAAGAAACATTTCCTTAGTCCTCTGGTTACTAAGGATAATTCCGACCGCTGTCCAGTGATCCACTCTTGGACCACACTTGTACCCCTTGACAGACTCATGGCAAGGTACACACAGGTGTGATACATAGCATGGCATACTATACAGAGCCTATGGCTAAGGCATAGGGGACGACGTTCGTCCTTTCTCTTCGTTCTGCCGTGGTCGAGCTTTGAGTCTCACTCAACTTCACACCTTACAAATCAGGCGAGAACTCTTTCTCTGACTGGTCCATTTTGAACTCTTTCAAAATCTTTGTCAAGGTATGTACTCATTGAAAGTCTCATCAAGTCATCTTGATCTATCTCTATAGATCTTGATGCTCAACAATTTGGTAGCTTTATCCAGGTCTTCCATTGAAAATCACTTTCCAAACAACCATTTATGCTTTCCAGAAATCCTATATTATTTCCGATCAACAATATGTCATCCACATATACTTATCAGAAATTCTATAGTGCTCCCACTCACTTTGTTGCAAATACAAGTTTCTCGTAAACTTTGTATAAACTCAAAAACTTTGATCAACTCATCAAAGAGTATATTCCAACTCTGAGATGCTTGCTTCAGTCCATGGAAGGATCACCGAAGCTTGCACACCTTTTAGCATCCTTAGGACTGACAAAACCTTCTGGTTGTATCACATACAGCCTTTCCTCAAGTAAACCGTTAAGGAAACGATGTTTTGACATCCATCTGCCAGATTTCATATTTGAAAACACAGCAACTGCTAACATAATTCCAACACACTTTAGCACCACTACGAGTGAGAAAGTCTCATCGTAGTCAACTCCTTGAACTTGTCACAAACATCTTTGCAACAAGTCGAGCTTTACAAATAGTGACATTCACCATCAGTGTCTGTCTTCATTTTAAAGATCCATTCGTACTCAACGACCTGCCGTCCAACGAGCAAGTCTACCAAAGTCTACACTTGGTTTTCATACATGGATACTATCTCGGATGTCATGGCCTCCAACCATTTGTCGGAATCCGGGCCCATCATTGCTTCTCCATAGCTCGTAGGTTCATCGTTGTCCAACAACATGACCTCCAAGACAGAGTTGTCGTACCGCTGAGGAGCAGTACACATCCTTGTCGACCTACGAAGTTCGATAGTAACTTGATCCAGAAGCTTCATGATCATCATCATTAACTTCCTCTTCAACTAACGTAGGGTTCATAGAAACATCTTTCTACGCTGCGCTACTCTCTAGTTGAACAAAGATTTAACAACCTCATCAAGTTCTATCTTCCTCCCACTCAATTCTTTCGAGAGAAACTTTTTCTCGAGAAAGGACCCAGTTCTAGCAACAAACATTTTGCACTCGGATCTGAGATAGAAGGCATACCCATCTGTTCTTACGGTATTCTATGAAGATACATTTGTCCGCTTTGGGTCCTAGCTTATTATGTGAAAACATTTTCCACACAAGCATCGCAGCCCCAAACATTAAGAAATGACAGCTTAGGTTTCTGTCAAACCATAATTCACACGGTGTCATCTCAACGGATTTAGATGGTGCCCTATTTAAAGTGAATGTAGTTGTCTCTAATGCATAACCCCAAAATTATAGTAGTAAAACGATAAGAGACATCATAGCACGCACCATATCCAATAGAGCATAACTATGATGTTCGGACACACCATCACACTATGGTGTTCCAGGTGGCGTTTAGTTGTGAAACAACTTTCACATTGTCTTAAGTTGTATGCCAAACTCGTGACTCAGATATTCACCTCCACGATCATATCGCAGTCATTTTTATCTTCTTGTCACGATGATCTTTAAACTTCACTCTGAATTTGCTTGAACCTTTCAAACAATTCAGACTTGTGTTTCATTAAGTAAATATACACTATATCTACTCAAATCATCAGTGAAGGTAAGAAAATAGCGATATCCACTGCATGCTACAAGACTCACTAGATTGCATACATCAACATGTATCATTTCCAATGAATCACTTGCCCGCTCCATCCAACGGGGTCCTTTAGTCATCTTGCCCAAGAGGCATGGTTCGCATGTCTCAACCGATTCGAAATCGAATGAGTCCAAATATCCATCACCACGGAGTTTCTTCATGCACTTTATACCAATATGACATTTTGCGGCAGTGCCACAAGTATGTGGTACTATCATTATTTAACTTTGTATCTTTTGACATCAATGTTATGAACATGTGTATTACTACGATCAAGATTTCAACAAACCATTCTCACTGGGTGCATGACCATTGAAGGTATTATTCATGTAACCAGAATAACTATTATTCTCTGACTTAAATGAATAACCGTATTGCAACAAACATGATCTAATCATGTTCATGCTCAACGCAAAACACCAAATAAAATTTATTTAGGTTCTTCACTAATCCTGAAGGTAGAGAGAGCGTGCGATGTTGATCACATCAACCTTGGAAAAATTTCGAACACACATCGTCACCTCACCCTTAGCTAGTTCTCCGTTTATTCTGTAGCTTTTATTTCAAGTTACTAACATTTAGCAACCGAACCGGTATCCAATACCCAGGTGCTACTAGGAGTACTAGCAAGGTACACATCAATAACTCGTATATAAAATATACTTCTATCGATGTTGCCAGCCTTCTTATCTACCAAGTATCTAGGGTTGTTCCGCTTCAGCGACCTCTCACCTCATAATAGAAGCACTTAGTCTCGGGTTTGAGGTCAACTTTGGGTTGCTTCACTGGAGCAGCAACTGACTTGCTATCCATGAAGTTTCCCTCCTTGCTCTTGCTCTTTTCGAAACTAGTGGTTTGATTAACCATCAACACTTGACGCTCCTTTTTGATTTCTACCTTCGCGGTGTCAAACATCACGAACAGCTCAGGGATCAATACTTCTATCCCTGGTGTATTATAGTTCATCACTAAGTTCTAGTAGCTTTAGTGACAGTGACTTGGAGAACTATATCAATCACTATCTTATCTAGAAGATCAACTCCCACTTGATTGCAGATTGTAGTACCCACACAATCTGAGTACATGCTCAACGATTGAGCTATTCTCCTTCATCTTACAGGCAAAGAATCTTGTTGGAGATCTCATATCTCGCAACACAGGCACGAGCCTGAGATCACAATCTCTGCTCCTAGAACATCTCATATGTTCCGTGACATTCAAAATGTTTCGGAGCCTCAATTCTAAGCCGTAATGCATGATGCACTAAACTATCAAGTAGTCATCGAAACGTGCCTGTTAGATGTTCACAACATCTATAGACAACGCTAGAGGGGGTGGCGCACCGAGCGGTGCAGTAAGGACATAAGCCTTCTGTGCAGCAATGAGGACAATCCTCAGATCACGGACCCAGTCCGCAATATTGCTACCAACATCTTTCAACTCTATTTCTCTTGGAAGAGCTACAGCGCGAGCTAGTAATCTACAACATAATTTGCAAAGATACTTTGACTATGTTCATGATAATGAGTTCAATTAATCATATTACTTAAGAACTCCCACTCAAATTGACATCCCTCGGGTCATTCGAGTGATACATGATCCAAATTCACCAACTCAAGTCCGATCATCACGTGAGTTAAGGTGGTTGCAATGGTGAACATCATTATGTTGATCATATCTACTATATGACTCATGTTCGACCTTCCGGTCTTCTTGTGTTCCGAGGCCATGTCTGTACATGCTAGGCTCGTCAAGTTTAACCCGAGTGTTCTGCGCATGCAAATCTGGCTTGCACCCATTGTATGTGAACGTAGAGTCTATCACACCCGATCATCATGTGGTGTCTCAACACGATGAACTTTCGCAACGGTGCACACTCGGGGAGAACACAATTTATCTTGAAATTAACTGAGGGATCACCTTATAATGCTACTGTCATCCTAAGCAAAACAAGGTGCATAAAAGGATTAACATCACATGCAAATCATAAGTGACATGATATGGCCATGAACTTGTGCTTTTGATCTCCATCTAGAAAGCACCGGCATGATCTCCATCGTCACCGGCATGACTCCATGATCTCCATCATCTTGACCTCCATCAACGTGTCGCCATCGGGGTTGTCACGCCCTGCATGCTTCTACTACTATTGCTACCGTAGCAATAAAGTAAAGCATTACATAGCGCTTAATGATTGACACGCAGGTCATACAATAATTAAAGACAACCCTATGGCTCCTGCCGGTTGCCGTACTCATCGACATGCAAGTCATGATAATCTATACATCACATGATCATCTCATACATCACATATATCTCATCATGTAATTGGCCATATCACATCACAACATACCCTGCAAAAACAAGTTAGACGTCCTCTAATTGTTGTTGCATATTTTACGTGGCTGCTACGGGTATCTAGCAAGAACGATTCTCACGTACGCATAAACCACAACGGTGATACACTAGTTTGCTTTTCAACCTTCTCAAGGACCGCCTTTGTCGAATCTGATCCAACTAAAGTGAGAGAAATTGTCACCCGCAAGCCATCTAGGCAACAAGTTGCGTCGAGGGAACCGGTCTCTCATAAGCGTACGAGTAATGTTGGTCCGGGCCGCTTCATCTCACAATCCCGCTGAACCAAAATACGATCAAGGAAGGAAGCAATCTAAGCATCAACGCCCACAAACCTTTTGTGTTCTACTCGAGATCTCATCGAACCATCAACCTAGCTCATGATGCCACTGTTGGGGAACGTCGCATGGGAAACAAAAAATTTCCTACGCACACGCAAACCTATCCATGGTGATGAACATCTATGAGAGGGAGAGTGGATCTACGTACCCTTGTAGATCGCTAAGCGGGAAGCGTTAAGAAACGCGGTTGGTGTAGTCGAACATCTTCACGATCCAAATCGCCGAGCGTCCCGCGATCTCATCACGATCCGTCCCACGATCCAATCACGATCTGTCCCGTGAACTCATCACGATCCGTCCCACGATCTCATCACGATACGTCTCACGATCTGTCCCGCAAACTCATCACGATCCGTTCCGCGATCTCATCACGAACTCGCGATCTCGATGACGGTCCTTCCGATCTAGCGCTGAACGGACGGCACCTCCGCGTTCAGCACACGTGCATCTTGATGACGATATCCACCGTCTTGATACAGCAAGAGGAGGTGGAGAGGAGAGAGAGTTCACCGGCAGCGTGACGGCGCTCCGGTGATGGTGGTGGAGTGATTCTGGCAGGGCTTCGCCTAAGCGCTGCGGAAAACCGATCTAGAGGAGAAACTGTGCACCGGTGAAACGGGTAGCACGTGGTCGGAAATTCTGTCCAAAAACCACCCAATCCGCTAGTATATATAGGAGGAGAGGATAGGAGAGGCATCCAAGGCCTTTGGGTCGGCCGAAATAGGAGGTGGGAAGCAATCCTACTTCACCTCCAATCCTAGTTGGAGTAGGATTGCCTCCTATTGGCTGATTTTCCACTTTTTGCTTTAGGACTTTCTCTCTTGCGCCATGGGCCTTTGTGGCTGTTTTCCCAGCCCACTAAGGGCTGGTTAATACTCTCCCACAGCCCATGGACCTCTTGGGGTCGAAGTACCCCTCCCGGAGGTCTCCCGGTACACTATCGGCACTCCCGGTACACTACCGGCACTCCCGGTACACTACCGATGAGCTCGAAACTTTTCCGGAAACCAAACTGGGACTTCCTATATATGAATCTTTACCTCCGGACCATTCCGAAGCTCCTCGTGACATCCGGTATCTCATACGGGACTCCGAACAAACTTCGGTCACCACCATACATAACTCTACACTACCGAAACGTCACCGAACCTTAAGTGTGCAGACCCTGCGGGTTCGAGAACTATGTAGACATGACCGAGACACCTCTACGGTCAATAACCAATGGCGGGACCTGGACGTCCACATTGGTTCCTACATATTCTACGAAGATCTTTATCGGTCGAACCTCTATGTCAAGGATTCAGTTAATCTCGTATAACGTTCCCTTTGTTCTTCGGTATGTTACTTGCCCGAGATTCGATCGTCGGTATCTCCATACCTAGTTCAACCTCGTTACCGGCAAGTCTATTTACTCGTTCTGTAATACAAGATCCCGCAACTAGCAATTAGTCACATCGCTTGCAAGGCTTATTGTGATGTTGCATTACCGAGTGGGCCCCGAGATACCTCTCCGTTACACGGAGTAACAAATCCCAGTCTCAATCCATGCCAACTCAACAGACACCATCGGAGATACCTGTAGAGCACCTTTATAGTCACCCAGTTACGTTGCGACGTTTGATACACACAAGGCACTCCTCCGATATCCGTGAGTTGCATGATCTCATGGTCATAGGAACATATACTTGACATGCAGAAAACAGTAGCAATAAACTGACACGATCATATGCTATGTTTGTAGTTTGGGTCTTATCCATCACATCATTCTCCTAATGATGTGATCCCATTATCAAATGACATCTCATGTCCATGACTAGGAAACCTTAACCATCCTTTGATCAACGAGCTAGTCCATTAGAGGCATACTAGGGACATGGTTTTGTCTATGTATCCACACATGCATTTAAGTCTCCGATCAATACAATTATAGCATGGATAATAAACGATTATCATGAACAAGGAAATATGATAATAACTAATTTATTATTGCCTCTAGGGCATATTTCCAACAGTAAGCTGGTGCGGCAGCAAGCAAAGCGTTGTGGCGGCATCTACATTTGAATCGTAGTACATAGCTGCTTCAGAAGCAGCAAAGGAAGGAGTCTGGATGAAGGAGTTCATCGCTGACCTAGGAGTGATTGCCAATGCGTCGGGCCCGATGACCCTATTTTGTGACAACACTCGAGCTATTGCCCTTGCCAAGGAGCCCAGGATTCACAAGAAGACAAGACACATCAAGCGCCGCTTCAACTCCATCTATGATTACATTCAGGAGGGAGATATAGATATTTGTAAAGTACATACGGATCTGAATGTCGCAGATCCATTGACTAAACCTCTCTCACGAGCAAAACATGATCAACACCAGAATGCTATGGGTGTTCGATTCATCACAATGTAACTAGATTATTGACTCTAGTGCAAGTGGGAGACTGTTGGAAATATGCCCTAGAGGCAATAATAAAATGGTTATTATTTTATTTCCTTGTTCATGATAATTGTCTATTGTTCATGCTATAATTGTGTTAACCGGAAACCGTAATACATGTGTGAATACATAGACCACAACATGTCCCTAGTGAGCCTCTAGTTGGCTAGCTCGTTGATCAATAGATGGTCATGGTTTCCTGACCATGGACATTGGATTTCGTTGATAATGGGATCACATCATTAGGAGAATGATGTGATGGACAAGACCCAATCCTAAGCATAGCACAAGATCGTGTAGTCCGTTTGCTAAAGCTTTTCTAATGTCAAGTATCGTTTCCTTAGACCATGAGATTGTGTAACTCCCGGATACCATAGGAATGCTTTGGGTGTGCCAAACGTCACAACAAACTGGGTGGATATAAAGGTGCACTATGGGTATCTCCGAAAGTGTCTGTTGGGTTGGCACGAATCGAGACTGGGATTTGTCACTCTGTGTGACGGAGAGGTATCTCTGGGCCCACTCGATAAGACATCACCATAATGAGCTCAATGTGACTAAGGATTTAGCCACGGGATGATGTGTTACGAAATGAGTAAAGAGACTTGTTGGTAACGAGATTGAACAAGGTATAGGGATACCGACGATCGAATCTCGGGCAAGTATCATACCAGTAGACAAAGGGAATTGTATACGAGATTAATTGAATCCCCGAAATCGTGGCTCATCCGATGAGATCATCGTGGAGCATGTGGGAGCCAACGTGGGTATCCAGATCCCGATGTTGGTTATTGACCAGAGAGGCGTCTCGGTCATGTCTACGTGCCTCCCGAACCCGTAGGGTCTACACACTTAAGGTTCGATGACGCTAGGGTTATAGGGAAATAGTGTACGTGGTTACCGAAGGTTATTTGGAGTCCCGGATGAGATCCAGGACATCACGAGGAGTTCCAGAATGGTCCAGAGGTAAAGATTCATATATAGGAAGTGAGGTTTTGGTCACCGGAAGTGTTTCGGGGATTACCGATAACGTACCGGGACCACCGGAAGGGTTCCGAGGGTCCACCAAGTGGGGCCACCAGCACCAAAGGGCTGCATGGGCCGCAAGTGGGAGGGAACCAGCCCTTAGGTGGGCTGGTGCGCCCCCCACAAGGGCCCAAGGCGCAGCTGAAGGTGGGAGGGGGCCAAACCCTAGGGCAGATGGGACCTAAGGCTCACCCTAGGGCAGTCGCACCCCTCTCCCTCTGTGGCCACTGGCCAGATGGGATCTGGGGGCTGCCGCACCACCCTAGGGTGGGAACCCTAGGGTGCAGCCCTCCCCCCTCCTCCTCCTCCTATAAATAGAGGAGCCCTTGGGGCTGCCGGGGATACGCATCTCTCTCTCCCACGGTGCAGCCATACTCCTCCCTCTCCTCGTTCTCCGTAGTGCCTTGCAAAGCCCTACTAGAGACCACGCAGCTCCACCGTCACCATGCCGTCATGCTGCCGGAGCTCTTCCTCAACCTCTCCTTCCTCCTTGCTGGATCAATGCGTAGGAGACGTCACTGGGCTGCACGTGTGTTGAACGCGGAGGCGCCGTTGTTCGGCTCTTAGATCGGATTCCACCGCGATCTGAATCGCTGCGAGTATGACTCCACCAACCACATTCTAGTAACACTTCTGCTTTGCGATCTTCAAAGGTATGAATCTGCACTCTCCCCTTACTCGTTGCTGGTTTCTCCATAGATGGATCTAGGTGATCGTAGGAATTTTTTTGATTTACTACTACGTCTCCGAACACACCCAACATGATCCCATAGGATTTACTTGGCACAAAAACTAATTAAAACATAGAAACACAATCATTGCAGAGGCAACAATCATGTTATCACACAAAAACATAAATAAATGATAACTATTGGGTTGTCTCCCAGCAAGTTGTTTCCTTATAGCCATCAAGACAGACTTAGGGTAATAATGATGGTCACATAAAAGACAAGAGTTAAAGTACAAAGAGAGCATCATAAGACATGTGACAAACACATTTAAGTCTAGCATAATTCCTATGCATAGGGATTTTATAAGCAAACAATCTATGGGAGCAAGAATCAACTAGCATAGGATGGCAAAGCAAGCATAACTTCAAAACTTAGAATATATAGGGAGGAAACTTGGTATTATTGCAATTCCTAGAAGCATATGTTCCTCCCTCATAATAATTTTCAGTAGCATCATGAAGTAATCTCACAATATAACTATCACATAAAACATTCTTTTCATGATCTACAAGCATAAAAAATTTATCACTCATCACATAAGAAAACACCTTTTCAATCATGGTAGTGGGAGCAAACTCAACAAAATAACTATCATGTGACACTTGATTTTCATAACCAAATTGAATATTAAAATAATGATGACAAGTTTCATGGTTATCATTACCAATTATAGCATACGTGTCATCACCAAAACTTGTGGAACAAAAAATATCATCTTCATCAAGCATAGCATCCCCAAGCTTGTGGTTTTGCGTATCATGAGCATCATGGATATTCCAAGAATTCATACTAACAACATGTCAATCATGCTTTTTATTCAAGGAACTATCATGAAACACTTTATAAATTTCACAATTTTTAGATTAATGATTTTCAAGCAAGACCTCATAAAGATAATCTAGTCAACTCTCACTAGCTATTGTTTCAACACAATCGGGACTTTTGAAAAGATTAGCAAGTGGATGAGGATCCATTTATCTTTATTTTTGATTTTTACTTTATGTTATTCTGTGATAAAGATAAGTATAACATAGCTAGGCAACCAAGCAAACTAGAGACTAGCGCGAAAAGGCAAATAAAATGACAATTTTTTGTGAAGTGGGGGAGATGAAAATGAGAGGCAAATGGCAAATAATGTAACTTGCATATAATAAACTAAACCAAACTTATGTGAATGCACATAATCAGTAGGAATCTCATTGTACATCTTTGCCATTGAGTTATAACTCATCTTGGCCTCAATGTAAACATCCAAGTCACCTTTATGTACCTGTGGGGCTCCTAAGATGGTAGCCCACTCATAAATAGTGGATTGGTTCTTGACGCCTTCAGTCATCCATATGATCCTACCATCTGGGTAGAAGTGAGCAGTAGAGTGGAACTGCATGATCATCTCATCGTTCCAGGCAGTAAACTCTTTTCCAACAAAGTTTGCAATATCAATGCATTGGAAGTTGTCTTGCACACTAGGAAAATAATCTTCATTTTCCGTGATATATGCCCAGTCAACATATCTCATGTCACTGACTGCTGGGCTCTCGTCAATTAGGACAGTCTCATAAAAGTCCCGTTGTTCCTTAGTGTGGAATCTAGCATCCACAGCAGTTCTTCTCCTCGAGGCACAAGGATCATTTGCTCTCCACATTCTCAGCCCTGAGTCCTTCCTCTTCTTCATATCCTCGGCTATGGGATGAGCATCATCATGAGATGGTAGATGCGGCATGAGTTTCCTCAACACTGTCAAATCTTCCTCGGCATCTCTGGAAGTTGAAGTTTTGTTCTTGTCAGCAAGAGGGATGTCCCTGGTAGTCTTCTTGGACTTTCGAGCTACTGGCTTCATTGGTGCAAACTTCTTTCTTTAAGAAGATTGCTTTGGCATAGCATCAGCAAAAAGATTTTTCTTCTTGGAAAGAGGAGCTTGGGCAGCTGGCTCTTCCTCCTCCTCAGCGTCAGCTGGATCCTCATACATGGAAGTGGGCCTTCCAATGACTCTGACTATCCTCTTCATCAGAATTCAGCTTCTTGCATGCCCTGGTGGCACCCTTGGGCAAATCAAGTGAACTATGCTTTTCATCTAAAGAAGATGAACTAGCTTTAGGGCTTCTGCATGAACTCATGTCCACATCTCTCTCTTTGAAGTTGTTCTGGCTGTCATCAGATCCTGACGTGTTGACCATGTGAATAGAGCATAGTAGTGCACAGAGGTTGAGCATCACAAAACACAGATGATTTTTCAAAATTTGAACTTAGAATCTTAGTTTTTATCTTCTGCAAATGGAATTTTGGTTGCATTGAGTTAGTCACTTCGGAGCCACCGATACAGATAGCTTGCCTTAACAAAGACTTGGCAGTCTTTTCGGTTTCACCGAAAAGAACTGATCGGTCTCACTGTCGGTGCTGGATGCACACTATCACCTATGGGGCCATCGGCCCCTTTGTGATTTGGCTGGGGGCGTGGACGCAAGCACGGAGAGCGAAGATAGTGAGACAACACAGCGATTTACCTAGGTTCAGGCCGCTGTGAAGCGTAAAACCCTACTCCTTCTTGGTGGATTGATCAACGTGCTATGCTCCTACCCGACAAGGGTTGCCTTCGGGGAAGTTACTACACGCGTACAACTGCTCAAAGGTCTGAATCCTGAACTAGGTTGCCTTGGGCCTCCTTTGATAGTACAAGGGGAGAGCACAGCGGCAAAATAGACAATGTCTCGTGATTAGATAGCTAGCAGAGCTTGTCATACCTAACTCTGGCAGAGACAAAATACCGACGTGTGGGGGTGCATTCCTGCCAATCTTATACCATCACACTAGCTGTCCCTTGCCCCACACTTTGACCCATTTAAGGACGGGTGTCAAAGAGGGGTAATCTTCCTTCCATCATGTAGACACGTGCTTAGCGAGAGCTTGTTAGCCACCTGGGGGCTCGACACCGCATCGACAAGTGATTGGCCTTGCGATGAGGTGGAGCGGTGACATATTGGCTCACGCTTGTCGAGGGATGACTTGCCGGGGCTTCGAGAGGGCGCGTGCGTGTAGGTCACTGGCAAGCACCGGCGGAGTCCTTGGCGCACAGCGGTTCGGGTTGGGCTGCCACGTAAAGCTCGTTGTAGTCCGTCTTGATTATTGTTGGGTTGTTTTGGTGTGTGGAGGGTTTTTGCCATTGTCGCGTGTGTCTAAGTCATGGGCAATGGATACCCCTGTCCCTTTGCACCGACAGGAGCCCCCGGGTCTGGCCCATATGCGTTTGCCAAGTGTCGTTGGGCTAGGCCCAAATTTTATGCACAAGCGCGCAATGAGAGGGAGTAACTGCAAAATTAATGGTCAGCACTAGCCCATTTTCTCAGGCCATTTCGGCGACATGCGCCACACGCATAGCATGGGGAAACCAGTGGGTGCGCATGACTAAAAGCTCGGGTCGTGCCAGGAATCGCGGCGCCATGGGTTGGAGCAACGGGGCGGTTACCTGTTTCGCTCGTGATCGTGGGTAGTGGGATTGGTGGAGATGGGCAGCGATCCTTGGAGCAGGGCATAGCCAGCCCCCGTGCCCTCCCTATAAATTAGGAGGTCTCGACAGGCGATGCTCATCCACCTTCTCCTCCTCCTTGAGTCCAAACCCATAGATCTCGCTTCTGCTTCTTTGTCTCGAGCGGCGTTCGTCCCCCTGATGGCCAGGGGTAGGGGCTTAGTGAGCGTGATGGCCACTGTATGGAATTCCTCTGGCCTTCCTTCCTGGCCTCCACCTTAGGCCGACGGTCGAAAGTTCCGGAATGGAGGAGCGGGCAGTACGGCCGCCGCGTCAAGGATAACCGCGGCGATGCCTTTGCTATCGTGCCGCCCGCTGTCTTAAACCGGACGGGGTACCGCAGAGTGACCACTATGCCAGAGTCCATAGTAAAGGTGCAGCGTCGTGGTGGATCGCGGTACCCATGCTTCTGGCAGTTGGTCATTGGTCAAGCGCGAGTCATTGTAGCAGCACTGCTCTTCGAATCATGGCAAAGTTCTCCAGCCACTGTGTCACGTATGATGCGCCAGGGTGGGAACCTTTTGGCTGCTTGCATCTCCTTACGGCGGGGGTAATTCCCCGCCTTTGGCCACCGGGGGCGACCATGCTCTCTTGGAGGCTCTTCAAGGGATCTGGTGTCCACCTTCACTATCACGTAGAATGCTTGGATGGCGAAAGTCGGTGCGGCTACGGAGACGTCCCTTCGAGCGACAGTGATGATGAAGATGATGGTGGGGCGGCATGAGCACCGGCAGAACCATCATCAATAGTTGGGCTTTGGCGGCGCCTCCGTCCGTGCTCGCCCTCCACCTTCTTCCTCCCTGCCGGTGTCATCTACCCCGCCTGGCTGGAGGGTCCTTTGGCTCCTCCAGGGGACGCGTCCCTCTGGTCTTGTTGGGGAGGTGTCGAATCCCACCCGGGCGCTCCTTTTTCCCTCTGTTTCCCTTCCACCTAATCCCTTGGAGGAGAAGGACAAGAAAGGCATTACGGGGCACTTATCTTTTTTTATGTCAAAAGATGTAGGCGCTTGCCAATTTTTAACTAGTCATAATGTAATCTCTACCCATCTTGTACCGAAAATGAATGAGAAAAGTTCTATTTTCTTCCCGCAAGTAACATCCTTTCCCTTCCCCGTTTATGTTGTTTTGGGATGTGTTTTCATTGCTACACGGAGCCACTTGCCGGATCATAACCTAGCCACGAGTGCCAAAGGGGAACGAGCCACTAGCAACAGGATGGTGATGTTCCTCGGCAAAGCTCCTTGTCGGTGTCGGCACAGCCCCCCCCCCCCATAATCGTTAGAAAAAATAGAGAGGTGGATCATCCTGACAAGGGTTCTCACCACGTGGAGGACTCTACTACACACAACGAGGGAGATACTATAGATTTCCTCGGGGCATCGGAAAGACATTGAACTTGGGATGTGTTAATTGTACTTATCTTTTCCAAGTTGTACCCATCCCAAGGGCTTGACGAGGCATCGTCCTTGTTCCTTCGCTCCTCTCCTCTATCTTACCAAGTTGTACCCGTCCCAAGAGCTTGAAGACTATGCTTGGGCAGAGGAACTTGTAGAGACCCCTGAAGCAATTGACAAGCATGTAGTCCTCTAACATGTTGCAAGATGTACATGTGTTGAGGACTTTGCGGCAGCAGCAGAGAATTGTGCACCTACTGAAGGCATTGCATAGGCCTTTGAAGAAATTTCTTGAGGATTCTATAGTGAGGACTTTGACTTCATCGCAGACTTCTTCACAATAGATTTCTTTGGAGCACTAGCAGAGGCTCTGACAAAGGCAGCATCAGTAGAGTCTTCATTTAATTTCCTCACAACCTCTTTTGCCTTCTTTGCCAGCTTGGCTTGTTGTCTTTCCCATTCTAGAGGAAAGTCATCACCAGTTTTCAGACTAGTGGGATCAGCAGTTTGGTTTGGAGCCAAGGGTGGCCTATTGCAAGGGGGTTTAACAACGAATTTCTACTTGTATTTCGGGGTGACATAGCCATATTCTTTCCACTCCCGTGCCCATCTCCTCTCAATTTTCTGAATGTGAATCTTTTGCTGCTTTTTACTTTCCTTGCCATGAGTTTCTTCATCATGAGTGCAATATTCCTCATACAGCTCCTCGGGTATCTCAAATGCAGTTTGTACTTCAGGTTTCTTTCCACCTTTCTGTGGCTTTTTCCCATCAGTCATTTTCTTCGGCTGAGGATTCTGAACTTTTGAGGATTCTGAGGAAGTGTGCAAATTATCTTCAAGGAATGTTGCAAATCAGTTAAGTTGATGAGAACCTAGTGACTCATCAGCAGACATTTTGTACCTATGAACAGAGTATAGGTGCGAGGAATTTGAAGAGGTCATATGCGTTCTCAGAAATTTTCAAAATACATCAAGTTGAGGAATTTTTACCATAGATATCTCGAGGAATTTCACTAAGTGTTCTTGTCTTAGGTTCCAGAGTTGTGCAAATTTTGAGGATCCACACAATTGAGGAATCTTGAAGAAAATCATAACTTAGGAAAAACATCAAGGGAATGAACATGTAAGGTTATTTGAATATGATTCTTGAAGAATAAACACTTAAGGAAATTGTGGAAAACTTGAAGATCAAACAAGGGTAGTAAAATTATATTTTATTTACCCTGATGAAGAACACGACAAACAGTAAGATGAAATCAGGGAAGTTCGTTCGTCTAGATCTCCCATGCCCTATGTTGGCAGAAGGAGACAGCTACAGCGGCGGCGGGATGAAGACTTCCATGGCTGATGTGAGTACGACGACGGTGAGGTCGAGAAAGTGAAGCTCTTCCACACCGGCGGCGACAATTTTAGTGGTGGCGCTAGGTTTGAGCTTAGGAGAGAGTGGGCGTGAGGACTAACTCGAGCACAGTGAAAGGGAAGGGGTATTTATAGTGGAGGTGAAGACCAATATGCCCGACGATTTTAGACTAGATTACCCCTGACCCTTGCTCTTCACGTGACATGCGTCACCCACGTTCTGGGTAGTGGAGATAGTGGGGGATCGTGGGTTATCCAATCGTGGGAATCGGAACTGTTTTAGCGGGAAGCGCCAAAAATTTAGATAGTGAAAATTTTAAAGTTTCTGTTCGCAAATTCTTCGGCTTTCAAGGACATAGTGAATACTTTCGACGAGTTTCAAAGTAGAACGCATATGAAGAATTTGAGAACAGACTGGGCTGAACATAGAGGGGGAACGGGTCTGATAACATTCACTTAGATGAAAATCAACTTGAAGAATTAGCAATAAGGGAATATTGTTGAGGACATTGAAAAACTCAAATATATATATATAGATATATAGATATATAGTCAATGAAGAACATCAGTTCCATAGTTTGAATAATTTGAAAAGTTGAGGAATTTGCAAGCTTGAGGAATTTCAAAATTTGAAGAATTTGCAAAAAGACAAAAAACTCAACTTTGAAGAATTTCAACTATTGTTGGAGGCGTGACCCACCGTATAAGAATGATGATTTTAGACACCACATACAATTGTCGTAGGGTTCTGAGAATCAAATTCTTCATTAATTTCTTCACACTTAGAGGGTTATTCTTCATTGATTGAAGAAAAACATTACTTCGTGTGTTGCACATCTAAGTCATCAATTTTGCATAAATGTTAGAATGTGTGTATTTTTCAGAGAACATTCGAAGATTCTAAGATATTTAGCTCACACCGCAACTTGCAAAATCTCTTTTCATCCAAGGGCTTAGTGAAGATATCTGCCAGTTGTTCTTCATTGGGGATGTGGTCGATGGAAATGTCTCCCTTGAGTACATGATCTTGGAGAAAATGATGACGAATCTGGATGTGCTTGGTCTTGGAATGCTGAACTGGGTTGTAAGCAATCTTGATTGCACTCTCGTTGTCGTAGTAGAGAGGCACATTCTTCACCTTGATGCCATAGTCCTTGTGGGTTTGCTTCATCCACAGCAACTGAGCACAACATGAACCAGCAGCAATGTACTCAACTTCAGCAGTAGATAGGGACATGCAGTTCTGCTTCTTCGAGGACCAACAGACTAAGGATCGTCCAAGGAAATGACATGTGCCTGAGTTCGACTTGCAATCCACACGATCTCCAGCATAGTCAGCATCTGAGTATCCGACGAGGTGAAGATTTGAGCCCTTGGGATACCATAATCCAAGCGTTGGTGTGTGAGCTAAGTATTGAAGAATATGTTTCAGAGCCTTATGGTGTGATTCCTTCGGTGTTGCTTGGAATCGGGCACATACGCAAACACTTAGCATAATATCAGACCTAGATGCACATAGATACAATAAAGAGCCAATCATGGAGCGGTATACCTTTTGATCAAAATCTTTACCATTTTCGTTAGTGCAAAGGTGGCCTTTTGAAGGCATTGGAGTTTTGACGCCTTTGCAATCTTGCATGTCGAATTTCCTCAGTACATCCTTGAGGTATTTCTCTTGAGAGATGAAGATGCCATTGTCTTATTGACGAATTTGAAGACCTAAGAAGAATTTCAACTCGCCCATCATAGACATTTGATATTCTTCACTTATCATATAGGCAAATTCATCACTGTAATGTTTGTCAGTACAGCCAAAGATAATAACGTCTACGTATATTTGGCATATGAACAGTTCCTTGTCATAGGATTTAGTGAAAAGAGTTGGGTCAAGTGAACTGGTTTTGATGCCTTTCTTCATGAGGAATTCCTTCGGATTGTCATACCATGCCTGAGGGGCCTGCTTGAGGCCATAGAGGGCCCTGTTGAGTCTGAAGATTAGGATGCTTAGGGTCTTCAAAACCTGGGGGTTGAGCAACATATACTTCTTCCTCAAGAGTACCATTGAGGAATCTACTTTTCACATCCATTTGATATAGGATGATATCATGATGGTTAGCATAAGCAAGCAATATGCAAATAGCTTCAAGTCTAGCAATAGGTGCAAAAGTTTCAACGAAGTCAATTCCTTCAACCTATGTGTAGCCTTGAGCTACAAGACGAGCCTTATTCCTTACCACAAGGACATTTTCATCTTGCTTGTTGCGGTAGATCCACTTGGTACCTATGATGTTATGCTTGTGAGGATCTGGCCGCTTGACAAGTTCACACACGTTGTTTAGCTTGAATTGATGTAATTCCTCTTGCATAGCTTGAATCCAGTCAGGCTCCTTGAATGCTTCATCAACTTTGGTGGGATCTATGATAGAGACAAAAGCAAAGTGCACAAAAAAGTTAGTCAAATGTGAACCTCTTGAGCGAGTGAGGGAACCTGGTGCATTGATGTCATCGATGATTTTGTCAATCTGCACTTCGTTTGCAACTCTTGGATGAGCAGGTTGACGTGGCTGAGGATTTTCTTCAGCACCATTTTGTTCAGGTGTATCAGCATGAATGTCTTCATTTGTTGGAATGACTTCATCATTAGATTGAGGTTCTTCAGTGGGTATGACATCTTTGGTAGCCTGCAGCTTAATGGATTCCTCAGGAGACTTTTCATATAGCACAGAAGGCAGGTGCTCTCTTTGCGAGCCGTCAGTTTCATCGAACTACACATCTATAGTTTCAACAACCTTTTGCTGGTAGGTGTTGAAGACTCTGTAGGTGTGCGAGTCCTTTCCGTAACCAAGCATATAACCTTCATGTGCTTTATGTGCAAATTCAGAACTATCGTGAGGATCTCTAATCCAGCATTTTGCACCGAAGACTTTGAGATAACTTACATTGGGTTTCTTACCAGTCATGAGTTCATATGAAGTCTTCTTTAAGAATTTGTTAAGATATAACCTATTGATGATGTGACAAGCTGTATCAATTGCCTCAGACCAGAAGCGACGAGGAGTCTTGTATTCATCAAGCATGGTGCGAGCCATCTCAACAAGAGTCATGTTCTTGCGCTCCACGATGTCGTTCTGTTAAGGAGTATATGGGGCAGATAGCTCATGAGTAATACCAAGTTCATCAAGATATTCATCAAGATTGGTGTTCTCAAACTCAGTCCTATTATCACTCCTGATATGCTTGATCTTGACGTCGAAGTTAGTTGAGGCCCTTGAAGCAAATCGTGTGAAGACATCCTGCACTTCAGACTTGTATAGAATAATATGCACCCGAGTGTAACAAGAGTAATCATCAACAATGACAAAGCCATACAAACTTGAAGAATTTGTTAGTGTGGAATAATGAGTGGGGCCAAAGAGGTCTATATGAAGCAATTCAAAAGGTCGAGTTGTGGTCATGATTGTCTTCGAGTGATGCTTGGATTTGGACATCTTCCCGGACTCACATGCACCACAGAGGTGGTCCTTGAGGAATTTGACACCTTCAATGCCAATGACATGCTTTTTCTTCACGAGTGTGTGCAAGTTCCTCATACCAGCGTGTCCAAGTCGTTGATGCCACAACCAGCCTTCTGAGGACTTTGCAAGTAGGCATGTGGCAGGCTAAGAACCTGTAGAGAAATCAACAATATACAAGTCTCCTCAACTCAAGCCTTTGGAGACTTTGGAATGGTCAGATTCCATGATGACAACGCAACGATATTTTCCGAAGATGACAACCATATCAAGATCACAAAGCATTGAGACAGACATTAGGTTGAACCCGAGGGATTCGACAAGCATCACCTTATCCATGTGTCGGTCCTTTGAGATTGCAACCTTACCTAGACCCAATACCTTGCTTTTTCCTTTGTCAGCATAGGTGATATGCTTCAGATGAGATGGAGAAATTGGCAAATTCATTAGTAGATTCTTGTCAACAATCATGTGGTTTGTGCATCCACTGTTGAGGACCCACTCAATAGCTTTTCGAGGTTCATCCTGCAGATGAATTAGTACAACTTACAAACTCATATGCTTCAGAGTGAAGAATATGACATCAAATTCATCAAGCAGAGTTTCATCCCACAATATGGTAAGTAAAGCAGTGTGAGGACGTGAGAAATGAGGATTTCATTTCTGCATGATTAGTTTGCGTCCTTTCAAGCATTTCCTTAGGTCTCCAGCAAATGCATGAGACATTCAGACTCATCTAGAGACCTGACCCTGCATAAGATATTAGTTCAATTTCATCACCACCCACATCAGGAGGGGTGGAAAAGAGTTCATCATTCTACGAGCACCATATGAGAAGGGAGACATTGAAGCTAGTGCGCTTCGTTTCATAGGACAAGGGTTAGAGTACCCATATGAATAAGCAGAGAAATTCTTCGAGGACTTATGAACATAATGATTTGAAGAATAATGCACATATTCAGAACTCTTAGTCTTTCCCTACGAAACAGATGCATTAGCATGAGAATGATATTTTTGACCATTTGAGGAATTTGGTCCAACTGAAGACTTTGGTTCATTTGAGGAATTTGATCTGGGGTTTCTTTTCTTCATGAGTGGTGTCGTGAGGACATTCACTTAAAATTTTGTAAGCAGCTCTTAGGAACCCAGATTTTCTTCATAGGTTAACCGTTCCTGTAGTTAGTTCCAACAAATCTGGCAAATACTTCACCTTTCTAATTTTTGAAGAATTTGTAGTTGGAGTCAAGTGAGTCATCAGAGGAATATGAAGTTTCACACGTGAAGCCAGATAAAGTGGATGGATCTACAGGCGGTCCTTTTGCAGCAACCCAT
Organism: Hordeum marinum; assembly: GCA_022496015.1. Taxonomy (NCBI): domain Eukaryota; kingdom Viridiplantae; phylum Streptophyta; class Magnoliopsida; order Poales; family Poaceae; genus Hordeum; species Hordeum marinum. Next base: position 136,870,721 of record CM039675.1, on the reverse strand, counting down.
GAGGTTTTGGGGTACTGCTCAGGTATCAAGTAGGATCCATCATCATTGAGTTTCCTCTGAAATGCAATACCCTCTTTCCTAGGGTTCCTGTTCAGAATCTGCTTTTTGAGAACATCGCAAAGTGTTTAATGCCCATTTAAACTTTTGTACATGCCTGTCACATACAATTCCTTCAACCCTGCATTTTCGTCAGTTATACTTGTGGTATCCTCAGATGAGGAATTTATGACCACGGGAATAGTTTAAGAATGTGCAACAATAGAAGCATTTGAATATTCAGGTGAAGAATTAGAAGTTTCACGTTCGATGCATTTCAAACAAGGCGAAACAAATTCTTCCTGAGCGGTACTAATCTGTTGAGCAAGTAACAAATCATTTTTCCTTTGGATATCCTCATGAGACACTCTTAGTTTCTCGAGATCTTGCTTTCTTTGAAGAAATTCATAAGAAAGCTTCTCATGATCAGCTAAGAGAGCATTATGATGACTCTGAAGGCTATCATACTTTGTCTGAAGACTTTTGAGATCATCAGACAGAGTTTGAGTCTGATCCACTTCCTCATTCAACAGATCATCGCTTTTGTCTAGCAGTTTCTGAAGCTTTTCAAGTGCAGTTCGTTGCTTAGTGGCAATATTTGTAAGTTTGGTATAGCTAAGTTTTACATATTCATCAGATTCACCATCACTTGATCCATAGGAGGAGTGATGCTTATGTACCTTGGAACATTTAGCCATGAAGCAATAGGTGGGAGCATAATCATCATTGCTGATGTCAGAATCGTAGGAGTAGTCATTTTCTTCATCGTTGAAGATGGACTTGCTGACCAAAGCATTGACAAGAGCAACGCTAGCGACACCAGATTCAGAATTCACCTCATATTCTTCCTCTTCTTCATATTCTTTGGATTCTTCTTCCGAGTCCATTTCCTTGCTAGTGAAAGTCCGAGCCTTTCTGGAACCATTCTTCTTGTGCGTTGAGGACTTTGAGGATGAGGACTTTGCAGATGAGGACTTTGAAGATTTCTTCTTTTTCTTCGAGTCATCAGAACTGTAGTCCTTGTACTTCTTCTTCTTTCATTATATTTCCCAGAGAGGACAGTCGGAGATAAAGTGACCAGATTTCTTGCATTTGTGACAAGTTCTCTTCTTGTAGTCGCTTAAGGAATCTGATTTCACTTTCGAAATCAGCCTCTCCTTGATAACTTCTGGAATTTCCTCACGAGCATTGCCAGCTCCTGACTCAGTTCTTCAGGATCACCAAGGCTACTATCAGAATCTTCGACTTCGGATGAGGAAATTGCTTTTGCCTTCAGAGCATGAGATCTTCCATAGCTTGGCCTATAGAGGTTTCTCTTCTCAACTTGTTGCAATTCATGAGTATTGAGTCTCTCAAGAATATCAGCAGGATCAAGTGATGTGTAGTCTCCATGCTCTTGAATCATCAAAGCCAGTGTATCGAATGAGGAATCAAGAGATCTCAGGAGTTTCTTCACCACTTCATGACCGGTGATGTCGGTGGTACCCAGTGCTTGAAGCTCGTTGGAGATATCACTGAGATGATCAAAAGTTTGCTCAACATTTTCATTGTCAAGTCTTTTGAAGCGGTTGAAGAGATTGCGAAGAACATCAACACGAGTGTCACGTTGAGTGGAAATACCTTTGTTTACTTTGGACAGCCTATCCCAGATAAGCTTAGTAGACTCCAAAGCACACACTCTACCATACTGACCTTTGCTCAGATGGCCACAGATGATATTCTTTGCTTGAGAATCGAGTTGCTTGAATTTCTTCGTATCAGCAGAAGTGGCAGTTGGAGAAGTGCGAGGAACACCATTTCCACAACATACCAGAGATCGTTAACAATAGCTTCAAGATGCATGCGCATCTTGTTCTTCCAGTAGGGGTAATCCGTCCCATCAAAGGTAGGACAACCTGCGGAAACCTTCATCATACTTGTAGTCGACATAACTAGAACTCCAGGCGGTTAAACCAAAATCACACAGAACAAGGGAGTACCTTGATCTGATACCAATTGAAAGTGTGTTATATCGACTAGAGGGGGGTGAATAGACGATTTTTACAAATTCATCACTTGAGGAATTTCAACTTGAGGAATTTGAAATGTGATAAATAACTAGCAGCGGAATAAGTACTCAAGTGCATGAGAAACATAGCAATAGCATAGTCATCATGATGAAATAAAACATGCATAGATTATAGGTAGCGTGATACAGGATAAGCAGGTGAGGAACAAGGTAACTTGAAGAATTTGAGGTGAGGAAATTGTGAAAGTCTTCAATCAAATTCTTCAAATAGTAAATATCAATTTCATCAATAGGTATACGAGGAAATGAAAGGGTTGAGGAAATAGAACCAGGTAGCTCGATGAAGACAATGGTTTGATGACCCAGTTACAACTGCTGTGATAGTCGTATGTATGGTTTGGAGTGACCTGGTATTTAAACCAGAGGAGGAAAAGTGCCAGGACACACAGTCCTTACCGTATTATCCTTGAGCTAAGGTCACACACTCCTTGCCCAACACTCGTGGTACATCTTTAGGGAATACTTCCAAAACCCTCACAAACTGGTCACGCGATGATCCACAATTGACTGATGGATGCTCTAGACCAAGGTCACTCACTGATGCCCAATTGACTACAAGATGCACTAGACCATGACGCCTAACTATCTAGAAGATACACAGTCTTCAAAGGTAACAAGCATCGGTTCCACACAAGAACAATCTCTTTAGTGATGCTCAATCACTTTGGGTTTGGTGGTTTGGATTTGGGTTTTTCCTCATTGATGATTTTCTCTCAAAGTCTTCGGAGGATGGGTTGCTGTCAAATGATAAGTGTCAGTTCTCTCTCATAGCAGCCAACCAACTAGTGGTTGTGGGGGATGGCTATTTATAGCCAGGGTGCAACCTGACATGATAAGACATAAATGCCCCCAATGATATGACCATTATGTGGATAGAACGATTGGGGACAGCTGGCGCTAAGCACAATAACGGTCGGAATTTTGAACTATGAAAGTCCTCAGGCTTATCATATTCCTCACTTGTAGGCAATTCGCACTGGCGAAATCCTAACTCCTTAGTCAGACCAATTTCATCAGAGACCAGAAGAACTTTGTCTCTGTCACTGAAGTACTTGACTGAACTGTAAGAGATTTCCAAAGGCTTCACTCAAAGGATTGGATAGGTTGAGGCTTTTGAGTTGAGCATTAGTTGGAAATGTTCCTTAGTATCACCTCGGCCCCTTTAACAGTATGGTGTTTCCTATGACTCAAAGAAAGGAAATGAAACTACGAAAACAAAAGTCTTCATGCTTCATAGTCCCCGATCATATCTTCAAGGTCACACCAACTTCTTCATTTTCAAAGTCTTTAGGGAATACCAAAGTCTTCAGCAAAGTCTTCACCAGAGTCTTCAGTTCAAGAAATTCATTTTTAGGGGTCGATAACCTCCGAATATATCAAACTCGTCTGTGACTTATAGAGCATGTGTACACTTACAAATGCAATAGTCTCTTAACCTATAAGTCCTTAATACACCAAAATCACTAAGGGGCACTAGATGCACTTACAATCCCGGCGATGATGCCAACCTGCAATGCACATGGAGTTGATTCCACATAGCAGCCACCACCAGATGAGGCAGTGCCGAAGTGGTTCGACAACCTAGCGGAGGTGGCTGATACGTCTCTAGCGTATCTGTAATTTTTTCTCCTTCCATGCTGATATATTATCATTCTAGGATACTTTTTGCGCATTTATTTACCAATTTATATTATTTTTGAGCACTAACCTATTGGCCCACTGCCTAATGCCAGTTGTTGTTTTCTGCATGTTTTTCACTTTTCAGGTTTACAATACCAAACTTTTTGACGATTTTTCTGGACCAAAAGAAGACCTGGAAACTTCAGAAGGAGGCTAGGAGCCGCATGAGGGCCCCACAAGCCAACAGGGCGTGCCCTGGGGGCACCTTGATGGCTTGTGGCCCCCTCATGGATCCTCCGAAATCGTTCTCTGCCTATAAAGTCTCTAATATTGCATTAACCCTAGAGGCAGTCTCGAAACGCTTTTTACGCTGCCGTAAGTCTCTATTCCGATGGGAGACCATCTGGGGCTCTGTTTTGGCACCCTGCCCGAGGGAGGACCGATCACGGAGGGACTCTTCATCAACCTTCTTGCCCTTATGATGATGTGTGAGTAGTTCACCACAGACCTACGGGTCCGTAGTTAGTACCTAGATGGCAATCTCTCTCTTGATCTTCAATACAATGATCATCGCATCTTCGCTTTGATCCATATGATGTAATCCTTTTGTGTGGTGCATTTGTTGCGATCCGATGAATTGTCAGCTTCTGTTCGTATTATTCAACATAAATATTTTGAGTCTTCTCTGAAATCTAATATGATTCTTATGTGCATGATCATCATAGCTTTGTAATTCTCTTCGATCTATTGAAATGGTTTGGCCAGCTAGATTGGTATTTCTTCGGTGAGAGAGGTGCATTGTGGTAGGTTCAACCTAGCGAGTTTGTATATCCCAGTGATAAAGTAGGGGACAAGATACGTCTTTGTGTTGCTGCTACTAAGGATAGAATGATGGGGTTTATTCATATTGCTTGAGTTTAGTTTGTCTACACCATGTCAATTTTCTCCATGCATTACTCTGTTTTACTTAATACTCTAGATTCATGTTGGATAGCGGTCAATGAGTGGAGTAATAGTAATAAGTACAACCAGGATTTGGCCTATTTGTTTATGGATGTGATACCTATATACACATGATCATTGATGTGAATATTGCATAACTATCTGCTTTTCTTAAATTGCCCAATAGTAATTTGCTTACCAACCATACGCTTATTTTCATGAGAGATGTCGCTAGGGAAAAGTATGGCCCCAGGTATATTCACAATATATTCATAAAAGCTTCAATACCTTGCTGCCATTTACTTGCTTTTATTTTATTTTGCAATTTACAATTATCTTCACAACTCATTTGCTTGCAAATAATGAGACCAAGGGGATTGACAACCCTCTTGCCCGCGTTGGGTGCAAGTTGTTTGTTCTTTTATTTGCAGCCACTAAAGATGGTTGAGGATTGATATTCCTATTGGTTAGATAAACCATGGTTTCATAACTAGGGCAAATACTTACCCACATTGTGATGCGATAACCCGTTCCTATTCACGGAAAACCCAATGCAGATCGCAAGTATCAGGAAGGATTTCTGGCGTCGTTGCCAAGGAATATCATCACCAACTATCAAGTAACTTCACACAAATTTCCATTCACTTGTTTTTTTATTATCGTATTTTTTTTGTCTCATAAAAAACAAAAAAAACAAAAAATCTTTGCTCGTTACTAGTTTGCTTGTTTGAAGTCTTGTCTAGCTCTCCTCTGGATATGCCTCACCCTCCTTACTTAGGAGAGTGTTACCCAGTCCTAGATTTTAAGGAATTAGATGATGAGTAACTTAAAGAAGCTTAGGATAAATTACTATTAATCCAATAAAGAGCTAATCCTAAGAGTCATATCAAATTGCTCCGTAGAAGTTTCTATGTTGGTCTATCTCTGTCTCATGGACGTGTCTTGGATTCTATGTTCAAAAAATATTTCCTTGGGAACAATGATTTTGAAAACTATGATAATATGAAAAAAATATTTGGGAAACCTAAAATAGAAACCATTGAACCTGCTATACTAATATGCCATCACCAAACTGAGCTAATCAATGAGGCTAGAACTAGTATGGAATCCAATTTTAGGGGGGTGTTCAACTCTATCTCTAAGATCCATGGAAATATCATGCTTCACAATAGGAGGCTTGATACTATAGAACAAAAGGTTGATGTTCTATGTGAAGGGAAGTAATATTGTGAAAGGTATTGGATCACCGATGAATAAGAGTGACAATACTTGAAACTATGCATTATGCCTAGCTAGGGGCGTAAAACAATAGCGCTCGTTGGGAGGCAACCCAATATTTATCTTAAATTTTGTTTTTACTTTATATTTTTTGTCAAAACATGATCGTTGTCTCTGTAATTATTATTATTTTATGTTTTAATTAGTGTTTTCTCCAAGTAAAGCCTTTGGGGTGACTCGCGAGATGAGTAGAAACGATATCGCGCAAAAACAGAAACTTTAGCGCCCAGTGCAGAATTTTTCTGATTTTACTGGAATGTATTTTTTCTCTAAATTTTTTACACAGTTTTAATATACAAATTCTCCATGTTTTCCTAAGATTTCAGAAATTTTAGAGTTACAGAAGTGTGGGATCTCTACAAATCATTACAGGCTGCTCTATTTTAGATAGATTCTGTTTTTTACTTGCATAGTTTGCTTGTTTTGATGATGCTATGGATTGTATCGGGGGATATAAGCCATGGAGAAGTTAGTATACAGTGCCTATTATTAAAAAAATAAGAATCCATTTATAACATTAGCTAAAGTATTTGATATGTTGCTTATACTAACGGATCTCATGAAGTTTTGTTGAGTTTTGTGTGATTGAAGTTTTCAAGTTTTGGGTTTTATCACGGTGGACAAAGGAATAAGGTGCGGCAAGAGCTTAAGAGTGCGGATGCCCAAGGAACCACAAGGTAATATTCTATGAAGACTCAAGCGTCTAAGCGTCGGGATGCCCCGGAAGGCATCCCCACTTTCGTCTCAATCCATCGGTATGTCACTTGGAGCTACATTTTTACTCGTCACATGGTATGAGCCTTGCTTCGAGCGTCATTTTCTTTTGTTTGCTTTTACTTTATGTTTTCCACATTCATAATTTGTTGGACACACCTATTTGAGAGATGCACCTTCATCATAATTTATTAGAATACTCTATGTGCTTCACTTATATCTTTTGAGCTTGGCAGTTGCTCTAATACTTCACTTATATCTTTTTTGAGAACGGTGGTGTGTAGATTTTATAGAAACAATATGCTCTCATTATTCTCTTATATTTGCTTGAGAGATAATAAATAGTGACAGTAATTTGCATGGGTCATAAGACTAGTCCAAAAATAATAGGTATTCAATGAGTGATAATTAAAACCATCATATAGCACATATAGAGAAATTGTGGGTTAATGATATTGATGTGGTAATATGAAAAGGGTGTGAGTGCATTATTATTAATTTAGAGAGGTGTCAATATTGAGATATTTTAACTTCTTTTTCATTTAAAAAACTAAAAAGGCATGATTATGATGTGTGAGCATTTCTATTCCTCGTTGAAATCTTAGTGTTGTTTCGAGTCGGGGGCGCACGATGGTTAACTCCTACCAACCTCCTCCCTCGGGGCATGTGAGAAGTACTTTGATTTGTGATAAAACTAATAAAACTTTGCAATAAGTATATGATTTTATTATTACTAATGTGCTACCATGTACATACACAACCTCACCTCCTCATATTTGCTAGCCTCTTCAGCACCGTGCATTGCCCATTCTCATCTCAAGGATCGATGCAACTTTCGCCGGTGCATCCAAACCCCATGACATGACATGATATGTTGCACATAAGCCTCATTATATATTTCTTAAAACAGCCACCATACCTACCTACCATGGCATTTCCATAGCCATTCCGAGATATATATCCATGCAAATTCCGTCGTCACTTTACATGACTAGTTCGGTCATCATCATATTGCTTTGCTTGACCATACCGAGTAGACATAGTATTTATGGAAAAGCCACCATTCATAATATTTTTGATACATTTCATGCTAGATCTTTGCACATCCTGCTACACTGCCAGAGGCATTCATATAGAGTCATACCGTCTTATCAATCTTCATATTGAGTTGTAAGTAAATAAAAGTGTGATAATCATCATTATTAGAGCATTGTCCCAGTGAGGAAATAAAAATGGGGGAGGACAAATGAGACCACCATAATAAACAAAATGAATGAGAGAATGGACTTTGCTACTATCCTTCACCACACTTGTACCTCAAAGTGGCACCATGTTCTTCATATACATAGTCTCTTGTTTTGTCACTTCCATGTGCTAGTGGGAATCGCTTTTTCATAAACTTGAATTGTATATTCTGATGACGGGCTTCCTCAAATGTCTGATGTCTTCATGATCAAGCAAGTTGGATGCACACCCCACTTAACTTCAGTTGAGCTTTCATACACTTATAGTTGTAGTGCATCATTCGCATGGCAATCCCTACTCCTCGCATTGATATCTATCGACGGGCATCTCCATAGACCATTGGTATGCCTAGTTGATGTGACACTATCTTATCCACTTCCTACCCCTTTGATACCTACCACCATATTCTATTCCACCTACATGCTATGTCTAATGGTTCACGCTCATGTTGTGTGAAGAATAAAAAGTTGATGCATATTGAAAAAGTAGGATCCAATTGTCTGACTTGGGCACCATGGTGCTTGACATTTGTATGGTGGTGAAGATGGAGCCATGACTTGCTAATATAATAAGATGAATGGGTGTAAAACATTCTTTGAGGATCATATACTTTGAAAGATTAATGATTTTGTTGCTTATAATTATAAGTATTGCTATGTTAATGTTTGTACATCATGTCTCAATGAGCATACATGCACAAGATAAAATAATGGGTAGCATGTCACATCAAAATTCTGTTTTTATCATTTACCTACTCGGGGACGAGCAGGAATTAAGCTTGGGGATGCTGGATATGTCTCCAACATATCTATAATTTTTTATTTTTCCATGATGATATATTATCATTCTAGGATACTTTTTGGGCATTTATTATACAATTCATATTATATTTGAGCACCAACCTATTGACCCAGTGCCTAGTGCCAGTTCCTGTTTTCTGCATGTTTTTTACTTTTCAGGTTTACACTAGCAAAAGGAGTCCAATTGCCCCGAAACTTTTGATGTTTTTTTAGACCAAAAGAAGACCTCGCAACTTCGAAAGGAGGCCGAGATCCACACAAGGGCCCCACAATCCAACAAGGCGCGCCCTGGGGGCTGATGGCTTGTGGCCCCATCATGGCTCCTCCGACCTCGTTATCTGGCCTATAAATTCTCTAATATTTCAAAAACCCTAGAGGCAGTCCTGAAACACTTTTTACGCCGCCGCAAGTCTGTTCTGACGGGAGGCCATAGGCAGCTCCGTTTCGGCACCTCGCCGAAGGGGGGGTCGATAATGGAGGGCCTCTTCATCAACCTTACTACTCTCATGATGATGTGTGAGTAGTTCACCATATACCTATGGGTCCGTAGTTATTACCAAGATGGCAATCTCTCTCTCACTTGATCATCAATACAATGATCATCGCATCTTTGCTTTGATCCATATGATGTAATCCTTTTGTGCGGTGCATTTGTTGGGATCCGATGAGTTGTGAGTTTACGTTCAGAATATTCATGATAAATATTTTGAGTCTTCTCTGAAATCTAATATGATTCTTATGTGCATGATCATTATAGCTTTGTAATTCTCTCCGGTCTATTGAAATAATTTGGCCAACTAGATTGATATTTCTTTGGTGAGAGAGGTGCGTTGTGGTAGGTTCAACCTGGCAAGTTTCTATATCCCAGTGAAAAAGTAGGGGACAAGATGCATCTTTTGTTGCTGCTACTAAGGACAAAACAACGGGGTTTATTCATATTTCTTTAGTTTACTTTGTCTACATCATGTCATTGTTCTCCATGCATTACTTTGTTTTACTTAATATGTTAGATGTATACTCGATAGCCGTCAATGAGTGGAGTAATAGTAATAGGTGCAGGCAGGAGTCGACCTATTTCTTTATGGGCATGACGCCTATATACACATGATCATTGCTGTGAATATCGCATAACTATCCACTTTTCTATCAATTGCCCAACAACAATTTGGTTACCCACCATATGCTTATTTTCATGAGAGATGCCGATAGGGAAAACTATGGCCCTGGGGTCTATTCACCATATATTCATAAACGGTTCAATAACTTGCTACCATTTACTTACTTTTATTTTATTTTGCAATTTAAAATTATCTAAACAACTCATTTGGTTTCAAATAACGAGACCAAGGGGATTGACAACCCTCTTTCCCATGTTAGGTGCAAGTTGTTTGTTCTTTTGCGTGTGGCCGCTGAAGACGGTTGAGGATTGATATTCCTATTGGTTCGATAAACCTTGGTTTCATAACTAAGGGAAATACTTACCCACATTGTTTTGTGATAACTCGTTCCTCTTTACGGAAAACCCAATGCAGATCACAAGTATCAGTGCTTGTCAGGGACGAAGGCAAGGTGACCCATGAAACCACCGAGGCAGAACTCAAGTGGATCCGAAAGAGGGCTCGCGAGGTTTTCTTGATGGCAGGAGGTAGAGGCTTCAACATTGCCGCGTTCGACGATGAGGAGAAAGTTGGCGGTAAAGAGGAGGAGACTGATGAGGCAGCGGCAAGCGACATGTCGGAGGGTCCTGTCGGGGAGAGGAGCTCGAGGTTGCCGGGGAGCAGGAGGCTGAAGAACTCCATGCCCCCGTCATCCGAAACAAGAAAATGCTCGCGTCCTTCGAAAGACCGCCACTAGGGAGTCGGTCTATTCTTCCCCGCCAAGCGATTAAGAGGGGAAGAAGAGGACCCCTCCCCCAATGTCTCTAGCCTACAACGGATGAGGCATGTCGTCATGAAGCGCCCGGTAGAGAATTCCGCCAAGCGGGCAGGGTCTTCGAGTGTCTCCGCATCTACAACATGCGCCAGGACTCCTACCAGCCACCTGCTCCTATCGCCCACCAGTAGGATATTGAGGACTTGTCGGCCCTTAGATCGGAGGTGGAGGAGGGGTAAGTATCCATGCCCATTCTTTTACTTGTCTTAAATTCTCCAATTGCGTTTATCTGAATCTTGTTATTGGCGTTCTGCACAGACAATGAGACCTTGGAGCAGCGTATGGCCAAGAAGGCGAATCTTGCGCCTACTACGGGGGGGCGACAATCTCTGCACCAGAGATGGAAGTTACCATCATGAGCCCCCAACGCAGCCCGATGTGCAGATCCCAGTAGCAGGCCCCCTTGCATTACCCAATGGAGAGTACTGGCGTGCACGGAGATGGAGCGCCAGGAGGTGGAACAAAAAGAGGTGGAGATCCCCGAGGCAAATCAGACGCGCTCCACTCTAGAGAGGAGTTCTCCATCAAGGATTCCCTTTGTGAGCATGTCCACGTCGAGGACGTGCCAATAGGCGGTGCTGCTGGCAGCCACGCGACGACAACTGATGTTGTTGTAGAAGGAGGTGCTCCTTCCCAACATGTGCCCGCCGGTGAGTACCTTGTCGTCGATGTTTTGTTTTATTCTCTTCTTTTTTGTCTTCTTGAACTTCATCTTAGTCCATTTTTTTCTTCTCCTAATTACGTAGATCTGTCCCCGGTTGATGACATGGACATAGATGCCAGCATTTGGGAGATCTCTTAGGAGGCAGGCGTTGCGGCCAGACGGACCGTGGCAGACAAGGGAGCTGCCAGCAAGATTGTGGAGGAGACCATGAGGGAAACTGTCAAGAAGACGGTGCCAGAATTGATCGTGGAAACTGAGGACATTATTGTCTCAGCAGCGCCCGACAAGGGCATGCTCGTCATGGTGGGGGCAACCAGTAAGGCTGTTGCCGGACCATTAACATTCAAAGTGCCCCCCCCCCAAGTAGGTACCTCGAGGTCAGTGATTAGCAAATTTTCTGTGCTCCTAGCAATGCGATCCTCCGAGATTTCTCTAAAGACGAGTCGTTAGATGGTTCCGTTGCCATAGCCGGAGAGGTAGTCATTGTTGATCATTCTGGCGGCAGCAATGAAGCTGAAGAGAACAACTGTTGGGGAACGTCGCATGGGAAACAAAAATTTTCCTACGCACACGCAAACCTAACCATGGTGATGAGCATCTACGAGAGGGAGAGTGGATCTACATACCCTTGTAGATCGCTAAGCGGGAAGCGTTAAGAAACGCGGTTGGTGTAGTCGAACATCTTCACGATCCAAATCGCCGAGCGTCTCGCGATCTCATCATGATCCGTCCCGCGATCCAATCACGATCCGTCCCGTGAACACATCACGATCCGTCCCGCGATCTCATCATGATCCGTCTCACGATCTGTCCCGCGAACTCATCACGATCCGTTCTGCGATCTCCTCACGAACCGTCTCGCGATCTCGATCACGGTCCTTCCGATCTAGCGCCGAACGGACGACACCTCCGCGTTCAGCACACGTGCAGCTTGATGACGATCTCCACCGTCTTGATCCAGCAAGAGGAGGTGGAGAGGAGAGAGAGTTCACCAGCAGCGTGACGGCGCTCCGGTGATGGTGGTGGAGTGATTTCGGCAGGGCTTCGCCTAAGCGCTGCGGAAAACCGATCTAGAGGAGAAACTGTGCACCCGTGAAACGGGTAGCACGTGGCCGGAAATTCTGTCCAAAAACCACCCAATCCACTAGTATATATAGGAGGAGAGGAGAGGAGAGGCAGCCAAGGCCTTTGGTTCGGCCGAAATAGGAGGTGGGAAGCAATCCTACTTCACCTCCAATCCTAGTTGGAGTAGGATTGCCTCCTATTGGCTGATTTTCCACTTTTTGATTTAGGACTTTCTCTCCTGCGCCATGGGCCTTTGTGGCTGTTTTCCCAGCCCACTAAGGGCTGGTTATTATTCTCCCACAGCCCATGGACCTCTTGGGGTCGAAATACCCCTCCCGGAGGCCTCCCGATACACTATCGGCACTCCCGGTACACTACCGATGATCCCGGTACACTACCGATGAGCCTGAAACTTTTCCGGAAACCAAACTGGGACTTCCTATATATGAATCTTTACCTCTGGACCATTCCGGAGCTCCTCATGACGTCCGGGATCTCATCCGGGACTCCGAACAAACTTTGGTCACCACCATACATAACTCTACACTACCGAAACGTCACCGAACCTTAAGTGTGCAGACCCTGCGGGTTCGAGAACTATGTAGACATGACCGAGACACCTCTACGGTCAATAACCAATGGCGGGACCTGGACGTCCACATTGGTTCCTACATATTCTACGAAGATCTTTATCGGTCGAACCTCTATGTCAAGGATTCAGTTAATCCCGTATAACGTTCCCTTTGTTCTTCGGTATGTTACTTGCCCGAGATTCGATCGTCAGTATCGTCAAGTTCAACCTCGTTACCGGTAAGTCTCTTTACTCGTTCCGTAATACAAGATCCTGCAACTAACAATTAGTCACATTCCTTGCAAGGCTTATTGTGATGTTGCATTACCGAGTGGGCCCCGAGATACCTCTCCGTCACACGGAGTAACAAAACCTAGTCTCGATCCATGCCAACTCAACAGACACCATCAGAGATACCTGTAGAGCACCTTTATAGTCACCCAGTTACGTTGCGACGTTTGATACACACAAGGCACTCCTTCGATATCCGTGAGTTGCATGATCTCATGGTCATAGGAACATATACTTGACATGCAGAAAACCTTAGCAATAAACTGACACGATCATATGCTATGTTTGTAGTTTGGGTCTTATCCATCACATCATTCTCCTAATGATGTGACCCCGTTATCAAATGACATCTCATGTCCATGGCTAGGAAACCTTAACCATCTTTTGATCAACGAGCTAGTCTATTAGAGGCATACTAGGGACATGGTTTTGTCTATGTATCCACACATGCATCTAAGTCTTCGATCAATACAATTATAGCATGGATAATAAACGATTATCATGAACAAGGAAATATGATAATAACTAATTTATTATTGCCTCTAGGGCATATTTCCAATAGTCTCCCACTTGCACTAGAGTCAACAATCTAGTTCACATCACCATGTGATTCACATTGGTATGAATCTAACACCCAACTACTTCTGGGGCTCGATCATGCTTTCCATGTGAGAGAGGTCTTATAGTCAACGGGTCTGTAACATTCAGATCTGTGTGCACTTTGCAAATACCTATGTCAAACTGTAAACACTGCTACCACACTCCGCTCGGTACCATTCCAAATGGCTGCTCCACTATACGTATCCAGATTGCTACTACGAGTCATTCGGATTAGTGTTAAAGCTTGTATCGACGTAACTCCTTACGACGAACTCTTTATCACCTCCATAATCGAGAAACATCTCCTCAGTCTCTTAGTTACTGAGGATAATCTTGACCGCTGTCCAGTGATCCACTCCTGGTTCACTCTTGTACCCCCTGACGGACTCATGGCAAGGCACACATAGGTGCGGTACATAGCATGGCATAATATAGAGCCTATGGCTAAGGCATAGGGGACGACGTTTGTCCTTTCTCTTTCTTCTGCCGTTGTCGAGCTTTGAGTCTCACTCAACTTTCACACCTTACAAATCAGGCGAGAACTCTTTCTCTGACTGATCCATTTTGAACTCTTTCAAAATCTTGTCAAGGTATGCACTCATTGAAAGTCTCATCGAGCATCTTGATCTATCTCCATAGATTTTGATGCTCAATAATTAGGTAGCTTCATCCAGGTCTTCCTTTGAAAATCACTTTCCAAATAACTATTTTATGCTTTCCAGAAACTCTACATTATTTCTGACCAACAATATGTCATCCACATATACTTATCAGAAATTCTATAGTGCTCCCACTCACTTTATTGCAAATACAAGTTTCTCGTAAACTTTGTATAAACATCAAAACTTTGATGACCTCATCAAAGCGTATATTCCAACTCCGAGATGCTTCCTTCAGTCCATGGAAGAATCACCGAAGCTTGCACACATTTTAGCATCCTTAGGCCTGACAAAACCTTCTGGTTGTATCACATACAACCTTTCCTCAAGTAAACCGTTAAGGAAACGATGTTTTGACATCCATCTACCAGATTTCATAATTGAAAACATAGCAACTGCTAACATAATTCCAACAGACTTTAGCACCACTACGAGTGAGAAAGTCTCATCGTAGTCAACTCCTTGAACTTGTCACAAACATCTTTGCAACAAGTCAAGCTTTACAAATAGTGACATTCACCATCAGTGTCTGTCTTCATTTTAAAGATCCATTTGTACTCAACGACCTGCCGTCCAACGAGCAAGTCTACCAAAGTCTACACTTGGTTTTCATACATGGATCCTATCTCGGATTTCATGGCCTCTAACCATTTGTCAGAATCCGGGCCCATCAACGCTTCTCCATAGCTCGTAGGTTCATCGTTGTCCAACAACATGATCTCCAAGACAGAGTTGTCGTACCACTTAGGAGCAGTACACATCCTTGTCGACCTACGAAGTTCGATAGTAACTTGATCCTGAAGCTTCATGATCATCATCATTAACTTCCTCTTCAACTAACGTAGGCTTCACAGAAACATCTTTCTGCGCTATGCTACTCTCTGGTTGAACAAAGGTTTAACAACCTCATCAAGTTCTATCTTCCTCCCACTCAATTCTTTCGCGAGAAACATTTCCTCGAGAAAGGATTCGTTTAAGCAACAAACACTTTGCACTAGGATCTGAGATTGAAGGTTCACCCAACTGATCTTAGGGTTTCTATGAAGATGCATTTGTCCGCCTTGGGTTCGACCTCATTAGGTGAAAACATTTTCCACACAAGCGTCGCAGCCCCAAACATTAAGAAATGACAGCTTAGGTTTCTATCAAACCATAATTCACACGGTGTCATCTCAACGGATTTAGATGGTGCCCTATTTAAAGTGAATGTAGTTGTCTCTAATGCATAACCCCAAAATTATAGTAGTAAAACGATAAGAGACATCATAGCACGCACCATGTCCAATAGAGCATAACTATGATGTTCGGACACACCATCACACCATGGTGTTCTAGGTGGCATTTAGTTGTGAAACAACTTTCACATTGTCTTAAGTTGTATGCCAAACTCGTGACTCAGATATTCACCTCCACGATCATATCGCAGTCATTTTTATCTTCTTGTCACGATGATCTTTAAACTTCACTCTGAATTTGCTCGAACCTTTCAAACAATTCAGACTTGTGTTTCATTAAGTAAATATACACTATATCTACTCAAATCATCAGTGAAGGTAAGAAAATAACGATATCCACTTCACGCTACAAGACTCACCAGATTGCATACATCAACATGTATCATTTCCAATGAATCACTTGCCCGCTCCATCCAACGGGGTCCTTTAGTCATCTTGCCCAAGAGGCATGGTTCGCATGTCTCAACCGATTCGAAATCGAATGAGTCCAAATATCCATCACCATGGAGTTTCTTCATGCGCTTTATACCAATATGACATTTTGCGGCAGTGCCACAAGTATGTGGTACTATCATTATTTAACTTTGTATCTTTTGACATCAATGTTATGAACATGTGTATTACTACGATCAAGATTTCAACAAACCATTCTCACTGGGTGCATGACCATTGAAGGTATTATTCATGTAAACAGAATAACCATTATTCTCTGACTTAAATGAATAACCATATTGCAACAAACATGATCTAATCATGTTCATGCTCAACGCAAAACACCAAATAACATTTATTTAGGTTCGTCACTAATCCTGAAGGTAGAGAGAGCGTGCGATGTTGATCACATCAACCTTGGAAACATTTCCAACACACATCGTCACCTCACCCTTAGCTAGTTCTCCGTTTATTCTGTAGCTTTTATTTCGAGTTACTAACATTTAGCAACCGAACCGGTATCCAATACCCAGGTGCTACTAGGAGTACTAGCAAGGTACACATCAATAACACGTATATCAAATATACTTCTATCAATGTTGCCAGCCTTCTTATCTACCAAGTATCTAGGGTTGTTCCGCTTCAGCGACCTCTCACCTCATAATAGAAGCACTTAGTCTCGGGTTTGAGGTCAACTTTGGGTTGCTTCACTGGAGCAGCAACTGACTTGCTATCCATGAAGTTTCCCTCCTTGCTCTTGCCCTTTTCGAAACTAGTGGTTTGATTAACCATCAACACTTGACGCTCCTTTTTGATTTCTACCTTCGCGGTGTCAAACATCGCGAACAGCTCAGGGATCAATACTTCTATCCCTGGTGTATTATAGTTCATCACTAAGTTCTAGTAGCTTTAGTGACAGTGACTTGGAGAACTATATCAATCACTATCTTATCTGGAAGATCAACTCCCACTTAATTCAAGCGATTGTAGTACCCAGACAATCTGAGTACATGCTCAACGATTGAGCTATTCTCCTTCATCTTACAGGCAAAGAATCTTGTTGGAGATCTCATATCTCGCAACACAGGCACGAGCCTGAGATCACAATCTCTGCTCCTAGAACATCTCATATGTTCTGTGACGTTCAAAACCTTTCGGAGCCTCAATTCTAAGCCGTAATACATGACGCACTAAACTATCAAGTAGTCATCGAAACATGCCTGTCAGATGTTCACAACATCTATAGACGACGCTAGAGGGGGTGGTGCACCGAGCGGTGCATTAAGGACATAAGCCTTCTGTGCAGCAATGAGGACAATCCTCAGATCACGGACCCAGCCCGCAATATTGCTACCAACATCTTTCAACTCTATTTCTCTAGGAACATATAAAAATTTAAGGGAGCTACAGCGCGAGCTAGTAATCTACAACATAATTTGCAAAGACACTATTGACTATGTTCATGATAATGAGTTCAATTAATCATATTACTTAAGAACTCCCACTCAAATTGACATCCCTCGGGTCATTCGAGTGATACATGATCCAAATTCACCAACTCAAGTCCGATCATCTCGTGAGTTAAGGTGGCTTCAATGGTGAACATCATTATGTTGATCATATGCACTATATGACTCATGCTTGACCTTTCGGTCTCTTGTGTTCCGAGGCCATGTCTGTACATGCTAGGCTCGTCAAGTTTAACCCGAGTGTTCCGCGAGTGCAAATCTGGCTTGCACCCGTTGTATGTGAACGTAGAGTCTATCACACCCGATCATCACGTGGTGTCTCAACACGACGAACTTTCGCAACGGTGCACACTCGGGGAGAACACAGTTCATCTTGAAATTCAAGTGAGGGATCACCTTATAATGCTACCGCCGTACTAAGCAAAACAAGGTGCATAAAAGGATTAACATCTCATGCAATTCATAAGTGACATGATATGGCCATGAACTTGTGTTTAAGATCTCCATCTTCGAAACACCGGCATGATCTCCATCGTCACCGGCACAACACCATGATCTCCATCAATGTGTTGCCATTAGGGTTGTGGCGCCAGCCCTGCTTCTACTTCTATTGCTACCGCTTAGCGATAAAGTAAAGCATTACATAGCGCTTAATGATTGACACGCAGGTCATACAATAATTAAAGACAACCCTATGGCTCCTGCCGGTTGCCGTACTCAATGACATGCAAGTCGTGAAATTCTATACATCACATGATCATCTCATACATCACATATATCTCATCATGTAATTGGCCATATCACATCACAACATACCCTGCAAAAACAAGTTAGACGTCCTCTAATTGTTGTTGCATGTTTTACGTGGCTGCTACGGGTATCTAGCAAGAACGATTCACACCTACGCATAAACCACAACAGTGATACATAGATTGCTTTTCAAACTTCTCAAGGACCGCCTTTGTCGGATCCGATCCAACTAAAGTGAGAGAAACTGTCACCCGCAAGCCATCTAGGCAACAAGTTGAGTCGAGGGAACCGGTCTCTCGTAAGCGTACGAGTAATGTTGGTCCGGGCCGCTTCATCTCACAATCCCGCTGAACCAAAATCCGACCAAGGGAGGAAGCAATCTAAGCATCAATGCCCACAAACCTTTTGTGTTCTACTCGAGATCTCATCGAACCATCAACCTAGCTCATGATGCCACTGTTGGGGAACGTCGCATGGGAAACAAAAAATTTCCTACGCACACGCAAACCTATCCATGGTGATGAGCATCTACGAGAGGGAGAGTGGATCTACATACCCTTGTAGATCGCTAAGCAGGAAGCGTTAACAAACGCGGTTGGTGTAGTCGAACATCTTCGCGATCCAAATCGCCGAGCGTCCCGCGATCTCATCACGATCCGTCCCGCGATCCAATCACGATCCGTCCCGTGAACACATCACGATCCATCCCGCGATCTCATCATGATCCGTCTCACGATCTTGATCACGATCTGTCCCGCGAACTCATCACAATCCGTTCCACGATCTCATCACGAACCGTCTCGCGATCTCGATCACGGTCCTTCCGATCTAGCGCCGAACGGACAACACCTCCGCGTTCAGCACACGTGCAGCTTGATGACGATCTCCACCGTCTTGATCTAGAAAGAGGAGGTGGAGAGGAGAGAGAGTTCACCAGCAGCGTGACGGCGCTCCGGTGATGGTGGTGGAGTGATTCCGGCAGGGCTTCGCCTGAGCGCTGCGGAAAACCGATCTAGAGGAGAAACTATGCACTGGTGAAACGGGTAGCACGTGGCCGGAAATTCTGTCCAAAAACCACCCAATCCACTAGTATATATAGGAGGAGAGGAGAGGTTAGGCAGCCAAGGCCTTTGGGTCAGCCGAAATAGGAGGTGGGAAGCAATCCTACTTCACCTCCAATCCTAGTTGGAGTAGGATTGCCTCCTATTGGCTGATTTTCCACTTTTTGCTTTAGGACTTTCTCTCCTGCGCCATGGGCCTATGTGGCTGTTTTCCTAGCCAACTAAGGGCTGGTTATTATTATCCCACAGCCCATGGACCTCTTGGGGTCGAAATACCCCTCCCGGAGGCCTCCAGGTACACTATCGGCACTCCCGGTACACTACCGATGATCCCGGTACACTACCGATGAGCCCGAAACTTTTCCGGAAACCAAACTGGGACTTCCTATATATGAATCTTTACCTCCGGACCATTCCGGAGCTCCTCATGACATCCGGGATCTCATTCGGGACTCCGAAAAAACTTTGGTCACCACCACACATAACTCTACACTACGGAAACGTCACCGAACCTTAAGTGTGCAGACCATGCGGGTTCGCGAACTATGTAGACATGACCGAGACACCTCTACGGTCAATAACCAATGGCGGGACCTCAACGTCCACATTGGCTCGTACATATTCTACGAAGATCTTTATCGGTCGAACCTCTATGTCAAGGATTCAGTTAATCCTGTATAACATTCCCTTTGTTCTTCGGTATGTTACTTGCCCGAGATTCGATCGTCGGTATCAGCAAGTTCAACCTCGTTACCGACAAGTCTCTTTACTCGTTCCGTAATACAAGATCCCGCAACTAACAATTAGTCACATTCCTTGCAAGGCTTATTGTGATGTTGCATTACCGAGTGGGCCCCGAGATACCTCTCCGTCACATGGAGTAACAAAACCCAGTCTCGATCCATGCCAACTCAAGAGACACCATTGGAGATACCTGTAGTGCACCTTTATAGTCACCCAATTACGTTGCGACGTTTGATACACACAAGGCACTCCTCCGATATCCGTGAGTTGCATGATCTCATGGTCATAGGAACATATACTTGACATGCAGAAAACATTAGCAATAAACTGACACAATCATATGCTATGTTTGTAGTTTGGGTCTTATCCATCACATCATTCTCCTAATGATGTGACCCCGTTATCAAATGACATCTCATGTCCATGGCTAGGAAACCTTAACCATCTTTTGATCAACGAGCTAGTCTATTAGAGGCATACTAGGGACATGGTTTTGTCTATGTATCCACACATGCATCTAAGTCTCCGATCAATACAATTATAGCATGGATAATAAACGATTATCATGAATAAGGAAATATGATAATAACTAATTTATTATTGCCTCTAGGGCATATTTCCAACAACAACATCCTCTCCTCCATCAGCAAGAGCTTCAAGTAGCTCAAATCCCATTACGGCAGCCACTTAGAGCAGCTGGATCGCTAGGGAACCATGCTTGCTGAGGCAGAGAACGGGTTCCTGGAGCGCCTTGAGGAGACGCGTGCTTGGTTCACATAGAGCAGCCAAGGCCTCACCAACCCGCAAGACAATCTAACCAAGTCTGTGTTGGAATTTATATCTGAAAGGGCCCAGGCAGAGGCAGCATGGGAGGAGGTTGAGCAAATAATTGTCGCTGCTACTGCTGATCTCATCAAGTTAAAGGTTGTCCTCGAATGTCATGAGGAGGACCTTGCCGCGCGGGAGGTAGCCGTTGCTGCAAAGATTGACACCCAACTAGCATAGCAGATCCAAGAGTTGGAGATGAAGCATAAGGAGGCAATTGAAATGCAAGCAACAGAACACACCGACAACCTTCAATAGGCTGTCGGGGCTGCTAAGTTTGCTGAGGCCTCCAAGGTTGAGCTAGATAACAAGGAGCAGCAAATAGAGATGGACCTTGTCGCTTCCCGCAAGGAGATCTTGGTGCTGAAAGAAGATGTGTAGAGGGTAGCTCACACCTTAGGGGAGTTGCAGGCAACAATCTCCGAACAAACCCAAGATCTCACTGCTGCCACTGGTTTGATTGCTGACTTGAAACAAAAGTTGGGCTCTTTGAGGAGCATCCTGAGGTTGCCAGGATCAAGGAGAGGGACCAGGTCAAAGAACTCCGACAAGAGAAAGAGTTGCTCGCCCCTGCCACATACTCCTATGACGAGCTGAAGAAGAACTTGGTGCTTTGGACAGAGCAGCTCGTGAACATCATCGGCAAGATCTCCACCCAACTCGCAACCATGGGCTTCGCGGATATACGTCCACCCATGAAGGCAAGGAGGTGGAGAGCGCCAGGCTATCCATCTTTTTTGAGAACCTTGTCAGAGTGTTGGAGAAGTATGAGGATCGGGCTGACAACTTCCTCAATGGATATTGAGAGCTTTGTCGCGGCATTCTCCAGAAGATGCTGGTGAAATTTTCCTTCCACAACCTCGGAATCGACATGTCCAAGGCCTTCTCCAAGCTGCTGAAGGACGCCGACACTAGTGCCATTGATGCCCTTGTCTCTACTATCTCCAACAAGGCTGGTTTAGTGAATTTGAAAAAGGGAACCCCTCTCACTCCATCCTTGTCGCTAGTTCCAAGCATGTATCAAAGACATTTATCTTAAATTAGCATCACACTTTTTGTTTCTACATGTAATATATTTTGTTTGCTTGAATGAATGGCCATCCTTCCTTATACTTGATTTGTACTTGTATGTTTCAGAATCCTATGCTTGACGGAAATGCTTGTCACTGCACACATTCTTGCCGCGAGCGCTTTCGGAATGGGTCCTTAGCAACATGTCTGAAATGCTACACCCGATAAGACCACCTTGTCATTCTCAATCCAGGTACCTAGGTTGCTAAGCGGACTCGAAACAACCTAGGAGAGTGATACGTCTCCAACATACCTATAATTTTTTATTCTTACATGCTGCTATATTATCAATCTTGGATACTTTACACTCATTTATATGCTATTCTATATCATTTTGTGAATTCGCCGAATAACCTATTGCCCAGTGTTAATTGTTGTTTTCTGCTTGTTTTTGGCCTTTCAAGAATACTATACCAAATGAAGTCCAAATGCTCTGAAACTTTTTGATGATTTTTTCTAGACAAAAATAAGACCTAGAAGCTTCGCAGAGAGACCAGAGGCCACACAGGGTGGTGCCAAGCCAACAGGGCGCGCCCAGGGGGTTGGTCGCTCCCTGATGGCTTGGGACCACCTCCTATAGCCTCTTGACCTAATTCTAACTCTATATATTCTCTAAAATCAGGAAAATATGCGAGATGCAACAAAAATACTTTTTTCTCCGCTGCAAGTCTCTGTTCCGACGAGAGGCCATTTGGAGCCATGTTCCAGTGCCCTGCCGGAGGGGGGTCGATCACGAAGGGCCTCTACATCAACCATGTTGTCCTGCATGATGATGTGTGAGTAGTTTACCACAGACCTATGGGTCCATATCTAGTACCTAGATGGCTCCTTCATGCAGGATAACAAGGTTGATGTAGATGCCCTCCATGATCGGATCCCCCTCCGGTAGATTACCGGGAAAGGCTCTAGTATTGGATCTCTCAGGAACGGAGGCTTCTGGTAGCGGAAAAGTATTTGTGTGGCTCTTTTTGGTGTTGGGGGAATATTTTGGTATTTATAGGACGAAGAATAGGGTTAGGAGACATGTCAGGAGGTGGCAAGCCTACCAGGCGCGGCTAGGGGGGTGGTCGCGCCTCCAGGGCTTGTGACCTCCTGGCAGAGTCCCTGCCTTGCACTCCAAGCCTGATGGATTTGTTTCCTTCCAGAGAAAACATTCCAAATATTTTATTCTGTTTGGACTCCGTTTAATATTCCATATCTGCAAAACTCAAAAGCAAGGAAAAAACATAAACTGGTAGGGGGCTCTAGATTAATAGGTTAGTCCCAAAAATAATATAAAATAGCATACTAATGCATATAAAACATCCAAAACAGATAATATAATAGCATTCGATCATCAAAAATTATAGATACGTTAGAGACGTATTAGCATCCCCAAGCTTAATTCCTGCTCGTTCTCGAGTAGGTAAATGATAAAAACAGAATTTTCTATGTGGAGTGCTACCTAACATATTTATCCATGTAATATTATATATTGTGGCATGAATATTCAGATCCATAAGACTGAAAAAAATCTTAGTATTGATATAAAAACAATAACATTTCAAGCATACTAGCAAAGCAATTGTATCTCTTCAAAATCTAATGGCAAAAGAAAGTTATCCCTACAATATCATACGGTCCGGCTATGCTCCATCTTCCCCACACAAAGTACTTATATCATGCACAACCCTGATGACAAGTCAAGCAATTGTTTCACACTTATTATGATCTCAAACTTTTTCAACTCTCACGCAATACATGAGCGTGAGACATGGATATAGCACTATAGGTGGAATAGAATATGGTGGAGGTTGTCAAGGAAAAGGAGAAGATAGTCTCACATCAACTAGGCGTATCAACGGGCTATGGAGATGCCCATTAATAGATATCAATGTGAGTAGGTAGGGATTGCCATGCAACGGATGCACTAGAGCTATAAGTGTATGAAAGCTCAAAAAGGAACTAAGTGGACGTGCATCATGAAGAAAAAATCCACTAGCTATATGAAAGTGACAAAATAGGCGACTCTCTACAATGAAGATCATGGTGCTACTTTGAAGCACAAGTGTGGAAAAACATAGTAGCAATGTCCCTTCTCTCTTTTCTCTCATTTTTGGTGGGCATCTTAGGCCTCTTCTATTCATCATTTTTTTTGGGCCTCGCTGGCCTCTTTTATTTTTCATAAAGTCCGGACTCCCATCCCCACTTGTGAGGGAACCATAGCTTCCATCATCCTTTCCTCACATGGGACATGCTCTAATAATGATATTCATCACACTTTTATTTACTTACAACTGAAAGGGAAATTACAACTCAATACCTAGAACAAAATATGACTCTGTATGCAATATGAAAGTGGTGGTGCATGTCATGATAAAAATAAATGGTGGAAGTTGCATGGCAATATATCTTGGAATGGATATGGAAAATCCATAATAGGTAGGTATGGTGGCTGTTTTGAGAAAGGTAGGTTTATTGTACCGGCGAAAGTTGTGCGGTACTAGAGAGGCTAGCAAAGGTGTAAGGGTGAGAGTGCGTATAATCCATGGACTCAACATTAGTCATAAGGAACTCACATACTTATTGCAAAAGTCTATTAGTCATCGAAGCAAAGTATTAGGCGCATGCTCCTGGGGGAGAGGTTGGTGGAGTTAACCATTTTGTGCTCCCGACCCTCACACAAAGGTTGACAATCCATAAACAAATCATGCTCTGACTTCCTTGAATAATGGTTCACCATACGTGCATGCAATGAGAATCACAAACCTTTACACAATTATTTTTACCAAATCACAATTAGTTCCTCACATTACTCTTCACATTACCGTCTTTATATCTCAAAACTTTATGCAAGGAATCAAACTTCTCAAAAATACTCAATGCACTTAATATGGAAGTTTTTATTATATCCCTCATGGATGCCTATCATATTAGGACTAAATTCATAACCTCGAAAAATTACCATGATTTTTAAAGACTCTCAAAATAACATAAGTGAGGTACGAGTGTTCCATTATTTCTATAAAACGCAAATACCATCATGCTCTAAAAATATAAGTGAAGCACATAGAGCAAAATTGCCTATCTCAAAAGATATAAGTGAAGCACATAGAGTATTCTAATAATTCATGATTCAGCATGTGTGTCTCAAAATATGTGTGCATCAAGGATGATTGTGGCAAACTAAAAAGAACATAATCATATTATACAAGACGCTCCAAGCAAAACACATATCATGTGGTGAATAAAAATGTAGCCTCAAGTAAATTAACCGATGGATTGAAGACGAAAGAGGGGATGCCTTCTGGGGCATCCCCAAGCTTAGGATCTTTGGCATCCTTGAATATGACTTGGGTTGCCTTGTGCATCCACAAGCTTAGGCTTTTACCACTCTTGTTCCATGGTCCATCAAATCTTTACCCAAAACTTGAAAACTTCACAACACAAAACTTAACATAAAACTCGTGAGATCCATTAGTATAAGAAAATAAATCACCACTTTAGGTACTATTGTGAACTCATTCTTTATTTATATTGGTGTAATACCTAATTTATTCTAACTTCTCCATGGTTCATACCCCATGATACAACCCATAGATTCATCAAAATAGGTAAACAACTCAAAGAAAACAGAATCTGTCAAAAATGGAACAGTCTATAGCAATCTGAAAACTTCGTATACTTCTGTAACTCAACCAATTCTGAAAAATTATAAAAAACTGGTAAATTTATATATCAATCTTGTGTAAAATTTTCAGACTCATTAGAAGCTCTGAAAAAGTTAGAAAATTCTTGGACTGAGCACAAAAGTTTCTGTTTTTAGCAAGATCAAATCAACAAGCAGCATAGATCACCCCAAAGGTTACTTGGCTCAAAAACTAATTAAAACACCAAAACACAATTACTACAGAAGTAATAATGTGTTAAAAACTCAAAAACAAAAGCAAAAACAGAACACAAAAATAAAATTGGGTTGCCTCCCAACAAGCGCTATTGTTTAACGCCCCTAGCTAGGCAAAACGCAATAGATCTAGGTATTGTCATAATAGTAAGGGAGATCATCCATTCTCATCTCATAATCCCTTATTTTAGAGGAAAGTTCCCTTTGTGTCAAGCAAAAATAATCAAAAGGGCTGAATTTAATAGGGTAAGGATCCTTAAGACCAAGTGCGGGAGGGATAAGTTCCTCCTTCGGCCCCCTATAGTGTATAACCATTTCATCATTATAAGTGAGAATATGTTCTTCAAGAGGGTAGTTATTAGCAAAGTCATCCAAATTCCCCTCAATATTATTACTATCCTTTTCAATGAAGGTATCCCTAGATCCCGTCATGGTGGCAAGGAATCGATCTAGCGAGCAAGCAAACAAAAGGCAAACGAAAAGGCAAACGGAACTGGTGAATAAAAAAACAAAACTTTTTGGTACTTTCTAAAAATTGTTTTAGAAGTGGGGGAGAGGAAAACGAGAGGCAAATATCAAATAATGTAAATGCAAGAGATGAGTCTGTGATGGGTACTTGGTAGGCTTGATGTGTATCCTCCCCGGCAACGGCGCCAGAAATCCTTCTTGCTACCTCTTGAGCATCCATTGGTTTTCCCTTGAAGAGGAAAGGGTGATGCAGCAAAGTAGATAAGTATTTCCCTCAGTTGATCAGAACCAAGGTATCAATACAATAGGAGGAACAAGCAAGTCACCAATGGATGCACCTACACAAACAATCAAATTCTTGCACCCAACGCTATAAAGGGGTTGTCAACCCCTTCACGGCTATTTGAAAGGATTATATCTGATAGAGATAGATGTAAACGAGTACGAAAAGTAAAAGATAAATAAATAATTGCAAGGTGTTTTTGGTATTTTTGGTTTATATATCTGAAAATATATTATGGAAAGTAGACCCGGGGCCATAGGTTTCACTAGAGGCTTCTCTCTTGAAGGAAAATATCATGGTGGGTAAACAAATTACTGTCAAGCAATTGATAGAAAAGCGAATAATCATGTACATATCCAAGTCAATGAGCATGCATATGGGCATCACATCCGTGTCATGTGGACCAAAATGATTCTGCATCTACTACTATTACTCCACACATCGACTGACTCATGCCTGCATCTAGAGTATTAAATTCATGAAGAACAGAGTAACGCATTAGGTAAGATGACATGATGTAGAGGGATAAACTCAAGCAATATGATGAAGACCCCATCTTTTTACCCTTGATGGAAACAAGACAATATGTGCCTCGCTGCCCCTACTTTGTCACTGGGTAAGGACACCGCAAGATTGAACCCAAAACTAAGCACTTCTCCCATTGCAAGAATTA
Source organism: Hordeum marinum (assembly GCA_022496015.1). Lineage (NCBI taxonomy): Eukaryota > Viridiplantae > Streptophyta > Magnoliopsida > Poales > Poaceae > Hordeum > Hordeum marinum. The sequence continues at coordinate 136,843,342 of CM039675.1, read as the reverse complement.
CCAATCTAGTTGGCCAGACCAAACCAATAACTCAAAGAGTATTGCAAAGATATGAAATCATGCATATAAGAATTCAGATAACATTCAAATAAGATTCATGGATAATCTGAACATAAACCCACAATTCATCGGATCTTGGCAAACACATCGCAAAAGAGTATTAGATCGGATAGATCTCCATGAAGATCATGAAGAACATGGTATCGAAGATCAAAGAGAGAGAAGAAGCCATCTAGCTACTAGCTATGGACCCATAGGTCTGTGGTGGACTACTCACGCATCATCGGAGGGGCAATGGAGTTGATGTAGATGCCCTCCATGGTCGTATCCCCCTTCATCGGATTACCAAAAAAGGCTCCAAGATTGGATCTCTCGGGAACGAGGGCTTCTCGGGGCGCAAAAGTATTTGCATGCCTATTTTTGGTGTTGGGGTAATATTTGGCTATTTATAGGACGAAGAATAGGGTTAGGAGACCTGCTAGGAGGTGGCAAGCCTGCGAGGCACGGCCGGGGGTGTGGCCGTGCCTCTAGGGCTTGTGACCTCCTCGCAGAGTCCCTACGTTTCACTCCAAGCCTGATGGATTTGTTTCCTTCTAGAAAAATTCATTCCGAAGATTTTATTCCATTTGGACTCCGTTTAATATTCCATATCTGCACAACTCAAAAACAAGGAAAAAACAAAAAATGGCGCTGGGCTCTAGATTAATAGGTTAGTCCCAAAAATAATATAAAATAGCATATTAATGCATATAAAACATCCAAAATAGATAATATAATAGCATGTCATCATCAAAAATTATAGATACATTGGAGACGTATCAAATAACCGCATTGTGCCTGTCAACCTAGCGCGCACTACTACGGTAGCGCGAGGCCGAGCCGGGGGAAGGGGGGTCGGGACCCCCCTTCCCTCCCCCTACGAGGCCGAGCCAGGAACGATCCGGAGCAGGGGACGATGCAGCGTGCCATGTCCTCGCATGTGGTGGTGAGTCCGTCACATCCATGACCCCACTATCTATCTTAGGGGTGTGGCTTTGGGGTGCGTGCGAGTGGGGGTGGAAACATAATAACCGCATTGCGCCTACCAACCTAGCGCGCACTGCCGTGGTAGCGCGAGGCCGATCCGAGGGAGGGGGTTTGGGACCCCCCTTCCCCTGCGAGGCTGAGCCAGGAACGAGCCGGAGCAGGCAACGACGCATCATGTCGCGTCATCGCATGCGGAGTCGAATCTGTAACATCCGTGACCCCACTATCTATCTTAGGGGTGTGGCTTTGGGGTGCATGCGGGTGGAGGTGGAAACACAATAACCGCATTGCGCCTGTCAACCTAGCGCGCACTGCTGCGGTACCGAGAAGCCGAGCCTGGGGGGAGGGGGACCCCCCCTCCCCTCCCCCTGCCAGGCCGAGACAGGAACGAGCCAGAGTAGGCGATGATGCAGCGTGTCGCGTTGTCACATGCGGAGGCGAGTCCGTCACATTCGTGACCCCACTATCTATCTTAGGGGTGTGGCTCGAGGGTGCATGCGGGTGGGGGTGGAAAATGAATAACCACATTGCGCATGTCAACCTAGTGCGCACTATCGTGCGTGGTAGCGCGAGGCCAAGCCGGGGGAGGCTCGACGAGTGGATACGAGTCCGTGGGGACCCTTGGTGAGGCCGAGCCAGGAACGAGCAGGAGTAGGCGATGACGCGGCATGCCGCGTCGTCGCATGCGGAGGCGAGTCCGTTGAGTTAGTTATGGACTTCATGTGTTTTTGTATTTGAAATTCTTCTTTGTTTCTTATTTTTTTATTTATTAATATGCCTTACTTTGCTTGATAGTGTACTTGAAGTTCTGTTCTTTATTTTTTGAACTTCTTCTTTGTTTGTAAGTGCTTATTTGTGTATATATTTTACTTCCATTGGTAGTGTACTTGAGCTTCTGTTGGCCATCAATTTTTGGTTTTAAGGGATACCAACAGATTTTTATTTGATCTTATCTTTTTAAACAGATATATTCAAAAGGTCCATTCATTTTTCAACACATGCATTTACTTTTTAGTTGTTAGGGGTAAAACTGTAATTAACCCCGGCGCTCCAGCACCCGCTAGAGAGCCCCATTTACTGCCCCGTTGCCTGCCCAACACCTGCCAAAAACCCTCTCCCCCTCTCACTCGCTCTCTTCTCCCTCTATCACTCCGCGCTCTTCCCCCAACCTCCCCTGAGTTCTCCTCCGCTGTCTCCTGCGCTCGCGAGTGGACTAACTGGTGCATGCCCCGCTCCTTTTTCTGCCCCACACCCTTCTCTCCCTCCCTTAGACCGCTCTCTTCTCCTTCCAGGCAAAGCCGACAAGTGTCTACGCACGCGTGGCATCGTGGTGGTGGAAGGACCGCCACGGATTCATGCATCGGGGTCGTTTGGAGAGGTAAAAATGTTGCCTCCTCATAATGCTTGCTCTTAGTTTTCGCCAGATCTATCGAGCTCTCAATATTTCTATTGTGTGCTATCGCATCCGCCGCCTCCCTTTTCTTCTGATGGTTGGATTGGAGAGTAGGTAGGGTTCTTGTGCATGTGGTGGGTGGATTCCATTTCCTAGTCATTAATTTTATCCGTGAGATGCATGTGTGTGCTAGTGTAGCCTTCAGACTAGTGTGGATTTCATTTTCCCGTGGGTAATTTCACCAGTGAGATGCATGTAAGTAGGGTGTGGTGTGTTGGTTGCTGTTGGATCTGATGTAGTTTGATCCCTTTGTTGTTATTGATTTGGTAATCTAGATTGGGTCTGTAGCATACTAGTTAGTTTCTAAGAATGGTTTTTAATTTGTTGTGCTTGCCTTGATGTGGTACTGTTCATCTTCATAGTTGTTGTTGTGATTTAGTTGTTTTATTCTATGTTTTGATTTAGTTGTTTTTGTATTGTTGTTTGATTTTCTACTTTCTAATTATGTAATTTATTCCCTGTTTCTATAGGTGGATCTAGGGTTTGTACTACCATTCATCAAGGAGTGGTGTTGTCACGGCTTCAAAACCTTCTTCAGGTATGTAAATGTATATGCATCTTGTATTTTAAATAGGAGTTTTCTTATATATTTCTGCCTATCTCTTCACTTGGTTGTATTGTTGGACTGCCCATGTTTAAAAGTGTGAACTTCTTCCATAGGTTATGTGTATGCATTTTATTGTTAGTTGAAGTTACTAGAGTGTTGCTTAGATTATTTTTGATGAATTGCTAGTGAACTATGTCACCAAGTGTGTTTGGACTTCCTAATGTTTCATATTTAGTGTATATATTTGCAATTTGTGTTATCATTTTCATGGTATTAAGAAGTAGTTTGGCTATGAAAAGTATTTCTACTCATGCTTCGTCTTTTTATGTAGTACTACACTAGGTCACATAGTTGAACTTCTGGTTTTATTTATTTATGTATAATGAAATTTAGTTGAACTTTTGTTTGTCCATTGTTGTACTATTTTGTTAGGTATGGTTGAACTTCTAGACATTCATCTATATGTAGTACTTCCTTTGGTGTAGATTGTTTTATCTTTAGTATGTAGATTGTAGATTGTAGATTGTGCATTGATATACTTCTTTGTTAGGTATTGTTGAACTTCTGGACATTGGAAAATCATGTATATGTAGTACTTTGGTGTAGATTGTGGATTAAAACTCAGCTACCTTTTTTACTGCCATTTTGTAGTTTGTGATGAATTGAATAGTTTGTGATCAAGATGGAGCCTTAGAAGTTAATACTGACGCTCCAAGATCTGATGCAGCTAAATCACCTATTATTTATTTGATTGTAATTGTTGAGGTTGCTTCAAGCCTTGAAGAAAATTTAAGCCTCACGGATCTTGCTACTGCAGCTCTTGCTTCACCTAGTATGTGGAAATCCTTTCCATTATGTTTTTAAATTCTATAGCCATGTTTTTGAACTCGTTCTTGTCGTGTGTTTTGTATTTTGTTCCTGACTCTTTTCATTTTGTTATGTTTTTTACGTTCTTGCAGATGTATCCACACAGGAGGAATATGTGAACACCATCAACGATGTACTATCTGACTTGGGTGTGCCAAATAACACTGATGCGACCGAGAAGGGGGCTCCATCAGTTGAAGGTTGTGATTCTATTCTGGAGCCTTTGTGCTCTCTTCAGTTGTCAGAGACGCTGTCCTAGTCTATTGATGGCACTAAACCTGTCACGCAAGCTGAGGATGTGCCCCTACAGCTTCTTCTAGAGGATCAAAGCAAGAGGAAGAAGAAAGAAGATTATGAGAAGAAGAAGGTGACACGCCTTGAGGAAGCTACGCTCACAATTGGCCATGGCTCTATTGCTGAAAAAGGCGTGTCGCATGCCACAGATGGCATGGTTGCCCCTGTAAAGAAGTAATTCAAGAAGACCGTGGCTAGGAAGCATTTAGTTGGTGAAGTTACTCCTCGGAGGAGCCCACATGTTGCAAACGCTGCAGGACCAAGTGTGGGTGAACCTCCTGAAGTGGAAGGCCAAGCCCGCGATGGTACACCACGTTGTAGACCTCGTTTGCTTGCCACTGCGGCGCCTACACCTTCTCCGCTTGGTGTTGGGGCATCTGTCAAGGGCAAGAAATGTGGCATTAAGCGCAAGGTTGCACCGGCAAAGGTTAACAGGGGTTGCAAGAAGCATTCTCGTGTTGATCCAGACGACCAGGGTGATGCTGATTTCAACGCTGATGACGAGGATGACGATGATGATGATGATGCTCCTGATCAAGTATGAATCTCTCATGTTTACTGTTTTTGAGAACATTGTAGAATTTTCATTATATTTTGTGTATGTAGTACTGCCTTGGTGTACATAGCTGACCTTCTGCTTATATACATTTAGAGATTAGCTGAACTACTTGGTTTATATGGTATTACCGCCTTTGTGTACATAGCTGAACTTCTGCTTATATACATGAAGATATTAGCTGAACTTCTTGGTGTACATGGTTTTAATGCCTTGGTGTACATAGTTGAACTTCTTCTTTGTAAAGTTCTAACATTTAGAAAGCAGCTTAACTTGTGGTCATATATGGTTGTACTGCCTATGTAGTCATAGTTGAACTTCTGAAATGTACATTGCTAACATGGAGAAAGCAGTTGTACTTCTGGTCATACATGGTTGTACTGCCTATGTAGACATAGTTGAACTTCTGAAATCTACACTTCTAACATGGAGAAAGCAGCTGTACTTCTTGCTTTTAATGGTTGAACTTCTGCTATATACAATTTTTTTTGTCCATGCTCTATTTGCTTATGTAGTTTTTCCAATTCAACATTAGTGAACTTTTGGTCTAGTTTGTTTGACTCATTGTTCTATCTTTTTTCCTGTCATTGCATTTTTTGTAGTATCAACTTGTGAAGCGGCCTGTTCTGAGGAAGAGAGGAGGCAAATCAGTGGAAGAAGCTGATGAATGAGGAGATGATGCAAAACGTTTTAACAAGACGGTTCGCTGCTCACTGAAAGAGGTCAAGTTGTGCACAAAATTTCTAAAACATAGGCACAAGGAGAGGGTTATCAAGGTTGGTTTTGGTTCTGTGTTTGATTTGACGATTGATTCCAACATCTCTCGTCCTTTGATGGGCCACATCTACACCAAGATTGACCCTTTAACTATGATTTTGTACATGGGTGAGGCGAGCAATGTTTTGCGTATTACAAGTGATGCTATTCACCATCTTTTTTGATTCCCTCAAGGTCTTCGTACCCCTCCTAGGCCCTCAGATGATGGGTTTGATGATGTTGTTATGAGGCTAAAGGTCAAACTTGGCTATAAGTGGAGTGATGATATGAAGACAAAGGATCTGCGGAAGATCCTCGAGGAACTTGTGAAGGATGAGAAGAGTGATGACCTGGCTCTGCAAGTCTTTTACCTAATTCTTTTCATGAAGGTTATTATTCTTAGTACGTCTACATGAGTGTGCAGGGAGGCAGCAATGGCTGAGAATCTTGTTTCTAAAGATATGGTAAATATGGACTATTCTTAGTTGGTTGTTCATGATCTCCGAAGTGATGTTACTAGGTAGCAGCAAGGGAACTAGCAGAGGAAAAGTTTTTACAGGCTGTAGTATTGCGTCGCTACTTATGTATCGTGAATGCCTTATCATTGGCAAGAAGCCTGTTGTTGATTTGAGGACCCCACGCATCAACTACATGGACCAGGCCAAGATGTTTGAGCTTGTTACTGCTGACTTGGTTAAGAAGGGTGAAGAGGACCCATCCAACTGGATGTTAACTGCCTGTGAGTGTTTCTATGCATCATTCTTTCCTATACTGTTTAACTTGAACTTCTGGTAATGTCTTCAATATTTGTTCCATGTCCCTTCTTTTTTTGACGCGTTGACTTTTATTTTGTATGTAGTGGAAGACACAGGCTGAGGTTGTGTTCTTTAGGGTTATCGAACGTCCTGCTCTTGCTATGCCTCGTGCCAGAGGCCTAGGGAGTGGAGGTGCCCCAAGATTTGAATTCTCCTCAGATGTCAATATTGGTGCTCCCCTTGTAGATCCTGGAGGTTCTTCTGCTCGTGTGAGTGCTGCAGGTGGCATTAATTCTAAGGGTTTCTTTGATGTTGCCAATGTTTCCCTTCTTAGGATTGATGGTCTTCTGGAAACTGTTTGTGGGGAGATGGCCCGTGTTCTGATAACTCTTGAGCATCTTAGTCGCGTCAACGGGATTCTTCCTCCCGACCATGGTTTTGACGCTGAGTCTTCGAAGGAGGTTTTGTCAATTGAAGCTAGAGTTCTTGCTGAGCTTCGTCAGAGCACTTCCCACCTCCGGACTAGCTTTGGGATGTTCAAGGAAATACAGTATGCTCGTTGCAAGCCTTTTGAAGATGAGGCTAGTGTTGTTTTCAGTCAGATTCAGAGGCAAGATGATTCTGTTCGTTTGGCTCATGAAGGAGGCAACGAGGAGCGTACTAAAGAGGTTTGTTTATGCTGGATTTGTTAGTTTGAATTAATGTTCATTGTTAGCTTTTCAGTTATTACTGTTTTTTGTCATAGGTGACCCTTCTTGATTTCATGTGTTCTGAACTTCTTTTGTCAGTATTTGTGTTTCATATTTGACCTTGTCTGTTTACAGTATCTGGACTTGTAGCCCTACAATATCTGAACTTCTTTGCTTTCCGTATCTGGCCCTTTTCTCCTGTGTATGATAGTAGTTTGATATCTGACCTTCTATGTTTACTATCTTTGGACTTCCTCCATGTGTCAGTGGTCATAGTTGTCCTTCTTTAGTTATATAATGTGGACTTCACCTTATTAGGCATTGTGTTCTATATGATTTTTGTAGGCTGTTGATGATGGTGCTAGGGTTGATGAGGATGTTTTACCTGAAAGTGCAACTGTCCCTATGCATGATGGCAGTGATCCTAAAGTATATTTTTTTCATGTCCATTTGTTTCCTTTTTATTTATCTTCTTGTACATTTTTTTTACTATGTGCCCATTTTTATTGACTTTTTGTTCTTTGTTGAAGAATGACGATACTAGTGTTCCTTCGGAGAAGGTTGTAGACAAGGTTTTATCAGGCACTGGCTACTCCGATGGGCTGGATCGAACTGAACCTCAGATGTCCATCGGTGCTCAGGTTTCTGATGCTGAGCAGGGCAAGACAGCTGAAGATATTATTTCATAGAAAGATCCCATCGAGGTTCCTGTTGATACTGCTAGTGCTCGTGCAGGCATGAAGAAGTCTCTTTTAGTAGAGCCATCAGTTGTTGTTGATGCTGGTTCTCCAACTCTTCCTGCTACAGCACAACCAACAATTTTTGTTGTTTCAGATTCTCCAGCTGCTCCATCTGCTACTGTGTGCTTGCCGACGACACTGCAATGTCTACTGGAGATGATGATGAAGATACTGAAAGTGATAGCTTGGAAAGGAGGATGACATTTCGAGTGCTGCAACTGGTCTAGGCAAGAATCCATAAAGAGAGGAGCATGCTTCTCTCTTCTTTCCCCATCCCCATCCCTTTTGTTGTTGGTTTGAGTCTTTGATATCCCTATGTACTGTCTGTGTGGTGCAAGTTGAACTTTTGGTTTGTGGTTTGTCATGTTGTTTTGTAAATAAAGTGAATTGAAGCTGTTTTTATGTGGGGGGGATTTGTAATGCATGGGTTGTGATGTTTTTAATCCTATGGTTTATTTTTCGGTGTAGCTGTTGATATGTGCTTGTGTTGTTTGTTGCTCCTGTCGTGATCTATGTGTTTGTATGTTGCTCTTAATTTCTATTCTTTTGCTGAGCAGATAGTGAACTTCATGTCATCCAAAACAAGGTTGATGACTTTTATTTTAGTGTAACTAGGCTTAAGAGTGATCGTTCTAAGAGGTGAGTGCAGCTGGTCAGAAGTTATATGCATCTAACTTATGTATTTCCTATGGTTTTATACTTGAACTTATTTACTTTTTGCTACTAAACTTCTTACTTTCTGATGCTAAACATCTAACTTTACTTTTTGGTGCATGTTGTTGTGCAGCTCAACTTCTTTGCTTTCTATGTGATGAACTTCTTGAGTTTCTGATGTTGAACTTCTTTACTTTCTTTTTTGTTTTAGATCAAAGATTATGTTCCAAAACAATGAGTGTAAAGCTACCACAGAAGGTGTCATAACGTTTTTTTCTCCTCGCGTAATGATTCGATCTAATGTAGCTGAGGTTGCACTGTATTGTCTATGTGCCAAATACCAGGACTCGGAAAAATTCATCCTTCCATATTGGGTTTGTGTAAGTCAACCCTATAGTAATTTATTTTCTGTTATTCTTTACCATATTAGTTAAAACTTGTTGGTCCCATTGTATTTCATATGTTACTATTATTTGCATTATATTAGGACAAGATTTACAGAGGGCATTTTGATGGTTGTGTGAGGAAGTACTTCTTAGCGACTGGTCCAGATAGCATGGATGTACATGATTCTGTAAGCAATATTTTTTTCTTTGTCTCTGTATTTGTTTCCACTGTGATCCTCTCTGTTTATGTTTGTTTATTTTTCTATGATCTTGATATTAATTTTCAGTTTTAATGATTGTGTGTTTATCTTGCGTTAGGTTATTTTCCCCACTTTTGACCCACCTAAACTTCCTGCTCAATTGGGTGGTATTGGTCACTGGGTTTCCATATTTCTTGACATAAACAATTGAGGGTTCCACCTTCTCGACTCATACTATGGACCAAATGATGACTCTGCGGTATGCCTATATCGGTGGATGACTGATAACATCAAGAAGCTTTGGAGTGATGCCAGCAATGACAGGGAGACACCCTTCAGTCACTTTCTATTGACCATTTCCCTTTGGATTGGATTGATGTCCCCAACGGACTAACAAGTATGAGTTCCACTTTTCTCTCTATCACTTTCTGTTAATTGTAGTTGTACGTAAGCTGCAATGTCTTTTTATGCTTTTGGCTTTCTTTGTTTTAACATTGTTCTCTTTGTTTGACGGCAGTATCGACGGATTCTTCATGCTTACGAATGTCAATTCGTATCTTGATGGGGTTCTTGCAAACTATTCCCATGAGAATATCTTGGATATCAGGAAGACATGCTTGTACTCAATTGCTTCTTCTAGCTTATTTGAAACAGACTTCCATGGTCTGTTTGGCTACTATTCATGTAAGTCTTGAAACTTGGACTGCTTACTTGGACTGTAGCTTTTGTTCTACATGAACTTCATTGTCTTTTACTTGCGTGTTTTTTTATTTCAGTGTTTTTCTTGTCATTGCTTACTTGGATTGCAGCTTTTATTCTACATGAACTTCAGAGATGATACCTTTTTATGCTTTTGTTAGTTGTAGTTGAATGTTTTCTATTTCATCAGTTTATCTTGAACTATGCCTAGGGTTGTGCCTGAACTTCATTAGTTTGTAAATGCAATATAATTGTTAGGTCAACTTGAGGAGTAATCATGACATCTATATTTGTTGGACTATACATTGTGTTGTATTTGAACTTCAGTTATATTCAATGATCTTTTTTTCCAATTGAGCTATTAGACGTGACCGATTACCACTACTCATTCCTCGGGTCACAGGAATACCAGCCTAGGGAGGAATCGATGAGTATAACTTTGAGAGAATATGAGAGCTCTCGAACCCTTATTCCTTCCAAGTTGGGGAAGCAGCCTGTCAGTATTGGTGTTGCTCCAACTATCCCTTGCTCGGGGAAGGTTGGTGCAATCCAAGCAGAGGTGATTTTGTCGGATGATGATTTTGAAAAGATTGCTTACCCGAAGAAGGGTAAATATGCTGCTGCTACTGTTGTTGGGAGAGGTGGGAAGAATGTTGTCATCACCAGGAGGAATCCGGCAGTTGAGTCTAGCAACATAACTTCCTCGAAGAGATTAGCAAGATTGCCTATGAAGTGGCGTTCTTCTGTTGCTCCCCTAAAGAAATGCAGTTACCCTCATCTATCTCATGCTCGGAGGTTGAAACAGATTGTGCTTAGTGAAGATGGTCTGAAGAAGTATTCTGAGTGAGTATTCTTCTTATGTTTTTGCTACCAGTAATGCTATTTTTGTGAACTTCTGATGTTATAGTATCTGAACTTATATTCATTCTCCTTGTCTTGGAGTTGCGCTTCTAATATTTTTCCCATCCTTTAAATCTGCAGGACAACCTATTGCATGTTTACCGTCCCTCCTGAGAATGTGATTGACCTCACAAGAGGTGTCCATTATACTATTTTTGGTGCAGGGCAGCAGATGGAAGGAGACATAATGGACTTTCTCATAAACATGCGGAAGGACAAGCCGGAGACCTTTGAGATATTCTCTTGTGCTGACAGGGTTGTTCCGAGTCCCTACTTTATACAGGTATTTGTTCTTGTAACCCTATCTCCCTATTTAGTGCTAGTTTTCGTGAAGTGGCATTGGGAGGTGTTTTTATTTTGTCATGATTATTTCGTGTTCTTAATCTTTGTTGATGGTCTCTTTGTGAATGCAGTACCGCCTGGAGTATGATTTTTTTGGTGCATCAGTTCCAGACTTTGATGTAAAAAATCGGCTTCACTCATCCCAATGTTTCTTCGCAAGGAAGAAGACCTTCTTAACGCAAAGCTGGTTAGGTTTTCATAACTCTTCCTTTTTTATTACATACATCCATTTGTTGAGTTTGTCCAGAAGTTTTTGTTCATCTCAGATGTTCAATACTTATTGTTTATAGTTTGTGTTAACCATTTTTCGATCTTGGCAAGTTTTTTTATACTTTTCAAACCAATTAACAATTTAGCGCACTACAGTGTGTATGTGCTAAATAGATATCGTGGTAGCATTGACATCCTTGATTCACTCCCTTACTATAATAAAGGACTTTCACGAACAAGTTTCCACGGAGACTGCCAAAATATTGTCAGTGTTTCTTACTCTGAACCTCCCGTCATATTCTCTTTTTGACATGAATTTTATTCTGCCTTCCATTGACAAAACATTTTTATCTCCGTTTGGTAATGTTGCTTCAAAGTTTTGTGCTTGAATTGAATATCATTTGACAGTTGAACTTCAGATATCATTAAGTTTGATTTTATGCAAGTGTCCCCTTTATGTACTAGAACTTAGATTTTTTTTAAGATGTTCTTGATATTATTGTATTTTTTCATGTCTGGCAGATCAAGAGATTCGTTGGGTTGATGGAGGAGATGTACGGCAAGACTGAGTACAAAGCGAGCAAGCAGTCAAACTGGGTGGCTATTGCAAAGAGGCCTATTTATGTTGATGTTCCAAAACAACTGAATAACGAGTGTGGTTTCTTTGCTGTGAAGCTGTGCTCTATATATGATGGCGATGAGCTTGTTGAAGATCTTGGTGATGTGGAACCATGTTTTGTCCTTCTTCCTTTGTCTCATCATCCCTTCATGTTTTATTTTTTTTTTGCCGACATGCTCCTGCTGTGCCTTTAGTTATCCTTTGTTGTTTTTTATGCTTCATTCTTTTTGTTTGAAGTCTGATGTAGATGACTGGAAGGCCGAGTTCATGCACACTCTAGTCTTCCGCGAGAATACTGAAATTTTGCGTGGAGAGCTTCCTGTTGAGATCCAGTCCTTGGGCCCGTGAATTCTGCGTGTAGAAACATTGGTTTTAGTGTAAATTTGATTTCGTAAAAACCTTGTTTGATAATGATTTGAACAATTTTGTAAAGATTTGGTTGTAAGAATGGTTTAGTAATCTGTATATCTATAGTTGCAACACTATTTTTATGTTATTGAGGACAAATGTATTTGTAATGAAGAATGACTGTCTTGTGAATTTAAATGTATTGCACTGTTTCAGTACTCTAGTGTTCTTTGTTCTTCCGCAACTTATGATCTTGAACATCTGCATGGGTTCCAGTTTAACTGTTGGTTTTTTGTGGACAGTATTTTTGTCCACAAATCCAGTGTTCTTAACTTTGGCCCCAACATGTGAACTTGAACTTCTGCTTGAGAAGTGTCTGGGCTGCTGGTTTGAGATGGAGAGAATTTTTGTGTTCTAGAATGTATTATTTTTCAACGCAATCAAGATGTAGACTTTTGTAATTTTTGTGTTGTCATATTTTTGTAATGTTTTAACTGCAAATAGTTTTCAACTAGAACTTATGTAAAAATATTCTCATACACTCCTTTACGTTTCTTGATCTTGTCAGGATTCTACGTGAACTTCTCCAGGTATCCAAACAGAACTTCGTATGTCCCCGCGTCGTCTTAGGATTACTAGCTTAGTTTATATGGCAATATTTATTTGTCAAGCATATTTTTCCTACATTAATTATTATACGAGAACTTCTTTTGTAAGCTTACTTGAACTTCATAGTTTATTCTTTATTCATGCTTGCTCTTTTATGGAATACATCACCTGCGACCCCTCTCATAATATAGCAAAACTTCAAAAGTAAGAGTACTTGAACTTCTCAGTGTATATTCATTTATTCCTGCTTGGTCTTTATGTAATACAGCACCTGCACCTCCTCTCATAATATACCAGAACTTCTACAGTAAGAGTACTTGAACTTCTACCGTATAATTTCTTTGAAACTTGTATAGTAGAACTTATATAGTAAGCTTCTCCAAAAATACTGTTCAATAGTGGAATAAGATAATATACACTGACATGACATAAGTTTGCTTTGTTTAATCGACCTAGTCTAATTGTTCATCAGCCTTGCACTCCTCCTAGGCTTTGCTGGTAGCGGTTTTTGTTTGACATGTACCTCTTCCTCTTCCTCTTCATATTCATCTTCATCTCCCTCTTCATCTTCCTCTTCTTCGATGATGTCTTCATCTTCGTCTTCCTCATCCTCATCCTCCTCTTCATCTTCCACCACTTTCTTGATGTTGGCTCTAGGTTTTGCTTTCTTTTCCTTTTTTGGCTTTTGACTTGTCTTTTCAGCCTCTGCGCACTCTGGACATGTTTGTGCATTGTGTGGAGCATATTCCTTGCATATGCTACAAAGCCTGCTACTAGCTTTCTCTAGGTGTGGTCCCTTGTTTTGTCTTTGAACTTTGGGCTACTATTTTTGAGCTTTTGGTTGCTTGACCTCCTTAGCATCGTTTCTTTCTAAGAGTGTTGGACAACTGAGTTTGTTGTGTCATGAAAACTTTTTGCACACACTACATTGCATGTCCCCAAGTGGCACTCCATTATCATCCAGCACGATGACTCTATCTGTAGATGGTGCCTTTATTTGAGCTCTTCGGTCACTTCTTTTTGCTTCAAAAAGTTTCTTCCTACCCTTTGTTTCAGAGTACAGCGACAATTTCATCATCTCTTGCTGCTGTTGTTGCATCAATTGGCCAACATCCTCCTTGCATCAGTTGGCTTGAGCAGCGGTCTGGAGCATTTCAGCTTCATACTAATGAAGGTCATCCTCAATTTCAGCATCCTCTTCAGTCATCCTTTCGTTAGCATCTACTTGATTTGCTGAATGTATTGCATCAAGTTCTTCCATGAGCCTCCTGAGAACATAGAAGGTTCTGTCATATTGTTGTTCACATCTCATTGCTTTCTTGTTAACCTTCAAATTTAGCTGCAGCAAGATGTCTTGCTTTGAGAGTTTTGAGCTTCCATCCGATGCAATTGTGTTGTAGTCCCTTGTATAAAATGTTGGTTGAGATTTTGTAGTCTTTGTGTACCATTTCAGGATATACTTGACTGGAAATTTGCCAGCCCTCAGGTAGTCCAGTATGTTCACTATGTGAAGGCAGAACAGACCTGAATTTGTGTTGTGTAACATCCCAATTTTATTAAATTAGGATGTTAATAGGATCATCAAATTGCATCTCATGATTTATTGCATTTGAGTTTATGATGTTCAAAGTTTTCCACTCACATAAAATAATAGAGAGGATAATATGACTTCCTCAAAATATACATGAGTGGGGAAGTGTTGGACTAATATTTGGTGTTTGCAATCTTGCATTGAAAATTACTTTATTAACCAAAGTTAATTATTGCATTAGGAAAAATGTTTTCTAGATCCTTTTGAGGTGGACAAAATGTTCACTATGTTATCTATATTAGATTATGAGTTATAAAACTATCTTTCTTATTGTATCTTCTGTGGTGGGGGACTAAAAAAAGTTTCTATTTGAAAAAACACACAACACGCACGCATGCATGGCCTAGCCAGGCCGAAGCCCACTAGGCCGGAGGCGCTCGCCAGCCCCAGCGTCCGCTCGACTCTAGGAGCTAGCGCTCCACACTAGCGCCGCCAGGAGTCAGCAATCGAAAAAAACGATTCGCTCGCCTGTCTCTCGCTAATCTCTCTCTCTCACGCAGCCTGCAAGTGGGGCCCGACCAAGCCCCATCGTCCCCAACCTCCCGCTCTATCCGTGCGGGATAGAGCAGGGCGCTGCAGCCCCGCACTAGCCGGCCACCGCTCGCGGGATAGCGCTTATCCTCGTAGCCACCCTTGCCCGACCGTGCCTATAAAAGCCCCACAATGCCCTCGTCCCATTCAGCCAACCCGCACCACCTCCCGCCGCTCGTAGCCGTCGCCTCGTCCATCCGCATCTCGCTGCACGAAGTCCGTTCATCGGAGGCATACGACGTCGGTGAACCCCCATGGCCCATTTTTCTTCATGAAATCGGACCCCCTTAGTCTTCCGCATCTCCCTGACATATTTTTTGTCCCCTAGGCCTCATTGGAGCAGCTTCCCGTACGACTTGCGTCGCTGGAGTTCGTCGGAGTACAGGAGCTCACCCAGCTCCATCCGGTCATCGCCGCCGACCCCCGCCACCATCGCCCAGAAGCCCCCGACGAGCCCCACCTCCCCAACCACCTCGTCTGTGCCGAGTTCACCTGAGCCGTCGCTCCCGCCGACGCCGTGTCCCTACCCGACGCAGACCTCATCTCTATAAGCCCCGACTCTCCTCTATTCGTACGTAGCGTAGTAGGATGATTTTTATTTTCTAGACCAAACCAGTAGGTTAGAATGGTTTTTTTATTTGATTTAAACTGTGTGGTTTATATTAAGCCGAACGTTCGTTTTGTCGGGACCCCGATCCTAAGCCATAAGAATCCAGCATGTAACACATCACATCACTTTGCGGCCTCACGCACGGTTAACTCCACGGCTGCCACCTTACCTGGGCCGGAACCGTTTGTGTCTATTGGCTCACGTGTGTAATATGTCGCTAGCATTCAAACGTCAAAGAACCTGGGTCGACATGACTAGTCATAGAACCCAAGTGGCACATCCGTACAGGAACATGCATACATAACCCAACAATGCAGGTGTCGGCCTCTAGCGTGTGTAGACGAGTCATAGGAAGCTACAAGGACTCCATTACGCCGTGGGACATAAATGTCATCACTGCATGTAGACGAGTCATAGCAGGCTACAAGGCCTCCATTACATTGCGAGACATTTCCCCGAAGGGACAAACATAGTAGCAAAGAAGGATACATGTCGGTCAATCAATGTGTCCGGAGTAGTAGCAAGCTACCAAGGCTCGATGGAAGCACAAAGAGGCAGTTCCCTGTAAAGAGTACTACTAAAGGCACACAACTAGGTGTCGAATCCCATACATATCGTTGAACGTCACACGTACGCATGACATGCCCGATATGCATAGATACAACTATGGCATCACAACATAACCATACAACAACACAACATTTATTTAGGAGGCTCATAAGAGCCAACATAGTGTGATATTACAAGCAGGGGTCACATGACCCAACACACAAATCATACAAACAACAAGCGGAAGCTTAACATGTCTGGGTACAGACATCTAGAAAATAAGAAGGCTGAGAAAGCCTGTCTATCTACAAGGCCCTCCACAGGAACCAGACCTCTAGCTGGGATTCCCAAGCTAAATGGCCAACACCAATCTTATCATAGAAATCACTAGCGAGACTAGAGTCTGCTCTGCAAAAACATAATTAAGCAACAATGAGTACTGAGTACTCAGCAAGACTTACATCAGAACTAACTACATATGCATCGGTATCAACAAGGAGGTTGTGGGGTTCAATGCAGCAAGCCAGCTTTGACTTAGTGGCTATCTTGTACTACGACTTTCATAACTTTGAAAAGTTTTGTGAAGCGTACACGAGTCCACTAACACCACAACAATACACCACCATGGATCCGCTCTCGTCTTCCTACGAGAGTGCCATCCACGGTACTCACACTTGTCTTCAAGCTTTTATGAGTAACCTTTTAAATTTTGTATGAACCATATAAGTATCCAAGTAGTCCATATCCGCGGACGCGGCTATTCGAATAGAATGATTACCCTGCAGGGGTGTACTTCGTCACACATGCTCTCGCCACTTACCGTCATGTGCTCGTAAAAAGGCACCTCGGCAACCTTCAAGCGGAAGCCCAGCGAGGGAGTCGGCCACGACCTGACTAACCACACAAGACTCTAGTCCAGGTTTGTCGCCTATTTGAGACTGAACCTGCAAGGAAGTTCGACCGAAGTTTCCTCAATGGCCCCAAACGATGTGTATAGGGTTCCCAAGCCCACCTCGACGGATGGTACTACGCTTGGTACACTAGGCCACAATGCCTAGTCTGTCCCAAGCCCACCTGTACGGGGTGCCACTCGGTAGACTACTAGCATATCCTACAAACACCAGAAAACTAGTTGCAACTCCTGGACAGAGCTCAAGTCGATTAATAAGTCGAGAGAGTCAATTAAGGATCCCAATGTGCGGTAGTAGCTAATCTTAGACAACATACACATGACCCAGTTCTTAAGGACGGTCCCAATGAGACAACCCGCCATGTACTCCTACATGGCCTCTCATCTCTACCTTTACCAAATCGTGTTCACAACTTAACTCTCATCATCAGAACAAGTTCAGTTCACTCCGGTTCATCACCCAGATGAATCAGACCTGACACAACTCTAAGCATAGCAAGCATAGCAGGTTAAAGGCACAACAGGGCTCAAGCATCTACCAGGTATGCTAGGTTGCATGGTTCGGCTATTTACTGTGACAATGACAGGTCATGCAGAGGAATGGGTTCAACTACCGGAACATGTAAAAGTTGAAACATTTTGTTCTAATACAATAAGTGAGAGCAAGAGCGAGAGAGTGGGATTGTATCGGATATGTTCAAGGGGGTTGCTTGCCTGATAAGACGATCACATGTTACTGCTCCTCAGATGGATACTCGATCTAATCCTCTGGAACAGTGCCTAACACGAAGAACAACCATCGAAGGGGAACAAATCAATACACATCAAATGCAAAAAATATGATTCATGAGTATGACATGGCAATATGATGTGTTTGAGCTAATGCATCTAGCAACAGATTTAAATGAAGTAGGTTTGAACTCAAGATTCAAATTCAACTTCCTATAAGGAGTTCCATAATGTATTTGAACTCAAATGTCCAAGTTTACCTATTTAGGTTGCTCTAACATGCATGAAAATGGTACAGATGGATTCATTGAATTTTTCTGATCATTTTTCATATATAAATTATTTTCATCTGATTTACAAATTATTTTCTATGAATTTTTGAAGTTTTTATTAATTTCTGGAATTTATTTAATACAAAATTGCAATAATGTGTCAGCATGACGTCACAGTGACGTCAACAGGTCAAAGGCGCCAGCCCAGGTCAAACCTAGCGGCTGAGCCCCACCTGTCACTCACTCACTCATCTAACATGGTTTAAAATAATCTAACTAATAAATTAATAGGGCCAGGCCCACATGTCAGTGACCCAAGGGGTTAACTAACCCGGTGATTAGCCTTAAGCTAATCACCTGACGAGGGGGTCCACCGACAGGTGGCTCAGGCGATGGGGCTCATCGCCGGCAGCCGGGGGCACTGGGGCGGAGCCCTCGCTCGCGCGCACCCGAGGACGCTTGCTAGGGCCACGGGGGTTGCCGGAGACGGCGGCAGCGATGCCGGAGGCGGCGGCCGGAGCTCGGCTGAGACAGCGCACGCACTAGAAAGGAAAAAATGGCGGCGGGGCTAGGAGGAGAGGACCGGGGCCTCACCAGGGGCCTTTGGCGCCGGTGGCGTGGTCGGGGACACGCGGCGACGGCAGATCGACGACGGTGACGGCTTTGGTCCGGCGACGGGAGAGAGAGCAGAGGAGAGGGGGAGAGTGAGAGAGAGAGCAGCGGGGGGAGAGAGGGGAAGAAGGGCACGGTGAAGAGGGGGGGTGCGCTGGCGGCCCCGAAGGCCTCCAGGGCAGGCAGCCAGGCAGGTCACGGTCGTGGCGCGTGCCCACGCGCGGCGAACACGTGCCCATGTCCTCTTGGCGAGAGGACGGGGATGACTGGCATGGGCCAGTTGGGCCCGCTCCTGCTGGGCCTCCTCTTCTTCTTTTTTAATTTTTTGTTCTTTTTTACTATTTCTGTTATTTCATTTATTTTATTTTAGGCACTAAAATATTTTATAAAAATATGGAACTTTTTCTGGGCACTAGAGGAATTATTCCAAACGCCCTGGCCAAGTTTCAAATTTGTTGGAGCTTTAAAAATATTTATAGCATTTTAAAATCCCAATCTGAATACTTATTGATTTAATTCAATACCCAAAATGACATTTTTAAAATATTCACCACCCTTGGTTTAGGTTGCCACATTATTCCACAAAAGATGAACATTTTTCAAGTTCACTTTGGATCATTGGAGAAAAATATTTTGGTTGAGCCTATTTGAATTCAAATGGTGCTAGGGTCTTGAACATCCCCGTTTCAAGTTTAAAAGAATTTAAACATGATGCAATCACAACATGGATCCTAATGCATGCTAAAGCTAGAGATGTGACAGGTTTTTCTTTTAGTTTAGCCAAACCGGGTGGTTTTACTCAATTAGCGAATGTTCACCGCGTAGCCGCCGTGCGAACGCATCCAACAAATTAGAGCCGACCAGATGATGCTCTAGCCGCGAACGTTCACAATATAGTGTTTTCAGAAAACGCTATTGTAGCACTTTTTTTCCAGATTTGTTTCAAAACTTCAAACGGCCTTAACTTTTTAACCATAGATCGAAACGAGATGAAACCAGCGGCAAAATTTCCATCTCGAATAGCCCTACCCAGAGAACCCATCGTTGCAAACTTTTGTAAGTTCAAATTTGAAATTATTTCAGATTTGAATTTAAATTTCATTGGGCCATATCTTTCGAACGGTATACCTGTTTGAAGTGATTCATTTTGCACCACGTCACACGAACTAAATCCTTTGCCATGAACTTTTGCCACAATATTTTCTACACAATTATTTTCTGTTCACCATAATTTTACTAGGATGCCTTGTAGGAACACAAGTGCACGTCACGAACTTTGAACAGTTTTATACTTTGAAAAAAAATTCATGCTAATGACTTTGGATTTTATTTGGCTTTTACAAATATTTTTGTTGCATGTTTTGTTTGAATTTTTGAATGCTTTTTTATGTGTGTTTATTTACTTTTATGATAGATTGTCCGGAGTGCAAAGCAAAATACTACTACTCCCTAGAACTTCACTCCCAGCACGAAGGCAAGTTACATTTTGATCATATCAGTTTTTACCTATGTTTTATATATGCATGTAGTCCTTTGTTGTAGGATTGTATGGTAGAATTTTATGCCCGAGGGTTATGCTTGCACCCAGTAGTTCATTTGAGGTAGGTCTGAACCATACCAAGTTTGTCGCCATCGTGTTATGTTACAATGCCTCGCCAAAGTAGACGTGGATTGGGGAGTGTTATCACCTTGAGATGTGAGTGACAAAGTAGTAATTAGGACAAACTCTAATGAACTACATGGGTGGAAATTGGTTTTTATGGTGGAAAAGTACAATAGGAGCATTCATGGGAATCCATGGGAGTGCACACTAGTGGTCCGTCCACCCAGGCTCAAAGGGATCAACCTTATTTTCATGTCTATAGCTTCCATGTGCAACCGCAAGCCAATATGGGCTCTGGCTTAGTTGAGTAGATGGTGTGACCACTTCCGGGATAGGCTAGCAGATGTAGATGATGTAGGTGTACCGGCCTATCCGTGGGTTAGGGGAAATGCTATTGAAATACTATGTCTCAATCTTGCGATTAAGGAGGTGGTTGAGTCTTGTGGGAAAAGTGCACAACCTCTGCAGAGTTAAAATCTAATCGATTAGCCGTGTCCCCGGTCATGGACAACTTGAGCTTTTAGTACTGGACATGTAGGGAGATCTCATCACTCTTAACTAATCAACTGGGTACAAAATTTTGGAATGATTGAGATGGGCATCATCTCAGACTTATGATATTTGTAGAAGTAGAACAATTATTTTTGATAGGGAAAAACTAGCTTTATGCAAAACTAAACTTAGAGCTTTCCACCAGCCAAATTGCATGTACTATGTAGGCTCATTTCACTTTATGATGTGACTTTCCAGTACATTCCATGTACCGACCTACACGGCTGCAACTTATCATGTTGCAGATTTATCCGATGACGAATAAGGTGTGATAGATCATTGTTCTGCACTCAGCTTGCTCATGGGGTTGATGGACTCGTTACACTTATTACTTCCACATGATTTTGTTTTACTTGGCCTTAGGCCACATTAATGTAATAAATACTCTTTGAGGATTCTCAATGTAATAAATGTGTGATTGAACTCTATTGTAAATCCTCAAGTACTGTGTGTGTCAGCATACCGATCCAGGGATGACACTTAAGCAAAGAGACTTCGATCCCTTGAGATCGGGTCGCTACATGATGAATGTAGAATAGATTGTTTGTGAGCCAACAATGAGTTTCATATATTGATATGATACTACTAGTTTAGATATTTAATGAGTTTGTTTTTCTGCTCACCTGTGTGTGTCCAAAGCTTGCATTCGCACTCATATATTTCATTCTTTGGTCAGCTACAACCTAGAATTCATGCTTTGACCAGACAAACCTTTCTTCATCATCATGACCACCCTTGTTGTGGTAGGTACTTAGAGGCCTATGCTATCTTTTTTGCACGAAATAGCATGCTCTTTCTCATCCTATCCCTCATCTCATTGTACACGGCTCTCGTGTACTTGATAGCCATGTCTTCCTCATAGCTGTAATTCCTTTTTGTGACAGGATTGCTCTGGACATGTCAAAAAATAAGATATTACTCAAGCAGAGTCATGGGTTTCATTTAAAATACCAAGTGCACATGTTCAAGGAAGTCACAATACCATGTTGGCCATTGTTTGCTCATTCTCCTTCTGCAGGAGAGTTTGTATGCAAGCATTTACCCGCCTAGCAAACTTGTGTAGGTTCTGTGTCCCCTTGACAAACCCTCTCTTGAGCACATGATTCATGCTCTCGCTTCGTTGTGTAGAAGTCATTCTAGCACAGAAAATGTTCTTGTAATATGTTGATATCCATATTTTCCTATCACTCCACAGGTGCATCATCATCTGGTCGTTCTGCAGGTTGTACTTCTGCACGAGTGCAGCCCAGGCAGCTTCAAACTCTTTTGGCATTAGCGGCCAGTTTAAGATTGTTGTGAACTCCTCTTTAAATGTTTTATTATACTTTTTGTATAGCAACGAGAGGTATTCCTTGAACTTTTTCAGGATGTGCCAACGGCATAGCTAGTGGACGGTATTTGGGAATGATTGTGGTATAGCTTTCTCCATTAACGGGCACTGGTCTGCATGAATTAAAAAAATGAAACTTGCTTCTTGCATTGATGATGAACTTATGTGATACAAGTACTTGAACTTCACAGGTAGCAATAGGACTCTTTAGTAATTGTACACAAAGTTTTTTTCTTATAGCAGTGTTGTTGAACTTCTGTGGTACCAGTGATTGAACTTCACATGGAGCAGTAGGACTAACTAATAATGTCACATATATTTTCCTTATAGCAGTGTTGTTGAGCCTATGTGATAAAAGTAGTTGAACTTCACAGGCAGCAGTAGGACTATCTAATAATGTCAGACAATTTTTTTCTTATAGCAGTGTTGTTGAACTTCTCTAGTACTAGTGATTGAACTTCATAGACATAACCATATTTTTCTGAACATGATACATATTTTATTCTTACACCAGTGTTCTTGAACTTCTATGATTACTGTATTTGAACTTCACACACATAACCATATTTTGCTTCTTGTACTGTTTGTTGGACTTCTTTGTTACCAGTGTTTGAATTGCTTGGTTTATAATATTTTACACTTAAAACCAGTATACCCAATATACACCCAGAGCTGAAAAGATGATGAAACTTGTAGATTTTTTTGAACTTACCTGTTAGAATGCAAGTTGGGTGTTTGTTGTTCATGAACCGTACAAATGTATCGAATAGCCACTTGAATGACTTCGCATCTTCATCTCTGATCAGAGCAACAACAAATATCGTTGATTGGAAATGGTGGTTTGTTCCAACAAAAACTCCCCGAGGCATATGAAATTTGTTAGTCTTATAAGTTGTGTCAAATGTTACGCAATCGCTAAAAGTTTGATATGCTCCCCGGCAGCTTGCTTTAGACCAGAAAATGTTTTTAGTTACATTGTTGTTGTCTACTTGTTGTCATAAAAAAACACATCATTGATAACCTCCATGTCTTTAAAGAAAGATACAAGTTTCAATACATCATCCAAATCATCCTTCCTCGCATTCATAGATTTCTTGCAAATTATATGCAAACATGCATTCGTTATTTTTCTAGCAAGGGTGGTGACTTAGGATGCTATGTACATTGCAGTATGTGCATTTTTCAATACTTACTGGTTTAGTAGGTCTCGTCCGGTCATGCTTAGGAAGTAGCTTCCATCTTTATTTTCGGATAACATGGACATAATTTTTTATGTTTGACATCATGGTACTGCAAGAGCTTTACGTACTCCAAAATAGTGGGGTCATAATTCTTGTGTGAGTGCAAGAATACCAGCATGTCAGTAGTTTGGATGAGGTGGTGATTATGATTATACTCAATGTCCACTACCACACATGTGTTATCCTCTTGCACCTTCACCCTCATTCTTGCATTGCAGCCTGTCCTCTGCGATGTTTTGTTTCTCTTCCTTTCAGCTTCTGAAATAGAAGTTTTGTGTTTCCCTTGGAACACGCAAACAAAATACTTGTGATTCTCATTCCCTCCTGTCTTCCTGATGCCAAAACCAGCGTGTCTGGCGTATCTGTTGTAAAATTCCCTCGCTTTCTCTACATTATTGAATGGCATCTTTAGTCTTGGTATTAGATAATCTGGGAGATCCGGCATCTGCCAAAAAAGAAAAAAATCCAAACGGTACATTAAAATGCAGTTTATAAATTTGTTATCCTAGAGGGAGCAGAAAAATTGCAGAACATACAAGATGCATATATGAATACTTAAATTTTGTTCACTTACGTGCGTGTATGATCACAACTCCACCGGAGTCTACTACTGGCCCTCTAGGATGGGGCACGACGGAGTTATCATAGCAGGGTGCGGGAGTGGATCACGAGGAGGAAGGAGGGCAGAAGATGGCCTCTCCCTTGTTTGCGTCCTTTTTCTTGTGGTGGTTGTGGAGGCATGGCGATTCTGGTTTTAGTTTGCTATTTTGTTCTATGAAGCAATCCATCTACCTCACGTCCTGTATGATCCTGAGTTGTAGCAGCAGCAGCAGCATCCAACGGTGGTAGTTTACAGAGCACTCTCCTCTTTTTGTGTGTGTGTGTATGTGTTCCTGTTGGATTTGTCCTAGCATCCGGTTTACTTGCTTCCCTTTCACATTGACGAGCCACACCAGGATAACCTCTAGAGTTATACGCAGGACCTGAGCTAACACCCTCCTCCATCGGTGTGCTTGGAAGTCTGTTGGTGGATACAAAGAATCCCCGGGGTATTTCCCGTGTCACCCAATTAGGTGGAGGCGCGAAATGGTGCGGATCAGGCTGTGACCTAGCATCTTGGAAGTCTGCATGTGTTTTCGCTCTCACCCAATTCTGGTGTGGAGCAGATTGGGAATGTTGTTGGTGCGTTTGAGGTGTGACCCATTGAGGGGGCGACACAATGCGTACAGGCTTAGGGTTGTGTACTTGCTGCTGGGAAGTTCTAACCTTCTTTCTGCGTCTCTCATCCTGCTGGCATAAAAAAAGAATGTGTTAGCACACAAGTCACATCTACATATACTGGTGTTGCTAAACTAAGGATTATTCATAGCCTGAACTTCTCATAAAAGTGTTGTTCATGTACATATTTTTCCTATGACAGGTATCACACTCTGAACTGAGATGAGCATTTGCCTATACTTGTGTACCTAAACTGAGCACTCTCCATAGAATGAACCTCACATTCTGAATTCTACACTATTTGTTTTTTCTATACCTGAACTGAGCACTCTCCACAGACTGAACTTCTAGTTTGCAAAAAGGGAAATACTGTCTAAAGTTAAACCTGACCTTCATGTGTTTTCATGGTTGAACTTACTAGTGCATACCAACCCGACCTTCATGTGTTTGCATGGTTGAACTTACTAGTACACACCATCCTGAACTTCATGTGTTTTGCATGGTTTGCAAACAGGAACTAATGTATACGGTGAAAACCCTGACCTTCATGACTTTGAATGGTTGAACTTCCTAGTACATTCCAACATGAACTTCAATTGATCACATGTTTGTTTTATTTACTTTTTTGCACACAACCAGATACATACCAACATGAAAATGACTTGTTGAAATTCACATGGTTTTTTACATATGAATGCAGGCAAATTTTTAAATTTTTGCAGCCTAGACTGAGGCTCACACACTACCAGAATTTCACATGTCTGAAAGAAAATAGCAGACAACAGGAAGTTCAACCATACCTTGGATAGAAGTTTGGACAGCCTTTTTCCAACAGTAGATAGGCCACCTTGAGACCAATTTTTCGGAGAGTTGGGAGAGATATCCCATGGCATTCCATGTCTTGCATAGGGTGTGAAGTTCAATTGCATGAAGCCACAAGTTCACGTGAGGCAAGATTGAAGGAGGAGCCAAGAAGAAGGAGGAAGTTCGGGTACCTAAGAGGGAGGAAGTTCAGGTACCTGTGGTGCCGCGTTGGTTTCTAGATTTGAAGGCGCCGCCGATGCGCCCTCCGCCGCTGAGATGCTCCCTTGGCCATGTCATTCCTCGTACCTTGCACCTTGGTCGTCATTAGCTCTACTAAGCCGTCGGGTGGAGGTGAGGATGGAAGGAGGAGGGGCCCTCTGAAAGTCCATGGCGGCTTTGCCACCTCCAAGCAACGTGGGTTCCCTCGCGCCGGCGTTCAGCGTCGCTCGCTCGCCAACGTCGGCAGTCGAATAGGAGCTAGAAACAGAGGGGAGGCACTGGATCCTGTCGGTCGGGAGCTAGAGACGGAGGGGAGGCATTGGATCTGGTCGGCCGGGAGCTGGAGACGGAGGGGAGGCATTGGATCCAACGGAAGCCGGTGGCAAATCGCGAGGAGGTCGTCACTCGATCCGGTGGATGCCATCGGCGAATCGCGGGGAGGCCAGTGATCAAGGTGAGGAGCAGCGAGGAGGGGGCTAGGGCGAGGAGCGATGAGGGAGGGGGGCTAGGGCGGCCTCGATCAGGCTAGGACCAGGTCGATCCTATCGGGGTGGGCCAACAGTTCGGGAAGTTTGGGAGGGAGATGTCGGTCCCTTATAGGACTGGCTATGATCCAAATAGCTATTCTAATCCTGGGATTAGAATAGTGCTACCCTATATTTATGTGATCTTCAATACAAAGTACAATGTGATTCCCGCAATGACCTATCGGATGTAATCCTTCTTTGTGGTGTGTTTGTGGGGATCCAATGAATTTTAGGTTTATGTTTAGATTATTCATGAAAATATATTGAGTCTTTACTAAATTCTTATATGCTTGATTTTTATAGATCCGTATTTCTCTCCGAACTATCGGTTTGGTTTGGCCAACTAGACTGATTTATCTTCAACGGAGTGATGCGTTGTGATGGGTTTAATCTTGTCGTGCTCAATGCCAGTGACATAAAGGGACATGACCCATATTGTATTACTGCCATAAAGGGGAAAACTATGGTTTTTATTCATATTGATTGGATTTACTTTGTCTACATCATGTCATCTTACACTAAGCATTACTCCATTTCTACTTAATACTCTAGATGCATGCTGGATAGCGGTCGATGGGTGGAGTAATTGTAGTAGATACAGGAAGGAGTCGGTCTACTTATTTATGAACGTGATGCCTATATACATGATCATTGCCGTGAATAACTATTGCATAACTATGCGCTTTTCTGTCAATTACCCAACAATAATTTGTTTACCCACCATATGCTTTCTTTGAGAGAGAAGACTCTAGAGAAAACTATGCCCCTGGACCTTCACAAATATATTACTAAAAAGACACCAAAAATATTGCTGCCATTCATTTAATGTTATTTTATTTTGTATTTTCATTATCTATCTATTACTACTTATCGCTTGGAAGTAACGAGTTCAATCGGTTTGACAATCCTCTTGTCCGCGTTGGGTGCAAGTGCGTGCTCTTTTGTGTGTAGGTGCTAAAGACGGGAATTTGCGTGGCCCTCCTATTGGTTAGATAACCTTGGTTCTCACTGAGGGGAATAATTATGTCTACCATGCTACATCTCCTCTCCTCTTTGGGGGGAATCCAACACAGTTTACAAGTTGCACCTAGAATTTCTGGCGTCGTTGCCGGGGAGACTGTTGGTATCAAAACCGGCGGATCTCGGGTAGGCGGTCCCGAGCTGTGAGAGTTGAATCGATGGTAACGGGATACAAGGGAGACAATGTTTACCCAGGTTTGGGCCCTCCTATGGAGGTAATACCCTACGTCCTACTTGATTGTATCGATGGTGCATACGTTACAGAGTCGATCTACCTCGAGATCAAAGAGCTAAACCCTAGATGAGATGTCCTATTCTACAACCTAAAACCCTCCGGCTTATATAGACGCTGAGGGTACCTAGGGTTTTACACATGGTAAGTTACACGCCGTGGGAATAAACATGCCTAATCACTACATCAAACATGAAGGACAAGCCACAATTCCCGAAGCTTCCTTCCTGGAGACAGGGCCTTCAATCGATCCATAGTTCGGCAAACGGCCCATATAGTCCGGCCCATAAGGAATAGTTTGGCCTCTCGAGGACCCCTTAATCCAGGACTCCCTCAGTAGCCCACGAACTTGCCACTAACACGAAGGGTCTTAGCTTCGGCTGCTTCGCATAATCAGAGTCTTCGGCTTGGGAGGTGAGTTCTTCCTGCCGAGTTTAGTTCCGCCTCTGTTGCAGTCTTCCAATTAGAAACGCGCCCATACACCGTGAATAGGTCAGCCCTGAAGGCCAAGCATCAAGGAGTAGAATAATTTCCCCTGACGACCCTTCTCACGAAAGGTAACGGCCCACCACGACCACTAAACTAGTTACAAAAACTTGATTTGCGGTTCAAGGCCATTTTCATCAGCATGGTCCATCAATGCATAGATCATGTCCCGTTTTACATGGGATATGTTTAATCATGCACGTGCAGCGGCACGCACGTATCGGGAAGCAGAGGGATTCACAGCGCAGCGAAGTGAGGCCACACAGCGATACGCCTCATAAAAAGGAAAGAAACCCCCAAGGCCTAACCCTGCTTCCCATTCGCATCCTCCGCCTCCCCAACCTTCTAAGCTCAGTGCAGATCTAGGTTTTCCACCGCACCTCCTCCGAGCTTAATCCATGGCGGGATCCGGTTCCAACGGCAAGTGGGAGGCTTCCACAGTCACCGATCGGGACATGCGGGACCTCAAGGATGTCGGCTACCTCCGCACCAACATCTTCCACCGTGCGCCAGAGAAGGGCCAGGTGATCCCCGCCCCCAAGCCAGGCGAAAGGGTGGTCTTTATTCCCCCACTTCATCTGGGGACTAAGCTTCCCTCTCCACCCCTTCGTCACGGGGTTGATGTTCTTCTATGTCCTTGACTTCCACGACCTCTCGCCGAACTCCTTTATGTACATATTGGCATTCATCGTCGTTTGTGAGGCCTTCCTACGAGTCGAGCCTCGCATCGGGCTTTGGCTCAAGATATTTAATATCAAGCCGAAGTGTGTCGCAGGCGAACAAGCGGACTTCAGCGTTGCTGTCATCGGCAAACTCTCCCGTTTCGGATGGCCATCCGGCACCTTAATCGACAATGTCAAATTATGGCAGAGAGAGTGGTTCTACATCACCGAGCCAACGGAGGAAGGTCGAGCTGCACCGGCTGAATTCAGATCCGGTACCCCCACTAGATTGACTTCGTGGCTCCGAAAGGGCCTCGACTGGGGGTCGGACAAGGAGGTGGACCTCCTGGAGAAGCGCATCGCCTCCATGGTCAGAAATGACTTCGTGCTGACCAACCTGGTCGAGGTTATGCTCCGACCGCGCATCCTCCCCTGTCAGCATTGGGATTCTCCCCTGTGGGCTCATTGGCTTGACGATGAGCCCACGATTTGGCACCTCTTCTGCACTAATCGGGAAAAGTTGTGGAAGGCGCTCTTCAAGGCGTAGAACGGTTGGCCAGCCGAGGAGGAGGATCGAGGTATGCATGCCGATAAGCCTCCTACCGAGGTCTGATATAGTTTCATCTGATCGGTTTCATTTTCCCTAAAGAAAATCTAAAACATACTCCCGATCGCCTTTGCAGAAATGGTTGAGCAAAGCCACAGGCATCGACTACCCGGGGCCTCAGCCCGAAGACATCGGGTCCCGGCTGTTGGCGGAGATGCTCGTTGAGGCGCCGTACGAGGCGCCTGCGAAGAAAGAGAAGAAGAAGAAACCATGATAAAGAAGGCATGCGCATCAGGGACCAGCCAAAGGTTGTGTCTGAAGAAACCGATGCCTCCTCGAATCAAGAGGAGCATGAGGATGAGGACGGAGGCGAGGGGGAGGGCGATTTGACCTTGCAAGAAAGAGGGCGGTGTCATCAGACGCTCCAGAGGAGGTACTCTCTCTTGCTCCGAAGAAAGCGTGTCAGACACAGGTAATCCTGTTCGACGACAGTTCGGACTCGGATACCGAGTCTGATGAATTCGAGAGGGTTCCATGAAGGATCCTGAGTGTCAAGCCCCCAGCTCGGAGGTAAGGATCCTAATACTCCCTTAGCTGTTATTGAAAGGCTTTGAGGGTTAGTGACATGCAAGCATTTACTCATTATGCATCCCACCGCATGTCTTCCCCACCGACCAGATTTCGGACGGGGAGACCCCGCCCGCCGATCTAGCGGAGAGCAGGAACGTGTCGCATCCCACTCCTCCGGGTGTCGCAAAGGACACCGTAGAGGTGTTGTCCCAGCATGCTCCTATGGAGATGGGCACTAGCGGCAGGGGAGATGATATCATGGTCGAGGCTAACACCTCGGCCATCAAAGACCGGGGGCGGGACCCCACCCGGATACTGAGTAGAACGGACGTGTAGATGTTCAGTCTCCTCCGAGGATCATTTCAGAGTGCACCACGCCTCCGAGGGTTCCGGTTCAATTCCCAGTCGATGATCGGGTCGTCCGATCACCATCGGCACCACCGACCAATTGGTGGTCGGTCATGGAGGAGGCTCTGTCGAGCGCCTCCATCTCTGACGAGCACTACACCCTTATGGGTGCGGTATTGCAAAGCATTCAGTCCATAGACAACGGACTGAAGGAGGCCTTCAAGGGTCTCCTGACGGGCTTTCAGGTGAGCCACGCGACACTTTATTTTCAAAATATTAATTTCTTTGTGTTATCGTTGTATACATGGCAGCCCCCGAGCCCTAGGTGAGTTTGAAAAAACTTACCTAGGGGTCAATCATGGATCATTGTCCGAACTAGATACCAAATTATATGTTTACAATGTTCCTTAAGAAGACTGGCCATAGAATCAGATTGACGTTAGTTCGGTTATTTTGAGCCTATGTAACCTAATAAGAATTTTTTTCTGCAGGCTTCGTCATCGTCGACGGTTGTGAATGCCGTTGAACAAGACGAGCTGAATCGGAAGCTCAAAAGCTCAGAAGACGAGCTTGATGCTCTTAACAAGAGATTTGACGAGGCGCGGGGTAAGCCTTACTCCGTATCCAAAAAATTATGGTTATCCTAATGTCGATGCAGTATTCTTATTTTTATGCTTACATAGCCTCGGCGAAGGAAATGGAGAAGCTCATGGCCGAGCTAGAAAATGTGAACAGGAGGCTTCATTTGAGAGGGCGGCGGCCGAACAAGTGGCTTCCGCGTTGTCAGCCTTAAGGGCCACCAGCGACAAGCATGAGGCTTGGGTGGAGGAGATCCAATAGGAGCTCAAGGACGCCAGCCACAAGTGCGAGGCCCTTGAGCAGAAAGGCAAGGAGCAGGCTGTCGAACTATCCACCATGAAAAGCGAACTCCAAAAGGATCGGGTGGATCGGAGGTTTTTCGAAGAGCAAGTTTTCTAGGCGAAGGCTATAACAGATGGTAAGTCATACTTATTGTAGTGTGTCTTCGAGGATAGCAAGTTTGAGTTGCTTCCCGAGGTGTGGCATTCCTCAGGCGCCTGCTCCGACCTTCAGAAGAGTGCGGTGGACGCGAATCAGCTCTATGCTTCGCGGGAAGAAGGAGATGAAACTCGTCTATTCTGGCGCAGTTTGAAGCCCTCGAGCGCTCTCCTCTCCTTACTAAGCAGTTGATGGAGCTGCACCGGATGGCGGAACCGGCCATGAAGGACCTCTGCATCCGGCTATGGCCCAATGAGCCACTACTGGGCAGCTACTTCGGACTAGTATAGAAGCTGGTCGACGCCGCGCCCCAGATCGCCGCACTGAAGCACTCCTCCTACATCGAAGGAGCTCGGATGGCCTTTGCAAATGCCAAAGTTCATTGGTCAGGGCTTGATCCGATGAAGATAGCCATCGCTCCTCCGTCTCTTGGAAAGGAACATCGGCGCCCGAGTTGTACTTCTCCGGAGTAATGGAGGGTGCTCGGGTGATAGAGCGGCGGTGTTCGAAAGAGAACATGTATGAGTAGATTGTAATGTGTCCGAAGACAATTTGATGTTTTAAGCTTGTAATTTATCATGCTTTCAATGTTTTGCGTTCCTTGTAACTCCTGTGTGGCCGTTGAAACTGAAAGCTGTGAGTCGTCGGCTTCAGCCCCCATGTAGATACTACATGGGGTGTCTCTACCAATGCACTATGTCCCTTATTCGAGCTATCAGAACCCAAAGGCAGTGGAGTGCGGCAGACCAGGCAATCAGACCATAATGCTTTATTGTTTTCACTTAGCCGTAGGGGTGCGAAAAGGACTACGGGGGGCTGATGACTAGCCCCCGGTGTTTTGTGATGTGCAGATTAACCGCGGCTGAAGCCAATATCACATGGTTTGTATGAAAAACAAACCCCTCATATGACACGGGATATCCTCTGACGAGGATTTTAGTAAGACACTTTAAGCTCGGATTCACAGACCGATTCTCGCATACTATGACAGTCAGTTTTAGGCTTTCTCCCATGAGGTGCTTGACCAGACTAGCCTAAAACACAATCGCAGGGGTTCTCCCTTTGCCCTTTTAGCTGAACGAGCGGAACGTAAAGGGGCAAGCACAGGAGCTGGGCAACCCAACTATTGACCCAAGACACAGTTCGGAACCAATGCATATAAAGCAAATTCCAAGACATCGAATGCATACTCAATTGCGCGGAAGGCGATTTTTTTAAAACTCGAGCCCCCGGTCTATTAGCCGGTTGCATTGTCATATACCGAACAGTTTCGTGAGAAGAGGAAGAAAATATGTGCCGAAAAGGACAACGGGCAAAACACGCATAGAAAAGCAACGTTCGGATTGCTGAAGCAACTATTTACAAGTACTTGAAAAAAATTTATAGGAGTGGTTGTACCAAGGGTCTTCGATTGGTGACCTAACGTCCTCGATGTGCCCTGTTGCTTTTCTGTCCTTGCGCCTCCTGCGGAATTGTGCACCTTGATAGGTGGTGTTGTTCGGCAAACGGATATTGCAAACGAAGCTCTTGAGAAGTCGTCGAAGTGCTTATAAGCTTTACGCCTTTAGCAGGCCCTTGATGGTACCTGCAGTATGTTCGCAGACATTTTGATGGTAGTAGTTCGGTTCAGCCAAACACTTACCCTTTTTCCCCACCGCCGCCCATGGAATTTTAATTGGAAAGTTGTGCTTTCTTGGCACATGCTTGGATGGTCGTGGCTGTGCGATGGGGGGAGAGTCCCTATTTAAGAGGAGGAGAGGGTTCTGAGAGCCTGGGCTGAGACCGTGCTCGTTTCCGAACCTTGCGTGCCTTGTTGGCAGATGTCGGTGTTTGCCGATCATCGTTCTAATTGAATTCGCCCGCCAGGGCCAATGCTTGTTCCTCGGTTCGGGGGAAGTGCTCTATATTGCCGTTGACTGTAATGACCCCCTTAGGGCCGGGCATCTTGAGCTTGAGGTATGCGTAGTGCGGGACGGCGTTGAAGCGAGCAAACGCTGTTCGGCGGAGCAGGGCATGATAGCCGCTGCGGAAGGGTACAATGTCGAAGATCAAGTCTTCGCTTCGAAAGTTGTCGGTCGAACCGAACATTACTTCTAGGCTTATAGAGCCCATGCACCGGGCCTCGATGCCTAGAATCACTCCTTTAAAGGTAGTGTTGTTGGGTTTGATCCCTGATTGATCTATACCCATATTTTTCACCGTGTTTGAGTAAATCAGGTTAAGGCTACTTCCTCCGTCCATTAGTACTTCTGTGAGGTGATACCCATCTATAATGGGGTCGAGGACGAGGGCTACTAAACACCCATGATGGATACTGGTCGGGTGATCACGTCGATCAAAGGTGATCGACTATGTCGACCATGGGTTATACTTCAGGGCTACAGGCTCTATAGCGTAGACCTCACGAAGGGCGCGCATCCTCTCCTTCTTGGGTATATGGGGGCATATATCATATTTACCGTTTTCACCACTGGAGTGAATTTCTTCTGTCCGCCACCCACCGGACCCCGAGGTTCATCCTCATCCTTGCTGCGAGGGCTCTTGCCTCGGTCCTTGGGCATGAGTTTGCCAGCCTATTTGAACACCCAATAGTTATGGTGTGTATGGCTGGCCGGCTTCTCTTGACTGCCATGGATTTGGCAAGGCCTTTCGATGATGTTCTCCAGCGGGGTGGGTCCATCGCGATTGCCTTTAGGAGGCTTCTTCCGCTGCCCAGGTCGAGAATTGTGCAAGCCGGCGTTAATAGTCGTATCATCGGCATCACTATTGTTGCGCCAACGCTTATTCATGTTGCGTTTTGGTTTCCCCTTGTCGTCCCAAACTTCGGAGGTTTCGGGATCTTCAGATTTGTGGTTGCGTCTTGCTAGCCAGTTATCTTTGCCCGCGCAAAAGCGGGTCATGAGTGATGTAAGGGCATACATAGTCCGAGGATTATCCTGGCCGAGCTGGCGTGCCAACCATTCATCCCGAATATTGTGCTAGAAGGAGGCTATTGCCTCCGCGTCCGGACAGTCAACAATCTGGTTTTTCTTGGTCAAGAACCGATTCCAGAATTGTCGTGCCGACTCTCCGGGCTTCTAAACGGCGTTTCTCAAGTCGGAGGAGTCTGGCGTCCGGACATAGGTGCCCTGGAAGTTAGATCAGAATGCGTCTTCCAGGTCTTCCCAACATCCAATGGAGTTTCCAGGGAGGCTGTTCAACCAGTGCCAAGTTGGCCCCTTGAGTTTTAGGGGGAGATATTTGATGGTGTGGAGATCATCTTCTCGCGCCATGTGGATGTGGAGGAGGAAGTCCTCAATCCATACGGTTGGATTAGTTGTCCCATCGTAATGCTCAATGTTCACAGGTTTAAACCCCTCTAAGAACTGATGCTGCATTACCTCATTTGTGAAACAGAGTGGATGGGCGGCGCTTGTAACCCGAGCTATGTCACGCCGGTATTCGGCGTCTGTTCTAGACCGGTTGCGTTCCTGGCCTCTATCATTGCGGTCGAGCCAGGGCATGTGCCCATCGTGTCTATCGGGTGAGTGTCCTCTTGATCCATATATGGATCTCGTATGACCTGCTCTGTAGTCCAGGTCGTTTCATAGGTCAAACCTATCCTCGGGCTCTAATGGCTCCTTTCCCCATCTTCAGGGCATCGTCGGCCTATAACATGTGTCGTCCGCCGTCCTGTCTCGTCCTCGAGGAGGGCGGTCTGGCTTATCGTATGGGGTGTGTTTAGGAGATGGCGTATCAGTGAGCTCGTCATCAAATTGCGACAGCAGCCTTCGACATGGCTAACTCTACGGTTGGTCTGACAGACCGGTACCATGTCCTTCCTCAGCTGCGAGGATGCTTGTCCATCGATCGTTGAGGTTATCTTGTTCGGCTTTAAGCTGTCGCTCTTTTGCTTTCACGCTACGGGCTATTGCTATAAGTTGTTGCCTAAACAGTTCCTGATCTTCCATATTATTAGGGATGTCAAAGTCTTCGTCTTCCCGGATGTCCTCCTCCTCGACAAGGGGAGGTAATTGTCGTCCTCGAGATCGTTGAGGTCATCGGGGTCACGCTGGTCTTTAGGCCTCTCCTGATCCTCTAGTGGGTTTTCGGGGATATCGGGATCGCCGAGGTCTTCCGAGGTAACTCCGTCCGCGGTGCCGATGATAGCTTTCCTCCCCTTCTTGCCTTTTGACCGTTTATGCGGCTTCCGGCGCCTTGACGCCGCATCGCCCGACTTGTCGTCGTCATTATTGGGCGTGTTCTCGCTATTAGCGGCAGGAGTGTCCACCATGTAGATGTTGTACGTGGAGGTGGCGGCCCATCGCCCGGTGTTAATGTGGGTGGGAGTGCAGTCCTCATTATCCATGTAATCTACCTCCTCGGAGGCATAATCCAGCATGTCGGTTAAATCTTCAATTGTGGATACCAAGTGGGTGGTGGGTGGGACAAAAAATTCATCGTGACCCGCCCTGTGACCGATCTGAGCATAGATCGGAGTTGGATCGTCGGTAATCCTCATCGACGAGATCCGATCTAAGGCCTCGTTGAGTGTCAAGAACTTGATTGGGTCAACCTGCCCAGAACCTTCGGAGCTAACCTCCGACACGTCCGGGGGAGTGGTGTGTTCGTCAAGAACAAATATACGGGCATCAGGCACTATGGCCGGATCCGGACTATGAGTCAATTCATCGGCGGGACTAACCCCGCGGGCGTGACCGAAAGAGGAATCCGAAGTTAAGGCCTCGGAGTCTTTGGGCATGGCAGGCGAGACTACGAGCCTGGTTAATGAAAGGTCGCCCCGAGAGTCTATAGAGAACTCTAGGTTCCCGAATCTGATCTCTTGATCAGGGGCAAAACTTTCGACATAGCCTAGATGGTCGGTTGGATCGGCGTGCAGCACAACACTGCCGCAGGCGAAGATCCATGCGGGGACGAAAGTGTCCGTATTACGAACCTCTTTGTTGATGACAAGGGGAGCCATCGATTTCCTTGGGCGATCACAGCGGAACTCTCAATGAAAGCACCAATGTCAGTGTCAAAACTGACGGATCTCGGGTAGGGGGTTTCGAGCTGTGAGACTTGAATCGATGGTAACAGGAGACAAGGGAGACGATGTTTACCCAGGTTCGGGCCCTCCTATGGAGGTAATACCGTACGTCCTGCTTGATTGTATTGATGGTGTATAGGTTATAGAGTCGATCTACCTCGAGATCAAAGAGCTAAACCCTAGATGAGTTGTCATGTTCTACAACCTAAAACCCTCCAGCTTATATAGAGTCCGAGGGTACCTAGGGTTTTACACATGGTCGGTTACACGCCGCAAGGATAAACATGCCTAATCACTACATCAAACGTGAAGGACAAGCCACAATTCCCGAAGCTTCCTTCCTGGAGACAGGGCCTTTGATCAATCCATAGTTCGGCAAATGGCCCATACAGTGTGGCCCATAAGGAATAGGTCGGCCTCCGAGGACCCCTGAATCCAGGACTCCCTCAGAGACATCATCAAATTCTTACCAGGTTCGTACACACACATTATCATTCACTTGTTATAATCTTTACTTGCCTATCAATGGATCCTCATCTACTGTAATTTGTTGGTGATTATTTCTACTATAATTATTGTGTTTTTATGTTTTAATTAGTATTTGTGTCAAGTAAAGCCTTTAGGATTGATTTGAAAGATGGTAGAATTGATATTGTGCAAAAACAAAACAAAAATTGCGTCCAGTGCAGAATTTATCAGATTTTCTAGAATATCATTTTGATCTAAATATTTTACACGGTACTTGTTTAAAAATTCCACATGTTTTCCTAATTTTTCTGAATTTTTGGAATTACAGAAGTATGGTGTTTTTGCATATCATTACAGAATGTTCTGTTCTAGACATATTATGTTTTTGCTTGCATAGTTTGCTAGTTTTGATGATGTTATGGATTGTGTCGGGGATTATAAGTCATGGAGAAGTTAGAATAAAGTAACTTATGCAATGTTGTATGCCATTGAAAATTTCAGACCTCTCACACCCGTGGAGTCTGATCTTCGGAAAGATATCAAAATCCAATTGGATAGATTATTACAGAATAAAAAGTCTTATTACCAACAGAGAGGGAAAATTAAATTAGTTACTCTAGGAAGTGAAAAAATACAAATTTTCCATGATATGTCCACAATGTAGCATAGGCGTCTATTACTTCTTTAACTGGTTCTAATAGGGATGACGTTACTAATATTGTTGCCAAGGCATCACTCTTGCATAAAGCCTTTGAAGATAGACTGGGTACATAAGAATTCAGAACACTGCAACATCCCTCCATAGGTGCTTGATCTTCTGTCGGTTCATAGTGATCTTTCCTTTTTGGAAGAGACCTTTATGTCAGAGGCGATTGATTCCATCATCAGAGACCTACCATCCAACAAATCACCAGGACCAGCTGGCTTCAACATGGACTTTATCAAGAAATGTTGGACAATAATCTAACATGACTTTTATGATCTCTGTCATCAATTTTGTATAGGGAAAGTTTGTTTGCAAAGTATTAACAACTCTTTTGTCACCCTCGCCCCAATGAAAAATGGTGTCTCCTTTGTTAATGATTATAGACCAATTTGTGCTCAGATGCACTATCAAATTGATCACCAAGGTTCTTGTTGATAGATTACAATCCATCATCTTGAACTTAATTCATGTCAACCAATATGGCTTCATCAAAACTAGATCTATTCAAGATTGCATTGCATGGGCTTATGAATTTTCAATGCCATAAGAGCAAACAACATACAATGGTGTTAGACATATATTTTGAAAAAATCCTTTGTTAGATGAAACATGGTATCATTTATGGATATTCGAAAAAATAAATGTCTAGGCATGATATCATGATCCTGGATTAAGCAAATATGGAGCACTTCCACTTTTGTTGTTCTCCTAAATGGGGTCCCTCATAATGCTTTCAAATGCAGAAGAGGTGTAAGGCAGGGATACCCTCTCTACCCTCCCTCTTTGCGTTAGCAGCTGATTTCCTACATACCATCTTAAATAATGTTATGCAAAGAGGAGTCGTCAAGCCCCCAATCGATTAATGTCCTGATTTCCCTATCTTAGAATATGTTGATGATACTTTGATCATCATGCAAGCATGTCAAGAACAGTTACACCAACTTCAGCAGTTGATGAATCTTTTTTTTCAAGCCTCTGGATTAAAAGTTAGTTTTCATATCCAATATTTTTCCTGTCAATGTGCCTGAGAACACTATGCGGCAGCTCTCAACTCTACTGGGATGCACTATTGGCACTTTTCCATTTACCTATTTGGGTACACCTTAAGCTTTACCAAGCCAAGAATGGAATTTTTCATGTACATAATTGAAAGAATTCAAAAGAGACCGAATGTTTGTTCACAATTCCTGAGTTATGCTGGGAGACTCATGATGGTTAATGAAGTCTTCTCTTGTTTACACACTTTCAAAATGTGTTGTTTGCTATATAAAAAGGGATAATTGAGCAAACTCATAAATATAGGAGGCATTTATTTTAGAGAGGTAAAGAGTTGGAAAATAAGAACCCACCTATGGCAGCCTACGAATTAATATGCAGACCAAATGATAGGGGAGGGCTTGGTATCTTGAATATGTCCATCTAGAACAACTGTCTTTTGCTGAAAATGGTCCATAGATTCATTAATCCTATTGACATTCCCTGGGTTAATCTTGTGTGGGAAGTATACTATCAGAATGGTCTTATTTCAAATTATATGAGCAACTACTCTTTTTGGTGGAGAGATTGCATGAAACTCCTCCCAATATACAAGGGAACATGCAGCTGTTAATATGTAAAATGGACATGCCCTTGATTTTGGTCACATGCTTGGTAGGAACCACCTAAAGTTGAAACAAGGCCACACTTGCATTCTTTGCTATAAAACAACATATTTTAACCTTTTAGTTGCATCAAGCAAATGATTTCATTGTACTTTTCCACTTGCCCCTATCTGAAGAAGCCTATGTGCAATTCCAAGATTTCGAATATATTTTTCAGGATATAGTGCTCAATGAAGATACAGATCAATGGCAATTTCTTGCAGACTCTGCTCAATATAAGGATTCTAAGGCATGTAGATTGCTTATCATCACACCTGAGGTCCTATCAGTTATCAGAAGGTTGTTGAAAACATGTTGGCAAATCAAACACAAGATCTTTTGGGGGCTTCTGGCAAACAACAGGTTAAACGCGAGAGCTCTTTTACAGTGGAAGATTTTTTTATACATGACTATACTTGTGCATTGTACAATTTGCAGGTTCTAGAAGGGATCACCTTTTCTTTCTTTGCCCATTTGCACAATCATGTAGGTCATACATCTGTCCTACATGGGCACCTCTGTAGCAGCAATGTTCCTTTTTCATTGGAGATTACTAGCTTGGTTGCTTGGGTCATCTGGACCACTAGGAATGACTTTATATTCAAGCACACCATTCCAAGCTTATACACTTTGTAGGACAAAATTCAAAGAAGAAATTGAGTGGATCACATTCAGAGCAAAGAGAAATATTAGAGTGGCTTAGGATTGAGTTAAAGCTTTTAGATGACTCGGCTATTTCTGTATGGTTGTTGTTTGATGTTGTTGTATTCTTTCCTTTTCCTTTCTAGCCTACTCCCTTTGTATTTAGCCTACAAAAACATCAATATTTTACAGAGGTGATAGATTTTTCTATAGCTCCTTTTGTTTTTCTTTCATTTTGTACAATAACTCTGTAGTATTTATTTGAAACTAAAAAAAAGTGTCTAGTTGTTTACCGAAAAAGGCTTTCTCCCTGCTTTATTTATAAAGAAACGATCAACAACATCCAATACAACCGCGGACCAACACAACACACACACACACCCAAGGCAATATACATAGGTGCTGATTGCAGCAACATCACTCCAAGCGCTAACGCCACTGCAAAGAGAAACGGCCGCATACGATGAACCATGTGTTCCAGGGCGGCGCCTTCAAGAAGGATATGGCATCGTAGCGCCACCACCACCTGATTCAAGGATCAGAGTTTCCCCTGGAGCAGCATGACGGGCGATGAGAACCGCAATGACGCCTTCAAGAAGGGAGCAAAACAAGATGCGGATGTCATGAATGCAAATGCTTGGGAAATGCAACCACAACCATTTCAAATCATGAATGCAGCAAGTTATTATGAAACTACATGATATTCTAAGCACGTTTCATATAAGAAATGTCCAAAACGGAGCTACGGTTCAACCACAATCATCAAAACAAGCTTTAGTTAACATCTGCCAAATACAGCAACTTAGCATTTTGAACACATGACAACAACAAGCTACAATAATCTAAAATGCACAAACTAAGCATGGGCAGTAGCATACAACATCCACTTCATTCATCTTCACAAATCATATTCAAAACATTCATGGAACACTTAGTAGGAAGCTCACAAGAAGGCTACTTGATAACAGTTTCAGACTTAGTGAAAATAGCAGTTTTAGACAGTGCAGTTATTATCACGAAGGCATATTGACAGCAGTAAATATATATGCTACCAATTATATTATGGCATGAAACTTAACAGAATGCTAGAGGGCAATATCAACAACAATTAACTCCATTACACCTACCACAAAAGAGGTCTAGATCACTAGCAAATCACATGGCAAGGCAGCAACAAAATATAACAGATTCAGACTTAGAAATATTTAGGACCCTCAAAAATAGCAGATTTCATAGCATGTTGACAACAACAAAACAACACCTAAACATGAGTTTTCTATGACAAGCAAAATTTCCATGGGCTAGGACACATCTCCAAGAGCAAGTTTCATGTTGAAAATAAATCCATATCACGCCCGGATTAAATCCTACGAAAATGACAAAAGGGCATCACGGTGATATGACATGCACTAAAACATGCTCAAATGGAAAAACTAAATGCACGGATGAATCCTATGGATTTTTCTACCCCGAAAACATATATAATATGATTAGGTTCATGTAGAAAATTAATCACAATTAATTATGCGGGTAATAGGCCTATTCGCGTTAGAGCAAACCATTAAAGCAAAATAATTGCAATCATCAATCCAACATTTTTCTCATGCATGAAAATGCGATGCGAATGAGATGAACATTTTTAATATGGAATTTTATTAATTTCGATGCACGGCTAATTATTTATGAAAATGCAATATGATATGAAAATGACATGTTAATTACTTTAAACATGGATGCAATTGACATATTAATAATCTACGCACTTTACATGATTAAATTCTTACAATCCGATGCACACTTAATTTAATATGAATTTTGAAACATGCAAGACAACTAAAAACAACAGGGGGAAAAAAGAGGAGGTCTCACAATGGGCTGAAACTAGGCCGGTCGGTGGCTGGCGCAGCGCCGGCTGGGGAGCTGGGCCGGCCCACGAACGCTGGGGCGGGTCAACGCACCGGGCACGCTCGCTCTCGCTCGTGCCCGAGCGACCAACAACGACGGCGACGGCTAGAGCGCCGGCTGGCGGGGCTGGGCGAGGGCGGAAGGAGGAGGCTGGGGAGGGAGCGGGGCGACCGGATCCGTCCCGGATCTGGCGGCGCCAGTGGCCAGCGGCAGAGCTGGCAGCCGGGCGGTGAGGCTGCCATGGCGCGGCGACCTGCAAGGAGGGAGAGGCCGGGGTGAGAAGGAGAGAGGAAGAGGGAGAAGGAGAGGGAGAGGGGAAGGAGGTCTGGCCGGCGAGGCTCTCCGGCAAGCCGCAGGTCTGGCAAGGGACAGCTCCGGCCAAGGGAACTCCGGTGAGGAGCACGGGCATGGGCTGCCATGGCTGCGGCCTCCATGGATGGAGCTCGGAAGAGCTCGGGCAGATCGGGGAAGAACTCCGGATGGGCCCGGATGGGCTTCCCGGGCTCAGATCTGGGCTCAGGCGGGCTGGCTGGAGGTGGGAGAAGGGGCTAGCTAGGGTTTGGGGCACGCGAAACGAGGGGCTAGGGGTATAAATAGGGCTAGGGCTAGGGTTAGCTGCGCTATCCGTTTTCGGACTGCCGGATGACGACCCGACGGTCCGGAAGCGGAGACTCGGGGTTACGGTGGCTGTGCAGACGGGCAACGTGAGGAAGAGAGAGAGGGAGTGGCGACCCGTGGCACGGAGATTTATAGAACACCGACAACGACCGACGAATACCGATGACCTCACTTCTACGGATTACCGGCGGGGTGCCTAACGAACTCGGATCGCGACGAAATTCGACAGGCGGTCTACCTACGATATAACAAGACCACACGACAAGTTTCAACTCAATCCGAGAATACTTTTGTGCTCTTAAAAACGGTTTTATTTGACAGTGCCGCGGGCACGTGCGTGTGTGGCTGGACTCGAAACGGGCAACGGCGAAACGGAGAGAACCGGTGACTATGAACAGATGCAAGTTTTCGAAAATGGTTGACGATGCAATGCCGATGATGCAAATGATGCGATGATGAATGCAACACACAACGAAACACATGCCGGAAACGGAAACTAAAGGGGAATCTTTTGGAACGTCGGTCTCGGGCTGTCACAACTCTCCTCCACTACACGAGGATCTCGTCCCGAGATCTAGAATGAAAAAAGGGAAGAGAAAGAGCAAAAGGGTAAAACTTAGTTGCTTCTTGACAAACGAGTGAAACCAATGAAATGAGAAGGATGCAAAGAGATGAAGGAAGAGGAACAAGCAAGATTCCACGGAAAATTTCGGCAACACTTCGATAGGAAAAGGATGAAAAATTCGATATGATGGAAAGAATTGAAAGAGAGGCACCCAAACTTCGGTTGGAATAGAATCAAAACTTCCAAAGATGGAAGGAACAAGAAAACATATCACAGCACTCCGGTTAACTGAATAAGCAAGAAAGAACATGAACTTGATCAAAGCAAGATGACAGACTGAAAAGAGCAACATCACAAGGCCTCCGGAAGAAAGAATAGAAACTAGATCATAGGAAGAAGAGAACTAAGAAGAAAAAGGCGACTTTCTGCACAAATGAATTGAAAGCCTATTTAGGAAGAAGATTGAATGGAGTTGTTGAAACACCAACAACGAAAAGAACAAGCTTTTGTGGGCTTATAAACAACATCTCAAAATAATGAGGTGACACCCTGCCACAACAGAAACAATTGATTGATTGAGAGCAACAAGATATGCAAAGCTTCTTTCACCAAGAGGAGGAGGAGACAACTTGAATCATTTATAACACCATGATAAGGATTGATGCTATCATGGTGAAATCCAACCCAAGATAACTCCGAAAAAGACATGATGGTTTTACTTATATTATTCTTGACAATCTTCCTTCGAGACTCTTCATAGTCAAGAATTAATAACACCACCTCAAAAGACAATGAAGAAGGAATTGAACTTAGATATTCAAGATAAGAACACTTGAGCACCTCCAACAAGAATCTTGAAGAACACTTGAAAATGAAAGAAATATGATGAACCACCATGAAGAACCTCCGGAAGAACTCTGAAACAAAGGATGATAGAAGAATTGAAGAATGCAAAAAGAATAAGATTGAGGCCTTCCAATGATAAGATGAAGCTTTGGAACAAGATACTTGAGAAAAACTAGGAACTCCGGAAAAGAAGATGACCACTTAGAATCAAGAATTTGATAGCCTGAACCACTCCGGAACAAGGATTGAAATCACCTTGCTGAAACAAGAATAAGATTTATGATATGACTATCCTTCATCAAGTTAAATTGATGACAAGCAACGGATTTCACACACCACTTTTTCTTCTTGAAAAAGAATGACGAGAGGGCTAGAGCACAAACTTGAAGAGGTCTGAATGAGAACACCGGTTAGAATTCAAAACGAAAGAGGATAATGCAAATGGATGATATAACATGAGAACGAAGAGAGCATGATCCACCTAAGAGAAAACTTCAACAAGGCACCGGAAAGAATTAGAAACTAAAGAGGACACATGAAAATGAAGAGATCAAGATTTTCCTAATAGAAACTGAACAAGGCACCAGAATAACTGAGATACGAACGAAGGGACAACAATTGAGAAGAATTTGAGAACGAAAGCTGAAAGCTGAGAACGAAGAAATCTTCTAAAATGATGGCTTTCGGAGGATCGAGAAATGAAAACAATACTGAAAGCACCAGATAGATATGGAAGAAACAACTCATGGTCCAAACAATTTGAGATGATAGCGACAGCCTGAACCATGAATCTTTGGACGAATGAGAAATGATAAGAGAAACACTCCTTCGGTCTTCAGTGCAGAGAATGAAGACGAGAAACAACACCATGAATTACTGAGATACTCCTGAATAATGAACAAGGAAAAGTTGAGCCAACAACGAAAATGATTAGAAGCGATCATGAAGAAGGAATATGACTGATGAAACTCATTCTTATGTCATATTGAAAAGAACTTGAGGACAACTCCGGAAAGATTAGAAGAGTCAG
Source organism: Hordeum marinum (assembly GCA_022496015.1). NCBI lineage: Eukaryota > Viridiplantae > Streptophyta > Magnoliopsida > Poales > Poaceae > Hordeum > Hordeum marinum. Next base: position 136,799,063 of record CM039675.1, on the reverse strand, counting down.
GTATGATCCTGGGAAAAGACCTGTGGGTTATGGGCCCACTCAGAAGAAACCACCGTTGAAACAGTTGATTAAAACAGAGATTGCACTGGTATAAATTAAGAACTCGATGATATGAGACCCTTGAAATAATTTAAGCGGACAAGAATGAAAAGAATGACCTCTAAGATATCTTCAACACTTCGGATAGAATCCAAATAGAATAAGCAAGAGAGGCTTGATAAAGAATTCCAACATGGGACGGCAAATAGAGAATGACAATGATATGATGAACACCAAGAACTGAATTGAATCCACCGGAAAGAAAACAAGGATGAATACTAACAAATGATAGCTTGAGCACTGAGCATCTTCATAAAGAATCACCAGAGAAGAATAACAACAAGAACAAGGAATATGAGGATAGATCTTCAAATTGAAACTCCTGAGAACCTTCACAAGAAATCACCGGAAACACGATAGAAGAAAAGATAGCAGAAGCATCACATGAATAGAAGAAAAGATAGCGGAAACACGATAGAAGAAAGGGAGGGAGGGCGGGAAAAAGAAAGACAACTTGAAACAAATGAGACAACTCCGGAAGAATAAGAGGATTGAACTTGCAAATATTGGAAATGGCAGAATTCACTTGGAGAGAGCACACCGGTAGGAAAAGAATTGATACGATAACTGATTGAGCAAAAGAATTAGCAATCCCACAGAAATACGAGAACACTATTTAGCAAGATATGGATTCACCACTTGACAACGAAGCAACTCGAATTCCCATATTCAAAACAAAACAAAGGATGAGACTTACGAAACAAGCCAGAACAAATACATACCCACTATGCACTTGTTGGAAAGATAATTCTAGGTAACTACTTGAATTCCCACCTATGAACTTCCGAAAACTTTCTTGTTTATGCGATTCGGGTTGCGGAATCAGGAACCTGTCCTAGGCAATCAGCTGCAACTGCATCCGCAACCTTCCACACCATAATTCAAGACATTTCGCAAGCTCGTCTAATCTCGAATCCTTGAACTCACAACGATACTAAACCATGGTGGTACCCCGAACGCCTCCCCAGTACTAGGTGACTCCGACCTTATCTCACCACGATAAGTATTGAAGCAATTCCGAACATTCTCCGTCCTGAGATACTAAGAAAACTGAATGATAACGATGTGCCAACATTCCTCGGAGCTCAACTCCTCGGAAGAAATCAAGTCAGACAGGAGGCACCAAGACAGAACCCTGTCACATCGGCATCATATAGTTTCCCAAAATACCCGCGTGATCCTAAAAAAAATTTTGAACGAGAAGAGTAGAATCAAAATTTCTAAGTCGTAGTTCCTCACCAGAGCATAGAAGAGGAGTAAAAAGAATCCTACTCTCCGATATAACTAGACTCAAAACAGTTTTTCACTAGACTCGACTCGGCCAAGTTCGATCAATCAAGGGGGATCCTAGGTCGGTACAGGCTCTGATACCAACTTGTCACGCCCAAGATGCGGTTCTATCCTTATTTGGCACGAGGGCCTCAACAGGGATATAAGCGCATCTCGATGCGTTCGCAAGAATGGATATCATTACAAGTACATGTACAGAAGAGATGAGTATATGGAATTGGCTTACACTTGCCACAAGCTACATCAGAGTCACAGCAATACAATAACATCTCAAACATCATACATAAGAGCAGGGTCCGACTACGGACGAAATCAAACGATAAAATGACATCCACCCTTGCTATCCCAGGCTGCCGCCTGGAACCCATCCAAGATTGATGATGAAGAAGAAGAAGACCTCCAAATCAAATCAAGCAACGTGCTCACGTCGAATCATCACATTACCTGTACCTGCAACTGTTGTTGTAGTAATCTGTGAGCCACAGGGACTCAGCAATCTCATTTCCAAGGGTATCAAGACTATTAAAGCTTAATAGGTGAGGCAAGGTTTAGTGGTGAGGCTGCAGCAAGCGACTAAGCATTTATTTGAGTGGCTAACTTACGAGTGCAGAAATTAAAGTATGGTGGTCTATGCATAGCAGACGTGAACTAGTAATGATCACCAACTGATCCTGAACACCTACTTACGTCAATCATAACCCCACCGTGTTCTCTTATGGATAAGAACTCACGATAAAAGACAGTCACGGTTACGCACACGGTTGGTGTATTTTATTAGAGTTTACTTCAAGTTGGCTATGACCGGGTGTTAAACAGAGTATCCAAGTTTGCCACATAACCGCGGGCACGGCTTCTCAAAAAGATTTAACCCTGCAGGGGTGCTCCAACTAGTCCATCACAAATTAACCACACTCAGCGGGAATAACCTCAACCACGGATCTCATGATCTTCCTAGGCAATTCCAAAGGAAATCCAACACCTCGAGATAGCCCGAAGAAAATCAGAGTTCCTCACTCGAGACGTTCGAGAAAGGTAAAAACAAATCCAGCAAGGCCGCCCGACGTGCCGACAATCCCGATAGGAGCCGCGTATCTCGTTCTCAGGGCACGACCGGATGAGCAATGGTTACCACGCCAAACACCGAGTTGCCCCGGGTAGCGTTAATAAGCTGCTCTGGTTTGGACCAACACGCATGCGGAGCACTGGCCTGGGGGTTGATTAAATTATCCACGGGGTGATCATGCCCTATGCAGGTTCATTAATTATTAGGCAAATGTAGTACCAATGTTGGGCCTTGCCAGACAAGTTTTATTCTAACCCGAAAATCAAGGGGGTCCCCATAACAACCCCAAGCATGTTAGGAGCGCTCATTTATGGAACATAACACCGGTTCACAAGTAACTAGGGGCGGCAAGAGTGGAACAAAATACCAAGCAAAAGGCCAAGCCTTCCACCTTTACCAAGTATATATGTGCATTAAATTAAATAGCAGCAATATTGTGATATAACAAAAGAAGGTCCATATTGACACATGGAAGCAATTGCACCTGCAACTAGCAACGCTATAAGAAGGGCTGAGCAAGCGGTAACATAGCCAAACAAAGGTTTGCTGGGACATGGAGAGGTTAGAGGCTTTTCACGGCAATGTTGGGAGGCTTATCAAACAGGTGGTAGGTAGCGAGGCATAACGGTAAAAGATGAGATAACTAGCATAATAATGATAGTAATGGTATCCAGGGAAATGTGTCATCTTGCCTGAGATCCCGCTCGGAAGAAGACCGAGTCCATGAAGAAGACGAACCACGTAGTCGAACGAATCCTCACACTCCGAACGCTTTCGGAACTCTATCGAGAAGAAGCAATCCGAACAAACATCAACACAAGATACACCACCACATATGCAAAACACGATGCACAACAATATGATGCATGTCCGGTTTAAATATGCAATGCATAACAAATCACCACAATCAAATACTACACATTAAAGTGAAGCTCAATATGCAACGAGTTGCATATTGACGAAACTCCACATTCGAAATATTTAGTTCACTCTCGTTAGGTACACGACAATATTAAATGTTATTAAACATAGCAAGCGGTGAATCATAAGTAAACTATCTATCTAGGCATATTAAATAAGGCCGGAAACAACTTATAGCATTTCCGAAATGACCCCATATGTTAATTATGAATTTGGTCCAGATCTGATCTAAACATATTTTAGGTTTGTTAAACAGCAGAATAAGCATCACCATGTTATTCTACACGTCATTTTATTCAATTTACATATATAGAACATCTCAAACGGAGCTACGGTCTAAAAGATATGAGCAAAACAAGATGCGGATGTCATGAATGCAAATGCTTGGGAAATGCAACCACAACCATTTCAAATCATGAATGCAGCAAGTTATTATGAAACTACATGATATTCTAAGCACGTTTCATATAAGAAATGTCCAAAACGGAGCTACGGTTCAACCACAATCATCAAAACAAGCTTTAGTTAAAATCTGCCAAAAATAGCAACTTAGCATTTTGAACACATGACAACAACAAGCTACAATAATCTAAAATGCACAAACTAAGCACGGGGCAGTAGCATACAACATCTACTTCATTCATCTTCACAAATCATATTCAAAACATGTATGAAACACTTAGTAGGAAACTCACAAGAAGACTACTTGATAACAGTTTCAGACTTAGTGAAAATAGCAGTTTTAGACAGTGCAGTTATTATCACGAAGGCATATTGACAGCAGTAAATATATATGCTACCAATTATATTATGGCATGAAACTTAACAGCATGCTAGAGGGCAATATCAACGACAATTAACTCCATTACACCTACCACAAAAGAGGTCTAGATCACTAGCAAATCACATGGCAAGGCAGCAACAAAATATAACAGATTCAGACTTAGAAATATTTAGGACCCTCAAAAATAGCAGATTTCATAGCATGTTGACAACAACAAAACAACACCTAAACATGCATTTCTATGACAAGAAAAATGTCCATGGGCTAGGACACATCTCCAAGAGCAAGTTTCATGTTGAAAATAAATCCATATCACGCCCGGATTAAATCCTACGAAAATGACAAAAGGGCATCACGGTGATATGACATGCACTCAAACATGCTCAAATGGCAAAACTAAATACACGGATGAATCCTATGGATTTTTCTACCCCGAAAACATATATAATATGATTAGGTTCATGTAGAAAATCAATCACAATTAATTATGCGGATAATAGGCCTATTGGCGTTAGAGCAAACCATTAAAGCAAAATAATTGCAATCATCAATCCAACATTTTTCTCATGCATGAAAATGCGATGCGAATGAGATGAACATTTTTAATATGGAATTTTATTAATTTCGATGCACGGCTAATTATTTATGAAAATGCAATTAAATGCCAAATGCAATATGATATGAAAATGACATGTTAATTACTTTAAACATGGATGCAATTGACATATTAGTAATCTACGTATTTTCTAAGCACTTTACATGATTAATTTTTTACAATCCGATGCACGGTTAATTTAATATGAATTTTGAAACATGCAAGACAACTAAAAACAACAGGGGAAAAAAGAGGAGGTCTCACAATGGGCCGAAACTGGGCCGGTCGGTGGCTGGCGCAGCGCCAGCTGGGGAGCTGGGCCGGCCCACGAACGCTGGGGCGGGTCAACGCACCGGGCACGCTTGCTCTCGCTCGTGCCCGAGCGACCAACAACGGCGGCGGCGGCCAGAGCGCCGGCTAGCGGGGCTGGGTGAGGGCGGCAGGAGGAGGCCGGGAAGGGAGCGGGGCGACCGGATCCGTCCCGGATCTGGCGGCGCCGGTGGCCGGCGGCAGAGCTGGCGGCCGGGCGACGAGGCTGCCATGGCGCGGCGACCTGCAAGGAGGGAGAGGCCGGGGTGAGAAGGAGAGAGGGAGAGGGAGAAGGAGAGGGAGAGGGGAAGGAGGTCCGGCCGGCGAGGCTCTCCGGCGAGCCGCAAGTCCGGCCAGGGGAACTCCGGCGAGGAGCACGGGCACGGGCTGCCATGGCTGCGGCCTCCATGGATGGAGCTCGGAAGAGCCCGGGCAGATCGGGGAAGAACTCCGGATGGGCCCGGATGGGCTTCCCGGGCTCAGATCTGGGCTCAGGCGGGCTGGCTGGAGGTGGTAGAAGGGGCTGGCTAGGGTTTGGGGCACACGAAACGAGGAGCTAGGGGTATAAATAGGGCTAGGGCTAGGGTTAGCTGCGCTATCCGTTTTCGGACTGCCGGATGACGACCCGACGGTCCGGAAGCGGAGACTCGGGGTTACGGTGGTTGTGCAGACGGGCAATGTGGAGAAGAGAGAGAGGGAGTGGCGACCCGTGGCACGGAGATTTATAAAACACCGACAACGACCGACGAATACCGATGACCTCACTTCTACGGATTACCGACGGGGTGCCTAACGAACTCGGATCGCGACGAAATTCGACAGGCGGTCTACCTACAATATAACAAGACCACACGACAAATTTCAACTCAATCCGAGAATACTTTTGTGCTCTTAAAAACGGTTTTATTTGACAGTGCTGCGGGCGCGTGCGTGTGTGGCTGGACTCGAAACGGAGAGAACCGGGAACTACGAACAGATGCAAGTTTTCAAAAACGGTTGACGATGCAATGCCGATGATGCAAATGATGCGATGATGAATGCAACACACAACGAAACACATGCCGGAAATGGAAACTAAAGGGGAATCTTTTGAAACGTCGGTCTCGGGCTGTCACACACGAGCTACGTCGTCGCCGGTCCATCCGAAGATAGAGGAAATTTTCACCCCGACCAACACCCACCGCCACCGATCGCCACACCCTGGCTACCACGCCGCCCACACGGCCATGGTCACCAGGCAGCACCAAGCCACGGCCTCTGTCCATGAGTACCGCGCAACCACCTCCAGGGTCGCCGCCCCGACATCCAAGACCTCGACCCCACCTCACCCGAGATCCGCCGCTATCCCAGCCAAAGAGACGAGCAAAAAGGAGCCGCCTTTTCCACCCCTGGGCAGCCCCCAGCGTCGAGACCCACAGGCCGGCCAAAACTGGCCTCCATTAACGCGTCCTGTAGCACCGGGCGCGAGACGAGCATGGTCCTACGGCACCGTGTGTGAGACGAGGTCGGTCCTGCTGCATCATGCGCAAGACGAGCTCAGTCCAACACACCATGCGCGAGACGAGCTCAGTCCCGCTGCACCGGGCGCAAGACGGGCGATGGACCGCAGCTGGGAGCGGGCCAGCCCTCCGGCATAAGCATGGCCGGACCGACGAGGAGAGGGAACAAAGGCCGACACAGATCAGCTACGAGCAAGCCGACGCCGGAACAGACCTGCCCCGTGCGAGCCGCGGAACGGACGAGCCAGAGACACGTCATCGTGAAACGACCCGCACCACCGCCATGAGCCACCACCACACCGTGATAGCCCACACTACGCCAGGACCCCGAGGGCCAGGCCGGATGCCGCATGCAGCCAGATGGCACCCTGGGTCACAGCCCGCCCCCGCGCCACCCGACGCCCAAGCGTCCGCTAGATCGGTTTTGGACGGGACCTCCGCCGCCAAGCGCGCACTGTCGCCGCCACACACACACCGCCGTTGTCGCTAGCAAGGCCACGCGCCGGCCTATAGCACGCAGCCGCCGGCGGGCCTCCACCAGCACACCAACGCCGGTGCAGCGCAGATCGAGATCTAGAACGAGGTCAAGACGGCCCGGCCCGAATCCCCGCCACCAGCACCGCCGCGACGCACCACCGCCTCCTAGCCAAGCAGCCGCCGGGCCCAGCCATCCCCGCCGTCGGGAGACCTGCCGGACGCCGCGCCCCACGCCGCCGCGCCGCAGACCCGCGTCGCCGCCATGACAAACAAGGGAAGGAGGGAGAGGCCCCACCGCCGCCTGGGCCGCACGGGCTTCGCCCGTCGGACGCCCTCCGGCGGTGGTGAGGGGAGGGAGCACCGGAGGAGGGAGAGAGCCGGCGGCGGTGGGGCTAGGGCTCCCGGGACGCACACGTGGGGCCCACTCCAATCTAGTTGTTTCCCTAAAAAGATATCTATTTATTTAGAATTAATAAAAAGAGTCGTGTTGTTTCTCTAAAAAATATCGCGACGCGACTAACCGCCCGCATGGCGCTCGCATGCCACAAGCTTGGCTAGCTTGGAATCGTGTACGAACGTATGGTGGCCGGCCGGCCGCGCGCTTTGGCGGCGACAGTGATCACCATTACGCCGCGCTGCCAAGTTGGTTCGTTGATTCTTTGCAGCTAAATAATTGACGGTCGAGGTCCTCAGCCCACACGAACATGAAGTCCATGGGGGATGGGTGGAAGGGGGGGGGGTAGCCCAGTGACGGGTGGTACGGTTTGATCATCCCAAAATCGAAGCGAACAAGGAAAAGCCAAAAGGTAAAATAAACCAGCCGACGTTGCGTGCAGTCAGCATTGAAACAAGAAAAAAATAAATGGGGTAATCTGTGGCACAATTTTCCTTAAATTGGGTAAAATATGAAAAAATTGCTATATGAAGTAATTGTTGTCACAAATGTAAAACTATGGGGTAAAGAATGTAATACACTCTTATTAAAACCACTCAGTGCAGCAAAAGACCAAATTTCATACGTTCTAGCATTTGAGAGGCCAAAAAATTATAGTATTAGAGTACAGTGACCATACTTCAACTTTGGCAGTAGTTGAGGACTAAGAAGAAAAATAAAACCTTTTTCATTTGAATATGAACCTTCTTGGCACAGTGATAGTCACACGTTCGCAGCCAGGAAAACCGTGTGAACAAGGAGGAAAAGGGATACCGTGGTACTGCTAGCTCGCCACATTTTCCTTTTCTTTTTGAACGTAGCAACATTGCTCCACATGCTAACTCGCCGCTACAAGTGCATCACGAGCCTCCGTATTTGATCTCCTCTGTTGCCTATCAGTCCGCTTCCTGCTACGCCACAGTAGACGAATAGGCGTGCCCGGGAATCCAGCGTCAGACCGGAGCTGCTTGTGCATGTACCGCCGATATGGCTCAGGGAAGAGTTTTGCGTCATTTACAAAGAGAACAAACGTCGGGGGACGAACAGCAGCCTGCAGGAGAAAAACAAAATCCCTTTGGTTCTGAAGAATGAAAATGCTGCTAGGTAGTTTGGAGATAGAACTGCACAGACTGAAGTGAGGATCATCTCTTTCCAAATAGGTCACCTGTGTTGTATAATAAACGCGGCCTCTTTTGCCACCTCTTGTTCGCGGTGGTGCTTTGAATGCTACAGCTTCTCTAACCACTTGGTTAAGAATAGAGGTGCCAAGTCTTCTAGACCTTTCCTTCTCAACCAAAGAAGCAGCAGAAATAATCCTGAGAACAAATCCATACAGCATATATTAGAGAATGTCAATACAGGACAATATTATATGCGGTGCTGGTGTCTAGAACACAAGTAGCAGGAGGATACAAATACAGGCATAGACGACTCATCAAGCAGGGAAAGTTGGAATCAGAATATTCTGAATGTCCAGTAAGCACAGAAAACTTAGGCAAACACATGTTTCATATATCAGTTAGCAAGAAAGTTACAGTAACCATGACCCAGTCACCCACTACACCAGCCCTTGGTATTACAGATCTACAAGTCCATAAGATTCTTATTGTAGGGACTTTGAAGTATGTAACAAAATATGTAAATGATGTTCTACAAGAAGAAAAATGGAAATGGCTGGCCGCTGCAGACAGAGCACATAAATTAATCGTTGCAGAGGTATAACCCAAAAGGGTGAAATGTACACACTAAAGCCTGTAGGGGGGATATATACAGCAGCTATCTTAACGAACAACGAAGTATCAAAAGACTGAGATTCTAAAACTAAGATTAGGGTTTTACTTTTCAACGCTGTTCCCATTTATCGCAGAACAGTAAACAATAGGTGCCCAGTCAAGTACACGAAGCTTCTCTCTTACATCCTGTTCATAATGTGTAGTACTCTCATTATTCTTGTTTGGAATTGTATCCCATTTGTTCACAACAATGACACATGCCTTTCCCTCTTTCTCAATCCTTTCTGCAATTTTATAATCCTTGATACCACAAAAAAAAATAACGGTGTTAGAATAAACTATATATCTACATGAAATGTTTGTGTCCACATGTGAATGGATTGTTGAGATAAATACCTGCTCAGAGACGCAGGCCATCGCTTCAATAACAAGGGCAACTACATCAGATCGACGAATTGCACTAAATGCACGCTTTACTGAAAGTATTTCAGTTGTGCTGCCAGCAGAAGCAACTGCTCCTCTCCGTCGGATGCCAGCCGTATCGATGAGTTTGTATTTCTGCGGCATTTGAAATATCAGCATGCCGGTGTTGGCTGTGTACTGCACTAATGAAGCAGCTCTGATGCTTAAATGCTCAAGACTCTTATGAACAAACCTGCCCATCCTCTGTGGTTAACTCAGTATCAATGGCATCACGGGTGGTACCACTAACTGGGCTCACGATTGTTCTATCTTCTCCAACCAAAGCATTTAGAATGCTACTTTTTCCAACATTTGGTCTTCCAACAATAGAAATAGCAGGAACGCGGTTTTCGTCTTCTTCAACATCATCCAATCCTTCTAGTCCCTGTAATGCCTGAACTTTATATCAAAAAGAACTTCGTGAATGTGCCCAAGCATTAAAATAGATGAGTATCATCATGCATGCATGTAAGGCAAAATATTATCTGAACAAATATTACCTTGAACTTTTTCAGTTCCGAACAAACCATATCCAGGAGCTCTCCAGTTCCAGTGCCGGTAATAGCAGATATTGGAACAGGTGAAAACCTAGCAGGAATAGAGGAAAGATGAGCTAAGCAGCAAATATAAACACGGCCGACTGCCTTGTGAAAGAAAAAAAAACAGCAAATTTTATGGTAAAGAGTGTATCCAGAGTTGACTTGGAGAAGACCTATGATAAGATACCGCGGAATGTTAATGTGGTGGTCCTTGGAGAAACACAAAGTCCCAGCAAAGTACATTACCCTCATCAAGGACATGTACGATAATGTTGTGACGAGTGTTCGAACAAGTGATGGCGACACTAATGACTTCTCAATTAAGATAGGACTGCACAGGGGTCAGCTTTGAGCCCTTATCTTTTTGCCTTGGTGATGGATGAGGTCACAAGGGATATACAAGGAGATATCCCATGGTGTATGCTCTTTGCGGACGATGTGGTGCTAGTTGATGATAGTTGAACGGGGGTCAACAGGAAGTTGGAGTTATGGAGGCAAACCTTGGAATCGAAAGGTTTTAGACTTAGTAGGACTAAAACCGAGTACATGAGGTGCGCTTTCAGTACTACTAGGCACGAGGAAGAGGATGTTAGCCTTGATGGGCAGGTGGTGCCTCAAAAGGACACCTTTCGATATTTGGGGTCAATGTTGCAGAAGGATGGGGATATCGATGAAGATGTGAACCATCGAATTAAAGCCGGATGGATAAAGTGGCGCCAAGCTTCTAGCATTCTCTATGACAAGCGGGTGCCACAAAAGCTAAAAGGCAAGTTCTATAGGACGGCGGTTCGACCCGCAATGTTGTATGGCGCTGAGTGTTGGCCAACTAAAAGGCGACATGCGCAACAGTTAGGTGTAGCGGAGATGCGCATGTTGAGATGGATGTGTGGCCACACAAGGAAGGACCGAATCTGGAATGATGACATACGAGATAGAGTTGGGGTAGCGCCAATTGAAGAGAAGCTTGTCCAACATCGTCTGAGATGGTTTGGGCGTATTCAGCGCAGGCCTCCAAAAGCCCCAGTGCATAGCAGACGGCTAAAGCATGCTGATAATGTCAAAAGAAGCCGGGGTAGACCGAACTTGACATGGGAAGAGTCCGTAAAGAGAGATCTGAAGGATTGGAGCATCACCAAAGAACTAGCCATGGACAGGGGTGCGTGGAAGCTTGCTATCCATGTGCCAGAACCATGAGTTGGTGGCGAGATCTTATGGGTTTCACCTCTAGCCTACCCCAACTTGTTTGGGACTAAAGGCTTTGTTGTTGTTGTTGTTCGTAGTGTATTCAGAGTTGGAAGACAATTGATTCTAGCATAAGTTATTGATACTAAATTCTGATACTTTATGCTGTTAAGGTCTATATACAATTTAAACAAGACTAGTACGGTATGTTGTTTGTCTCTTTTATTATAGCAGCACAATCACAAAGATATCAGTGTTAGTGTCAAGTTTTCATTAGTCACTATTGTTCATCATATAGATCATTCCAACATTGCATAATCTTTTCGAAATGCAAATGAACTGAATCAATGTAATCACCGTGAGGGCATAGTGTAAGTTATGCTATAGGCTCACCCTAATGACCAAAATTCTAATGCTTGCATTTGCCCTTTCCGTGGCGATTCACACTTGTTTACAGCAAGTATGATGCACTTGTGTGAGAAGTTGCGACGTAACCAATCAGCAATTTCAATATCAGCTGCCACAAGACCAGCCTGGAGGAATTTGAGACCATCATGTTAGTGAAAACAAGCTTTGGAAGTTTATAGTAACAATGTACAGGTAACTAAAAATGATAGCATACTATCACTGGAAAGTTATCCGTTTTTATGTCAAGAAGAATTTTCTCAGGAGCATGAATCAAGAAAAGCCACCAGGGAAACAAAACTTGCGTCATTAGGAGGTAAATATTGAGTCGTCCATATTAATAAACCACGCTAGTATGATTAGATCTAATAACAATAGTAACAGATAAAATAGTTGATCAAAATATACGATACAACTATAATCGCCAAAACCTGCCTGACCATCCACAAGGAAAAGAAGGACAGCTGCTTCTTCAACGGCCGCAACAGCTTGCTTCTCAATCATTGATGGCATCCTAGCAATAGCAGCTTCTCGCGAGGCCATTGGTATCCCATCCATACCAACAGTAGTTGTGATGGCAAGTTCTTCCATTACACCTGCTTGAGACTTCGATAGAGTAATCACACCCCCAGTATCAATAACCATAAACTCTTGATCACCCCAATAAGATCGTCCATACAAACGATCCCTTGTTACACCAGGTTCATCAACAACGATAGCCCTGTTACCCTGTTAGATATCAGAAAACAATACATATCATTTTTTGCATTCAGATCAGGCATACAATGGTGTACATTGCAGAAACAAACTGCAGTTATGTTCGTATAAGTAAGTGGAATACCCCGACAAGCCGATTGAATAGTGCAGATTTACCCACATTAGGTCTACCAATAACAGCCACCTTTGGAAGCTTACTGTCTCGGATCTGAGTCATGGATTGAACAGTAAATCGGTTAACTTTGTTTTCCACAATCCACATTACAACAGTGTCTTCATTAGCATGTTAACTAGACTACTCATTATTAGAACATGAAGATACACCGACATGTTTAGATGTTGATGTCTTATCCCTCATGGTTCTTCTTTTCTCCCGAACATCACCATCTGAAAAAGGTCGACATTTAGTTTTTGAACCAAGTGAAGTGGGTGAAGTAAGCTTTTAGAAGAAAAAAAACAGCACATCAGTCTATTCTACTTGAAAAACATTACATTTATAGTTAACAATGTGATTTTGTTGCAATACTTGAAACTAAAGGCTAAGAGCATCTCCAGCCGCGCCCCCAAAGGACCCAGGCCTGTTTTTTATCGCCGGCGGGCGAAAAAAATTCCAGTCAACCCCCCCCCGGACGCCGATTTTGGCCGGTTGGCCCTTTTTTGGGGCCGGCGATCCCAGGCCAAATCCAACGCACTGGAGGGGCGTCTGGGGGCGCCGGCTGAAGCGAAAAGCCGCGTGGGGCCGAGCTGTCGACGACACCGGCTGCTACTTGCCGCCGTTTTCCCTCCTTCTCCCTCCCCAATCCCGCCGTTTCCCCGCCATTCTCTCCATTTCCCTCCATCTCCCCCCACCACCATGCCGTCAAAGAAGTACACCGCCCCTCGCCAAGCCGCCAACGCCCTCGTCGCCGCCAAGCCTCGCAAGGCCCGTGCGCCGATGCCAAGGCCGCTTCATAAACGCGAAGTGGAAGGCCAACGTCGACCAAAGGGAGGCGGTGACCGCCGATTGCCGGAACAAGCTTCTCATGAAGAATGCCAGGGATGCGGTGGCGGCGGCGGAGCAGGAGGCGTCATCTCAGCAGCCGATCTTCCTAGGGCAGCAGTAGGCGGGCCCGTTCCCGCAAGGCATGTGGGGTAGCCAGCAGAGCGTCGCGTCGCTGGCCAACCCCAACTTCCCGTCGCCGGCGTGGGATGGTTACACGCCCTAGCCGGAGTATGTCGACGGCGACGCCCTCGACGGCTTCAACCCCAACATCACCTTCCCACGCATGCCTTCCGCCTTCTCCGCTGGCCACCCCAACGACCAGTACGACTATGCACCCTCGCTGACATACTCGGGCTCGTCCGCGACGACACTGCGGCGCGGCCTCCTGCCTTTCGCGCCTGGTTCGGCCCCGCAGTTCAGCACCGCTGAGGCCGAGATGGAGGAGATCATCAACACAGGCTTCGCCGCGGCCGCGGCATGCCCCGGGTTCGGTACGGAAGAGGTGGAGGACATCGGCGACATGGACGACGTCAACCACAATGAGGCCGAGGAGGAGGAGATGGCGGAGGAAGAGCCGGTGGATCCGGAACCGGCGTCGGCGAGGGGCAAAGGGAGAAGGAAGAAGTCAAGGTCTGCCAATGGGAAGCCGGCCGAGCCCCGCATCAAGTGGACGGCAAAGGAAGACGTGTGCCTCGCCGAAGCGTGGAAGCTGTTCAGCATGGACCCGATCACCGGCGCGAACCAGAACACCGAGATGTACCAGAACAGGATCAAGGCGGCGTTCGACGAGCGCAAGTTGGTCGACCCCGAGTTCGCCGGCATACACATGGAGCGCGGCGACAGGGCCATGGCCAACCATTGGGCGAGCATCCAACTGGCGTGCAACAAGTGGCATGGGATCCAAGAACAAGTCCAGGCTCGCCCTGAGAGCGGCACGAACGTCGAACAGCAGGTATGTCCATAAACGCCCGACTTCACCGTCCTTCGCCGTGTTCGCTGACACTTGTTCTTGCTACAGATGGTTCAGATGTTCGAGTTGTTTCGCCGAGACAGCGAAACCGATTCCGACTTCAAGTTTCTCCATGTGTTCACCAGAATCGAGTCATGCGAGAAACGGGCCGAGGTCCGGCTTGCACTCGCCAACAAGGATGGCTTGTACAGCCCGGACGCGCCTATTGCTAGGGCGGCCAGACGGGAACAAGAAGGCGAAGAAGGCGAGGAACGACGCACCGGCTACCGAACGGCTGCAGGCGTCGATCGAACAATGCATCGCTGACACAAAGACCCACTCTGCCCTGAGGGAGGAGAAGTCGGAGGCAAGGTGGTCGGCGCTGATGACGAAACAGGATGCCAAGCTCGACCTCCTCGGGACCAACGTCGCCGCAAAGAAGCGCAACACCGACCTGACGTTCCTCATGGCAAGCGTCACGGCGGACATGGACCTGCAGGTGAAGGCGTGGTACTTGGCGGAGCGCGACCTCATCCTGAACTCATGCCGGTGCCAGCCGCATCGCCCACGCCGCCACCGAGTGCGCCTTCGTCGCCGCCGCCGAACGCGCCCTCCCCGACGCCGACGCCTACGCCTACGCCGACCTCTGTCGCCGCTCTGGGAGATGATGACGAGCTGGCTATTTGAGTTCTATGTGCATGTCTCCTGTCTTTTTGTACGCCAGACTATTGGCATGTTTTGATCGCCGGACCTGTGGTGGCGATCACCGGCCCGTGGCATGATGGACGCCGACTTGTGGCATGACCGACGCCGAACTGTGGCATGATCGCCGACTTGCGTCGTTTTTTGGGTAGCGGGAAATGGAACGTTTAAATTTGCATTTGCTTTGTGCCGAAACTCGGGGGTGCGACAGAAGTTGATCCACCCCCCCCCCCCCGGACGAAGCTGGAGATGCTCTAAACTGTCTATAATTGTCTTGCTTGTTACCAACATCTAGTTGACTAGGGTCCATAGGATCCTATATACTCCCTCCGTCCTCCGTCCTAAAATTCTTGTCTTAGGTTTGTCTAGAGATGGATGTATCTAAATACTAAAATGTGACTAGATACATTCTTATCTAGACAAATCTAAGACAAGAATTTCAGAACGGAGGGAGTATATATATAGGCAAAATTGTGTCTATATTTTGTGGGTAAACACCACTCAAATATAGCCACCAATTGACACAAATTCCTCGCCGGGTTGCTCTACAGCATTAGGTGTTCAGAGCCAAAACTCCGACCACACTGTATTATATAACTGCAACAAGGGTATGATGGTCCGTTGCCGGAGGCTTCAAAGTTCTCACTATAAATGACAAGGGAATGAATGACGAAGCAATAGTGAAAAGACCAGCGATCTCCAGTAATTTGCCTGACCAGAGGCAGCATACGAACGGCGACCACGGCAACATTAAAATGCCCGCACGATACATGTGGAGATCAAATGATAAATATGTCCACTCACCGACGCGGAGCTCGCGGTCGAGGCGCGCAGCGAGGTCGGCGGCGGCGCGCCACGCCTCTTCCTCCATCGCCTCCACGTCCAACTCCTCTTCATCCTCCTCCTCGCTGTAATACTCCTCATCCTCCTCCCCCTCTTCTTCCTCCTCTCCATTTTCGTAGGCGGGTTGTTGGGTGGTGCGGAGCCCGCGACCGGGCGCGGGCGGAGCGAAGGAGAGAAGCAGAGGGCGAGGGGTAGCAGCTCTGGAGACGAGCGGCAGCAGGCGGGGAGGGTTCGGAGTTTTGGAGGTGGGGTGCAGCATAGGCGGCCGCGAGGAGGAAGAAGTGGAAGGCATGGCCATGGCGCGCCGCAGAGCGGGAGACGGAAGGGGATAAGAAGGGGAAGCGCGGAGGGGAAACGGGTTCATCATGAAGGTATACTACTTGCTCCGTATTTCTTAGCGGTAACCTTGGACGCGTTTGGTTTTTTTTTCTTTTTTAGGTAAATTGATCTATAGAAAGTTGCACCGGGATTACATTATGATCATGTGGGGTTGAAAACCAGAAATGACGCACTTATGATAATGACAGAGCGTGTTTAGCTAACAAATGTGCTTCATGGTTGGAACACCTTCCTTCATGAACAAAGAAGCATGAGTTACGTGAGACCAGCCCAAACGCTTGGCATTTGGCAATACGAATCTCAAAGCATGCAGCATCATCGTATTCAAACTAGACACAAGATTAAGCGTAATATCTAATCCTTATTCTAGATCGATGCCCAAACTGTCCAACGTCCCCAACTCCTGTCGTTGGTGTGCTCTGCTCCGGTTGCCCGTCACATCATCCTCGATGTGATTTGCTTCGGCTACTCGTCACGTCGTCCTCGGTGTGCTCCTTGACACTAGGCATAACTCCTTTGCTCGAAGTGCTCCATTCTCCTCGTTTGTTGGCGATCCAGGTTGTGACATCATAGAAGTTGCTCGCAAACGTGCTCCACGATGCCAACAGTCATCCATGCCGACGCGGCCGACGTACTATGCAGAACAAGTTCATGTTGAATTTTTTTGTGTGTGTGATTTGAGCTGTAAAAACTGAACAAAGGTCCTCTTGTTTATTTTTCTTCTGAATTCTATTCTCATATAAGATGTGGCATATGATGTAAACAAATATTTGTGTGAATGAAAGCTTGTGAAATCTGCAATGTGTATGCTGGTGTCCACTCTTAGCATAAATGTGTTGTGACATTTTTATGTTTTATAATCAACTCTTTGATAAATGTACAAAGACATTTGCATTTGCCCGATATGATGTCAACTGTTTGGCATGAACAAACATTCTTGGTTTGCCAAAGTGACAAATTCACGTTGTTCGACAATATGTATTGATCAAGTTAATTGGGAACACATGTATATAGCTACAGAGGAAAATTATAGCTTCAGTTTTATATTCAGCGAGTAAATATCACCATTTGCCAGGTGAAATACACACGTAGCAGCAGAAAAAAAAGTATAGCTTCGGATGAAACTGTAATAGCCTAGGGCCGACGCTTTATAAGATTTTCTTTTTATTTCATTCTCGTCTCGTGATTTAATTGGTTGTTGCATTCGTATGATTCGCCTCTTCGCCCTAGCCTCCATGTTCCTCGACCAACCCGAGCCCCATGACCTGCCGCTGGCCGGCAAGCCGCCGACAAGCAGCAGCTCCTGGCCGTGACGGCGCCCCTGTTTTCATCCTTCCCTTCTCCCTCCGTTTTCTCTTCTCATGTCTCTCCATCCCTCGTTTTTTTACTGCAGCAGCTCCGTCCATGGAGTTCGACGCCTCTGCTCAGCCCCGTCGCCGTTGGCCCCTCCACCGGCAAGCTCCGGTGAGCAGCAGGTCCCGGTCGCGCCTCCCCCTTGCCCTCTATTCTCCTCCCTCCGTTTTCCCTCTGCCCTCTCTAATCTCTGCAGCTCTCTCTCTTTTCTGTGAGATAACAGGAGCGGACATGAGCTCATCCATGGCCGCCTTGACCTCATGCCCACTCGCGTGACGCCGTCCCTTGCGATGGATCTCGCTGGAATGGAGCTCCCCGGCCATGCCGCCCCCGGACCCGGTCTCGCCAGCCTCCTCTGCCTACCCCGCCGCCGGCTCCTTGTTCCCCGCTGTAAGCAGTTTTGTACAAGTTATTTCCTATTGTCATTTTGTTTTGCCACGAATAGATGCATAGGCGTAGTGGTTAGCCCCCCCCCCCCCCCCCCCCCGCTATTTACCCGCAAGGTCGCTGGTTCGAGTAACAAGCGCCACACGTATTTTGCCCAGTTTCCCTTTTTATTTTGGGCACACATACACCTGCACCCCCGTCGTTTAGCTGGTTTATGTAAATTGAATGCCATTTATTATCAGTAACGGAGCGACAGCCGAGCTGGTCATCCCATCACCTTTACCAGCTGGAGGTCGCGGGATCGCGGGATCAACTCCCAGCCAACCAATTTTTATTGCCTGTTTATTTAATTTTCTCATGCTGCACTTGGGCCTCATCCGCTGCTAGGCTGCACTGTTGCGGGGGAAATCAGCCCAGTACCCACCCTAAATCCTTTCCTTTTATTGTATTTGTCTTTGGTCAGATTTCGTACATCATATAGTAATATTGGTAAATCCAAGTGAAACTTGTTATATATGCATAATGCTTAAAACATTTATGCAGTTTCATATTTTCCATTTGTCGTCCATGATAGAAATGCTTAAAATTGTTGTTTGCATTGTTTTTTTAAAAGGTTCTGCATATTCATGCATTTATGCTCGTAGCCTATATCTGCATCCATAGCCGTTTTTCATTTGTGTCATGCTAAAACGGTTTATTTCATAACTAAATAACCGTAATTCCGATTAAAATGTTTTATATATGTAACTTGACTAGAAAAAATGGTGTGTTTGTTTTGCTGTATAAAAAATCTAAAATATGTTTAATACAGATCTGGACCAAATTCATATCATGCTTATGGGGACGTTTCGGAAATGCTATATGTTGCTTGCGGCTTCATTTGACATGCCTAGATGTTGTGGTTATTTATGCTTCACCTATTGCCATGTTTAACAACATTTAATATTGATGAATACCTAAACAAGAGCGAACTAAATATTAGAATGTGGAGTTGAGCTTCACTTAATGTGTAGAAGTTGATTGTTGTGCTTTGCCATGTTATGCATAACATGCATCACATTTGTTTGCGCATCATGTCATGGATATGTTGTGGTGTATCATGTGTTGATTGTTGTTTCCGGATTGTTTCTTCCCGATAGAGCTCCGAAAGCGTTCGGAGTATGAGGATTCGTTCGACTACGTCCCGTTCGTCTACTTCACAGATTCGTTCTTTTTCCAAGCGGGATCTCAGGCAAGATGACACATTTTACCTAGATACCACTACTATCATTGCTATGCTAGTTGTCTCGCTTCCATCGTTATGTCTCGCTACCTATCACTTGTTTGTCAAGCCTCCGAACATTGCCATGATAAGCCTTTAACCCCTTCACATCCCAGCAAAACCTTTGTTTGGATATGTTACCGCTTGCTCAACCCTTCTTATAGCATTTCTAGCTGCAGGTGCAATTGCTTCCATGTGACAACATGGATATTTTGTCATATCACAATATTATCGCTATTTAATTTAATGCACATATATACTTAGTAAAAGGGTGGAAGGCTTGGCATTTTGCTCGGTGTTTTGTTCCACTCTTTCCACCCTAGTTACTTGTATACAAGTGTTATGTTCCATATTGAGCGCTCCTAACATGCTCGGGGTTGTTATGGGGACCCCCTTGACTTTCGTTTTGGGATAAAACTCTTCTGACAAGGCCCAACATTGGTACTATATTTGCCCAACATAATAATACTGAACACCGTTACTAAAGCATAGGGCATCATGAACCCAAGGAGTAATTTAACATAATACAGGGGGGCTGGTGCTGCTGGTGCTAGTCCAAAGCAGAGCACTGTGCGGGGCCACCCCGGGGCAACTCGAGGGATTTTTATCAGGCCACCGTATGCGTCGCTTATCCGTCGTGTCCTGAGAACGAGATACGCGACTCCTATCGGGACCGTCGACATGTTGGGAGGCCTTGCTGGACTTGTTTTACCTTTCTCGAACGTCTTGCGCGTGGAATTTCGACGACACTTCGGGCTATCTTGAAGTTGAGATTTTCCATCGGGATTCCACAGATACTACGGGTGATTCCGTGGTTGAGGAATTCCAACGCGACGTGTGGTTAATTTGTGATGGATCAGTTGGAGCATCCCTACAGGGTTAAATCTTTCGGAAAGCCGTGCCCGCGGTATATGGCAACTTGGAAACTTTTTTTAACACCCGGTCATAGTAAAGTTGAAGTAAACTCAAATAAAATACACCAACTGTGTGCGTAACCGTGACTGTCTCTTCTCGTGATTCCTTATCTGAGAGAGAACACGGTGGGGTTCTGTTTGACGTAAGTAGGTGTTCAGGATCACTTAGTAATCATTACTAGTTCACGTCCGTTATGCGTAGACCACCATACTTTATTTTCCATATTCGTAAGTTAGCCACTCAAATAAATGCTTAGTTGCTTGTTGCAGCCTCACCACTTAACCATACCTCACCCATTAAGCTTTGCTAGTCTTGATACCCCTGGAAATGTGATTGTTGAGTCCCCATGGCTCACATATTACTACAACAACAGTTGCGGGCACAGGTAATGCGATGCTTGAACGTGAGTGTGATGCTTGTTTGAATTGAAGTTCTTCTTCTTCATCATCATCGATCTAGGATGAGTTCCAGGCGGCAGCCTGGGATAGCAAGGATGGATGTCTTTTTGTCATTTGGTTTTCATCCGTAGTCGGACCCTGCTCTTATGTATGATGTTTGAATATGTTGTTGTATTGATGTGATCTTGATGTAGCTTATGGCGAGTGTAAGCCAATTCCATATACTCATCTCTTATGTACATGTACTTGTAATGATATCCATTCTTGCAAAACGACGAGATGTGCTCCTATCACTGTTGAGGCCCTCGAGCCAAAATAAGGATAGGGTCGCATCTTGGGCGTTACAAGTTGGTATGAGAGCATGTACCGACCTAGGAGCCCCTTGATTGACCGAACCTTGGCCGAGTCGAGTCTAGTGAAAAACTATCTTGAGTCTAGTTATATATGGGAGAGTAGGTTTCTTTTACTCCTCTTCTATACTCTGGTGAGGAATTACGACTTAGGAATTTTAATTCTACTCCTCTTGTCTTTTTCACTCAAAATCTTTTTTAGGATCACGCGGGTATTGTTGGGATCGTTCAGATATCTTTGTGACGAGAACATTGTTCTTGGTGCCTCCTGACATTTAGGGGTTGTGGCAGTGTCCCGGGGAGTTGAGCTACGAGGTGTTGTCATCACATTTATATCGTTGCAGTTCCAGAATACCAGAGGTCGCCGACATAAAAAACACTTCTATACTCTTTGTGGTGAGAGTAGTTTGGCGCCACCCAGTACTGGGGAGAGCGATCAGATGTATTGCCATAGCTAGTATATCAGATGCTTTTCGAAGGTCTGAGGTACATGATTTCTGAGGTTTTCTTGGTTATGTGTTAACAGATGGATATAGTTGGAGTGTAGGGTTTGTTAGTTGTGTGAGATATTTTGCCTCCGTGTATCTCCAACACCCGATTGCATAACCAATGATTTCGGGAGTTCTTAGGTGGGAATTCAAGTAGTTACCTAGGCTATCTTCCAACAGATCATGATGTGAGGTTGGGGTTCCACATCTAGTGGTTTGTTTGTTCACGCTCTTTTTTATAGAGGGCAGTCCCGGTATGCTTCGTCAAGCCTTGTAGTTCGCTACGCCTAGGGAGCATATTCGAGCATCATTTCAATATGACAATCCAATGTACGATCGAGCCTGTGCAAATTTTACCATGAAAATATCAGACGAAATCTCTATTATGTATTTGTTTTCGGCTTGTTTCGTAAGCCTCATCCTTTGTTTTGTTTTTGAGTATGGTAATTCAAGTTGCTTCGATGTCAACTGGTGATCTCATATCTTTCCAAAGTAGTGTTCTCATAGTTCTGTGGGATTGCTAATTCTTGTGATCAATCAAGTTATCATATCAATTCTTTTCAACAGGTGCACTCCTCTTCAAGATATTCAATCATCTCCAATATTTGCAAGATCAATCCCCATATTTCTTTCCGGAGTTCGTCTCATTTGTTCCAAGTTATCTTTGTTTTTCCCACCCTTCCACCATTTTTCTTCTACGATTAAATTCTAGTCCAGGTGCCTTTCTTTTCATCAATGCTTCCCCTATCATTTATTCTATTTTGTATCTGGTGATTCTTGTGGATATTCTCAGGAGTTTCAAGTTCAAGATCTATCCTCATATCCTTTGTTCTCGTTGTTATTCTTCTCCGGTGAATTCAAATCAATCTCTTGGTGTTCATCATATCCTTTTCAGTCGCTAAAAGTTTTCCATTGTACAATTCTTGTCCAAGTATTTCTTGCTTCTCGTCTCTCTCTATTCTATCCGGAGTGCTGAAGATATCTTAGAAGATTCATGTTCTCATTCAATCCTTTCAAATTATTTCAAGTTCTCACCTCATCAAATTTTCATTCATACCGGTGCAATCCCCCCTTCTAAGCAATTGTTTCAACGGTGGTTTTCTTTCAGTGGGCCCATAACCCACGGGTTTTCTCCCCAGGATCTTACCTGGCTCTTCTAATCTTGTCCGGAGATGTTCTCAAGTTCTCTTCAAATATCACGTAAGAATGAATTTCATCAGACATATTCCTTCTCGAAGATCGCTTCTAAATCATTTTCATCGTTGGCTCAACCTTCTTTATTCACTTGTTCTGGGGTGCCTCAGTAATTCTTGGTGGTGTTTCTCGCCATCGTTTTTAGCATTGAAGACCAAAGAAGAGTTTCTCTTAAATCTTGCTCCATTCTCTTGAAGATTCGTCATATCAGCTTGATGCTATCCTCTTGAATTGTTTCCGATCATGAGAAATTCCTCCCATATCTATCCGGAGAATTTCAGAGTTATTGCCATTTCTGGATCCTTCGAAGGTCATCATTTCAGAAGATTTATTTGTTCTCAGCTTTTAGTTTTCGTTCTCAAATTCTTCTCAATTGTGTCTCTTCCTTCGTCTCTCAATTATTCCGGTGGTTCATTCAAGATTTCTCTAGGCAGATCATGATCTCTTCGTTCTCATGTATCTCCATTCATTCGTAGTATATTCATCTGTTTCAAATTCCTACCGGTGTCTCATTTAAGAGTTCTTCAAGTTCATGGTATTCTCTCTTCAATCTTTCAAGAAGAATAAGTAGTATGCCAAATCCGTTGCTTGTCATCAATTTAACTTGATGAAGGATAAGCATAACATAATTCTTATTCTAGTTTCATCAATGTGATTTCAATCCTTCTTCCAAAGTGTTCTTGGCATCAAAATCTTGGTTATAAGTTGTTCATCTTTTCTTTTTGAAGTTCCAAGTTTTTGTCAAGCATCTCTCCGCGAAGCTTCATCTAAATCATAGAAGGCCGCAATCTTGTTCTTTTCAACCTTCAATTCTTTTCTACCATCCTTCCATTCCAGAGTTCACCCTGATGGTTTTTCAGGGTGATTTGCTAAGGATGTAATTCTGTCTCGAAGTGTTCTTCAAGATTCTTGTTGGAGGATCTCAAGTATTCTTGTCTTGCATTTCAAAATGCAATTCTTTCTTCTTTATGTTTTGAGATGGTATTGTAGCACTCTTGATTTATGATGGTCTCAAAGGAAATTAGTTAAGAATGAGATAAGTAAACCTATCTTCTCTTTCTTGAAGTTCTCTTGGATTGGATTTCACCTGAAGAATTTCCTAAGAAATGTTGCTATTAGGGTGCTATCAATGATTCAAGTTCTCAATATATCCTCTAGGGGAAAGAATTTTTGCATATCTTGTTGCTCCCAAGCAATCAATTGTTTCCGTTAGTGGCTAGTTGTCACCTCTGGATTTTGAGATGTGTTCCATAGGCCCACAACAAGATTATTCTTTTCGTTGTTGGTTTTTCATCAACTCCATTCATACTATGCTTCTCAAGTTCAATGGTGGTAGAAGTTGTCATTTTCTTCTCCGTTCTTTTCATTCAAATGATCTAGCTTCTATTCTTTTGTTTCGGAGGCATTGTATTATTGCTCTCTTTGACTCATCATCTTGTTTGTCAAGATCTTGCTCTTTCTTGCTTATCCATTTGACTAGAGTATTGTGTTCTCTTTTCAAGTTCTCCCTGTTGGGGAATGTCGCATGGGAAACAAAAAAATTCCTACGCACATGCAAGATCTATCCATGCTGATGAGCATCTACGAGAGGTAGAGTGGATCTACATACCCTTGTAGATCGCTAAGCGGGAAGCGTTAAGAAACGCGGTTGGTGTAGTCGAACGTCTTCGCGATCCAAATCGCCGAGTGTCCCGCGGTCTCATCACGATCCGTCCCGCGATCCAATCATGATGCGTCCCGCGAACTCATCACGATCCGTCCTGCGATCCAATCACGATCCGTCCCGCGAACTCATCACAATCCGTCCCGTGAACTCATCATGATCCGTCTCACGATCTTGATCACGGTCCTTCCGATCTAGCGCCAAACGAACGACACCTCCGCGTTCAGCACACGTACAGCTCGATGACGATCTCCGCCTTCTTGATCCAGTAAGAGGGAGCGGAGAGGTAGAAGAGTTCTCCAGCAGCGTGACGATGCTCCGGAGAAGGTGGTGGAGCTATTCCTGCAGGGCTTCGCTTAAGCACTGCAGAAAACCAATTTAGAGGAGAAACTATGCACTAGAGGAACGGGCAGCACGTAGCTAAAAATCTGGTGCAAAAAACCCTAAAACCTCTAGTATATATAAGAAGAAGAGAGGAGGAGGCTTGGCCCTCAAGGGACCAGCCTTTGGGTCGGCCAAATCAAGGAGGAGTGGAGGACTCCTCCTCCAATCCTAGTAGGACTAGGATTCCTCCCTATTTTGCCTTTTTCCACCTTTTTCTCTTTGGGTTTTCTCTCCCAGCCAAATGGGCCTTGTGTGGAACTTCCACCAGCCCACTAAGGGCTGATATTTACTCTCCCACAGCCCATGTAGCCTCTTGGGTCGAAATACCCCTCCCGATGGTCTCCCGGTACACTACCAGCACTCCCGGTACACTACCGATGAGCCCAAAACTTTTCCGGCAACCAAAATAGGACTTCCTATATATCAATATTTACCTCCGGACCATTCCAGAGCTCCTCGTGACGTCCAGGATCTCATCCGGAACTCCGAACAACCTTCGGTCACCACCATGCATAACTCCATACTACCGAAACGTCACCAAACCTTAAGTGTGCAAACCCTGCGGGTTAGAGAACTATGTAGACATGACCGAGACACCTCTACGGTCAATAACCAATAGAGGGACCTGGATGCCCATATTGGTTCCTACATATTCTACGAAGATCTTTATCGGTCGAACCTCTATGTCAAGGATTCAGTTAATCCCGTATGATGTTCCCTTTGTTCTTCGGTATGTTACTTGCCCGAGATTCGATCGTCGGTATCTCCATACCTAGTTCAACCTCATTACCGGCAAGTCTCTTTACTCATTCCGTAATACGAGATCCTATGACTAACACTTAGTCACGTTGCTTGCAAGGCTTATTGTGATGTTGTATTACCGAGTGGGCCCTGAGATACCTCTTCGTCACACGGAGTAACAAATCCCAGTCTTGATCCATGCCAACTCAACAGACACCCTCGAAGATACCTGTAGAGCACCTTTATAGTCACCCAGTTACGTTGCGACGTTTGATACACACAAGGCACCCCTCCGGTGTTCGTGAGTTGCATGATCTCATGGTCATAGGAACATATACTTGACATGCAGAAAACAGTAGCAATAAACTGACACGATCATATGCTACGTTTGCAGTTTGGGTCTTGTCCATCACATCATTCTCCTAATGACGTGATCCCGTTATCAAATGACATCTCATGTCCATGGCTAGGAAACCTTAACCATCTTTTGATCAACCAGCTAGTCTATTAGAGGCATACTAGGAACATGGTTTTGTCTATGTATCCACACATGCATCTAAGTCTCCGATCAATACAATTATAGCATGGATAATAAACGATTATCATGAACAAGGAAATATGATAATAACTAATTTATTATTGCCTTTAGGGCATATTTCCAACACTCCCACCTTATCAAATTTTGCCCCTCTATCCTACCGAAATGCTGCCAAAATTTCTATTGAAATCTTGTTTGTTTCTCATATCATTCTTCATCACTTTGCAACCTTCAAGGTTTGTTGATTTCACTCGTTTGTCAAAGAAGCAACTATGTTTTACCTTTTCCTATTGCTCTTTCTCTTCCCCTTTGCAGTCTAAGATCTCGAGATGAGATCTCTTGTAAGTGGAGGAGAGTTGTAATAGCCCGGGACCGACTCTCCAGAAGATTCTCCTTTTATTCAATTCTCGTCATGTGATTCGTTTGGTTGTTGCATTCATCAGCACATCGTTCGCATCATATGCATAGCATCTTCACTCATTTTTGAAAACTTGCATCCGTTCATAGTTGCCGGTTCTCTTCCTTCGTGTTGTCGTCCGTTCGAGACCAACCACACGCTCATGCGCCCATGACATCGTTAAATATTGTTTTCAAAAGTGCGTATAAAATATTCTTGGATTGGATTGAAACTTGGTGTGCGATCTGGTTAGATTATAGGTAGACCGCCACCAAATTTCGTTGCAATCGGAGGTCGTTTGATACCCGAACGATCAACCGTAGCAGTGCGGTCATCGGTTTATTAGCGGACGTTTCGGTGTTTTCAAAACTCATGTCACGGGCCGCGTCACCTTCCCTCTCATCCCCATCTAGCCTTCCTACACAGCTCACTAGCCCAGCCTACCCTATCCCCGCGACCGGAGCCGTCTGATCTAATCATACGGCTCGAATCGGTGTAAAATAGCTAACCCTTAACCAAATCCAACTGCTATAAATAGGGTCCAATCCTAAATACTAGAAATATGTCCCATCCATCGCTCCCTCAGCCACTGCTAGCCCCGCCGCCACTCTTCTTCTTTGGGATCCTCCCGATCCACCCAACCTGGCCTCCCCTTTGTTTTCCCCTCCTGTCTTATCAACCCAGTGCCGCCTCCCAGCTCCCTCGCAAACGAGCCCTGCAGCAGCCAACCTCCCGCTCCTCTCGTTCACAAGGCGTGGAGAAGCCCGAGCAGGAGCTCTCCCGCAACAACCATGGAGCCCACGCGTCCGCCTCTTCGCCCTCGCCTCCATGTTCCTCGACCAGCCCGAGCCCCATGACCCGCCGCTAGCCGGATAGCGGCCGACAAGCAGCGGCATCTGGCCGTGACAACACCCCTGTTTTCATCCTTCCCTTCTCCCTCCGTTTTCTCTTCTCATGTCTCTCCATCCCTCGTTTTTTTACTGCAGCAGCTCCATCCATGGAGTTCGACGCCTCTGCTCGGCCCCATCATTGTTGCCCCCTCCACCGGCAAGCTCCGGTGAGCAGCAGGTCCCGGTCGTGCCTCCCCCTTGCCCTCTATTCTCCTCCCTCCGTTTTCCTTCTGCCCCCTCTAATCTCTGCAGCTCTCTCTCTTTTCTGTGAGATAACACGAGAGGACATGAGCTCATCCATGGCCGCCTCGACCTCATGCCCACTCGCGTGACGCCATCCCCTCGCGATTGTCATTTTGTTTTGCCACGAATAGATGCATAAGCATAGTGGTTAGCTCCCCCTCATTTTAACCGTGAGGTCGCTGGTTCGAGTCCCACGTGCCACACTTATTTTGCCAAGTTTTCCTTTTTATTTTGCAAACACATACACCTACACCCCCGCCGTTTAGCTGGTTCATGTAAATTGAATGCCATATGTTATCAGTAACGCAGCATCAGCCGAGCTGGTCATACCATCACTTCACCACTTGGAGGTCATGGGATCAACTCCCAGCCAACCCAATTTGTATGGCCTGTTTACATATTTTTCTCACACTGCACTTGGGCCTCATCCGCTGCTGGGCTGCACTGTTGCAGAGGAAATCAGCCCAGTACCCATCCTGAATCCTTTCCTTTTATTGTACTTGTCTTTGGGCAAATTTCGTACACCTTTTGGCATGTTCATATAGTAATATTGGTAAATCCAAGTGAAACTTGTTATATATGCATAATGCTTAAAACATCTATGCAGTTTCATATTTTCCATTTGTTGTCCATGATAGAGATGCTTAAAATTGTTGTTTGTATTGTTTTCTTTAAAATGCCATGCTAAAACGGTTTATTTCATAACTAAATAACTGTAATTCCGATTAAAGTGTTTTATATATGTAACTTGACTAGAAAAATATGTAGAATAACACGGTGCACTTTGTTTTGCTGTTTAACAACTTTAAAATATGTTTAACACAGATCTGGACCAAATTCATATCTTGCTTATGGGGACGCTTCGGAAATGCTATATGTTGCTTGCGGCCTCATTTGACATGCCTAGATGTTGTAGTTGTTTATGCTTCACCTCTTGCCATGTTTAACAACATTTAATATTGACGAGTATCTAAACGAGAGCGAACTAAACATTTGAATGTGGAGTTTCGTCAATATGCAACTCATTGCATATTGAGCTTCACTTAATGTGTAGAAGTTAATTGTTGTGCTTTGCCATGTCATGCATAACATGCATCACATTTGTTTGCGCATCATGTCATGCATATGTTGTGGTGTATCATGTGTTGATTGTTGTTTCCGGATTGTTTCTTCTCGATAGAGTTCTGAAAGCGTTCGGAGTGTGAGGATTCGTTCAACTACGTCCCGTTCGTCTACTTCACGGATTCATTCTTCTTCCAAGCGGGATCTCAGGCAAGATGACACATTTCCCTGGATACCACTACTATTATTGCTATGCTAGTTGTCTCGCTTCCATCGTTATGTCTTGCTACCTATCACTTGTTTGTCAAGCCTCCAAACATTGCCATGATAAGCCTCTAGCCCCTCCACATCCCAGCATAACCTTTGTTTAGCTATGTTACCACTTGCTTAGTCCTTCTTATAGCGTTTCTAGCTGCAGGTGCAATTGCTTACATGTGGTAACATGGATATTTTGTCATATCACAATATTATTGCTATTTAATTTAATGCACATATATACTTGGTAAAATGGTGGAAGGCTTGGTTTTTTGCTCGGTGTTTTGTTTCACTCTTGCCGCCTCCATATTGAACGCTCCTAGCATGCTCGGGGTTGTTATGGGCCCCCCCTTGACTTTTGTTTTCGGATAAAACTCTTCTGGCAAGGCCCAACATTGGTACTATATTTGCCCAACATAATAATACTGAACACCACTACTAAAGCATAGGGCGTCATGAACCTGAGGAGTAATTTAACATTATATAGGAGGTCAGTGTTGCTGGTGCTGGTCCAAAGCAGAGTACCGTGCGGGGCCACCCCGAAGAAACTCGGGGGATTTCTATCAGGCCACCATACACGTCGCTTATCTGTTGTGTCCTGAGAACGAGATACGCGGCTCCTATCGGGATCGTCGACACGTCGGGAGGCCTTGCTGGACTTATTTTACCTTTCTCGAACGTCTTGCGCGTGGAATTTCGATGACACTTCAGGCTATCTCAAAGTTGAGATTTTCTATCGGGATTCCGGAAATACTACGGGTGATTCTACGGTTGAGGAATTCCAACGCGACGTGTGGTTAATTTGTGATGGATAAGTTAGAGCACCCCTATAGGGTTAAATCTTTTGGAAAGCCGTGCCCGTAGTTGTGTGGCAACTTGGAAACTTTATTTAACACCCGGTCGTAGTAAAGTTGAAGTAAACTCAAATAAAATAGACCAATTGTGTGCGTAACCATGATTGTCTCTTCTCATGAGTACTTATCCGAGAGAGAACACGGTGGGGTTCTGCTTGACGTAAGTAGGTGTTCAGGATCACTTAGTGATCATTACTAGTTCACGTTTGTTATGCGTAGATCACCATACTTTACTTTCTATATTCGTAAGTTAGCCACTCAAATAATTGCTTAGTTGCTTGCTGCAGCCTTACCACTTAACCATACCTCACCCATTAAGCTTTGCTAGTCTTGATACCCTTGGAAATGAGATTGCTGAGTCCCTGTGGCTCATAGATTAGTACAACAACACTTGCAGGTACAGGTAATGAGATGCTTGTTTGAATTGGAGTTCTTCTTCATCGATCTAGGATTTGTTCCAGGCGGCAGCCTGAGATAGCAAGGATGGATGTCTTTTTGTTGTTTGGTTTTCGTCCGTAGTCGAACCCTGCTCTTATGTATGATGTTTGAATATGTTGTTGTATTGATGTGATCTAGATGTAGCTTGTGGCGAGTGTAAGCCAATTCCATATACTCATATCTTCTATACATGTACTTGTAATGATATCCATTCTTGTAAAATGACGAGATGCGCTCCTATCCCTGTCGAGGCCCTCGAGCCAAAATAAGGATAGGGTTGCATCTTGGATGTTACAGAAACACTAGCACATATCAGTAGAAGAAAACGGTAACTGTTTGGTATGAACAAAACATTCCCAGCTATTAGAATAGATGTCTGATAACGGTTGAGCATTGCGAGGTGACACACTAGCACATAGCAGCAAAATAATAGCTCTGCTTTAGTGCTACACCAAATCGACAAATTATATAGCTGACATGCCTAGCTTACTAGCATTGAGGAATCAACAAGACATTATGCATCAACGCACAACTGACTCGTCACGGATGAAACCTTGATGTACTAGCACCATCGTTGAAATCAAACAGACGAGCGTCCGACGGTGTTGTGCCATCTCAATGAGCTTGAAGCAATAGTCTTGTGAATTCTCCTTTGATAGGTAGAACTAGAAATGATGGATGCTCTCCAAATGACATGGCTATTTATGGATTTATAGCACGAGCAAAATAAAGATCCGAAGGGCCAGTTGCGGGCGGAACAAACACAGACTCCATTGCTGGATAGTTTGTATCTTTCCTTGCACATTGTATGTACATTTAAGAAATAGAAATGAAACATTGCGACTTATTCACACAGAACAAGCAAAGGTACCTTTTTTGCATTTTGTTGCTCCCTCTAGCACATCTTCTAATCTCTTTTGCTTTGAACCTTTTATTCGTTCAGGAGCTCTAAATGGCACCATTGTTTTTACAAAATATTCAATCATTCAGAGGAATTTTCAAGGTCCTCATATTCCCCCAAGTTTAAATTGCTAAGTAATTCTAGTGCTTCCAAAGCCAACTTATCAATACCATTGTTGAGATGTGTAAGGACATCCTTTAAAGTTTTGAACATATCATCTAAGAGTTGACACTGTGGTCTAAGCATGTGCCTCTTATCTGGACTTACACGCTAGTGATTATGGTTGAGAATGACTTTATGAGCACTCCAAATTACCTCCCGAGTGATGTTGAATTGATGCAATTAGTCCTCGAAATAGCTTGTTGTTTCTTGGCCGCATGTGTTGGATTAGCAATCTTTACACCCACTTTACTACAAATAATATATCTGGAACTTAAAGTCCTGTCTGCTGTACACTTAAAATGGCACTTTCCAATGCTAAATCCCTTGGTTTGAGCATAAGCATTGTAAAATTGGTACCCTTCTTCCTTAGATTGAAAGCATTTCCCAACTCTTGGATCCTTATCTGCATCTTGTAAGTTATGTGCCTTCATTGGTGTGCTGCTTGTCCTCGGCTGGCCATTAGTCTCCATGAACGGCAATTGCTGCAAGGGTAAGTAGTAGAATCAATCAAGATAGGCTTCAGGAAGAAAGGAACATACTTGTTGTCGCATATGAACTGAACTTACCATCACTTGAGGAGCCATGGGCGGAGAGGGTTTCGGAGGAGACGATGACATGTATGATGTGATGCCCTCATATGGCGTCGTATCCATCTTGTCGCCCCGTCGCTTACGGGATGAAAAGAGGTATGGCGTTTGTTCGTTTCTTTTGGAAGATGAATCATCAAAAGCTGATAATACGAGGAAAATGGACCAGCTAATCGATAAACACGGGTTGCGATCTTTTTTTGCAACTCATGTTGGGCAGGATATGTTGGGATTGCCACATGTCACACGCTCGTGGTGGTCTCACGTTCGCATGTGTACAACCCAGGCGTACGAGATTTTTTTTTCGGGAAACAAGTTCACCATGAAGTTATTTCTAGCGGTAACCTTCGTCATGTTTGGTTGTTTTTCCTTTTTAGGTAAAATTGATCTATAGAAAGTTGCAGCGGGATTACATTATGGTCATGTGGGTTTGAAAACTAGAAATGACGCCCTTATGATAATGACCGAGCATGTTTAGCTAACAAATGTGCTTCATGGTTGGAACACCTTCCTTCATGAAGAAAGGAGCATGAGTTAAGCACTGCCACAACGACCGTCCTCTCCTCACCGCTACCGTCGGTGGCCTCTCGGCCTTCATGCATATCTGGCCCCTGTTCGCCTTGATCTAGCGACTAAGATGCTCCTGGCGGAGCTGCGACAAATCGAACGCTTCAGCATGCTCTCGCTATTGTGCTTCAGGGGAGGTCAAGGCCTTGCCCTAGTATGGTCTGGACGCAGCCAGTTGTGGGATCATTAGAAGAGGCGTCTAGAGGGGGGGTGAATAGACTACTTGGCAAAATAAAAACCTAACCTTTTCCCAATTTTATTGGTTGGCAAGTTTTAGAAATTCTAGCAAGTCTGGCACACCCTACACATGCAAGCCATCAAGTATGGAAGAGGAAAATAAGACATGCACATGTAAGTAAGGAGTAGACATAGGAAATCAAACATAATTGGGGACATGAAGATTTTTCCCATGGTTATGATAGGTGGTGCTATCATACGTCCACATTGATGGAGACTTCAACCCATGGAGGGTAACGGATGCGAGAGTCCACGGAGGTCTCCACCCATAAGGGTCCACAAAGTAGCAACCTTGTCTATTCCACCATGGCTTACGTTCACGAAGGACTAGCTTCACTCGGGGTAGATCTTCACGAAGTAAGCAATCTCCTTGCCCTTACAAACTTCTTGGTTCAACTCCACACAAAGTCGAAGGCTCCCAAGCGACACGTAACCAATCTAGGAGACACGACTCTCCAAAAGGTCAAAGATATGGTAGTATGATAAACTCCTTTCTCTTGTGCTTCAAAAGATAGTCTCCTCAACACTCAATCACTCTCTCACATATTTGGCTTGGTAGAAGAGGTTGATTGAGTGGAAAGCAACTTGGGGAGGCTAGAAATCAATACTCATATGGTTGGACTGGAAGATCTTGATCTCAACACATGAGTGAGTAGCTCTCTGTCAGAAAATGGATTGGGTAAGTGTTGGTTTTTTCTGAGTGCTTCCTCTATGAGTGAGAGGTAGGTGGAGGGGTATTTATATGCATCTCCAAAAATCTAATCGCTACAAAATTATTGCCCAACTCGGTGAAACCGAAGCAAAAAAACTTGGTTGCACCGACTAGTGCAAAATGTGGCAACTTTTGTTGTTTTGATGAGACCGATATATAAATCTTGGTGGTCTGTAATAACCCACAAGTATAGGGGATCGCATCAGTTTTTGAGGGTAGAGTAATC
The DNA here is from genome assembly GCA_022496015.1 of Hordeum marinum. Lineage (NCBI taxonomy): Eukaryota > Viridiplantae > Streptophyta > Magnoliopsida > Poales > Poaceae > Hordeum > Hordeum marinum. The sequence continues at coordinate 136,765,537 of CM039675.1, read as the reverse complement.
AACCCAAACTTATAGATTTGACGGAAGGGGAGCTAAAGAATATTTGAGAGTATTAGCAGTTGAGTTGTCAACTCAACCACACCTAGAGATAAATATCAATAGCAAAGTGATCAGTAGCACAATAATATGATAGGTTGATAGCAGTATTAGCAGTAACAGTAGAAGTGGTAGTTTTGTAGCAAGTGCAACATTAACAATAGTAGTCGTAACTTAGAAAGAACAATAAGTGGAAAACTTGTAGGCACTAGATCGGAGTATTTGTTGGATGATATTCATCGTATAACAGTCATAACCCAGGGCGACAGGACTAGCTCCAGTTCGTCAATGTAATGTAGGCATCTATTTCGTATATAGTCATACATGCTTATGGAAAAGAACTTCCATGACATCTTTTGTCCTACCCTCCTGCGGAAACAGGGTCCATAAGCAAACTCAGGGATATTAAGGCCTCCTTTTAATAGAGAACTGGAACAAAGCATTAGCACTTAGTGAATACATGAACTCCTCAAACTACGGTCATCACCGTGAAGTATCCCAAATATTGTCACTATGGCATTGATGGATCATAACACATAACAGGTGCATATGACTAGGCAAGATCGGAAAGAAAACATAGATATAATGATGATAACATAAACGGTTCAGATCTGAAATCATGGCACTCGGGCCCTAGTGACAAGCATTAAGCATGGCAAAGTCATAGCAACATCAATCTTATAACATAGTGGATACTAGGGATCAAGCCCTAACAAAACTAACTCGATTACATGATGAATCTCATCCAACTCCTCACCGACCACCAAGACTACAAAGGAATTACTCACTCCCGATGGTGAGCATCATGGAATTGGCGATGGATAAGGGTTGATGATGATGAAGACTGAAGATTCCCATCTCCGGAGCCCCAAACGGACTCTAGATCTGGCCTCCCGATGAAGAACAGGAGGTGGTGGCGGCTCCGTATCATCGAACGAGGTAAAACCTTCTCTCTGATTTTCTTTCGAAAAAATGTGAATTTATAGCAATGGAATTAGGGTCGGGGGACCCACGAGGTGTCCACCCTCCACCGGGTCGAGCAAGTGGGGCCTAGCGCCCCCTGCTGAAGCGTGGGCACCCTGGGCCCCCTCTCAGGTAGCTTCTGGGTCCATAATTTCTCAAATATTCCATAATAAATCTCCAAAAAATCGTTCCATTCCGAGAACTTTTATTTCTGCACAAAAACAACACCATGGTAGTTCTGTTGAAAACAACGTCAGTCCGGGTTAGTTTCATTCAAATCATGCAAATTAGAGTCCAAAACAAGAGCAAAAGTGTTAGGAAAAGTGGATACATTGGAGATGTATCAACTCCCCCAATCTTAAACGCTTGCTTGTCCTCAAGCAATTCAGTTGACAAATTGAAAGTGAGAAAGAAAAACTTTTACGAACTCTTTTGTTCTTGTTTACATACATGTGCTTAAGTAGCACCCAGGTTTTCAGCAAAGATCATGACTAACCATGTCAACAATAACTCTTAAATATTATATTATCATATCAATGACATGAGCAACTAGCAAGCAATAATAAGATATCTCAAGTGCAAACAATTTATCAAAACAATCATGACATAATATGACAATAGTGGTATCTCGCTAGACCTTTCTCAGACCGCAAAACATAAATGCAGAGCACCTCCAAAGTTCAAGCAGCGACTAAACATTGTAATTCATGGTAGAAAAGATCTAGTCATGATGCATCCAACATTCACTATACACCATGCATGAGGATGATAATAATGCTTTCAGATCTAACGCTTATTTTAGAAGGTGATGACTCAACATTAAAGTAAATGGATAGTCCCTTCGCAGAGGATAGCATGGATTTGCAGAGGCGCCAAAGCTCAAGGATTAAATAAGAGCTAAGTATAATTTTGAGAGGTACACCCTTCCTGTCAATGTTACGATCAAGAGCTATCAATACCTTCCATGTTAAACAAATTAGTGGCGGTTCCCAAGCGGTAAAAGTAAATGTTTACTCCCTCTCCACCAACAAACACACTCCACGGCGAGCCGAATCCACGGGCACCGTCCAAACCAACAACATTCCTAGGGGAGTTTTGTTTAGTTATTTGCATTTATTTTGATTTCGAGACTGGGAATCCCTATTACCGCCCTTCTCTTACAAGGACGAGTGAACAAACAATCATCATGAGAGTAACCCGCTTAACATGGAAGATACTGACCACCCCCTGCTGCTCCATGAGCGGTCTAGGCATACAAAATAGATGTTCATTTGAAATTTTAGAGGTGGCACATGCAAATTTACTTGGAACGGCAGGGTAATACCGCATATAGGTAGATATGGTGGATTCATCTGGAATAATTTTGGTTTAAGGGTTTTTGATGCAAAAGTAGAATTCCCACTTAGTACAGGTGAAGGCTAGCAAATAGGTTGAGAAGCGACCAGCTAGAGAGAGAATACGGTCATACACATGCATTATGAATAATAATGTCGTTGTTTTCTCAGGATAGATGCCATGGGTAGGCTTATCGAGAGTGGTTGGGGCTGATGGACACCGGTGGACTCCGTGAGCGGGAGCGGGGACAAACGGTGCGAGACACACGATGTACCCAGGTTCAGGGCCCTCCGTGGGAGGTAATACCCCTAGTCCTGCTAGTCTGGTTGACGAGCCAAAGAGGGCTACAATGGTGCTCCTTGAGCTGTATGGGTGGAGGAGGAAGAAGGAGCTAGCTTGCCTTCGCTGCCTCTCTACGTGGGTGTGTGTGTGCACTAGGGAAGTGATCGCCCCGTGCATGGGGAAGCCCCGGGGATTTTTATATGCCAACCCCCTGGAATACAATATGAATAGAGGGTGCCGGAGGGTCCCAGCTGGCGCTCTCTAGCCGGCCATGGGGCCCCCGACTGAGGGGTCTTATCGCTGGTAGGGCCCGTCGGCTGCGAGGTCCCGTCGAAAGCCGGAGGGGGCCCACCTAGTAGGCCCCCGTGCCCGTCATGTCGAGGCACGGGTCGTCCTTTGAGGCGTCGTCTAGTGGCAGTTGGGCACGGTCAGCGGTACGGCCGGCCACACTGTAGCTACGCCGGGGCAGGTAATGGAGTGGTTAAGGGCGTGTCGGCATTGTGCCGTAAGGCCGATCGTAGTCAGCCAGGGTTAGAGGCATTGTTGCCCTCACTGTAGCCATGCAGGTGCTGACTCTAGATGCGACGGGGGGCATTGTAGCCACGCACGCCCTGGACGCGATATCCAATGCATCTCCGGCTAGAAAGCCAGCCGTTTCCGCCTCTAGCCGGCCAGCCCGTCGTAGCCGGCATCGCGGAGCCGAACTACAGGGGGAGGCGGCTTACCCTGCAGTCGTTTCGAAAACTTGGAGTATAGAGCCGGCCAAGGCTACCTCGGGGTTATCCCCCCGTCAATAGTCCCCAAAGCAGGGGAGGCCCACATGTGAGTGGCGGTGGACCTCGCCAGCTTGAGTCTTGTGTTCTTCATCAGGAGGCTAGGAGGTGGAAGGTATGGGAGCCTGGCGGCCGGCTCCGTAGCTGACCGACGCTTCGCAGGGCTCCTCGAATGCCCCGACTGGCAGAGGAGACGCGCCATGTGGGGAGCGTAGCGGGTCGTGGCCTGACAAGCCACACAGAGGAAAAGACCGATCTGTGGGGCGGGGCCCACTTCGGCCGCGGCCTCGGCCCTCGCGCGCGGATCTTCTATGGCTCGGGCCGTCAGTTGGCATTCTCGAGCGCATTAACGCCCTTCTCGCGCGTGGCGAAGGTAGTGGGGATCGTGCACAATGGATCCACTCCCCACTACCCACCGCGTGGGGTTTAAATGGAGGAGGGAGAGGAGCAGAACGGCTCACTCGGTCCCTCTGCCCCAGGCACATTGTCTTCGTCGCTCCCTCCTCCCTGCTTCGAGAGAGAGAGAGAGAGAAAGCACAGGCTAGGCACTCGCCATTCCACCGCCCACCGCCGTCGGAGAGCCGCACTACGACCGAGCCCTCACGCCCACCGTCGCGACCGCAAGACCTTTTAGGAGCCATGGCGAGCAAGGGCGCTTGGGACGCTAGTGACATCGACGAGCACTTCATCGAGCACCTCCGCCACCGCCACAAGTTGCCATTGGAGGAGCACCTGGAGGCATGCGTCGTTGGGGTGGAGAACACTCCGGCCCCACAAGAGGGCGAGGTGGTGGTTTTCATCGAGGACTTCCTCGACGGGCTCGGGTTGCCGGTGAGCACATTCTTCCAGCGGTTCCTCAAGCGGTTCCGCCTGTAGCCGCATCTTGTTGTCACCAATGTCATCTTGTAGCTGGCGACATTCATCACCCTCTACGAGGGGTTCTTAGGGGTGGAGCCGCACATCGACCTCTGGTGCCGGATCTTCTACCTCAAGCGCTAGACGATGACAAACCCGGCAACCGGTCAAAAGGTCATGACCGCCTGCGGAGCCGCCCTGATTCACTTTCGAGCCGGAGCCGGATTCCTGCAACTCCCCTTGTAGGATTCAGTGAAGAACTGTCAAAAAGGGTTCTTCTATGTGAAGAACGTGAAGCCGAAGGAGGACTACATCAACCTTCCTGACTTCGTCAACCATCCGCCGGTCGCGATGCCGAACGGGAGGGCGGCTCCGTCCCAGTCACCCGAGACGGCAGACCTGCTCTACGAGCGCCTGGTGGTGATGACCAGGATGGAGGGGCTGACGGCCTTGGACCTCCTGGCCACGATGATGACACGTCGGGTACAACCACTGCAGAGCCGACCGCACCTCATTTGCTAGATGGGAGGGCGGCACGACCCCTGCTGGCTCTCCACCAAAGAGCTGAAGATGGTGCAGGTGGCAAGGAGGGTGAACGCCATTTCGGCCACCAAGATAGACGAAGGCGGATGGCAATGGGGGAAGGCCCCGTATAGCCGGGACCATCCGTCTCCACGATGAGCCGTCCCCCACCCTTTATTTTTCTTTCGGAGCCGGCGCCCTTCCTAGGCCTGGCGGAGGAGGGCTCCTTTTGCGTGTAGGTCTTCCTGCAGCTGTAGAACTATGGGGAGCCGGCTGCCGACGTGGCGGAGTCGGACCCAGAGGAGGTCGAGGACGCCAACAACGTGGAGCCGGGAGAGTCTGAGCGAGCCGGCAGGTCCGAAGCCGACGGGGCGGAGACGGAGATGGAGGCCACTGAGTCGGCGGATGAGTTCCTCCCCCAGTCGCTTTTGCGGGATTGGACCGATGACAACGCTGAATCGGAGAGGACGTGCAATGCAGCGGCCCTGGAGGACCCTGAAGCCTTCGGGAAGACACCACGTTGCCGAGGAGGCACATCCGCCACGGCAACCATGAGCCCAGCCAGGGTGACACAGCGGTAGGCGACAAGGGAAAGCGGCCAACCAGCTCCAGGCCGACCTCCAAGCGGGCAGCCAGCGGGCAACTGGGTGATAGCCATGGAGGCGGCAAGAAGAAGCAGTGGGTCGACCGAACAGGCCCCACTAGGCGGGCGGTCCCCGTTGTCATCGGGTATGTTTTGTTTTCCTTTTGCTTGCTTGTTTTTCAGTCGATTCCCCTTCTCATCTTATTCCTCTAGGGATTCGCGCGCCCTAGGGAGGGCTACGTCCGCTGAAACGGCGGGCATGGCACCGCCAAGCACCACCGAGGAGAGGGAGTGCCAGGCGTGGTAGGACCTCGAGACGACCGAGTGGGAGCGGCGTGAGGAAGAGCGTCGCCCGTGGGAGGAGGCGGTGCGTAAGCAGCCGCCGGGAAGGGCCAGCATGGAGGCGACCAGCCAATCATGGGAGCCTTTCCCCCTTGGCCGGGAGAGGCAGTCCAAGGACAAGCACGACCTCACGTGGCGGGCCGAGGTGGATGCACAGGCCGAGGAGGAGGCCCGCACAGCCGCGAGTGCGGCTGGTGCCGCCAAAGTGACGGAGCCGGGCAGCGACATGGCCCCGTCGAGGGCGGATGACGTGCCTCCAGGGTTGGTGGAGCCCCCGATGGTCATCATTCAAGATTCGGCTCCGAAGATTCTGACTCTTGAGGCTCCGGCTCCGGACGCGAGCCGCGGAGGCGCTGCCGGAGGCGGAGTGCCGGAGATTGAGAACGCAGCGCCTGGGGGGATGCCCCGGGCTCGTCAACGGGGACATCTAGCACCATGGCGCCGGGAGGGGCGGCCCCCCTAGTGATCACGACAAAAGGGCAGACCCACCAACGGGGGTTGGCGGCAGGAGACCTGGGCCGCGGTCGATGGCGCAACCATCGACGATGCGCCCAACACCCTTGGTGGCGGCCGTCATCGCGGAGTTCGGGGCCTGTCGTGCCCAGAAGACGCAGGACACCCAGGGCACTAGCAACCGGTTGGTGTGCCTCGAGCAATCCGTCGCGGTAAGAGTTCGAGGCTTTTGTACTTTTCATTGATTTTTTCCAGTGGGGGCGTGCCAGCGCACCCACTGGGTGTAGCCCCCGAGGCTTGGGTCGGTTAGGGTGCAAGTGGGTCGAGCCTAATGGTATTTTGCTTTTGTGACCTCTACAGGCCGCACACAATCGTCGGGTGGACGCGTACAACACGCTGGCAGGCTTGTACCGCGGAGCCGAAAGCCGGTTGTCCGTCTTGTACACGGATCTGCAAGGTAATGTTCTTCTAAATCTTTAGTGGGGGTGCGTGAGCGCACCCACTCTATGTAGCCTCCGGGATTCAGGCTGGCTGCTACAGAGGCGGGCTGAATCCCTCTCTTCTTTGCTTTATGACAAAGGCTTTTTTGTCCTGGGCAGCCACCAACGTTGAGACGATCAGCCTCCTCCGCCAGGTGGTGCAGCTCAGGGAAGGACGAGACTTCCTAATCGTGGAGTGCGACCGGCTCCGCCAGGAGGCGGAACGGGCGCAGTCGGATAAGGATGAGCGCGAGTGCCGAGAGCTGGAGGAGCAGGAGACAGCTCTCCACCGGGAGTCGGAGGAGCGGGAGGCGGCTCTTCGCCAAGAGCTGGAGATCAAGGACGTCGCTCTAGAGAAGGCGGCCGAGGAAGCACGGATGGCCTAGGCCGAGCACGAACGCTGGTTCAAGGAGTGGTCGGCCCGGGAGCTCGACATGCTGGAGCAGGGGCACGAGGTGGACCGGCTGTTGACCGATGAGTTTTGCTGTCTTTGTGAGGTTGTTCAAAGTTGGAGTTTCTCTTCGTTGCTCATGTTTCATCCTTCTTCCCCCTTAGAGCTCTTCCCAGGCACGCAAGGAGTCGTGGATGTGGTCATGGAGACACACCACGAGGAACAACGAGCGCAGGGGATCATCATTGAGTAGCACGCCACCTGAACCCTGGACGAGGTGGGGATTGCCGCCAAGGTGGTTTGGGACCTGAAGTGTTTCTAGGCGGCCGACACAGCACTGGTTCGCACCCTCTGGCCGGCTGCGGTGGAGCCGGACTTCATGAGCCGGTTGTCGAGGTGTCTCGAGTTCGGGACCGCGCAGGTGAACGCCTGGAGGGCCTCCGCCGTGCACGCTGGAGCGGCCATGGCGTTGCGCATCACAAGGTCATGGTACCCCGAGCTGGACTTGGGGCTGCTCACGGCTCAACGCGCCGGCACCATGCGGAGCTAGAGGCGGTTGTCGATGTGCTGGCCGTGCAGGCGAGCGACCTTGCTTCCATCACCGCGTGGGACGAGTACGTCCCGGAGTGCACAACAAACGGCAAGGCGATCCTGGAGGACCCATACAAGCTCACCCTTGATGACCCGGAGGGCAGCACCGTGGAGACGGACGAAGAAGACGCCAGGTCCAGCACTGACGATTACGCCGACTCCGAGCCGGCTTGGGACTTGGACGCGGGGGCCGATGCAGTGTCTTGCCACGAGCAAGGACGGAGCCTCTGCCTCAGCCACCACGGGGAATGTTGGAGGAGAAGACGGCATCGCCGTTATTTAGGGCCTTCTTTTATATTTTGCTGCATTTGATTAGACCGCAATTCCATCCACTGGGGGTGTATGTAATGAACTTGTGACCGTGGGCCATTTACGCTCTTTTATGTATATAAGTTATTATGCTTTTGGTTGCCAAAATGTTTGCGCGTGCCGGCTCGGCCTTAGCCTTTTTGCCCTTTTGGTTCTGTCTGCCCAAAGCCTTGTCCCCTTTGGTATCGGCCCCGCCGGCCGGACAGCCGGGAGCCGGTCTGTAGCTGGGACAGGGCGTCCGCCCTGGGGGAGTCGGTCACAAGTTTGGAAACCATGAGGGTGTTTCGGCTAAGGTGAGTGGTAGAGGCTAAGAAAAAGTGTTGTGGCTAGCCCTAGACGGCAACCCCTTATGACCGTTTTTCATGTGCGTTTAGTTTACTGTCTCGAGGACCCACCAGCCGAACAACCGGGAGCCGGTCTGTAGCTGGGGGGGGGAGGGTTTTTCTTTAGTACACACTACTTGACCGGCTTCAGGGAGCGACGTCAAGGCTAGCCGGCGAGCCCCCGGGATAGTGGGACTAGGTCCGGGGAGCCAGTGAGTGAGGCAAAATGCTTTGTAAGGAAACAAAAGGGGCGTGCCCCAAGAGCTGGCTTGGGGCACCTGTTGCATTAATGAGCCCAAAAGGGGAGGGTACATACATAGACTGGTCTTTAGCAGTTAAACAAGCGGAGGAGGGCCGTGTTCCACGGGCGCTCTGTCTCCTCGCCGGAGGCGTCTCTCTTGCGCTTCTACGACTTTTGGGCATCTATTAGATAGTACGCGTTGTTGTGCAGCACCTTGCTAACGATGAATGGGCCCTCCCTTGGGGAGGACAACTTGTCCCGGCTGGCTATTCGCTCGATCCGCCTAAGCACCAGGTTCCCCTCGCGAAAGGAGAGGGGCCAGATCTGCTTGCTTTGGTAGTGCCGGAGCTTCTGTTGGTAGATAGCCATTTGTCTTAGCGCTATCTTGCGGGCCTCCTCAAGGAGGTCGACACCGTCATCTCTTGCCTCCTTTGCGTCTGCCTCCGTGTACAGGGTGACCCGAGGCGAGTAGAACTTGATGTCTATGGGGATGAGAACCTTGGACCCGTACACGAGGAAGTAGGGTGTGTAGCCGGTTGACCGGTTGGGCATGGTTCCAAGGCTCCACAAGACAATCGGCAATTCTTCAATCCAGCAGCCGGCTAATCGGGCAAGTGGTGCCACGAGCCGAGGCTTGATGCCGGCCAGGATCAGGCCGTCTGCCCTCTCGACCTGGCCGTTCGACTGTGGGTGGGCGAAGGAGGCCAAGTCGAGCCGGGTGCCTTGCTTGGTGTAGAAACGTGCTAGCATGCCCTTGGCCAAGTTGGTGTCGTTGTCGATGATGATGCTGTGTTGGACGCCGTAGCGGACTATGATGTCCTCGATGAACCGGACAACCATGGGGCCGTCTAGCTTCTTGATGGGTCTGCCCTCGATCCACTTGTTGAACTTGTCGATGGCTACCAGCAGATGCATCATGCCACCTCGAGCGGTCTTGAATGGTCCCACCATGTCGAGCCCCTAGACGACAAAGGGCCATGACAGCGAGATGGTCTTGAGTGCCACAGCCGACAGGTGGCTTTGTGTGTGGAAGTGCTGGCACCCTTCGCACCTATCGACGAGTTGCATCGCCTCCTCAAGGGCAGTCGGCCAGTAAAAGCTGTGGTGGAACGCCTTGGCCAACAAGGTACTCGAGGCGGTGTGATGCCCACACTGGCCTTGGTGGATATCCCGGAGGATCTCTTGACCCTTCTTGGGCTCGACGCAGCGTTGGTACATGCCGGTTGTGCTATGATGAACCAGGTCACGGTTGATGATGATGTATACGGGAGCACGGCATTAGATCGGTCGGGCTTCATACTCGTCGGGAGGGAGCTCTCCGTGCAAGAGAAAGGCCAAGATTGGCTGGGCCCATGTCGGAGCGAGACCGGGGCCGGCTCCGGCACGGGCTGGGGAATCTGGGCGGCCAGAGCCCCCGGGTCCATCTCCGGAGCCCCCAGGCCAGACACGTTAGTCCCCGGGTTCGGCTGGTCAACAACCATCATGACGGCTACAAGCTCGAAGCCACCTACCAACGGAATGACCGCAGCTGGAGTCGGCGCGAAGGGTGTAGCCGGAGGGACATGTGGAGCCAGCAGAGCAGATGGAATAGGTGGAGCCGGCGGAGACCCCGAGACAGTCGAGGGGCTGACGGCATTCGCGGGCACGAAGATGGACTCCGACTCGGTGGAGGGTTTGATCGATGCCTTCCGCAGCTGCTCGAGGGAGACGCCAGCCGGAATGGCCTGGTGGGTGGAGCCGATATTCACCAAGGTGTCCACAACCAACGTGATGAAACTCACAGCCCTCGAAGGAGCCGGTGAGTTATTGGACGAGGAAGCGATAGCTGGCCATGTTGGCGTCCCTCGCTTCCCTTCGCTAGAGATTTGCTGCACCATGAGGTTGGAGTCGCAGAAGCATAAGATGCGCTAGATGCCAATTTCTTTTGCGAGCCAAAGGCCGTGCACGAGCACCTTGTACTCGGTCATGTTGTTGGAGGCAGCGAAGTGGATCTAGAGTGCGTACTTGAGCTGGTCTCCCTTAGGAGATGACAAAACGATGCCGGCTCCCAGCCGGTCCACATCTTCGAGCCATCGAAAGGCATGCGCCAGTGCGTAGAATCCGAGGGAGGCGGCACGAACTGGGTCTCGGCCCAGTCGACGAGGAAGTCGGCCATGGCCTACGATTTGATGGCGGTGCGCGGCTCGTTACCAGATCTCGTAGTCAACGAGGGCGATTGCCCATTTGGTGATCCGGCCAGTGGCGTCCCGGCCGCTCATGATCTCGCCCAATGGCGCCATGCTCACGATGGTGATGGTGTGTTCTTGGAAATACTGCTTGATCTTCCGGGCGACAAAGGATATGTCGTATCACATCTTCTGGTAGTGGGGGTAGTTCTGCTTGGAGGCAGAGAGGACCTCACCGAGGTAGTAGACGGGGTGCTAGACCGGTAGCGCCCAGCCCTCCTCTGTCCGCTCCACTACCAGAACGACGCTGATAACGTGCGTGGTCGCCACGATGTATGCGAGCAGGGGCTCCTTCTCAGCCGACGCGGCAAGGCCGGGCGCACTAGTGAGGACTCACTTGAGGTCACAAAACACCTCGTCTGCTTGGTCGGTCCACTCGAGCTTGGTCAGCTTCCGGGAGGAGTCGGCGCCGGCTCGATGAGCACCGTCTTCCTCATGAGATGGTAGAGGGGTAGGGCCTTCTCCCCCAGCTGGCTGACAAACTGGCTGAGTGAGGCGAGGAAGCTGGTGAACTTTTGGACGTCGTGGAGCCGGGTCGGCTTGGGCATATGCTCGATCGCCCTGATCTTCTCTGGGCCAGCTTCGATGTCGCGAGCGGACACGAAGAAACCTAGGAGATGGCTGGCTGGGACACCGAAGACGCACTTCTCTGGGTTGAGCTTGACCTTGTACTCGTGCAGGTTGGTGAAGATCTCCCGAAGGTCGTCGAGGAGGCTGAAATGCTTCTTGGTCTTGACGACGATATCGTCAACATAGACGTGGACGTTCCCGCCAATCTGGGGCAGGAGGCACTTCTGCATGCAGCGTTGGAAGGTCGCGCCTGCATTCTTTAAGCCGAAGGACATGGTGATGTAGGAGTAGGCCCCGAAATGGGTGATGAATGGGGTATTCAACCGGTCGGCTGGATCCAGCTTGATCTGGTGGTAGCCTGAGTAGGCGTCCATGAAGGATAGGAGATCGCAGCTGGCCGTGGAGTCAATGACTTGATCAATCCGCTCCAGGGCGAACGGGTCCGTGGGACATGCCTTGTTCAGGCTCGTGTAGTCGATACACATGCACCAAGTCTTGTTTTTCTTCAACATTAGGAATGGGTTGGCCAGCCAGTCTAGGTGGAACACTTACATGATGAAGCCGGCTGCGAGCAGCCGAGCTTTCTCCTCGCCTATAGTGTGTCGCTTCTCCTTGGAGAAACAGTGTAGGGGTTGCTTGACCGGCTTCACATCCGGCCGCACGTGAAGTTTGTGCTGGACATAATTCCTCGGAACACCCGACATGTCCTTGGGATACCATGCAAAGATGTCGGGATTCTCACGGAGGAAGTCAACGAGCTCGCCTTCCTATTTGCTGCTGAGGTTGGCGCCAATGGTGACGCACTTCTTGGGGTTATCCGGGTCGAGTGGCACCTGCTTGGTGTCCTTGGATGGCTGGAAAGACACCTAACCAGCCACCTGGGACGGGGGAGCCAGCATTGCCGGCTGCTTGACGGCTTGAACCATGAGCCGGTCGAGCTGCCGCCTCTCCTCCGCGATCACTAGAGCTTCGGCCACCCGGTTGCCATTGCGGTTACACTCGATCGATGTCTTGTAGTGGCCGGCGATGGTGATGATGCCCTTAAGGCTCGGCTTCTTGAGCTTGAGGTAGGCGTAGTGGGGAACCACCATGAATTTGACGAGCGCCGGCTACCCCAACAGTGTGTGGTAGGGGCTACTGAGGTCCACCACGTCAAACCATATCGGTTCATGGCGGAAGTGGTGCTTGTCGCCAAAGAGGACATCGAGCCAGATCTTGCCGATGGGGTATCAAGACCGCCCCGACACGATGCCGTGGAAGACCGTCTGACTCGGCAGCAAGTCCGTCTCCTTGAGCCCCAGCTTGACCATCATGTCGTGGTAGAGGATGTTGATGCTGCTATCATCGTCGACCAACACCTGCGAGAAGCGGTAGGTGCGTCTTGCGGAGACGATGGTGTGGTCGAGGACGAGGGCGTAGCTGCCCAGGTTCGATATTACTGCTGAGTGGTCCGCCCGGCTCTAGGTGACCGGCTTCTCGGACCAATGCATGAACTGGGGGGTCAAAGCCATGGTGGCGTTCACCTCGCGTTGGAGCCGGTGCTGGGTATGCTTGTCCGTCTCCTCACTGGTGAAGATGACGTAGGCCCCGTCCTGGTCGGGGAACTGGTCGTGGACGCGGCCATCGCACGGGGTCGGTGTCGACACCGGAGCCGGAGCTTGGGGCGGTGGCAGCAAAGGAGCCGAAAGGCCCTCACCTCGGGCCATCGACTGCGAGAAGCTGCACTACCGGAGCGTGTGCTTTGATGGCTTGGACCAAGAATGATGTTTGCAGGGAAGGTCGAGCATCTTCTTGAAGGTGAGCTTGGGCTACCAGGCGGCCTTGCCAGCACGCTGACGCTGGCTGGGGGCCTGGGCTGTCGGCTGCTCCTCTTCGACGATGGCGACTTGTCGACTCCCATAGTGGGGATCCGGCTGGTCAGGTTTGTGCTTGTTGTTCTGCTGCTGTCGGTTGTCGGCAGCCGGCCGTGGTGTGGTAGACGACGGGGTCGACTTGGCAGGCGTGGTGGCATTGGCCCACATGGTGGAGTCAGCCATGGCGTACTTGTCCACCTTGGCCATGAGGTCCGCCAGAGTAGCCGGCTCGGAGCACAAGAGTTTGTGCTTGAGGTGGGTGCCATCGCGGCAACCCTCGATGAAGTACTAGATGGCATGCACCTCGTGCACTCCCTCACAAGAGTTGTGGAGCTCAGTCCATCGGGTGAGGTAGTTGCGGAGGGCCTCGTCCGGGGCCCTGGACGCACATGGCCAGCTCGCGGGGGTGTCCTGGCCGCTTGTAGGTGCTAGTGAAGTTGCGAACGAAGGCCTCCTCGAGGTCCGTCCAAGTGTTGATGCTGTCGGTCGATAGGCTGTTGAGACACGTCCGGGCCGAGCCGATCAGCATGAGGAGGCATAGCGCATGGCTACACGCTTGTTCCCCCTGGCTATGCCGACCGCGGTGGTGTGGTCGATCAGCCAGTCCTCCGGATTTGCGGTGCCGTTGTATTTCGGGGTGTCGCGCGGGAGAGTGAAGCCTGCTGGGAACGGCTCGTTACGGATCCGGGGGCCAAAACATGCCGGGCCGATCAAGCCCTCCTCCTCGAGGAGGGATGACTACGCTAGTTGGCTGATGCCGGTCTGGGCGTTGTTCTCGCTTTGGGGGACGCGCGGGCCAAGGTGAGCCACGAGCTTGGGGCGGACCGTCAAAGTAGGCGAAGGCGCGTGGGGTGTGGGTGCGCTGGCACCGGCCATCCTCGTCCGGCCCGTAGGTGCATCAGCTGCTGACAACCGATGGCTCATTTGCATGCTAAGAGTGTGTGCCGCGGGAGCCCCCGCCATGCCTAGCAAAGCCACGGGGGGAAGAGGCCTGTTGGACCGGTCACCGTAGGCTGGCAGCCTGCATGCCGTCTACCTCGGGAGGCGGGACCTTGGAGACGAGATTGAGGTGGTCGAGCCAGGCCTGCTCCGCGTTGGCGGTGTTGATGAGATCCTGGACGTGTTGGTCCTGCAGGTCGCGCTCCTCACCCTCCAAGCCGGCCAGGTCAGCGTAAGCCACCTGGGCGGCCCTCATGTTAGCCGCTGGCATGTCATAGGTGGGCAGCCTGCCACCAAGGTTTTTGCGACCACGAGGCCACGTCATAGACGTTGTCCCGCCGGCTGGGCTCGATGCTAGCCGGTGTGAGGCCGTAGGCGGATTTATACTCCCGCTACGCGGATTCCATCCGGTGCTTGGCCGTGGCGAGAGCGGTGGCCTAGGAGAACAGAAATTGACGTGCCATCTCCAGATCATTCGTAGCCTTAGCCGGGTCGGCCGTTGGCACGATGGGGGTGGTCAGGCCTCGGAGGGCAGAGCCGATGGGGTCGTAGACACCACCGCTGGCAGCAGCGATGCACGCTAGCTCGTCCGCCCAAACGCGGCCACAAGTCATGGAGGAGCTGGTGGCCAGCACCTCAGCGATGACGCAGGAGTCACGCGCACTGCCCATGGGCATTCCGTCTACACACGGGGGTGAGTCGCAGCAGTCGAGCACCGCGCTGGGGTACTCATCCAGCGCTAGAGCGTCGTCGAGGTGCAGCTTGGCGGTGAGCACGCAAAGGCCGATGATGTCGAGCGAAGCATCGACGCAGTTCACCTCGGGGGAGGAGACGACGGTTCCGCCCGCGAGGCGGGTGGAAACGCGGTCAGGAGCCGCGGTAGCTTCCGCGAGGGCGGACCCCACGGGCATGCTGATCAGCCTGGATGTGAGACACCCGAGGGAGTTGGTGAGGGCTCCCGCTCGAAGTACGACTCCGATCAACGTCGCATTCGGCCCCATGGTGGGCGCCAACCGTCGTCGTTTTCTCACGATAGATGCCATGGGTAGGCTTATCGAGAGTGGTTGGGGCCGATGGACACCGGTGGACTTTGCGAGCGGGATCGGGGGAAAATGGTGCGGGACACACGATGTACCCAGGTTCGGTGCCCTCCGCGGGAGGTAATACCCCTAGTCCTGCTAGTCTAGTTGATGAACCAAAGAGGGCTACAATGGTGCTCCTTGAGCTGTATGGGTGGAGGAGGAAGAAGCAACTAGCTTGCCTTCGCTGCCTCTCTACGTGCGTGTGGGTGTGTGCTAGGGAAGTGATAGCCTCATGCATGGGGAAGCCCCGAGGGGTTTTATAGGCCAACCCCCGGAATACTATATGAATAGAGGGTGCTGGAGGGTCCCATTTGGCGGTCTCTCTATCCGGCCATGGGGCCCCCGGCTGAGCAGTCTTGTCACTGGTAGGGCCCACCGGCTGCGGGGTCCCTTCAAAACCTAGAGGGGGCCCACCTGTTAGGCCCTCGTGCCTGTCGCGTCGAGGCACGAGTCGTTCTCTAAGGCGTCGTCTAGTGGCAGCCGGGCGTGGTCAGCAGTATGGCCGGCCACGATGTAGCCATGCCAGGGCAGGTAATGGAGTGGTTGAGGGCGTGCCGGCACTATGCCGTAAGGTCGGTCTTAGTCGGCCAGGGTCAGAGGCATTGTAGCCACATGGGTGCTGACCCCCGATGCGAGGGGGGGCACTGTAGCCACGCACACCCTAGCCTTGGTATCCAATGCATCGCCGCCTAGAGAGCCATCCGTCTTCGCCTCTAGCCAGCTAGCCCATCGCAGCCGGCTGTGCGGAGTTGGACTACAGGAGGAGGCGGCTCACCCTATAGTCATTTTGAAAACTTGGAGTATAGAGCCGACTGAGGATACCACGGGGTTATCCCCGCGTCAAATAAACATTGAATGCTATCATGATTAGGATATGGACACCATGAACATAAATATCATGAAGGCTATGTTGGTTTTCATTCAACTACATGCGTGAACATGTACCAAGTCAAGCCGCTTGAAACATTCAGAGGAGGATACCATATCATCATACTACATCACAACCATTTTAATGCATGTTGACATCCAAGATAAAATCATTATCCACTCCTAGCTACTTGAGCATGGCATGAACCACTATAGTCTCTAATTGTCATTGCGAACATGTTCAATAATAATGTGCCGAGTCATGGATACCATGTTAAACATATTTACAAAAACAAGAACAAGTTGAGTTCGTAGCCGCTTTTCTCTACCATAGTCAATTCATCAAATGTCGTCATTATTGCCTTTCACTTGCACAATCGAATGATATGAAAATAATAATAGTGCAAGAGTGCTGTGGACTAAGCTGGAATATGCAAACATTTTATTCAAGAGGAGAAGACAAAGTAATATGGGCTATGTGTTAGATCAACTATAATGCATATGAGAGCCACTCAGCATTTTCATTATGGTTTTCTCCTTGGTATGACTCGATAAAAAAAATCTAGCATGGATAATACAATGAAAGAGTGTGGACACCGACAACTGAAATGAAATGTGTGAATATGAATGTAATGTCGATGGGAATACGTACTCCCCCAAGCTTAGGTCTTTGGCCTTGCTTGGTAACCAACATCTGTGGCCTGGGTAATGGCCTAAGTGATAGCCTACCAAGGCTCTTAGTGCAACCACCTCAGCCCTCCTAGTAGCTTCAACCTCTGCATTGTACGCACGAGCCTCGCTCTCATAGACGAAGTATCTTCCCTTGTTGTTAAAATCAAAGAGAGAAAGAGTAGGCAATACAATAGGCACAACAGGACAGTTATCAAACCTCAAGTTGTAGGTATAGTTATTAACTGTGCCTGTAAGAAATCTATGACGTTCCATGGCATCAAAGTTTAAATACTAGTTAGGTAAGATAGGATCATTAGTCCAAGGGGACACTCCCAACCTCGTAGCGAGGCGAGAGGCATAAATCCCTCCATAGAAATTATGATTAGAAGCATTGAGAGTCAATCTTCGTGCAACAACTGCTCCTAAGTCGCAGTCTTTAATTCTAGTTAAAACAGTGTGTATAAGACTCAAATCACGAGTAAAGCATGCTACAATCCTGCTTGCCTACAATGCATTTACCATTAAAAATTGCAATGTATTGAATAGACGGAAAATGGATGCTTTATCCCTACCTTGTGTCACTCCTCTAATTTCACCACAACAAAAGTTTCTCAATAATGATTCAAACTCAGGTTTTGTTGGTTCGTCTAGCGAACCCCAATACAGAATTTTACACACGTGAAAGCATTCTCATAGAGACTAAATGAAATTTGTGACTCACGAGGAAAATATTTGAATTTCTTAGTAAATTTCTCCGTGAGAGTGAGGTGTTGAGTACACTTATCTTCGATGAAGGGAACCAGATCGGTGTCGCGAGCATACCGTTCAAATTCTTCCTTAATACCTACACTTTCCATGAAAGTGTTACACGACCAAAGCCATGATTTAGTTTGAGCGTCCCGTGTCGAGCTTGCACTTGGCTCAACAAAAGATTGTCGCATAGAGCTTTCACTTGATGATGCTCCCAAGGATCTCCTCCCCAAAGAGCTTCTGAAGAATTGCATTTTATTTGCGAACAATTTCTGAATTTTTTTTGTTGACCAAACGAAATAAGATTGATAGCAACACTCCTAAGGATGCATAGAGGCCATATCAAGCATTCAAACTACTTAGAACTCTAAGAATTCAACATGCAAGATCATCTACAGCAGCACCAAGAGTAGCTAATTATTCCAAAAATAAACCACTAAATCAAAAACTAATTGGAGCAATGGGGGGGGGGGGAGTTACACACCGAGAAGCAATCCCCTAAAACAGTTTCGGAAATGGAGCTTTGAGCAAACATATTGAAATCCACGGATTCTTGAGCAAGAACATGAGGGAGAGAGCAATGGTGAATTTTTTAGGAGGTAGGAGATGACAAGGGCTAAAGGGATAAGTGAGGAGACCCACCAAGGACCCACCCTCTACCAGGCCGCACCAAGGGGGGTCTGGCACACCCTGGTGGAGCGTGGCCACCTGGTGCACCCCTCTCTAGTATTATTTGTACCAGAAATTCGTAAATAATTAGGAACAAACATGTTAAATTTTCAGGGCATTCTGAGAATTTTGATTTTTGAGTCATTTTTTTATTGCACGGGAAAATAAAAAACTAGAAAAGCATGGCATTTTATTTTATTTAACTAAGTAAAACAAAAAACTAAAAGTGGATACAGAGAGTTGTGTCTACTAAATTCATCAGCTTCATACCTCTCGAGAATGATTCATTAATAAGATTGATCAATTCTTATTAACAACCACTTTCAATTAGCATGAAACCGAAAAACTTTCATAAAACACTAGGTTACCTGAACGGGGATAGGCATATCCCCAACCATAATGATATCATATTTCTTTTTGACAATAGGTAGATGTAATTGAAAGCTTCCAATAACGAGTGTCGAAGAATTTTCAATAACATTCACACTATTCACTTGGAATTGTTTCTTCAGAAAGTGCACTGTATGCTCATTACCATTGATATGAAAACTGACTTTGTTTTATTGCAATCAATAACAGCTCCTACAGTATTCGAAAAGGGTCTACCAAGGATAATCGACATGTTGTTGTCCTCGGGCATCTCAAGAATAACAAAGTCTGTTAAGATAGTAACATTTGCAACAACAACGGGCACATCCTCACAAATACCGATAGGTATGGCAGTTGATTTGTCAGCCATTTGCAATGATATTTCAGTAGGTGTGAGTTTATTCAAATCAAATCTTTTATATAAAGATAAATTCATAACACTAACATTGGCTCCTAAATCACACAAAGCAGTTTTGACATAATTTCTTTTAATGGAGCAAGGTATAGTTGGTATTCCAAGATCTCCAAGTTTTTTAGGTACTCTATCTTTAAAAGAATAATTAGCAGGCATGGTGGAGATTTCTATGTCAGGTATCTTCCTTTTATTAGTGGTGATGTCTTTCATGTACTTAGCATAAGGAGGCATCTTTAAGATATCCGTTAAACGGGTACGCAAAAAGACTGGCCTAATCATTTCAGCAAAACATTCAAATTCTTCATCATCCTTTCTCTTAGATGGTTTAGGTGGGAAAGGTATGGTTTTTTGAACCCATGGTTCTCTTTCTTTACCATGTATTCAAGCCACAAAGTCTTTTTTTATCATATTGTTTATTTTTAGGTTGTGGGTTATCAAGATCAACAATAGGTTCTATCTCTACATCATTATCTGGTTCTTTATCATCACTAGGTTGAGTATCCTCATGAACATCATTATCATTATCACTAGGTGGATGTTCATTACCAGATTAAGTTTCAGCATCATAAATAGAAACATCATTATTATCATCAGTTTTTTTCTATCTGAGGTTCACTAGAAGCATGCAAAGTCCTATCATTTTTCTTTTTCTTCTTAGAAGGACTAGGTGTATCAGCATAAATTCTTTGAGATTCTTGTTCAATTCTTTTAGGATGACCCTTAGGATAAAGAGGTTCTTGGGTCATTGTACCTCCTCTAGTTACTACTCTAATAGCATGATCATTCATATTATTATTCATTCCATCAAGCAATTCTCTTTGAGATTTAACAACTTGTTCTAACTGAGTTTGAACCATAGAGGCATGTTTTCCTACACCTCTGACTTCATTACTGATTCTACATAACAAGTCACTCAAGCGAGCAATCATACCAGAATTATATTTCAAGTGTTTCAAAACATTTGCATTGAAGTGCTCTTGCTTCATAATGTAGTTATCAAACTCATATAAGCATTGACTAGGATGTTTATTTTATGGGATATCACCTTCATCAAACCTTAATAAAGAATTTATCTCTACCACATGTGGAGGTGGTGGTGTGTTGAGTCCATGTATTTCTTCAATAGGTGGTAAATTCTTAACATCCTCAGCTTTAATACCTTTTTCCCTCATACATTTCTTTGCCTCTTGCATATCTACAGGACTGAGAAATAAGATACCCCTCTTCTTCGGAGTGGGTTCAATTGGTGGTTCAGGGAGAGTCCAATCATCATAGTTCTTTATTATATTATTCAATAGTTCCTCAGCTTGTTCAACAGTTCGTTCCCTGAAAACACAACCAACACTACTATCTAGGAAGTCTCTAGAAGTATCAGTTAGTCCATTATAGAAGATATCAAGTATTTAATGTTTCTTAAGAGGATGATAGGGAAAAGCATTAAGAAATTAGAGAAGCCTCCCCAAGCTTGTGGGAGACTCTCTTCTTCAATTTGCACAAAGTTAAATATTTCCTGTAAGGCAGCTTGTTTCTTATGAACAGGAAAACATTTTTAGAGAAGTAGTAAATCATATCCCGGGGACTACACACACAACCAGGAGTAAGAGTATTGTACCATATCTTAGCATCACCCTTTAATGAGAACGAAAATAATTTGGGAATATAATAGTAGTGAATCTTCTCATCATGAGCAAATAGGGTGGCTATATCATTCAACTTAGTAAGGTATGCTACCACATTTTCAGTTTCATAGCCATGAAAAGGATCGGATACAACCAAAGCGATCAACCCTGGGTCGACAGAGAATTCATAATCCTTATCGATAACAAAGATAGGTGAGGTAGCAAATTTAGGATCACATTTCATTTTAGCATTCAAAGTCTTTTCTCTATACTTGCATAGTAGTTTCTTAACATCATTTCTATCCTTACAAGCAAGAATCTCTCTAGCTATTTCTCCATCTAAAGCATAACCTTCAGGTATCTTAGGCATTTTAAATCTGGGAGAGCTAGGCCTATTAGATGTTTCATAATCATCAGTTTCAAAGTTCTCACCAGTTTCAGCAGATTCAATGATTTCATTCTCTCTAGCTCTAGCAATTTGTTCATCAAGAAATTCACCTAGTGGCACATTATCATCAAGCATGGTACTAGCATCATCATAAGCATCATTCATACCAGAAGTAGCATCATCAATATCAGGATTAATATCATGTGGTGGTGTTGCAACCTTACTCATAACAGAAGGTGAATCAAGTGCAGAGTGTGATGGCAGTTCCTTACCTCCCCTCGTCTTAGAGGGAAAAATCTTGGTTTTATTATCCTTCAGATTCTTCATAGTGATCAATTGATATACATGCCAAGTGACTCAACAAATATAGCTATGCTCCCCGGCAATAGCGCTAGAAAAAGGTCTTTATAACCCAGAAATCTAGGGGATCACAACAGTTTTCGAGGGTAGAGTATTCAACCCAAATTTATAGATTCGACACAAGGGGAGCCAAAGAATATTTGAGAGTATTAGCAGTTGAGTTGTCAATTCAACCACACCTGGAGATAAATATCTGCATCAAAGTGATCAATAGCACAGTAATATGATAAGTTGATAGCAGTAGTAATTGTAACAATAGCGGTAGCAATAGAAGTGGTAGTTTTGTAGCAAGTGCAACAGTAACAACAGTAGTCGTAACTTAGCAAGAACAATAAGTGGAAAACTCGTAGGCACCGGATCAGAGTATTTGTTGGATGATATTCATCATATAATAGTCATAACCTAGTGCGACACAAGACTAGCTCCAGTTCGTCAATGTAATGTAGGCATGTATTCCGTATATAGTCATATGTGCTTATGGAAAAGAACTTGCATGACATCTTTTGTCCTACCGTCCCATGGCAGCGTGGTCCATAAGGAAACTAAGGGATATTAAGGCCTCCTTTTAATAGAGAACTTGTACAAAGCATTAGCAGTTAGTGAATACATGAACTCCTCAAACTACGATCATCACCGTGAAGTATCCCAAATATTGTCACTATAGGGTTGACGGATCATAACACGTAATAGGTGCATATGACTAGGCAAGGTCAGATCAAGAACATAGATATAATGATGATAACATAAACGGTTCAGATCTGAAATCATGGCACTCAAGCCCTAGTGACAAGCATTAAGCATGACAAAGTCATAACAACATCAATCTTAGAACATAGTGGATACTGGGGATCAAGCCCTAACAAAACTAACTCGATTACATGATGAATCTCATCCAACTCCTCACCGACCAGCAAGCCTACAAAGGAATTACTCACTCCTGGTGGGGAGCATCATGGAATTGGCAATGGATAAGGGTTGATGATGACAAAGACCGAAGATTCCCCTCTCCGGAGCCCCAAACGGACTCCAGATCAGGAACAGGAGGTGGCGGCGGCTCCGTATCCTCAAATGAGGTAAAACCTTCTCTATGATTTTTTGTGGAAAAATGGGTATTTATAGCATTGGAATTAGCATCTGGGGACCCACGAGGTGTCCACCCTAAACCAGGCCGTGCTAGGGGGGCCTGGTGCGCCCTGGTGGACCGTGGGCACCCTGGACCCCCCTTTTAGGTGGATTCTGGCTCCACAATTCCTCAAATATTCCATAATAAATCTCCAAAAAATTCTGTTCCATTCCGAGACCTTTTATTTCTGCACAAGAACAACACCATGGTAGTTCTACTGAAAACAACATCAGTCCGTGTTAGTTTCATTCAAATCATGCAAATTAGAGTCCAAAACAAGAGCAAAAGTGTTAGGAAAAGTGGATACGTTGGAGACGTATCAGTTTGATTTTGGCTGACCTAGGAAGTTAACAATCTCGGTGTCACCGATTCCTAAAACTCTAAAATTCCGTTATTTAGAAATGGGACAACAGAAGGTTGGCCACAGATTGCGGTTTCACCGAAATGAGACTTGGTGTCACCGAGACCGTAGGGTTTGGTTGTGGATCTGTCTGAGGCAAAACTAGGTAGGGCCGAATGGAAAAAGTTGGTGGCACCGAATTTTGGACTTTTAGGGTTTGGAAAGAATATTTGCGAGAGAATTTCATGAGTATCTTTGGTGGCTAATCTCTAAGCATTTGAGCAACCAGATCATCATATTTACCTCATCCCCCTTTAATAGTATTGGCTTTCCTATGGACTCAAAACTGATTTCTTACAAAATGCAAAATGTAGAGTCTTGAAGCTTGAAGCTTGGCCAATCCTATTCCTTTCCTTCTTCTTCTTTGCTTGGGGATTCTTCTCACAATCCTTAGACAATCCTCTCTATGGACTTTATCTGAAGTATACGTAGGTAGAACTATTAGTCCAAGAGACAATGTATGTTGCCATGAATTATCAAAACCACCAAGGGACCATATGTGATTTCACTAGTCTGTCGGATCTGACAGCGGTCGGGTCTTGCTAGCTGTTGGCATCTGGATTGGATTGGGATCGCCTAGTGGTTTGGCCCTAGAGCTCAACTTCTGTCAAGTCATCTTTCTGCCAGATGTCGACTTCTTGGATCTAGCCGCTAATGAGTTTAGGTCTTCCGAGACAGAGATCTTTATGGATTGACCCCTAGATATCTATATTGGAAAGGCTCCGGTTGTGTGCGTTCATAGGATCAGACAACACGACCTCATGAGGGTGCGACCCAGAGCTTTGATTTCTTATTGGTATCATGGGACATGTCTAAGTCAATATTCACATGACATTTATAGAGGTGGAGAAAGTCACGATGGCTGCAATTGTAGGTCTTGAAGCTTTGGTGGAAAGGTGAATTGAATGCGATGAACACCATGTGCTAGGTAGTTGGCAACTTGTAACAGTGGCCTCGGCAAGCGGTGGTAGCAGCAGTAGAGGACTACATTTTTGCTGGTGCTACTCGAGTATCGAGTCTCGATTATGAGGGTGAAAACCCAAGGTCTGTCCTTTATTAGTTGTGCCTGGCAATGGCCTTGTTGACAACATATTTTTTGGTGATCTCGGACTTTCTCCAAGCTGAAAACCAAAATTCTTCGTTCGGACAACTAGAACGCTTGTGCATTGTTTCCTTCTTTGAGGTGTTGCTTTTGGAGAACCTATTTTGTAATCCGGGTATTGTCTCCAGTGATGGTTAGATTCCTACTCATGCTAGTGATTGATCAACGTGGCAGGGTCCATTTTCTTCTATTTTTTATTTAATTATTTATTTTGATTGTGTGTATCATGGATGCCTTTGGACATCTTGTGGGTACATAGCCCAGGCGTAATTGATATATTCACGATGTTATTATATTTCCTTTGTCGAGAAAATGAGTTAAATGCTAGAGTCCTTTGCTATATCTCCTTGACTATGGTTGCATTATTGCCTAAAGTTCCTTTGGATAAATCAGTGTTCAACACTTTGTTGTCAGATGCAAGTTTCACCATAGAAAGGTTCAAATCTGTAATAAGTGAAAGACCTTCTTGATAAGCTCGTATTTCTGGGTCAGTTAGGCCTTTGGTCATTAGAGCTAAGGATCCCATGTAATCACATGTCCCGCACCGAGCAACCGCGAACAAAGATCCCCTCTTATCATCTCTACGCACAACTCCCTCCACGTTAATTTTAACACATCTATGACTAGGAGGAATCCATCCTAGGGAAGTAGTGAGAGTTTGATGTACCTGGAACTTAAGTCTTTTTTAAGGAAAGGCATATGCTCGACTTTATAAATAAAGCCACCAGGCAGAGTAGCCACATGCAACCGAACAAATGACAGAGAGCACCACATAAGCGCCCAAAGTACGTAAAGATCAACAAGAATGGCACGCAGGCCAACAACAACATATCAAAAAATGTGCGCACGTCAACAACCTACATCCTCCTACTTGGATCGCAATAGAGATTATGTCCTGGAATCACTATACTGATGAATCAGAGATGAAATAGAAGCTGAACTCTCGAAATTAGTACCTACATTGCATCACGATTGACAACCTTAGTCAATAATTTCCACTTTTGCGAAAACATACACATTTTCAACAAGTAATCATCCGGTCTATTAGGGAAATATGTTCAATGGTAAATTTGTTTCTAGTAGTCCATAGCCCCAACATAACGCGAGAGCCTAACCAAAATAGGCGTTTGTTTTGCCATCAAACCTGGTTGATATAAAATAGAGCTCAACAAAGGAATTTGGGGCCCAAGAAACACCCATCCAAGACCGAATATAGCACCAGGCCCCTCGGCTGGAACGCAACCAAAAATCCTGAATTGTTGAAAGATGTACAAAGTGCAAAGTGATCACAAGCAACCCCGTTCCGCTTGCGGATTTGATCAGACGTAGGAAGCCTCCCCCTAATAGCTTTCCACACGAAAACGTTAATCTGAGGGGGATCTTAGCTTGCCACACATGCTTGAATTTAGATGTTGGGGAACCCCAGATGTGTGAATAATAATTTAACATAGAACCAGTCAAAGGAAGAATGAAGCCACGTAACAGAGTCATCCTCCTCTGAGAGCACATGGAACATGGTAGCAAGGCGGTGCTAGTCGCCCAACTCTTCAAGAGAGAGGGTTCTATTGAAACCCTGGTCCCATTTGTTAAGGGAGAGCTCGGAGATTGAGATCTCCAGAGAAGCACAATAGGAAAATAAAACCGGAAAGGCAACTGTCAAAGTGGAATCCCCACACCACTACTCTAACCAGAAGAACATGGAGCATTACCCACCACAAAGTTCACATTATCCCTAAACACATTACAAACTTTGACTAGATCCTGCCAAAACTTAGATCCACCCAAAGTAGAGGCAAAAGGAGGGTTGCCAAGAAGAAAGTATTTAGCTTTGAGAAGCAAGAACCAAAGAGTTCTAGGGCCAGAAGTAATTATTTTCCATCACCACTTGATAATAAGACATTTGTTCATCATTGACGTGTTCAAAATGCCCAACCCCAAGATTTTTGGGCTTACAAATTATCTTCCATTTCATCAGCCGATATTTGTGCCAGTTGTCCACAACAATCCAGTTAAACGCTCCTCTATTCTAGTCAAAACTCACATGTGTTCCTTCCAAAAGGTGATAAAAACTCATAGTGAACATAGGCAGAGAAGGAAGATATGCATTGATGAGACACACCTTGCCCGCATTATTATTATACTTGTCGTGCCACAGCATGACATGATTTGCAACCTTGCCCACTGTCGTGGGAACGAGTCTGACACTAGAAGATAGGGGTACAAAAGGAGAGGGTAGAGTCCGAGCTATGGCGAGGATGTACACACAGATGTATGAGTTCAGGCCCCTCTCGTGGAGGTAACAGCCTTACGTCTCAGTGCTCGGGAGCTCTTGTTGTGTGGATAGTATGTGTTACAAAAGGTGTGAACCCTTGTGCCAAAGGGGACGGGCGGCTTATATAGAGTACGCTGCCCCTCATGAATGTCAGGCATCCAAGGGTTCGATCGTGGGAATAAAGATGTACGTTACTGGTAACGTACACAATAAATGCTACAAATGACGACTGGTCGAATGCCTTCTTGTTGGCCTCCCTGAGGTGCCTTCTAGTCTTCTGGTGTCGACTGGTAGTGAGGTCTTCCGAGTGACGGGAGATTGTTGAGTGGAGGAAGGAACCTCCGAGTGACTTAACTGTCGAGTGACTATCATGTCATGATGACTTCAGTCGGAAACTCTCTTGCCATCATTAAGTCCTCCAATATAGTGTCCTTAGGTAGGGTATGTAGGTCAGGCCTAGGACCCTAGCCTAGGTACATATCCTTGTCATTATCCCCCGAATGGATCAGGGTTCGAGTGAAAAAGGGAAATCGATGCCAATCCTGATTAGGCACCAAAATTCTTAATGTACTTCGGGGCTTCAAGGAAATCTGCGTCGACTAAAATCTTTGTCGTTCACCTTGATCGATTCTGCCTCGATAAACATCCGAGTGAATTTGAGCACAAAATGTTCCGATTGATTTGAGGGGATCTTTGGATGTGACGGGTCGCTCCGTGAGACTCGGATTTCACGAGATTCAAAAATTTTGGGGAGCGCGTGCCTCGCGAGGATGACGCCATGACTAGGGCAAGTGGGAGCATGATGCCTCGATTTCTATGCCGCCCATTTTGGCACGTACCGCGTGCCGTCTACGGTCAAGATACCCAGAGATTTAGCGGGCTCGCGGTTCAGTGACTCACTCGGCTGATATAAGGTCTCACCACACTGCAGACAGCACATGACTCTCCCCCAAATCCTCTCTTTTCCTCCATCTCCTCTGCTCCAAGCACGCCGCTCGGCTCCGCCCCATTGACTGTCGCCACTGTGATGATGAAAAGAAAGACTGAGAAGCTCGAGCGCACCAAGAAGGGAGCCATCAAGGGTAAGGCCAGGAAGTCGTCCAGTGCCCGGTTCATGGCGCCACCGGGGTGGATCCAGGGGGATTTCCTCCCGTCGACGGTCATGGCGAGGGATGTTGAGAACCTCGTCGTCGACGGGATCGTAGCCGACGGCGCGTGGAGGCTGCCGGAGGGGGAAGTCGAGCCAAAGCCGCATGAGAGGGAGTGGGTTCTCTCCTCACCCATGTCGAGCGAGGTTTTTCTATGCCTCCTCATCCTTTCTTTCGAGGGTTTCTGAACTTCTTTGGAGCACAACTCCACCATTTCCCTTCGAATGCTATTTCATATCTCGCCACTTTCATCACTTTATGCAAGTGTTTCTTGGGCTATCATCCCCATTGGGGTCTGTTCAAGCATATCTTTACTGTACGATCCCAGTCGGTCAAAAAGGCCAACCCAGAGGATGATAGGACCCATGTCATCCAGTTATGCGGTGGCTTGGGGATCCAAAGAGACCTAGGAGTTCCTTTCCATCCATGACCTTTTTTGAATCAGTTAGGGGTTGGCATTCGACTTGGTTCTACTGTAAGGACGCGGTGTCTCCAAATATGTCGACTGGTCTTTCTCCCTTCACCATAGATCGACCCACCATCCCCCAAATCTCTGTCAGTGCTAGAAGGGGAGAAGGTCCAAGTGGGGATCTTAGTGAATTCTATAGTGGCTCTGGTTCGTGGTGGAGTGACTGGCATGGATCTACTGGATACATTCCTCAGTTGACGCATCCAGCCCCTCCAAGCGAGAGACCATGCCATGTGGCATTACTCAGGTCCTAAGGACACCACTCGGACGCACCCAAAGGAGGTCTCGGAGGAAACTGTTGCATAATGGCTTCGGAGCATCACCGGAGCCTGCGACAATCCTCTGAGAGCCAAGTGGATCAAGCCCTTCTCTGTTGTGAACCCACCACCAAATCTGGTAAGTCATACCTTTGTCGAATGCTTTAATATTTCGTCGAGTGATAGATTGTATCAGTTGTCTGACTTTACTATTTGAATCTTGCAGGAGCTGATGAACATGTATTCGCCCGTGCCGAATGGAAATCAGCCCGAGACGGAGGGGAGAGCGAGGGTGGTAGCGTGGATTTTGATTATGTCGACGACAGCGAGGACGAATAAGAGGAATCGAGCAAGGACAAACAATAAGCCGAGTCTCCTCCGCGCATTGAGCATCACTCAAAGCAGCGTCAGGACCCCGTGACTACCCCAAGCAAGACCTTGGTGTCGAGTAGCAGGAACCTGAAATGGGACGGAACCTCGACGGTTGAGTCGAGTGAACGGGCTGCAAAGCAGCCCAAGTTTGATGCAGCGAAGCCTCAGAAGGCTTTGCCCCGTATGAAGATTGTTGTACCTGTTGTCTCAACGTAAGTGTTCGTTTTCTTTCCTTCTGTTGTTGTGGAACTTCACAACATTGTTGATCGAGTGGAATTTGACTGTCAGAGCCGCTACCTCGGTGACATCGCCTCCAAGGGACGAAGGAGAGCCCATGGACTTGGATATTGCTGACCCGACCACCACTCAACGTGGTATGAGGAACTTTCACTATGTTCTTTTTTTGGAGAATGATTCATGGATTGAATAAGCTAATGTTGTCGACTGGTATTTGCAGAGATCATCCAACTTGAGGATGATGAAGAGCCACCACGGGGTACGAGGGGTGAAGGTGTGACCTCAGGCACCTCACGAGCCTAAGGGAGTCCTGTATTAGGGGGTCCTCGGATAGCTGACCTGTTGTGTACGGGCCGGACAGTACATGCCACTCGCCGAACACCAGATGACCTGAAGGCCCAGTTACCAGGATGGAAGCTTCGAGGACCATGGCTTGCGTTCCACGTTTGATGTAGTAAATAGGCATGTTTATCTCTTCGGCACGTAACCGCCATGTGTAAACCCTAGTCCTCCTCGGCATCTATATAAGCCGGAGGGTTTTAGGGTATAGAAAAAGAACAACTCATCTAGGGTTAGACATACGATCTTGAGGTAGATCAACTTTGTAACCTCTTACACCATCAATACAATCAAGCAAGATGTAGGGTATTACCTCCATAGGAGGGTCCGAACCTGGGTAAACTCGTGTCCCCTTCATCTCTTGTTACCATCGATCCTAGTCTCACAGTTCGAGACCCCCTACCCGAGATCCGCCGGTTTCTACACCGACATTGGTGCTTTCATTGAGAGTTCCTCTGTGAGCGAGATGGGATTGAGGCCTCACCTTTTCATCAACGAAGAGTTCCGCAACATGGACGTTTTCGTCCCCGGACAAATCTTCGCCTTCGGCAGCGTTGTGCTACATGCTAGTTCCACCGTTCATCTAGGCCGCGTTGAGTGCCTCGTCCCTGATCAGGAGGTCAGATTTGGAAACCTAGAGTTTTCTGTCAACTCTCGAGGCGACTTTTCACTGATCGGGCCCACAGCTTCACTCGTAACCCCCGAAGACTCTGAGGCCTTAACCTCGAGCCCCTCTGTCGGACATGCCAATGGGGTCACCCATGGCGGCAGCGCGATCCCTAACCCTGGCATGGCAATCAAGCCATATGACCAGACATGTGTTCCAACCAAAAACTTCCCAAGGATGGGCTTCATGGAGGTCGACTCCACGCGTTCTGAACAGTTGGATCCGATCGAGCCCTCGGCGGTCGACGAGGCCTTGGAGCGATTCTGTTGAAAATCACTGCCGATCCAGCCCCGATCTATGTCCGGCCTAGTTACAGTTCGGGCAGGGACAGATTTTTTGACCCACCCGCCACCCACTTGATAGCCACCGTCGAAGACTTAACCGACGTGCTAGACTATGCCTCCGAGGAGGCAGAATACATGGAGGAAGAGTACCGTTCTCCCACCCCCGTTAACACCGGGAGTTGGACCGCCACTTCTACATACGGCGTTTACATGGTGGATACTCCGGCCACCAACGGTGACAACATGCCTCACAACGAGAGTGAAAAATTGGGCGATGCGCCATCAAGGCGCCGGAAATCGCATAAGCAGTCCAAAAGCAAAAAGGGAAGACGAACTATTATCAACAACAGGGATGGTAACGCCCCTACCGATCATGATCATCCCGATGTACCTGAGACCCCGTTCGATGGTCTGAACGAGCCCGCGGGCCAAATCAACCCCGATACCATCAAGGACCCCAAGGGCAACGATTACCTACCCCCCGTCGAGGAGGAAGACCTACCAGAAGCCGATGACTTGTACATTCCTGATAACCTCGAGGATCAGGAAGAAATCAGGCAGTGCTCATAGCAACGGCTCATAGCCTGAAGGCCAAAGAGTGGCAACTCAAATCCGAACAAGCCGTCCTCACTCATCGACGGACGAAAGACCTCTCAGCCAAAGAAGCACACGACACTGGTTTGTCAAATCGGCACAAGAGCTACCCTTGAAGGCGGCTGCTGCCACAATTCGATGATGAGCTCACAGACACTCCGTCTCCGCATCGTACCGCATATGACGAGCCTGACCGCCCTTCTCGTGGGCATGACAGAGCGGCCAACAACACCGGTTACATACCGGCGATACCCCGAAGACGAGGTAACGATCCATTCGAAACCAATGATAGGTTCGACCTGCGTGACGACTTAAATCATAGAGCAGGCCATATTAGATCCATCTATGGATCCAGGGATTACTCACCGGATAGACGGGGAGAGTATAGAGCTCGGAAGCACAACCGGCTCCATACAGATGCCGACTACAGGTGTGACATAGCTCAGGTTAGGGGCGCGCTCACCCACTGTGCTTCACGGATAAGTTAATGCGGCACCAGTGCCCCGAAGGGTTTAAACCCGTCAGTATAGAACAGTATGACGGGACCACTGACCCAACCGTCTGATCGAGGACTTCCTCCTCCATATCCATATGGCATGCGGAGATGATCTCCACGCCATCAAATACCTACCTCTTAAGCTTAAGGGGCCAGCTCGACACTGGTTAAACATCCTCCCCGAAAACTCCATAGGATGCTGGGAAGACCTGGAAGACGCATTTCGTTCTAACTTCTAGGGGATCTATGTCCGGCTGCCGGACTCTTTTGACCTTAGTAACGTCGTCCAGAAGCCCGACAAGTCTGCCCGACAATTTTGGAATCGGTTCTTGACTAAGAAGAACCAAATTGTCGACTATCCGGATGTCGAGGCTATAGCCTCTTTCCGGCATAATATTCGGGACAAATGGTTGGCTCGCCAGCTAGGTCAGGACAAACCTCAGACTATGTCCGCCCTTACCTCCCTCATGACCCACTTCTATGCAGGCGAAGATAATTGGCTGGCTAGACGCAATAACAATTCCGAGGATTTAGCGGCACCTGCAGCCTAGGACGACAACTCAAAGCCGAAACATAATAAGAACAAGCACCGGTATCATGGTAACGGCACCGACGACACGGTGGTCAATGCCGGATTCTGCAATTCCTCGCCTGAACAGTGGAAGAAGCCCCCTAAAGGCAATCGTAATGAACCCACTCAGCTGGAGAAGATCATGGACATGACTTGCCAAATTCATGGGACTCCGGAAAAGCTAGCCAATCACACACACCGCAACTGCTGGGTGTTTAAATAGGCCAACAAGATACAACCCGATGACCAGGGCAAGAGTCCACGCAGTGAGGACGAAGACGAACCTCGGGGTCCAATGGGTGGCGGTCAGAAGAAATTCCCTCCCGAAGTCAAAACAGTGAACATGATATACGCCACCCACATACCGAAGAAAGAGAGGAAGCGGGCCCTTCGGGAGGTCTACTCCGTGGAGCCCATAGCTCCAAAACATAACCCGTGGTCGGCTTACCCAATCACCTTCGACCAGCGCGACCATCCAACTAGTATCCATCATGGGGGCTCGGCTGCCCTCGTCCTAGACCCCATTATAGATGGGTATCACCTCACCAAATTCCTAATGGATGGATGAAGTACCCTCAATCTGATTTACTCAGACACAGTGAAGAAGATGGGTATAGATCCGTCAAGGATCAAGCCCAGTAGCACTACCTTCAAGGAAGTGATCCCAGGGGTTGAGGCCCGATGCACGGGCTCTGTAACCTTGGAAGTCGTGTTCGGCTTGCCCGATAACTTCCGCAGCGAAGACTTGATCTTCGACATTGTGCCCTCTGCAGCGGCTATCACGTGCTGCTCGGTCAGACCGCGTTTTCTCGGTTCAACACAGTCCTGCATTACGCATACCTCAAGCTCAAGATGCCGGGCCCCAGGGGGGTCATTACTATCAATGGCAATACAAAGCTGTCCCTTAGAACAGACGAACATGCACTGGCGCTGGCGGCCGAATTTAGCTATAAAGACGATCAGCAAGCTTCGGCATTCACCGTAAACACACGAAAGGATGGGAAGCGAGTCCAGATTCAGACCGAAAACTCCGACCCTCCTTCCTCCCCTCAATAGGGACTCGCCCCCCACCGCACAACTCCAGGAACAGCAAAGCACGTGTCGAAGAGGCACAACTTCGCACTTAAGATTCCATGGGTGGCGGTGGGGAACTTCCGATGGGTGTTTGGTTCCTCCAAACTGTAACCATCAACATGTCTTCAGACCATACGCAGGCACTCCTAAAAGAGCCTACCTACAGCGTATAGCCCATCTACATAATCAATGACTTCTCAAGACCTAGTTTGCAAGGTCCGTTTGCCGAACACTATCACCTACCAAGGTGTATCCAAAGACAAGAGTTACCAAGCGACAGGGTATATCGAAGACATTTAGTCAACAATTGAAAGACCACTGGTACAACAACTCCTTTAGGCCTTTTTATTTTTTATTTTTTCGCATACCTGTAAACAGTTGCTTCAGCAAATCCGAGATGTAAGAGTTGGTTGAGGAAATAAGAAGTTGCCTGGTGCAAGTACATCTTAATTGTTTTGTTTTCGGCACATACCGAATTTTTTCCCTCCCTCTTCTCGTGAATCTGTTCGGTATGGCTTGAAATCACCGGCTATTAGACCGGGGTCTCGACTTCAAACTCAAACCGCCTTAACCATTGTGTGCTTGGTGTGTTGGCATTCGCTCTATGTGCGTCAGTTCTGAAATGTGTCTTTGGTCATTAAGTTGGTTGCCCGGCTCCTGTGCTTTCCCCTTTACATTCCGCTCGTTCGGCTAAAGGGGCCAAGGGAGCACCCCTGCGATTGTGCTTCCGGATACCCCGGTCAAGCGTCTCAGGGGAAAAAGTCGATAACAAACTGTCATAGTATGCGCGAGCCGATCTATGAACCCCAAGTTAGAAGTATTACAATTCAACCTTCTTAAGCGGTTATTCCGTGTTACATGAAGAATTTTCCCTTTGAGCAAACACTATGATGTCGGCTTCGGCCTCGGCTCGTCCGAACATCGCAAAAACCTCGCTGGTTAATCGTATGCCTCCCTCGGTCCTTTTCGCGTCCCTTCGGTTGAGTGAAAGAAATAAAGCATAATAGTCTGAGTTGCCTAGTGTGCCGCACTCAAACCGCATTCGGGTTTCGTTAATACGACTATGGAACATAGTGCTTTGGCATAGACACCCCATGTAGTATCTACATGGGGGTTGAAGCCGACGACTCACATCTTTCAGTATTAAGCAACCATACAAGAGTTATAAAGGAAGGCAAAAACATATGAGAATGGATACTATTATCATAAAAAAGATATCGCTAGTCTTCACACACATTACAATCTCATTCAAAAATTCTTTCGCCCGAACACTGTGACACGATCACCCGCGCACTTTCCATGACCCCATCGAAGTACAGCTCGGGGCGTCGGTGTGACTTTCCGGGTGACGGTGGGTCGGTGGCGACC
The DNA here is from genome assembly GCA_022496015.1 of Hordeum marinum. Classification (NCBI taxonomy): domain Eukaryota; kingdom Viridiplantae; phylum Streptophyta; class Magnoliopsida; order Poales; family Poaceae; genus Hordeum; species Hordeum marinum. The sequence goes on along the minus strand of CM039675.1, from coordinate 136,731,508 downwards.
TTCATTGAATTGAGCCCCGACCAGTGCACTTTGTCCTTGGCAAGGGCCATCTAGACTCCTTCGATGCAGGAGGAGCGCATGACGGTGTCGAGGCAGGGCGCAACATCAATCAGACGTTGCACCAAGCCAAAGTAGCTACTTGGGAGTTGCTCATCGGGCCATAAGTTAAAGCAGAGGTCCTTGATGGCTGGCTCTGCCATCCAGTGCATCTCCAGCAGTTGTTTCAGCTGCTCCACAAGAAGAGGAGGACGCTCGGGGGCTCCGAACTATGCTCAAAATGTCCGAGCTTTGTCTTCCTCTCCCCGCGTGGCAACCAACTGATTGGCGTCCGCGACGCTCTTCTGAAGATCGGTGGCCGAGCCTGAGGATCGCCACACCCGAGTCAACAATTCGAATTTGCTATTCGTGAATATGCACTTTAGGGAGTATGGCTTACCGTCGGCTATCTCCTTAGCCTGCCGAACTTGTTCCTCGAAGAACCATTTGTCCATCCGCTCCTTCTGAAGACCGGACCTCAGGGAGGATAGTTCGGCAACGACCGCCTCATTCTTCTGCTTCAAGAACTCGCACTTATTGCTAGCATCCTTGAGCTCGTCCTGTATCTCCGCCACATGAGCCTGGTGTTTATCACTGAGGGCTCATAGGGCGGAGAGAGCGGTGGCTGCCTCTTTAGCCACCGCCTTTTCCATGGTCGCTTCATCTTTTGCACATTGAAGCTCGGTCTTGATATTTTCGATCTCTTTCGACAAGGCTGAAACATGATTAAAACCTTATATAAATGGAATCTGCATCGACAGAATTCGAGGGAATAGTAGAACTCAAATCGAACTTACCCTATGCCTCGTCGAACCTCTTGTTGAGGGCTTCCACCTCATCCTTGGCGCGCTGGAGCTTCCGATTTAGCTCATCCAGTTCGGCGCCGTTTTTGGTCTCCGCCGATGACGAGGCCTACACCGCACATAATGCATACATTACATCGGCACTTACTTCCCAAAGTATAGAGATGACCCCTAGGCGAGTTTGTTAAACACACCTAGGGCTCGGGGGCTATGATGTACACAATACGGCTAAATGAAATCTCAGCAAAAACAACGGGCAACTTACTTGAAAGCCTGTAAGGAGACATTTGAAGGCCTCCTTCAATCCGTTGCCAACACACTCGACGCTTTGTAATACCGCACCCATAAGGGTGCGGTGATCCTTGAGGATGGAGGCGCTTGATAGAGCCTCCCCCATGGCCGACCACTCACTGGTCGACTGTACCGGGGATGATCGGATCTCTCGATCACCCATCGGGGTTTGGACCAATGCATCTGGAGGCACCATGCACTCCGGAGACATTCTCGGAGGGGACCGACGGCACGCTTGTCCAGTCTCCTCGGTGTACGGGCAGGGGATCATCCCCTGTTCTTCGGCGGCCGGGGCGTTAGCCTCGGCCACGAGGGTATCCTCCTCGCCCCCTACGTCCGCCTCCATTGGAGTGTGCTGGGACAATACCTCCATGACGTCTTTCGTAGCGCCTGGAGTGGGGGGTGCGAGGCGTCCCCTCTCTCCACTAGTTCGGCATGCGGGGTCTCCCCATCCGATATAACCTTGGTGGGGATGACACGCGGGGGGTTGTTGGACCAACAGCCTGCATGTTAGCAAACTCTGACCCTAACCTAGATGGAGGGGGCTTGACCCTGAGGCTCCTATGAGGAACCTCCTCGACATCTTTGGACGCGGAGCTCGAGTCCGAACTTTCATTGGACAGGACCATCCGCACCTGCCGTGCACTCTTCGGGGCAAGAGAGGTTGCCTGCCCCGGGACGTCCGAAGACATTGCTCTCTTCTTGGTATGGGGGATCACCTCCCCCCTTGCTCTCGACCTCCTCATCCTCCTCTTCTTCTTCTTCCTCTTCAGCCTCCTCTTGATTTGAGGAGGTGGATGTGTCTTCAGAAGCAGCATCAGGTTGATCCCTGATACGGATACCAGCCTGGCCTGGTTTCTTCTTCTTCTCCTTCTTCTTGGGAGGCTTGTAAGGCCTCTCCACGAGCATCTTGGCTAACATCCCGGTCCTCTCGTCCTCAGGCTGAGGGGCCAGACTGTTGATGTTGTTGACTTTCTTCACCCACCTCTGCACAAGCATATCAGATATAGGGTTATGGACCTTCTATGTAATTAAACCGATCAGGCTAGGATGTGGCATACCTCGGAGTCCGGCTTGGCTGTGTGTAGGCCCTTGTCCTCCTCCTCAGCCGGCCAGCTCTTCATGGATTTGAAGAAAGCTTTCCATAGCTTCTCCCACATAGTGCGGAAGAGTTTCTAGACTGTGGGCTCGGCATCAATTTCCCGAGCCCACAGGGGAGTGTCTCGGCGCTGGCAGGGGAGGATGCATCTTCAGAGCATTACGTGAACCACATCGGCCAGCTTGACGCCGTTCTCGACCAAGGATCGGATCCGCTTTTGCAGATCGGTGACCTCCTTGCTCGACCCCTAAACGAGGCCCTTTTCGAGCCATGAAGCTATCCGGGTCGGGGGACCGGATCTGAATATGGCGGCGGGGGGGGGGGGGGCAGAGCTTGTTCTTGTGGCTTTGTGATGTAGAACCACTCCTTCTGCCACCCCTTGATGGTGTCAATGATGGTGCCTACCGGTCAGTCGATGCGCGTGAGTTTGCCAACGACGGCGCCACCGCAGTCGGCATGCTTGCCACCGACACACTTCGGCTTGATATTGAAAACCTGTAGCCAGAGCCCGAAGTGTGGCTCGACATGCAAGAATGCCTCGCAGAGGAGGATGAAGGCTGAAAGGAGCATGATGGAGTTCGGTGGAAGGTCATGGAAGTCGAGGCTGTAGAAGAACATGAGGCCCCTGACAAAGGGGTAGAGCAGGAAGCTTAACCCCCTGATGAAATGGGAGATGAACACCACCTGCTCACCTGTCTTGGGGGTGGGGATTACTTGTCCCTTCTCCGCCGCGCGATGAGGAATGTCGGTGGGGAGGTAGCCGGCCTTCTTGAGGTCGACGATGTCTTGGTTGGTGACCGTGGAAACTTCCTATTGGTAGTTGGAGCCCACCATTGCTAAGCTCGGAGACGGAGATGGAAGAAACCTAGATCTATGCTCTCGAGGCGCAGGGGAGTAGGAGGCAGAGAAGTCGAATGGAGAGCATGGAGGGCCTATGGGGTTTTCTTTCCCCTTTTATAAGGTTCGTCAATTCGAGTTTCTTTCTGCCACGCCGTTAATTCCTCCACTTCCCGAAACTTGCGAGCTGTTGCGGGCACGTGATTAAGTGTATCCCGTGTAAAATGGGACACGATCGACATGTTGATAGATCGTGTGGATGGAACGGCTTTGAACTGTGCATCGAGTGCCTGTAAATAGGCTATCGGCCGTGCTGGGCTGTGACCTTTCGTGAAAAGGGTCATCAGGAAAACATGATCCTTTTTCCCCTTGACGTTTGGCCTTCAAAGCCAACTTATCTCACAGGATTCAAACGTGCCACATGCGGAAATCTTTTTTTCATCGAAGGCCGAAGTATGGTTCGGCGGAAGGAACTCACCTCGCAAGCGGAAGACTCTATTCGCGAAGAAATTGGAGCTGAAGACTCTTGGCGTTGGAGGCAAGTTCAGGGGCTACTGAGGGAGTCCTATATTAGGGGTCCTCAGATAGCCGACCTGTTGTGTACAGGCTAGACTGTATGGGCCACTCGCTGAACACCAGATGACCTGAGGGCCCAGTTACCAGGATGGAAGCTTCGAGGACCATGGCTTGCGCTCTACATTTGATGTAGTAAATAGGCATTTTTATCTCTTCGGCACGTAACCGACCATGTGTAAACCCTAGGCCTCCTCGGCATCTATATAAGCCGGAGGGTTTTAGGGTATAGAAAAAGAACAACTCATCTAGGATTAGACATACAATCTCGAGGTAGATCAACTCTGTAACCTCTTACACCATCAATACAATCAAGCAGGACGTAGGGTATTACCCCCATAGGAGGGCCGGAACCTGGGTAAACTCATGTCCCCTTCGTCTCTTGTTACCGTCGATCCTAGTCTCATAGTTTGGAACCCCCTACCCGAGATCCATCTCATAGGAGGGCCCATGACAGGTATGTAGATGCGTTTCCCAAACCATACAACTACTTGTTCATCCACTGACAATCATGGGGCCTTGCCTTTCTTCCTCTTGATGCCTTCAAGGAAGTCATGACCCTTCTACACTTCCTTAATATCATCCATCAAGTTAGACTTTGCTTCGAGGTTGGCTAGGAATCCAGGTGCCTCTAGTTCCAAGCCAAAGATTCCAAGCTCTTCATATAGGGCAGGCAGACATTCCTTAATAATAGCATTCAAGGCACAAGCCTTTTTGCTTAAGACGTCTCCTACAACGTTAGCCTTTCTGGGGTATTATTGAACACTGAGGTCATAAGCCTTGATCAACTCGAACCATCTTTGCTGCCTCATGTTCAGTTCCTTTTGAGTGAAAATATACTTCAAACTCTTGTGGTCTACGTATATCTCACATCGCTTCCTCGGCAGTTAATATAACCATGTCTTCAAGGCATGAACTACAGCTGCCAACTCAAGATCGTGAGTGGCGTAGTTCTCTTCATGAGGACGTAGTTGTCTGGATAGATATGCTATGACTCTGCCTTCTTGCACCAGAACACCTCCAAGCCTGGTTCTCGATGCATCTCAATATATCACAAACTCCTTGTGAATATTGGGGGTGGCAAAAACTAGGCCCATTGTCAATCTCTTCTTGAGCTCATGGAAGCTTTCTTCGCAGTTTAGCGTCCATTCGAACTTCTTGTCCTTCTTCAAAAGCTGAGTCATGGGCCCCCAATGCTCGAGAATCCTTTGAAGAACTTGCGATAATATCCCACGAGTCCGAGGAAACTTCTAACTTCCTTCACAATGCTCGGGTATTGCCATTCATTCATGGATTCAATCTTGGTCGGATCTACTGACAATCCTTCTGCAGTTAGCACATGACCCAAGAATCCATTTCATGACACAAGAATTCACACTTGCTGAACTTGCCATAAAGACGATGCTCTCGAAGCTTATCTAGGACACATAACAAGTGTTGCTCATGTTCTTCCTTGGACTTGGAAAAGATGAGTATGTCATCCATGAAGACGAAAAAAAACTTGTCCAAGTACTCCATGAAGACTTTGTTCATGAGGTGCATGAAGTAGGCAAGGGCAGTGGTTAACCCAAATGACATGACTGTCTCAGTGCTCGGGAGCTCTTGTCGTGTGGATAGTATGTGTTACAGAAGGTGCGAACCCTTGTTATAGAGGGGAGGGGCGGCTTATATAGAGTATGCTGCCCCTCATGAATGTCAGGCATCCAAGGGTTCGATCGTGGGAATAAAGACGTATGTTACTGGTAACGTACACAATAAATGCTACTAATGACGACTGCCCGAATGCCTACCTGTTGGCCTCCCCAAGGTGCCTTATGGTCTTCTAGTGTCGACTCGTAGTGAGGTCTTCCGAGTGACGGGAGACAGTCGAGTGGAGGAAGGAACCTCCGAGCGACTTAACTGTCGAGTGACTATCACGTCATGATGACTTCAGTCGGAAACTCTCTTGCCATCATTAAGTCCTCCAATATAGTGTCCTTAGGTAGGTTATGTAGGTCAGGCCTAGGACCCTACCCCCACCGTAGGGGCAAATTCCTTGGCACACGGCTGAAATGGAGCAATGGGAAGCCCAAGATATCTAAAGGGGAAGGAACCCAATTTATAGTTAAGTTGTGAGAGACCCTTAGGGCCTCATCCTCAGAAGTACGTGTCACAATGATCCGACTTTTATAAAACCTGTTTTTTATCCCCGGGAGGGTCTCGAAGCAGTGGAGGGTCAATTTTAGGTTAGAAATGCAAATATTGTTCAATTCCACCATAATGACAGTGTCGTCAGTGTACTAGAGTTGAGTCATTCCCTCTGGAATGAGATGGGAGGCTACAAGGGAAATGTGGCCCGCCTAAGCAGCACGAGTTAAGAAGCAGGAGAGGGCATCTGTGACAAAGTTAAAGAGGAGTCGAGAAATTGGGTCACACTGCCGTAGGGGCTCCTATCATTGGAAAAATATTTATTGATAGTCCCATTAACCGCCACGGTCATGTGCCTACCAGTGACAAATTGCATTAGGTGGTGTTCATAGGCTCCATCAAATCCTTTAGCCAACAAAAGCTTACATAGGAAGTCTCTGATGTCTGGTATGCAACTTTATTCTTGTAGACTATGTTGGGCCTCCAAGAGGAGACTTTTTTTAGGATAGTAGCAATTTTCCCTCAAGTGGATGACCTAATGTTTATCGATCCGTGGGATGTGTAGGATGAAGATGACATCTGTCAAACAACCCTGCAATCAAATACAAGAAATCTCTTGTGTCCCCAACACACCCAATACAATGGCAAATTGTATAGGTGCACTAATTCGGCGAAGAGATGGTGATAAAAGTGCAATATGGATAGTAGATCCATGTTTTTGTAATATGAAAATATAAAAATGGCAAGGTAGCAAGTGGCAAACAGCAAGCAAAATGTTGTATAAATTCTTGAAAATATGGCCTAGGGCTCATACTTTCACTAGTGCAATCTCTCAACAATGCTAACATAGTAGAATCATATGATCATCCCTCAACATGCAAGAATGAATCACTCCAAAGTTCATAAATAGCAGAGACCAAAAGATGAAATTGGCGCAGGTAGTAGAACCACCTCAAAGTTATCCAATCTTTTGAGCTATTCCTATAAGTGTCACAAACATCCCTAGAGTTCATAGTAAAATAACACCAATGATACATATCAATCAACCCTAATGTCACCTAGATACTCCAATATCACCTCAAGTATCCGTGGGTAAATTATATGATATACATCAAACAGTTTCAGATCTACCATATTCAATACAACACAAAGAAGTGCAAGGAGAACCCAAACATTTCTATCGAAGAAAGTAGGATGAAAACGTGCAATCAATTCCTATCCAGAGATCCCCAAGGTCACCGGAATCCGCAAGTTGATGCCATAACATATATGAAGTGAATCAATAGAATACCCCATTCTCACCATGGGTATCCACACGTAAGACATACATCAAGTGTTCTCAAATTGAATATTCAATCCAACATAACAGGATCTCAAAGGGAAAGATTCAATTCATCATAACAAGATAGCAAGGGAGGAACACCACATGATCCAACTATATTAACAAAGCCCAAGATACATCAAGATCGTGCCATCTCAAGAACACGAGAGAGAGAGAGAGAGAGAGAGAGAGAGAGAGATTGAACACATAACTAATGTTGAACTACTCCCTCCTCGCCATGGCCTCCGCCGGGATGATGAAGATGGCCACCGAAGATAATTTCCCCCTCCGGTAGGGTACTGAAAGGCTCTAGATGGGTTTTTCATCGATACATAGGGTTGCGGTGGCGGAGCAGAAGTTCTGTGTTTATTTCTATGTGTTTTGCTATATATAGGATTTTTCAGCGTTCGAATCACACCAGCCGGAGCCACATGAGCCCCACCACACAACCGGGCGCGCCTATTGCATCGTGGCCCATAGGTGGCTCCCCTCCGATGGTTCTTCGCTTTGGTATTTATTATTTTCCCCCAAAAAATCATAAATAAGTTTTGGGCGATTCCAAGAACATTTATTTTCTGCATAAAAACAACACCACGGTAATTCTGCTGAAAACAACATCAGTCCCGGTTAGTTCTAAATAAATCATATAAAGTGTATCAAGACCATATAAAAGTGTTGTAAACATAGGCAAAAATGGCATTAATACTTCATAAATTATCGATACATTGGAGACGTATCAGCGTCCCCAAGCTTAATTCCTACTCGTCCTCCACAAGGTAAATGATAAAAGAAGTAATTTATGAAGTGTGAATGCTAGCATTGTGATTAGTTTTGATCATTGATAATTCAAGTCACTTTTGTAAAATCATGACTGACAACATTTTATCATAAAAATCATGATGATAGAGTAGCAATCAATTCACATGTCATGGTTCAAACAATGCATTCTCTTGAAACTTAACAACCGATGTTCTTAGTCACCAAACAATTTCAATGGATCATCAAGTCTAAGTAAGAGCTCCACATAATCAATTATCATATAGTCTTCTATGATTGCTAATACTCAAAGTATATTCTTAGAAAAAATAACATCCATCGAATACATACAAAGATAATGGCTTAATGTTTTGCCTCCCAACATACTTATCATGAAGATAATTATCAACAATAATGAATCATGATCAGATATATTTGATTGGATATATGTGTTTGGATCTTTCCCCACCACATGATCCTTGCAAACTAATATATTAAGGTTGGCATAGGAAGTTAACCCAACATGAAAACTAAAAAAAACATGAAATTAAATAACATAAAAGTAAATAGAGTGTCCCCTCGCAGAGGGAAGCAGGGATTTGCATAGGTGCCAGAGCTCATTGTTTAAAGTAGAGATGAATATATTTTGGGTGGTGTGCCTTTGTTGTCAATGTTACATCAAGGGATTTCAATATCTTCAATGCTAATCACATTATTGGTGGTTCCCAAACATAATTGCAATTTTATTCCCCCTCAACCATTCAAACACTTTCCATGGCTAACCGTATCCATGCGTGCCCGCCAAAGAATCAACTTTCTAGGGGGAGTTCTTGTTTATTTATTTTTGTATTATGCAGGACTGGGAAATCTTTTACCAGCCTCTCTCGTGTAATGACAAGTGAATAAACACTCATCATGAGAATAACTCGCTTAGTATGTAAGATACTTACCACCCTGATCCCTCCACGAGCGGTACGGGCACACAAAACATATGTTTATTTGAAGGTTTTATAGGTGGCACGTGCAAATTTACTTGGAATGGCAGTGAAATACCATATATAGGTAATTATGGTGGACTCTCATGGTAGAAACTTGGCTCAAGGATTTGGATGCACAATTAGTATATCTACTTAGTATGAAGTTTTGGCTAGCAAAAGGTTCTAAACAAGCACCACATGTTGGAGGATCCATAACAATATAACTTCTATGCAAACATACCCAAACATAACCATTACGTGGTCTTGCTTGTACAACTTCAAAAATTTGATAAAAGTTGGAAATAATTAATGGGTATTCACAATCATAAAAGATGTCCAAGATAATATATTTGTATCTGAAAGTTCTCTTTCTATACTAATCATTCATGAATTGCTTGTATGACCGATATTGTGATTGTCAAACTTGAATAGATTTTACTTTCTAAACCAAATGGAACCTGCTAATAAGCATAAAGCACATTGATAATTTCATATTTATGATATTCAATTCATCCACCATTCACTCTTAGGATGTAAGTGAAGCTCAAGAGTAAACATAAAAGTACTCTCAAAGGATGCAAGTGAAGATCAATGAGTAGTTAAACAATTAAGTAGCTATGTGAGGACTCTCTCTCAATAAATATTTTCAGATCTGAGATTTATTTCAAAACAACAAAGTAAACGAAAATACATTTAAAGAATAGCACATATCACGTTGACAAAATAAAATTTTAGGCTCAACATAGGCTAACCGATAATTGTTTGATGAACAGAGGTGGGATGCATAGCATCCCCAAGCTTAGATGCTTGATACTTCTTGAAATATTTACTTGGTGTGCCCTAGGCATCCCCAAGCTTGATCTTTTGTATCTCGTTCAATCCTCTCATATCCCGGTTTCACCTAAGTCTCAAAAACTTCATTCACAAAAAACTCAAAAAGAACTTGTGAGATAGGTTAGTACAGATAAGGGTAAATGAACACTTCATGTACTGACAAAACAAGTTGTATAATAATTTTCAAACATTAGGTACTTTATACAATCATTTCCACAATTCATATCTACCAATATAAGCCGTGAAAACTCTAGGATAAGTAGATAACAAAACTATGACATAAATCTGTCCAAACAGAACAGTTTTTAGCAATTAATTTAAATAGTGCACTTCTATGTCTCAAAAAATTATGAAATGATACATATTTTTACGCAAACACTGTGTTAAAATTTCTAAAACTTTCCACATTCAAGTAAAATATGAAAATTCAAACAGTGAAGCAAAAGTTTCTATTTTTATACAACACATATCAAAACATGCAATGGAGGCATCTGAAGGAAATTCTTGGAACTTTGTATTGAAAAACAAGATTATAAATAACATATAACATATGATAATGAAATATAATAACGATCCAAGAAAAACACATATTATGTGATGAATAAAAATATAGCTCCAAGTAAGATATACCCATAGTGTTGAAGACGAAAGAGGGAATGACTTCCGGGGCATCCCCAAGATTAGACGCTTGAGTCTTCCTTTCATATTAAGTTGGGGGTGACTTGGTCATCCCTAATATTAGGGTATTGACACTTTTTATTCTCCTCATATCGGTATCTCACCCAAAACTTGAAAACTTCAATAACACAAAACTCAACGGAACTTCGTGAGGTGGGTTAGTATAGTAAATATAGATCATTCACTTAGGTACTGTCAAGACAAGATTCATAATTGTTCTCACATAATACATAATGTTTTATATCATTCTCATAAATTTTATTACTCAATATAAGTTATGGAAACACTAAAACAAGTGAACTATGCATGCAAAACAGAATGTGTGAAAAAGAGAACAGTCTGTGAAGATCTGAATGAACACCATACTTACGTGACTCTTAAAATTCTTCAAAATTAGGACAACACAAAAAATTTGCACATAAAAAACTGTGTAAAAAATTCAGAATTTTTTGAATCCCCAGTAAAGTCATAGAAATTTTGCACTGGACGTAAAACTTTCTGTTTTTGCACAGAATCCAACTAACAAGTACCCACACAATCCCGAAGGCTTTACTTGGCACTTTATTGAAATAAAATATACAAAACATTATTAATACAGTATATTAATAATTTTAAACCACAAAAATACAAAGGAAAAGTGTTGGGTTGTCTCCCAACAAGCGCTTTTCTTTAAAGCATTTTAGCCACGCATAATGATTTCAATGATGCTCACACAGGAATAGTAAGTGAAATATGAAAGAGAGCATCGTGAATCACATGGAAAACACATTTAAGTATAACTGACTTCCTATGAATATGGATTTTGCAAGCAAAAAAATTATCGTAGCAAGAATCAATTTTCATAGAAAGGCAAAACAAGCATGGCTTCAAAATTTTCAACACATAGGGAGGAAACTTGATATTATTGCAATTCCTACAAGCATATGTTCCTCCGTCATAATAATTTTCACTAGCATCATGAAGGAATTCCACAATATAACTATTACATAAAGATTTCTCTTCATGATCCACAAGCATAGATCTTTTATTACTCTCCCCATAAGCAAACTTCTCATACATAATAGTGGGAGAAAACTCAACAAAATAATTATCATGTGATATTTAAGTGGCATAATCGAATTGAAAATTAAAATCATGATGAAAAGTTTCATGGTTATTATTACACTTTATAGCATACACGCCATCACCATAATCGTCATAGATAGCAACTTTGTTTTCATAGTCAATTAAAACCTCTTCGAAAATAGTGGACTCATCACTAAATGAAGTCATGACCTCTCAAAATCCACTTTCATCGTCATTAAAATAATATTCAACATTGAAGACAGTGGTTTCATTAGACCTAGAGTTGGCACTCTTCCAAATCCAATTTCATCAATATAATCATCATAAATAGGAGGCATGCTTTCATCATAAAAAATTGCTCATCAAAACTTAGGGGATTAAAAATATCATCTTCATCAAACATAGCATCCCCAAGATTGTGACATTGCATATCGTTAGCATCATGGATTTTCATAGAATTCATCTAACAATATTACTGTCATGCTCGCCATTCAAGGATTTCACATTAAGCATTTTTATAAATTCTTCCTCTAACAACTGAGCATAATTTTCCGAACCATCATTTTCACGAAACATATTGTAAAGGCAAAGCAATTAAGGCAACCTACATTCTATTTTTTGTAGTTTACTTATATAAAACCAAACTAGTGAAAAATAAGAAAATAAAAGATTTAGTTGCAAGATCTAAATATATACCTTCAAGCACTCACCTCCCTAGCAACCTTGCCAGAAAAGAGTTGATGTCTGCTATGCAACTTTATTATTGTTGACTTTGTTGGGCCTCCACGCGCAGAGTTTTGTAGTACAATAGCAATTTTCTCTCAACTGGATGACCTAAGGTTTATCAATCCGTGGGAGGTGTAGGGTGAATATGGTCTCTCTCAAACAACCCTGCAATAAAATACAAGAAATCTGTTGTGTCCCTAACACACCCAATACCATGGAAAATTGTATAGGTGCACTAGTTCGGTGAAGAGATGGTGATACAGGTGCAATATGGATAGTAGATATAGGTTTTTGTGGTCTGAAAATATACAAACAGCAAGGTAGAAAGTGGTAAACAACGAGTAAAAGGTTGTATAAATGCTTGAAAATAAGGCCTAGGGTTCATACTTTTACTAGTGCAATCTCTCAACAATGCTAAGATAGTAAAATCATAAGATCATCCCTCAACATGCAACAAAGAATCACTCTAAAGTTCATAAGTAGCAGAGAACATAGGATGAAATTGGCATAGGTAGTAGAACCACCTCAAAGTTATTCTTTTCGGTCAATCTTTTGAGCTATTCATATAAGTGTCACAAACAACCCTAGAGTTCGTAGTAAAATAACACCAATGATACATATCAACCAACCCTAATGTCACCTAGATATTCCAATGTCACACCAATGGGTAAATTACGCGACATGCAGCAAACAATTTCAGGTCTACCATATTCAGTCCAAAGCAAAGAACTCCAAGGAGCAGCCCCAGGATTTCTATCGAAGAAAGTAAGATGAAAACTTGCAATCAACTCCTATGCATAGATCTCCAAGGTCACCGGAATCCATAAGTTGACACCATAATGATACGGGGCAAACCCGTAGGTGTCGATCTTTCACGAATTGGAGGGGGATTCCACGAAGAATATGAATAACACGAGTAAGAACGGGGAGAAATCACAAGAGGAAACACTCAAGAACAAGACCAATCACACACCACTAGACTCACCACACAGAAGATCCACAAAGGTACATGAACAACAAAGGGAAAGAAGGATACACGATATAGTTCATCCCAAACCCCATGGGGAGATGGGGCCTTGATATCCCGGAGGATCTTCCCTCGTGAGGGGACTTGACATTCACTAGGGGATCTTCTCTCATAGAGGCATCTACTGCATGGGAGAGGTAGTGGAAGGATCTAGGCTCAACTTACTAAGAGCAAAACCATAGCTAACTCTAGAATGAAGGTGGGAGATGAGTATATATAGTCTAGGGTGAAGTGGGGTGAGAAAGGGGTACATGGGCCTCGGGCTCGAGTGGATGCACGTAGGTAGGCCGGAAGTTGCAGGGAAGGTCCGGGCAGGTTCTGGGGTTTCCATAGAGTTGGCACGCCTGGGGTGCGCTGAGGTCGGAAGTTCCGGGTAGGCTGGAAGGTCCGGGGTCCATAGGTTCTGGGTCGGCCGAAAGGTTCGGGACTTCCAGAGTCTTGTCCTCGCTTCTTCTTCCTTCTCTTCCAAGCTTCCAGTAGGACCGGAAGTATGTCTAGAGGGGGGGTGATTAGACTACTTGACCAAATAAAAGTTTTTCCTATACCAAGTTTTAGGGTTGACAGTTTTTAGCATTTCATGGCAAGTCAAGTACACCCTACACATGCAAGTCTAAGAGTATATAGTAGCGGAAAGTAACAACAAACATGTATAGAAGGGATAGGGTAGGAAGATCAAACGCAGTTGTAGACACGATGATTTTTCCCATGGTTCCGATAGGTGGCGCTATCATACATCCACGTTTATGGAGTCTTCAACCCACTGAGGGTAACGGTCGCGAGAGTCCACGGAGGGCTCCACCCAAAAGGGTCCACGAAGTAGCAACCTTGACTATTCCATAACGGCTTCCGTCCACGAAGGACTAGCCTCACTATGGGTAGATCTTCACGAAGTAGGCGATCTCCTTACCCTTACAAACTTCTTGGTTCACTCCACAACACGAAGTAGGAGGATCCCAAGCGACACCTAACCAATCTAGGAGGCATCACCCTCCAAAAGGTAATAGGCTCGTTAATGATGATGAACTCCTTGCTCTTGTGCTTCAAGATGATAGACTCCTTAGCACCCAATCACTCTCTCACAGATTTGGCATGGTGGAAGAGATGGGATTGGTGGAAAGCTACTTGGGGAGGCTAGAGATCAAGATCCATATGAGTGGATTGGAAGATCTTGACCTCAACACAAGGGTAGGTGGTTCTCTCTCAGAAAAATGGATGGGGCAAGTGTGGAATAGTTCTGAGTGCTTCTCTTTCGAGTAGGTGGTGGTGAAGGGGTATATATAGGCATCCCCAAAAATCCAACCTTTACACACAAAATGACCAACTCGGTGACACCGATGTGTTAATCTCGGTGGTACCGAAGTGACCAAAAGGTGTCAACTTTTGAATCTCGGTGGGAAAAATATAGGAAACTCGGTTGCACCGATAAGGTGACCAACGGTCAGATTTCCAATCTCGGTGACGCCGATCCAACATTCTCGGTGGTACCGACAATGTGAATTTGCATAACAGAAAGTTGGCAACCTAAACTCGGTGGCACCGGTATGGAATCAGTTGCACCGAAGTGGCTAGGGTTTGGCTGAGTCTGTCTAGATTTTGGAATCGGTGGCATCGGTATGGGAAAGTTGGTTGCACTGATTTTGAGTGTTAGGTATAGAACAAACTTTGGTTGGAGAGTTTGTGGATGTTTTTGGCGACTATCACTTGTGCACGTTTGAGCATATTGTTCACCAACAAAACCTTACCCCCTTTTAATAGTATTGGCTTTCCTATGGAATCAAAGTGATTTCTCACAAATATAAAATGTAGAGTCCTCTTGATTGAAGCTTGATCAACTTATTTCCTTGCATCTTGGGGTATCTCCACAATCTCCTTTTGCCAATCCTATCATTGAACATTTCCTGAAATATACTTGGTGGAAACATTAGTTCAATGACTTATATGTTGTTATTAATTACCAAAACCACCAAGGGAGCAAATGTGCTTTCACTTACCTCACGGATGGTGTAGTCGTACTTAGGTGCTGGCACTCCTCCTCGTCATCCGTGAAGCTCCGATAATACCTATGCATGCACACGAGAGGAATGTCAAGTAGTATACCATGCTCGAAGGGGTGAAGTGAACACGTGTAAAGGAGATGATTCACCTTTATGTATGTGGAGTTGATGTCGCATGTGTCACTTGCCAAATGGACTCTTGCCATGGTGATGTCCATAGGATGCTCCGCATCATTCCCTCCCCCTTGGGAAAGATCTGTCCTCGGATCAAGATCCAAATCACCATGGGAAGGAGATGGATTCGCCATGTAGAAGTGGACAATCACCAAGCACTCATCATCATAAAGCTCTAAGGGTGCACTCTCTAATGTCTCACCATGTTGTAGTTCCTTCAAAAGGAGCAAGGACAAGAAACACTTGCAAAAAAAATGTGCTTAGCGTTAGTGTCAAACCAAGCATTCAAGTGGTGAATCACTGAACAAGTGTTCTCATCATGCATAACATATGGTGTGACAAGGGATTGTGACATGGCATGTAAGCATACAAAATGAGCATAATCCAAGGCATCATGGAGACGAGCATGAAAATGTGAGGTAAAGATCTTATTATGTGTGGCAATAGAAAGAGCATCTACCTCAAGGTCATAGCACACATGCACAAAGCAATCAATAAAAGGTCTATGGTAGGCATAGGAATGATTCACAACACCAAATAAAATGATATGTCTAAACACATGGGGCAACCCAAAGTGCAAGATAATCCAAGCATGATGTGCACATCGTGTAGTGAAGATAGTGAGGCACTAAACACAATAGAAAGAGCAAGTGTTCAACATGTGTGAGGCAATCAAGTCAAGCTTGTAGCAATCAATGTGGCACGGAAAAGTGAAGAAATGACATTTTTGCAACCGAGCATATGATACGAGCAAACAATCCAGAAGTGGGATGCAATAGACAAGGCATATATGTCAATTGTCATGGAACGACGGCAATCACGAGTGAAAGCAATATCTCTAACATGTGTGCAAGTAAGTGGTCCAAGCTGACCAATATGTGTCATGATACAAGCAACACTAGTATGAAGATGCACAATATCCATGCTCGAGAAGGATGTCACCTTGAAGGTGTGACCTTGTGCGTCCGTCAAAATGCCGATGCGCGAGCAAGTGCGATGGAGAAACTTGTCGGTGTAGCAAGGCTATCCATCAAGAGCTTGGATTGTCAACTCACATGAAGTGGAGGTTGACATGTGGTTGAAGTATCCTACACATAAAAACAACAAAGGAAACAATGTATGTGCATGGTAGACAAACACATTATCCATCATGATGGTTCTCCTCTCTTGCACATAACCATTAGGAACAAAAGTGCATGAAAAATATGAGGCAACAATGTATATATTCATGGCACTAGGCATATGGTGCAAAGAAGGAAGAAAATAGTAGGTATTGAGTGCAACAAAGCAAGATGAATGTGTCATCATAGGCATGGGGCACAAAGCAAACATGGCAATAACAACTAGGATCTCCAGCAAGCATGCAAGTACACATAGTAGTAGTTGAATTGTGAATCATGGGTAAATGCAAGAAAGGGTCACAATAGCATGGCAAAAGAATAGGAATGAGCATATCATGCAAAGTGAACACGAAAGGATGGGCATAAGACAACAACTGGTATATAGCCCATAGTCGTGTGTGAACCAAGTAGAAGAGGTGCGCGTAGTCCTTGCGTGAGGGGAATGGTTGGAGACACATTCCGGTGAATCCCAAATCATTGGTGCTCTCAAGAGATCTTTTTGTCAACTCATGTTATTGTGAGGTTGACAAGTAATCATTAGTACCTACACACAACAAAGACAAAGGAAAAATGGTGTGCGCGTGGTATATGTATAAATCATCCGCTAGGATGTGCATGTGCTTGTGTTTGTTAGCACAAAAATTCCAATGCTCAAATAAATTTGAGGCATGGTATAGTAATACGTCATCCATCATGCAATGATAGTTATTATGCTCAACATGATTGGGACTCAATTTATAGCAAGTATTTGGCACAAGCATTTTATTCATATCAATGGCAAGCATATTGTGCACACAAATATGGGGATCATGCAAAGTGTAGGATGGAACACAATCTCCTAATATGTATGAGGAAACTAAGGGGGTATCCTCATGTGCAATAGGGGGAGCATAATATGGAGAATATGGACACCATCCAAAACAATGCATATCCGAAGCTAGGTGGTCAGGCATGTCATATGAGAATTATTGTGCAAATGATGCAAATGAAGCATGGCAATATAATCACAAGAAAAGCAAATGCCAATAACCATGGGTTTGTCATCTATGCCATATGTGCAAATTGGGTTTATTTTAATGTCATATGCATGGTTACAACAAAGAGATTGCAAAGATGCAATAAGGGTGATCTCATGCATACCATATGACAAGTCAAGCGGATTGTCAAACATGATGTGACCAATAGAATTTTCACATGATATCCTATGGAGTATAGCATCACAACTAGGTGATTCAACATGCTCATCATCATATTCATCATAAATAAGGAGCACATCTAAGCATGAAGAAGACATAGCACGTGAAGTATCCATAAGGTGATCAACATCATCCAAGCAATCAATGTCACGATAGTCCACTAGTGGGACAAGATCATCACCTTCACCTATTTTACCTTTCTCATTCCACTCATGTGGTGTAGGTGAGGTGGGAGAAACCAACTCGTGGTCGTCTTCATCGTGATGGAACAATGTGGGGGGGGGAGCATCATCTTCCACCATGGCCATCGTCTTGTCCAAAGGGAGGACGAAGTTGTCAAGTAGCAGTGTGTCATCGTATATGGAACCTAGCACCAAAGGAGAAGATGCAATAGAGGTAGAGGTTAAGTTGTTAGAAATCGGAATGGCCTCACATGCCCTATCAACTACCTCACTCGCTCTATGTGGTGGTGGCCCACTCACTCCTTCTAGCTAGTTGCGCTCATACTCCCATATAGTGGAGTCACTAATCTCACTTAAAGTGGTGGGGGTTGTGGATCTCCTCACATGGAAATGGGGGAAACTCATCATATATGGGTCTAGTAGTGAAGTCACTCTCACTCTCAATATGGTGGCCGAGGTTTCTCAACTCATCACCAAACGTCGTCGTGGTCGAAGGGATAGTCCCATGCTCAACCGTCTCGTCGTCATCGTCATGGACCGAAGATGGCACATCATCACTCGCCTTCATGACCGAAGGGAAAATCCCATGCTCAGTCATCTTCCTTGGGATGCTTGCGAAGATGGAAGGGTCATCCATTTGTTAGTCGATTGCCTTGATATTGGCATCGAAGCTTGTCCTTGGTGGTGTTCTTGGTCTTCGCGCACTTGTTTCTTCGAAGATGTGCAACTTGAGCGTCTATGCCTTGACGACAAGGTAGGGGAAGAAGACTTGTAGTTGGCCACCATGTGTCGAAGTTGCTCCATGTGTGCGGCCAACATGTATCTTTTCTGAGCTTCGGAGTGTCGTATGTCGATGGCGAGTGGCTCAAGTTGTTGGTTGATGTGGTTGCTCATGTCGATGTAGTCGTTGAAGACCGAAGATGTCGTGCTTTGCCTAGACATCACATGACTCGAGCAAAGGTCAGTGGGAAATGAGATAAACAGTACCAAGATATTGTTCCCAAAGTTGAGGATGTATCCCGTTTCACTCATGTGAATTGAGATAATAGTGGAATTGGTACCAGACTTGTTCACTCACACCTACAACATAAATCTTATCGAGTGGCTCGATTAGGACAAGTGGTACAAATTCATGCAAATTGAAGTCCAAGATATTGTAAATGTTGAAATAAATCCAAAGGACTCAAAATGCAAAGCAAGAGATCACAAATATAGAGGAGGGAAATAAAGTAACACACACGGAGGGATAATGGGGGCTTTTGCAACTATAGGGATGAGCAATACAAATTCACAAGGAGAGACGCTAGCTTGATTGCCCGTTTGGGAACGACTCGCTACTTGACACCAATCCTATTCATGCAAGCATATGTTTCCTATTCCAAGTATCCTCATGCACAAGTATCTCTTTCCATGTTCAACTCTTTTTGCTTATAATCTTTGATTGTTCTTTCTTAATTAAAAGCTTTTTTTCTCTCTTCCTTTCCACTATTCTTATTGGGCCTCAACCAACTATATGAGATAAATATCGCAAGATATGCACGGGAGCAAGAAATTGCACTATATGATATTTATGATGATGCAACAATATGAAATCGTATCACTAAGGTTCACAAGTTTTTGCAAAGCCCGACAATACTCGGATAGCTAGTCTTAATAGGTATGAAGGTAAACGCAAAGATGGTGGGGCTAACAAGATGCAATGTCAAGAAATTCAAAGTGTATGACATAATGTATACCTTCGTCACACTTAACCTTTCACGAAATCCAGGTGAACATGCCTTGCTTCCGGTTGAAAATGGTCTCAAAGGATGGATGGTCGTCGTCGATGTCGAACGTCGGTGGTTGATGTAGATGATGGACCAATACAAGTCACCGGTGGTTGATGAAGAAGTAACCATCCCTAAGTAGCCGAAACACCTTAGGATACTCAAATCACAACTCAAGAAACCACAAATGCAACGACCATCAAAATGGGTTAGGTTGTGGAAGTCTATGGTGGAAAATCGGATGATATGGCGGAGGGCCTAGGAAAACTTGCCAAATTTCCAAAAATGTGATGGAGTGAAATGATTGTGTAAGTATTTTTGTGGTATGGGGGGTCAATAGCTACAAAACGAGCTAAAGAACGTTGAAATCGGACTCCGGATGAATTAGTTATGGCCAAAACGCTGAAATGGTTGATGCTGAAATTTTGGGGAAAGTTTTTGGTCAGGTCAGAAGTTTCGGGCCTAGCACCGTAAGTTTCGGGCTCCGGAAGGGGGAGGAGTACCAGAAGTTCTGGGGGTCACAGGAAAGTATGGGGTTGACCGGATGTTTTTGGGGGAAACTTTATGTTTAGCATGGAAGTTTCGGGGTCCGAAAGTTCCGGGGGTCGCGAAAACAACTCCGAGAGGAACCCTAATTTCCGGATCTGAAAACAGGGGCGGAAAAACTCGATTTCTAAGGCGAAATTGAAGGAGGGAAAGGTGGAATCATTTCTAGGGGATGCCAAGGGAGGTAGATCCACTTGCTAAACACCAAATCCACAGATCAAAAGTAACAAAAACTCACAAGAACAACAAATCACAAGAAAACTTTTGGGGCTATTTTTGGTGGGGATTTTCGAATTGGGACGAAATCAAACAAAATCAAGCTAGAAAATGAAGAGGGGGGGACTCCAAATTCGTGAGAAACGTGGCTCATGATACCATATGATATGGGGCAAACCCGTAGGTGTCGATCTTTCACGAGTTGGAGGGGGATTCCACGAAGAACACAAAGAACGAGGGGAAGAACGGGGAGAAATCACAAGAGGAAACACTCAAGAACAAGACCAATCACACATCCACTATACTCACCACACACAAGATCCACAAAGGTACATGAACAACAAAGGGAAAGAAGGATACATGGTACTGTTCATCCCAAATCCCATGGGGAGGTGGGGCCTTGATATCCCAAAGGATCTTCCCTCATGAGGGGCCTTGACATCCACTAGGGGGTCTTCTGTCATAGAGGCATATACTCCATGGGAGAGGTAGTGAAAGGAGCTAGGCTCAAATTACTGAGAGCAAAACCATAGCTAACCCTAGAATGGAGGTGGGAGATGAGTATATGTAGTCTAGGGAGAAGTGGGGTGAGAAAGGGGTACATGGGCCTCAGGCCCGAGTGGCTGCATGCTAGCAGGCCGAAAGTTCCGGGCTGGGCCGTAAGTTCCGGGGAAGGTCCGGGCAGGTTCTGGGGTTTCCGGAGAGTTGGCACGCCTGGGGTGCGTTGAGGCCGGAAGTTCTGGAGAAGGTACGGGGTCCAGGGGTTCCGGGCAGGTCGGAAGGTCCGGGACTTCCAGAGTCTTGTCCTCGCTTCTTCTTCCTTCTCTTCCAATCTTCCCTCGCGGATGGCGTAGTCTTATGTAGGTGCTGGCCCTCCTCTTCGTCATCCGTGAAGCTCGAACAATACCTATGCATGCACACGAGAGGAATGTCAAGTAGTATACCATCCTCGAAGGGGTCAAGTGAACACGTGTAAAGGAGACAATTCACCTTTATGTATGCGGAGTTGATGTCGCATGTGTCACTTGCCAAGCAGACTCTTGCCATGGTGATGTCCATAGGATGCTCTGCATCACATAACCTATATGAAGTGAATCAATAGAATACACCATTGTCACCATGGGTATCGACATGCAGGACATACATCAAGTGTTATCAAATTCAATATTCAATCCAACATAACGGGATCTAAAAGGGAAAGATTCAAGTCATCACAACAAGATGGCAAGGGAGAAACACCATATGATCCAACTATATTAACAAATCTCATGATACATTAATATAGTGCCATCTCAAGAACATGAGAGAGAGAGAGATTGAACACATAGATACTGGTACATACCCTCATCCCCGAGGGTGAACTACTCCCTCCTCATCATGGCCTCCACCGGGATGATAAAGATGGTCACTGGAGATGATTCTTCGTCCGACAGGGTACTGGAAACTCAAGGATTGTTTTTTTGTTGATACAAAGAGTTGTGGCGGCGAAGCAGAAGTTCTATGTTTCTTTCCGAGGGTTTTGGTATATGTAGGATTTTTCAGCGTTGGAATCATGCCAGCCAGAGCCACGTGGGCCCCACCACATAAAAGGGCATGCCAAGGGGGTGGGCGCACCCTGTTCCCTGGTGGCCCACAGGTGGCTCCCCTTTGATGTTTTTTTGCTTTGGTATTTCTATTTTCCCCTAGAAAAAATCATAAATTGTTTCGGGCGATTTTGAGAACTTTTTTTTGCACAAAAACAACACCACAGTAATTCTGCTGAAAACAACTCCATTCTGGGTTAGTTCTTGATAAATCATATAAAGTGCATCAAAACCATATAAAATTATTTTAAACATAGGAAAATATAGTATGAATACTTCATAAATTATCGATACGTTGGAGATGCACCAGTCCCAACTGACGGAATCACAAGCTTTCTAAAAATCAAGCTTAAGAATAACAACTTTGGTATTCCTTACCATCAAATCATGTGTGCACAATTTCATGGAGGCTAAGGATGCCATCCAAAATGAAACAACTCTTTACAAAAGCCATCTATGAAGAGTTGAGCACCATATGCGCCATCGATGATAGGTCCGAGGCAAAACCTTTTACCGAAAACTTAGAAAAGTTGTTAATGAGAGCTATTGGACAAAATTGAGAGATATAATTAGCACCTTTCACTTTGGGAATGAGGGTGAGGATAGCATAATTAAGCCGAGATAGATCTACAATCCCTAAAAAACCAGAATTACTGCGCACCCAGGTCCTCTAGAGCCAACCAAAATTTGTTGAAAAAGGGGATAAAAAACCATCAGGGCTAGGGGTCAAGTTAACATTAGAGGAATTGACAGTCGCCTAAATCTCGTCTATTGACAAAGGTACCATGAGAGATGATTTTTTGTATGCCGAGACTCGCCACCTCTGAGACCAGAGAGAATGGGAAATAGTAAAGAGAGAGGGGGGACTAGCCCCGTGAAGACAGACAAAGAAATCATGAACATTATTCAAGATCACATGCGGGTCAGTGACCCTAACATCATTAACTAATAAATTTTCAATAAGACACCATCTCTGCCTTCCATTAGCACGGTAAAAAATTACGATGTGAGTGAGTCACCCCCTCAAACTTCAATTTATAGTGCCTGTCTAGCGCCAATATATTTCCGCATGGCGATGCAACTACATCAAGAAGCCTTCCATATCATATCTCCTTTTCCAACTGCTACTTGTAGATGCGTTGGGTTTCCCCACGAATAGGAAGTAGTACAATAGCGGTAGGTATTTCCATCAATTGAGAACTAAGGTTTATCAAACTAGTAAGAAGCGATGCAAACACATGATCAACAGTCCGTGCACACACAAGAGGAAATACTTGGACCCAATGCGGGCAAGAGGGTTGTCAAGCCCCTTGTAATCATTGATTGCAAGGATTAAATCTTGATAGAGTAGGACAAATAAATGCTTAATAAAGTAAATAAATAACATCAAAAAGTTTTGTGTATTATACATATAATATGAAGATGGACCCGGGGGCCATATCATTCACTACATACATCTCTCATGAGCATAGTAGCGGTGGGTGCACAAATTACTGTTAGGCAGTTGATGTAAAAGAAAATAATTATGGGATCATTCATGGAATGAGCTATATCAGGCATTACGTCCATGGAAAATGGACTGAAACAATTATGTATTTACTTCTGTTACTCCACCAATTGACAGCTATCCAGCGTGAATCTATGGTATTAAGTTCATGACAAGCAGAATAATGCTTTAAGCGAGATGACATAATGTAGACAAAGTAAGACAAGCAATACGTTCACACCCCATCGTTTTATCCTTATTATCAAAAATATAAATACATGCCTCACTACCCCTTCTGTCACGAGGTGAGGACACCGCAAGATTGAACCTACTACCATGCACCATTCCCTCTAATGATCTACTCATCTACTTGGCCAAAGCAAACTTATAGAACGAAAAACATACATAGCTATATCACATAATAAATCTCATATTGGACAAATTAATTTCCATGAATAATTTGAACATATACTCGCAATTCATTGGATTCCAGTAAACACACTTCAAAAGTTACATTGAATAGGTCCTGGAAGCGATCATTGTATTGAAGATCAAACGAGAGAGAGGGAGAGAGGGAGAGAGAGAGAGCTATAGCTATGGCTTGTAGGTCCTGTAGGAACTACTCACACATCATGTGGGAGGCAGCAAGGTTGATGAAGATGATTGCCATGATGGATTCCCCCTCCGACAAAGCACTGAAAAGGCCTCCGGATGAGATCGCGATGGAACAGAGACTTGCGACGATGGAAAAAGTGTTTCGGATGCTCCCATAGGGTTTTTAGGATATTTGGGTATTTATAGAATAAAGTGGTAGCGGTAGGGACCCATGAGGGAGTCACAAGGGGGGAGGGCGTGCCCCTGCCCTTGTGGATGCCTCGTGTATCGTCTGGTATCCCTCTGAAGCTCCCAGGTCTTGTTTTGGTCCACAAAAAGTTTTGTCACGTTTGGACTTAACTTGTTACAAATTTTCTGTAAAACCAAAAATGAGCAGCAAACATCAACTGGCACAAAGAACTAAGTTAATATGTTAGTTCCCAAGAATGATATAAAATGGCATATAAAGAATACAAGATTGATAAAATAGTAGCATGAAACCATCAAAAACCTATAGATACATTGGAGACGTATCAGCATCCCACTAGTGCAGAAAAGCCTAGCTATGGCATGGTAGAAATGGCCTTGCTGGCATGGACACCTGATGCCACCAATATGGCGCCACAGTTAAAAAATGCCGCTGGCATTCGACCCGACGCCAGCAGTATTTGGAATACCTATGGCGTCGAATTATGTTGTATGCATGCATTATGATCTTTATCTTTGGCGTCCACATTATTCCAACATTAGAAATACTGATTTTTTTTGCATGCAAGGTAACTTGTCGGCACACCATTACTTCATTTGTAAGCATCGGAAAATTGCTGCCACGTCAGCTAGAAACATGAATGTTCGCATGACAGAATAAGGTAACAAGTAAAGGCATTCAAAGACATTGAAGATAAGTATGTAACATCATACATAGCTACTCATGTTTTAAAGTACGATAACACAAATATGTAGCTGATCGAGCTTGTAGTATTGTAGAATGAACATCATAGGTAGCTAACACTATCCTATTACATATTGGCATAAGGATCATTAATGTATTTCTTCAACAGATCCGCGATAGGCACAGGACCTTCAGCATCAATCCCCTGCTTCCGAAGGCAAGCTTTTATCTCCTCTGGGTCGGAAGGTGCGTCACTGTTGAAAACCCCAGCATGGTCAATGACATCCTTGTTGAGGATGGTAGCAAACTTCACTTGGATTCGTCTGAATTCATCTTTGTTATTTCTCGGGCTAATTTCCTCCATCTTCTCCCCACATGCGATGATGTCTGATCTTTTTAAGGCGTTCTCCCTCCCATATGTACTCCTTCATGTGGTGGACTACGTAGTAGCCATCTATATCACAATTTTCCAGATGCTGCATGCAAAAAAGTCAGTTTTGTGGCTGAAGCGTACCACTTTAAATTTGTCAAATTTTCAATATCCGTCTTTGATCATTCCTTCCCGTCTGGTATATTCGAAAAGTGCTTCATCCCGGACCATTTTGATGCCTCTATAGTCCTTTTTCACTTTCAATGTCGAATCCAAGAGATAAGTTTCATGAACTTCGGGGTAGCAACGATGAGGACACAATGTTCTCTATGTGAAAAGTTGAGTAAATGGTTACGTGAATCATGCATAATGAGCTTGTACAAAATAGTAATCGAGCTAGACAAAATGACTTACTTTGGATAGTAGGTAATGAGAAGGCGGTCTTTGTCCATGTTGGCAATCATGAAGTCTGTCAAATACTTCCGCATAGCTTGTCGGCGCTCAGGGTGATCGGCATTGGTCTCGTGCATGAGGTAAGGGTATGCTACTGCAACATCCTTGTTGAGCTCACATTGGGTAGTGTAGGCAACATTGATTGCCCATAGGCAGACTAAGGAAGAACTAAGCTTCATTTTATGTAACATGTTGAAGATGTCTTCGAATGGCATATAGAATATTTCCACTTGGAAATCGTCGCATAAACAATGATTTGGTGGTACCATCACTAAAAGAATGGGGCGAAATCCACCTCCAACAGACAATGCATACCTCTCCCTACATAGAACCGTGTCATGCATAATCCTCAATTCTGTTTGCAGAAGATCGCTGAGCTCCTTTGGAAAGATGGGATCAATCGGGGAATGGTAATTCTGTTGGAAATATGCCCTAGAGGCAATAATAAAATGGTTATTATTGTATTTCCTTGTTCATGATAATTGTCTATTGTTCATGCTATAATTGTGTTAACCGGAAACCATAATACATGTGTGAATACATAGACCACAACATGTCCCTAGTGAGCCTCTAGTTGACTAGCTCGTTGATCAATAGATGGTCACGGTTTCATGGCCATGGACATTGGATGTCGTTGATAACGGGATCACATCATTAGGAGAATGATGTGATGGACAAGACCCAATCCTAAGCATAGCACAAAGATCGTGTAGTTCGTTTGCTAAAGCTTTTCAATGTCAAGTGTCATTTCCTTAGACCATGAGATTGTGTAACTCCCGGATACCGTAGGAATACTTTGGGTGTGCCAAACGTCACAACGTAACTGGGTGGCTATAAAGGTACGCTACGGGTATCTCCGAAAGTATCTGTTGGGTTGGCACGAATCGAGACTGGGATTTGTCACTCCGTGTGACGGAGAGGTATCTCTGGGCCCACTCGGTAAGACATCATCATAATGAGCTCAATGTGACTAAGGAGTTAGCCACGGGATGATGTATTACGGAACGAGTAAAGAGACTTGCCAGTAACGAGATTGAACAAGGTATGGGGATACCGACGATCGAATCTCGGGCAAGTATCATACCGATAGACAAAGGGAATTGTATACGGGATTGATTGAATCCTTGACATCGTGGTTCATCCGATGAGATCATCGTGGAGTACGTGGGAGCCAACATGGGTATCCAGATCCCGCTGTTGGTTATTGACCGGAGAGGTGTCTCGGTCATGTCTACGTGTCTCCCGAACCCGTAGGGTCTACACACTTAAGGTTCGATGACGCTAGGGTTATAGGGAAAAGGTATACGTGATTACCGAAGGTTGTTCGGAGTCCCGGATGAGATCCCGGACGTCACGAGGAGCTCCGGAATGGTCCGGAGGTAAAGATTGATATATAGGAAGTCCAGTTTTGGTCACCGGAAAGTTTTCGGGCTCATCGGTAGTGTACCGGGAGTGCCGGGAGGGTGCCGGAGGACCCCCGGGAGGGGTGTGACGACCAAAGGACCACATGGGCTGTTAGATAAAGTGTGCCAGCCCTTATTGGGCTGGGCAAGACTTTTTCTAAAGGCCCATGCGGCTGGAGATAAGGAGATAAGGCAAAAAGGATTTAAAAGGAGGAGATCCACCTCCCTTGTGGGAGGTGGACTCTCCCTTTAATTCGGCCGGCCATCTCCTCTTTGGAGTAGAGGCCAAGCCAGCCCTCCACGTCCCTCCTCCTATATATACTTGAGGTTTTGGATGTTTTGAGACAAGATTTGATCTCTCTCTCTCACGGCGAAGCCCTACCTCTCTTCTTCCTCCTCCGCAGCGCTTAGGCGAAGCCCTGTCGGAATACCTTGCTACTCCACCACCACCACGCCGTCGTGCTGCTGTTGGAGCCCTTCCCCAACCTCTCCTTCCTCCTTGCTGGATCAAGGTGTTGGAGACGTCACCGGGCTGCACGTGTGTTGAACGCGGAGGTGCCGTCCGTTCGGCACTTGATCGGATCTACCGCGATCTGAATCGCTGCGAGTACGACTCCATCAACCGCGTTCTTGTAACGCTTCCGCTTAGCGATCTTCAAAGGTATGAAGATGCAATCTCTCCCCTCTCGTTGCTGGTTTCTCCATAGATAGATCTTGGTGAACGTAGGAAAATTTTGATTTACTACTACGTCTCCCAACAGTGGCATCATGAGCTAGGTCTATGCGTAGAATCTATGCACGAGTAGAACACAAAGCAGTTGTGGGCGTCGAGTTTGTTAATTTGCTTGCCGCTACTAGTCTTATCTTGATTCGGCGGTATTGTGGGATGAAGCGGCCCGGACCAACTTTACACGTACGCTTACGTGAGACCGGTTCCACCGCCTGACATGCACTAGATGCATAAGGTGGCTAGCGGGTGTCTGTCTCTCCTACCTTAGTCGGATCGGATTCGATGAAAAGGGTCCTTATGAAGGGTAAATAGCAATTGGAAAATCACGTTGTGGTGTTGACGTAGGTAAGAAACGTTCTTGCTAGTAACCTATAGCAGCCACGTAAAAACTTGCAACTACAAATTAGAGGACGTCTAACTTGTTTTTGCAGCATGTGCCTTGTGATGTGATATGGCCAAAGGATGTGATGTGATGCATTGTGATGTATGAATTGATCATGTTCTTGTAATAGGATTCACGACTTGCATGTCGATGATTATGACAACCGGCAGGAGCCATAGGAGTTGTCTTATTTATTGTATGACCTGCGTGTCAATCATAAACGCCATGTAATTACTTTACTTTATTGCTAAGCGTTAGCCATAGTAGTAGAAGTAATAGTTGGCGAGACAACTTCATGAAGACACAATGATGGAGATCATGATGATGGAGATCATGGTGTCGTGCCGGTGACAGTGATGATCATGGTGCCCCGAAGATGGAGATCATAGGAGCAAAATGATATTGGCCATATCATGTCACTATATTGATTGCATGTGATGTTTATCATGTTTACATCTTATTTGCATAGAACGACGGTAGTAAATAAGATGATCTCTCAATAAAATTTCAAGAAAGGTGTTCACCCTAACTGTGCACCGTTGCTAAGGATCGTCGTTCCGAAGCACCACGTGATGATCGGGTGTGATAGGTTCTAACGTTCGCATACAACGGGTGTAAGCCAGATTTACACATGCGAAACACTTAGGTTGACTTGACGAGCCTAGCATGTACAGACATGGCCTCGGAACACGGAAGACCGAAAGGTCGAACATGAGTCGTATAGAAGATACGATCAACATAGAGATGTTCACCATGGATGACTAGTCCGTCTCACGTGATGATCGGACACGGGCTAGTTGACATGGATCATGTATCACTTGGAAGACTAGAGAGATGTCTATATAAGTGGGAGTTCATTAATAATTTGATTAAATGAACTTAATTATCATGAACTTAGTCTAAAAATGTCCTTGCAAATTATGTCGTAGATAGCTCGCGCTGTAGCTCCCCAGTTTTATTGATACAATCCTAGAGAAAAGTAAGTTGAAAGTTGATGGTAGCAATAATGCGGACTGGGTCCGTGATCTGAGGATTGTCCTCATTGCTGCACAGAAAGCTTATGTTTTTGATGTACCGCTAACTGATCACTCCCTCAAGCGTTGTCTGTAGATGTTGTGAACATATGACAGGCACTTTTTGATGACTACGTGATAGTTCAGTGCGTCATGCATTACGGCTTAGAATTGAGGCTTCAAAATGTTTTGAACGTCACAGAACATATGAGATGTTCTAGGAGCTGAGATTGTGATCTCAAGCTCGTGCCTATGTTGAGAGGTATGAGACCTCCAACAAGATTCTTTGCCTGCAAGATAAAGGAGAATAGCTTAATCGGTGAGCGTGTTCTCAGATTGTCTGGGTGCTACAATCACTTGAATCAAGTGGGAGTTAATCTTCCAG
Source organism: Hordeum marinum (assembly GCA_022496015.1). Lineage (NCBI taxonomy): Eukaryota > Viridiplantae > Streptophyta > Magnoliopsida > Poales > Poaceae > Hordeum > Hordeum marinum. The sequence continues at coordinate 136,701,872 of CM039675.1, read as the reverse complement.
ATGAGATAGTGATTAATGCAGTTCTCCAAGTCACTGCCACCAAGCTACTAGAGCTTCGTGATGAACTATAACATGCCAGGGATGGATAAGATGATCCCTGAGTTGTTCGTGATGTTTGACACCACGAAGGTAGAAATCAATAAGGAGCATCAAGTGTTGATGGTTAAGTGAAAACCACTAGTTTCAAAAGGGGAAAGGGCAAGAAGGGAAAAACTTCAGGAATGGCAAGCCAGTTGTTGCTCTAGTGAAGAAACCCAAGGTTGAGCCCGAACCCGAGACTAAGTGCTTCTGTTATGAGGAGAATGTTCGCTGAAGCGGAAAAACCCTAGATGATTGGTAGATAAGAAGGCTGGTAATGTCAATGGAAGTATATTTGATATACGTGTTAGTGATGTGTACCTTGCTGGTACTCCTAGTAGCACCTGGGTATTAGATACCGGTTCGGTTGCTAAGTGTTAGCAACTCGAAATAAAAGCTACGGAGTAAATGGAGACTAGCTAGGTGAAAGGTGACGATGTGTGTTGGAAGTATTTCCAAGATTGATGTGATCACCATCGCACGCTCTCTCTACCTTCAGGATTTGTGATAAACCTAAATAAATGTTATTTGGTGTTTGCGTTGAGCATAAACGTGATTAGATCATGATTAGTGCGATACGGTTATTCATATAAGTTAGAGAATAATGGTTATTCTGTTTACATGGATAATGCCTTCAATGGTCATGCACCCACTCGAAATGGTTTATCGAATCATGATCGTAGTAGTACACATATTCATAACATTGGTACCAAAAGATACAAAGTTAATAATGATAGTACCACATGCTTGTGGCACTGCCACGTAATGTCATATTGGTATAAATCGCATGAAGAAACTCCATGATGATGGATGTTTTTTGACTCACTCGATTTCGAATCGGTTGAGACATGCGAGCCATGCCTCTTGGGCAAGATGACTGAGACCCCGTCATCCAATATGATGGAGCGGGCAAGTGGCTTATTGGAATTAATACATGTTGATGTATGTGGTCCAATGAGTGTTGAAACACACAGTGGATATCGTTGTTTTTCTTTACCTTCACTGATGATTTGAGTAAATATGGGGATATTTACTTAATGAAACACGAATCTGAAATGTTTGAAAGGTTCAAGGAGTTTCAGAGTGAAGTTAAAGATCATCGTGACAAGAAGATAAATGTCTATGATATGATCATGGAGGTGAATATCTAAGTTACGAGTTTGGTATGCAATTTTAGACAATGTGGAAATTGTTTCACAGCTCACGCCTCCTGGAACACCATAGTGTGATGGTGTGTTCGAACGTCGTAGTCGTGCTCTATTGGATATAGTGAGTACTATGATGTCTCTTATCATTTTGCCACTATCGTTACGGGGTTATGCATTAAAGAAAAATCCATTCACTTTAATAGGGCACCATCTAAGTCTGTTGGGATGACACCGTGAGAATTATGGTTTGACAGAAGCCTAAGCTGTCATTTCTTAATGTTTGGGGCTGCGACGCTTATGTGAAAATGGGTTTTTCACCTAGCGAGCTCGAACTCAAAGCAGACAAATGCATCTTCATAGAATACCCTAATGAGACATTGGGTATACCTTCTATCTCAGATCCAAGCGCAAAAGGTGTTTGTTGCTAAGAACGGGTCCTTTTTGAGAAAGAGTTTCTCTCGAAAGAATTGAGTGGGAGGAAGATAGAACTTGATAAGGTTGTTGGACCTTTGTTTCAACCAGAGAATAGCGCAACACAGAAAGATGTTTCTGTAGAGCCTACTTAGTTGAAAAGGAAGTTAATGATGATGATCATGAAGCTTCGGATCAAGTCACTATCGAACCTCGTAGGTCGACAAGGACGCGTACTGCTCCTGAGTAGTACGACAACCCTGTCTTGGAAATCATGTTGTTGGACAACGATGAACCTACGAACTATGGAGAAGCGATGGTGGGCCCGGATTCCAACAAATGGCTAGGAGCCATGAAATCCGAGAAAGGATCCATGTATGAAAACCAAGTATGGACTTTGGTAGACTTGCCTGTTGAATGGCGGGTCATTGAGTACAAATGGACCTTTGAGATAAACATAGACGCTAATGGTGAAATGTCACCGTTTATAAAGCTCGACTTGTCGCAAAGAAGTTTCCGCCAAGTTCAAGGAGTTGACTGCAATGAGATTGTCTCATCTGTAGCGATGCTAAAAGTCTATTAAAATTTTGTTAGCAGTTGCTGCATTTTTCGATTATGAAATCTGGCAGATGGATGACAAAACAAGGTTTCCGTAATGGTTTCTGTGAGGAAGAGTTGTATGTGATACAACCAGAAGGTTTTGTCAATCCTAAGGATGCTAATAATATGCAAACTCCAGCGATCCTTCTATGGACTGGAGCAAGCATCTCGGAGTTGGAATATATGCTTTGATGAGGTGATCAAAGTGTTTAAGTTTATACAAAGTTTATGAGAAACTTGTATTTGCAAGAAAGTGAGTGGGAGCACTATGGAATTTCTTATAAGAATATGTAGTTGACATATTATTGATCGGAAATGATGTAGAATTTCTGGAAGAGCATGAAGGGTTGTTTGAAAAGTTTTGTTTTTCAAAGGAAGACCCAGATAAAGCTACTATTTTATTGAGCATCAAGATCTATAGGGATAGATCTATTCGCTTGATAAGTTTTTTCGACGAAGACATACCTTGACAAGTTTTTGAAGGAGTTCAAAATAGATGGGTCAAAGAAGGAGTTCTTGACTGTATTGTAAGGTGTGAAATTGAGTAAGACTCAATACCCGACCACGGCAGAAGATAAAGAAGAGATGAGTGTCATCTCCTATGCTTTAGCCATAGGCTCTATATAGTATGCCATGCTGTGTACCGCACCTGTGTGTGCCTTGCCATGAGTCTGTCAAGGGGTACAAGAGTAATCCAAGAGTGGATCACTAGACAGCGGTCAAAGTTAGCCTTAGTAACTTGAGAACTAAGGAAATATTTCTCGATTATGGAGGTGATAAAGAGTTCATCGTAAAGTGTTACGATGATGCAAGCTTTAAAACCAATCCGGATGACTCTTAGTAGAAATCCAGCTACGTATAGTGGAGCAGCCATTTGGAATAGCTCCAAGTGGAGCGTGGGAGCAGTATCTACAAATATGAAATGGAAAGTTTGCAAAGGTACACACGGATCTGAATGTCGCAGACCCGCTGACTAAAAACCTCTTTCACGAGCAGAACATGAACAAACCCCAGAACTTATTGGGTGTTAATCACATGATGATATGATCACATGGTGATGTAAGTGTTAATCACATGGTGATGTGAACTAGATTATTGACTCTAGTGCAAGTGGGAGACTGTTGGAAATATGCCCTAGAGGCAATAATAAAATGGTTATTATTGTATTTCCTTGTTCATGATAATTGTCTATTGTTCATGCTATAATTGTGTTAACCGGAAACCATAATACATGTGTGAATACATAGACCACAACATGTCCCTAGTGAGCCTCTAGTTGACTAGCTCGTTGATCAATAGATGGTCACGGTTTCATGGCCATGGACATTGGATGTCGTTGATAACGGGATCACATCATTAGGAGAATGATGTGATGGACAAGACCCAATCCTAAGCATAGCACAAAGATCGTGTAGTTCGTTTGCTAAAGCTTTTCAATGTCAAGTGTCATTTCCTTAGACCATGAGATTGTGTAACTCCCGGATACCGTAGGAATACTTTGGGTGTGCCAAACGTCACAACGTAACTGGGTGGCTATAAAGGTACGCTACGGGTATCTCCGAAAGTATCTGTTGGGTTGGCACGAATCGAGACTGGGATTTGTCACTCCGTGTGACGGAGAGGTATCTCTGGGCCCACTCGGTAAGACATCATCATAATGAGCTCAATGTGACTAAGGAGTTAGCCACGGGATGATGTATTACGGAACGAGTAAAGAGACTTGCCAGTAACGAGATTGAACAAGGTATGGGGATACCGACGATCGAATCTCGGGCAAGTATCATACCGATAGACAAAGGGAATTGTATACGGGATTGATTGAATCCTTGACATCGTGGTTCATCCGATGAGATCATCGTGGAGTACATGGGAGCCAACATGGGTATCCAGATCCCGCTGTTGGTTATTGACCGGAGAGGTGTCTCGGTCATGTCTACGTGTCTCCCGAACCCGTAGGGTCTACACACTTAAGGTTCGATGACGCTAGGGTTATAGGGAAAAGGTATACGTGATTACCGAAGGTTGTTCGGAGTCCCGGATGAGATCCCGGACGTCACGAGGAGCTCCGGAATGGTCCGGAGGTAAAGATTGATATATAGGAAGTCCAGTTTTGGTCATCGGAAAGTTTTCGGGCTCATCGGTAGTGTACCGGGAGTGCCGGGAGGGTGCCGGAGGACCCCCGGGAGGGGTGTGACGACCAAAGGACCACATGGGCTGTTAGATAAAGTGTGCCAGCCCTTATTGGGCTGGGCAAGACTTTTGCTAAAGGCCCATGCGGCTGGAGATAAGGAGATAAGGCAAAAAGGATTTAAAAGGAGGAGATCCACCTCCCTTGTGGGAGGTGGACTCTCCCTTTAATTCGGCCGGCCATCTCCTCTTTGGAGTAGAGGCCAAGCCAGCCCTCCACGTCCCTCCTCCTATATATACTTGAGGTTTTGGATGTTTTGAGAGAAGATTTGATCTCTCTCTCTCACGGCGAAGCCCTACCTCTCTTCTTCCTCCTCCGCAGCGCTTAGGCGAAGCCCTGTCGGAATACCTTGCTACTCCACCACCACCACGCCGTCGTGCTTCTGTTGGAGCCCTTCCCCAACCTCTCCTTCCTCCTTGCTGGATCAAGGTGTTGGAGACGTCACCGGGCTGCACGTGTGTTGAACGCGGAGGTGCCGTCCGTTCGGCACTTGATCGGATCTACCGCGATCTGAATCGCTGCGAGTACGACTCCATCAACCGCGTTCTTGTAACGCTTCCGCTTAGCGATCTTCAAAGGTATGAAGATGCAATCTCTCCCCTCTCGTTGCTGGTTTCTCCATAGATAGATCTTGGTGAACGTAGGAAAATTTTGATTTACTACTACGTCTCCCAACAAATTCTGCCATGCAATATCATGCCGAACCTGTTTACTCTTCTAAACCGACTAGTGATGACCCACAAGTATAGGGGATCAATCGTAGTCCTTTCGATAAGTAAGAGTGTCGAACCCAACGAGGATAAGAAGGACATGATAAGTGGTTTCAGCAAGGTAATTTCTGCAAGCACTGAAATTGTAAGTAGGAAGTGTTTTGATAGCAAGGTAATTTGTAACGAGCAAGTAATGGTAAAAATAGGTAAGGTGCAGCAAGGTAGCCCAATTCTTCTGTGTCAAAGGACATGACAAAAGTATCTCTGATAATGAGCAAAGTGTTCTTGAGGGTACACGGGAATTTCATCTAGTCACTTTCATCATGTTCGTTTGATTCGTGATCGCTACTTTGATAATTTGATATGTGGGTGGACCAGTGCTAAGGTGTTGTTCATACTTGAACTAACAACCTACTTATGATTAACCCCTCACAAGCATCTGCAACTACGAGAAAAGTATTAAGACAAAGTCTAACCATAGGATTAAATATGTGGCCCAAATTAGCCCATACGAAGTAGCGCATAAGCTAGGGTTTAAGCTTCCGTCACTCTAGCAACCCATCATCTAATAACTACTCCACAATGCATTACCTTAGGCCCAAGGATGGAAAAGTGTCATGTAGTCGATGTTCACGTGACACCACTAAGGGAATCACAACATAGATATCATCAAAATATTGAACATCTATCAAATTCACATGTGTACTTGCAATGTGACTTCTCCCATGACCTCAAGAACAAAGGTAACTACTCACAAATAATATGCATGCTCAAGATAAAAGGTGTATTGAATATCATAATGGATCTAAACATATAACATTCCACCAAATAAACCATATAGTAATCAACTACACAAGGTAATCAACACTACTAGTCACCCACAAGTACCAACCTGAGGTTCCAGTGCCAAGATTGAACACAAGAGACGAACTAGGGTTTGAGAGGAGATGGTGCTGTTGAAGATGTTGATGAAGAATGGCCTACCCAAGATGAGAGGGTTGTTGGTGATGACGATGGCTTCGATTTCCCCCTCCGAGAGGGAAGTTCCCTTGGCGGAACCGCTCCGCCGAGGGCAAAAGTGCACCTGCCCAAGTTCCGCCTCGAAGCGGCGGTGCCTCATCCTAAAAGTCCTCCTCTGGTTTGTTTAGGTTTTTTGGGACTTTGTACCATAAGATGGGCTCCGGAGGTGGGCCTCGGTGCCTACCCTCCACCAGGGCGCAGTTAGGGGGCAGGCACGCCCTGGTGGATGGTGGCCACCTGGTGGACCCCTCCGATAGTTCTCAACTCCGTAAATTAATATTTATTGTATAAAAAATCTCCATAAATTTTCAGCTTCATTGGAGTTGTGCAGAATAGGTATCTCTGGCGTGCTTTTTTTGGGTGCTGAATTCCAGTTGTCGGCATCTCCCTCATGATGTAAACCTTGCAAATTGTGAGAGAAAAGGCATTAGAATTACTCCCCAAAGCATTATTATACATAAAAACATTATAAATAACAGTAATAAAATATGATGCAAAATGGACGTATCAACTCCCCCATGCTTAGACCTCCTCAAGTGAAAGCCGATATCGAAGAACATGCCCACATGGTTTGAGAGAGAGGTGTCGATAAAAACAAAATACGGACATAGAAGCATCATGATTATTATTATAACAACAACAAATCTAACATAAAAATTTCTCACAATTTTTTTATTTTATAGAAGCATCATATAACTTCTTATGAGCAAGTAACAATTCATCACAATGTGGAAGTATAAAGCATAAACCTTATTGGAAATCAACAAACTATGTTCTCAGTCAACTTTGCAACTACAATTCATCATATTTTCAGGAAGGGTCTCATGTAGGAGCCTTTTGGCAAGTCCACATACTCAACCATCATTTCGTCTTCTATGATTGCTAACGCTCACAACATACCCATGGACAAGAAGTTTCAACCACACACATAGAAAGATAGGGGCTTATAGTTTGCCTCCCAACATATTCACCTCAAGGGTGATGTCAACAATAATAACTCATGCTCACTCATATCCAACTGGTTATATGTGCCTACATGTTTCCTCACCACATAATGGTTGCCAAAGGAGAAAAATAAAAAGGAATAAAGAAGAATACTTTGACTCGTGCATGAAAGTAAGTACATAAAAGTAGAAGATAGGTCCTTCACAGAGGAAAGCAGAGGTTGCCATGCGCTTTTTAGTTTGTATGACAAATCCCTTAGCGCAAGAGAATGTCACGTTGCATTGCCTCTTGTGATAGCAGCCTTTATTATGCAGCCCGTCACTTTTATTAGTTTGCCATCGCAAGTTCGTTCAACGCTCAATTTTCTCTTACACTAATTGATCCAACGCTTTTTAGAAGCAATTTTTATTGCCTTGATGCACCGATGACAACTTACTTGAAGGATCTTATTCAATCCATAGGTAGGTATGATGGACTCTCAAACATGAGTTTCGGTTTTGGTTTTTTGATGTACAAGTAGTATCTATACTTAGTGCGGAATTTTACGCTAGAAAAGATATTGGGCAAGCACCAGATGTTAAAGGATCTATGACAATATAACTTCTATCTGAATATGAACAAGCATAAATCATTATGTTGTATTCTTGTCCAACGTCAACAATTTTGGCATATAATATCTAATGGGGGCTCACAATCATAAAAGATGTACATGATAGTATATTTGTGTGTGAATCTTCTCTTCCCTGATTATTTCTTTCATGATTTGCATCATTTGACTAATGCTATGTTTGCTAATCTCCAATAATTTTTACCACTTATACTTTCATTTTTTGTGATGTCATTACTCACCATAAGATTAGCATATGATCTTTTCCCATTTATTTTATTTTATCAAGATTGCAACAAGAAAGTAAACGGGACAAAAGCTCAAACTAAACTTTATTATATAACTTTCACTCGATTACATAGATGGATAGATCACGAAACTATCACCCGAAAATAGATCATACTAAACTTTTATTCAACTAAATCATGAAGAGGTCAAGAATCGAAAATAGAAAGCAAAAGGTAAAAGTGATGGTGATACGATACCGGGGCACCTCCCCCAAGCTTGGCTCAAGCCAAGGGGAGTTCCCATACCCATGTATTCAGATCTCCTTTGGTGGTGGTGATGAAGCGGTAGTAGGTTTATCCTCTGGATTCCAATACAAGGGTTCACCATCAAAAGCTGATGCACGAGTCCCTAGACTCCTGTAATTGGCAACTAAGCTTATACCTTTAAATCTCACCTCGTACTCAAAAATTTGATTTTGGAGATCACAAATTTGAATCTCGACAAAGTTGATTTGCTCATTGAAGTTGAAGACGATGTCTTTCATGGACTGGCCATCCACCATGTGATCATGGGTAAATCTCGTGATCATGAAGTGATTGACACTAAGTCCACGCTCAACCATCCCTTTGCACTTGAAGACGTCTTGCTGCACCGCTTCCAGCCTAGCCTCCATGCTTCCAGTCCTATTGGGCACATGAACATCCCGGATGTGAAGCACCCCTGCATGCATCTCAATGGTTTGAGGGTGCTTCATGACCTCCGGCAGATACGGGTTGATAACCTTCTCGAAGAACTTGTCCTTCGAAGAACTTGAGGAAGCCATGGGGATTTAGATCTGACAAGAAAACAACACGAAACAAGAACAGAAGAAAATCTCGTGATGCGGTTGTCAAAATAGTCGAGGGTATATATAGATAATTTTTTCTTGGAAACCAAGCAAACGAAAGGAAAACGGAGTCGGGATGGTTCCCAAGGTGGGCACGCTCCACCAGGGCGCTCCAGGGATGGCAACCGCGCCCTGGTGCTCCGTTCCCTCCTCGGTTACCTTTCGCTTTATTTTTTGATTTCCTAAAATTCATAAGTATTCCAAAACTAATAAAAATATTTGTCAGATTTTTTGGAGACTGTTTACTCACGTATCACGTACCTCTTTATTTTCATGATTCTGGAGCGTTCTAGAAGGTTTCTTTTATGTGTTCCTCAGGTGGCATGGTTTGGATAACATTGCTTTCAACATTAATAGGCATACCTGAGATATACTGTTTAATTTTTGTCCATTGACCACTTTCGGGTTGGTACCTTCGGCATTATTAATCTTAATAGCTCTAGAGTGATAAACCTCTTCGATAATATAGGATACTTCCCATTTGGAGAGAAGTTTTCTTGCAAAAAATCCGAAACTAGAATTGGACAAAAGAACATATTCTCCAACTTTGAATTATCACTTTTGGATTCTTTTGTCATGCCATCTTTTAACTTTTTCTTTAAATAACTTGGCATTTTCATAAGCTTGGGTTCTCCCTTCACCTAATGAGCTAATATCAAATAACCTCTTTTCACCAGCAAGTTTGAAATCATAGTTTAGTTCTTTGATTGCCCAAAATGCTTTATGTTCTAATTCCATAGGCAAATGACAAGCTTTCTCATAGACCATTTTGTATGGAGACATACCCATAGGATTTTTATATGCTATTCTATAGACCCAAAGTGCACCATCTAATTTCTTATACCAATTCTTTCTGGACCTATTAATAGTTTTTTGTAGTATTAATTTTATTTTTCTATTGCTAAGTTCAACTTGACCACTACATTGAGGATGATATGGTGATGCAATTCCATGGTTAACATCATACTTAGCAAGCATCTCACGAAAATCACCATGAATAAATTGTGAACCACCATCAGTCAGTAGATATCTAGGGACTCCAAACCTTGAGAAAATAACTTCTTTAAGCATTTTAATGGAAGTATGATGATCAATACTACTAGTTGGAATAGCTTATACCCACTTAGTGACATAATCAACACCAACCAAAGTATGAGTGAACCCATTAGATGAAGGAAAATGTCCCATATAATCAAAACGCCAAACATCAAATGGTTCAACAACAAGTGAATAGTTCATAGGCATTTCTTGATGCTTACCGATATTACCAATTCTTTGACATTCATCACAAGACGAGGAAAACTTACGAGCATCCTTCAAGAGAGTAGGCCAATAAAAACCAGATTGTAATATCTTATGAGAAGTTCTATCTCCAGCAGGATGTCCCCCATAAGATTCGGAATGACATTTCCTTAAGATTTTTTCATGTTCATGCTCAGGTACACAACGTCTAATAATGCCATCTACTCCTTTATAAATATGTGGGTCATCCCAAAAATAATGTCTTAAGTCATAGAAGAATTTTTTGTCTTTTGTTGGTATTGGAAACTAGGTGGAATATATTTAGCCACGATGTAATTAGCATAATCAACATACCATGGAGTGTTTTGAGACACATTTATTGCAGCTAGTGTTTCATCAGGAAAACTATCATCAATAGGTAGTGGGTCATCAAGAATATTTTCTAACCTAGACAAGTTATCAGCTACAGGGTTCTTAGCTCCTTTCCTATCAACAATATGTAAATAAAATTCCTGAAGCAAGAGAACCCACCTAATGAGTCTAGGTTTAGCATCTTTCTTTTCCATAAGATATTTTATAGAAGGATGATCAGTGTGAACAATAACTTTGGAATCAACAATGTAAGGTCTGAATTTATCACAAGCAAACACGACTGCTAAGAATTATTTTTTAGTAGTGGCATAATTTCTTTGGGCACTGTCTAGAGTTTTGCTAGCATAATGGATAACATTTAATTTTTTATCAACTCTTTGTCTTAGAACAACACCAACAACATAATGGCTAGCATCACACATAATTTCAAAAGGCAAGTTACAGTCTGGTGGTTAAACAATAGGTGCAGTGGTTAAGGCTTTCTTTAGTGTTTCAAAGGCTTCCATGCAATCATCATCAAAAACAAAGGGAATATCCTTTTGCGAAAGATTAGTAAGAGGCCTAGAAATCTTTGAGAAGTGTTTAATAAACCTCCTATAGAAACCAGCATGACCAAGGAAACTTCGAATACATTTGATATCTTTAGGACATGGCAATTTCTCAATTGCATCAACTTTAGCTTGATCCGCCTCAATACCTCGTTCAGAGATCTTATGCCCCAAGACAATACCTTCATTAACCATAAAGTGGAACTTCTCCCAATTCGAGAAAAGATTAGTTTGTTTACATCTTTGCAAAAATCGATCAAGCTTGCTTATGCAATCATCAAAAGAAGTTCCATAAACGAAAAAAATCATCCATGAAAACGTCCACAATATTTTCACAAAAACCAGAGAATATAGCAGGCATACATCTTTGAAAGTTATCAGGTGTATTGCATAAACAAAAAGGCATACGTCTATAAGCATAGGTTTCAAAAGGACAAGTAAAGGTGGTTTTCTCTTGATCAGATTGTGACACAGGTATTTGAGAGAAACCGGAATATCCATCTAGGAAACAAAAGTATGTGTGCTTAGATAATATTTCAAGCATTTGATAAATAAAAGGCAAGGGGTAATGCTCTTTTCTAGTAGCTTTGTTTAATTTTCTAAAATCAATTACCATCATATAGCCAGTAACAATTCTCTGTGGGATAAGCTCATTTTTATCATTAGGAACAACCGTAATACCTCCTTTCTTAGGGACACAATGAACCGGACTCACCCATCTACTATCAGCTATAGGATAGATTATACCTACTTCCAGAAGCTTTAATATTTTAGTTCTTACCATTTCTTTCATCTTGGGATTCAATCGTCATTGGTGATCAACAGCGGGTTTAGCATGAGGTTCCATATTAAATCTTGTGGTGACATAGAGTGAGACTAATGCCCATTAGATCATCAAGAGTATATCCAATAGCAGCCCGGTGCTACCTCAGAGTTTTCAATAATCTTTCTTCTTCATGTTCTGAAAGGTTAGCACTAATAATAACAGGATATATCTTTTTCTCATCAAGATAGGCATATTTCAGAGTGTTAGGCAATTGTTTAAGTTCAAACACAGGATCACCTTTAGGTGGAGGAGGACCTCCAAGAGTTTCAATAGGGAAATTGTGTTTTAGTAGAGGTTGTTGTTCAAAGAAAATTTTATCTATTTGATTTCTTTCACGAAAGTGCAAATCATTATCATGGTCTAGCAAATGTTCTAGTGGATCAGTAGGAGGAACGACAATAGAAGCAATACCAATTATTTCATCCTTATTAGGTAATTCTGTAACACGGGGTTGTCTAGTAAACTTGGAAAAATTAAACTCATGGGACACATAACCAAACTCAACACTCACAATTTCCTTTTTGCAATATATCTTAGCATTAACAGTGTTCAAGAAAGGTCTACCAAAGATAATGGGACAAAAGTCATCTTGTGGGGAACCAAGTCGGTGTCAAAACCGGCGGATCTCAGGTAGGGGGTCCCGAACTGTGAGACTAGAATCAATGGTAACATGAGATGAAGGGCATAGATTTAACTAGGTTTGGGCCCTCCTATGGAGGTAATACACTACGTCCTGCTTGATTGTATTGATGATATGGGGGGTTACAGAGTTGATCTACCTCGAGATCGAATAGCTAACCCTAGATGAGTTGTTATGTCTCTATACCCTAAAACCCTCCGGCTTATATAGACGGAGAGGATGCCTAGGGTTTACACATGGTCGGTTACATGCCTAAGAGATAAACATGCCTATTTGCTACATCAAACATGGAGCGCAAGTCATGCTTCTCAAAGCTTCCATCTTGGCGACTCGGCCTTCAAATCTCCCAGTGTTCGGTAAGTAGCCCATATAGTCCAGCCCATAAGAATAGGTTGGCTTTCCGAGGACCCCTTAATCCAGGACTCCCTTAGTAACCCCCGAACTTGCCTCCAACACCAAGGGTCTTCAACTCCAATTGCTTCATGAGCAGAGTCTTCGGCTTGCGAGGTGAGTTCCTTCCCGCCGAACATAGTTCGGCCTCCGATGATAAGTACTTTTCCGCATAGTGGCACGTCTGAACACTGCAAATTGGCTGGCCTTGAAGGCCAAGCGTCAGGGGGTAAACAATGTTCCTCTGACGACCTTTCTAAGGAAAGGTCACGGCCCACCACGACCGCTAGGCCAGTTACATAGACTTGATTCGCAGATCGAGGCCATTTTAATCATCACGATCTACCAATATACCGATCGTGTCCCATTTTATACGGGATATATTTAATCACGCGCGCACAACAACTCACACGTCTTGGGAAGTGGAGGGATTCATGGCGCAGCAAGGGGATACCGAATCGATAGGCCTCATAAAAAGAGGAAAAAACCGAAGGCTATTCACGCTCTCCATTCGACTTCTCCGCCTCCCATTCCTCTACACCTCTGAAGCACAGATCTAGATCTTCCTCCCCCACCTCCGAGCTCATCAATGGCGGGCTCCAACGGCCAATGGGAGGCCTCCACGTTCACCGACCGGGACATTCTCGACCTGAAGAAGGTCGGCTACCTTTCCGCTGACATCCCTCACCGCGCGGCAGAGGAGGGCCAAGTGATCCCCACCCCCAGGCCAGGCGAAAGGGTGGTGTTCAGTCCCCACTTCATCAGGGGGTTGAGCTTTCCCTTCCACCTCTTTGTTAGGGCGTTGATATTCTTCTACGGCCTCAACTTCCACGACCTCCCACCAAACTCCATCATGCACATCTCGGCATTCATCCTCGTCTGCGAGGCCTTCCTACGCATCGAGACACAATTCGGGCTCTGGCTTCAGGTGTTCAACAGCAAGCCCAAGTGCGTCGATGGCAAGCACACAGATTGCGGCGGGGCCATCATCGACATGCTCACCCGCGTTGGGTGGCCGTCGGGCACCCTTATTGACACCATCAAGGGGTGGCAGAAGGAGTGGTTCTACGTCACCAAACCACAAGAAGAAGGTCAGCATCCCTCCACTGCATTTAGATCTGGTCCCCCCACCAGACTGGCTTCATGGCTCGAAAAGGGCCACGTCTGGGACCGGGCAAGGAGGTGAGCAACCTACAGAAGCGCATCCGCTCCATGGTCGAGGAGGGCACCAAGTTGACCGATGTGGTCCAGGTGATGCTCCGAAGACACATCCTCCCCTGCCAGCGCCGGGACACTCCGCAGTGGGCTCATGAGCTCGACGCCGAGCCTACAGTCCAAAATCTCTTCCGCACTACACAAGAGAAGTTGTGGAAGGCTCTCTTCAAATCACAGAAGATCTGGCCATCCGAGATGGAGGACAAGGGTCTGCATGCCGCCAAGCCCAAATCCGAGGTACGATACATCCTAGCTTGGTCGGCTTAATTGCCTAAGAAGATTTCATAACCCCTCTTCCGATCTGCCTTTGCAGAGATGGCTAAAAAAAGCCATCAACATTAATAGTCCGGCTCCTCAACCTGAAGACGACAGGACCGGGCTGTTAGCAAAAATGCTCGTGGTAAAGCCTTATGCGGCTCCCATGAAAAAAGCAGAAGAAACCAGGCCAGGTTGGTATCCGCATGAGGGATCAACCCGATGCCGCATCCGCAGATACCCCCGCCTCCTGGAATCAGGAGGAGGCTGAGGAGGAGGAAGAAGAAGAGGAAGAGGAAGAGGAGGAGGCCAAGGTCGAGGGCGAGGGGGGAGGTAATTCCCCCCGTGCTAGGAAGAGAGCGGTGTCTTCGGACGCTCCAGAGTAGGTCCCTCGTCCTGTCCAGAAGAGGGTGCATTGGGCGTGGGTGATTCTGTCTGATGATAGTTCGGACTCAGACACTGTGTCCGAAGACCTCGAGGAGGTTCCACGAAGGAGTCTACGGGTCAAGCCCCCTCCAAAAAGGTTAGGATCCAAAGACCCTCCCATTCATTACAAATAGATTTAGAGCTTGCTAACATGCAAGTTATTGGCTTTGCAACCCCTCGCGCGTCATCCCCATCGAGGTGATATCAAACGGGGAGACCCCGCCTATCGAACTGGCAGAGAGCGGGGATGCATCGCATCCCACCACACCGGGCGCCAGGAGGGCTGCCGTGGAGGTGTCGTCCCGACACGCTCCTATGGAGCCGGACAGCGGCGGTGGGGGAGACCGTACCACGACTGAAGAAAGAGAAAGGACGAAGGTCGACCACAACAGAAGAAAGAGAAAGGACGAAGGTCGTCCCCTATGCTTTATCCATAGGCTCTATATATAGTATGCCATGTTGTGTAACGCACCTGTGTGTGCCTGCCATGAGTCTGTCAAGGGGTACAAGAGTGATCCAGGAGTGGATCACTGGACAGCGGTCAAAATTATCCTTAGTAACTAGAGGACTAAGGAAATATTTCTCGATTATGGAGGTGATAAAGAGTTCGTCGTAAAGGGTTACATCGATGCAAGATTTAACACCAATCTAGATGAGTCTTAGTAGCAATACAGATACGTATAGTGGAGTAGCCATTTGGAATAGCTCCAAGTGGAGCGTGGTAGCAGTGTCTATAGTATGACATAGATATTTGCAAAGTACATACGGATCTGAATGTCGCAAACCCATTGACTAAAACCTCTTTCACATGCAAAATATGATCCAACCCCAAAACTCATTGGGTGTGAGATTCATAACAAATCACATACCAATGTGAGCTAGATTATTGACTCTAGTGCAAGTGGGAGACTGTTGGAAATATGCCCTAGAGGCAATAATAATTTAGTTATTATCATATTTCCTTGTACATGATAATCGTTTATTATCCATGCTAGAATTGTATTGATCGGAAACTCAAATACATGTGTGGATACATAGACAACACCATGTCCCTAGTATACCTCTAATAGACTAGCTCGTTGATCAAAGATGGTCAAGGTTTCCTAGCCATGGACATGAGATGTCATTTGATAATGGGATCACATAATTAGGAGAATGACATGATGGACAAGACCCAACCTATAAACATAGCATATGATCGTGTCAGTTTATTGCTATAGTATTCTGCATGTCAAGTATCTGTTCCTATGACCATGAGATCATGCAACTCACTGACACTGGAGGAGTACCTTGTGTGTATCAAACGTTGCAATATAACTGGGTGACTATAAAGGTTCTCTACAGGTATCTCCGAGGGTGTCTATTGGGTTGATATGGATCAAGACTAGGATTTGTTACTCCGTGTGACGGAGAGGTATCTCAGGGCCCACTCGGTAATACAACATCACAACAAGCCTTGCAAGCAAAGTTACTAAAGTGTTAGCCACGAGATCTTGTATTACGGAACGAGTAAAGAGACTTGCCAGTAATGAGATTGAACTAGTTATAGAGATACCGACGATCGAATCTCGGGCAAGTAACATACCGAAGAACAAAGGGAACATCATACGGGATTAACTGAATCCTTGACATAGAGGTTCGACCGATAAAGATCTTCGTACAATATGTAGGAACCAATATCGGCATCTAGGTCCCGCTATTGGTTACTGACCGTAGAGGTATCTCGGTCATGTCTACATAGTTCTCGAACCCGCAAGGTCTGCACACTAAAGGTTCGGTGACGTTTTGATAGTATAGAGTTATGTATGCTGGTGAACGAAGGTTGTTCGGAGTCCCGGATAAGATCCCAGACATCACAAGGATCTCTGAAATGGTCCGGAGGTAAAGATTGATATATAGGAAGTCCTGTTTTGGTCACTGGAAAAGTTTCGGGCTCATCGGTAGTGTACCGGGAGTGCCGGGAGGGGTACCGGGGACCATCAGGAGGGGTGTCTCTACCCAAAGGCCCTCATGGGCTGTGGGAGGAGTCAAGACAGCCCTTAGTGGGCTGTCCGATCCCCCCCACTAAGGCCCATGCGGCTAGGGTTGGGGAAAACCCCATGGTGGAGAGGTGGAAAGAGCTTCAAAGTGGAAAGGAGGAATCCCACTCCTAATAGGATTGGAGTAGGACTCCTCCACCTCCAATTTCGGCCAACTCTTGAGGGTTTGAGGCTGCCTCCTCCCCTCCCTCCCTCATATATATACTAGAGGATTTAGAGGGGAAAGCTAATCCTAATTGCCATGTGCCGCCCTCTTCTTCGCTAGACTAGTTTCTCCTCTATATTAGTTTTGCGGTGCTTAGGCGAAGCCCTGCAGGATTAGTTCACCACCACCACCACCACATCATTGTGCTGCCAAAGAACTCATCTACCTCTCCGTCCCCTCTTGCTGGATCAAGAAGGCGGAGATCGTTATCGAGTTGTACGTGTGCTGAACGAGGAGGTGCCATCTGTTCGGCGCTAGATCGGAAGGACCGTGATCAAGATTGCGAGACGATTCGTGATTGGGTCGCGGGACGGATCATGATGGGATCGCGAGACGGATCGTGATTGGATCGTGAGATGGATCGCTATGGGATCGAGGGACGCTCAGCGATTTGGATCCTGAAGACGTTCGACTACATCAACTGTGTTTCTTAACGCTTCCCACTTAGCGATCTACAAGGGTATGTAGATCCACCCTCCCTCTCCTAGATGCTCACCACCATGGATAGATCTTGCATGTGTGTAGGATTTTTTTTGTTTCCCTTGCAACGTTCCCCAAAAGTTATGGTCCTCCGGCCCTTCCGAACCCTCTAACGGGTGCTCCGGGATATCGGGATTGCCATGGTCAGCAGGGGTATTACGGTCCCCGTTGCTGATAATAGCTTTCCTTCCCTTTTTGCCTTTGGAACTCTTATGCGGTTTCCGGCACCTTGACGATGCGTCGCCCGACTTGTCGCCATCGTTATTAGGCGTATTGTCGCCGTTAGTGGCAGGGCTATCTACCATGTAGACATCGTTTGTGGAAGTGGCGGCCCACCTCTCGGTGTTAACGGGGTTGGGAGCACGGTCTTCTTCATCCATGTATTCTGCCTCCTCGGAGGTATAGTCCAACATGTCCATTAAATCCTCTACAGTGGCTATCAAGTGGGTGGTGGGTGGGTCAAAAAATTTGTCTCGACCCGCACCGTAACCGAACTAAGCATAGGTCGGGGCTGGATCGTCGGTGATCTTCATCGATGAGATCCGATCTAGGGCCTCATCAACTGCTAAGGGCCCGATTGGATTCGGCTGTTCGGAACTTCCGGAGTTAACCTCCAAGGCGTCTAGACATGGGGAGTGTTCGGCAACAACACGTGTCCGGTCGTTTGGCTCAATGGTCCGACCAGGATAGGAGTTCGGCCCATCGGCATGGGTGACCCCATTGGCATGTCCGAAGAAGGGGCTCGAGGTTAAAGCCTGAGAGTCCTCAGGTGCTACAGGTGAAGCTGTGAGCCCGGTTAACAACAATTCACCCTGAGAGTCTACAGAGAACTCTAAGTTTCCGAATCTGACCTCTCGATCAGGGGCGAAGCTCTCAACACGGTCTAGATGGCCAGTGGGATCAGCGTGTAGCACAATGCTACCGAAGGCGAAGATCTATCCGGGGATGAAAGTGTCCATGTTGCGGACCTCTTCATTGATGACAAGGTGAGACATCAACTCTATCTTTCTCACAGAGGAACTCTTAATGAAAGCACCAATGTCGGTGTCAAAACCGGCGGATCTTGGGTAGCGGGTCCCAAACTGTGAGACTAGAATCAATGGTAAGAGGAGACGAAGGGGACACAGATTTACCCAGGTTTGGGCCCTCCTATGGAGGTAATACCCTACGTCCTACTTGATTGTATTGATGATATGGGGGGTTATAGAGTTGATCTACCTCGAGATCGAATAATTAACCCTAGATGAGGTGTTCTGTCTCTATACCCTAAAACCCTCTGGCTTATATAGACGGAGAGGATGCCTAGGGTTTACACATGGTCGGTTACATGCCGAAGAGATAAACATGCCTATTTGCTACATCAAACATGGAGCACAAGCGGTGCTTCTTAAAGCTTCCATCTTGGCGACTCGGCCTTCAAATCTCCCAGTGTTCGGTAAGTAGCCCTTATAGTCTGGCCCATAAGAATAGGTCAGCTTCCCGAGGACCCCTTAATCTAGGACTCCCTCACCAAGAACTAGAAAATCCGTAGGATATTTTATTTTCCCACACAAGACTTCAACATCTCTAACAATCCCAAGTGGTGTGATGGTGTCTCTATTAGCAAGTTTAATAGTAACATGAATATCTTCTATTTCAGCAGGTGTTATGTCATTCATAATTTCTTGATATAACGTAAAAGGGATAACACTCACAGTACCACCAAATCACATAAGCCATGATAATAATGATCTCCTATTTTCACTCAAACAACAGGCAAGCCAACTACGGGTCTATGTTTGTCTTTTTCTTTGGGTTTAGCAATTCTAGCAGCTTCATCACAGAAGTAAATGACGTGCCCATCAATATTTTCTACCAAGAGATCTTTAATCACAGCAACACTAGGTTCTACTTTAATTTTTTCAGGGGGATTAGGTGCTCTAATATTACTTTTGCGAACCATGGTTGATACCTTAGCATGTTCCTTTATCCTAACACGGAAAGGTAGTTTCTCAATATAAGTAGTAGGCACAAGTGGATCAACATTGTAAATAATAGTTTCTTCTTTAGTAATGACCGGTTCTTTGATTTCTTATTTATAGGGGATGATATTTAAACCACTTATCTTTAGGGAGCTCAACATGACCAGCAAAGGTTTCACAAAATGAGGCTACTATCTTAGAGTCAAGTCCGTATTTAGTGCTAAACTTGTGAAAAGCATCGGTATTCATAAATGACTTAACACAATAAAATTCAAGCCTTATACCTGACTCATTACCTTCATCGAGTTCCCAATCTTCAGAGTTGCGTTTAATTCTTTCCAAGAGATCCCACTTGAATTCCATAGTCTTCTTCATAAAAGAACCAGTACAAGAAGTATCGAGCATGGTTTGATCATTATGAGAAAGTCGAGCATAAAAAACTGAATAATAACTTCTCTCGAGATTTCATGATTGGAGCATGAATATGACATTGACTTAAGCCTCCCCCAAGCTAGAGCGATACCTTATCCCTCACGAGGCCAAAAATTTGTATATATAATTCTGATCACGATGAACTAGATGCATAGGATAAAAGTTTTGGTGGAATTCCAATTTCAAACGATTCCAGTTCCATGATCCAATAACATCACATAGAATATACCATGTCAATGCTTTTACCTTCAAAGATAAAGGGAAAACCTTCTTAACTTCATATTTGGATAAACATGCAAGCTTAAATAGTCCACAAATTTCTTCCACGTGTATTAGGTGCATATCAGGATGTTCAGTTTGATCTCCTGCATAAGGACTAGCTAGCGGTTGTTCTAACATACCCGAAGGAATTTCATAACCAATATTTTCATTAGGTGTTGCAGGTTGAGGGGCAACTAGTTTTGGTTCCGGTAGAGGTGAAGATACCCCGAACAAACCCCTCAAAGGATTACTTTCCATACTAACAAGTGACAGTAAATTTCAGCACATAGTATAAGTTTTTCCTTACCGATTTCCACTTACCAAGAGCGCTTAACTCCCCGGCAACGGTGCTATAAAAGATTATTGATGACCCACAAGTATAGGGGATCAATCGTAGTCCTTTCAATAAGTAAGAGTGTCGAACCCAAAAGGAGCAAAAGGATATGTAAGATGTTTTCGGCAAGGTAATTTCTGCAAGCACTGAAATTGTAAGTAGCAAGTGTTTTGATAGCAAGGTAATTTGTAACGAGCAAGTAGTGGTAACAATAGGTAAGGTGCATCAAGGTAGCCTAATCCTTTTTTGACAAAGGACAGGCCAAAAGTATCTCTTATAATGAGCAAAGTGTTCTTGAGGGTACACGGGAATTTCATCTAGTCACTTTCATCATGTTCGTTTGATTCGTGTTCGCTACTTTGATAATTTGATATGTGGGTGGACCAGTGCTAAGGTGTTGTTCTTACTTGAACTAACAACCTACTTATGATTAACCCCCTCGCAAGCATCCGCAAGTACGAGAAAAGTATTAAGACAAAGTCTAACCATAGCCTTAAACATGTGGACCCAAATCAGCCCCTTGCGAAGTAACGCATAAACTAGGGTTTAAGCTTCTATTACTCTAGCAACCCATCATCTAATAACTACTCCACAATGCATTCCCTTCGTCCCAAGGATGGTGAAGTGTCATGTAGTCGACGTTCACATGACACCACTAAGGGAATCAAAACATACATATCATCAAAATATCAAACATCTATCAAATTCACATGAGTACTTGCAACATGACTTCTCCCATGACCTCAAGAACAAAGGTAACTACTCACAAATAATATGCATGATCAAGATCAGAGGTGTATTGAATAGCATAATGGATCTGAACATATAATCTTCCACCAAATAAACCATGTAGTAATCAACTACACATGGTAATCAACACTACTAGTCACCCACAGGTACCAATCTAAGGTTCCGGTGCCAAGATTGAACACAAGAGATGAACTAGGGTTTGAGAGGAGATGGTGTTGTCGAAGATGTTCATGAAGAATGGCTTCCCCAAGATGAGAGGGTTGTTGGTGATGATGATGGCTTCGATTTCCCCCTCCGGGAGGGAAGTTCCCCCGACGGAATCGCTCCGCGGGAGGGCAAAAGTGCTACTGCCCAAGTTCTGCCTCGAGGCGGCCACGCTTCGTCCTGAAAGTCTTCCTCTAATTTTTAGGTTTTTGGGACTTTATACCAGAAGATGGGCTCCAGAGGTGGGCCTGGGTGCCCACCCTCCAATAGGGCGCAGTTAGGGGGGGCAAGCGCACCCTGGTGGAGGGTGGCCACCTGGTGGCCCACCTCCGGTAGTTCTCAGCTACAGAAATTATTATTTAATGTATAAAAATTCTCCGTAAATTTTCAGGTTCATTGTAATTGTACAGAATAGGTATCTCCGCCATTCTTTTTCGGGGTGCTGAATTCCAGTTGCCCGCATTCTCCCTCTTGATGTAAACCTTGCAAATTGTGAGAGAAAAGGCATTAGAATTACTCCCAAAGCATTGTTATGCATAAAAACATTATACATAACAATAATAAAACATGATGCAAAATGGAGGTATCAGCCGGCTCGCGATATTGACCTTCGTCTTATTACACAGTCGCTTTCTCTTCTTGTGTGTCGGGTTAGGCTGGCTGACTATATTGTCGTTTGGCAATGCTTTTGTGATCGTTGAATTGAGTGTGTTTGGACTTAGCAATGCTCCCCTATGTGGTGGCACCTATGTGTCTAGTGGCATGAAGTCCTCACTCGACAGGACCATCACACATAGGTCCATCAAGATTGCACATGTTGGCAACTAATTTTTGATATTCGTTAACCATGAAGTATCGATTAACAAGTAGATTCTCCTCACTGCCAAAATCCCCACCATTGGCATGGCCCTGACCATTGACAACCACATTGTGGTTGTCCTTATCGACATGCACATTGTCGTTGTTACCCACTTCTGGTTCAATCTGGCCCAAAGGAGATGGTCCTCGCCCACATGTGTTGTCATTGTTCATCTGCTGCGAGGTTGGGGAGATTTGGACGTTTCATAGTAGAATTTGATTCTTTGACCCTTGCATTGGCCAACCTAAACATCCTGCAAGGGTCAACTCGCTATCCACACTTGGAGGTTGTATCGAAAGGGAAATATCTTCGAAAACCTTACGGCAATAGACAACTCAACATTGAAGGTCCCTCAGGTATCGACACCCTGTGCATCATGGTATCTTTTAGGTGAATGATCGACCCAATTGCAACTTTGACCACTTCGTCATGCACATAAGCTAAGAGACTGCATGGAGAGTCTTCCGTAACAGCATTGAGAGCATCCATTGGCGACATGTTAGCAATGAAGGAGACATATGGGAAGCTATCTTTGGGTGAAGTTTGCATGACAATGCTTCCTAGTTAGTTGTTATTGATCCAATTCTTCATGCTCTCGATTATTGAAGGCAGCATGGCTTGGGAATGGGCTTGGCTTTGAAGGCCGATGCATTGTTCGATGTTAGCCGTGGCTACGACGATGCTGGGGCGGTGGCTGTGGCTTCCAATATTTGTCGTTCAATACTCCGGTATTTGCCATTGCAACTCGCGGTCTTTGTGATAATGATAGTCCCATTTGGCACTGCATCCAGCACCGTTAACACGGCCACCCACCGGCGGTGCTAACGGCTCCTTGCCAAGGGTAATGTTGATCGACTGGTTAAGACGAGTATTCCACCTAACCGACGACCCTTGCAAGATCTGAGGTTCTGCATGCTACCTTGCCAGTTCTTCTTCTAGTTTCCTTGCTTGGTGACCCGTGGTAAATTCCCTTGTCTTATGATCATAATGTTACCACCCCCTAACAAAGTTATATTCGAGGGGGCCTTGAATTGTGCGAAGTGGTTTGGATGCCCTTTGATGCGAGTGAAGCGTCCTGCTTGTCCCATACGGGCTTCTTCCCAGCAAAACCTCGGCTGCCGAGGGTGTGGTTACTTAATGTCCTTGATCTCATTTCCTTACCCCATGACTACTAGGTCATCACTGAGTTCTCCTGATTTTGCATCTTGAAAATGTTCCAATCATTTACACCAATGGTAGGCCACTTCTGTTGGATCTCAAAGATATATATGTCGGGTTTTGCTGCAAACTCTTTTCTTGCTACAGCTTTCCAAGAACTCAAATTCTTCGAGAACTTATGGATTGGTTTTTACCTGATGCTTTGGCTACGATAGGTTTTCATACTCGTCGAGAAACTTGAATCTTGCATGCACCCTTCTTATGAGGAGTTTTCGCAGGTTAGCTTTGTCCATATCCCTTAAAGTTGTCTTGTTAATGGAGCAAACTTCTAGAAGGACGACACCTAGGGCTTTGCCATAGTGAGCAGCGGCTTTCCGCAGACTAACATGCTCACCAGTCTCATTAACTTGTGTGACGACAAGCCTATCGGTGTGGATAGCATTTCGGCTCCTAGGTTTTTATTGCTTCTTGAATTTTGAAACATGCTCGTTCACCTCCACGTCTTCCTCAGGAGAATACTCACCAGTATCCTCATCATTGCCATTATTAGGATTACTCTCCGCACGAGGAACACTTTCGTAGCCATGGCCTCTCGCATAGAAGTCATCTGGATAAACCTCTAGATTAACATCCCCATGATCATAATCTTCCTGGCCCTACGCATCTGTAAATACATCTTCATCGTTTGCCGAATGTGTCGAAGAAGAGCCATCCATGTCGTCCGTTCGATTGGACATCGACAAAAACAAATATGACATAATTATTAATTCATTTACAAAATACAAAATTTTGGCATGACCTTTTCTAAAACTAGGATATATTGGCTGCTAGAAATTTGACGAAATGGAAATTAATCAACACTTAGTAAAAACATTGGCAAGCCTATGCATTCCCTACAAACAATACACAAGCAACCACATTACCATCATAACCAAATTTGAACCACGTACATTTCCTTAAAATTTCATTCACTTACCAGAGGAATCGAGGTGGGTGGACGATGGCGGGCGAGGGGGTAAAGAAGCCGTGGGGAGGTCGACGTCGTAGGGCCGGCGGGGCAGGTCGAGGTCGAGGCGATTAGGGGTGACAGCGACTCGAGCAGCGCGACGACCGGAGGGGAAAGTGGGTGACAGTGGGGGAGGAGGTAAATAAGACATGGCGAGTTCAAGGTGGATGGGGACGACGGCACGATGGCACATAGGGGCAAGGACGAATGTGGCGGTGGCGACGCGAGGAGCGGAGATTGTGAGCGCGTGAACGAAAGTTTTACTGTGAACATCCCCCAATTTACAAAAACAAAGGGGAAAATAGCTATAGCATTGGTGAAGTCACCAATGATATAGGTATTTTTTTTCTATGGCGCTGATGATGGCACCAACGCCATAGTTAGTTTCCTTCCAAAGTTACGTCTAATTCAACTTCCAAAGGTCAATACAAATGTGGAATAATAAAATACGGTCAACACAAAAATGTTAAAGTACAGATAATTATTACATTCATATTATAAAATATTGTCGAATGCTGCCATGTTAATAATAGATCTAGAAAAAATAGATAAAAATCAACTATGACGTTGTTTCTCAATTACTCTTGTTTGTGCGGGGGCTCTGAATGGAAGTTTTTCTCTGGTTTGTGCGGGGGCTCTCAACATAAATTTTTCTTTTGTTTGTGCGGGGGCTCTCAATGGATTTTTTTTTGCATATGATGCGCTTCTGCATCTTTTCTTACACTTCTCTTTCCGAATAACGTCATCTTCTGCTTGATAGATGTCAGATTTGTCATAGTCATCTAGGTCTTCCTTCTTTGATAGTTCTTTAGCGTTGCATTCTTCCTGCTCGTCGAGGTGGTTTTTATTTTTTGAAACATTCTTCACACCTCCTTCTCGCTCATCATCATGTACCGCCCCTTCGACTTAGGTATCCTCCTCTTCCTTACCATGACTTGTCCATCGTGTGTAACCAGACATGAAATCACATTTCAACAAGTGCATCTTCACACGACCAGTAGAAGGGTCAATCAAAAATATGTTTTTGCACTTCTTACATGGACATAATATTTTTTTCCTATTTAGGATTCATATCTTCCAACGCAACTTTGAAGAACCCATTTATAGGTCGATGTGTATATATATATTTCGGTATGAATCATGCCCTTCCACAGTCCCTACAAAAAATGGTCTAAAACATTTCAGCATATTACTACATACACATGCATGCATTTGTTAAAAAATGGAAACCGAATATAATATATATATATATATAGGGAAAATACATCCTATCACCTAGGGGTAGTTACCCCACATTTCTTATATACAATCATGTGATAGTATATATACTACTTTATCATTGTAAGTATGTTGATATACTATATATTAGATACTTCAAAGTGAGTTCCATGATAAACTTGCAAATTTACCCATGGTTTTTATTATATTTATGAAATACGCATATATACGTACGTAAAAAGTAGCATACTCAAAATACGAGACATGCTACCAAATAAATAGTGTATATACTCCCCAAACATTTGTATATGCTACATACTACGCGTACATACTCTCCGATTTGATAAATAATACATACAATATATAATACTCAAGTGGTGGTAACTACCACCGGATGGTAGGATACAACATACAATACTCAAGTGGTAGGCTGTATTTTTTCTATATATATATGTATATATATATGTGTGTGTGTGGGCATTACATACCTAAGGATACACACAAAAGTAGTCGCCTATAGCTCTCAAAGGATCGAAGCAAGAGGCCTCCGTTTGTCTATCTGTATACACACATAACAGAGTACCTTCGTCAAGAGATTGCCTATGATTAACCAGGCTGGGTCAGCTATATATAGTGATGCAAATACTTATGGTGTTCTACATTTAGGAACGCCACCACAATATCTGTGGGCCCCACCAAATATACCTATGACATGTCATACAAGTTACACTACACAATTCCGATGCCTAGTGCTGGTGTAGGAACATTGGCCACACCAACAATAATATGAAAGGTGAGAGCGTTGGGATCCACATACAAGTGACGTTCAGAAGAATTTCAACGCCACCATTATGTGTGTGTGTGCCATACAAATTTAGTCAGTGCCAACACTATTTGAAATTATTTGTGGTGGCGTTGGAGGGAAATGGGGTGCCAACAACAAGAGTTGTGGCTAGTCATTTCTCTACTAGTGTCCCAAGCTTGATTCCTGCTCGTCCTCAAGTAGGTCACTAGTGCAGAACAGCATAGATATGGCATAGCAAAAAGGGCCTTGGTGGCGTAGACATTCGAAGCCATCAATATGGCGCCACAGTTAAAAAACAGTGGTGGCGTTGGAGACTATGCCAATAGTATTTCGAATACCTAGGGCGTCGGATTATGTTGTACGCCGGCATTATGATCTGTATCCATGGCATACATATTATTCCAACGTCACAAACAACGGAAAAACATTACAGGTGTTGTGCCTTCTCAGCACGCCATTACTTAATTTGTAAGCATCGGAAACTCGTTGCCACGACAGCGGGAAAGGGTACCATTTGCATGGTAGAATAAGGTAACAAATAAAGGCAATTGAACAACATTTTAGATTCATACATAATGCTTCAATAATTAGTTAAGATATCTAGTGATCAAGTTTTAAAGTACTATAACTCAAAACCACACGAACATGTAGCTGATCGAGCTAGCAATATTGTAGAACCAACAACATAGGTAGGTTACACTATCCTATTAGATATCGGCATAAGGATCATTAATGTATTTCTTCACTGGATCCGCGATAGACACAGGACCGTCACCATCAAGCTCCTGCTTATGAAGGCGAGCTTTTATCTCCTCCCGGTCGGAAGGTGCGCCGCTATTGAAAAACCCGGCATGGTCGATGACATCCTTGTTGAGGATGGTAGAAAACTTCACCTGGATGCGTCTAAATTCATCTTTGTTATTTCCCGGGCTAATTTCCTTCATTTTCTTCCCCCATCCGATGACGTCTAAGTTCTTTTTAAGGCGTTTTCCCTCCCATATGTACTCCTCCATGTGGTGGACAACATAGTAGCCGTCTTTATCACTATTTTCTGGCTGCTGCATGCAACAAAAGTCAGTTTTGTGGCCAAAACTTATTGCTTTAAACTTGTCAAACTTGCGATATCTATCTCTGATCACTCCTTCTCGTCTAGTTACTCAAAAAGTGCTTCATCCAGGACATTCTTGATGCCTCAGGAGTGTATTTTTACTTTCCTCGTCGAATCCAAGAAATAAGTTTCGACGAACTTTGGTGTAATAACGATGAGGACACAATGTTCTCTGCATACAAAGTTGATCAAGTTAATTAATGGTCTTACCTAGAAGCATGCATAACGAGATTGTACGAAATAGTAATCTAGCTGGACAGAATGACTTACTTTGGATAGTAGGGCACGAGAAGACAGTCTTTGTCCATGTTGGCAATCATGAAGTATGTCAAATACTTCCGCATAGCTTGTCGAAAAATGTGTAGAATCTCATGCCACACTTTGTTTCCATGTTCAATAAATATAAAACATGTTTAGTACAGATCTGGACCAAATTCATATTATGCTTATGGGGATGTTTTCGGAATGCTATATGACGCTTCTGGACCCATTTAAATTGCCTAGATGATATAGTTGTTCATGCTTCACCTCTTGCCATGTCTAACAACATTTAACATTGATGTGTAGCTAAACGGGAATGAACTAAGTAATCCAACGTGGAGTTTCGTCGATATGCAACTCATTGCATATTGAACTTCACTTAATATGTAGTAGTTGTTTGTTGTGCTTGTCATACCATGTCATGCGTTGCATATTAAACCGGACATGCATCATATTTGTTTGCGCATCATGTCATGCATATGTTGTGGTGCATCTCGTGTTGATTATTGTTTCCGGTTTGCTTCTTCTCGATAGAGTTCCGAAAGAGTTCGTAGTGTGAGGATTCGTTTGACTACGTTGGCTCGTCTTGTTCATGGACTCGATCTTCTTCCGAGCGGGATCTCAGGCAAGATGACACATTTCCCTGGATACCACTACTATCATTGTTATGCTAGTTGTCCCGCTTTTATCGTTATGTCTTGCTGCCCACCACTTGTTTGACAAGCCTCCCAACATTGCCATGAAAGCCTCTAACCCTCCACATCCCAACAAACCTTTGTTTGGCTATGTTACCGCTTGCTCAGCCTTCTTATAGCGTTTCTAGCTACAGGTGCAATTGATTCCATGTGACAACATGGACATTCTTTTGTTATCACAATATTATTGCTATTTAATTTAATGCACTTATACACTTGGTAAAGTGTGGAAGGCTTGTCCTTTTGCTCGGTGTTTTGTTCCACTCTTGCTGCCCTAGTTACTAGTGAACCGGTGTTATGTTCCATAAATGAGCGCTCCTAACATGCTCGGGGTTGTTATGGGGACCCCTTGATTTTCGTTTTAGGATAAAGCTTGTCTGGCAAGGCCCAACATTGGTACTACATTTGCCTAATAACTAATAAACCTGCATAGGGAGTAATTAACCCGAGGATCTTAATCAACAACCCGGGCCAGTGCTCCTCATGAGTGTTGGTCCAAAATAGAGCACTGTGCGGGGCCAACCCGGGGCAAATCAGGAGATTTCTATCAGGCCACCATACACTAGCTTATCCGTCGTGTCCTGAGAACGAGATACGCGGCTCCTATCGGGATCGTCGACACATCGGGAGGCCTTGCTGGATTTGTTTTACCTTTCTCGAACGTCTTGAGTGAGGAACTCTGATCTTCTTCGGGCTATCTCGAGGTGTCGGATTTCCTTTGGAATTGCCTAGGATGATCACAAGATCTGTGGTCGAGGTTATTCCTGAAAGTGCGTTATATCGACTAGAGGGGGGTGAATAGGTGATTTTTACAAATTCATCACTTGAGGAATTTCAACTTTGAGGCATTTGAAATGTGATGAATAGCTAGTAGCGAAATAAGTACTCAAGTACATGAGGAACATAGTAACAGCATAGTCTTCATGATGAAATGAAACATGCACAAATAGTAAGTAACGTGATACAGGATAAATAGTGATGAACAAGGTAACTTGAAGAATTTGAGGTGAGGAATTTGTGAAAGTCTTCAGTCAAATTCTTCAAACAGTAACAATCAATTTCATCAACAGATTTATGAGGAATAAGGAGGTTGAGGAAATATAACCGGGTAGCTCGATGAGGACAATGGTTTGATGACCCAGTTCCAACTGTTGTGACAGTCGTACGTCTAGTTTGGAGCGGCCTGGTATTTAAACCAGAGGACACACAGTCCCAGGACACATAGTCCTTACCGTATTCTCCTTGAGCTAAGTTCACACAGTCCTCGCCCAACACTCGTGGTAAGTCTTCAGGGTAGACTTCCAAAACCCTCACAAACTGGTCACCCGGCGATCCACAATTTACTGTTGGATGCTCTAGACCAAGGTCACTTCGTGATCCCCAATTGACTACAGGAGCACTAGACCATGACGCCTAACCGTCTGGAGGATGCACGGTCCTCAAAGGTAACAAGCATCGGATCCACACAGGAATTTCTTCAGTGATGCTCAATCACTTTGGGTTTGGTGGTTTGGTTGTGTTTTTTTCCTCACTGATGATTTTCTCTCAAAGTCCTCGGAGGATGGGTTCCTCTCAAATGACAAGTGTCAGTTTTCTCTCGGAGCAGCCAACCAACTAGTGGTTGTGGGGGTTGGCTATTTATAGCCAGGATGCAACCTGACATGATAAGACATAAATAACCCCAATGATATGACCATTATGTGGATATTTGCGATTGGGGACAGCTGGCGCTAAGCATAGCAACGGTCAGATTTTTGAACTATGGAAGTCCTCAGACATATCATGTTCCTCACTTGTAGGCAATTCGCACTGGCGAAATCCTAACTCCTCAGTCAGATCAATTTCCTCAGAGACCAGAAGAACTTCGTCTCAGTCACTGAAGAACTTGACTGAAGCATAAGAGATTTCCAAAGGCTTCACTCAAAGGATTGTATAGGTTGAGGATTTTGGAGTTGAGCATTAGTTGGAAATTTTCCTTAGTATTACCTCGGCCCCCTTTAATAGTACAGTGTTTCCTATGACTCAAAGACGGAAATGAAACTATGAAAACAAAATCTTCATGCTTCATAATCCTCATTCATATCTTCAAGGTCACACCAACTTCTTCATTTTCAAAGTCTTCACAAAGTCTTCACCAAAGTCTTCACAAAGTCTTCAGCAAAGTCTTCAGTTGAAGACATACATTTTTAGGGGTCGATAAACTCCGGATATATCAAACTCCTCATCGACTTATAGAGCATGTGTACACTCACAAACATATTAGTGCCTTAACCTATAAGTCTTCAATACACCAAAATCACTAAGGGGCACTAGATGCACTAACAATCTCCCCCTTTTTGGTGATTGATGACAAATAGGTTAAGTTTTCAACGGGGATAAACATATGAAGTGAAAGTACAGAGTTTGGGGAATTTGATTGCAAGATATAGAAGAACTCCCC
This sequence comes from Hordeum marinum, assembly GCA_022496015.1. Taxonomy (NCBI): domain Eukaryota; kingdom Viridiplantae; phylum Streptophyta; class Magnoliopsida; order Poales; family Poaceae; genus Hordeum; species Hordeum marinum. The sequence continues at coordinate 136,670,921 of CM039675.1, read as the reverse complement.
CTGAAGATGTGCATTTTTGAGGAATTTGCTTTGGATTGCAAATGCACATGGAAGGTTAAAACATGGAGAACTCCCCCTATATCTTGTAATTCATACACGCATTTGAACATATGATATGAAGAATTTGAAATGCGTGAGGAAAATGGGGTCTGACGAAATTCAGCATGTATGCATTAAGGTACTTGAGGAAATAAACATGTGAGGAAATAGTTCAAAAGTGTTAGACCACCATCGGACTTAAGTTTACAACTCAACCAACAAAAGTTTCATAAGAGCGAGAGTTGTAACTTAAACAAAAATAGCCCATATATAGAGACCCGCTTGAAGACTAACTCAAATTTTCTCCCCCTTTGTCATCGAAGACCAAAAGGGACGAAAAAGTGAGGACTAACGCCCCTTTGAAGAATTTCATCGGGTTGGTGAGGAAGGAGTGCCAGCATTGTCGGGGTCGTTTGTCGATGCAGGGCCTGTCGCAGTGTCGCCAATGTCTTCATCGAAATCGCGCTCTCGAGATGAAGAAAATGAACTTGTGACCATCAGAGGAACTCAAACTTTCTTGAATTTCTTCTAAGGTCGACGAGCCCAGTCAGGATGTTCCTGAAGATCCAGCTCATCCAGTTCTTCAGAAGACATGAGGTGAGACAGTATGGCCAAGAGCGGTTGAGGTTTTCATGCGCATAGTAGTGATTCCTCTTCATAGTGTTCTGCGTCATAGTCATGTTCTGCACAATGTAACCAAGTTGGTGCTTCACTCACTTGTGATTGCGATCGATCTTCTGATGAAGACTTATTAGAAGCTCACGATTAGTCATCACACGAGGGGTAGACTCTTGAGATTTATGAGCAGAGGCCTTTGCATCGGAGTCTTGAGTGGCAGTGTCATCATTGGTGGAGAAGGAATCGGCTTTGCGAAACTGCCCATCCAATGGACGAGTGCCTTCATCAATGACAGTCTTGCCTTTTCCTTCAACTGAGGCAATTGTGCTCTTGATGACTTCAATTGGAGGTAGGAAGCCAAAGTGGTTCTGGAAGTCAGCCTTGAAGGGAATTGAGGATTTTACCCTGATGAATTTCATTATCCAAGGTGCATAGGGCTTCTGTTCAAATGGAGCTAAAGCAGCACTGGCCAAAGTCCTCATGAAGAAGTCGTGCAAGTCAATGAGAATCCCATGAATGGTGTTGAAGAGCATATTCTTCATGACTCCTTCCACTTCTTCTTCTTCGGAATTGTGGCCCTTCTGAGGACATAGCGTATTTGTGAGTATACGATAGATAGTCCTTAGCGCATATAGCAGATCCTTCACAAGGAAGATTTTTCGTTGAGGCTTTCCAGGAGGCAATGTCTTCATCAACACTTGCATCAGCTGATTTGGAAGTGCATGCTCATCAAACAGTTTGTGAGCTTCATCTGAGGGAGTTGGAACTGGTACACACTGAAGCAATTCAGAAGCTTGAGCAGTGAAGTGTGTTGATCCTGTCATCTAGTCCAATATCCAGGAGTTGATGTCTGAAGCATTTCCGCTGATATGCAATGTGGCATAGAACTGAAGAATGAGTTCTTCATTCCAGACGCAGATGTCGACGCAGAATGGGAGAATGCCTGCATCATGAAGAACCTGGAGCATCGGTGTGAATGATGGAAGGGTTTCCATGTTAGCATGAGGAATTTGGTGATGCTCGAAGACTTTCTTCTTCTCAAAAAGAACTGATGCATAGTAGTTGAGTTGTGTTGCCGTCCAGAATCTGTTGCGACCGGCCCTTGCAAAGTCATAGGGATTTGGACCAGTGAAGAACATACGTTCATTGAAGAAATTGCTCTTGAGGAGGGTGTACTGAGCCTTTGAATGGCATTCTTGGCTTCGGTTGAAGATTTGGCTTGAAGCGCCCCTTAATCTCCTTTGGCATGGGAGGAACACCTTCAGACAGAACTATTTGGAGTGTTGGTTCCTCAGTTGCGGGGGGAGCATCAAGATCATCAGCTGTTGCAGCTGGAATTTCTTTAGTGACTTGGGTGGTCAAATTTGCAGATTCTTGATGTATTTCTTCAGTCGGAGCAGGCGACTGAGGAATCTGTGTTAGAGGAGTAGTCATTGGTGAATTTGGGTGTGTTGATTCCCAATATTCATCATTGATGATAGGCGTTATATTGCCAATGTCTACTTCCTCATCAATTTCTTCAACTCTAGCCTCTTCAGCGGTGAACTGAGGCTGGGGCGATGATACCTTTGGAGTTGAAGCAATGTCTTCAACTTCAATTTCTTCATCAATCTGCTCTGTCGAAGCAGCAGAATGATCTTCATCTTCTTCTGGGATGACATATTCCACCCCAAATGGTACAATTTCGTAGGCAAGTGCTGAGGAAATTGGTGTAGCATCAATAGGTCCAGTTGAAGAACTTGGCATAGTCTTCAACTTCTTCACGACTGAGGTTTCTAAATCTGATGCTTTTCTCTTGAGAGTCTTTTCCTCAGCAGTGTCAGTTTCTTTAGGAACGACTGATGCAGTCGCCCTAGTGTGTTCAGTTTCTTCAGGCACATCAAAAGCTTCAGGTGGCCTTTCAGTTTCTTTAGGCACAATGGTGGTGGTTGTCGTGGCATGATCATTAGTGGTCAGAGTTTCCTCAGCAGCACTAGCAGTTGCTTCTAGTGCAGAAGCATTTCCATCAGCAGTCTCATTAGGCTGAGCAATTTCATGAGTAGCTTGAGGAATTTCATCAGCCTGAGGCTTTTGTGGTTGCGATCGAGCTGCAACCCTAGTGTTGTGGTCCTTCACTGTAGCTTGAGCAGCCCTGACGAATCTCACCTTGGTGCCCTTCCATTCAACATCATATCTCTCTTGATCCTCAAAGAGTGTGCGAATTTCACACTGAACAGTGACGAGTTGATTTGGGGTCAAATTCATCACATTGTCTCTCGAAAACTTTCCTTCCGAGCCCTGTTCCTCTTAGCTCTCAGAGCTTGCTCTCTTTTCCATTTTTCTTTAGAGATGAAGTGGGTGAGGACATGATCCACTCCAAGAGGCAGATTTAGTGAAGAAAGTGGGGCGCTTGGGTCTTCATGCCATATATCGATGAAGTTGAGGATCATCTTGGGATCCAGGATGAGAGGAACAGAGTTGCCCTTTGCTATAGCAGCCTTTTGCTGACTTTGCCTGATGATTTCTTCCAATTCCTCATCATCAACTTCATCATCATCATCCTTAGAACCTGAGGGTATGGTCACCATAGCCTTGCTTGAGTGAGGACTTGGTCTTTGACCTCGTCCAGCAGTTTTCTTCAGCTTCAGTGCAGAAGGGCTAGTTGAAGACTTTGCTATAGTAGAGGGGCTTGCTGAGATCTTTGGAACTCTTGAGAATCCCTCAGTACTCTTACATGATGCCAGACGCACTGGGGTTGAGGACTTTGCAGCTGTCGCAGAAGACAGAGCAGCAACCGTTCCAGCAGCTGAAGACTTTGTAGGCCGAGGCCTTTAACCTTGAGGAATCTGTTGTGAAGGTTTTGAGGTTGAAGAACTTGTCTTCAATGCAGATTTCTTCATCATGATTTTCTTCGGAGCACTTGCAGAGGCTCCGGCAGAGGCAACAGTAGCAGAATCTTCATTGAATTTCTTCACTGCCTCTTTGGCTTTCCTCGCCAGCTTGGCTTGCTGCTTCTCCCACATGTGAGGAAAGTCCTCACCAATCTTGAGGCTAGTGGGATCAGCAATTTGATTTGGAGCAAGGGGAGGCCTGTTGCAAGGAGGTTTCACTGCGAATTTCATCATGTATTTTGGAGTTACATAACGGTATTCCTTCCATTCCCTTGTCCATCTCCTCTCAATTTTCTGCAGACGAATTTTTCTTTGCTTCGTCGTTTCTTTGCCATGAGTTTCTTCATCGGGTGTGCAATATTCCTCATACACATCATCTGGAATCTCAAAGGCAGTGTGCACATCTGGCTTCTTTCTGCCTTTCTGAGGTTTCTTTCCGTCAGCCATTTTCTTCGCTTGAGGAATTTGAACTCTTGAGGACTCTGAAGAAGTACACAACTTTTCCTCAAGGAGCGCTCCAAATGAGTTAAGTTGATGAGAACCTAGTGATTCATCAGCGGACATGTTGTACCTGTGAACAGAGTATAGGTGCGAGGTATTTGAAGAGGTCATATGCGTTCTCAGAAAATTTTCTAAATAAAATAGGTGAGAGGAATTTGACCATGGATGTCTTGAGGAATTTCACTAAGTGTTCTTTGTCTCGGGTTCTAGAGTTATGCAAATTTTGAGGATTCACACAATTGAGGAATCTTGAAGAAAATCATTACTTAGGGAAAAACATCAAGTATGTGAAGATGTAAGGTGCTTTTAGAATAAGGTTCATGAAGAATAAACACCTTTTGAGGAATATGAAGAGCATTTTAGGATCAAACAAGGGTAGTAAAAATAAATTTTATTTACCCTGGTGAAGAACATGACGAACAAGAGATGAGACTGGGAAGTTCGTCCATTCAGATCTCCCACGCCCTAGCTTGGCAGAGGGAGACAGCTACAGCGGCGGCGGGGTGAGGACTTCCGCGGCTGATGCGAGTACGGCGATGACGAGGTCGAGGAACTGAAGCTCTTCCTCACCGGCGACGATGACTTTAGCGGCAGCGCTAGGTTGGAGCTCGGGAGAGGGATGAGATGAGGAGTAACCGAGCACAGTTTAAGGGGAGGGGGTATTTATAGAGGGAGTGAAAATCAATCTACCCGAAGATTTTGGACAAGATTTCCCCTGACCCTTGCACTCCACGCGACAGGTGTCGCCCACGTACTTAGTGGTGGCGATAGTGGGGGATCGTGGGTTATCCAGGCGCAGGAATCGGAACCGTTTGAGCGGGAACCGCTGGAAATTTTGATAGTGAAAATTTCAAATCTTCCGTTCGCAAATTCTTCAGCTGTCAAGGACATAGTGAAGACTTTGAACGAGTTTCAAAGTAGAATGCATATGAAGAATTTGTGAACAGACTGGGTTGAGTTTAGCATAGAGGGGGGAAGGGTCCGACTACATTCACTTAGATGAAAATCAACTTGAAGAATTAGCAATAAGTGAATGATGTTGAGGACATTGAAAACTCATATATATATATAGTCAATGAAGAACATGAGTTTCAAAGTTTGAAGAATTTGAAAAGTTGAGGAATTTGAAAACTTGGGGAATTTTCAAATTTGAGGAATTTGACAATTTGAAGAATTTGCAAAAATGACGAAAAACTCAATTTTGAAGAACTTCAACTTTGGTTGGTGGCGTGACCCACCGTATAAGAATGATGATTTCAGACACCGCGTACAATTGTCGTAGGGTTCTGAGAATCAAAATCTTCATTAATTTCTTCACAGTTAGAGGGTTATTCTTCATTGATTGAAGAAAAACGTTACTTCGTGTGTTGCACATCTAAGTCATCAATTTTGCATAAGTGTTAGGATGTGTGTCCTTTTTCAAAGAACATTCAAAGATTCTAAGATATTTAGCTCACACCGCAACTTGCAAAATCTCTTTTCATCCAAGGGCTTGATGAAGATATCGGCTAGTTGTTCTTCAGTGGGGATGTGGTCGATGGAGATGTCGCCCTTGAGTACATGATCTCGAAGAAAGTGATGACGAATCTGGATGTGCTTGGTCTTGGAGTGCTGAACTGGGTTCTAAGCAATCTTTATGGCACTCTCGTTGTCGCAGTAGAGAGGCACATTCTTCAACTTGATGCCGTAGTCCTTGAGGGTTTGCTTCATCCATAGTAACTGAGCACAACATGAGCCAACAGCAATGTACTCAGCTTTAGCAATAGAGAGTGACACGTAGTTCTGCTTCTTCGAGGACCAACAGACTAAGGATCGTCCGAGGAAATGACATGTGCCTCAGGTTGACTTGCGATCCACGCGATCTCCAGCATAGTCAGCATCAGAGTATCCGACGAGGTGAAGATTTGAGCCCTTGGGATACCATAATCCAAGTGTTGGTGTGTGAGCTAAGTATCGAAGAATATGTTTCACAGCCTTATGGTGTGATTCCTTTGGTGTTGCTTGGAATCGGGCACACATGCAAACACTTAGCATAATATCAGGCCTAGATGCACATAGATACAATAATGAACCAATCATGGAGCGGTATACCTTCTGATCGAAATCTTTACCATTTTCATCAGTGCAGAGGTGGCCTTTTGAAGGCATTGGAGTTTTGACGCCTTTGCAATCTTGCATGTTGAATTTCCTCAGAACATTCTTGAGGTACTTCTCTTGGGAGATGAAGATGCCATTGTCTTGTTAACGAATTTGAAGACCTAAGAAGAATTTCAACTCTCCCATCATAGACATTTGATATTCTTCACTCATCATATAGGCAAATTCATCACTATAACGTTTGTCAGTACAGCCAAAGATAATATCATCTACGTATATTTGGCATATGAACAGTTCATTGTCATAGGATTTTGTGAAAAGAGTGGGGTAGAGTGAACCGGGTTTGAAGCCTTTCTTCATGAGGAATTCCTTCAGAGTGTTGTACCACGCCCGAGGGGCATGCTTGAGGCCATAGAGGGCCTTGTTGAGTCTGAAGACTTTGTCAGGATGCTTAGGGTCTTCAAAACCTGGGGGTTGAGCAACATATACTTCTTCCTCAAGCTTACCATTGAGGAATGCACTTTTCACATCCATTTTATATAAGATGATATTATGATGGTTAGCATAAGCAAGCAATATGCGAATAGCTTCAAGACTAGCAACAGGTGCAAACGTTTCATCAAAGTCTATTCCTTCAACCTATGTGTAGCCTTGTGCTACAAGACGAGCCTTATTCCTCACCACAAGGCCATTTTCATCTTGCTTGTTTTGGTAGATCCACTTGGTACCTATGATGTTATGTTTGCGAGGATCTGGCCGCTTGACAAGTTCCCACACGTTGTTGAGCTTGAACTGATGCAATTCCTCTTGCATAGCTTGAATCCACTCAGGCTCCTTGAATGCTTCATTGACTTTGGTGGGATCTATGATAGAGACAAAGGCAAAGTGCCCACAAAAGTTAGTTAAATGTGAAGCTTTTGAGCGAGTGGGGGGACCTGGTGCATTGATGTCATTGATGATTTTGTCAATCTGTACTTCATTTGCAACTCTAGGATGAGCAGGTTGACATGGCTGAGGACTTCCTTCAACATCATTTTCTTCAGGTGTATCAACATGAAAGTCTTCATTCGTAGGAATGACTTCCTTAGTGGGTATGATATCTTCAGTTGCCTTCAGCCTAATAGATTCCTCAGGAGACTGTTCATCTAACATAGAAGGTAGGTGCTCTCTTTGCGAGCCATCAGTTTCATCAAACAGCACATCTACAGTTTCAACAACCTTGTGATGGTAGGTGTTGAAGACTTTGTAGGTGCGCGAGTCCTTTCCGTAACCAAGCATAAAACCTTCATGTGCTTTCGGTGCAAACTTAGAACCGTGGTGAGGATCTCTGATCCAAAATTTTGCACCGAAGACTTTGAGATAACTTACATTGGGTTTCTTGCCAGTCATAAGTTCATACGAAGTCTTCTTGAAGAATTTGTGAAGATATACTCTATTGATGATGTGGCATGCAGTATCAATTGCCTCAGGCCAAAAGCGACGAGGAGTCTTGTATTCATCAAGCATGGTGCGAGCCATCTCAACTAGAGTCCTATTCTTGCGCTCCACGATGCCATTCTGTTGAGGAGTATAAGGGGCAGATAACTCATGAGTAATACCAAGTTCATCAAGATATTCATCAAGATTAGTGTTCTTGAATTCAGTCCCATTATCACTCCTAATATGCTTGATCTTGACGCCAAAGTTGGTGGAGGCCCTTGAAGCAAATCGTCTGAAGACATCATGTACTTCATTTTTGTACAGAATAATATGCACCCAGGTGTAACGAGAGTAATCATCAACAATGACAAAGCCATACAAACTTGAAGCATTTGTTAGTATGGAGTAATGAGTGGGGCCAAAGAGATCCATGTGAAGCAATTCAAAGGGTCGAGTCGTGGTCATGATTGTCTTCGAGGGATGCTTGGATCTGGTCATCTTCCCAGATTCACATGCACCGCAGAGGTGGTCCTTGAGGAATTTGACACCCTCGATGCCAATGACATGCTTTTTCTTCACGAGCGTGTGCAAGTTCCTCATACCCGCATGTCCAAGTCGTCGATGCCACAACCAGCCTTCTGAGGACTTTGCAATTAGGCATGTGGCAGGCTGAGGACCTGTAGAGAAATCAACAATATACAAGTCTCCTCTCCTAAAGCCTTTGAAGACTTTAGAATTGTCAGATTCCATGATGACAACACAACGATATCTTCCAAATACGACAATCATGTCAAGATCACAAAGCATTGAGACAGACATAAGATTGAACCCAAGGGATTCGACAAGCATCACCTTATCCATGGTTCGGTCCTTTGAGATAGAAACCTTACCAAGTCCCAATACCTTGCTTTTTTCCTTTATCTGCGTAAGTGATATGCTTCAGAGGAGATGGAGTGAGTGGCAAATTCATCAGTAGATTCTTGTCACCAGTCATGTGGTTTGTGCATCCACTATCGAGGACCGACTCAGTAGATTTTGGAGTATCATCCTGCAGATGAATTAGTACAAATTACGAACTCATATGCTTCAGAGTGGAGAATATGACATCAATTTCATCAAAAAAGATTTCATCACACAAGATAGTAAGCAAGTAGGGTGAGGACGTGAGAAATGAGGAATTCATTTCATCATGGTTAGCTTGCATCCTTTCAAGCATTTCCTCAGGTCTCCAGCAAGTTCATCAGATGTTCAGTTGCATCTGGAGACCTGACCCTGCATAAGAAATTAGTTCAATTTCTTCTCCACCCACATCAGGAGGGGTGGCAAAGAGTTCATCATTCTGCGAGCACCATGTGAGAAAGGAGGCATTGAAGCAAGTGCGCTTCGTTTCATAGGGCGAGGATTAGAGTACTCAAATAAATAAGCAGAGAAATTCTTCGAGGACTTATGAACATAATGGTTTGAAGAATAATGCACATATTCATAACTCTTAGATTTTTCCTGTGAAACAGAAGCCTTAGCGCGAGAATGATATTTTCGACCATTTGAGGAATTTGGTCCAAGTGAGGACTTTTGTTCATATGAGGAATCTGATCTGGGGTTCCTATTCTTCATGAGTGATGTCGTGAGGACATTCACTTGAAGATTTTGTAGGTAGCTCTTGGGAACCCAGATTTTCTTCATAGGAGAACCGTTCCTGCAATTAGTTCCAACAAATCTAGCAGATACTTCACCTTTCTGATTTTTGAAGAATTTGTAGTTGGAGTCAAGTGACTCATCAGAGGAATATGAAGTTTCACACATGAAGCCAGATAAAGTGGATGGATCTAAAGGAGGTCCTTTCGCAGCAACCCATGAGGTTTTGGGGTACTGCTCAGGTGTCCAGTAGGATCCATCAGCGTTGAGTTTCCTTACAAAGGCAATACTCTCTTTCCTAGGGTTCCTGTTCAGAATCTGCTTTTTGAGGACATCGCAAAGGGTTTGATGCCCTTTGAGACTTTTGTACATGCCTGTCACATACAATTCCTTCAACCCTTCATTGTCATCAGTGATACTTGTGGTATCCTCAGATGAGGAATTTGAGACCACGGGAATAGTTGAAGAATTTGCAGCAATAGAAGCATTTGAACATTCAGGTGAAGAATTAGCAGTTTCACGTTCGATGCATTTCAAACAAGGTGGAACAAATTCTTCCTGAGCGGTACTGATCTGTTGAGCCAGTAAGGAATCGTTTTCCCTTTGGAGATCCCCATGTGACACCCTCAGTTTCTCAAGATCTTGCTTTCTTTGAATAAATTCATAAGAAAGCTTCTCATGATTGCCTAAGAGGTCGTTATGATGACTCTGAAGGTTATCATACTTTGTCTAAAGACTTTTGAGATCGTCAGACAGATTTTGAGTCCGATCCACTTCATAGTTCAACAGATCATCGCTTTTGTCTAGCATTTTCTGAAGCTTTTCAGTTGCACTTTGTTGCTTAGTGGCAATTTTACAAGTTTAGCATAGCTAGGTTTCACACATTCATCAGATTCACCTTCGCTTGATTCAGAAGAGGAATGATGTTTGTGTACCTTTGATCCTTTTGCCATGAAGCAATAGGTGGGAGCATAATCATCATTGCTAATGTCAGAGTCGTTGGAGTAGTCATATTCTTCATCGTTGAAGATGGACTTGCTCACGAAAGCAGTAGCGAGAGAAGGGCTAGCGACACCAGATTCTGATTCCTCCTCAGATTCTTCCCCTTCTTCATATTCTTCATATTCTTCCTTAGAATCCATTTCCTTGCCGATGAATGCTCGAGCCTTTCTGGCACCATTCTTCTTGTGCTTTGAGGACTTTGAAGATGAGGACTTTGAAGATTTCTTCTTTTTCTTCGAGTCATCGGAACTATCCTCCTTGTATTTCTTCTTCTTCTTTGAATCCTTTTCCCAGAGAGGACAGTCAGAGATAAAGTGACCGGGCTTCTTGCAACGATGACAGGTTCTTTTCTTGTAGTCTTCTGTGGAATCTGATTTCCTCAAGCCACTTTTTGATGACTTTCCAAATCCACCTCTCCTTGAGAACTTCTGCAATTTCCTCACGAGCATTGCTAGTTCCTGACTTAGTTATTTGGGATCACCAAGGCTGCTGTCAGAGTCTTCTCCTTCGGATGAGGAAATTGCTTTCGCCTTTAGAGCACGAGATCTTCCATAGCTTGGCCCGTAGAGGTCTCTCTTCTCAGCTTGTTGGAATTCATGAGTATTGAGTCTCTCAAGAATATCAGCGGGATCAAGTGACTTGTAGTCTCCACGTTCTTGAATCATCAAAGCCAGAGTATCGAATAAGGAGTCAAGAGATCTTAGCAGTTTCTTCACCACTTCATGGTCAGTAATATCGGTGGCACCCAGTGCTTGAAGCTCATTGGAGATATCAGTGAGACGATCAAAAGTTTGCTGAACATTTTCATTGTCAAGTCTTTTGAAGCGGTTGAAGAGATTGCGAAGAACATCAACACGAGAGTTACGTTGAGTGGATACACCTTCGTTTACTTTGGACAGCCTATCCCAGATAAGCTTAGCAGTCTCCGAAGCACTCACTCTTCCATACCGACCTTTGCTCAGATGGACACAAATGATATTCTTCGCTTGAGAATCGAGTTGCTTGAATCTCTTCACATCAGCAGTAGTAACGGTGGGAGTGACAGAGGGCACACCATTTTCCACAACGTACCAGAGATCGTTGTCAATAGCTTCAAGGTGCATACGCATCTTGTTCTTCCAGTAGGGATAGTCCGTCCCATCGAAGGTAGGACACCCTGCGGAAACCTTGATCATACCTGTAGTCGACATAACTAGAACTCCAAGTGGTTAAACCAAAATCACACAAAGCGAGGGAGTACCTACTCTGATACCAATTGAAAGTGCGTTATATCGACTAGAGGGGGGGGTGAATAGGCGATTTTTACAAATTCATCACTTGAGGAATTTCAACTTTGAGGAATTTGAAATGTGATGAATAACTAGCAGCAGAATAAGTACTCAATGCATGAGGAACATAGTAACACCATAGTCTTCATGATGAAATGAAACACGCACAAATAGTAAGTAACGTGATACAGGATAAACAGTGATGAACAAGGTAACTTGAAGAATTTGAGGTGAGGAATTTGTGAAAGTATTCAGTCAAATTCTTCAAACAGTAACAATCAATTTCATCAACAGATTTATGAGGAATAAGGAGGTTGAGGAAATAGAACCGGGTAGCTCGATGAAGACAATGATTTGATGACCCAGTTCCAACTGCTGTGACAGTCGTACGTCTGGTTTGGAGCGGCCTGGTATTTAAACCTGAGGACACACAGTCCCGGGACACACAGTCCTTATCGTATTCTCCTAGAGCTAAGGTCACACAGTCCTCGCCCAACACTCGTGGTAAGTCTTCAGGGTAGACTTCCAAAACCCTCACAAACTGGTCACCCGGTGATCCACAATTTACTGCTGGATGCTCTAGACCAAGGTCACTTCGTGATCCCCAATTGACTGCAGGAGCACTAGACCATGACGCCTAGCCGTCTCGAGGATGCAAAGTCCTCAAAGGTAACAAGCGCCGGATCCACACAGGAATTTCTTCAGTGATGCTCAATCACTTTGGGTTTGGTGGTTTGGTTGTGGGTTTTTCCTCACTGATGATTTTCTCTCAAAGTCCTTGGAGGATGGGTTGCTCTCAAATGACAAGCGTCGGTTCTCTCTCGGAGCAGCCAACCAACTAGTGGTTGTGGGGGTTGGCTATTTATAGCCAGGGTGCAACCTGACATGATAAGACATAAATGCCCCCAATGATATGACCATTATGTGGATATTTGCGATTGGGGACAGCTGGCGCTAAGCACAGCAACAGTCAGATTTTCGAACTATGAAAGTCCTCAGACATATCATGTTCCTCACTTGTAGGCAATTCGCACTGGCGAAATCCTAACTCCTTAGTCAGATCAATTTCCTCAAAGACCAGAAGAACTTCGTCTCTGTCACTGAAGAACTTGACTGAACTGTAAGAGATTTCCAAATGCTTCACTCGAAGGATTGTATAGGTTGAGGATTTTGGAGTTGAGCATCAGTTGGAATTTTTCCTTAGTATTACCTCGGCCCCCTTTAACAGTATGGTGTTTCCTATGACTCAAAGACGAAAATGAAACTACGAAAACAAAATCTTCACGCTTCATAATCCTCGTTCATATCTTCAAGGTCACACCAACTTCTTCATTTTCAAAGTCTTCACAAAGTCTTCACTAAAGTCTTCACAAAGTCTTCAGCAAAGTCTTTAGTTGAAGACATACATTTTTAGGGGTCGATAAACTCCGGATATATCAAACTCCTCATCGACTTATAGAGCCTGTGTACACTCACAAAACATATTAGTGCCTTAACCTATAAGTCTTCAATACACCAAAATCACTAAGGGGCACTAGATGCACTAACAATTCTCGCTGCGTGTGGTTAATTTGTGATGGATGAGTTGGAGCACCCCTGTAGGGTTAAATCTTTCGGAAAGCCGTGCCCGCAGTTATGTGGCAAACTTGGATACTTTGTTTAACACCCGGTCATAGCAAAGTTGAAGTAAACTCAAATAAAATACACCAACTATGTGCGTAACCGTGACCGTCTCTTCTCGTGAGTCCTTATCCGAGAGAGAACACGATGGGGGTATGTTTGACGTAAGTAGGTGTTCAGGATCAGTTAGCGATTATTACTAGTTCACGTCCATTATGCATAGACCACCATACTTTACTTTCTGTATTCGTAAGTTAGCCACTCAAATAAATGCTTAGTCGCTTGTTGCAACCTCACCACTTAACCATATCTCACCCATTAAGCTTTAATAGTCTTGATATCCTTGGAAATGAGATTGTTGAGTCCTCTGTGGCTCACAGATTACTACAATAACAGTTGCAGGTACAGGTAATGCGATGATTTGACGTGAACGTGTTGCTTGTTTGATTTGGAGTTCTTCTTCATCATCAATCTAGGATGGGTTCCAGGCGGCAGCCTGAGATAGCAAGGATGGATGTCATTTTGTCGTTTGTTTTCGTCCGTAGTCTGGCCCTTCTCTTCTGGATGATGTTTGAATATGTTGTTGTATTGATGTGATATTGATGTAGCTTGTGGCGAGTGTAAGCCAATTCCATATACTCATCTCTTCTGTACATGTACTTGTAATGATATCCATTCTCGCAACACGACGAGATGCGCTTATATCCCTGTCGAGGCCCTCGTGCCAAAATAAGGATAGGATCGCATCTTGGGCATGACAAGTTGGTATCAAAGCCTGTACCGACCTAGGAGCCCCCTTGATTGATCAAACTTGGCCGAGTCGAATCTAGAGAAAAACTATTTTGAGTCTAGTTATATCGGAGAGTAGGATTCTTTTTACTCCTCTTCTATGCTTTGGTGAGGTAATAGACTTAGGAATTTTGATTCTACCCTCTTCTCACTCAAAAAAAAAAATTAGGATCACGCGGGTATTTTGGAAACTATATGTTGTCGATGTGACGGAGTTTTGTCTTGGTGCCTCCTGTCTGACTTGATTTCTTCCAAGGAGTTGAGCTCCACGGAATTCTTGGCACATCGTTATCATTCAACTTCCTTAGTATCTCAGGACGGAGGATGTTCGGAATTGCTTCAATACTTGTCGTGCTGAGATAAGGTCGGAGTCACCCAATACTGGGGAGGCATCCGGGGTACCACTATGGTTAGTATCGTTGTGTTTTCGAGGATCCGAGTTAGATGGATTTGCGAAAGCCTCTGGTTATGTGTTGAAGGATGGATACAGTTGGGGTGTAAATTTGCTAGTTGTGTGAGATATTTCCTCCTTGTATCCCCCACACCGGATTGCATAACCAGAAAGTTTTCGGAAGTTCTTAGGTGGGATTCAAGTAGGTACCTAGGATTATCTTTCCAACAAGTGCATAGTGGGTATGTATTTGTTCTGGCTTGTTTCGTAAGCCTCATCCTTTGTTTTGTTTTCGAATATGGTAATTCGAGTTGCTTCGATGTCAAGTGGTGATTTCATATCTTTCCTAAGTTTTCTCATATGTCTGCGGGTTTGCTAATTCTTTTGCTCAATCAAGTTAGCATATCAATTCTTTTCCTACCGATGTGCTTCTCTTCAAGATAATTCTATCCTCTTCAATTTTTGCAAGATCAATCCTCATATTTCATTCCAGAGTTGTCTCATCTGTTCCAAGTTTTCTTTGTTTTTCCCACCCTCCCACCCTTTTTCTTCAATAATTAAATTCTCATCCAAGTGCTTTCTCTTCATCAATGCTTTCGCTATCATTTATTCATATTGTATCCGGTGATTTCTTGTGGAGATTCTCAAGAGTTTCATTTCAAGATCTATCCTCATATTCCTTGTTCTCGCTATTATTCTTCTCCGGTGATTCTTTATGAAGATGCTCAGTGGTCAAGTTATCATTTATTAGTATTCATCTTTGTTTTTCTTTTCCGGTGGATTCAATTCAAGTTCTTGGTGTTCATCATATCATTTTCATTCTCTATTTGCTCTCCCATGTTGGAATTCGTTATCAAGCCTCTCTTGCTTATCCTAATCTCTATTCTATCCGGAGTGCTGAAGATATCTTAGAAGACTTTCATTTCCATTCATAAACCTTTCAAATTATTTCAAGGGTCTCATATCATCAAGTTCTTAATTTTTACCGGTGCAATCTCTCTTCCTAAGCAATTGTTTCAACAGTGATCTCTTTGAGTGGGCCCATAACCCACAGTTTTTTCCCCAGGATCTTACCTGGCTCTTCTAATCTTTCCGGAGGTGTTCTAAAGTTCTTTTGATATGACGTAAGAATGATTTTCATCGGTCATATCCCTCTTCCATGATCGCTTCTAAATCATTTTCATTGTTGGCTCAACCTTTCCCTTATTCATTATTCCGGAGTATCTCAGTAATTCATGATGTTGTTTCTCGTCATCATTCTCTGCATCGAAGACCGAAGGAGAGTTTCTCGTAAATCGTTGTTTGTTCTTCCAAAGATTTATGGTTCAAGTTGTTGCTTTCATCTCAAATTGTTTTGAGCGTGAGTTATTCCTCCCGTATCTATCCGGTGCATTGAGAGTTGTTTTCATTTCTCGATCCTCCCGAAGGCCATCATTTCAGAAGATTTCTTCGTTCTCAGCTTTCAGCTTTTGTTCTCAAATTCTTCTTAATTGTTGTACCTTCGTTCGTATCTCAATAATTCCGGTGCCTTGTGAAGTTTTCCATTAGGTGGATCGTGATCTCTTCATTCTCATGTATCTCCATTCATTCCTAGCATCCTCATTCATTTCAATTCTTACCAGTGTTCTCATTCAAGACTTCTTCAAGTTGTCATCTCTCTCTCTCTCTTCAATTCTTTGTAAGAAGAATAAGTGGTGTGTGAAATCCGTTGCTTGTCATCAATTTAACTTGATGAAGGATAAGCATAACATAATTCTTATCCTAGTTTCATCAAGGTGATTTCAATCCTTCTTCCGGAGTGTTCATGGCATCAAATTCATGGTTATAAGTTCTTCATCTTTCCTTTGCTGAGTTCCATGTTTTTCTCATGCATCTCTTCGCGAAGCTTCATCTAAATCTTTGCAACACCAGAATCTATTCTTTTCAGCCGCATTCTTTTGATTGTCCTTTTATCCCGGCGTTCGCCAAGAGGTCCTTCATGGTGGTTTGTTAAGGATGTAATTCTTCTCGAAGTTTTCTTGAAGATTCTTGTTGGAGGTGATCAAGTGTTCTTTATCTTGGATTTCTAAGTTCAATTCCTTCTCCATTGTCTTTTGAGATGGTGTTATTAAATTCTTGATTATGAGGACCCTCGAAGGAAAATTGTCAAGAATAAGATAAGTAAACCCAGCATGTCTTCTCGGAGTTATCTTGGGTTGGATTTCACCTAAAGCAGTTCCTAAGGATTGCTGCTATCATGGTGTCATAAATGATTCAAGTTTTCTCCTCCTCCTCTTGGTGAAAGAAGTTTTGCATATCTGTTGCTCTCAAGCAATCAATTGTTTTTGTTGTGGCAGGTTGTCACCTATAATTTTGAGATGTTTTCCATAAGCCCATAACAAGCTATTCTTTCGTTGTTGATTCTCCATCAACTCCGTTCAATCTATGCTTCTCAATTCATTGGTGGTAGAAGTTGTCATTTCCTTCTCCGTTTTCTTCTCTCCAAAGATCTAGCTTCTATTCATTTGTTCTGGAGGCATTGTGGTGTTGCTCTTTTCAACTCACATCTAGTTCGTTTAAGATCATGTTCTTTCTTTGCTTATTCATTTTACTGGAGTGCTGTGAAATCCTTTCATGATCCTTCCATCTTATGAACTTTTGATTCTAATCCAACTGAAGTTTGGTGTCTCTCTTTCAATTGTTTCCATCATATCAAATTTTTGCTCGCTATCCTACCGAAGTGCTATCGAAATTTCTTGTGAATTCTTGCTTGTTCCCATGTTATTCTTCATCTCTTCCAACCTTCATGTTTTCATTGGTTTTACTCGTGTGTCAGAGAAGCAACTAAGTTTTACCTTTTGCTCTTTCTCTTCCCCTTCTCATTCTAGATCTCGGGACAAGATCCTCGTGTAGTGGAGGAGAGTTGTAACAGCCCGAGATCGACGCTCCAGAAGATTCCCCTTTTATTCCATTCTCGTCATGTGTTTCTTCTGGTTGTCGCATTCATCACTGCATCATTCGCATCATCTGCATAGCATCGTCACTCGTTTTCAAAAACTTGCATCCGTTCGTAGTTGCCGGTTCTCTCCGTTCTTGCCGTTGCCCGTTTCGAGACCAACCACACACGCACGCGCCCGCAGCATCGTTTAAAAAATGTTTTAAAAGGCACGCTAGAAATATTCCCGGATTGGGTCAAAACCTAGCGCGTGGTCTTATTATAGTGTAGGTAGGCCGCCTGCCAAATTTCATCGCGTTTCGAGTTTGTTTGATACCCATCGGTCAGTCGTAGCAGTGCGGTCATCGGTTTATTCGTCGGACGTTTCGGTGTTTAAAAACCTCTGTCACGGGCTGCCATCCATTCCCTCTCATCCTCACCAAGCCCCTCTACACGGCCCATTGCAGCCTACCTGGCCACTCCCACGTCCGGAGCCGTTTGATCTAGATCAAACGGCTCAAAGAGGACTAAAAACCCTCCAAACCCTAGCCCCTACCCTATATAAACACCCTCACCTGCCTAAAATAGACTCCTCCCTCCTCCCACCTTGTTTTTCGTGTGCAGCCTGCCCACCGCTGCCACTTGTCGCGCCGTCGACCACCCAACGCCGCCGCAGTCGCCGCTCGCAGCCAATCATGGGCTGCCACGCGTCCCCTGGCCGCCCCAAGCCGTCGCGGCCCGTCCGGGCCCGAGGGGAGCCCACCCGAGCCCATTGGGGCCCGCCCGAGCCGTCCGTTGCCCCGCTCGCCCCAAGCACCCGAGGTCCTCCTCGATCTGCTCCTGCAGCCCCACATCGCCTCGAAGCCCTCGTCGGAGTCGCCGCCCCTGCCGGAGCTTCGGGTCGCGCCGCCGTCGCCAGACGCAGGCCAGAGCCCCGTTGTGCCCAACCCCACGACCTCTCCCCCTTCTCCTAACCCTCTTCTCCTTCCTAAGCTCTCTCTCTCCGTTCTGTGTGTACAGGGAGCTCCAAGGCATCGTTGAGCCGCCGGCTCACCGGAAATGGAGCCGCCCCTGCCAGATCTAGAGGCCCCCGCCCCCGATCTGCTCGTTCCCGGCCTCCTCCGCTCGCATCCTTTGCCAGAGCTTCGCCGAAAGCCGCCGCAGCTGTGCCATGGCCTCCTCGGGAACGAACAGAGCGTTCGTGCGCCCGTTGACCTGCTACTCGACCGCATGGGCCCGGTGCGCCCGCAAGGCCCAACAACGTGTGTCGGCCTAGCTCCTGCATTCCCCAGCTAGGCTCCCCACTGGCCGCTGCACCGACCGGTCTGATGGGCCAGAAGGTGAGCGCCCGTCCTATCCAGCGCCCCTACACGCATCTTAGTATCTTTCGCTCTCTGTTGTTGGCTCGTTTGCTCTTGGTTTCGGCCCATAGTGTTTTTTTCCTGCATGCAAATTTGCCAATTATCCACAGAAAAACAGAATTGCAAAAAAACCCTTGTAGTTCATGCATTTAATAACTTTTCAACTGAGCATCGTATGTAAATTTAATAACTGCAGCCTCACCACTTAACCATACAACAAGCGACTAAGCATTTATTTGAGTGGCTAACTTACGAATACAAAAACTAAAGTATGGTGGTCTATGCATAACGGACGTGAACTAGTAATAATCACTAACTGATCCTGAACACCTACTTACGTCAAACATAACCCCACCATGTTCTCTCTCGGATAAGGACTCATGAGAAGAGACAGTCACGGTTACGCACACAGTTGATGTGTTTTATTTGAGTTTACTTCAAGTTTGCTATGACCGGGTGTTAAACAAAGTATCCAAGTTTGCCACATAACCGCGGGCACGGCTTTCCGAAAGATTTAACCCTACAGGGGTGATCCAACTCATCCATCATAAATTAACCACACGCAGCGGGAATAACCTCGACCACGGATCTCGTGATCATCCTAGGCAATTCCAAAGGAAATCCGACACCTTGAGATAGCCCGAAGAAGATCAGAGTTCATCACTCAAGACGTTCGAGAAAGGTAAAACAAATCCAGCAAGGCCTCCCGACGTGTCGACGATCCCGATAGGAGCCGCGTATCTTGTTCTCAAGACGCGGTGGATAAGCTAGTGTATGGTGGCCTGATAGAAATCTCCCGAGTTGCCTCGGGTTGGCCCCGCACAGTGCTCTATTTTGGACCAACACTCATGAGGAGCACTGGCCCGGGTTGTTGATTAAGATCCTCGGGTTAATTACTTCCTATGCAGGTTTATTAGTTATTAGGCAAATGTAGGACCAATGTTGGGCCTTGCCAGACAAGCTTTATCCTAAAACAAAAATCGAGGGGGTCCCCGTAACAACCCCGAGCATGTTAGGAGCGCTCACTTATGGAGCATAACACCGATTCACAAGTAACTAGGGCAGCAAGAGTGGAACAAAGCACCGAGCAAAAGGCCAAGCCTTCCACCCTTTACCAAGTGTATAAGTGCATTAAATTAAATAGCAATAATATTGTGATAACAAAAGAATGTCCATGTTGTCACATGGAAGCAATTGCACCTGCAACTAGAAACGCTATAATAAGGCTGAGCAAGCGGTAACATAGCCAAACAAAGGTTTGCTAGGATGTGGAGGGGTTAGAGGCTTTCATGGCAATGTTGGGAGGCCTGTCAAACAAGTGGTGGGTAGCGAGACATAACAATAAAAGAGAGACAACTAGCATAACAATGATAGTAGTGGTATCCAGGAAAATGTGTCATCTTGCCTGAGATCCCGCTTGAAAGAAGATCGAGTCCATGAAGAAGACGAGTCAACGTAGTCGAACGAATCCTCACACTCCGAACGCTTTCGGAACTCTATAGAGAAGAAGCAAACCGGAAACAACAATCAACACAAGATGCACCACAACATATGCATGACATGATGCGCAAACAAATATGATGCATGTCCGGTTTAATATGCAACGCATGACATGGCATGAAAAGCACAACAAACAACTACTACATATTAAGTGAAGTTCAATATGCAACGAGTTGCATATTGACGAAACTCCACGTTGGATTACTTAGTTCATTCCCGTTTAGGTACACATCAATGTTAAATGTTGTTAGACATGGCAAGAGGTGAAGCATGAACAACTATATCATCTAGGCAATTTAAATGGGGCCGGAAGCGTCATATAGCATTTCCAAAACATCCCCATAAGCATAATATGAATTTGGTCCAGATCTGTACTAAACATGTTTTATATTTATTAAACATGGAAACAAAGTGTGGCATGAGATTCTATATGTTTTTCTAGTCAAGTTACATATGTGGAACATTTTAAACGGAGCTACGGTTATTTAGTTATGCAATAAACCGTTTTAACATGGTATTGATACAAATTAATGCAACCATCAAGTTTAAGTATTTTAAACACATGTGAGAGTTGGTTATTGTGAATCTACACGAAATTCTAGTCACTTTACATATATAAACTTTTTACATACAATGCTCGGTTGAAAAGTTACTAAATGCATGAACTACAAGGGTTTTTCTGCAATTCTGTTTTTCTGTGGATAATTGGCAAATTCGCATGCAGGGAAAAAACACTATGGGCCGAAACCGAGAGCAAACGGGCCAACAGCAGCGAGCGCAAGATACTAAGATGCGCGTAGGGGCGCTGGATAGGATGGGCTCTCACCTTTTGGCCCATCAGACCGGTCGGTGCAGCGGCCAGTGGGGAGCCTAGCTGGGGAATGCGGGAGCTGGGCCGACACACGTTGTTGGTCCTCACGGGCGCACCGGGCCCATGCGGTCGAGCAGTAGGTCAACGAGCGCACAAACGCTCTGTTCGTTCCCGGGGAGGCCATGACGCAGCTGCTGCGGCTTCCGGCGAAGCTCCGACAAAGGATGCGAGCGGAGGAGGCCGGGAACGAGCAGATCGGGGGCGGGGGCCTCTAGATTCGGCCGGGGCGGCTTCATTTCCGGCGAGGCGGCGGCTCGACGACGCCTTGGAGATCCCTGTACACGCAGAACAGAGAGAGAGAGCTTAGGAAGGAGAAGAGGGTTAGGAGAAGGGGGAGAGGTCGCGGGGCTGGGCACGACGGGGCTCTGGCCTGCGTTTGGCGGCGGCGGCGCGACCCGAAGCTCCGGCAGGGGCGGCGGCTCCGACGAGGGCTTCGAGGCGATGTGAGGCTGGAGGAGCACATCGAGGAGGACCTCGGGTGCCTGGAGCGAGCGGGACAACGGACGGCTCGGTCGGACCCCGATGGGCTCGGGCGGGCTCCCCTCGGGCCCGGACGGGCCGCGGCGGCTTGGGGCGGCCAGGGGGCGCGTGGCAGCCCCTGATTGGCTACGGGCGGCGGCCGCGGCGGCGCTGGGTGGTCGGCGGCGCGACAAGTGGTGGGGGTGGGCAGGCTGCACATGAAAAACGAGGTGGGAGGAGGGAGGAGTCTATTTTAGGCAGGTGAGGTGTTTATATAGGGTAGGGGCTAGGGTTTAGAGGGTTTTTAGTCCTCTTCGAGCCGTTTGATCTGGACGTGGGAGTGGCTAGGTGGGCTGCAATGGGCTGTGTAGAGGGGCTTGGTGAGGATGAGAGGGAATGGATGGCGGCCCGCGACAGAGGTTTTTAAACACCGAAACGTCTGACGAATAAATCGATGACCGCACTGCTATGACTGACCGATGGGGTATCAAACGAACTCGAAATGCGACGAAATTTGGCAGGCGGCCTACCTACACTATAATAAGACCGCACGCTAGGTTTCAACCCAATCCGGAAATATTTTTAGCGCGCCTTTTAAAACATTTTTTTAAACGATGCCTCGGGCGCGTGCGTGTGTGGTTGGTCTCGAAATGGGCAACGACAAGAATGGAGAGAACCGGCAACTACGAACGGATGCGAGTTTTTGAAAACGAGTGACGATGCTATGCAGATGATGCGAATGATGCAGTGATGAATGCGACAACCAGACGAAACACATGACGAGAATGGAATAAAAGAGGAATCTTCTGGAGCGTTAGTCCGGGACTCTTACAACCCGGCCCTCCGCCCCAGTGCGATTGAGCATTTATTTTGCGGAAGCCGACTCATTGACATATGCAGTAAAGAATCTATAATGATTGCTTCACCCAATTGTGTGTCATTAAAGATACATTTTATCTGGGCGTGTTATGCCAGAAATTCATTAATCATGTGCCTCTTCGATAGTGGTTGGACCACATAATTTCGTAGCAAATCAATGTACCAAAGTACATGTGTTTCATACATTTTCTTTTTGAGTTTTCAGAATAACTTAATGCTTATTTTTTAACATTTTGTTAGATCCCAACACCATTTGTTTACCTAATTATTCTTATTGGTAAACATGATTATTCATACTTTATTTGTTGTTTTTAGTTCACTATAATTTACAACCTGTCAATTATTTATTTGTTTTCATAAGTCTTTCAACTTCTGCATATTATGATATTGAGAATAGGTATTTGATTATCATTTTAGTTCTTATATAAAGCGAGGACATGGGGTGAGTGACCTGATGAAATAGAGGAAGTGTGTATGAGAGAGAGGGCCTTAAGTCATTTTTAGAGGCATGTGTTTTTTATGTCTTGATCATGTTTAGAGTCGCATGATGTTTTTTTATTCTGTTGTAACGCACGTGTATGTTTGCTAGTACTTCAAAAAGTATCCTACCTCATATTTTTGCGCATCATAGTTATCATTTTGTTTGTGGTATAATACAATGAAAAATGTCAATAGATTTGTTAATATTTGAGGGATGATTTTTCTCTCTCATTACAACATATGTTTCCTCTGTAAATACTTCCTCCGTTCTATAATGTAAACATTTTAATTATGGAACGAAGGGAGTAAACGATAATTAAGGATAAACAGTGAACACCGACACCAAATAAGCGAGTTTCTTTTTCGCACGGGACATGGTCACGCTTCATGCGAACAATATTCTCAAAAAATAAAATAATGCGACTTTACGGGGGGAGTTGGTACCTGCTGCAATCTTATTCCCTCTCCGTACCGTTTACCCATGGTCACCTCCACCTCTGCACACGCGCACTCTCTCACCGCATCTCCGGCGACCACTGCCCACCTCCGGCGACCACTGCCCACATCCGGCTACCGTTACTCCCGCCCTCTCCTGTGATGGCGCCTCGCGGTGGCGGGCAGACCTACGGCTTCCCCATCTACTGCGCCGCCTGGCTCCCACTCGCACACATCATCAAGCCCTCCCCATCTGCCGACGACGTGGCGGATGCAGACGCGTCCCCGGCCCCGTCCTCCCCACCTCCGCCCCCCATGGTGGCCCTTGGCGGAGGCGGAGGCGAGGGCCGGAGTGGCGTGCCCAACGCGCTGGTCGTCGCCGCCCTCGACGTCGCCGCTGCAGGGGCGCCTCCAGCGCTCTCCCCCGAGCCGGTGAGCGACCCGTGCTCCCTCGCTCTCTGATTTTACTAGATCCATACAGATCTCGGGAGAGATTCACACGCTGTTGTTTTGGTGATGGTGGGGTGCAGGTGTTTCGGCTGGGGACAGACGAGCAGGTACCATACAGGATGGCCGTACACCCTCGCGGCGATGGCGTCCTCTGCGCCTTCCCCAACGGCTGCAGGTACTTGGGTCATATGTGACGCTGATGCTCGCCAGTGTATTCGTCTGTCGTTAATCTTGATTAGCTCAAAATCTTCACATTTGATCTTTAGTGCTGCCCTGTGGATTAATTGTTGTCAACCTGTATTTTTCCTCTAAGGTCCCGAACCTAGGGTTCTCTAGTCCTCCGGCGGCTAAGCTGCTGTGAGTTTTTTCGTGATCTTCTTCGGCAAACCTACCTATCGACGCTCCTCCCCCTCTTCGGGCTGACCTCGGGGGTGACTGGTTTACCCCCCGGCCTTGGTTGCGTGGAGTTCTGCGCGCGATCTAGGGTTAGGATTTTAGCCAGCATGGCGGCTATGGGTGAGGGCAGTGGATCAGGAACTCAAGGCATGGAGGACGCAAGTAAACTCCTGCAGAGATTGAATCTTCAAGATGACGAGATTGATGATCTAGTCTGGGAGGATGAGATTGATGTTGAGGAAATCAAACCAAAGTGGTTAGCACTAGGGCGACTTCTGACAGGGAAAAACTTCAGTCAGAGCGCCCTGATTGGGGATATGAAGGCAGCGTGGAACCCAGCCCAGGCGGTAACATGGAGAAGAATTAATCAAAACCTCTTCTCGATCCAGTTTAATTGTCTGGCTGATTGGAACAAGGCTATGCATCAGGGACCGTGGGATTTCCATGGGATAGCTCTGCTTTTGGCAGAATATGATGGGTTCTCCAACCCGGAAAAAGTTAAACTGGACAGGCTTGAAACGTGGTGCCAAATCCACAGGTTGCCGGATGGGGTCCTAAAAAGCAAGAGCGCTCTGGAAAATCTAGCAAAAAGGATTGGAGAAGTACAAGAAGTTCAAGTAACTTTACCAAATGGGTTTGTGGGTGAATTTATAAGGATTAGAGTGAAGCTGGATGTAAACAAAATACTAACCCGTGCTGTGGGTATAACAAAGGGAGGTCAGACTGAGAAGTATTTGGTAAAATTTGAGAAGTTGGCAACGTTCTGTAATGCTTGCGGACTGTTGGGCCATTGGCACGAGGAATGTGGTTCAGGGGAATATGATGAAACTAAATTTGAGTGGGGAAGTTTCTTGCTTGCCTCAAGGAGAGGCAGTAGAGGTGGCCGTGGTGGCCGTGGGACAGGTTCTCGAACAAAAAAAGATGATGATGAGTTTGTTGGCCGGGGGAGAGGTGCCGGGCGAGGGCGTGATTTCAACGCTCCACAAAATCCTGCTAGTGAGATCAATAATGATGGGGCTGCTCCAGTTATTTGGCGGCACAATTATGCCTTCAATCGTAATGCCGGAAATGAAGGGAGGGATGATGTTCTAGCCCAAACCAAAGAAAACCAAGATGTGAGTGCTACAACTGGTTCAGGAAATATACTGGGAAAGAGGATTGCAGCAAATAGCAATTCGGGCGTATCAATGGAGATGGTACTGAAGGATAGCTCTGATCCAAATAAAGCCCTTGTTCCATCCACAGGATCTAAGGTGGATAAACATCCTGAATCAGCAACTGTAGCAGAGAAGGTTAACATGTTTGAGGATGAGGTCCAAGGGGATGCCCTAAATCCTTCTGCAGCGGGTACTCCTCAAAAGAATGCGAATAGGAAGAAGCTAAGAGGGCTAAATGGCCTAGCTGTGGACAGTAACACAAGTACTACCGGTGAAAGTGATTCACAAATCAATGGTTTGGCGGCCTCCGAGAGGGAGGACCGCCAAAAACAATGAAAACTTTAGCTTGGAACTGTCGTGGAATGATATCGTCCACGGCAGTTCGTGAGCTCTTGGAACTCCAAGAGCGGGTGGGGGCGGATGTGATCTTCCTCTCCAAGTCCCATCTTGATAAGGAGAAAGCTGAGACTCTCTGTGTTAACCTGGGTTTTGATGAAGTTCATGTGGTGGAAAGCAATGGTCGCTCGGGGGGCTTAGCCCTTTTTTGTAATAAGGCCAGTGAGGTAGTAATTAACTTTATGTCTGAGCATTTTATCGACATGGTCTTCATGTCAGGTAGTCTTGTTAGTTGGCGTTTTACAGGCTTCTATGGAGAGCCTAGTTGGGAACACAGGCACCGGTCTTGGCGCTACCTTCGTGAGTTGAAGGGTGAAACTAATTCTGCATGACTTGTGATGGGCGATTTTAATCAAATATTGCAGGCAACAGAGAAGGAAGGTGGTAATCCTAGACCACATTCAATGATACAGGCTTTCAGTGATTGTTTGTATGAGTGTGGGTTGAAAGATATAGAGTATACTGGGGACAAATATACATGGAGAAGGGGAGAAATCCGAGAGCGACTGGATCGAGCAGTTTGCAATGAAGCATGGATGGAAAATTTTCCCCTGGCTATGTTAGTCCATGAATAGCACGTCCATTCGGATCACAGGCCGATTTGGATGGATACCGAACACTTTGATGGAGAGTTGTTGAGAAAACGGAGTGGAGGCCGGAGATTTGAGGCTAAATGGTTGCAAGAAGAGACGGTGGAGGAGATTGTCAAAACTGCTTGGGAGAGAGCAAAGCTGGCCGGAATTGGGCCATCTTTCGCTGATCGTACTCGAGTAGTGCACGCGGATCTGCATGACCGGGACCGAAACATCCTGAAGGGCCCCAAGAAGCGGATATCAAAACTGAAACGGGAGCTAGAAAAGTTGAAAACTGGGCCTCTAAATCCTGGAACCCGTTCACGTCAAAAGGAAGTTCAGGTCCTCCTCGAAAACATCTTAGATCAAGAGGAACTTTACTGGCTGCAGCGGGGTAGGGCGAACTGGCTCCTTCATGGTGACAGAAACACGGCTTTTTTCCATAAAGCGGCTACGACAAGGAAAAAAAGAAACCAGATTAAAAAGTTAATGGATGATAATGGCAATTGGTGTCAAGGTCCGAATGAACTGAAACAACACATTTCTAGCTACTTTGTTAATTTGTTCTCCTCTGATGTGTCTACTCCAGATACGAATGTTCTCTCGCGAGTCCAGGCCAGGGTCACTCGTGAAATGAGCAATTCACTGTTAGCCCCTTACACTGCCGAGGAAGTAAGAAAAGCTCTGTTTGATATTGGTGACTTCAAAGCTCCGGGCCCAGATGGGCTGCACTCTGTGTTTTACAAACGCTTCTGGCCAATGCTCGGTGATGATCTAGTGGAGGAAGTGTTGCAAGCCATTAACACTTGTACCATGCCCCAAGGATGGAATGACACCACCATTGTGATGGTCCCAAAAGTTCAATCACCGGAGAGAGTTAAGTCAATTCAGACCAATTAGTCTCTGTAACGTGGTGTATAAGGTTATATCCAAGCTGCTCGCAATACGTCTGAAGCCATTTCTTGAGGATATTATTAGTCCTACCCAGAGTGCATTTGTTCCGGGAAGATTGATTACGGATAATGTGTTGATTGCCTATGAAAGTCTCCATGCTATAAAAAACAAGCGGTTTGGTAAGGAAGGTTGGTGTGCGGTGAAGCTTGATATGCATAAAGCATATGACCGCGTTGAGTGGGTATTCCTGGAATCGATGCTTCAAAAACTAGGTTTCCATGCAAATTGGGTTAAACTGGTGATGTTGTGCGTGAGTTCAGTCCAGTACCGTGTCCGAGTTAATTCTGAGGAGACAGACAACTTTAAACCGTCAAGGGGGCTGAGGCAGGGTGACCCCTTGTCCCCGTACCTTTTCCTCCTCTGTACAGAAGGACTAACAGCACTATTGTCACATGCTGAAAATTCAGGCAATTTGGAAGGAGTTAGTCTGTAGAGATGCTCCTGCAGTTACAAACATACTGTTTGCGGATGATTCACTGATTTTAATGAAAGCTAATGACCGGAATGCTTCCGAGTTGAAGTACGTACTGGATATGTACTGCAGAGCATCCAGGCAAAAGGTGAGTGTGGAGAAATCCAGCGTATTCTTCAGCCCAAATACATCAGTGGAACAAAAAGCTCAGGTCTGTACCATCCTTAACATTATGACTGAAGCCCTAAATGATAAGTATTTGGGGCTGCCTGCTACAGTTGGTCTGGACAGAACAGATTGCTTTCAATATTTAATTGATAGAATTATCCAGAAATAAGTGGTTGGAAGGAAAAGGTACTATCATCAGGTGGGAAAGAGGTGTTGCTCAAATCAGTGGCTCAGGCAATACCATCATATGCTATGTTGGTCTTCAAAATTCCTAAAAAAGTTTGTAAAGGAATTACAGATGCGATAGCGCAATATTGGTGGGGTGACGAGGCTACTCACAAGAGGATGCACTGGTTTGCCTGGTGGAAAATGTGCGTTCCGAAGAAGGAAGGAGGAATGGGATTTAGAGACATACACTGCTTTAACCTTGCTTTGTTGGCTAAACAAGCTTGGAGACTGATTGATAACCCGGACTCTCTATGTGCAAGAATTCTCAGGGCAAAATATTATCCAGAAGGTGATTTACTCAATGCCACACTTAAGAAGAAAGCTTCATATACTTGGCAAAGTATTATGGAAGGGGTGGAGACGCTGAAACTGGGATATATTTGGAGAATAGGTGATGGTCGCAATGTAAAGATCTGGTCAAATGCATGGGTACCTCAATCTAATAGCAGAAAACCAACTACACCTAGGGGTGGAAATCTGCTATCCACGGTCTCAGATCTAATAGACCCAATGACGGGACAGTGGGATGTTCAGTTAATCGAAAAGACGTTTTGGCCTATTGATGTACCACGCATACTGTCGATGCCTCTACCAGCATTTGAAATGGATGACTTTATCTCATGGCATCTGACAAAAACAGGGACATTCTCCGTGAAGTCAGCTCATTATGTCACTTGGAGAGCTAAATATGAGGCTCGAGGAAACACACAGGGGCCTAGCTCAGCAAAGCCAAATCCTATTTGGGATATTGTGTGGAAACTATCTTGCCCAGCAAAGATAAAAATCTTTCTCTGGAGATCCTTGCATGGTACCTTGCCATGCAAGATGACACTGGCTGATAGGCATATGAAAGTGGACACGAAGTGTCCGGCTTGTGAAGGGCGCGAGAGTGTCAAACACATGTTATTCCAATGCCCCAAAGCGAAACAAGTTTGGTTAGACTTGGGGCTGGATGAAATGATTTCTCGTGCATGTGCTGTCGACCATGCAGGTGAGGCTATTCTCGAACATCTTTTGGACCTCCAACTACTGGAACAATGGTGCTGGGACAGGAGAAATCAAAAGTCCTTGTGGCTATTGGCTCGTGGTATTTGTGGTGGGAGCGAAGGAAGCTTGTTCATAAGGAGCAGACTAAACAGCCGGCTGAGATTGTGTCATCAATTCGAGGCCTTGCAGCAAACTTCATTGCAGCCTCTACTCCAAAAGCAAAAATTCAGAGAAACCCCTGGGTGCGTCCACCTGCCGGAACAGTAAAGCTTAATGTTGATGCGGGCTTTGACCCCGACTCTCTACAAGGCATGGTGGGTGCTGTACTTCGGGATAGCTCTGGGAAATTTTTGGCGGCAGGGAATAATGTAGCAGGTGAATGCATGGATGTATTCATGGCTGAAGCTCTTGCACTTCGGTTCGGCCTCAATCTGGCACAAAGCTTTGGATGCTCAAGATTGGTGATTAATTCAGATAATAGTGATGTGATACAGGCAATGCAAGATGGTGGCTTATTTGCTGGTCCGGCTGCAGCAGTGATTGATGACTGTTACTACATGTCACGCGATTTAGTTCAAGTCCGATTCGAGCACTGCCACCATGAAGCAAATTCAGTTGCTCATGAGTTAGCAAAAATGGCTAGGTTCTCTCCACCTGGCACATGGTTTGATGAGGCCCCTAGTGCTCTGGTTCCTCTTATTGTAAAAGACTCTTTGTTATTTACCACTGAATAAATAAGGAGTTTGGAGAGTTCAAAAAAAATTGTTGTCAACCTGTGGTTCACGTGGTATGTATATAATACTTATTGCGTGTTCGGTTTCCCTCCACTCCTTAGAGTCCTTGACTCCGCTCCTTGCTCCTGGATTGTTGGCTCCGCCCCCAAAATCAGGAGTAGATATCACGTTCGTCAACTAAGTCCACTCCCTACACGACGGGGTGGTTGCTGCTGCGCGCGAGCAAGAAAATTGGATCTGAGTGAACCGTTAAGTTCGCGAGAGGCCAGGGAGTGGCACGCGGAGCTCCGTTTCAGCGACTCTGTCGGATTGAACTGCAGTCTGCTCCGTTCTGCTCTTCTGACTCTGCGGAGTAGTAGCGTTCGTCACCGGCTCACCGCTCCGCCCGCTCCGGGAGCAGAGCTGTGGAGCGTAGTGAATCCGAACACGCTCTTAGGTAAGTCTGGTACTTCGTTCGGTCAGGGGTGTTGTAGATGTGGGTTTATATGCTGTAAATTCTGATTTATGCGACCAAAATATAATTGTCCCATCATATCACAACATAGTGTTCAAGACTTTTTAGTAACAATGCAATGATGCCTCTTGATAACCCCATAATATGCTTGAACTGTTGGTGTAAGCAGCTCATTGGATTTGTTAGTATAGCTTATTTCCTGATTGTAGCTAAAATTTGGGGCCACCTGTATCTGTTCCATCCTGTGATGTTTAGTAACAATGCAATGATGCCTCTTGATAACCCCATAATATGCTTGAACTGTTGGTGTAAGCAGCTCATTGTATTTGTTAGTATAGCTTATTTCCTGATTGTAGCTAAAATTTGGGGCCACCTGTATCTGTTCCATCTTGTGATGTTAAGTTCATTTCAGTTGTTGGGCCTATCTCATTGGCCTTATCAACAAGCATAACTGGGCTTGTTGAGATGTTACTGTAGATGAACTGGTGGTTAATTAAATTTTAACTGCAAAACATACAACTTTTATACTTCTTCAATCTTATTTCACTCTATAAAAATGTCGTTTGTCTTTTTTTTTCCATTACTGATGCAAACACAAATTAACTCAGCCCGATGGTACTGCAATTCTGAATTCTTATCATGTGCCACTTGTATAGGTTGGTGCGATGGGAATCACCAGAAGGAGATGATCAACACAGCCTAGTTTTGAGATCTGACCAGGAGGCTTTAGTGAAGCTAAACGATGTTGGTTTGCAGTTGGCTTTGTCGTTCAGCGGAGAGGGTTCGGTACTCGCCACTGGTGGCGAGGTAAATGAGTGTACTATAGTGTTATACATTTGCTTATCTTACCTATTATTTCCCTTTTTTGGTGCCAACTCAAAATTCTGTTCGTAGTCAAGTCGTTAGCCTGGTTTATTCTCTCTACCCCCCCCCCCCCCCCCAGTTTCTTTTTTCCATTGGTAGTAATGAGGTGGGCACGCTTGGCTCTCCAGAACATGACATATGGTAGCTTTGACAGATCTGATAGCTGTAGGTGTTAATAGAAACAATTTGTTTTATATCTGGTGACTTCTACTTACCATATGGTCATTGTGAACAACAATTTGCATATTGACCATCACATGCTAACTTCTAACTTAATCTAGGAACCTAAAAAGCATTTTACAACATTGACAATCATGATTAGTATGAGCCATAGGACTAGGCAACTGAACTGATATAGGTTGTTTATCCGTGATATGGAAATGTTTGACCCCAATATAAAAATTAGTGTTTCTTTAATAAGTGAACAAATGGTTGCAGTTCAGCATACGGATAAACCAACTTAAAGTTAAGTATTCCCATGATGCTCTTGTTTGTACTCCCTCCATTCCATAGTAGTTATCGCTGATTTCTAATCAGCGACAACTAATATGGAACGGAGGGAGTATGTTTTTATACATTTTAGTGCTGTACAGTATTTAGCTTAAAATAAATTGTCTATTGCTTCTGGAAATTCTTACAGGCAAAACAACCATTGCATGTTTTTTTTACCTTCTCATTTTATATGAAGCTATTCTAGGGTTTTCTGTCATTTAGTAAAATTGCATTATAGTCATGCCATGCGCTTATGCTTTGAGGACTAGCCAATAAGTTATATGTCTTTTTGGAGCTTTTTCATGGCAGTTAAAATTGTCCATATACTCCCTCCGTTACTAAATATGTCCTTTTAGACATTCCACTACGGACTACATACGGAGCAAAATGAGTGAATCTACAAACTAAATTATGTCTATATACATCCGTATGTAGTCCGTAGTGGATCTCTAAAAAGACTTATATTCAGGAACGAAGGGAGTATTATTTTAAGCATGTTAAATAAATCTCCGTGTGCTGTATAGGATGGACATTTGAGGGTCTTCAAATGGCCTGGCATGGAAACCGTCATTGAAGAATCTGATGCTAAAACATCTGTTAAGGATCTTAGTTTCAGGTGAAATAGTGCCACTTTAACTTTCTCTTTCCAAATGGATATTTATTATTTGATACTGACAGGTTGCCTCTGTTTTGGGACATGCTTTAGTTCCGATGAGAAGTTTCTAGTTGTGAACAGGAGCAGCGGCCCATCTAGAGTATGGAATTTAAAGTCATCTGAAGCTGTGGCTAATTTGCCAAGAGAAGAAGTGAGTGATTTTTTTGCTTGCCAATATGCATTAGTTAGAAGGGGAGCCTTGGCACAATGGTAAAGCTGCTGCCTTGTGACCATGAGGTCACGGGTTCAAGCCTGGAAACAGCCTCTTACAGAAATGTAGGGAATGGCTGCGTACTATAGACCCAAAGTGGTCGGACCCTGCGCAAGCGGGAGCTACATGCACCGGGCTGCCCTTTTTTTTTTCAATTTGCATTAGTTAATTTTCTTTGTTTAAAGTGCACTTCTGACTCTACATTTGCAGGGAGAAATATTTGGCTTCTGCCGATTTTCTACTAATAAGTCTGACAATAGCCAGATCCTCTTTGTTACAGCAATGCAAGGTGACATCATGATTTGAATTCACCCTGTTATGAACGAAATATTTTGAAGTTCTCTAAAAAAATGAACGGATTTGCCTGGTAAACCTGAGACTTGACAGTTACAATACCCTTAGGTGATCACGGGAAAATAATATCTTGGAATACTACCTCATGGACAAGAATTGGATCAAAGAAAGTAACTCGTGATGCAATTTCAGCTTTTTCTGTCTCGCCTGATGGTACACTTCTAGCAATGTGAGCGAGGAACTATGAATTTCACATTAGCATTACTGTTTCTTTTTTTGCGCAAGTATAATTTACTTGCCTTTGCATGGTCAGTGGAACTATTGAGGGAAGCGTCAGTGTTCTAGGTTCAAGAGACACGCGAGTGGTTGTAGCAGTTAAAAAGGCGCATCTTGGCATTGTTACTGCATTAGCGTTCTCTCATGATTCAAGGCCAGTACCTGTGCTCTCGTTCTGCTTTAGTTGATGAATTCCACAAATACAATCTCTGATTGTTGTTATATCATATAACAGGTCCTTGCTGTCGACTTCCTTTGACTCAACCGCAAGGGTGACATCAACTGAATCACCCAGGAGCGATGGTATGTCGGTTGCAGATCTTGAGTTCTCGGCTTATTGTGTACTCCCTCCGTAAACTAATATAAGAGCATTTAGAACACTACTTTAGTAATCTAAACACCCTTATATTGGTTTACAGAGGGAGTACTTGTCAATTTTGTGAGTATTCTAAAAATGGCTGCATGTTTTCTGACAGGTATAAGCCGCTGGTCCATGGTACTAGCTATTATTCTTGCAATTTTGGCATATTACTATATGCAGCCCAAAGAAGACCTCTTAGCGATGTTGCCGCAATGATATTTTCGTTCAGCCTCTACTGATATCTCACTGCTTACCTCTATGATTATCTGATCTTGT
Organism: Hordeum marinum; assembly: GCA_022496015.1. Taxonomy (NCBI): domain Eukaryota; kingdom Viridiplantae; phylum Streptophyta; class Magnoliopsida; order Poales; family Poaceae; genus Hordeum; species Hordeum marinum. The sequence goes on along the minus strand of CM039675.1, from coordinate 136,637,436 downwards.
ACTGGAGATAAATGATGTATCGTGTCAGGGCTAGAGCAATTTTTGTGTTCAGGTGAAAGAAAAACGACTCAAAAACGTCCAGGTCTTTTTTATCATGTCACGCGGGTATAAGAAGGCAATCCTCCGGGTTTGTAAAATTGGCGACCCCATGCCCGTGCTACGCTACGGAGCAACATGGAAACAACATTTAGCCGCATTTGGTTATTCAAATAAATTTGGTCAAGACCTTCTAAAGTAACAAAAGAAACAACCGGTTATTCCATTTCTTATCACATCTATTAACAGAAATTTCTACTAATGCTGCTACTATACACATCATTATTCTTATTTGCAAGGTAGGCCAAAACACTAATTATATGTTTACTTGTTGCATATGAGAATATCACATCATATTTTTTTATCTTTATCCTATATTTCTAATGCAGAATTTTAGAATTGTAGTGCGCTCGAATCAACATTTGAGATTTCTCCACATATTACTATATCCTATTTAAAATGGTATGGGCCATATTGATGGAATTCTAAAGCCATGCTTACATATGTGAGCGGACTTGAATCAACATAAGCCAAGCTGCAATCTAACGAATGTGATGTCTAAATGCAGTTAAAAGAATTTCAGGATGGGTAGATGAGATAATAAGCGTGGGGTTTAAAACATATCAAAGATTTAATGTCTATCATAATATTTTACATCATTTGTAACCCTAGGTTGCACAGGAAGATTGATAAAATGTGCAATGAGAAAAAGGAAGAATCATAGAGCACGTTCATGCAAGGCGTCGGGTGATAACTAAAGATTATTAGTCCACACATGAAAGTTTCCATTAATAGTGTGTGCTATATTTTTTTTTTGCGGGAGAGAGTATGATATATGTTCAACATGCTACAAGCAAGAGTTAATGAATCAAAATTTTAATGATTGCAAATATTACTTGTTTTGGAGGAGGACCCATTTGCATCTACTCTCTAACCTCCTTTAACGCATTGAGTGTGGTCGTGCTCAAGGCCGCCCTGGTGGTCCTCATAGCTCTCGAGGGAGCTTGAGTGTGACCTTCAAGCAGTGATCGCACCGATGACGGCAGTCAAGGCCGATGTGCATGACTACCTAGACCGGGTGCTCGTGCTCGACTCGCCTAAGACACTGCCTTTGTTCTCCAACGTTGTTGAGCCTACACCCTGACGTCTCCCCAATGTCGGCGATCCTGCATCGAGATGAAACTACTTCGTGAAGCACCGCGGTCCGTCCAGGACGCGTTGGTTGTTGTCGCCTAGAATGTCTAGGCTGACACTCCTGCACTTTCATTGTTATATTGCCTCTGGATTTTTTTTGAGGGAAACTAAGCTTTATTCATTCAAATTCCACAATTTGTGGGATAGAAAATGGATCGTGTGGGACCGACATCCAGACGTGCCTCCCTTGATCCAATGAATAAGCAAACTTGGCTAATCTATTAGCGTCATGATTTGCCGCGCTACCTTCGAACATGAAATTACATAAAAATAAGGAAGATCTAGCTTTAATCTCATGAATTACATAAAAATAAGGAAGATCTAGCTTTAATCTCAGTGATGATTGCACCATATCTTCCAATGTTTGTCCTTCTGAATATCACTAACGACTTGCTTGGAGTTCTGAATATCACTAACGACTTGCTTGGAGTCTGAAGCGATGATGATGTTATGTAGATGTAGATCAGCTGCAAGAGCCAGCCCCTCTTTGCATGCTAAAGCTTCCAGTGTCGCCACGTCCGTGATGCCACGGACTGTTAGGGCTGAACTGCCCAAAAAGTTTCTTGTTCCGTCTCGACATACTGCAGACGCTGCTCCCCTTGTATGCAATTTGGAGATTGCTGCATCCACTTGTATCTTGGTAAAACCCACGGGAGGCACCCTTGGCCTGACCACCACCGGTGTGGAAGTACCTGATTGCTTCGCCTTGCATGGTAGTAGGGCCAGGTCATGTATGAACCTGGTGATAAACTGATGTGTTGCTATCGGGCTTTGGTAGATCTCCTCGTGGATAGCCTTCCTCCTTGCCCACCAAATAGCCCAAAGAGTAACTGTTAAGCGAATGAAGGCATCATGCGATAATGTGTCGCTCATGGTAAACAACCATTGTTTTGCGTCAAGCTCCGTCGTGGCGCATAAATGTTCAGCGAGTTCTCCATCCACCATAGCCCACACACACCGGGACATCGAACACTCCAGTAGCGCATGGCGCCAGGAATCCGCAGCACCGCACAACCCACATGCAGATGACGTCGACATGTTGCGGTGAGCTCGAACATCTTTAGTAGGAATAGACAGCTTGGCCAACCTCCAAAGGAACATTCTAATCTTTCCATGAACATGAGTCTGTCATAATTTCTTCCATGAATCAGCATCTCTTTCCGTGCTTGAAGAGCCCGTCGATCCGTCCAGCCATGCTCCTCTTCTGTATTTGGTGTCTATCAACATTCTGTACGCAGATCTTACTAAAAAGCTTCCATTCTTCTCGAAAAACCATTACCAAGTATCAGGGATGTTGCTGGTGCATGATGGTATCTGTAGTATAGCAGTAATATCGATAGGTAGGCACACTTACTCCAACCTGTTTATATTCCATGTTGCACTCGTTGGATCGATCAAGTCAGCCACCAACTCAGGGGGGTTCACTGTACGGGCGCCAAAAGGCCGCATCATCTCCTTCCTGGGAATCCAATTATCATTCTAGATATGGGTTGACAATCCGTTTCCAATTGTCCGAATCAAGCCCTGCTTCAGTATATCCCGTCCTTCAACTATGGATCTCCAGAGTTGACTTGGGTGACTACCCACCTCGGCTGTAAGAATTGAAGACTCCGAAAAGTATATGCTTTTGAGAATTCGGGCACTTAACAAGTACGGACACTGCAGAATTCTCCATGCTTGTTTTGCTAATAGCGCCAGATTGAATAACTCAAAATCCTTAAACCCCAAACCTTCCATGCTCTTCGGCTGAGTCATTGCCTCCCAAGAGACCCAATTGGGTTTGCGTTTTCCATCTTTACTACCCCACCAAAATTTCCTGATCAGCATATCTAGATGTTCACATAGTCCCCTAGGCAACTTGAAACATGACATAGAAAATACTGGCACAGCCCGAGCGACTGATTTCGCCAACACCTCCTTGCCCGCCGAAGACAGAGTTTTCTCAATCCATCCCTGTACTTTACTCCACAAGTAATCCTTCGAGTACTTGAAAGCACCATTTTTTCAAGCTCCTACATCTGATGGCATCCCTAGGTATTTGGCACTTAAAGTTTCATTTGGAACCTGCAAAGTAGCCTTCACCTCTTGTCTAACTGCATTGGGGCATTTCTTACTAAAAAATATTGATGATTTCTCATGGTTAATCCTTTGTCCTGAAGCTTGACAATATGTGTTCAACAATTGGTTTACCTCATTCGCCCCATCTGCACTAGCCTTAAAAAACAGCAGGTTGTCATCAGCGAATAATAAATGGTTAACTGGTGGTGCAGAAGCTGCCACCTGTATCCCACCTATGTTGGATGACACAACAATAGATTTTAAAAGGCACGAAAGGCCCTCTGCTGCAATCAAGAATAGGTATGGGGAGATAGGATCTCCCTGTCGAATCCCACGGGAAGGTGTAAACTCTTCAAGTTTTCTGCCATTGAAAAGAACTGAAAATCTCACTAATCTTACCATACTCATAACTATGTTCACCCATCTCTCAGTAAACCCCAGCTTCAGCATAATTCCCTGGAGATAATCCCACTCCATTCTGTCACATGCCTTCATCATATCTAGTTCAGTGCACAATGGCTATTTCTCTTCGATCTATTTCGCTTCATAAAATGGAGACGCTCGTATGCAGTGATTATGTTATCTGTAATAAACCCGCCTGAAACAAAAGTAGACTGTTCCTCTGAAATGATGTCAGGGAGAACCATCTTGAGCCTGTTTGATATAACCTTTGACGCTATTTTGTAAAGAACATTGCATAAAGAGATAGACCTGAACTGTGTCAATGACGTGGGGTTCTTTACCTTGGGTATGAGGACAAGGATTGTATCATTGATGCACTGAGCTGATTCCGTACCATTAATTATCCGAAGTACAATTTCTGTCACCTGAGCACCACAAACCTCCCAATGTCTCTGAAAGAAATGCGTTGGGAATTCGTCAGGGCACAGAGCCTTTGTAGGAAACATTTGGAAGAGAGCCGCCTTGATTTCCTCTTGTGTATAGTCCGCTTCTAAAATCTGGTTCATCGCTGGAGTTACCTTAGTTGGTACCGAGTCCAGTAGTCTGTTCATGTCATGCACCCCCTCGGACTGGTACAAGTTGCTATAAAAATTTGTGGCATGCTCTTCTAGTTCAGCTATGTTCTCTGTCACCCTTCCATCAGGAAATTGAAGAGCCTTTATCTGGTTCTTTTTCCTCCTTCTACTAGCCCTTAGGTGGAAAAAATACGTATTCTTATCTCCATGAACTAGTCACTCCACCCGGGCTCTCTGCCGCCAAAGGATTTCTTCCCTGTTGAAGAGGTCAACCAGACGGTCACACGTTTTGATCTCCATTCTGGAAGGTTCGGTTTGCCCTAGAACATCCCGAAGCAGCACCAACTGGTTTTGTAGGCTACGGATTTCGCGCCTGACATTGCCAAAAACATTGTGATCCCATGTAGCGAGGTCTCCAGCTAGATCCCCCATCTTTTCTTTGATCCCCTGAACCGTTCTTCCCTGTCTCTCGCCCCAACTTTCAGCCACTGTCGGCGCCAGCAGCTCATGCGATTGCCCACATCAGTTCGTATTTAAAAGGCCTGGGTCCCCCATTGCATGCATGCACGTCGATCAAACGCAGCACCAATGGTGCGTGATCCGAGGAGGCAGCAGTTTCATGGCTTAATTGAGCTTGCGGAAAAGCTAGTGTCCAGTCTGCTGTAGCTACACCCCTATCCAGTCTGACACGAGTGAATGTTCCGCCAGCCACCTTCTTCTCAAAAGTTCACGGATTCCTCTTGTATCCAATATCCGAAAGGCCGCAGGTATCTAGGGCATCTCTGAATGCGTCCATCTGGGCTTGGCTGCGATTTCCAACTCCATCGTGCTCATTGGCGTGACGAACTTCATTGAAGTCACCCATAGCTATCCATGGGAGGGTGCTAGCCACGACAATTCCTCTCATCGTATCCCAAGTTTTGTAACGTTTAGGCACTTGGGCCTCTCCATAAACAAATGTGATGCGGAAGGGGCGAACCAGGTCCTCCACTTCCATGTCTATATGGTACTGAGAGTAGCCGATAACTTTTGCTTTTATTGAATCTTTCCAAAATACACCAAGACCTCCACTCCTTCCCACACTACTGACTACAAAACTTTTATTAAATCCCAAAGTGTCTACTGAACCTTCTACTCTCAAGCCCTCTATCTGAGTTTCAAGGATACATAGAATAGAGGGGGCAAAACGTTTCGCTAGATCACGAAGCTCTCGAACCGTCGCGGGTTTGCTAGCCCCGCGATAGTTCCATACTAATAGACTCATTGCGCCTAGCGCGACCCCACCAGGGGCCCGCCAAACGCGCATCAGTAGGTTTTGTTGCTTGTATGTTCTTCTTGTCAGTGGTACCGGTTGTGGTCTTCGTTCTCTTGGGCTCCTGTTTGGGGGGGGGGGACTCGGTGGAACTCCTCCCGGTGTAGCCGGAGGTTTATCGCCCGTGTCCATCTCCACTACATCTCCAGACGCCGTGATCGCAAGCAGAGGGTCTTGAGGTCCCCTCTTCCTGTTCTCATCCACACCCCCATGATTTCGTCCTCAGCAGTAGCAGTGTTGCCGTCAGAGAAGCCATGGCCTACACCACGCCCTCCTCGACCAGCTCTGCCTCTTCCTCTGTTGCTTCCAGAACCGCGTCCTCATGCTGGTCCTTTTCCTTCTCCTGGTCCACAACCTGGTCCCCGAAACCAGGTGGCCCAGAGATCTTTGAAAACCAGAGACTTGGGGTGATGAACTCCATCGCCGCATTCCTTAAACATGTGGCCAAGATGCCCACATACGGCACACTAGTCCAACAATCTCTCATATTTCACCCAGAAGATCTCCCTCTTCTTGTTCTTAACCAGAGATACTGCATTCTTCAAAGGCTTGTTGACATCTATTTTCACACGAACCAGATAAAAGTTGCCTTCAAAATCCTGAGAATGCGGTTCAGCGAAGATGAATTCGCCCATGGTAGCTCACAGAGACTTGATCTGGGGAAAGTATCCTTCTGGGAAGTCGTGGATTTGGGACCAAATCTCTATATGATCTAGGGTTATGGTCGAGGGTTTTGTGAATCCATCATAGGGCGCAAGGACCACAACCTTGCCCTTGAAAGCCCAGGGTCCATCCTCCATGACTCATTCCCAATCTCCAAGGCACATGAACTGCATGGTGTATAGATTCTTTTCCAAATGGCGAATTTTCACTTCCTTCGCGAGATCCCATGCAACTCGCATGTTCCTATAGAACCAATATTGGTTGTAGGATTTATCTGTGTGAACCCTAGAAATAGCCATCCACCTGGTTGCTTCCGCCAGGAGATCGGCATCGTCCACAGCCACATCTTGCAGATTCTACCCGCTAAGCCCAAGTTCTTCCATCATCGCCTCCAGATCGGAGGCAGAACCCGAGCTCTCAGCGTTATTCTCCATGAGATCTCTAGCCCGTGGGGTATAGGGTTCCGCAGGCGGGTGTTTCCCCAGCCACCCAGGCAGCCGATCGAGAGCACGAGGGCTCCCACCGCCGCCGGTGCGGTTCGTCGGGGGGGGGGGGGGGAGGATAGGGTTCTCAACGGTGAGGGCTATCGCCTTCGCCGAGAGGAGGTTGAAACCCTAGCGAGAGGGGACTATACGAAACAATATGTTATATTGCCTCTGGATAAAGCCGGACGGTCCCGCCAAGCTTCTGGGCTCGTTCCAGCTCGGCCCAGGGGGATGAGTGGTCTATTCAAGTCTAAGACGCCGATTCCTCTTCAGTGCTTAAGGCGCTTGCGTTATCGGTAGCTGGTGCCCACACGCTTCTCCCTTAGTCACGTAGCTGGGCCGGCCCATTTTAGTTGCCCCAACCTATTTTGGAAACCCTCGGTTTCCTAGGGTAGGTTTTTCATGGGTTTTTTCTATGATGGTTTTATTTTTGTTTAATTCACAATATAATGATTTTAAATTCTTCATTTTTTTAAACTTTGCAAACATCCTTCAATTTTGTGAAGATTTTTGAAATTCACAAACTTATTTTAAATTCATGAACTTTTTAAAATTTGCAAACTTCTTTAAAATCCATGGAGAGTTTTCAAATTCATGATTTTTTGTTGAAATGTGTGAACTTTATTCAAATTCACAAACTTATTCAAATTCGGTAACTTTTTTGGCCCGGTTCGGCAGCTCCAAGGCTCTTCTGAACCCAGCCAATTTGTTTAGGGAAGAGCACACAACCCATCTAAGTGAGAGGAACCAATTTGGTTCGCCAATAAACAACCCGATTATGTGAGAAGCTTGACCTAAGCAACAGCGTAAGCTCGCGTACCACTCATCAAAAGAAAAACGTACACTCGCTTGCATCCATCCACACTGCCGCCGCTAGCGTACGCACACTGCACGCACAAAGCCACAAACTCATCCACGGAGTCGTCGTCGTCCTCTCAAGCTGTCCCCGACCATGCCGTCCTCTCCTCGGCTCCTCGGCCATGCACTGCAGCTGCACACTTCAGCCCCGCCGCGTCTGCACCAGCGCATGCGCACACGCCGCAGCCCACACCCTCCATCCCACCTATGCCCTCGTCGCCCTGCGCACGTACGTACAGTCGCCAAGATCCTATCTTGCTCGTGGTCATGGTGTCCACGGCTCCGCGTTGTCGACCTGCACCGCCGTCGTGGTGCTACTCTTCCTTGACGACTATGTCCACGAGCACGCCTCCGGGACGCTCTGCATTGACCAGCGTCGCCGGCGCCGGCAAGCCAGCCCGGGCTAGAGAGTTGATCCGTCCGAGCCTCTTATTGTCGCTCACCGTAGAACCAACCTGAGCTCGACCACGCTCGTCATCGGCGAGCTTTTTGCTGCTTGGTACGATTGGGTAACTTGACCTGTGGAGTTGTTTAGGAGGAACAGTCGTCGCTGCCATCCACAGGAGGATGGCGGTGGTGGAGCGCTTTCGATTAGACAGCAGGCTTGGTGGCGATTGGCTAATAGGAGCGGTCGAGGCCACACTTTCTTTAGGTAGCTTTTTTTTGCTCTTTCTTAGGAAGCTGGCGAGGTAGCGATTGTCATTATTTTAATCTGATGAGTCTCACATGTAGGAGGAGGGTGAATGGGGTGAACGAACTCATCATCAACTCGAATCTTTAGAAATAGCGTGTATATATATATGTGTGTCGTATTTTGATCATGGGTTGAACTTTCCGAGTTACATAACCTGAAATTTTCTCTGTAGGAACCCGACCTTCGGGCTATCTTTACAACCGTGTCTTTCCGAGTGATTTTTTCTGTCCAGTCATGTTCTTAGTGATGTAATTGTAACCAAGAAACAATTTTTAGCAACTAAATTCCCATTTTAAATAGGAATCTCGCTCATTGGCGGATTTGCTCTCGGGGCGTGATGAACGTTTGTCTGTTACAAGTTTAATGCATGTTGTGGTTGTTGTCGAAGCTCCGACATGATGGGAATTAGGTTTTGGTACGATTTTGGTGCACAAAGTTTTGTTATTTCAAACAAATTTGAAATCGGCGTGTTTTTTGTCAGCTCGAGATGCAGCCTCCGCTTCTGACGTTTTCTCGTGATTCTATAAAGTTTGCTGGCTGATTTGTGTACTTTAGTGAAATTCAACGCTTGCTACATCGTCAATTTCAATCGGGAGGGTTCATACGGTTTGATTTCTTGTGATTTGATGTTGGCACTCCCGCGGATGTTGCTCGGGTGTTTTTGCGGTTTCGTGATTTGCCCTCTGGTCATTTTTGTTGTATAAAGGGAGTTGCGAGATCATTTCCAAGGGGGTACGGACGTGTTCTAATCTGGTGCAGAGGATTTTATGCTTCAGACGAATTAGTTCGTTCATATTTTCTAGATCGTCTAATGGTCGTTGTACAAGCTAGTCTTCTGCGTTGTTCATACATGAACTTCTATTTTTCCTTCTTTTGCAAGGTAATACAGCAAGTCCTCTGTATTTCTTTTTTTCCTAACATTTTTCATTCTTGCATTAGTTTTGATTTTTTGACTCGGTCCCGTGAGCAACCATGGTATTGGTCGATGGATATGCGTGTAGTTTTTTTTCTAGTATGTTTTCACACTTCTAATAGTTTTTGGACGTCAGAGAATAACTACCCCGAACTTCTGTATGCTAATATTTTTAACATGTTAATTTCAGGTTTTACAAAACACCGAACTTCTATATCTTCACTATTTGAACTTCTTATTTTAATTTTGTTTGTTATTTTTGGATTTAAATATTTGTAGACATTGGAATCGGCATTGCGCCTATCGACCAAAGAGGTAGCGCTAGGCCGAGCAGGGGGAGGGGGAGGGGTCGGGATCCTCCTCCCCTCCCTCTGCGAGGCCGAGCCAGGAACGAGCTGGAATAGGCGACGACGCGGTGTGCCGCGTCGTCGCATGCAGAGGCGAGTCCGTCACATCCATGACCCCACTATCTATCTTAGGGGTGTGGCTCTGGGTGCGTGCGGGTGGGGGTGGAAACAGAATAACCGCATTTCGCATGTCAACCTAGCGCGCACTGCCATGGTAGCGCGAGGCCAAGCCGAGGGGAGGGGGTCGGGACCCCCTCCCCTTCCCCTACGAGGCCGAGCCAGGAACGAGCCGGAGCAGGCGACGATGCAGCGTGTCGCGTCGTCGTATGCGGAGGCGAGTCCGTCACATTCGTGACCCCACTATCTATCTTAGGGGTGTGGCTCTGGGGTGCATGCGGGTGAGAGTGGAAACAGAATAACCACATTGCGCCTGTCAACCTAGCGTGCACTCCCACGATAGCGTGAGGCCGAGCCAGGGGGAGGGGGGTCGGGACCCCCTCCCCTCCCCCTGCGAGGCCGAGCCAGGAACGAGCCGGAGCAGGCGACGACGAGTCCTTCACATCCGTGACCCCACTATCTATCTTATGGGTGCGGCTCTGGGGTGCGTGCTGGTGGGGGTGGAAACAGAATAACCGCATTGTGCCTACCAACCTAGCGCGCATTGCCGCGGTGAAAGCACAACACGCTCCCTTGGTGGTTTTGATAATTCATGACAACATACATTGTCTCTTGGACTAACACTTCTATCTAGTGTATTTCAGATAACAGTCCATGAAGAGTTGAGTTGGCAAAAGGATTGTGGAGATTGTGGAATTACCCCAAGATTCAATGAAATAGGTGGACCAAGCTTCAAGCAAGAGGACTTTATATTTTATATTTGTGAGAAATCACTTTGAGTCCATAGGAAAGCCAATACTATTAAAAGGGGGTAAAGTTTTGATGGTGAACAATATGCTCAAACGTGCACAAGTCACAGTCACCAAAACATCCACAAACTCTCCCACCAAAGTCTGTTCTAAGCCAAATACGCAAAATCGGTGCAACCAACATTCCTATCCCGATGCCACCGATTCCAAACCCTAGACAGACTCAGCCAAACCCTAACATTTCGATGCAGCCGACACTACACTCGGTGCCACCGAGTTGGGTTGCCAAGTTTCTGTTACGCAACTTCTCATTTTCGGCCCGACTGAAAATGGTGAATCGGCGTCACCAAGATTGGCAAATCTGACCGTTGGTCACCTTGTCGGTGCAACCGAGAATTGTATATCGATCCGTCTGAGATTCAAAAGTTGCCACTTTTGGTCACTTCGGTACCACCAAAATTTACACATCGGTGTCACCGAGTCTGACTTATTGTGTGTAACGGTTCGATTTTTGAGGATGCCTATATGTACCCCTTAACCACCACCCACTCAAAAGAGAAGCACTCTGAACTATTCCATACCTATCCTACTCAGTTTTCTGAGAGAGAACCACCTACCCTTGTGTTGAGGTCAAGATCTTTCACTCCAACCATATGGATCTTGATTTCTAGCCTCCCCAAAGTTGCTTTCCACCAATCCCATCTGTTCTACCAAGCCAAATCTGTGAGAGAGTGATTGTGTGTTGAGGAGTCTATCATCTTCAAGCACAAGAGCAAGGAGTTCATCATCATTACCGAGCCTATTACCTTTTGGAGGGTGGTGCTTCCTAGATTGGTTAGGTGTCGCTTGGGAGCCTCCTACTTCGTGTTGTGGAGTGAACCAAGAAGTTTGTAAGGGCAAGGAGATCGCCTACTTCGTGAAGATCTACCCATAGTGAGGCTAGTCCTTCGTGGACGGAAGCCGCATGGAATAGTCAAGGTTGCTTCTTCGTGGAACCCTCCGTGGGTAGAGCCCTCCGTGGACTCTCGCGACCTTTACCCTCTGTGGGTTGAAGAGTCCATTAACATGGACGTATGATAGCACCACCTATCAGAACCATGGGAAAAATCCCTGCGTCTCCTATTGCGTTTGAGATTCCTACCCCATCTCTTTACTTACATGTGCAATGTCTTTACTTTCCTATGCCATACTTGTAGACATGCATGTATAGGTCTGTTAGACTTGCTAGACTTGCTAAAATAGTTAAAATCTGCCAACCAATTAACTTGGGAAAAGGTTAGGTTTTAAATTTCTGCTAGTAGTCTATTCACCCCCCTCTAGACACCCCTCTCTCAATCCTACAAGTGGTATTAGAGCTTTGGTCTCCATTGCTTCGGTTTAATCACCATGGAGGAAGATGGATGTGTCTAGAATGGAGAGTTTGAGTTGTAGAGTGCCCATTCTTGATGGATAGTACTATAGTCAATGGAAGAATGCCATGATTGATCTATTAAATAGATTCCATTTGACTAAATATATTGAAAATCCCTATGTGCTCCCTATTGATGAATTGCATACCACACACGAAGAGGAAATTAACATGCGTGGTAACCTAAGAACTGTCAATCTTATTGTTAGAGGTTTACCAAGATTCGTGCTTTCTCAAATGAAGAACTTTGCATGTGCCTATACCTTATGGACTGATTTGGAGAAACAATATCCAAATCTTTCCTTAGGGAATCTTGATGAAATTCTTCATAAAACCATTGCTTTTCACAAAATGAAGCCTAGTGATCCAAACTTTGATAAATGCCTATTTGAGCTCCATGATCTTATGCATGCTAAAGGAGATGTCACTACTATAAACAACATTATCTTTGAAGCCATTCACATTCATAAACTTGAACATTGTCATGATCACTATTCTAATGAATCTCTTGTTCTTTATGACGAGGATTTCCCACTTGATGATGACAATGTGGAACATGGATACTATGAAGAAGATGAGCTATTCGACATCGAGTATGAGAAGATCATGAAGAATCTGAGTCTTATGGCAAAACTTTAAGGATTACATGTCCGGAGGAAGAGAGTGGATTCTTGACTGCGGATGTACGGATCATATGACTGGTGATAAAGACATGTTCCAAGAGATCATGCCTAATCAAGGTCCTCGACGGTACGTGACCTTTGGAGACAACTCTAAGGGTAAGGTACTTGGCCTTGGTAAGGTGGCCATATCCCATGATAGCTCTATTCAAAATGTCATGCTTGTTGAATCCCTTGGCTACAATCTTCTTTCTGTTTCTAGACTTGCCGACTTCGGTTTCAATGTTCTATTCACGAAAGTAGATTGCCAAGTGTTTCGTCAAGATAATAATAAAATGGTCTTTACCGGTTTTCGTAGAGGTGATCCATACATTGTTGATTTCACTAAAAGGTCCAAGCCTCGCACTTGTTTAATTGCAAAATTTTCTAAAGGTTGGCTTTGGCATATAAGACTTGGACATGTAGGCATGCGAAATCTAGATAAGCTAATCAAAGGTGATCATATACATGGTGTTAAAGATGTTATCTTTGACAAATATAGACTTTGTAGTGCTTGTCAAGCTGGAAAGCAAGTAGGTGGAAGTCATCCCATTAAGAATATCATGACTACTAGGAGACCACTCGAGTTACTTCACATGGATCTTTTTGGTCCCAATGCTTACAAGAGTCTCGGTGGAAATTCCTATGGTCTAGTTATAGTTGATGATTTTTCCAGATTTACATGGGTATTCTTTCTTGATGATAAGTCACAGGTTCAAAAGATCTTCAAAAACTTCGCTCGCAAAGTGCAAAATCAGTTTGAAGTGAAGATCAAGAAGGTTCAGAGTGATAACAGATCGGAGTTCAAGAACACCCATGTGGATACCTTTCTTGACGAAGAAGGTGTCTCACATGAGTTCTCGGCTACGTAAACACCTCACCAAAATGGAGTTGTTGAGAGGAAGAACCGGACGCTCATTGAGATGGCAAGAACGATGCTTGACGAATACAAGACGCCAAGACACTTTTGGGCAGAAGCCATTGAAACATCATGTTATGCCACAAACCGACTTTACTTGCACAACCTTCTCAATAAAACGGCATACGAGCTACTCATCGGTAACAAACCCAAGTCAGATACTTTTGGGTATTTGGCTCAAAGTGCTACATTCTTGATAAGCATCATCGTACTAAATTTGCTCCTAAATCTCATGAAGGATTCCTACTTGGTTACCGATCGAACTCTCACACTTACCGTATCTACAACAACTTCACTCGAAAAGTTGAAGAGATGGTAGATGTGAAGTTTGATGAATCTAAGGGTTCGCAAGTCAAACAATTGCCAAATGATGTAGGTGATAAGGATCCTTCAGAAGCCATACTAGATCTACCCATCAGTAAGATTTGTCCCATGGAGGTGAAGGAGAGTACTTCATCGACTCAAGTGGAAGCCCCTACCTCACGTCAAGGTGAACCTCAACATGACATGTAGGCATCCACAAGCGGTACACGACAAGATGATGAAGAAGAGGAAGTGCATCATGAAGATCCACCACAACCACCTTCACCACCACCTCAAGGGAACGACACCTTCAACGACAACGAAGATGAACGAGATGATGATGATGATGAAGAAGAAGCTCCACCATCCAACAATCGGAAGCTGACTCAAGTTCGAGCTCAAGTGACCAAGAATCATCCCCTAAACCAAATCTTTGGTGATATACAAACAGGGAGAATCACTCGGTCTAAAACCCGCCTAGCAAACTTTTGTGAGCATTATTATTTCATCTCTAGCATTGAGCCTTTAAAGGTAGAACAAGCTCTTGAAGACACGGATTGGGTGAACGCAATGCATGAAGAGCTACACAACTTCGAGAGGAACACAGTGTGGATACTCGTGGAGAAGCCCGAAGATGAGCATAACATCATCAAAACAAAATGGGTGTTTCCGAACAAACAAGACGAAGATGGTCAAGTCATACACAACAAGGCTCATCTCGTAGCCCAAGGATATACGCAAGTCGAAGGTATGGACTATAGTGAGACCTATGCCCCCATTGCTAGACTTGAAGCTATTCGTATTCTTCTTGCTTATGCTAATCACCATGATATCACACTTTATCAAATGGACATCAAAAGTGCATTTTTAAATGATGAAATTGAGGAACAAGTTTATGTTAAGCAACCACCTAGTTTTGTGAATCCTAAGAAACCTAATTATGTTTACAAGCTTCGCAAAGCTCTTTATGGTCTTAAGAAAGCCCCTCGTGCTTGGTATAAATGCTTAACGAAGTTCCTCATCGAAAAAGGTTTTGAAATTGGTAAAATTGATGCAACCTTATTCACTAAGAGAGTTAATGGAGAATTATTTGTGTGCGAAATCTATGTGGATAATATTATCTTTGGTTCCACTAACCCTCAATTTAGTGAAAGATTTGGAAGGTTGATGTCCGAGAAGTATGAGATGTCTATGATGTGTGAGCTTAAATTCTTTCTTGGATTGCAAATCAAGCAATCAAGAGAAGGAACTTCCATCTCTCAAACTAAGTATACCAAGGATTGATCAGGAAGTTCAACATGCAGGATTGCAAAGGTATGAAAACTCCTATGCCCACTAGTGGACATGTTGACCTTACCAGGGAGGATGAACTGGTTGATCAAAAGGTTTATCGATCTATGATTGGTTCATTGTTATATCTATGTGCATCTCGTCCCGATATTATGCTTAGTGTTTGCATGTGTGCTAGATATCAAGCTGCACCTAAAGAGTGTCATCTTTTGGCTATGAAACGTATTGTGAGATACTTGATACAAACACCAAACTTTGGCATTTGGTATCCCAAGGGATCTTCTTTTAATCTTGTTGGCTATTCCGATCCGGACTATGCCGGTGAAAAGGTTGATAGAAAATCCACCTCGGGTACTTGTCAATTTGTAGGTAGATCTCTTGTGTCTTGGTCCTCCAAGAAACAAAACTCGGTATCTCTATCTACTACCAAAGCTGAGTATATTGCTGCTGGATCTTGTTGTGCGCAATTACTATGGATGACACAAACGCTTAAGGATTATGGAATTAATGTTAAAAATGTTCCATTACTTTGCGACAATGAAAGTGTTATTAAAATTAGACATAATCCTGTGCAACATTCTCGAACTAAGCATATCCGAGTCTGACATCATTTCATTCGTGATCATGTTGCCAAAGGAGATATCAATCTTAAGCATGTTCGCACTAACAAACAATTGGCCATATCTTCACCAAGCCACTTGATGAGAAAACATTTTGTCATTTGAGGAGTGAGTTGAGCATCATTGATGCTTCAAACTTGAGGTAGACTCACTCGGTTGCAAGCAAGGGCATGAGCTTTATTATTATCTCCATGTTTTTCGTAACTCGTTATCATATGCCATGGAATTCTATGCTCCCTTGTATTGCATCTAACCTTTTGTAAGTACTTTGAAGAACTTCATTCCACAAGATTGCCATCAACTCCAATCATAAGTAATCTTGTCATTACCAAGTATCCACAACCCCTCTTGATGATGGAAGGAAGAAGACAACAGAAACATATCCTTGACATATACTTGATCTTAGTTACAAAATCTATAAGTGGTATCATGTCAATAGGATATATCCATTGTTCTTCCCTGCACGACTAACCTTTGTAGGTGACTAGTGTACTAGAACAAGAAGGACCGCTCCAAATTCAAGAGATATGAAGACATCAAAATTCTTAATCGAAAATGGTAACCCCATTTCGAGCTTAAATGATGAGTATGACCTATGATCAAGCATTCTTGCTTGGCTCCTAAGTCAATATACTCCAATATAGGTGACCTAATCACCGCCCATCATTTAGTTAATAATCTTGTGTGGTTTGATCTCCATTTGCATGATCTCTCGTAACCACTCAAATCTTATCTATTTGGTGTCCTTTGTAAATCTTTAGCATTTTTCCTTTTGAAACTATTTTGTTTGTCTCTCTAAAAACAGAAACGTGGTTAATCTTTCGGAGTCACTGATATAGATAACTCAGTTCTACCAAATTCCCAGATAAGCTGCACTACACAATCTCGGTACCATCGATCTATTCATCCCGGAGTCACCGATTTTATTTTCTTTCAAAATCTGAGTTTCTTTGATATTGTTTCTTTGCTTCCATTCTTGTGATATTCTTGTTCTTTCAATGATCCCTTCAAAAAAACTATATATATTTTTAGGGGGAGAAGAACAAACAACACTTCGGGGGAGAAATTCTTTATTCAAGGATACCTAGCTCTAAGGAAGGATCCCTAGCTCTAAGGAGAAGAAAACTCAAATTTTCCAAAGGGAGAGAAGTTACATTCAAAATATTCCCTTAGTCTTTTAACGGACCCCACTTTGAATGACCCTTGATCTCCAAGATCCCTTTCTTGTCAATGATCCCTGTCACTACTCCCAAGTTTAACCTTTTTGGCACTTTATGCCAAAGGGGTAGAATATCAAAGCTTCATGCTAAAGGGAGAGTTACATGCTTATGCAAAGGGGGAGATATGATTTAGGGGGAGAGGAATATATCAAAATTTCACACTTATACAATCAAGGAGAGGAACAACAGTGTAGGGGGAGAAAACTACTTTTGGAGAAAAGTCTCAAGTACACAAAGGATTCCTTTTCTCACCCTATCCGATCCCAATATCTACATGCTGAGATTTAGGGGGAGAGGATGTACTATCTTTTTCATATCAAAGGGGAGAAAAGATATAATAGGTTTATGCTAAAGGTGGAGATATATCAATCTTAATGATTATCATATTTTATATGTTCGTCACATCTTGGTACTCGTTGAGTTCTATTGCTTTTGTTTAGTAGAACACTCTTGTGTTTCCTAACATTGTTTTCTCAAGTGTGTCTCTACTACTAGAATGCTCAAGAACTCAAGATATATGCATCATATCTTTGGTCAACATGATCTCTTGCTTCTTGCACATGTTGTTTGCAAGAGTGAAGTCTTGATTAAGGATATACATTTCATTCACATATATTGATGCATATAGCCAAGATACACATGACTCTTATATCCCTTTCATCCACATGTGTGTCCATGCATTCCAAAGCAACTATCCTTTAAAGGACTGCACACATTTAGGGAGAGCAAATCTAAGTCATGTGTTTCTCAAAGTCTTCATTGCATCCATGCATATCTTTAATTGAAGCTTTGATTGTATGTTGTCATCAATTACCAAAAAGGGGGAGACTGAAAGCACAACATGCTCCCTTGGTGGTTTTGATAATTCCTGACAACATACATTGTCTCTTGGACTAACACTTCTATCTAGTGTATTTCAGATAATAGTCCATGAAGAGTTGAGTTGGCAAAAGGATTGTGGAGATTGTGGAATTACCCCAAGATTCAAGGAAATAGGTTGGCCAAGCTTCAATCAAGAGGACTCTACATTTTACATTTGTGAGAAATCACTTTGAGTCCATAGGAAAGCCAATAGTATTAAAAGGGGGTAAAGTTTTGATGGTGAACAATATGCTCAAACATGCACAAGTGACAGTCACCAAAACATCCACAAACTCTCCCACCAAAGTCTGTTCTAAGCCAAATATGCAAAATCGATGCAACCAACATTGCTATCCCGGTGCCACCGATTCCAAACCCTAGACAGACTCAGCCAAACCCTAACACTTCGGTGCAGCTGACACTGCACTCGGTGCCACCGAGTTGGGTTGCCAAGTTTCTGTTACACAAGTTCTCATTTTCGGCCCGACCGAAAATGGTGAATCGGCGTCACCGAGATTGGCAAATTTGACCGTTGGTCACCTTGTCGGTGCAACCGAGAATTGTATATCGGTCCGTCCAAGATTCAAAAGTTGCCACTTTTAGTCACTTCGGTACCACCAAGATTTACACATCGGTGTCACCGAGTCTGACTTATTGTGTTTAACTGCTGGATTTTTGGGGATGCCTATATATAACCCTTCACTACCACCCACTCGAAAGAGAAGCACTCAGAACTATTCCATACCTATCCTACTCAGTTTTTTGAGAGAGAACCACCTACCCTTGTGTTGAGGTCAAGATCTTCAACTCCAACCATATGGGTCTTGATTTCTAGCCTCCCCAAGTTGCTTCCCACAAATCCCATCTCTTCTACCAAGCCAAATCTGTGAGAGAGTGATTGTGTGTTGAGGAGTCTATCATCTTGAAGCACAAGAGCAAGGAGTTCATCGTCATTACCGAGCCTATTACCTTTTGGAGGGTGGTGCCTCCTAGATTGGTTAGGTGTCGCTTGGGAGCCTCCTACTTCGTGCTGTGGAGTGAACCAAGAAGTTTGTAAGGGCAAGGAGATTGCCTACTTTGTGAAGATCTACCCATAGTGAGGCTAGTCCTTCGTGGACGGAAGCCGCATGGAATAGTCAAGGTTGCTTCTTCATGGAACCCTCAGTGGGTAGAGCCCTCCGTGGACTCTCGTGACCGTTACCCTCCATGGGTTGAAGACTCCATGAACGTGGACGTACGATAGCACCACCTATCGGAACCACGGGAAAAATCCTTGCGTCTCCTATTGTGTTTGATGTTCCTACCCCATCTCTTTACTTACATGTGCAATGTCTTTACTTTACGCTGCCATACTTGTAGACATGCATGTGTAGGGCTGTTAGACTTTCTAGACTTGCTAAAATAGTTAAAATGTGCCAACCAATTAACTTGGGAAAAAGTTAGGTTTTAAATTTCTGCTAGTAGTCTATTCACCCCCTCTAGACACCCCTCTCTCGATCCTACACGCGGTAGCGCGAGGCCAAGCTGGGGGGAGGGGGATCGGGACCCCCCTCCGCTCCCCCTGTGAGGCCGAGCCAGGAACGAGCCGGAGCAGGTGACGATGCGGCATGCCATGTCGTCGCATGCAGAGGCGAGTCCGTCACATCCGTGACCCCACTATCTATCTTAGGGGTGTGGCTCTGGGGTGCGTGCGGGTGGGGGTGAAAACTAAATAACCGCATTGCGCCTGTCAACCTAGCACGCACTACCGAGGTAGTGCGAGGCCGAGCCGGGGGGGCCCTGCGACGAGTGGATGCGAGTCCGCGGGGACCCCTGGTGAGGTCGAGCTAGGAACGAGGAGGAGTAGGCGATGACGCGGCGTGCCGCATCGTCGCATGCGGAGGCAAGTCCATTGAGTTAGTTACGGACTTCATGTGGTTTTGTATTTGAACTTCTTCTTTGTTTCTTATTGTTTATTTATTCATATGACTTACTTCGCTTGATAGTGTACTTGAACTTCGTATCTTTATTTTTTGAACTTCTTCTTTTGTTTGTAAGTGCTTATTTGTGTATATATTTTATTTCCATCGGTAGTGTACTTGAACTTCTGTTGGCCATCAAATGTTGGTTTTAAGGGATACCAACATATTTTTATTTGATCTTATCTTTTTAAACAGATACATTCAAATGGTGCATTCATTTTTCAACACATGCTTTACTTTTTAGTGGTTAGGGGTAAAACTGTAATTAAGCCTGGTGCTAGAGAGCCCCATTTACTACCCCGTTGCCTGCCCAACACCTCTCAGAAAACCCTGTCCCCCTCTCGCTCGCTCTCTTCTCCATCTATGCTCTGCTCTCTTCCTCCAACTTCCCCCAACCTCCCCCGAGTTCTCTGCCGCTGTCTCCTGCGCTCGCGAGTGGAGTAACCGGCGCACGCCCCGCTCCTTTTTTGCCCCATGCCCCACTCTCCCTCCCTCATACCGCTCTCTTCTCGTTTGAGGCAAAGCCGACAACTGTCTGTGCGTGCGTGGTGTCGTGGGGGTGGAAGAACCGCCGCAGATTCGTGCATCGGGGTCGTTTGGAGAGGTAAAAATGCTGCCTCATCCTAATGCTTGCTCTTAGTTTTCACCAGATTTGTCAAGCTCTCACTATTTCTTCTGTGTGCTCTTGCATCCGCCTCCTCCCTTTTCTTCTGATGGTTGGATTGGAGAGTGGGTAGTGTCCTTGTGCGTGTGGTGGATGGATTCCATTTCCACGTGGTTAATTTTATTTGTGAGATGCTTGTGTGTGCTAGTTTAGCCTTCAGACTTGTGTGGATTTCATTTTCCCGTGGGTAATTTCACCAGTGAGATGCATGTAAGCATGGTGTGGTGTGTTGGTTGCTATTGGATCTG
This sequence comes from Hordeum marinum, assembly GCA_022496015.1. Taxonomy (NCBI): domain Eukaryota; kingdom Viridiplantae; phylum Streptophyta; class Magnoliopsida; order Poales; family Poaceae; genus Hordeum; species Hordeum marinum. Next base: position 136,616,880 of record CM039675.1, on the reverse strand, counting down.
ATGTAGTTTGATCCCTTTGTTATTATTAATTTGGTAGTCTAGATTGCGTCCGTCACATACTAGTTACTTTCTAAAAACTGTTTTTAATTTTATGTGCTTGCCTTGATGTGGTACTGTTCATCTTCACAGTTGTTGCTGTGATTAGTTGTTTTATTCTAGTGTTCGATTTAGTTGTTTTTGTATTGTTATTTTATTTTCTACTTTCTAATTATGTAGTTTCTTCCCTATTTTTTGTAGGTGGATCTAGGGTTTGTACTACCATTCATCAAGGAGTGGTGTTGTCATGGCTTCAAAACCTTCTTTAGGTATGTAAATGTATATGCATCTTGTATTTTAACTAGGTTTTTTCTTTTATATGTCTGACCATATCTTCCCTTTGGTTGTCTTGTTAGACTGCCTTTGTTTAAAAGTATGAACTTCTAATGTAGGTGATGTGTATGCATTTTACTCTTAGTGGAAGTCAGTAGAGTGTTGCCTAGATTTTGTTTGATGAATTGCCAGTGAACTATGTCACCAAGTGTGTTTGGACTTACCAATGTTTCATATTTTAGTGTATATCTTTGTATTTGTTGTTATCATTTTCATGGTATTGAGAAGTAGTTTGGCTGTGAAAAAGTATCTCTACTCATGCTTCATGTTTTTTTGTAGTACTGCCTTGGGTCACATAGTTGAACTTGTAGTTTTAATTATTTGTTTGTAATGGAATTTGGTTGAACTTCTGTTTGTGCATTGTTTTACTGCTTTGTTATGTATTGTTGAACTTCTGGACATTCATCTATATGTAGTACTTCCTTTGCTGTAGATTATTTTATCTTTAGTATGTAGTTTGTAGATTGTGCATTGTTTTACTGCTTTGTTAGGTATTTTTGAACTTCTGGACATTGGCCATTCATGTATATGTGGTACTTCCTTGGGTGTAGATTGTGGATTAAAACTCAGCTGCCTTTTTACTTCCATTTTGTAGTTGGTGATGAATTTAATATTTCTGAAAAAATGCCTTTGATCAAGATGGAGCTTTAGAAGTTAATACTGATTCTCCAATATCTGATGTGGCTAAACCACCTACTATTCCTTTTTACTGTATTTGTTGAGGTTGCTTTGAGCCTTGAGAAAAATTTAAGCCTCACAGATCTTGCTTCTGCAGCCCTTGCTTCACCTGTGCAACTCCTTTTTTTCATTTCTCGAGCCATGTTTTTGAACTTGTTCTTGTCGTGTGTTTTGTATTTGTTCTTGACTCTTTTACTTTTGTTATGTTTTTGTGTTCTTGCAGATGTATCCACAGAGGAGGAAGATGTGAACACCATCAACGATGTACTACTTAACTTGGGTGTGCCAGATAACACTACTGCGGACGAATAGGGGGCTCCATCAGTTGAAGGTTGTGATTCCGTTCTGGAGCCTTTGTGCTCTCTTCAGATGTTAGAGACGCAGTCCCAGTCTATTGATGGCACTGAACCTGTCACACAAGATGAGGATGTTACCCTTTAGCTTCTTCTAGAGGATCAACGCAAGAGTAAGAAGCAAGAAGATTTTAATAAGAAGATGGTTGCCTGCCTTCAGAAAGGTTCTCATGTTTCTGAAGCTCGTGATCTTGATGAGCTCATAGTTGGGCATGGCTCTGTTACTGAAGAAGACGTGCCGCATGCCACTGATAGCATGGCTGCCCCTATGAAGAAGAAATTAAAGAAGACCGTGACTAGGAAGCATTTAGTTGGTGAAGTTACTCCTCGGAGGAGCCCATGTGTTTCAAATGCTACATGACCAAGTGTGGGTGAAATTCCTGGAGTGGAAGCCAAGCCTGCAGTGGTACGACCCATCATAGTCCTCGTGTGCTTGCCACTGTGGCGCCTACACCTTCTCCGCTTGGTGCTGGTGCATCTGGTAACGGCAAGAAATGCGACATTAAGCTCAAGGTTGCACCGACAAAGGTTAACAAGGGTTGCAAGAAGCGTCGTCGTGTTGATCTAGATGACCAGGGTGATGCTGATTTCAACGCTGATGGCGAGGATGACAATGATGCTACTGCTGATCAGGTATGAATCTCTCATGTTTAATGTTTTTGAAAACATTTGTAGAATTATTGTTATATTTTGTGTATGTAGTACTGCCTTGGTGTACATAGCTGACCTTCTACTTATATACATTTAGAGGTTAGCTGAACTGCTTGGTTTATATGGTATTACTGCCTTTGTGTAAATAGATGAACTTCTGCTTATATACATGAATATATTAGCTGAACTTCTTGGTATACATGGTTTTAATGCCTTGTTGTACATACTTGAACTTCTGCTTTTGTAGAGTTCTAACATTTAGAAAGTAGTTGTACTTCTGGTCATACATGGTTGTACTGCCTATGTAGACATAGTTGAACTTCTGGGATGTACACTGCTAACATTTAGAAAGCAGCTATACTTCTGGTCATAGATGGTTGTACTGCCTATGTAGACATAGTTGAACTTCTGAGATGTACACTGCTGACATTTAGAAAGCACTTCTTGTTTTTTAATGGTTGAACTTCTACTATATACAATTTTTTTGTCGATGCTCTATTTGCTTATGTAGTTTTTCCAATTCAGCATTAGTGAACTTTTTGTCTAGTTTGTTTAACTCATTGTTATGCCTTTTTTCCTTGTCATTGCATTTTTTCAGTATCAGCTTGTGAAGTGTCCTGTTTTGAAGAAGAGAGGAGGCAAATCAGTGGAAGAAGGTGATGAAGGAGGAGATGATGCAAAACGTTTTAATAAGACGGTTTGCTGCTCACTAAAAGAGGTCAAGTTGTGCGCAAAATTGCTACAACCTAGGCACAAGGTGAGGGTTATCAAGGCTGGTTTTGGTTCTGTGTTTGATTTGATGATTGATTCCAACAACTCTCATCCTTTGATGGGCCACATCTAAACCAAGATTGACCCTTTTACTATGACTCTAAAATGGGTGAGGCGAACAAGGTTTTGCGTATTATAAGTGATGCTATTCACCATCTTTTTGGATTCCCTCAAGGTGATCGTACCCCTCCTAGGCCCTCAGAGTATGGGTTTGATGGTGTTGTTATGAGGCTGAAGGTCAAACTTGGCTACAAGAGGAGTGATGATATCAAGACAAAGGATTTGCGGAAGATCCTCGGGGAACTTGTGAAGGATGAGAAGAATGATGATCTGTCTCTACAGATCTTTTACCTTATTCTTTTCATGAAGGTTATTATTCCCAGTACGTCTACACGAGCGTCTAGGAAGGCAGCAATGGCTGAGAATCTTGTCTCTGAAGATATGGGAAATATGGACTATTGTCAGTTGGTTGTTGATGATCTTCGAAGGGCTGTTTCTAGGTATCGGCAAGAGACTAGTAGAGGAAAAGCTATTACAGGCTGCGACATCGCACCGCTACTTATGTATCTGGACTGCCTTATCATTGGCAAGAATCTTGTTGTTGATTTGAGGACCTCTCGTGGTTTTGTCACGGGACATGTTCGAAGACTTAGGTTCGAGACCATCGCTAAGGCGGTGGACTCAAAGGGGTTGGATGGGACGAAAGACACGGATTTACCCAGGTCCGGCCCTCGAGATGAGGTAAAAGCCTACGTCCTGCTTTGTGTGGATTGATTGGAGTATCGATTACAATGGAGTGTATTTGCTTGACCTAGCTCTCGATCGATTGGATCCTGTCAAAGCCGTCCCCTGGTCTCACCTTTATATAGGAGGTCAACACCACGGGTTACACAAGTCTCATACCGACTCTTACAACGTGTATGACTCTATCTCCAAGACATCTTGCCGACTCTAGCAAGCTGTCCCCGGGCGGCTTACGTGCCCGGGTCTTGCGTCTTCTTCCTAACTCTAGGCCTTCGCCTCAGCCCATCTGATAAGCCGCCGTGCAGCCCAATCGTCCTCTTTCAGCCCATACGCTACGAGCCGCCAGGTATGACCCAGCCCCTCCTGGGCGGGTCTTACCACGGGGTTATATCCCCAACATTAGGCCCCATATTGATTTGAGCTTGCTCATGTCAATCTACCCCTTTTAATCGGCGGCGAGTCTCACACCCTTGTCACCTGAAAGGGAAAAACGCATAACCCGCCTAGACGTCACCTTCATTTACTTAAAAAAGATTCCATGACGTGTGTCGTAGATCATGTCATTAAACGGTCTGCCCAAAGATCGAGGCATCTATCACATCCCTAGCTAGATGTCATAGGAGAGCATGTGAGTGCATCATATTTCATTTTTGCATCAACATGAAGTGGGTATTAAAAGAAACCCCAAACCCTCATTTGAATCAAACCAATTCAAAGCATGTGAAAAACCAACTAATTCAAAATGGTCATCTAAAATGTCCCCTATGTTTGATAATTATGGACATGAATATATCAGGGGCCATCTTAAATATTTGAACATTTATAAAAATTTAAAAATAAATAACAAAGCTGCTGAAAACGCCAAATAAAACAATATTAATATTCCAGATTTCAAAATACCCTGAAACTTTTTATAGGACTTTGAAATATTCAAACTTAATCCTATAAAATATTTGGGGATTTTCTATAATAGCATTTGGCCCAAACATAAATAAAACAAATGTCAGAAATTAGTATAAAGAAGAAAATAAAACAGAAAGCAAAAGGAGGCAGAACCTGGGCCGGCCTAACTGACCTAGCATCGTCGTCGTCCTCCTGGCGGACAGAAGGATGAGCGTGTGCTTGCTGTGCACGCACGCCGGAGCTGCCACGCAGCTCTCTGCGTGCCTACGTCCCCCTGCCGCGCTGGCGAGAGGATGAGGACACCGCTGCCGTCCCCATCCCTCTCTCTCTCTTGCATTCGCCCCCTGCCCTCTTTCCTCCTCTGCTCCGCCATGGCCGATGGCACCGCTAGCTCGCCGCCGTAGTTCTAGCCGCCCCCACGCCTCCTGAGACCGCCAAAGGCTCCGCCACGTCGTCCCCGTCCTCTGCACCAAGCCACGCATCGCCAGGAGCAGCGAAGCACCATCCCTGAGCTCGTCTTCCTCCTCGGACCCGAACCTCATCGCCGTTGATTCGTCATCTCCGAGCCCTCCCCTGAGCAAGCTTTCGACGGCTTTGAGCCCGCAGTGAGCTCCCTGCTCTTTCCCCTCTCTTCCCCGACCTTTTCCCCCTCTGTAGGCCCCGATTGCGTCATCTCCCGAATGACCCGCCGCACGAGCTCGTCGCCGGCGATGCTCCGATGACCAGTTGGTCCATCAGAGGCCACCATCGAGCTTGTGGGGTCGCGTAGTGCTTGTAGGTGCTAAGTTCCGGCCGTGTCGCGCCCTGGTTCGTCGAGCTCATGCTTGCCCGAGCTCCGGCGCCGCCGAGCTCATCGCCAGCGTCGATTCCGACCACCCTAGCCTCTAGTTTGGGGCTAGATCAATGCGCACTCGAGCATAGGCCCTCCCAGTGCCCTCTGCCATCCTTTTGGTCGCTAGAGGAGGGATCCCGACCCCTCCATCATCTCTGGAGCCACCGGCGGCTCAACGCCGGTGGGTCTTGCCGAAGTTGACCACACGGGTTTGACCCCAGGTCAACTGGCAAGTGGGGCCGGGTCCTGTTAATTACCTGAGTAATTATTTATTTAATTAAGCTAATGACCCACTAACCAGTGGGTCCCTTTCCTAGCTAATTAGTAACTAGTGTTTAAATAATTCTGTTAGAGACTAGGTCACTGACCAGTGGGCCCCACTGGTCAGGTTTGACCTGTCAACGTTCTGTTGACTAGCCGACGTCATAGTGATGTCATGCTGATGCAGTAATGACTTTTCTGAATTAAAATAATTCCAGAAAATGCTTAAAACTTCTAAAATTCATATAAATTAATGTGTTGATCAGATGAAAATAATTTATATATGAAAATTCATCAGAAAAATCCAATGAATCCAATGGGGCTATTATCATGCATGTTAGAGCAGCCTATGTAGATGAACATTGACATTTACTAATAGGTTAATATATGAAATATGAAATGGAGAATGATTTTGAACCTATATTCAAACTTACTTCATTAAACATGGACAATAGTTGCATTAGCTCATCCATACATGCTGCCATGTCATGATCATGCATCATATTGTTGCACTTGCGTATATTGATTGTTATTTTTCTGCATTGCGGTAGGCCCTGCTTCTGAGGATACCTTCGAGTATTCCAACGAAGGAGAAAACCCTCCCGCTACCCAGCAAGGCAAGCAACCCTTTTGATCATTCCGATAACATCCCACTCTCTCGCTCCTGCTCTTGTTTATTGCATTAGGACAAACGTTCACTTGTCTGTCATACATGGTAGATGAACCTATTCTTTTGCATGACCTGTCATTATCACAGTAAATAGCTAAATCTTGCAACCTAGAATACCTGGTAGATGCTTGTGCCATGATGTGCTTAGATTACTTTGCTTTCTATGCTTGCTATGCTTAGAGTTGTGTCAGGTCTGATTCATCTGGGTGATGAACTGGAGTGAAATAATGATGTTCTGATGTGATAAGCTTATGATGAACCTGAGTTGGTAAAGGTAGCGATGAGAGGCTATGTAGGATTACATAACGGGTTGTCTCATTGGGACCGTTCTTAGGAGCTGAGTTCCGTATTTGTGATCCAAGACTAGTTACTACCACACGTTGGGATACTTAATTGACCCTCTCGACTTATCGATCGCTTAGTCCTTAGTCCAGGAGTTGCAAGTAGTTTCTGGTGTTTATAGCATGTTGGAGGCCGTGCGTAGCGCTGACCCTAGGGGTGGGTTACGACGCAGTAGGCAGTGGCACGGTGTACCAAGGGTCACCCGGATGGTGGGCTTGGGAACCCTGCGCACATTGTTTGGGGCCATGGCGAAAACTTCGGCCGGACTTCCGTGCGGGTTCAGTCTCAAATAGGCGATAGCCTGGACTAGAGGTCTTATGTGATTGACGGTCGTGGCCGACTCCCTCGCTGGGCTTCCGCTTGAAGGTTGCCGAGGTGCATGGTTTTATGAGCACACAACGATAAGTGGCGAGAGCGTGTGTGAAGAAGTACATCCCTGCAGGGTATAAAACTATTTGAATAGTCGCGTCCTCAGATATGGACTACTTGGAAAACTTATGCTGTTCATAGATAATCAAATGGATACTCATAAAAATATCAAGACAAGTGTGAGTACCGTGGATGGCACTCTCCCGGGAGAGGGAAGTGAATCCATGGTGGTGTATTGTATGGAGTTAGTGGACTCGTGTGCAATATCTAAAATCTAAACAAAGAGTTAAAATTGTGTAGTGTAGGTTAGCCATGAGTCAAAGCTGGCATTGCTGCATAAACTCCACCACTCCCCTTGTTGATACATGAGCATGAATAGTCTAGGTCTTCTTTAAAGACTTGCTGAGTATGTTTGTACTCACGTTTGCTTAATAAATGTTGCAGATGAGACCCAGGACCCATCAGGTGGGTTCTTTCTAGATGTCGACGATGCCGAATAGCCGGTGTCCCAGCTACGATCTTATGCCTTGTGGTGGGCTGTAGATAGTTAGGCCATGTGCCTTTTTACCCTTTCATCTGTCTGTACCCAGACAACTTTATGCTTCCGCTTGGTTTGTATAAACTTGTTTGTATGGCTTGAGTGTTGGGTCATGTGACCCCTATCTGTAAGAACATATTATGCAAGGCTCTTCTGAGCCTCTTAAATAAAAGTTGTGTTGTTGTATGGTTATGTTGTGATGCCATAGTTGTATCTATGCATATCAGGCATGTCATGCGTACGTGTGAAGTGCAACGGTATGTATGGGATCCGACACCTAGTCGTGTGCCTTTAGTAGTACTCTTTATTGGAAACTGCCTCTTTGTGCTTCCACCGAGCCCTGGTAGCTTGCTACTTCTCCGGACACATTGATTGACTGTCATGTATCCTTCTTTGCTGCTGTGTCTCTCCCTTCGGGGAAATGTCTCACAGTGTAATGGAGTCCCTGTAGCCTGCTACGACTCGTCTACGTGCATTGATGACATTTATGTCCCACGACGTAATGGAGTCCTTGTAGCTTGCTATGACTCGTCAACACACGCTTGAGACCGACACCTGCATTGCCGGGTTACGTATGCCTGTTTCCGTACGGATGTGCCACTTGGGTTCTATGACTAGTCATGTCGGCCCGAGTTCTCTATCGTTTGATTGCCAGTGACATGTTCACATACGTGAGCCAAAAGATGCAAACGGTCCTGACTAAGGTAAGGCTGCAGCCGTGGAGCTTACCGTGCGTGAGGCTGCAAAGTGATGTGATATGTTATAGTCTGGATTCATATAACTTAGGATCGGGGTCTCGACAACGTTGGTATCAGAGCCTGACTGACTATAGGACTACCAAGCCAAATCGGTCGAAGTTGAGTCTAGAAACACTATAGAAAAGTTGGGGAATTGATTGTGGAATGGAACGTAAGGCTCTTTTTACTCCTCTTCCCAAGTTATTCTATTCTGAGTCATTCTCATCTTTTCTATGGGGATAAGAGCTAGGCTTCTCATCTATTGCTTAGGATGACAAGTTACTAACCATGGACTATTAGCTAGCTTGTTTACAAGGGAATGTCGGTATTTGAGTATTGTTGGTGTGACAAACAGTTGGAGAAGAGATTTGAGCCTAGAAAGTCAAGTGGTTATGCTTTTCCAATCTTTTGCAGTTGTCTCAAAATCCTTTTTGAGCAATTATAGCCGTTATGCTGTCCAATTTCTGCTAGGGTCTCTAATGTCTTTGCATTATTCTCTATTTCAGATGCCCCCTCGTCCTTCTTGTCAGGTGGTCCGTCTGACCAGGTGCATCGATGTACCGGGTCATACGGACATGTTGGTTAGAGTTATGATGGAGGATGGTTACCGTTGGTACCCAGAGTACATAGTGGAGGAACAGTATCAAGATTTCAACCAGAGCCAGTATCTGTGTACTGTGAAGATATATTCTTCATATCTTGGAGCTGCAGAGCCGCTTCACTAGACTTATGGATTAGGTCTCACCATAGACATGGCAGTTCAGGAGGCCGCCTACACCATGCTGACTATCATGCGGTTTCACCATGGTCTGCTTCAGAACACAGAGTTCTGTTATGTTCCTGCTTCTATGGGAGAATAGGATAGCTATCTTAGCGCAGCCTACTATGATCATTCTCATGAGGACCCTAGGCTGTAGGTGACCGCTCAGATGTTGGAGAACAGGTATCGTGATGCACATGCCCTTCGCATGGAGCTTTATGCTACCCGTGCACGTCTTTGGACAGCGCTGATGCAGTTGGCACCCGTCGTGCAGACAGGCTATGGAGATTTGGAGATGCTAACCCCATCGCGGACTCATCTACCAGCACGCGTAGACTGGCCTGATGTTGGAGGCATCACCCCTCTTCGAGGACCGCTGTTGCCACCAACAAGGGGACCAAGGCCACATCCGTGTCCTTACGATTTCCAGGGATCACATGCTAGGGTGTTTCCAGATCCTCAGGTTTAGCTCCCGGGTCACGAGGGTAACCTATATGAGGCATTCTACGGCGATGCTTGAGTACGTGGATGTTAGTACTAGTATGGTAGTAGTTGTATTGCCACAGTACTGCGTGTCTTGTGGGATATGATTGAGGTTCAAAGTTGAGTTCCAGAGGTTTAGATAGATAATGTATAGGAAGCTTGTAATGCCTCCGATGAGTTGTGTCATCTCTCTGTAGTTTGTATTTCAGCTTGGACTTGTAGTCAACTATGTCATGGTGTGTATGAATCATGGTGTTCATGTGGCAGTTGTTTTTACCATGTTATTCGGGTGTTTACCCTGCATGCCATGTTGCCAGTACATTCCTTATCTCATGTCTTAGAGTTGGTGTCTTCCTTGTCTAAGTTGTGGGTTTGTTTTCCCAGGATGGTGGCAACTAGGAATAACCCCGTGCCTGCCCCCGAGCAGGGCGAGGGAAGCCAGCCAAGGCAAGAGAACCTGCCACACGTGCCCTCTTTGGCAGAAGTAATGCTTGAAGCCGAACGGAACAAAAGGGAGACCAACAGGCTGTTCGACCCAGGTGCAGATCCATCTAGCTTACCGATGAATATGTGCATCTTGTCAATGGGAACCTGATAGCCGTACTCGACTGAGCCGGCTTCAGGCCCCCATCCCGAGTCGTCGATGTAGAGCTTGCCGCGGCAACTCTTGGTCATCAAGCCGACGACGTATCCTTCGATTCCTAAGAGAAAGCCCTTTGAGAACTCAATACCACCGCGCGCTAGCCCCACGGTGGGTGCCAACTATCGTGGTTTTGTCACGGTAGATGTCCGAAGACTAGGTGATGGACTCAAAGGGGTAGGACAGGACGAAAGACACGGATTTACCCAGGTTTGGCCCCTTGAGATGAGGTAAAAGCCTACGTCCTGCTTTGTGTGTATTGATTGGAGTATCGATTACAAGGGAGCATGTTCGCTTGACCTAGCTCTCAATCGATTGGATCCTGTCTAAGCCGTCCCCGGGTCTCACCTTTATATAGGAGGTCAAGACCACAGGTTACACAAGTCTCATACCGACTCTTACAACGTGTCTGACTCTATCTCCAAGACGTCTTGCCGACTCTAGCAAGCTGTCCCCGGGCGGCTTATGTGCCCGGGTCTTGTGTCTTCTTCCTAACTCTGGGCCTCCGCCTCAGCCCATCTGATAAGCCGCTGTGCAGCCCAATCTTCCTCTTTCAGCCCATACGCTATGAGCCGCCAGGTATGACCCGACCCCTTCTGGGCGGGTCTTACCACGGGGTTATATCCCCAACAGGACCCCTCGCATCAACTACATGGACCAGGCCAAGTTGACTGAGCTTGCTACTGCTGACTTGGTTAAGAAGGGTGATGAGGACCCAACCAACTGGGTGTTTGGGAAACTACGTGTGAGTGTTTCTATGCATCATTCTTTCCTGTACAGTTTAACTTGAACTTCCGGTACCGTCTTCAATATTTGTTCCATGTTCCTTAATTTTTTTGATGCATTGACTTTTGTTTTGTATGTAGTGGAAGACACAGGCTGAGGTTGTGTTCTTTAGGGTTATCGAAAGTCCTATTCTTACTATGCCTCGTGCGAGCAGCCTAGGGAGTGGAGGTTCCCCGAGATTTGAATTCTCTTGGGATGTCAATACTGGTGATCCCCAGTATATCTTGGAGGTTCTTCTGCACGTGTGAGTGCTGCAGGTGGCGTTTCTTCTGAGGGTTTCTTTGATGCTGCCAATGTTTCCCTTCTTAGGATTGATGGTCTTCTGGAAACTGTTTGTGGGGAGATGACCCATGTTCCGACAACTCTTGAGCGTCTTAGTCGCATCGACGGGATTCTTCCTCCCGGCCATGGTTTTGACGCTAAGTCTTCGAAGGAGGTTTTGTCAATTGAACCTAGAATTCTTGCTGAGCTTTGTTAGAGCACTTCCCACCTCCAGACTAGCTTTGGGTTGTTCAAGGAAATGCAGTATGCTCGTTGCAAGCCTTTTGAAGATGAGGCTAGTGTTGTTGTCAGTCAGATTCAGAGGCAAGATGATTCTGTTCGTTTGGGTCGTGAAGGAGGCAACAACGAGGAGCGTACTGAAGAGGTTTGTGTATTTTGGATTTATGTTGGATTCTTGATTTCATGTGTTTTGAAGTTCTTTTTTCAGTATTTGTGTTTCATATTTGACCTTCTCTATTTACAGTATCTGGACTTCCAGCCCTACAGCATCTGAACTTCTTTGCTTTCCATATCTGGCCCTTTTTTCCTTTGTATGATAGTAGTTTGATATATGACCTTTTATGTTTACTGTCTTTGGACTTCCTCCATGTGTTAGTGGTCATAGTTGTCCTTCTTTAGTTATATAATGTGGACTTCACCTGATTAGACATTGTGTTCATGATTTTTTTGTAGGCTATTGATGATGGTTCTAGGGTTGATGAGGATGTTTTACCTGAAAGTGCAACTGTCCATGTGCATGAATATGCTCCTGCGAGTGGTTTATTTGTTGATGAGGTTCATGGCAGCGATCCTAAAGTATATTTTTTCTTGTCCATTTGTTTCAATTTTATTTAAATTCTTGTACATTTTTTACTATGTGCCCATTTTTACTGACTTTTTCTTCTTTGTTGCAGAATGACGATGCTAGTGTTCCTTCAGAGAAGGTTGCAGACAAGGTTGTATCAGGCAGATCCCATTGAGGCTATTGTTGATACTGGTAGTGCTCGTGTAGGCATGGAGAAGTCTCCTACAACAGAGCCATCTGCCGATGTTGATGCTGGTTCTACAGCTCATCCTGCTGCAACACAACCAACATTTTTTGTTGTTTCAGATTCTCCAGCTGCTCCAACTGCTACTGGTGTGCTTGCCGACGACACTGCAATGTCTATTGGAGATGATGATGAAGATACTAAAAGTGATAGCTTGGGGAAGGAGGATGATATTTCTAGTGCTACAACTGGTCTAGGCAAGAATCCATAAAGAGAGGAGCATGCTTCTCTCTTCTTTCCCCATCCCCATCCCTTTTGTTTTTTGTTTGAATCTTTGATATCCCTATGTACTATCTGTGATGTGCAAGTTGAACTTCTGGTTTGTGGTTTGTCACGTGTTTTGTAGAAGCTGTTTTTATGTGGTGGAAGGTTTGTAATGCATGGGTTGTGATGTTTTTAATACTGTGGTTTATCTTTCTGTGTAATAGCAGCTGATATGTGCTTGTGTTGTTTGTTCCTCCTGTCTTGATCTATGTGTTTGTATGTTGCTCTTAATTTCTATTCTTTTGCTGAGAAGATAGCGAACTTGCTGTCGTCCGAAAGAAGGTTGATGACTTTTATTTTAGTGTAACTAGGCTTAAGAGTGATCGTTCTAAGAGGTGAGTGTAGCTGGTCAGAATTTATATGCATCTAACTTATGTACTGCCTGTGGTTTTACACCTGAACTTCTTAACTTTCTGCTGCTGAACTTCTTTACTTTCTGATGCTGAACATCTAACTATACTTTCTGATGCATGTTGTTATGTAGCTGAACTTGTTTGCTTACCGTGTGATGAACTTCTTGAGTTTCTGATGCTGAATTTCTTTACTTTCTTTTTTTTGTTTTAGATCAAAGATTATGTTCCAAAACAATGAGTGCAGAATGCTTCGAACTAATGTAGCTGAGGTTGCACTGTATTGTCTACGTGCCAAATACCAGGACTCAGAAAAACTCATCCTGCCATATTGGGTTTCTGTAAATCAACCCTATAGTAATTTATTTTCCGTTGTTCTTTACTATATTAGTTAAAAACTTGTTGGTCTCATTGTATTTCATATGTTGGTGTTATTTGCATTATATTAGGACAAGATTTACACAGGGCATTTAGATGCCCGTGCAAGGAAGTACTTCTTAGCAACTGGTCCAGATAGCATGGATGCGCATGATTCTGTAAGCAATATTTGTTTCTTTGTCTCTGTATTTGTTTCCACTGTGATCCTCTTTGTTTATATTTATTTATTTTTCTATGCTCTTGATATTAATTTTCAATTTTAATGATTGTGTGTTTATCTTGTGTCAGGTTATTTTCCCCACTTTTGACCCACCCGAACTTCCTGCTCAATTGGGTGGTGTTGGTCATTGGGTTTCCATATTTCTTGACATTAAGAATTCAAGGTTCCATCTTCTCGACTCATACTGTGGACGACATGATGACTGTGCGGTACGCCTGTATCGGCGGATGACTGATAACATGAAGAAGCTTTGGAGCGATGCTAGCAACGACAGGGAGACACCCTTTAGTTGACTTTCTATTGACCATTTCCCTTTGGATTGGATTGATGTCCCCCAATAGACTAACAAATATGAGTTCCACTTTTCTATCTATCACTTTATGTTTAATTGTAGTTGTACGTAAGCTGCAACGTCTTGTTATAATTTTGGCTTTCTTTTGTTTTAGCATTGTTTCTCTTTGTTTGATGGCAGTATCGATTGCGGATTCTTCATGCTTATGAATGTTAATTCGTATCACGATGGGATTCTTGCAAACTATTCCCATGAGAATATCTTGGATATCAGGAAGGCATGGTTGTACTCAATTGCTTCTTCAAACTTGTTTGAAACAGACTTCCATGGTCTGTTTGGCTACTATTCATGTAAGTTTTGAAACTTTGACTGGTTACTTGGACTATAAGTTTTGTTCTACATGAACTTCATTGTCTTTTACTTGCTTGTTTTTTTGTTTTAGTATTTTTCCTGTCATTGCTTACTTGGACTGCAGATTTTATTCTACATGAACTTCAAAGATGATACCTTTTTATGCTTTTGTTAGTTGTAGTTGAATGTTTACTATTTCATCAGTTATCTTGAACTGTGCTTTGGGTTGTGCCTGAACTTCAGTAGTTTCTAAATGCAACATAATTTTTAGGTAAACTTGAGTAGTAATCATGACATCTATATTCATTGGATTGTACATTGTATTGTATCTGAACTTCAGTTATATTTTAATGGTCTTTTTTTGACAGTGGAGCCGTTGGACTTGAACGATTACCACTACTCACTCCTCCGGTCATAGAAATACCAGCCTAGGGAGGAATCGAATAGTACAACTCCGAGAGAAGATGAGAGATCTCGAACCCTTATTCCTTCTAAGTTGGGGAAGCCTGTCAGTATTGGTGCTGCTCCAAGTACCCCTTTCTCTGGGAAGGTTGGTGCAGTCCAAGGAGAGGTGATTTCGCCGGATGATGTTTTTGAGAAGATTGCTTACCCGAAGAAGGGTAAATTTGTTGCTTCTACTATTGTTGGGAGAGGTGGGAAGAAGTTGTCATAACCAGGAGGAATCTGAAAGTTGAGTTTGGCAACATAACTTCTTCGAAGAGAGCAGCAAGATTGCCTGTGAAGTGGCGTTCTCATGTTGCTCCCCTAAAGAAATACAGTTACCCTCATCTATCTGAGGCCCGGAGGTTGAAACAGATTGTGCTTATGAAGATGGTCTGAAGAAGTATTCTGCGTGAGTATTCTTCCTATGTTTTTGCTACCAGAAATGTTATTTTTTGTGAACTTATGATGTTATAGTATCTTAACTTCTATTCATTCTCCTTGTCTTGGAGTTGGGCTTCTAATATTTTCCCATCCTTTAAATCTGCAGGACAACCTACTGCATGTTTCCGTCCCACCTGAGAATGTGTCTGAGCTCACAGGACATGTCCTTTATACTATTTTCGGTTAAGGGCAGCAGATGGAAGGAGATGTAATGGACTTTCTCATAAACTTGTGGAAGGATAAGTCGGAGACCTCTGCGATCTTCTCTTGTGCTGACAGGGTTGTTCTGAGTCCTACTTCATACAGGTTTTTGTTCTTGTAACCCTATCTCCTTTTTTGCTAGTTTTCATGAAGTGGCATTGGGAGGTGTTTTTATTTTGTCGTTATTATTTCATGTTCTTAATCTTTGTTGATGGTCTGTTTGTGAATGTAGTACTGCCTGGAGTATGATTTTTTTAATGCATTAGTTCCAAAATTCGATGTAAAAAATCAGCTTCATTCGTCCCAATGTTTGTTTGTATGGACGAAGACCTTCCTAATGCAAAGCTGGTTAGGTTTACATAACTCTTCCTTTTTTTATTATGTACATCTATTTTTTGAGTTTGTCTAGAAGTTTTTATTCCTCTCGGCTATTCAATACTTATTGTTTATAGTTTGTGTTAACCATTTTTTCAATCTTGGCAGCGCACTACAGTGTGTATGTGCTGAATAGATATCGTGGGAGCATTGGCATCCTTGATTCACTCCCTTACTATAATAAGGGACTTTCACGAACAAGTTTCCATGGAGACTGCCAAAATATCGTGAATGTTTCTTAATCTGAACCTCCCGTCATATTATCCTTTTGACATGAATTTTGTTCTACCCTCCATTGACAAAATATTTTTATCTCTGTTTGGTAATACCGCTTCAAAGTTGTGTGCTTGAACTGACTATCATTGGACAGTTGAACTTCTGGTATCGTTTTGTTGGATTTTATGCAAGTGTCACTTTATGTACCCGAACTTAGGTATTTGGTTAATATGTTTTTGATTTTATCATATTTGTCATTTCTAGAAGATCAAGAGATTTGTTGGGTTGAGGTGTATGGCAAGGCTGAGTACAAAGCAAGCAAGCAGCCAAACTGGGTTACTATCGCAAAGAGGCCGACTTTTGTTGATGTTCCAAAGCCACTGAATAACGAGTGTGGTTTCTTCGTCGTGAAGATGTGCTCTACATATGATGGCGATTATTTTGTTGAAGATTTTGGTGATGTGGAAGTATGTTTTGTCCCTGTGTCTTGTCTCATCATCCTTTCATGTTTTTTGTGTTTTTTGCCGACACGCTCCTGATTTGGTTTTAGTTATCCTTTACTATTTTTTATTCTTCATTCTTTTTGTTTGTAGGCTGCTGTAGATGACTGGAAGGTCAAGTTCATGCACACTCTAGTATTCAGTGAGAAGAATGAAATTGTGCGTGGAGAGCTTCCTGTTGAGATCCAGTCCTTGGGCCCGTGAATTCTGCGTGTAGAAACATTGGTTTTAGAGTAGATTTGATTTTGTAAAGATTTCGTTGATAATGATTGGAACGATTTCGTAAAGATTGGTGTGAGAATGGTTTAGTAATTTGTATATCTATAGTTGCAGCACTGTTTTTTATGTTATTGAGGACAAATGTATCTATAATGAAGAATGATCGTCTTGTGAATTTAAATGTATTGCACTATTTCAATATTCCAGTGTTGTTTGTTTTTCCCCAACTTATGGTCTTGAACTTCTGCCTGGGTTCTGGTTGAACTGCTGGTTTATTGTGGACAGTGTTTTTGTCCACAAAATCCAGTGTTGTTAATTTTGGCCCCAACATGCGAACTTGAACTTCTGCTTGATATCTAGCTGGGCTGCTGGTTTGAGATGGAGAGAATTTTTGTGTTGTATAATGTATTATTATTTTTGAACTCAATAAAGATGTAGCCTTTTGTAATTTTTGTGTTGTCCTGTTTTTGTAATTTTTTAGCTGCAGATAGTTTACAGCTAGAACTTCATGTAAAAATATTCTCATACACTCCTTTACGTTTCTGGATTTTTGTCGGATTCTACGTGAACTCCTCCAGGTATCCAAACAGAACTTCATATGTCCATGCGTCCTCTTAGGATTTCTAGCTTAGTTTATACGACAATACTTATTTGTCAAGCATATTTTTCCTGCATTGATTATTGTACCAGAACTTCTTCTCTAATCTTACTTGAACTTCTCAGTGTATATTATTCCTACTTGCTCTTTTTATGGAATACAACACCCGCACCTCCTCTCATAATATACCAGAACTTCTGAAGCAAGAACACTTGAACTTCTACCGTGTATATTCATTTATTCTTGCTTGCTCTTTTTATGGAATACAACACCTTCACCTCCTCTCATAATGTACCAGAACTTATGAAGCAAGAGCACTTGAACTTCTATTGTATAATTTCTTTGAAACTTGTACAATAGAACTTCTACAGTAAGCGTCTCCGAAAATACTGTTCAGTAGTGGAATAACATAATATACGGTGACATGACATAAGTTTGCTTTTGTTTAATCGACCTAGTCTAATTGTTCATCAACCTTGAGCTGCTCCTAGGCTTTGCTGGTAGTAGTTTTTGTTTGACATGCACCTCTTCCTCTTCTTCTTCATCTTCCTCTTCGTCTTCCTCTTCTTCTTTGATGTCTTCATCTTCATCTTCCTCATCCCCATCTTCATCTTCCACCACTTTCTTGGTGCTGGCTCTAGGTTTTGCTTTCTTTTTCTTTTCTGGCTTTTGACTTGTCTTTTCAGCCTCTCCGTGCTTCGGACATGTCCGTGCATTGTGTGGAGCATATTCCTTGCATATGCTACAAAGCCCGCTACTAGATTTCTCTGGGTGTGGTCCCTTGTTTTCTTTTTGAACTTTGGTCTGCTGTTTTTGAGCTTTTGGTTGCTTGACGTCCTCGGCATCGTTTCTTTCTAAGAGTGTTGGACAAGTGAGTTTGTTGTGTCCTGCAATCTTTTTACACAGACTACATTGCCTGTGTCCAAGTGGCACTCCATTGTTATCCAGCACGACGACTCTATCTGCAGATGGTGCCTTTATTTGAGCTATCTGGTCACTTTTCTTTGCTGTAGAAAGTTTCTTCCTACCCTTTGTTTCATAGTACAGTGGCAGTTTCATCATCCCTTGCTGTTGCTGCTGATGCATCAATTGGCCAACATCCTCCTTGCATCCATCGGCTTGAGCAGTGGTCCGGAGTATTTCAACTTCATAGTAATGAAGGTCATCTTCAATTTTAGCATCCTCTTGAGCCATCCTTTCGTCAGCATCTACTTGATTTGCTGAATGTATTGCGTGAAATTCTTCCACGAGCCTCTTGAGAACCTAGAAGGCTCTGTCATATTGTTGCTCACATCTCATTGCTTTCTTGTTAACCGTGAAATTTAGCTGCAGCGGGATGTCTTGCTTTGAGAGTTTTGAGCTGCCATCCGATGCAATTGTGTTGTAGTCCCTTGTTCAAATGTTGGTTGTGATTTTGCAGTCTTTGTGTACCGTTTTAGGATATACTTGTATGAAAATTTGTCAGCCCTCAGGTAGTCCAGCATGTTCATTATGTGAAGGCAGAACAGACCTAAATTTGTGATGAATGCAGAATACATTGTTTGTGAGCTAGCAATGAGTTTCATATATTGGTATGATACTACTAGTTTAGCTATTTAATGAGTTTGTTTTTCCACTCACCTGTGTGTGTCCAAAGATTGCATTCACACTCATATATTTCATTATCTAGGTTAGCTACAACCTGGAATTCATGCTTTGACCAGTCAAACCTTTCTTCATCATCATGGCCACCCTTGTTGTGGTAGTAAACAAGGTACTTAGTGGCCTCGACTGTCTTTTTAGCGCAAAATAGCATGCTCTTTCTCATCCTATCCCTCATCTCGCTGTACATGGCTCTCGTGTACTTGATAGCCATGTCTTCCTCGTAGCCGTATTTTGTTGTTGTGATAGGATTGCTCTGCACATGTCAAAAACTAAGATATTAGTAGAGCAGAGTCATGGGTTTCATTTAAATACCAAGTGCTAATGTTCAAGGAAGTCACAATACCATGCTTCCCATTGTTTTCTCATTCTCCTTCTGCAACCAAGTTTGTATGCAAGCATTTACCCACCTAGCAAACTTGTGTAGGTTCTGTGTTCCCTTAACATACCCTCTCTTGAGGTTCTGTGTTCCCTTAACATACCCTCTCTTGAGAGTGTGATTCATGCTCTCGCTTCGTTGTGTAGAAGTCATTCTAGCACAGAAAATGTTCTTGTAATATGTTGTTATCCACATTTTCCTATCACTCCACACCTGCATTATCATCTGGTCATTCTGCAGGTTGTACTTCTGCACAAGTGCAGCCCAGGCAGCTTCAAACTTTGTTGGCATTAGCGGCCAGTTTAAGATTGTTGTGAACTCCTCTTTGAACGTTTTATTATACTTTTTGTACAACAGCGCGAGGTATTCCTTGAATTTCTTCAAGATGTGCCAACGGTATAGCTTGTAGACGGTATTTGGGAATGATTGTGGTATAGCTTTCGCCATTGACGGGCACTGGTCTGCGTGAATTAAAAAAATGAGACTTGCTTCTTGCACTGATGGTGAACTTATGTGATACAAGTACTTGAACTTCACAAGCAGCAGTAGAAATATGTAGTAATGTCACAAAGATTTTTCTTATAGCATTGTTGTTGAACTTCTGTGGTTCCAGTGACTGAACTTCACATGCAGCTGTAGGATTATCTAATAATGTCACCAAATTTTGTTTTCTTATAGCGTGTCATTGAACTTATGTGGTACCAGTGATTTAACTTCACAGACATAACCATATTTTTCTGAACATGATACATATTTTTTTCTTACAACAGTGTTCTTGAACTTCTATGATTCTTGTATTTGAACTTCACAGACACAAGCATATTTAGCTTGTTGTACTATTTTTGTTGGACTTCTATGGTACCAGTGTTTGAACCTGCTTGGTTTATAATATTTTTTAGTTAAAACCAGTATACCCAATATACACCCAGAGCTTAAAAGATGATGAAACTTGTAGAGTTTTCTTGAACTTATGTGTTAGAATGCAAGTTGGGTGTTTGTTGTTCATGCATCGTACAAATGTATCGAACAACCACTTGAATGACTTTGCATCTTCATCTCTGATCAGGGCAGCAGCAAATATCATTGACTGCAAATGGTGATTTGTTCCAACAAACACTCCCAGAGGCATATGAAATCTGTTAGTCTTATAAGTTGTGTCGAATGTTACGCAATCGCCAAAATCTTGATATGCTCCCCGACAGCTTGCATTGGACCAGAAAATGTTTTTAATTACATTCTTGCTGTCTACTTGTATGGTGTAGAAAAACTCATCATTGCTTGCCTTCATGTTTTAAAGAAAGATACAAGTTTCAATACATCATCCAAATCATCTTTCCTCGCATTCATAGCTTTCCTGCAAATTATATGCAAACATGTATTCGTTATTTTTTGCTAGCAAGGGTGCTGACTTAGGATGCTATGTACATTGCAGTATGTGCATTTTTCAATACTTACTGGTTTAGTAGGTCTCGTCCGGTCATGCTTAGGAAGTAGCTTCCATCTTAATTTGCGGATAGCATGGACATAACTATTGTATGTTTGACATTATGGTACTGCAAGAGCTTTACGTACTCCAAAATAGTGGGATCATAATTCTTGTGTGAGTGCAAGAATACCAGCATGTCAGCAGTTTGGATGAGGTGGTGATTATGATTGTACTCAATGTCCACTACCACACATGTGTTATCCTCTTGCACCTTCACCCTCATTCTTGCATTGCAGCCTTTCCTCTGTGATGTTTTGTTTCTCTTCCTTTCAACTTCTGAAACAGAAGATCTGTGTTTCCCTTGGAACGCGCAAACAAAATACTTGTGATTGTCATTCCCTCCCGTCTTCCTGATGCCAAAACCAGCGTGTTTGGCATATCTGTTGTAAAATTCCCCGACTTTCTCTACATTCTTGAATGGCATCTTTAGTCTTGGTATTAGATAATATGGCAGATCCGACATCTACAGAAAAATAAAAAAAATCCAAATGACACGTTAAAATATAGTTTATAAATTTGTTATCCTGGAGGGAGTAGAAAAATTGCAGATCATACAAGATGCATATATAAATACTTAAATTTTGTTCAGTTACGTGTGTGTATGATCACAACTCCACCAGAGTCTGTTGCTGGCTCTCTGGGATGTGGCACGGTGGAGTTATCATAGTAGGGTGCAGGAGTGGATCATGAGGAGGAAGGAGGGCTGAAGATGGCCTCTCTCTTGATTGCGCCCTTTTTTCTTGTGGTGGTTGTGGAGGCATGGCGATCCTGGTTTTAGTTTGCTCTTTTGTCCTGTGAAGCAATCCATCTACCTCATGTCCCGTACGATCCTGAGTTGTAGCAGTAGCAACATCCAATGGTGGTATTGTGCAGAGCACTCTCCTTCGCGTATGTTTTCCTATTGGATTTGTCCTGACATCCGATTTACTTGCTGCCCCTTCACATTGACGAGCCACACCAGGATAACCTCCAGAGTTATACGCAGGACCTGAGCTAACACCCTCCTCCATCGGTGTGCTTGGAAGTCTGCTGGTGGATACAAAGAATGTGCGGGGGATTTACGGCGTCACCCAATTAGGTGAAGGGGCAAAATGGTGCGGATCGGGATGTGACCCAACATCATGGAAGTTTGCACGTGTTTCTGGTGTCACCCAATTCTGGTGTGGAGCAGATTGCGAATGATGTTGGTGCGTTTGAGGTGTGTCCCATTGAGGGGGAGGCACAACGCGTACAGGATTAGGGTTGTGTACTTGCTGCTGGGAAGTTCTAAACTTCCTTCTGTGTCTCTCATCATGCTGGCATAAAAAAAGAATGTGTTAGAACACAAGTCACATCTGTATATACTGGTGTTGCTGAACTAAGCATTGTTCACAGCCTAAACTTCTCATAAAAATGTTGTTCATGTACATATTTTTTCCTAGGACAGGTATCACACTCTGAACTGTGCTGAGCATTTGCCTATACTTGTGTACCTAAACTAATCACTCCACAGAATGAACCTCACATTCTGAATTCTACACTTTTTTTTCTGTACCTGAACTGAGCACTCACCACAGACCGAACTTCTGGTTTGCAAAGGGGTAATACTGTCTATAGTTAAAAACCTGACCTTCATATGTTGGGAGAACAATCCTAGGTAACTACTTGAATTCCCACCTGAGAACTCCCAAATTCCTTTTGTTATGCAATTGTGTCCACAGATACACGGAGTGAAATCCATCACTCAACTCCTAACAGGACTATGCTCCAATGTATCAAATCCATCAACAGATAACCAGAGGTCTCTAAAACTTATCTACCTCAGACCCTCGTAATCACTACGATACAAAACATGGAAGTACATTTGGATGCTCTGTCCAATACTGGGTGATGCCAAACTCGTGTCACCACAAATACTATTGTAACGATTTTGAACATAGGAAATTGAACGATAGCGAGTGTCGTGGTGTTCTCACGACAGATGCCATGGGATGGCTTATCGAGGGTGGTTGGGGCCAAAGTGCGTCGGTGGGTTTCGGAGGCGACATTGGGGACAAGCGGTGGGCGACACACGACATACCCAGGTTCGGGGCCCTGCGTGGGAGGTAACACCCATAGTCCCGTCGAAGTAAGTATATGGGGTGATGATAATAAAAGGGTGCTCCTTGAGTTGTTCGTCCTAGGAGGAAGAAGGAGCTTGCTTGATCTCTTCCCCTCTCCCGTAGGTGTATATGTGTGAGTGCAACTAAGAGATAAATAAGAACCCCTCTTCATGGAGGGCTATCGATGGGTTTTATAGGCCAAACCCCCGGCTTACAATAAGCAAGGATAATAGGGGCGGGCCCCACCTAGCAGCCTCCCTAGCCGGTCATGGGGCCATTGGCCGCACAATCTTTTCGCTAGTAGGGCCCGCCGGCTGCAAGGTACCATCACTGGGAGGGGCCCACTAGCTTGCCGCTACTGTTTCCATGCGGCAATGGTGTCATGGAGTGGATGGCGCACACTGCTACAGGGGCGGGACACCCCATTGTGGTCAGCGGGACACCCCGTCGCCACTGTAGCCACGCGTGCCCAGGTCAGCGATACCGGGGCCACTATGGCCATGCCCCCATGCCGGGGTGAATCCTTGTCATACGGAACGATGGGACTGGCACTAAGCCGCCAGCTATCGGAGCGCCCCAGAGCTGGCCCACATGGTGGCTCTAAGATGAGTCGAACTGCGTCAGGGGAGCCGGCCAGAAAGAGCTGGACTAAAGGGTGCAGGCGGTGAGCCAGCCAGGGCGAGCCGGTCTTGAGGGGCACACGCAACCACTATGTTTTGAAAAATGGTTGAGTGTCCTTGAGCCTACCTGGGGGTCTTCCCCCTAACAATAATCCCAGAAGCCATGGGGGCCCGTTGTCATGGGAACGAGCCTGACAGTAGATGGTAGGGGTACGTAAGGAGAGGGCAGAGTTCTAGCTACGGCGAGGGTGTACACACGGATGTATGAGTTCAGGCCCCTCTCGTGGAGGTAACAGCCCTAGTCTCAGTGCTCAGGAGCTTATGTCGTGTGGAACATAGAGATTACAATGGTTGCGAACCCTTGTGCAGGAGGGGAGGGGAGGCTTATATAGAGTTCGCTGCCCCTCATAATTACCCAACATCTAAGGGACCGATCTTGGGGTTAAAGTCTGCCATTACTGGTAACGTACGTAATAAAAGCTATTAATTACGATTGGACTAACGTCTGCCCGTTGGGCTCTTGATGGTGACTCCTGGTCTTCTGGCATCGAGTGAGAACGAGGTCTTCCGAGTGACACGCAACTGCCGAGTGGAGGAAAGAGTCTCCGAGTGGATAGCCTGTTGAGTGACTTGAACGTCTCATGGAATCCAGCCGAAAGTTTATGCTTGATCTTCAAGTCCTCCAATGCAGTGTCCTTAGGTAGGGTATGTAGGCCATGCCTAGGACCCTACCCTAGGTACATATCCTCGTCATTAGCCCCTGAATGGATCGGGGTTCGAGTGGTGAAATGGGGGTATCAATGCCAATCTCTAATTAGGGCATCAAATCTTCCGAATGATATTTGGGGTTTCAATCAAACTTGCGTCGACTGAACTCTGAGTATTGACGTCAATTCAGGATCAAGACGCCGAATCTTCCGAATGATATTCAGGGCTTCAACGAAACTTTCATCGATTGAATTCTTCTCCATTCGCCCGGATCCATTCAGCCTTAAAAGTGTCCGAGTGGATGTTCAATGCCTATTTTGCTCCGAGTGAACTGAAAGCATCTTTGGAGGTGACGGGTCGGTCTGTCAGACCCGGATTTTGCGGGACACGAAAATTTGGGAAACCGCGTGCGATGATGACGCCACGATTAGGGCAAGTGGGAGCATGACACCTCGATCTCTGCACCGGTCATTTTGCCACGTACTGGACGCAGACTACGGCTGGCATGCGCGGTGATCTCGCGGGTCCACCAGTCAGCGAGGCACTCGGCAAGATATAAATCTCAGAGCGTTGTGGTTCGCATAGTACTATTCCCGGTCGGCCCCTCTCTTCCTCCGCCTCCCCTGTCTCCAGCATCTCATCTTGTCCTTCTCCGACGAGAGCCGTCACGGTGATGACGAAGGGTACCACGGAGAAGCTGGAGCGAGCTAAGAAGGGGGCGACAAAGCTCAAGGGCAAGAAGCCCTCGACCGCTCGGTTCACCGTGCCGGCAGGATGGATGCAGGGGGACTTTCTCCCCTCCGTAGTCACTCGCGAGGACATGGAGGGCCTTGTCGCCGACGGGCTCGTGGCGGACGGTGCCTAGAGGCTGCCGGAGGGAGAGCACGAGCCGGAGCCACACGACGGGGAGTGGGTCCTCCTTCTCTCCCACGTTAAAAGAGGTTTCTATATGCCATCCCACACGTTCTTTAGAGGGTTCTAAATTTCTTCGGCGCCCAACTGCATCATCTCCCACCAAATACTGTTGCATACTTGTCTGCCTTCGTTACTTTGTGCGAGTGTTTTCTTGGATGCTCTCCCCATTGGGGGCTGTTCAAGCACATCTTTACGATTAGATCCCAGACCGTGAAGAAAGCTCTCCCTGCTGATGGGAAGACTCATGCGCTTTAGTTGTGTGGAGGTTTAGGACTTCAGAAAAGAGCCCGTAGTTCCTTCCCTGCCATGACTTTTCCTGAGTCTGTTAGAGGCTGGCAGTCGACTTGGTTCTGCTGCAAAGATACAACATCGCCCAACATGTCGATTGGCCTTCCCCCTATACACCTGACCGTCCAGCTGTCCCCAAGTCTCTGAAGGTGACCGAAGAGGAACATGTCCAAGTGGGAATCTTGGTTGAAACTGTGGTGCAGTTGATCCAGGTTGGAGTGATTGGCATGGATCTGTTGGAGAAGTTTCTCAGTCGACGTATTCAGCCGCTCCAAGCTAGAGATCACACCATGTGGCACTACGCGGGCCCTGAGGACTCGACCAGGGTGCACCCAGAAGAGGTTCCACAAAAAACTCTCGAGCAGTGGCTTCGCATGCGACAACCCTTTGGGAGCCAAGAGGATCCGACCTTACTCGGCCGAAAAGCCGCCGAAGAATCTGGTGAGTTGCGCGGTGTCGACTGATGTACTTGTACTATCGAGTGATACATTGACTTATGAACTGACTTCTTTACTTGAATCATGCAGGAGTGGACACACATGCACTCGCCCGTTCCCAACGGGAACCATGTTGAAGATGGCATAGTGAGCGAGGGTGGCAGCATGGACGGCGATGGTCCCTCTGACTCTGAGGATGAATACAAGGACTCCGGCGAAGAGGAAGAAGTCGAGTCACCTCCCTGGCGTGAAGGCCGCACCAAGTCCCGCCAAGATCCGGCAGCTGTTGAGGACAGGGCTCCGGGCTCTTGTGAGAGGAACCCGAAGCGGAGTCGCCCTTCAACCGTTGAGTCGAGTGAGAGGCTGGCTAAGCAGCCCAAGCAAATCATGACCAAACCTCGCAAGGCTCTACCTCGCATGAGGATGGCTGTACCAGTCGTCTCCACGTAAGTATTTATTTCCGAATTCTTTCTGTCGACTGTGATCTTGAGTTGTAACTAACCGAGTGATGTTCGATCCGTCAGAGCTGCTACATCTGTAACGTCGCCTCATCGAGACGGAGGGGAGGCGATGGACATTGACACTGCTGACGCTGCCACTTCTCATAGAGGTTAATAAGTTCTTGATTCATCCGAATGGGATTCTTCACTTGCAAAAGTTAACATTGTCGGTTGATGTTGTAGAGATCATCTAGCTGGAAGACGACGAGGAACACCTGGACGCTTCGCGCACCCGCACCCGAAGAGCTTCACCAGGACAGACACTTCAGCGTTTGACTGCAGAGTCCTCCCAGGGGATAGGTGGCTCGACACAAATCAGAGCTGAACCTGCAATTCCTTTGTCGAATGCCCCTCGAGCTGTCTCGACCATCATGACATCAACTCCAACCGGACCTGCTCAGACTGCACATGCTGCCCCAACAACTACGCCGATCCCGCCTATGACGGCTTTCTCTCTGCATCGCGTCCCGGAAGATCAGACCGGAGTTGCGAAGGAGGCTATGATCTAGGCAGAGCAGATAATGCTGCGAACCAAGGAGGTGTACGCGGCCAGCAAGCAGGCTTACGATGTCAGCGCAGCCCTCCGCACCAATGTCGGACTAAGTTTGATTGTAAGTACATTTCTGATTGAATTCTTGTCTTTTCTTGACTGTACACCCAGTGGGTGCTTATTGTCCACTCGTAGAATGTTTGAAATTTCTCCACTCGAATAGGTTGGGTCGTAGTCGAGTAGGATTTGGGTCGATAGTACGCATGGTACTGGAGTCACTCGACATGTCGAGTGCATTTTTTCTGACGAGTTACTCGACAGATCGAGAGTTAACCGTCTCAGTGGGGGCACTCTGAGTGCACCCACTCGGTGTAGTCACCGAGACTGCTATCGAGTGCTTGCACTGACAGGGGTCTTAATAGAGACCGCTTTGAATTTGTTTACGGCACGCGGAGCGCCAGGACCGCTCGACATGTCGAGTGGACTTTTTGCTTGAATTCTTCTTCCCCTGGACATGGGCTTCATGGACATCATAGGTCAACCAATATATGACACTGTTCCAAGGTTGTAAGACAGTCATTTGACACTGTTCATAGACCAGTCGACCGTCCTTGGCATTACTTGCCGATTGAATCTCCTTCTTTTGTTGGTTTCAGAGGGCTTGTGAACTTGGGACGCCGTACAAGGATCTGGAGGATGAAAGGAACCAGCTGCGTGTGCATCTGGAAGCCTCCAACAATGCTCTGGAGCGAGCGCGTGCTGAGCTGAAGTCTCTGGGCGGTACTTACTGTTGACTTTCTGCATTCCCATCTTCACTTTTCATGTTTTGAACCGAGTGCTCTCACTCAAACAAACGTGCGCAATGAAAACCGTCGACTCCAAGCGTGACTCAACAATGTTGTTTCTTTAGATTCCATGAAGGAGGCACTGGAGGAGAAGGACAAAACACTCGCCGACGCCCAACGGGTGGCCAGAGACAAGACCGAAGCTGCAAATTGGAAGCTGGCAGCTGCCAAGAAGCTGGAAGAGGAGAACACGAAGCTAAAGCAGGAGCGTGTGGACCTCGTCAAAAGAGCCGAGCAACTGAACAAAAGGAGCAACGGCCTGGAGAAGCACTTGGGCGAATTCTCGAGGAAGATGTATATCCTGCTCGACGGTGAGTGTTTCTTGTTGACTGAAATTTGTAAAATCTTTGAAGGTCATATCTCACCGATTCCCCTCCCATTCCAACTCTTCAAGATAATTCTTTCAAGACTTCGAGAAGGAGACAGAGGAGGTTGAGCCCAATCTGGATCCCACTAAGTCACCTGTCGCAAACGTAGTGGCTATGAACATGCTCAGATTCAACTTCCGGCTCTAGGGCATCCAGGCGTATATTGTCCGACTGAAATCTGCACTGGAGAAAATTGACAAGGAGCTATGGCCTGAGGACACCCTTCAGCTCGACCTCAACTCGATGATGGCTCGCCTGAATGAACTTCCAAGTCGAGTGCAGGCCTAGAAGAAATCTGCTACTTGCTATGGGACCGACGTGGCGTTATCACTCTTCACGGTCCATTGCAAGGACGTGAGGGAAGATAAGCTGAAGGAGCTCCGGGTGGTTAACAGGAAGAAACTCCAGTTTGAGGACTTCATGGAAACCTTCATTAAGGTAGCCACCAGAATCGCTGACGGTATCGAATTGGACACTTTTGTCGAGCCAGCCACCTCGTCAGATGCTTAAAAAACTTGGTCTTTGGAAGAAAAACTTTTATTCGCCTCGGTATGCCGAGTGGAATTGTATCCCTTAAAACTTCATTCAGGCCTTAGGCCTGAGCACATTTGCTTCTTTACGAAACATTTATCCGCGATTTAACCTTTAGATTTTATTCGTATTTGGCTTTCAATCGTCTGTTCGACTGAGTTTGTTTTTAGGCTTAGGCGAAAACATGTTTGCAGCTAAGCCCCTGAGTGTGAGGACTGCTCGCCACTCGACAAGGTTTTTAACTTAGGCGAAGCGTGTTCCCAGCTAAGCCCCCGAGTGTGAGGATTGCTCATCACTCGGAGTAGTTTAGAACTTAGGCGAATATTGATTCGCAGCTAAGTTGTCGAGTGAATGGACTGCTATCCACCCGACAAGGTTTTTAACTTAGGCGAAGCGTGTTCGCAGCTAAGCTCCCGAGTGTGAGGATTGCTCATCACTCAGAGTATTTTAGAACTTAGGCGAAACATGTTTGCAGCTAAGCCCCCGAGTGTGAGGATTGCTCATCATTCGGAGTAATTTAGAACTTAGGCGAATGTCGATTCACACCTAAGTTGTCAAGTGAATGGACTGCTATCCACCCGACAAGGTTTTTAACTTAGGCGAAGCGTGTTCGCAGCTAAGTCCCCGAGTGTGAGGATTGCTCGTCACTCGGAGTATATTTGAACCTAAGCGAAGACGGATTCGCAAATAGGCCATCGAGTGAATGGACTGCTATCCACCCGACAAGGTTTTTAACTTAGGCGAAAGCATGTTTGCAGCTAAGCCCCCGAGTGTGAGGATTGCTCATCACTCGGAGTATTCCCAAGAATGTAGTTGTACGATTGGAACCGACAAAATATATATTGCATAAATGAGAATTGCATTGATGAAGTATTATTATGACATCGGAGGATTCTTCTGTCTCAAGTATAAAAACGCCAGTGCAGATCTGCATTCCAGGCTCGTGGCTCGTTCATCCGCTTCATGAGATTGTACAGATGATAGGCTCCATTGTTTAGCACCTTAGTGATGACGAAAGGACCTTCCCATGCAGGAGCAAGCTTGTGAGGTCAGTGTTGATTCACTCGAAGCACCAGGTCTCCCTCATGAAACGACCGACTCTTGATATTCTTCGCATGGAGCGCCGCATGTCCTGCTGATAGGCAGTAGTCCAGATCAGAGCCATGTCTCGTTCCTCCTCCAGAAGATCTACACCGTCCTGTCTGGCCTGTTCAGCTTCAGCCTTAGAATACAGCTCCACTCGAGGAGAATTGTGGAACAAGTCACTCGGCAAAACGGCTTCAGCACCATAGACCAGGAAGAAAGGAGTCCGTCCAATCGACCGATTTGGAGTAGTTCTCAGGCCCCATAACACAGACGGCAGCTCAATTACCCAGGCACCAGCGGCATGATCCAGGTCGCGCATGAGACGAGGCTTAAGACCTTGCAAGATGAGGCCATTGGCTCGCTCGACTTGCCCATTGGTTTGTGGGTGAGCGACAGATGCATAATCTACCCGAGTGCCCTGGGAGTTGCAGAAGTTCCTGAATTCTTCCGAGTCAAAATTAGTGTCGTTGTTTGTGATGATGTTGTGCGGAATGCCGTATCGATAAATTATCTCCCTCATGAATGTGAACACCGTGCGGGAGTTGATCTTCTTGATTGGCTAGGCTTCTACCCACTTGGTGAATTTGTCGACTGCTACCAGTAAGTGAGTGAATCCTCCTTTTCCGGGTCGAAAGGGGCCAACCATGTCGAGTCCCCAAACAACAAACGGCCAGGCAAGAGGAGTTGCCTTCAGGGCAGATGCCGGCTTGTGTGACAAGTTTGCATAGAACTGGCAACCACCACAATGATCAACGATGTCTTTAGCCATCTCATTAGCACGTGGCCAGTAAAAACCAGCTCAATATGCTTTAGCAACAATCGTCCTTGAAGACGCATGGTGGCCGCAAGTTCCCGAGTGAATCTCGTCTAGAATCATTCGACCTTCCTAGGGGGAAATCCAGTGCTGTGTGACACCAGTCGCACTCTCTCTGAACAACTGATCTCCCATCACAGTGAAAGCCTTGGACCTGCGCACAATCTGTCGAGCCTCTGTTTCATCTTCGGGGAGCTCTTGTCTGAGGATATAGGCAATGTAAGGCACAGTCCAATCGGGAG
Source organism: Hordeum marinum (assembly GCA_022496015.1). Taxonomy (NCBI): domain Eukaryota; kingdom Viridiplantae; phylum Streptophyta; class Magnoliopsida; order Poales; family Poaceae; genus Hordeum; species Hordeum marinum. Next base: position 136,586,403 of record CM039675.1, on the reverse strand, counting down.
TGATAACCAGAATCTCCATGACCAGGTCAATCACTGCAGGGACATCGACTTCTGTCGGGTCAGTGGAACTCAAAGCTTGTGGGGGCTCTTCAGTGAAAGGATCTTCTTGAACCGAAGGAGTGTGCAAGTGCTCCAAGAACACACCGCTAGGGACAGGCCGTCGAGTGGAACCAATCTTGGATAGCTCATCGGCTGCCTGATTTTTCAGTCGGGGAACATGATGAAGTTCCAGGCCTTCAAATTTCTTGTCATAGCAGGGTTTCGAACATCCCACTCTTTCATCACTTGATTCACCACCAGATCTGAGTCGCCATAAACCATCAGGCGCTTGACGCCGAGTGAGATAGCCATGTGCAACCCATACAAAAGTGCCTCATACTCTGCCTCATTGTTGGAGGAATCGAAGGGAATTTGCAAGACATCGCTGAGCTTGTCGCCCCCGGGAGATATCAAGACAACACCAGCACCGCACCCATTCAACATTTTGGAGCCATCAAAGAACATTGTCCAATGCGCCGAGTGAACTTGGATAGGCTGTTGCTGTTAAATCCACTCGGCCATGAAGTCTGCCAATGCTTGGGACTTGATTGCTTTTTTGGCTTCGAATCTGATGTCAAACTGTCCAAGCTCGATTGCCCATTTAGACACTCGACCTGATGCGTCTCGATTATTGAAAATTCCGGACAGAGGAGCATCACTAACGACTGAAATCGAGTGGTCTTCGAAATAATGTGCGACCATCTTTGCTGATAGGTAAATACCATAAACCAACTTCTGATAGTGTGGATATCTTTGCTTTGAGGGGGACAATACTTCCGAGACATAATAAACTGGCCGCTGGACTTTATAAGCTTTACCCTCCTCTTCCTGCTCGATAGTTAGTACTGTACTGACGACCTAATTTGTGGCCACGATGTACAAGCACCGGCTCTTTGCTGGCAGGAGCGACAAGCACCGGCTGGGTGGAGAGCAGGGCTTTGAGCTCAACAAATGCTGCTTCGGCTTCGGGAGTCCAGTCGAACGTGATGGATTTCTTCATCAATTGATATAAAGCCAGAGCCTTCTCACCAAGACAAAAAATGAATCGACTCAATGCTGCAAAACAACCTGTGAGCTTCTGAACGTCGTGCACTCGCACGGGAGTCTTCATATGGGTAACGGCGCTGATTTTCTCAGGGTTGACATCAATTCCTCGCTCAGAAACAAGAAAACCAAGCAACTTGCCGCTAGGGACGCCGAAAGTACATTTGGCCGGATTCAGCTTTATGTCGAATCGCCTCAGATTGGCGAATGTCTCGGCCGAGTCAGCCAGCAGGTCGGAACCTTTGCGTGACTTGACCATTATATCGTCCATGTAAGCCTCGACATTCCGAGGGATCTGGTCGAGTAAACATTTCTGAATCATGCGCATAAAAGTAGCACTGGCATTTTTGAGACCAAAAGGCATAGTGATGTAACAAAAACACCCGAATGGGGTGATGAAGGCTGTCTTTATTTCGTCTGGGCCATACAGACGGATCTGATGGTACCTAGAGTAAGCATCCAAAAACGATAAACGCTCACACCCCGCGGTCGAGTCAACAATTTGATCTATGTGGGGGAGCGGAAAATGGTCTTTTGGGCACACCTTGTTTAGATGTTTGAAGTCAATGCACATGCGCAATGACTTATCTTTCTTTGGCACCATCACAACATTCGAGAGCCACTCGGAGTGGTTAATCTCCCGAATGAACTTGGCTTGCAAGAGACGGGCCACTTCTTCTCTGATTGCCTTGCGCTTCTCCGCTGCTGAGCGACGCAAATGCTCCCTGACGGGTTTGGCCTTCGGATCCACTCACAGACGATGCTCAGCCAGCTCCCTAGGAATCCCCGGCATGTCAGCAGGCTTCCATGCGAAGATATCCTAGTTCTCACGGAGGAACTGGATGAGCTTGGCTTCCTATTTGCTGTCGAGTGTTGATGAGATATTCGTCGGGGGCAGGAGTTGGATCCGTCGAATGGATGTGTACCTTCTTCACTTCCCCTGCCGACTGAAATGCCGACTCGGAAGCAGGCTTCTTTGCGTGGAGCAAATCAGCAGGGTTGGCGGTTTTTTGTACTCCTCCAACTCAACCATGGCCATCTGGTGATCGGCGATCTTGGAGCCTTGCTGGAGGCATTCCTCAGCCCGCTGTCGATTGCCTGTGACCGTGATCACGCCCTTAGGGCCTGGCATCATCAACATGACATACATGTAACATGGTCGGGCCATGAAACGTGCATACGCTGGTCGACCCAGAATGGCGTGGTAAGCACTCTTGAAATCCACGACTTCAAATGTCAACTTTTCTTTTCGGAAATTTCTGTCGTTCCCGAATGTCAGATCCAATGCTATCTGGCCGAGTGACTTGGCCTTCTTTCCTGGGATGACCCCGTGAAATTGCATGTTGCTTTCACTCAGACGAGACATCGGAATGCCCATCCCTTTCAGGGTGTCCGCATAGAGAATGTTCAGGCTGCTGACGCCGTCCATGAGGACCTTTCTAAGTCGATTCCCCCCCCACTGGATCAACTACCAGAGCCTATCGACCGGGAGTGGCCACATGAGCAGGATGGTCTGTCTGGTCGAATGTGATAGCATATTGGGACCACTTGAGGTAGGTGGGGGTATCCGGTACAGCCATGTTGATTTCTCTGTTGATGACTTTCATACGGCTCTTGCTCTCGACATCAGCAAAGATCACCAGTGTAGCAGTGACATCCGGGAATGTTTCTTTATCCTCATCTTCATCTCCCTTCTCAAGAGTTTTATCACTCGGCGGGTCCCCCTTGAATTGCTGGATAAGGGTCCGACATTGTCGAGTGGTATGCTTAGGCAAAATTAGATTGCCTTCCGCATCTTTCCTCGTGTGAATTACACACGACTGATCCATGATATCAGTTCCTGATTGATTTTTCCCTTTCTTGGGGGCATACTGTGCTTTAGCTTTGCCCTTGTTATTTGACCGAGTCGCCAGTGCTGCCGCTTCTGCTTGAACCGGATCTTCAGCTTTTCGCTTCTGTTTCCGATTATTACTGCCACCAGCCTCATTGACGACCATCTTTCCTTTGCCGCTACGGAGGCGGTCTTCTTCCCCGCCATTGGCGTACCAAGTGGCGATTTCCATCATCTTGCCGAGTAAAATATCACCCGTTTGCCCAAACGTCAGATATAGCTCTCTGTATCTCACACCGGCCTTGAACGCACAAACAGCCTGGTGTTCCGACACATTCTCCATTGTATGATGCAGAGTGGACCATCGCTGAATATAATCTCTCAAAGTTTTATTGGGCTTCTGGACACAGTGCTGTAAGTCGACCAGACCTGCCGGACGCTTGCAGGTGCCCTCAAAGGTTCGGACAAACACTCGGGTAAGATCCTCCCAGCAATGTATACTGGAAGGAGCCAAACGATTCAGCGAAGCTCGAGCTGGACCATCTAACATCAAGGACATGTGCTTCATGGCAACATTGTCATTTCCGCCACTAATTTGCACAGCCACTCGGTAATCATCTAACCAAGTCTCTGGCTTTGTTTCGCCAGTAAACTTCCCGATCCCCGCCGCCAACCTGAAGTTGGGGGAATCTCTACAGAGCGTATGGTTCTACTGAAAAACTCAGGACCAGAAACCACAGCTGAGCTACCACTCGAAAAATCTCTGTCGTGTCCTTCCCTGTGGGCTCTGCCCCTGTCAATCCGCTTCTGAACGAGGAGGTCGCGGGCGTCAAAGCCCGCATTCCGCTCATCACCGAAGGAGCGCCTATCATCCTGGCGCCGGGGCGCGTACGGACCACTCCACGGAGGAGTGGGCACTCGACGGTGGTCTTCGTGGTGAAACTGATCTCTGCCCTGTTCTTCACGGAAACCTCCGCCCCGATGGCGCAAGGGTGATCCAGGGCTGTGCCGACTAAACGGTCCTCTGCCCTGGGTGAATTGCTATGTATCCTGTTGCAGGACTGAGAAACTACTGAATTCTAACGCTGCGCTGCATCTAACAATGCTCTGATCTGCATCAACCCTCTTCCAGCCTCTGATCGGTACGGCTGAATGGAATCTGCTATCCTAGCAGCAACAACAACATTTAACACAGGAGTTCGACATACCTCAACGTCGTCGCAAGATCCAGTCGGAAACAGCTGTCGCTGACATTAACTGGGGCGTGGCGGGCGCTGGCGAGCGTGCTCATCAAGTTTTGCCTGGAGTTCTTCCAGACGAATGCGCACGGCCTCCAAAGCTTGAGCCTCGATAGTCGCGCCAACGATGGGAGTATGAAGAACCTCCTCATCGCGGCGCGGCTGCTCATTTGACGGACCGCCAGCCTCGCACCTGCCATGGCCGAAGCCAGGCGGTGAACTCTGATGAGAGCTCGCCATCAAGACCTTCGCTGCGGGATCGCAACTTTCGCACTCGGAAGGCACGTCGGACGGATCGGAATCCGACTCGAACACGCCGTGAAGGGACTCGGCGGGCTCGAGTGCTGCAATCTATTGAGAAGTTTGACACGCCACTACGTGTTTGACCCAGCGCTGAAGTCGTGAGCGACCGCAAACAGCGAGGGGAGCCAACGTGTAAGGAGTCGAAGGCTGACGCAGCAACACACTGTAGGAACTCGCGCGGAAGTGCGTGGCCCCACGGACCGGGAGCACCTCGACATCAAGAGGTGCTTCCTGGAGCCATGCCGAATCGTCGGCGATGAAGGTGAGCGCTTCGAAACGGATCTCGTGGCCCAGAGCAAAAACACCGCCGGAAGACATGTCGAAGGATGGAAAATGCAACATCACCGGAAGTTGCTTAGACGCCTGCCCCACGGTGGGCGCCAACTGTCGTGGGAACGAGACTGACAATAGATGGTAGGGGTACGTAAGGAGAGGGCAGATTCCTAGCTACGGCAAGGGTGTACACATGGATGTACGAGTTCAGGCCCCTCTCGTGGAGGTAACCGCCCTACGTCTCAGTGCTCAGGAGCTTATGTCGTGTGGAATATAGAGATTACAATGGTTGCAAACTCTTATGTAGGAGGGGAGGGGCGGCTTATATAGAGTTCGCTGCGCCTTATAATTACCCAGCATCTAAGGGTCCGGTCGTGGGGTTAAAGCTTGTCGTTACTGGTAACGTACATAATCAAAGCTATTAATGACGATTGGACTAACGTCTGCCCGTTGGGCTCTTGATGGTGACTCCTGGTCTTTTGGCATCGAGTGAGAACGAGGTCTTCCGAGTGACACGCGTCTGCCGAGTGGAGGAAAGAATCTCCGAGTGGATAGCCTGTCAAGTGACTTGACGTCTCATGGAATCCAGCCGGAAGTTTATGCTTGATCTTCAAGTCCTCCAATGTAGTGTCCTTAGGTAGGGTATGTAGGCTTTGCCTAGGACCCTACCCTAGGTACATATCCTTGTCACCCGTTGTCTTGTATTTATGTGTTGAGGGGTTGGCCATCCGGCTCCCCGACGAAATGGAGGCTCCGGTGCGATCCAATTGGCGAAGGAGATGAATAGCTCGACAGGCTCATGTCGGCCGGTGCATGGCGATGTATCGCCCATGATGCAATCATATCCTTATTTCGGCTCGAAGGCCTCGACGGGGATAGAAGCGCATCTCGCCGTTTCACAAGAATGGATATCATTACAAGTACATGTACAGAATAGATAAGTATATGGAATTGGCTTACACTCGACACAAGCTACATCAATATCACATCAATACAACAACATATTCATTCATCATACAAAAGAGCAGGGTCCAACTACAGACGAAATCAAACGATAAAATGACATTCATCCTTGCTATCCCAGGCTACCGCCTGGAAACCATCCTAGATTGACGAAGAAGAAGAAGGAGAACTCCAAATCAAACAAGCATCACACTCACGTCAAATCATCGTATTAGCTGTACCTGCAACTGTTGTTCTAGTAATCTGTGAGCCATAGGGACTCAGCAATCTCATTTCCAAGGGTATCAAGACTATTAAGTCTTAATGGATGAGGTATGATTAAGTGGTGAGGCTGCAGCAAGTGACTAAGCATTTATTTGAGTGTCTAACTTACGAATACACAAAGTAAAGTGGATGGTCTACGCATAACAGACGTGAACTAGTAATGATCACTAAGTGATACTGAACACCTACTTACGTCAAACATAACTCCACTGTGTTCTCTCTTAGAAAAATGATTCACGAGAAGAGACGATCACTGTTATGCACACAATTGGTGTATTTTATTTGAGTTTACTTCAAGTGTTTCTATGACCAGGTGTTAAATAAAGTTTCCAAGTTGCCACGTAATCGCGGACACAGCTTTCCAAAAGATTTAACCCAACAAGGGTGCTCCAACTCATCCATCACAAATTAACCACATGTCGCGGGAATAACCTTGACCATGAATCCCATGATCTCCTAGGAAACTCTGTAGGAAAATCTCAACCTCGAGAGAGCCGGAAGTGTATTCAAAATTTCGCGCACAAGACGTTTGAGAAAGGTAAAAAAATCTAGCAAGGCCGCATGGCGTACCGACAATCCCGATGGGAGCCGCGTATCTCGTTCTCTGGGCACGACCGGATGGTCAAGACTAGGGCTGCAAGAAAAGCTCGAGGCTCGTGAGCCGCTCGAGATCGACTCGGCTTTTGGCTCGATTCGAAAATAAACAAGCTGAGTATGAACATTTTATATAGCTCGTTTGAGAAACGAGCCGATCTTGAGCCAATGCTCGCTCGCTCGATTTAGCTCGGTACCTTGGCATAATATCATTATTGTAAATTATCATGCAATATATGATATATAAATAGGGTAATTTATTACCGTATATGTTGTCCATGATTTTTTATTTAGTAGCATATATGGAAGTTTAATTAAGACGAGATAAATTTAGGCCTTATTATGGTACGTGATTGGGTGTGTTAAATAGCTTGTTGCTTTTGGCAAAAATTCTCAAGCATATGACCATCGTTTCCGTGTCTTTGTTCCATGAAGCCTACAGTATGCAGCTACTTTTTTATGATCTTCGACGAATAATTTGTTTCCCCAATTATATATCTGCAGTGAATTGCCATCTTATGTTCATGCTAGAATTTTGGTTAAGGGAGAATAAGAATAACGTACATAATCATCGTCTTTCATTGGAATAATATTTTTAGTGCTTTCTTATGTCATAATGTGACTTATCTAGCTGAAATAGTCCCTAGAGATTTTATATTTTTATTGTCCCATTTAGCTCGAAACTAGCTCGAGATCGACTCAAGATCGTTACAAGCTGAGCACGAGTCATGTTTACAACTCGACCTTGAGCTTCACTCAGTTTGAGCTCGCTCGAATTTTGATATGAGTTAAGTTGAGCCAAGTACAACTCGCTCGAACTCGACTCGTTTGCAGCCCTAGGCAAGACATCGTCTTGGCTGAGACCCCGGGTGACCAGGGGGCGCCAGACATCGCCCAATTTGGACCAACACTCATGAGGAGCGCTGGCCCGAGTTGTTGATTAATTATTCGCGGGCGTCAACGGGTCCCTATGCATTTTATTAGTTATTAGGCAAATGTAGTACCAATGTTAGGCCTTGCCAGGCGATTTTCATCTCAAACAAAAATCAAGGGGATCCACATAACAACTCCGAGCATATTAGGAGTGCTCAATATGGAAGATAACACCGGTACACAAGTAACTAGGGCGGCAAAAGTGAAACAAAACACCGAGCAAAAGGCCAAGCCTTCCACCTTTTACCAAATTTATATGTGCATCAAATTAAATAGCGATAATATTGTGATATCAAAATGTCCATGTCATCACATGGAAGCAATTGCACCTGCAGCTAGAAACACTATAAGAAGTGTTGAGCAAGTGGTAGCATAGTCAAACAAAGGTTTGCTGGGATGTGGAGGGGTTAGAGACTTATCATGGCATATTTGGAAGGCTTATCAAACAAGTGGTGGGTAGCGTGACATAGCGATAGAAAACAAGACAACTAGAATGGCAATGATAGTAATGATATCTAGGGAAATGATCATCTTGCCTGAGATCCCGCTTGGAAGAAGAACGAATCCATGAAGAAGACGATCTGTGAAGTAGACGAACGAATCCTAACACTCCAAACGCTTTCGAAACCCTATCGAGAAGAGGAAATACGGAAACAAGCAATCAACACACGATAAACACCATAACATATTTATGGCATGATGCGCAAACCAATATGATGCATGTTATGCATGACAACGGGTTGCATATTGACAACACTCCACATTTGAATTACTTAGTTTTTTCATGTTTCGATACACAACAATATTAAATGTTGTTAAACATGACAAGAAGTGAAGTATAAATAAACTATACTATCTAAGCATCTTAATTGAGGACGGAAACAACTTATAACATTTCCAAAATGACCCCACATACATATTTTAAGTTTGGTACAGATCTGAAATACACATATTTTATATTTATTAAACATGAAAATAAAGTGAACCATATGATTTTACACGTTTTTCTAGCCAAATTACATATATAAAACATTTTAAATGGAGTTACGATTAATTAGTTATGAAATCAATCATTTTAACATGACAATGATGCAAATTTAATTAAAAACAGCAAGTTAAATATTTTTATCATGGATGAAAGTGGGATATTCTTAAACTACACAAAATTCTGAACATGTTACGTATATAACAAGTTTTATTTGGATGCATGAATATTTAGCCATACACATTTTAAAACAGTGACGAAAACTATAATGATGCATGTCCTGAATAAAAGCAAAATCCATATAGCATTAAAAACATATATGGAATGAATGCAATGCACTGTGTAAGGCTGTCATCAGGCCCAATGCGTCTGTGTGTGCGTGACAAAAGAACGCAGAAGCTAAAATAACAAATAAAATGTGTAGGCCATTGGGATTTGATCCCTGGATCTCTTGATTGTACACAAGCTGCGCTAGCCAACTAAGCAAGATATGTGTTGGTGGAAGACAAAGAGACTAGAACATATATCAAACATAAGCCAAAGCTGATGCCCTGGAGAGACAAAATGCATGAAAAATATGCATAAGTGGGGACTCGAACCCCGAATCATCTGGATACAAATAGGTGGCAGTAACCACTCCAGCTATTGCATCTAATCGTGAACGAAACATCATGGCAAATTTACATAGCCTTTGAATGCCTGACGGATCTAGAAAAGAACATAGTTTCAGATATGCGGGAAGTTGCTTACAGCGGGGAAACAAGAGGCCGACGTCCATGGGGATGCTGGGCCGAGGCGATCGGGAGCTGCGCTGGGCCTTGGGGAGGCATTGGAGATGGGACGCGCGGCTGGGCTAGCGAAGACGAGGCCGAGGCATCCTCCTCCGCTGCCCAAACTGCTGCTGCTCACGATGCAGCGGGTTCAGGCACTCGTCCTCTGCACGAGAGGAAGCAGAGCAGCTCCGACGGGGACTCTGGCCGGCGAGGGCGCGGCTTGTAGGGGTGGGGAGCACGAAAACCGGCCGGATCCAAGGCCAGGCGACAGCGAGCTCCGTTCTGAGGTGGCTCGCGGCAGATCAGGCGGAGACGAGGTGGCCATCGCGTTCGAGCTTCAGCCATGGCTCCTGTACGGCAGACAGAAAGAGAGAGAAATAAGGTGAGAGAGAGACGGACAGAGGAAGAGTTCAGGGAGGAGAGGGGTGACACGGGCCTAGTTGGTCTCCGGCGGCTCGCCGGCTGGCCGGACGCGAAGGGCAGGGACGTCGCGGGGTTGGAGGGAGCTCGGGCACCGGAGGAGCTCCTGGTGCTCACGTTCCATTTGGGATCGAGGGGGAGGAGGTAGGCCTCGGGCGCGTGGGAAGGAGCAGAGGAGGAGCTTGGGGAATGGCTGCCTCGGGCGCTGTCGGAGGTGGATCAGGAGCTGCGCGATGATTGGTTTCGAGAGCAAAATGAGGAGGTGGGCTGGTTGGCTGGGAGATGATCCCGAGGGAGAGTGGCGGCGGCACGAGTGGGAGGATGGGACAGGCTTTCTCGATTATAGGGTTTGACTGCTATGTATAGCAGGTCCCAGGTAGGTTAGGTTAGAAGGTATTTGAATCCTCCGATTTAGATCGGCCGGTTGATGAAAAAAGACTAGGTTGTCTAAATGTAAAAAAGATGATTGTTTGAGAAATTAATCATGCGCGCGTGAATGGTCTGTGCACTGTGTAGAAGTGCTAGGCATAGAAGAGAGGAAAAGCGGGCAGCCCGACATCGGTTGTGCAAATCGAAACACATCTACGATTTGACTAGCTATAGTGCCGCTATAGGCTTAACGGTTCGTATATCAAACAAACTCCAGTTGCGACGAAATTTGGCATGCGGTCTACCTACATTAAAACAAGACCGCACGTCAACTTTTGATCCAATCCAAGAATATTTAAAACGCACTTTAAAACAATATTTTTCTGATGTCGCGGGAGCGTGCATGTGCGATTGGTTTCAAAACGGTCGACGACGTGAACGGATGCATTTTTTTTGAAAACAATGACGACAACGGAGTGCCGATGCATGCGGATGATGTGAGTGATGCGATGATGAATGCAATAGACAAACGAATCACATGATGACAACAGAAATAAACGTGAATCTTCGGGAGCGTCGGTATCGGGCTATTACAGGCGATGCGTCAGTCGCATGATGCAAGGCCACCACATGATGCGCACATTGGTGGGCCGAACACTGTCAGGGCAAGCGCATGACAATATGGAGAAGTGGATCGGATCAACCAAGCCATAGCCTCGGCCCTCACGCGGGATCCACTGGAGCTGAGCCTGACAATTGGCCCCCGAGCGGGGGTTAATGCGCCCACACAACGCGGGGTAGTGGGAGTCGTGGGCATGGTTCATCCCACTACCCTCACGTCTCCCGCAAGTGGTTTAAATGGAGGGGAGGGGGTTGGACAAATTCCATCAACCCTCTTTGCCACCACCCCTTCTCTTCTCCTTCTTCTAGCCACCAGAGGGAGTGCCCGACGCACCTCAGTCACCGCGTCGTTCCGCACCAGATCCGGGCCGCCCTACACCTTTCTCGCTGCCGCTGCGCCCGAGCCTGAGTCGTGACCGTCGATGGGGATCAAGGGCTCATGAGAAGGCAGAGACGTGGGGACATAGTTCATCGAGCATCTCAAGGGACAAAGGTTTGCTAGGATGTGGAAGTTAGAGGCTGTCATGGCAACATGGGAGCTGATATCAAACGGTAGGTAGTGCAATTGTAACGATAAGAGCGAGAAACTAGCAAGCAAAAATAGTATCGGGATCCGGGTACGATCATCTTGCCTGTTGGTTCTTCAGCTGAACAAGTAGCGGGATCCTCGTAGTGGTACTCTCCAGGGTCCTCGAACTCAGTATCAACACTCGGGTCTACCCAAGAGAAACAACAAATAAATCTCCAACCAAGGTGCAATGCACAAACAAGATGATGCATGATTCATTTTACGAAGAATTTAACATGGCAATCCAAAACTAGTTAAGTTTCACATGCAAAGTTTGTGAATTAGTGAATCTGAACAGAACCTCATGTTAAGTTATTTAGACATGCATGAACATGGAAAATATGGATGCATCATGCAAAATCGATAGAAATGCATATAAAGAACGCAAGAAACGAAGCTACGGTTCTCACGACACGCTCACGACAAGGTATGGAAGAAAAACACAAGGCAACCAAGACCTGGGCTACTTCTTGGCATTCCAAGGCAGTCACTGGATAGGTGATGAAAAATCAATCACAATAGACTCAAGAGTCAATCAATTCCATGGAGTATAGCTCCCACAAGTCACAAAACAATAAAACACTAAATCTGCCACTAAACAGCAACATAGCAACTTCTACAGATCACAACTAGAGCTACAGGAACCCTACAGCCACAAACAAGATATGGACAGAATCTACTCAACATATACTTCAATTCATCCAATTACATCACCAGCAAAGGAGCCACACATCAACAAGCAAGAAGCAATCAAGTTGGCATGATGAATCAGTTTCTGGGACAGTGAAAATTCCAGTTTTCTGGAATCTGAGTTAATAAAGCAAAAAATTGACAGCACTGGTTAAATATGCTAGAGAGATCCTATTGGCATGAAAATTAACAGGATGGTAGAAGTCAATATCTACTACAAATAACTAGCACTAAGCATGCTCAAATACCAAACATATCACTAGATACAACCCACTCTTCATGGCCCAACAATAACTACCGATTCCCAGACAGCCATATTTCAGGTTGGCAGGAAACAACATCATCATAGCAACTTAACAGCAAGGTAGCCACAGACCTGGTGACTTAGCATGGATAACAAAAATATTGGGACATTCCCAGCAACTTTAACTACCACTTCCATGTTGGCAAGAACTCAAAACCATACACAGATTAAATCATATTAAAAGGACAAAAGGGCATCACCGCATAAAAATGCAGTTTTGTGAAGTTGCCCCAAAGTCAACTCTGACTTCACAGATGCATTCCTAGGTTGATTCTACCCCAAATGCATTACTCATACCCCTATACTTGCTTGGAGCAAGAGGGAGATAAGGGGGGGGTCGAAATAATCACCACAATGGCATGGATGACTTATGTCACTTGCCCACACTTATGTAAGAGGCCAAAATTGGCATGTCCTCTATTGGACACTTGATGGAAAAGGTAAAGAGGCATGAATAAGGTACTTAGGCATAGCATAGCATCAAGAACAGGAAAAGAAAACAAGCTGGGAGAGACATACATGCACATATACACATGAGAGCTCTCACATACACATAGATCTACACATGCACAAGGTCTAGCATCCACTCCTTACTCATCTACACTAATCATGGCAGCACATGCAAGAAGAATAACCCCACACACCTACACATGCATATCTACACAAGCACATGGTGTGTATAGGCACACATGCACTTTCATACATGTATGCACACATACACATACACACACCTACACACCACACACACTTGCAACACACATGCATACAAACACCCTCATCTACAAACATATTAACACTAGCACACATGCATGTGTATGCACCACCTAGGGGGCACATACACACACAAACATGCAAATACACTCACCTACACACAAGGCACACCCACATACATGTGTATGTATGCATAACATACACACACACCCACAACTCACAAACATAAGCACACTACACTCACATGAGCATCATGAAAGAAAACACACACACACACTCATGTGTGTATGCATAGCATACACACACATACATATGTGCCCCGATGCACATGTGCAAACACACATATGCACTCTACACTCACACATACAACAAAAATAAAAGGAGACACCACCATCTCATGAACATATGCACACACACTCATGTTAGCAAGAGAGAAAAACAAAATAAAGAAAAGAAAAACAAAACAAAACACACACAAAAAAAGGGAGGGGCTCGGGATCGAACCCGAGTCCTCCTGGACATCCCCATCGAGCGCTACCACTGCGCTACGCTGCCGTTTCTCAATAGAAGGGGGGATCGACCTATCTAATACACACACCGAACCGAGCACTCTGACGAAACTAAAGACAGAGCAAGGCACCGGCGACAGGGAACGGCGGCGACCACTCCGGCCACTACAGGGGATCTCCGGCGACAGGAACGAGCGGAATCGAAAGGGGCACTACGGGGAATCCATCCCTCGTCTCATCTTGCGATGAGGGGGACCTGAGGCGAGCTCAAGCTCGGGACTTTCGAGCGGCAGCGACGATGCCCACGGTGGCGCTTCTACGAATTACGGCGAGGAGAGGGGACAGCAGGGACAACTGCTCACTGAGAGCTTCTTGGAGACACGGGGGCGCGAGCGACGACAACGAAGGGGAGGGAGAGGCGGAGACGATGCACGCGAAGAGGAAGAAGGCTCGGCGATGCTCCGATAGCAAGGAGGAAGAAGAAGAAGGCCTCCTCTGGCCTCCTAGCGCCGAGAACGAAACACGGACGACAACGGCGAGCTCCACGCCATCACCACCGGGGACGAGGTCGTCGGAGGCGACGACGGCAGCGAGCACCAGCGCCTCTGCACTCTCTGAATCTCACCTGCGCTCTCTGACAGAGAAGGGAGAGGAAGGAGAGGAAGGCGGCGGCAGCGATGAAGAAACCCTAGAGGGGCGCGGACGTCCAGGTTAAATAGGAGGGGAGCGCCTCGACGTTCGTGAACAGCTAACGGCGATGGCGACAACGCTCTGCTCGCTGCTCTCTGTTGCTCGCGTGATGACTGACGGAGGAGGGAGACGGGGCAGGTGGCCGTTCTGCCCCTCTGGGCTGGGCCGCGACCCACTATCCTCTCTCTCACTCTCTCTCAAATAAAACAGAAGAAGCAAAGGGTTTTCCCCATTTAATAAAACCAACCAGAACAAAATAAAACCCTGAGAGAAGAAAAGGGTTTTAGAGAAAAGTAAAATATTTTTGTGGATGAAATAAAGAGTCCTATTTAATAAAAATCTTAAGTTGATTTATAGAGCATGTAATTTATTTAATATATAAAATGGCATGTCCTGTTTAATTTAAATCACAAATACAACAAACCCCTAACATCAAATCTATCATGCTCACAATTCATAAAACACATGGGGCCACCTCTTGAACATTTTTAAACAATTTTAAAACAATTTAAATCTGATGATAATAATAATAGGAAGAGACGGGGTATTGGAAGGGGATGTTGCAAAGGAAAAGAGAGGGTAAAGAAGAGGAGATGCACACATGGATCCAACCACACACAAACATCTCACACATACAAACCAACACACTCACCACGATCACATCAAACAAGACACATGGAAACCAGCAAGCATGCAAAATGAATGTATGATGGATGAGATGATGCATGAATGCAACACACATGAATGACAAGGAGCAAACATACATCTCATAAGCTCATGGCACAAGGTTCATACATGGGGTACCTGCCAAATAAGGTAGGGACAACACTTGGGCTGTCACAGAACAGGACTGTCGCGGAGGAGCAAGCGGCCTGGTAGGCGGCCGCTGTGGAGGCAGAGAGGGATCGGGCCGCTTGGAGGGACTCGGGGACCGCTAAGCGGGAATTGGGGGAGGAGATAACCCGCCACTAGGGAATGCGGCAGTGGCACATGGCCTCTAGCCACTCGGGGCACGGCAGGCGAAGCGAGTGGGGGTGTGGGACATGGCTCACCCCCGTGAACGCCGCCACAGGAGGGCCGCCCAAAATGGGTGCATGACCCGGCGCGCCGGGCCAAGGCCGACGCGTGGGCCGGAGCCAATGCATGAGCGGATGCTAATGAGTGGGAGACAACCGACGCGTCCGCCCCTGACGTGGAGGCTCCCCCGGAGCCATCCTTTGCACATGCTGAGGAGCCCGGTGAGGGACGAATGGGAGGAGGAGGAGCCGGCCTGAATAGTTCAGGCGGTCGAGAGGGCGGGGCGGTTGTAAAGGAACGAGAAGCACCCCTGGCTGGCTCCAGGCCCACACCCGTGGGACCCGGAACCATGGTGAGCTCGACGCGGCCGTCGGTGAGCAAGACCAGCTCCGGCTCCTGGACCTAGCCGCAGTATAGCTGGGCGAGCTCCATCAAGGCCACCAGTGTGGGCATGACGAGCCTGTTGGGGCCATGGTGAATGCGGTGCCGAGTTTGCCGACTATGATAATCAACTACATCAATTCACCCAAGGGGCATAGGGCAGGCTCGCCCATCTTGAGTAGTCCGTGGCAGTAAGTACCTCTGGCATTTTTCCTCACTCTTTTTATCTCACGTGCATTCCAATGGTGGTGTGGTAGCACACCCACCAGGTGTAGCCCCTGAGGCTCGGGTCGGCTGTGAAGCAGTCGGTTGGAGTCTTATGAAGCGTTCCTCCACTTCTTTTCTATACTAAACTTTGTGTCGCATGTGAGGGAGTCCTGGATTAGGGGGTCCTTGGATAGATGACCTATTGCTGATGGGACAAACTGTATGGGCCGCAAGGTGAGCATTGGATGATCAGGGTCACCGTTACCAGGATGGAGGCCTTGAGGAGCCATGACGTATCCTCCAAGTCGTCGATCGTAGATAGGTATGTTTATCTCTTCGGCATGTAACTGACCATATGTAAACCCTAGGTACCTCGGCGTCTATATAAGCCGGAGGGTTTTACGTTGTAGATATAGAACAACTCATCTAGGGTTAGCTATTCGATCTCGAGGTAGATCAACTCTGTACCCCCCATACCATCAGTACGATCAATCAGGACGTAGGGTATTACCTTCATAGAGGGCCCGAACCTGGGTAAATCTGTGTCCCCTTCCTCTCCTGTTACCATCGATTCTAGTCTCACAGTTAGGGACCCCCTACCCGAGATCTGCCGGTTTTGACACCGACATTGGTGCTCTCATTGAGAGTTCCTCTATGAATACCTAAGGAATCGATGGCTCGCCTCATCCTGAGCAACGAGATCTGCATCCAGGGGATCCTCACCTCCGATCAGAATCTCACAGGCGATGACATCTTGTCACACGCCATCCCGATCAGCCACCATGGCCAGATCAGAAGCTTTTCCCCCGACTAGAGAATCAAGTTCAGAACCTTAGAGTTCGTCACTAATTCATGGGGAATACTCGCTTTAATA
Organism: Hordeum marinum; assembly: GCA_022496015.1. Taxonomy (NCBI): domain Eukaryota; kingdom Viridiplantae; phylum Streptophyta; class Magnoliopsida; order Poales; family Poaceae; genus Hordeum; species Hordeum marinum. Next base: position 136,569,802 of record CM039675.1, on the reverse strand, counting down.
GAACCCTCGACCTTGGAGGAGAAGCCTGTAAGTACGGACGCCTCAACACCGAAGACATCTGGCCCTACTGCTATACGGAACACGGATCTGCTTTGGCACGGCTCTCGAACTGTCACACCGCTCATAGAATCTACTCGCCTCAACGACACGCATCCTACCATCGCCTCGTTCTTAAACGAGTTGTTCGATCGGATCGAAGCCATGCGTATGTCGGATGACCAGGTTCCGGTCTATGACCGGCTCGGGATCAGGCACGATGATAGGGAGATCCATGTCCTTCCGGTCACCCACCTTGTCGCTACCATCTAGTGCCCAACCAAGGATTCATCCCAACAACCGGAACTAAAGACAATCTACACCCCGGTCTCTGATCACCGAGACTTCATTAGCGAATTAGATGCCGGAAATCACCCTCGAGCCAGATTGTCATCGGCTTGGGACCTACCGCATGATTCGGAATCTGTAATTCCGAACACTCAATGTGGCGTGGAATCGAATTTTTTCCCACCCACCACACAATACGATCATCCCGGTATCACACCAAAACCCGCATCCTCGGACTTTCGAGATATCAAGCAATTAGAAGGAGAATTAGTCCATCACTTTTGGGCCAGACTCCTACTCATTAGGAGCAGAGAAAAAGGTCTTAGAGACCAAGAAATAATGGCAATTTTTATTTGCAATTGCCATGATGAAGGGATTCTTAACACCCTGGCCCGCAGGCACATTCGCGACTTTTCAGAGTTATCCGATTTGGTACAGAAATATTGTGCCATGGAAAGCGCTTGGCAATCTGAACGGTTGTTTTCAGAACCATCTTTCCCCAAGCACCCTAGCGGAGATCGGAAAAAGCGGATAACTCCAAAGCGGCCAGCAAGATACGAACCCGCCGAAAAAACAAAACATGCCTCCTTTAGGGGTTGACACTGTCCTTGAAGGACTATTGGACACACCTTGCCCTATACATTCTGTGTTGCTAAACACAAGCCCAACTCACAGCCTTAGAGCTTGCTGGGTCGTCAGGCAAGTGGCAAAGAGCGGCGAGGCTATCCTTGAAACACCTCCGCTGAATGGGCGTTCCCCATTGTCGCCCGAACACAACGCCGAAGTCCTGACGGTCTATGGAACATTCCCCTAAAGGAACAGTAGTAAGAGGGCTCTTAGAGAGCTCGAACAGGTCTACCATGTGGCAGCAACTAGCGCATGGGCAGACATACCGATTACCTTCGAAGATATTGACCAACCAGCCATTCTTACCAGTCACTCACATGTCGCACTAGTCTTGAACCCCATTATTGATGGATACAGGCTAAATAAGGTACTAATGGACGGCGGTAGTGGGTTAAACCTAATATATGAAGGCACCTTGGAAAAAAATGCAATTTGACCGATCCTGCATCGAACATAGCAATACAACCTTTCAAGGAATCATACCAGGGAAAGAGGCACGTTGTTCCGGACGTATCGTCCTGGATGTAGTGTTCGGCACACTCGAAAACTACCGATTTGAAGAACTTCCCTTCCACATCTTACCCTTCCCAAGTGGCTATCACGCCCTATTGGGACGTGACGCCTTCACAAAGTTCTAGGCTATACCCATTATGGGTAAATGAAACTTAAAATGCCAGGACCTAACGGAGTAATCATGATCTCCAGTGATCCAAACATAGCCCTTCGGGACAAAAACAAAACGACAGCACTCGCCCTCGAGGCATTAGCTGAGACTTTTGCTGCACAAGAACTGACCACACTATGGTCAACATTTAACAAGGATGATATGATCCTTAGCAAAAGGCCCAAGTCCACGTACTTCAAACCCACAGAGGAAATCAAGTTTCAAGTACATCTGACAAACCCTAATAAGACAGCATCCATTGGAGCCCAACTTGATCCCCTTGTGGATGAGGCACTGCGTAATTTTCTTCGAGAGAATTGGGACATTTTTGCCTAGCATCCTTCCGATATGCCCGGAATCCCACGATGGCTTGCCAAACATAGTCTGAACATTATAGCGGGCTTCAACCCTGTTAAACAGACTCTACGTCGCTTCTCCAAACCCAAATGGCAAGCTATGGGGGAAGAATTAGCTAAACTGTTAGAGGCTGGTTTTATTCGGGAGATCAAGCACCCTGAATGGTTGACAAACCCGGTGATGGTACCAAAGAAAGACAAGTCCTGGCGGTTGTGTGTCGATTTCAAAGACCTCAACAAAGCCTGCCCTAAGGACCCTTTCCACTTACAACACATAGAATAGATCATTGACGCCACAGCCAGACACGATTCATTGTGTTTCCTCGATGCTTACTCCGGATACCATCAGATTAAAATGAAGGAATCCGATCAAGCGGCAACCGCATTCATCACCCCATACGGGCCATTCTGCTTCAATACGATGCCTTTTGGGCTAAAAATGCTGGGGCTACATACCAGCGCATGATCTAGACTTGTCTCGCGACTCAGGTTGGTAAGACAGTCGAGGAGTACATGGACACCGTGGTAGTTAAAACTAAACACGTCAGCCAGCTGATCGACGGCCTATGACAAACCTTTGCTAGTCTACGCGAGTTTGACATATGACTCAATCCGGAAAATGTGTATTCAGAGTTCCTTCTGGTAAGCTGCTGGGATTCATCGTCTCACATAGAGGAATAGAAGTGAATCCAACTAAGATCCGTGCCCTATCGGAACTTGCAACTCCTACAAAGCTGAAGCATGTCCAGAGGCTAGCTGGGTGTGTAGCGGCGTTAAGTCGCTTTATCTCCCGCCTCAGAGAGAAAGCTTTGCCGCTCTATAAGTTGCTGAAATGGACCAACAACTTCGAGTGGACCGACGAAGCAGCGGCTGCGCTAGAAGAAATTAAAGCACTACTGGCAACCAATCCCATACTCACATCCAGAGGCGCCGGTGAGCCAATGTTGTTATACATATCAGCCACCAATCAAGTGGCCAGTGCGGTGCTCGTCGTCGAACGAGACGAGGAAGGACACAAATTCCAAACTCAGAAACTGGTCTATTATGTGTCAGAAGTGCTAACACAATGCAAGTCTAGATATCCGCACTACCAAAAGATAGCCTACAAAGTGTTTATGGCATCAAGGAAACTGAGACACTACTTTCAAGAGTGTGCGGTAACAGTGGCATCCGAAGTCCCCCTAAATGATATAATCAACAACAGGGATGCCACCGACCGCATAGCCAAGTGGGCTATTGAGCTCCTTCCCTTTGAAATAACCTATAAGCCACGCCATGCCATAAAATCTCAAGTATTAGCGGATTTCCTGGCTGAATGGACAGAGGCCGAGCTCCCCAAGGAATACATCGCATACTCCCATTGGACAATGTACTTTGATGGATCCAAAACCTTGGCCGGACAGGGGGGTGGAGTTATCCTCGCATCCCCCACAGGCGACAACGTGTGATACGTGTTGCAAATCATGTATGACATACGAATATGAAGCTCTCCTTCATGGTCTTCGGATGGTAGTATCAATGGCCATATGACCGCTGGAGGTATGGGGAGACTCCAACTTGGCCATCTCCCAAATTAATGGCAAATTCGACGCCAAGAACCCAAAGATGGCGACATACAGAAATGTCGTCCTAAAAATATCTTCTCGGTTCGAAGGGTTGGCATTTCACCACGTTGCTCGCGACAACAACCAAGCCATCAATGTATTGGCTCGTATAGGAGCCAAATGCGACCCTGTCCCGAGAAACACCTTTCTGGAGCGGCTCTTCAAGCCATTCCTGGTGTGGCATGACGAGGACACGGGCGCCGGTCTAAATACGGCGGACAAGGTTGTTCCCCCTATAAACGAACCCGATGATCAAATCATCGGTAGCTCCGTCATGGACGAAACCCCTTCGGCTCATGAGGTAATGGCAGTAATTGCACCATGGACAGAGCCCTTCCTTGCTTACCTTCTCTGCAAAGAACTCCCCAAAGACCAGATAGAGGCATGACACATATTTTGGTGATCCAAAGCCTAAAACGTACACGAGGGTGAGTTATATAAGAAAAGCACCACCGGAATATTACAGCGGTTCATAATGGAGGAAGAGGACGGGAGCTCCTATCCGAAGTTCATGCAGACATGGGCGGCCACCACACCGCGGTAAGAGCCTTATTTAGGAAGGCCTTCCGAGCCGGTTTCTATTGGCCTACAGCTCGGACGGACGCCGAGTCACTTGTCAAACATTGCGTAGGGTGTCAACTCTTCGCAAATCAAAGTCACATGCATGCAATAGCTCTTCGGACTATTCCGATCACTTGGCCTTTCGCGGTTTGGGGGTTGGACATGGTCGGACCTCTTAAAGGGGGACCAAGAAGAACAAATACTTGCTGGTCATGGTCGATAAGTTCACTAAATGGATAGAGCAAAGCCCGTAAAATCGGCCAAGTCTAGGCTAGTGATCAACTTTATCTCCGGCGTGGTACACCGTTACGGTGTCCCACATAGTATAATAACGGATAATGGATCCAATTTCACGACCCAAGAGGTCAAGGAATGGTGCGCAAAAATGGGCATTAAGCTAGATTATGCATCAGTCTATCATTCGTAGACCAATGGACAAGTCGAACAAGCAAACAGTCTCATTATGAGCGGCATCAAGTCAGGTTTGGTCCGATCTCTTCATGAGTCTGACTGCCATTGGGTGAAGGAGCTCGACTCCGTTTTATGGGGCCTGCGCACCACCCCGAATAGATCGATGGGTTACACACCGTTCTTCATGGTCTATGGGGATGAGACAGTCCTCCCCTGCGACATTATTCACGACGCACCAAGAGTGTGCATGTACGAGGAAAAGGAGGCCGAGTTAGATAGGCAGGATGACCTAGACGCCTTAGAGGAAGAACGCGACAAAGCTCGGGCTCGCTCTACATTTTACCAGGAGCAAGCACGATGCTACCAGAGTAGGGAGGTCAGGGCAAAAGCATACAACATAGGCGAACTCGTCCTACGGCTCCTGGAGAAGCAAAAGCATAAAGTCAAACCCAAATGGGAGGGGCCCTTCGTCATCGATGAACTACTCGTGGGAGGAGCCTATCGTCTTCAGAGCCCATCGGACAATCGCCTTGAACCAAACCCATGGAACGCAGCTCGTCTTCGGCGCTTCTACAGATAAACTGGTGTCGTCCAATTCTCCAATATTTTTCTTTTTCCCATCTTTTCTTTTTTTTTTCCTTTTTCTTCCCTTTCCGCTTTGTTGTTTGATAGGATTGATTTCTTTTTTATGTTCGGTCAAACCGATCTTGTACTAAGGCTATCGGCATACAATATAAAGTGTTAAATCCAAACACAGCACCCGGGGGCTTCTTCTCGAAGCCAACGTTTTTATATTTTAAGTATTTACTCACACTTATCGTGTACACATGTTTCCTTTGTCACGCTCAAGCCATCATATACATCAATTTGAACTAAGACTTTGCCAAGCTAGGTTGCCTCACTCCTGTATTTACCCTCTACTTTCCCGATTGTTCAGCTAGAGGGTAAAGGGAGCACCTCTGCGATTGTTACAACCGGGTCATGCGGATACATACCTCAGACGGGTGAAGCCGAAAGCTAGCTATCTTACGTAGACAATTGGTCGGCCGTGACGGAAGCACTTAATACGGCTATGATCGTTATCGCCATTGTTTGGGTTCGTTTTTCCCTAAAAGCACTCTTAGCCACATCCTAGCAGTATGCGAACCTTTACCTACGATCTTCGTAGGGGCCCGAAGAAATGTATCGATAGAGGTACTATTTTCCTCGGAAGATGTTTCTTATGCTAAGCAATAATATAACATATCTCTCTATGTGCTTGTTGTCTGTTCGTACCGTATGGCCAGATTGCCTGGTCCCCCAAACACAGTTCGCTCTTTTGGAATAACAAATTACGAGGGACACTCCCGCGCTCTTCGCACGGGAGGGAGAGGTCGATGGACGGTTAAGATAAATCTTACAACACATATTGTCCATACAAAAGTATATAAAATTACACATCGGCTGCCGATCTAAGTTATCGATTATGATGTCTAGGGAGCAGTCTTCCTGAGAAAGGCGGGCGGTAGGCATCACTTGGTCCTAAACCAAGTGGAGGGGCACTTCTTGACCATCCGATCCCACGGGACCAACACGAGCCATCCGCTCGGGGTCAAGTCCGGTGTAGTGGGTCGTGATCATTGCCCACGCCTCACGTGGTCCCTCCCGGCAAGCCGATGTCTTCCACAGCTCGAACCTGCTTTGAGCTCCCTTGAATCTATCGGTCAGTTCGGACATCCCTTCCGGCGGTTGTTCGGCAAGCCATAGTGCTTTTACCATGCCTTTCATTGCTTTCCGAGCATGCTCATGGAGGGCGGACAGCTCCTTTAGCAAGTTCCCTCGGTAGGATCCAAACTCTTCTTCAGGTTGCCCGGACATAAGTCCTATACATGAGGGAAAGACATTCTTATCATACTTCCTTATATACGAAGTACTTACTAATGTTCGGATCATACTTACCGAACATGCCCCTCTGAAGTTTCTGATTTTCTTCTTGGCCCTGGGCCAATTTTGGGCCGAGGAGCGAGACAGTTGACTGTCTCGATGAAGCTCCACCATTCCTATTCACGCAAGACATCGGTCAAATGATGTACAAAATGAAAACTCAGAACTATGTTCGTAGAGGGAAAAGGGCTTACCCATTCGATAGCATTGTGGGTTGAGTATCCTTCCTTGGTCGCCCGCTGAATAAAGTCCTCTTGCTCCCCTTTATACAGGTCGGCAAGGGCGATGGCCAACGCCACCTGGTTGGCGGGCCCTAGTCTTCGGGAACGCGTGGTGTCGCTTGTCCCGTTATAGCTCCACACGGGGTGCACCCTCTGTTGGAGGGGTTGCATGCACCGGGAGATGGCAGCTTCCATGACATCGATCATGGTCAGTTGATGGTGGACAAGCATCCGCACCTGAGCCGCCAGGCGTTGCACTTTGACGTTTTCCTCGTGGGATGGACTCCTCAGCTGCCAGTTGTATCTTTTCTTCAAGGGGGAATCAGAGTATTCAGGTAGACCTGTCCGAGCTGGCTCGAACAGGGGGACGTCTTCAATATAAAACCATTCCGAAGTCCACTGTTCGGATTCCTTTGGAGTGCCCATCGGATACCCCGTCCCCGCTATACGGCACACTTCGGCTCCGCCGACCTCCAAAATTGTCTTGTCCCGAGTTTGGGGGACGAGATAGAAATATTTTCTCCACAATTTGAAATGCGCCTCGCAGCCTAAGAACATCTCATAGAGGGCAATGAAGCCTGTGATGTGCAAGATGGACCCCGGGGTAAGGTGGTGAAGCTAAATCGCATAGAATTTCAGCAGCCCTCTTAGAAATGGGTGGATGGGAAACCCGAGGCCCCACAGGAGAAAGGGGATGAAGCATACACGTTCCCCCTATGAGGATTGGGGAAACGCTCAGGGAAAGCCTCATTGTTGCAGGAAATCAAGCCTGGATGGGTCACCGCCATATCTGAAGGAGGGAGATACCCTTGGGTCTCTAGATCACGGAGCCGCATGAGTGCTATGGAGGAGCTAGTCTAGTCCCCCGGACATGAACCATAGGGGCGCGCGGAGGAGCTGGGGGCGTTAGCCATGTCTTTCGTGGGTTTTCCAGTTGGAGCTTTTTACGATGGGGAGGAAGAGGATGTGGTCTGGACCACGATTTTGTTTGATTAAATGAGTGATGCCTCCGTTTCGAAGGGGTAAGATTGTAAAAATCACTGACCACTCGCCTCCCCATGATGCGGGGAAATTGAGGAACATGGGCGGTTATTATATTGGACCTACTCTTCCAACGCTTGGGATCTTGTCGAAGACTGGTTGGTTGCTGAACAAGGAGTGACGGACTTTCCTCGCAAGCCTAAGATGACGACACGAGGAGATGGACCGGATATGCATCAGCGTTGAAGGCTAGTCCGGGGGTTATTGAGGGGGTCCTGGATTAAGGGGTCCTCATATGTACGACCTATTGCTGATGGGTCGAATTGTATGAGCCGCAAGGTGAGCATTAGATGATCAGGGTCACCATTACCAGGATGGAGGCCTCGAGGAGCCATGATGTATCCTCCAAGTCGTCGACCGTAGATAGGCATGTTTATCTCTTCGGGATGTAACCGATCATGTGTAAACCCTAGGCACCCTCGGTGTCTATATAAGCCAGAGGGTTTTAGGTTGTAGATACAGAACAACTCATCTAGGGTTAGCTATTCGATCTTGAGGTAGATCAAGTTTGTACCCCCCATACCATCAATACAATCAAGTAGGACATAGGGTATTACCTCCATAGGAGGGCCCGAACCTGGGTAAATCTATGTCCCCTTCGTCTCCTGATACCATCGATTCTAGTCTCACAGTTCGGGACCCCCTACCCAAGATCTGCCGGTTTTGACACCGACAGCATGCCCTTCATGACAGCCGGGTAGTGGCCTTCAAGAAGCTTCTTTGTGTCGGGAGACCCATGCACAACTAGAGGACATGGTAGGTGGACTTGCAGCGCGTGCAAGGTACACAAATAGTAATCCTTCAGTGTGGGTGTGCCAGCGCACCCACTAGGTGTAGGCTACGAGATTTGGGCCTTCTGCGTAGTAGGCAGGTCAGATCTTTTCTGCATCTTTACTTCTTTCGTTTGAGGGCTGACCGAGGCATGTTTTTATCGTGCAACTATGTAGAATTGAAAGTAAGTCTAGAGGGGGGATTAGACTACTTGAAAAATAAAAACCTAAACTTTTCCCAATTTTAGTTCTAGGCAAGTTTTTGCAATTCTTGCACATCAAGTTCACCCTACACATGCATGTCTACGAGTATAGCAGCGGAAAGTAAAGACAAGCATATGTAAATAGAGGATAGGGATATGAAGATCAAACGCAAGGTTGACACAGCGATGTTTGGCATGGTTTCGATAAGTGGCGCTATCGTACGTCCACGTTGACGTAGACTTCAACCCACTGAGGGTGAAAGCACATTTGCTCCCTTGGTGGTTTTGGTAATTAATAACAACATATAAGTCATTAAACTAATGTTTCCACCAAGCATATTTCAGGAAAAGTTCAATGATAGGGGTGGCCAAAGTATTGTGGAGATTGTGGAATTACCCCAAGATGCAAGGAAATAGGCTGGCCAAGCTTCAAGCAAGAGGACTCTACATTTTACATTTGTTAGAAATCACTTTGAGTCCATAGGAAAGCCAATATTATTAAAAGGGGGTAAGGTTTTGTTGGTAAACAATATGCTCAAACGTGCACAAGTGATAGTCACCAAAACATCCACAAACTCTCCCACCAAAGTCTGTCCAAAGCCAAATATGCAAAATCGATGCAACCAACATTCCTATCCCGGTGCCACCAATTCCAAACCCTAGACACACTCAACCAAACCCTAACACTTATGTGCAACCGACACTGCTCTTGGTGCCACCGAATTGGGTTGCCAAGTTTCTATTACACAAGTTCACATCTTCGGTCCGTCCGAAAATGGTGAATCGGCGTCACCGAGTTTGGCAAATCTGACCATTGGTCACCTTGTCGGTACAACCAAGATTCATATATCGGCCCCTCCGAGATTCAAAAGTTGCCACTTTTGGTCACTTCGGTACCACCGAGATTTACACATCGGTTTCACCGAGTTGGTCATTTTGTGTGTAACGGTTGGATTTTTGGGGATGCCTATGTATACCCCTTCAGCACCACCCACTCAATAGAGAAGCACTCAGAACTATTCCATACCTATCCTACACAGTTTTCTGAGAGAGAACCACCTAACCTTGTGTTGAGGTCAAGATCTTCCACTCCAACCATATGGATCTTGATTTCTAGCCTCCCCAAGTTACTTTCCACCAAGTCCATCTCTTCAACCAAGCCAAATCTGTGAGAGTGTGATTGTGTGTTGAGGGGTCTATCATCTTGAAGCACAAGAGCAAGGAGTTCATCGTCATTACCAAGCCTATTACCTTTTGGAGGGTGGTGCCTCCTAGATTGGTTAGGTGTCGCTTGGGAGCCTCCTACTTCGTGTTGTGGAGTGAACCAAGAAGTTTGTAAGGGCAAGGAAATTGCCTACTTCATGAAGATCTACCCATAGTGAGGCTAGTCCTTTGTTGATGGAAGCCGCATGGAATAGTCAAGGTTGCTTCTTCGTGGAACCCTCTGTGGGTAGAGCCCTCCGTGGACTCTCGTGACTGTTACCCTCCGTGGGTTGAAGACTCCACGAACATGGACGTACGATAGCACCACCTATCGAAACCATGGGATAAATCATCGTGTCATCACTTGTATTTGCTTTCCTAACCCTCTCTTTACTTACATGTGCAATGTCTTTATTTTCCGCTGCTACACTCATAGACATGCATGTATAGGGTGTTACTTGATATGCTATGAATACTAAAACTTGCCAAGAATTAAAATTGGGAAAAAGGCAAAACTTTTATTTGGTCAAGTAGTCTAATCACCCCCCTCTAGACCTACTTTCGATCCTACGAGTGGTATCAGAGCTTTGGTCTCCATTGCATTGGTTTCACAACCTAGGAGAAGTATGGCATCTAGTGAGGGAAATTATCATCGTAGAGGTCCGTACTTTGATGGCATTAATTTTGCTAGTTGGAAGCACAAAATGAAAATGCATTTGCTTGGTCATAATCCTGCCGTTTGGGCTGTTGTTCGTGTTGGCTTGCAAGGTGAATTCTTTCCGGAAGGAAAGGAACCGGATCGTGAAGCGACTGCAGATGAATTGAAGATGTTGCAACTCAATGCTCAAGCATGTGACATTCTCTTCAACTGCCTATGCCCTAAAGAATTCAACAAAATCAGCCATCTTGAACATGCAAAAGAGATTTGGGATACTTTGGTTGATATGCATGAAGGAACCGAGTCCGTGAGAGAATCCAAGTTAGATGTTCTTCAAGGTTAACTTTACAAGTTCGAGATGAAGGATGGTGAAGGAGTCAGAGAGATGTACTCTAGGCTAGCTCTCATCACCAATGAGATTGCCGGCTTAGGAAGCAAAGAAATGACTGACAAGTTCATCATCAAGAAGATACTTCGAGCTTTGGATGAGAGATATGACATCGTGTGCACATTGATCCAAATGATGCCCAACTAAAAAGATCTCAAACCAACTGAAGTGATTGGTAGAATTGTTGCTCATGAGATGACACTCAAAGACAAGGAAGAGCTTCACCACAAGTCTAGCGGTTCTTACAAAGCCACAAGTGATGCTCCCACTACATCAAGCAACAACCTTGTCACAAATGAAGAGATAAGCCTCATGGTCAAGAAATTCAACAAGTTCTACAAGAATAGAAGCAAAGATTGTAGCTCCAACTCAAAACATGAAGAAAAGCGTTTGTCAAGTTGTGACCGAAACTGCTACAATTGGGGGAAGCCCGGACATTACTCCAATGAGTGCTTGGCTCCCTACAAATGAAGAGAAGAGTCACCAAGAAGACGAAGCTCAAGAGATGAATTACCTCGAAGAGAAAGAATGAGTAGAGATGATCGTTATGAACGAAGACCCTCAAGGAGAAGTAGGGACTCAGAGAAGAGGGACAAGTACACCAAGAGCTACTCAAGAAGAAAGCATCAAGCTCATGTTGGTGAATGGGTCTCCGGCTCCGACTCCGACAACTACTCCGAGAGAAGCTATCACTCCAATTCCGACTATAGTCAAGAAGATGGTGTTGCCAGAATTGCACTAGTGACAACCAACTCATATGATCTATTTGATTCACCAAATGAAGGAGGTGGAAGTTGCTTCATGGCTAAAGGCCCCAAGGTATCACACCCTAAATATCTTGATTTCGATAGTGATGAAGATGATTTGCTTTACGATGATGACTTGCTATGTGATAAAACTAGTGATGTTGATCATAATGAACTTGATATTTCTCATGCTAGTCAAGATAAGTCAATTGATGATGATAAGATGAAAATAGAAGAACTAACTAAAGAACTCAACACTCTTAAGTTATCCCATGAATCTACTTTTGAAGATCATAGAGAGCTTATAAGAACTCATGAGAAGCTACGCTTCGAGAAGCTCAATTTGGAGCAAGAACATGATTTTCTTAAATCTATCAATGACGATCTCCGAAAGAAGACTTCATCTTATCTTGCCAAATGACTACTCTTGTCTACATTCATGCCACAAGTCGAATCTAAGCAAACTAGTAACAAAGGCAAAAAGGGTTCTTCATCTAGTAGCAATAATAAAAATGCTAAACCCAATGATGTTGTGCCTAGTAGTTCTATTGATTCCACTAATGATGATTCTCTTAGCCAAGTAACCCTTGAGCAAGAAAATGCTTTATTGAAAGGGATTATAGAGAAAGGTATCTACAAGAGTCTTGAAGGGCACAAACAATTTGATGAGATTGTACGCAAGCATGGAGGATACTGGAAGAATCGTGGTGTTGGCTACTTCAATGCTAATGGAGTTGAATGGGAAGAAGGTCAATACCCCAATCCCAAGTTTGTTCCTCAAAAGGAAAAGTCAGAAAATACTCTTCCCAAGGGATCAAAGTTGCAAGATGACCTTCCACCACAAGACACCAAGCTCAAGGGAAAGAACAAGGTCCAAGAGGACTTTGACTCTTATGAAGATGAACCCCAAGCTTTGGTGAAGTGGGTTCCCAAGGCTACTACAAGCTCAACTTCTACAAGTGATACTTAAACACCAAGGATCCCATCAACTTGATGTGGTTTCCCAAGAAGAAGAACTAGAGAGTTCTTGAGGGGTGACTCCACCAATGAAATTAACTCATATTCATTATTGGCAAGATCTTTTTGCAATCAACATCAACCCTATGCAATAGATCAAGGAGTCACACATACCCTCAAAGGTAAGCAAGGGACAAGGTAATCAACAAATCAATGGAGATCATTGAACATGCTTTGCACTCCATGTCCATAGATATCCTTGTATTTGTCTCTTGTGTGTTGGGACTAACCCATGTAGGTGAGAAGAGTAAGAAAACAACAAGGATGCTCCCAACTCTTGGTGATCTTCATCAAAATTGAGCATCCACCACTACCTCACCAACATGAAGTCTTCATCGACAAAACCCAAGGTTAGTTTATCCCTCTTATGGGGATGTCACATCAAGGGGGAGCTTTACTCTAAGACTTGAGTCAAGGCATCTCTTAGTATGTGACAACATTAAATGCTTTATGTAAAAGTTGTAACCCCACTTGTGCTTAAACGATGAGTATGACCTATGATCAAGTACTCTTACTTGGCTCCTAAGTCAAATATTCATATATAGATGACTTCGTCATCACCCAAGTGCTTGTTAGATGCTAGAGTGTTTGTGCATGTTTGCCATGATTTCATTTGACATCTTGTTATGTGAGCATGTTGGTCTGCATTTATTTTCTCATTCAAGGATATCCAATTGTTGCTATTTGGCTCTTGATTTATCTTTTTCCAATTGGATATGCAAGAATGCCTAGGACCACCTCTTTAGCTCTCTATGCTTTCTCACCTCATACTCTATTCATGCTGCATCAAAAAATTTGAACAAGTATTTCTTGATCCCTCTGTGTGTGGAGCACTCGGAGTTCCGTATCGACAAGGACTGACCATTAAAACCTCCCAAGTGCATCTCGGTGGAACCAACCACAAAATCTCGGTCTCATCGAAAGCCTAGGGTTGATCTGGTTTTCAATCTCGGTACCACCGATTCCATCTTCTCAGTTAGACCGAGTTTCCCTGTCAACTGACAGTTGAGGAACTCGATGACACCGAAAAGTTAGAATCGGTGCCACCAAAAGTGGTGGGTATATACAGTGTAGACCCCGACGCTTTGAAATTCATCCTCAAACCGTCGTGTCTTAGAACCGTAAGCTGCCGCCTACGAGACCCCTGGTCGTCGCCCTTGTCTCCCTATGCTACTCCGCCACTGGGAATCACCATCGTCGACGAAATCCTCTCCTTCGTCGCCGCCGTAGCGTATCTGCACCAACTTAGGGTACATATTCGACCTATTTTGCGCTCCTCATCCGATTCTTGTGCATTAGTTCAAGTTTATAAATAAAGCCACTGTTTGAACGTATTCCTATCCACTCAAAACATCTATAGTCTAGCGAATGGTAAATTTTCAAGGGTTTTGCCGTCCGCCCAATAAATCTCGGTGGAACCGAAACAAACATATCGGTCTCACCGATGTGTATTTCTATGATGCTGAGAACTGTCTCGGTGGAACCAAGTACCTCTTTTCGGTCTGACCGAAAAGAGTGCCAAGGTTTGGTTACGAGAGACAGTCTGTCTCGGCAGCACCGAAAATGTTGTTTCGGCTGTACCAATATTTATTCGACAAAATGCAAAACTTTGATAATCTATTGTTCAACCTTTCAAAATCCAGCCTCATTTTTGTGAGAACTCATCTACTTCTGCTCTCCTATACTCTATTCACAAGGTCAGTATGTTAGATTTTGAGGACAGTCAAAATTTGGCAGAGGAGGAAGTTGATATGAGTTCAGGCACATGTCCAGAGCCCAGTTCTTTTTTAGATCCAGGCACCCCCAGCTCTCATGGGTTGCTCAAGGCTGCCACCAGGACCAGGAAGAAACTAAATTCTGATGAAGAAGATTCAGACTTTATTCTTGAGGAGATTCTTGCCAAGAAGCAAAAAAAAGGCTGCTAAGAAGTCAGCAACTGAAGCTACTTCTTCCAGAAGAGTTGTCAGCAAGGTCTATGCCAGCTCTGAGACTATCAAAGCACCTGAAAGTGCTAGGGACATAATGTTTGTTGATCCCCCAAGGAATTCAATGCCTAAGTGTAGGAAATATGACCTAGAGGCAATAATAAATTAGTTATTATCATATTTCCTTGTTCATGGTAATCGTTTATTATCCATGCTATAATTGTATTTTTTGGAAACTCAGATACATGTATGGATACATAGACAACACCATGTCCCTAGTATGCCTCTGATGGACTAGCTCATTGATCAAAGATGATTAAGGTTTCCTAGCCATGGACATGAGATGTCATTTGATAACGAGATCACATCATTAGGAGAATGATGTGATGGACAAGACCCAAACTATAAACGTAGCATATGATCGTGTCAGTTTATTTCTACAGTTTTCTGCATGTCAAGTATATGTTCCTATGACCATGAGATCACGCAACTCACTAACACTGGAGGAGTGCCTTGTGTGTATCAAACATCGCAACGTAACTGGGTGACTATAAAGGTGCTCTACAGGTATCTCCGAGGGTGTCTGTTGGGTTGGCATGGATCAAGACTGGGATTTGTTACTCCGTGTGACGGAGAGGTATCTCAGGGCCCACTCGGTAATACAACATCACAATAATCCTTGCAAGCAATGTGACTAAGTGTTAGTTGCGGGATCTTGTATTACGAAACGAGTAAAGAGACTTGCCGATAACGAGGTTGAACTAGGTATGGAGATACCGACGATCGAATCTCGGGCAAGTAACATACCGAAGAACAAAGGGAACATCATACAGGATTAACTGAATCCTTGACATAGAGGTTCGACCGATAAAGATCTTCGTAGAATATGTAGGAACCAATATGGGCATCCAGGTCCCGCTATTGGTTATTGACCGTAGAGGTGTCTCGGTCATGTCTACATAGTTCTCGAACCCGTAGGGTCTGCACACTTAATGTTTGGTGACGTTTCGGTAGTATAGAGTTATGCACGGTGGTGAATGAAGGTTGTTCGGAGTACCGGATGAGATCCCGAACATAACGAGGAGCTCTGGAATGGTCCGTAGGTAAAGATTGATATATAGTAAGTCCTATTTTGGTCACCGGAAAAGTTTTGGGCTCATCGGTAGTGTACCGGGAGTGCCGGGAGGGTACCGGGGGACCATTAGGAGGGGTATTTTGACCCAAGAGGCTAAATGGGCCATGGGAGAAGAAATACCAGCCCTTAGTGGGCTGGCCGAAGTCCCACAGGAAGGTCATGCGGCTAGGGAAGAAACCCAAGGTGGAAAGAAAGGCAAAAGTGGAAAAAAGGAAGGAGTCCTAATCCTACTAGGAGTGGAGGAGGAGGACTCCTCCCTCCACTTCGGGCGAAGTGGATTTGGCTACCTTGGTAGCCAAGTCTCCTCCCTCCCCTCCTCCTATATATACTAGAGGTTTTGAGGGTTTTTGCTACAGAATTTTAGCCACGTGTTGCCCTCTCCTCTAGTCCGTAGTTTCTCCTCTAGATCGGTTTCAGTAGTGCTTAGGCGAAGCCCTGCTGGAATTACTCCACCACCATCGCCACAACACCGTCGTGCTGCCGGAGAAATCGACTACCTCTCTACTCCCTCTTGCCGAATCAAGAAGGCGGAGATCATCTTCAAGTCGTACATGTGCTGAACGCGGAGGTGTCGTCCATTCGGTGCTAGATCGGGACGGATCGTGATTGGATCGCGGGACGCTCGGCAATTTGGATCGCGAAGACGTTCGACTACATCAATCGTGTTTCTTAACCCTTCCCGCTTAGCGAACTACAAGGGTATGTCGATCCACTCTCCCATCTCGTAGATGCTCATCTTCTAGATTGATCTTGGTGAAGCGTAGGATTTTTTTTGTTTCCCATGCAATGTTCCCCAACAGTGGTATCAGAGCGAGGTTTATGTGTAGATGAGATCTCGAGTAGAACACAAAGAGTTTGTGGGCGTTGATGCTTAGATTGCTTCCTCCCTTGGTCGTGTTTTGGTTCAGCGGTATTATGGGATGAAGCGGCCCGGACCAACCTTACTCGTACGCTTACGAGAGACTAGTTCCATCGACTGACATGTAACTTCGTTGCACAAAGATGGCTGGTGGGTGTCTGTTTCTCCTACTTTAGTTGGATCGGATTCGACAAAGGAGGTCCTTGAGAAGGTTGAAAAGCAATTTAAGTATCAACGTTGTGGTTTTGCGTAGGTGAGAATTGTTCTTGCTAGATACCCATAGCAGCCACGTAAAACTTGCAACAACAATTAGAGGACGTCTAACTTGTTTTTGCAGGGTATGTTGTGATGTGATATGGCCATATACATGATGAGATATATGTGATGTATGAGATGATCATGTATTGTATAGAATATCATGACTTGCATGTCAATGAGTACGGCAACCGACAGGAGCCATAGGGTTGTATTAAATTATTGTATGACCTGCGTGTCAATCATTAGGCGCTATGTAATGCTTTACTTTATCGCTAAGCGATAGCAATAGTAGTAGAAGCATGGTGGGAGCGACAACCCCGATGGCGACACATTGATGGAGATCAAGATGATGGATATCATGGTGTCATGTTAGTGATGATGGAGATCATGCCGGTGCTTTAATGATGGAGATCAAAAGCACAAGTTCATGGCCATATCGTGTCAGTTATGATTTGCATGTGATGTTAATCCTTTTATGCACCTTGTTTTGCTTAGGACGACGGTAGCATTATAAGGTGATCCCTCACTAAAATTTCAAGATCAATTGTGTTCTCCCCGAGTGTGCACCGTTGTGAAAGTTCGTCGTGTCGAGACACCACGTGATGATCGGGTGTGATAGACTCTACGTTCACATACAACGGGTGCAAGCCAGTGTTGCACTGGCAGAACACTTGGGTTAAAATTGACGAGTCTAGCATGTACAAACATGGCCTCGAAACACAAGAGACCGAAAGGTCGAACATGAGTCATATAGTAGATATGATCAACATGATGATGTTCACCATTGAAACCACCTCATCTCACGTGATGATCGGACTTGAGTTGGTGAAACTGGATCATGTATCACTTGAATGACCTGAGGAATGTCAATTTGAGCGGGAGTTCTTAAGTAATATGATTAATTGAACTCATTATCATGAACATAGTCATTAGTGTCTTTGCAAATTATGTTGTAGATTACTAGCTCACGCTGTAGCTCCCTTGAATGTTTTATGTTCCTAGAGAAACAGAGTTGAAATATGATGGTGGCAATATTGCGAACTGGGTCCGTGATCTGAGGATTGTCCTCATTTCTACACAGAAGGCTTATGTCCTCAATGCACCACTCGGTGTGCCACCCCCTCTAGTGTCGTCTGTAGATATTGTGAACATCTGATAGTCATGTTGTGATGACTACTTGATAGTTTAGTGCGTCATGCTTTACGTCTTAGAATTGAGGCTCTGAAAACGTTCTGAACGTCATGGAACGTATGAGATATTCTAAGAGCTAAAATTGGGATATCAGGCCCATGCCCGTGTTGTGAGATATGAGATCTCCAACAAGATTCTTTGCCTGCAAGATGAAGGAGAATAGCTCAATCGTTGAGCATGTGCTCAGATTGTCTGGGTACTACAATCACTTGGATCGAGTGGGAGTTAATGTTCTAGATAAGATAGTGATTGATATAGTTCTCCAAGTCACTATCACTAAGCTACTAGAGCTTCATGATGAACTATAAAATGCCAAGGATGGAAATAATGATCCCTGAGTTGTTCGTGATGTTTGACACCGTGAAGGTAGATATCAAGAAGGAGCATCAAGTGTTGATGGTTAGTAAAACCATTAGTTTCGAAAAGGGAAAGGGTAAGGAGGGAAACTTCATGGATGGCAAGTCAATTGCTGCTCCAGTGAACAAACCCACCCAAACCCAAGACTAAGTGCTTCTATTATGAGGAGAGCGGTCGATGAAGCGGAACAACCCTAGATACTTGGTAGTTAAGAAGGCTGGCAACATCGACAGAAGTATATTTGATATACATCTTATTGATGTGTGACTTGCTAGTACTCCTAGTAGCACCTGAGTATTGGATACCGGTTTGATTGCTAAATGTTAGTAACTCGAAATGAAAGCTATGGAATAAACGGAGACTAGCTAAGGGTGAGGTGACGATGTGTGTTGGAAATGTCTCCAAGGTTGATGTGATCAACATCGCACGCTCTCTCTACCTTCGAGATTAGTGACGAACCTAAATAAATGTTATTTGGTGTTTGCGTTAAGAATGAACATGATTAGATTATTGTTATTGCAATACGGTTATTCATTTAAGTGAGAGAATAATGGTTATTCTATTTACATGAATAATACCTTCAATGGTCATGCACCTAATGAGAATGGTTTGTTGAATCTTAATCGTAGTAATACACATGTTGATAACATAGATGCCAAAAGATACAAAGTTAATAATGATAGTACCACATACTTGTGGCACTGCCGCTAAATGTCATATTGGTGTAAAGCGCATGAATAAACTCCATGCTGATGGATCTTTGGACTCATTCGATTTTGAATCGGTCGAGACATGCGGACCATGCCTCATGGGTAAGATGACGAAAGACCCTGTTTTCAGTATGATGGAGCGGGCTAGTAAATTATTGGAAATAATACATGTTGATGTATGTGGTCCAAGGAGTGTTGTAGTGTGCGGTGGATATCGTTATTTTCTTACCTACACTGATGATTTGAGTAGATATAGTGTATATTCACTTAATGAAACACAAATCTAAAGTGTTTTAAAAGTTCAAGCAGAATCAGAGTGAAGTTTGAGATCATTGTGACGAGAAGATAAAATGTCTACGATATGATCGTGGAGGTGAATAACTGAGTTACGAGTTTGGTATACAACTTAAGACGATGTGAAAGTTGTTGAACCTTTGTTTCAACCAGAGACTAGCGCAGCATAGAAAGATGTTTCTGTGGAACCTACATTAGTTGAAGAGGAAGTAAATGATGATGATCATGAAGCTTCGGATCAAGTTACTATCGAACCTCGTAGGTCGACAAGGACGCATACTGCTCCTGATTGGTACGACAACCCTGTCTTCGAGGTCATGTTGTTGGACAACGATGAACCTACGAGCTATGGAGAAGCAATGATGGGCCCGGATTTCGACAAATGGTTAGAGGCCATGAAATCCAAGAAAGGATCCATGTATGAAAACCAAGTATAGATTTTGGTAGACTTGCTCATTGGACGGCAGGTCATCGAGTACAAATGGACCTTTAAGATGAAGACATACGCTGATGGTAAATGTCACCATTTATAAAGGTCGACTTGTCGCAAAGAAGTTTCTGACAAGTTCATGGAGTTGATTGCGACGAGACTTTCTCACTTGTAGCGATGCTAAAGTCTGTTGGAATTATGTTAGCAGTTGCTACATTTTTCAATTATGAAATCAGGCAGATGGATGTCAAAACATCATTTCCTTAACGGTATACTTGACGAAAGGTTGTATGTGATACAACCAGAAGGTTTTATCAATCCTAAGGATGCTAAAAGGTGTGCGGGCTTCAACAATCCTTCTATGGGTTGGAGCAAGCATCTCAGAGTTGGAATATACGCTTTGATGAGGTGATCAAAGTTTTTGTGTTTATACAAAGTTTATGAGAAACTTGTATTTACAAGAAAGTGAGTGGGAGCACTATAGAATTTCTGATATGTATATATGGTTGACATATTGTTGATCGGAAATAATGTAGAATTTCTTGGAAGCAGAACCGATTGTTTGAAAAGAGTATTTCAAAGGAAGGCCTAGATAAAGCTACCTAATTGTTGGGCATCAAGATCTATAGAGATAGATCAAGACGTTTGATGAGATTTTCAATGAGTACATACCTAGACAAGATTTTGAAAGAGTTCAAAATAGATCAGTCAAATAAGGAGTTCTTGCCTGATTTGTAAGGTGTGGAGTTGAGTGAGACTCAAAACTCGACCACGGCAGAAGAAAGAGAAAGGACGAAGGTCGTCCCCTATGCCTTATTGATAGACTCTGTATAGTATGCCATGCTGTGTACCGCACCTGTGTGTGCCTTGCCATGAGTTCGTCAAGGGGTACAAGAGTGATCCAGGATTGGATCACTGGACAGCGGTCAAGATTATCCTTAGTAACTAAAATACTAAGGAAATGTTTCTCGACTATGGAGGTGATAAAGAGTTCGTCGTAAAGAGTTACGTTGATGCAAGCTTTAACACTGATCCGGATGGCTCTTAGTAGCAATCCGAATACGTATAGTGGAGCAGCCATTTGGAATAGTTCCAAGTGGAGTGTGGTAGTAGTATTTAAAGTATGACATAGAGATTTGCAAAGTACACACAAATCTGAATATCGCAGACCCGTTGACTAAAAGACCTCTCTCACATGCAAAGCATGATCGAGCCCTAGAACTCATTGGGTGTTAGATTCATAACAATGCGAATCACATGGTGATGTAAACTAGATTATTGACTCTAGTGCAAGTGGGAGACTGTTTGAAATATGCCCTAGAGGCAATAATAAATTATTTATTATCATATTTCCTTGTTCATGGTAATCGTTTATTATCCATGCTAGAATTCTATTTTTCGGAAACTCAGATACATGTGTGGATACATAGACAACACCATGTCCCTAGTATGCCTCTGATGCACTAGCTCGTTGATCAAAGATGGTTAAAGTTTCCTAGCCATGGACATGAGATGTCATTTGATAAAGGGATCACATCATTAGGAGAATGATGTGATGGACAAGACCCAAACTATAAACGTAGCATATGATCGTGTCAGTTTATTGCTACAGTTTTCTGCATGTCAAGTATATGTTCCTATGACCATGAGATCATGCAACTCAATAACACCGGAGGAGTGCCTTGTGTGTATCAAACGTCGCAACATAACTTGGTGACTATAAAGGTGCTCTACAGGTATCTCCGAGGGTGTCTGTTGGGTTGGCATGGATCAAGACTGGGATTTCTTACTCCGTGTGACGGAGAGGTATCTCAGGGCCCACTCGGTAATACAACATCACAATAAGCCTTGCAGCAATGTGACTAAGTGTTAGTCACAGGATCTTGTATTACGGAAATGAGTAAAGAGACTTGCCGATAACGAGGTTGAACTAGGTATGGAGATACCGACGATCGAATCTCAGGCATGTAACATACCAAAGAACAAAGGGAACATCATACGGGATTAACTGAATCCTTGACATAGAGGTTCCACTGATAAAGATCTTCGTAGAATATGTAGGAATCAATATGGGCATCCAGGTCCCGCTATTGGTTATTAACCATAGAGGTGTCTCGGTCATGTCTACATAGTTCTCGAACCCGCAGGGTCTGCACACTTAAGGTTTGGTGACGTTTCAGTAGTATAGAGTTATGCATGGTGGTGACCAAAGTTTGTTCGGAGTCCTGTATGAGATCCCGAACGTGACGAGGAGCTCCGGAATGGACCGGGGGTAAAGATTGATATATAGGAAGTCCTGTTTTGGTCACCGGAAAAGTTTCGGGCTCATCGATAGTGTACCGGGAGTGCCGGGAGGGTACCGAGGGACCATTAGGAGGGGTATTTTGACCCAAGAAGCTACATGGGTTGTGGCAGAAGAAATACCAGCCCTTAGTGGGCTGGCCGAAGGCCCATAGGAAGCCCATCCGGCCAGGGAAGAAACCTGCCCCGCCCAAGATGCACGCCTATCCATATTTAGGCACGGGGGCCTCGATAGGAATAGAGGCGCATCTTGTCGTTCGCAAGTACAGTATCATCACATATATTTATGAAGAGAGGAGTATAATAGTTGGCTTACACTCGCCACATGCTAAATTACAGTTCCACACAGTTTATTCAAACATCATTCCAAAGACAGGTTCCGACTACGGACAAAAAAATGATAAAAGATGCAATGAAACTGTCTTGATAGCCCCGAAGATCACGACCAAGGCTTCTCTACTCGTCTGGATAAGTGATGTGCATCCTCCCACACTCCTAGTCATACACCCACTGGAGCTGCGTCACATCATCTGGCTAGAACATGAATGTAAATATGTGGTCTACGATAAATGATCGAGAACTAGCATGATCTCTAAGTGATCCTGAACACCTACTTACGTCAAACATAACCGCACCGTGTTCTCTCTCGGTTCATGTTCACGAGCAGAGATGATCATGATTACTCACACAGTTGGTGTATTTTATTGGAGTTTACTTCAATTTAACTATAATTGGGTGTTAAACAAATATCCAAGTTGCCACATAACCGCGGGCACGACTTTTTGAAAGATTTAACCCTGCAGGGGTGCTCCAACGAGTCCATCATAAATTAACCACACTCCATGGGAATAACCTCGACCACGGATCTCATGATCATCCTAGGCAACTCCAAAGGGAATCCGACACCTCGAGATTGCCCGAAGAAAATCAGAGTCCCTCACGCAAGCCACTCGATAAAGGTAAAACAAGTCCAACAAGACCACCCGACGTGTCGACGAACCCGATAAGAGTCGCGTATCTCATTCTCAGGACATGACTGGATAAGCTAGTGTATGGTGGCCTATTAGAAATCTCCCGAGTTGCCCCGGGTTGGCCCTGCACAATGCTCTAGTTTGGACCAACACCCATGAGGAGCACTGGCCCGACTTGTTGATTAATTATCCACGGGGTTGCAAAGCCCTATGCAATTTTATTAAGTTGTTTGAGCAAATAGTACCAATGTTGGGTCTTGCCAGACAAGTTTTAATCTCAACCGAATAATCAAGGGGCTCCCCATAACAACCCCGAGCATGTCAGGAGCGCAAAATATGGAAACATAACACCGGTAACAAGAAACTATGGTGGTAAAAGTGGAACAAAACACCGAGCAAAAGTCCAAGCCTACCACCATACCAAGATATGTATGTGCTTTAAATTAAATAGCAGATAATATTCTGATATGCCAGATATCCATGTTATTACATGGAAACAACCTGCACCTGCAACTAAGAATGCTATAAGAGGGGCTGAGCAGCGGTAACTTAGCCAAACAAGGTTTGCTAGGATGTGGAGGGGTTAGAGGCTATCATGGCAATGTAGGAGGCTTGACATTCAAGTGGTAGGTAACACATATGTAACGATAAGAGCGAGACATCTAGCAAAGCAAAAATAGTGTCGGGATCGGGGTACGATCATCTTGCATGTTGGTTCTTCAGAGGGACAAAGAGCGGGGTCCTCGTAGTGGTACTCTCCTGGATCCTCATACTCAAGTTCAACACTCGCATCTACCCAAGAGAAACAGCAACAATAAACAACCAACCAAGGTGCAATGCACAAACAAGATGATGCATGGTTCATTTGAAGTATTTAGCATGGCAATCCTAAACTAGTCATGTTTCACATGCTATAGTTAAGTTACTTTCAATTCTGGACAGAACCTCATGTTAAGTTGTTTGAACATGCATGATCATGGAAAATATGGATGCTTCATGCAAAAATGATGCTAATGCATATGTAGAACATAGGAAACGGAGTTACGGATCTCACGCTACGCTCACGGCAAGTTACGAAGGCAAAATACAAGACAATGAAGGCCATGGGCTATTCCTTGGTATTCCAAGGTAGCCACTAGTTAGGCAATGGAAAACCAACCACAATAGAGCCAAAGATCAAGCAAAACCATGTAGCATAGCTCCCACAAGTCACAAAACACCAATACACACAATCTGTCACAAAACAGCAACATAGCAACTTTCACTGGAAATATATAGAGCTACAGGAAGTTTCCATCCTCAAACAAGGCATCCACAGAAACTAGATAGCATGTTGATCAAATCATCCAACTACACAAACTGGAAAGGAAGCACATATCAATAAGCATGAAGATCACAAGTTGGCATGATGAAACAGATTCTAGGGACTTAGTGAAAATCACAGTTTTCTGGAATCTGAGTTAAGCTGATAGCAAGTTGACATCAAGAATTAATGGTGCTAGAGACCACCTCATGGCATGAAAATTATCATGCTGGTAGAGGGCAACATCTACTTCAAAACACTAGCACTGAGCTTGAGCTAAATCACAATATATCACTTGGTAGCATCCACTCATCATGGCATAAAAATATTAACAGATTCTCGGACTTAGAAATATTTAGCATGTTGAAAACAACAACATTTTAATAGCCACTTTGGAGCATGATTCCCACTTATATGCAAGATTATCATGTCAAAAGAAAATACCATGGCATTCTACTCATGAAATGCTACGACTTCCATGTTGACACAAAGATCATAGCAAGCATGGATTAATTACTGGGAGTGGAGGAGGAGAACTCCTCCCTCCACTTCGGGCGAAGTGGATTTGGCTCCCTTGGGAGCCAAGTCTCCTCCCTCCCCTCCTCCTATATATACTAGAGGTTTTGAGGGGTTTTGCTACAGAATTTTAGCCACGTACTGCCCTCTCCTCTAGTCCGTGGTTTCTCCTCTAGATTGGTTTCAGCAGTGCTTAGGCGAAGCCCTACTGAAATTACTCCACCACCATCGTCACAACGCCGTCGCACTACCGGAGAACTCGTCTACCTCTCCGCTCCCTCTTGCTGGATCGTGAAGGCGGAGATCGTCATTAAGGCGTACGTGTGCTGAACGCGGAGGTGCTGTCCGTTCGGTACTAGATCAGGACGGATCGTGATTGGATCACGGGACGCTCGGCGATTTGGATCACGAATATGTTCGACTACATCAACCGTGTGTCTTAACTCTTCCCGCTTAGCGATCTACAAGGGTATGTAGATCCACTCTCCCCTCTCATAGATGCTCATCTCCTAGATTGATCTTGGTGAAGTAGGAAATTTTTTGTTTCCCATGCAACGTTTCCCAACACTAAGAAGGTAGGGGAGAAGAAATCCAGAAAAAGGATTATCCATGTGATTGGCAGGCCTACCTCCATGTATGAAGATCCAGTGGAGGCTGCTGGTGCTGCTGTTGAGGTAGAGGAGGAAGAACATGTTGAGAAGGCTCCTCCCAAGAAGAACGCCAAGAAACTTTTGGCTGATGCAATGCCAAAGTCTAGCACATCCAAGAGCACCAAGCCTAGATCCAAGAAAGCTGCTGCACAAAAGTCCAAGAGGACTACCAAAGACATTCAAGCTTCTGAAAAGAACAAGGGAACTGCCTCCAGACTTGAAGATGATGATGACTTGACCACATTGATGAAGCTCAGACCACATCTTCCAGTACATGATGTCAGCCACTTAGTTGCTGAAGACATAAAGAAGAGGAAAGACTCAGGATTGAGAGCTTGGAGAGCTATAGATCCTTATGCCCAGAGGAAGAAAACTGTTGTTAACTACAGGTTCTACACCAGAGAGAAACATGACTGTTATGAGACTATTGCTTGACAAGAGCCCAACTATTAGCGATATGAGATATGTTGATTGGAAATTCATTAAGGAGAATGAGGACTACTTTCCAAGTGTCCAAGATAATTTCCACTGGATTGGTCTAGATGAGTTCATTGGCAGAGAGCTTACTGCATGGAACGATGAGATGATCATGCAATTCTACTCCACTACACATTTCTATGGAGATGGTAGAATTGTATAGATGACTGAAGGAGCAAGGTATGAATCTACTGTTGAGGAGTGGGCCGCACTTCTAGGAGTTCCAGATGTTCAGGATGGTGATCTGTATGTATACTCAAAATCCAAGGTGAGTCACAATGCCATGAAGGATATGTATACTCCTATCCCCGCAGACAAAGTGCAATCTCACAAGCTAGGATCCATCTACTATCTGCAAGCAGGCCTCCGTACCATGAACACTATTCTGAGGCATACCTTGATGCCCAAGTCAGGAGATGACAAGATGATCCGAGGCTACTCCATCAACATGTTGATCCACCTTGATGGACATACCAGGATTAGAGTCATGGATTTGATTGTTGAGACAATCAAGAGGGTTGCTGCTGATCAAAAGCGCTCTTGTTGTTATGCACCCTACATCCAGATGCTTATCAACTCTCAGTTGGAGAAGCACATATTTGCTCTTGATTTTCCACATCTACCCCTACAACCAGATCTCGAGAATAATGTTGTGGTGATGGACCCAGATCATCCCACATATGCTACAACACAGGCAGAGGTAGAAGCAGTTCGAGCCGCTAGTGCTCAAGCCCCCAAATCCAGAAACGAGCAAATGGATCTTTTGATCTCAGCAGTTCAGGGCATGCAAAAGGATATTAAGGAGATTGGCAACCAGAATAGTCTTGTGAGGATCTTTGAGACAAGGATCAAGACTCTAAATGACAAGGTGGACAAGGTGACAAAGACAGTTATAGAGCTTCAATAGGAAGTTCACTCACTGCACATCCCTTGGGTCTCTTCTACTTCTTCACATGATGATGATGAGGAGGAGGATGTATCACCTCTCAGGCCGAACACTCAGTTCACTACTTAGGCTAGATCAGCCACAGTGCCTGCACCAGACTTGAGGCCCTCTTTATCAGCTCCTGCTGCTGTCAGCACAACTCCTGCTCCATTAGCTCTAGTTCCTCTAGTGTCTACTCCAGCTCCATCCATGACATCTGCAGAGATCTTCGATGATGACGTTCTCTTGACTCCTTCATCAACAACCGGAGGAGATCAGCCCAAGAACGCTTAGATATATGCCTTTGAACTTTTCGGTAACTTTTGGCCAAAGGGGGAGAGGTGTATATAGATCTTTAGGCTTTGAGTGAGAGAGCATTTGGTGTTTTGTTGCTTGTTTTCAAAAACAATTGCTTTTGGTTGTTGTGATACTCTTTTGCTTTGCTTGTGATACGCGTTTGATGATGTTCGACATATGCTTTAATGTGTGATGCTACTATTTCCTATCATCTTAATGCTTATGGGATGATCATTCATCTTTCGTTGATTATGTTGTGCTATGATGTTCATTCCAATTACTCTTGCACACCACCAAGTGGTATGTGACATGTAAGAAGTGACCCATGTACCTAATCAATTTTGCATTCGCATTCAAACACAAATTTAAAATAATGCACAAATTTAGGGGGAGCTCTTGCTTTTCACATACTTCTCAAAGCGACGACTGTATTCATTAATTATATCTTCGTTGAAGCTTTGATCCATATGTTGTCATCAATTACCAAAAAGGGGGAGATTAAAAGCACATTTGCTCCCTTGGTGGTTTTGGTAATTAATAACAAAAGATAAGTCATCGAATTAATGTTTCCAGCAAGTATATTTCAGGAAAAGTTGAATGATAGGGATGTCCAAAGGATTGTGGAGATTGTGGAATTACCCCAAGATGCAAGGAAATAGGTTGGCCAAGCTTCAAGCAAGAGGACTCCACATTTTACATTCGTGAGAAATCACTTTGAGTCCATAGGAAAGCCAATACTATTAAAAGGGGGTAAGGTTTTGTTGGTGAACAATATGCTCAAACGTGCACAAGTGATAGTCACCAAAACATCCACAAACTCTCCCACCAAAGTCTGTCCAAAGCCAAATATGCAAAATCGGTGCAACCAACATTCCTATCCCGATGCCACCGATTCCAAACCCTAGTCAGACTCAGCCAAACCCTAACACTTCAGTGTAGGCGACACTGCTCTCGGTGCCATCGAGTTGGGTTGCCAAGTTTTTGTTATGCAAGTTCACATCTTCGGTCCGTCCGAAAATGGTGAATCAGCGTCACCGAGTTTGGCAAATCTGACCGTTGGTCACCTTATCGGTACAACCGAGATTCATACATCGGTCCCTCCGAGATTCAAAAGTTGCCACTTTTTGTCACTTCGGTACCACCGAGATTTACACATCTGTGTCACCGAGTTAGTCATTTTGTGTGCAACGGTTGGATTTTTGTGGATGCCTATATATACCCCTTCACCACCACCCACTCGAAAGAGAAGCACTCAGAACTATTCCATACCTATCCTACTTAGTTTTCTGAGAGAGAACCACCTACCCTTGTGTTGAGGTCAAGATTTTCCACTCCAACCATATGGATCTTGATTTCTAGCCTCCCAAAGTTGCTTTCCACCAATCCCATCTCTTCTACCAAGAAAAATCTGTGAGAGAGTGATTGTGTGTTGAGGAGTCTATCATCTTGAAGCACAAGAGCAAGGAGTTCATCGTCATTACCGAGCCTATTAACTTTTGGAGGGTGGTGCCTCCTAGATTGGTTAGGTGTCGCTTGGGAGCCTCCTACTTCGTGTTGTGGAGTGAACCAAGAAGTTTGTAAGGGCAAGGAGATCCCTACTTCGTGAAGATCTACCCATAGTGATGCTAGTCCTTCATGGACGGAAGCCACATGGAATAGTCAAGGTTGCTTCTTTGTGGAACCCTCCGTGGGTAGAGCCCTCCGTGGACGCTCATGATCGTTACCCTCCGTGGGTTGAAGACTCCATGAACCTGGACGTAGGATAGCACCACCTATCGGAACCACGGAAAAATCATCGTGTCATCACTTGTGTTTGCTTTCCTAACCCTCTTTTTACTTACATGTGCAATGTCTTTATTTTCCGTTGCTACACTCTTAGACATGCATGTGTAGGGTGTTGCTTTTATTTGGTCAAGTAGTCTAATCACCCCCCTACTTTCGATCCTACAGAGGGTAGCGGTCGCGAGAGTCCACGGAGGACTCCACCCACAAAGGTCCACAGAGAAGGAACCTTGCCTATGCCATCATGGCCTTCGTCCACGGAGGCCTAGCCTTACTCGGGTAGATCTTTATGAATTAGGCAATCTCCTTGCCCTAACAAACTTCTTGGTTCAAATCCACAACATGAAGTAGGAGGCTCCCAAGTGACACCTAACCAATCTAGGAGGCACCGACCTCCAAAAGGTAATATATGTTTTAAGTATGATGAAATCCTTGCTCTTCTGCTTCAAAAGATAGTCTCCTCAACACTCAGTCACTCTCTCACAGATTTGGCATGGGTAGAAGAGATTTATTGGATGGAAAGCAACTTGGGGAGGCTAGAAATCAAGATCCATATGGTTGGAGTGGATGATCTTGATCTCAACAAATGAGTAGGTGGCTCTCTCTCAGAATATTGGATATGGCAAGTGGTTGTATGATCTAAGTGCTTCCTCTACGAGTGAGAGGTGGTGGACAGGTATATATAGGCATCTCCAAAAATCCAACTGTTCCAACATTAGTGTCCAAATCGGTGAAACCAAAGTGAAAACTCGGTTGCACCGATTAGTGTAAAATGTGGCATCTTTGGCCTTTTTCGGTGA
This sequence comes from Hordeum marinum, assembly GCA_022496015.1. Lineage (NCBI taxonomy): Eukaryota > Viridiplantae > Streptophyta > Magnoliopsida > Poales > Poaceae > Hordeum > Hordeum marinum. The sequence continues at coordinate 136,539,904 of CM039675.1, read as the reverse complement.
GATCGGTATACAAATCTCGGTGGTACAGATATGGGTGTCCTAGGTAGTTACCAAGACTCGGTGTCACTGATTCTTAAAACTCGGAAATTTTGATTTTAAGAAACAGGATATCAGAAGGTTTGTGAGTGGTTTCAGTTTCACCGAATGGAAACTTGGCGTCATCGAGATGCTAGGGTTTGGCTTGGGTTTTGTCTAGGGAAAAACTCGATGGGACCAAATGAGAAAAGTTGGTGTCACCAATTTTGGACTTTAGGCTTTGGACAGAGAATATTTGTGGGAGAATGGGTGAGTATTTTTGGTGGCTAATCTCTAAGCACGTGAGCAACGAGATCATCATAATTCTTCATCTCCTTTTATTAGTATTGGCTTTCCTATGGACTCAAGAGTGACTTCTCACAAAATATAAAATGTAGAGTCCAATGAAATATACGTTGTTATTAATTACCACAACCATCAAGGGAGAAGTTGTGCTTTCAAGCTGCCGCACATGAGTCGGATGACTCCCGACGCCGGCTGGTCCGAGCCGGCCAGTAGCGTGACTTACTATCCGTGGAGTGTGCCCGGCTGCGCGAGCAGGCGAACCGGCTGTCGGGGGAGAAATGGCAGCAGGAGGTGACCCAGGGGGAGCTAGGCTGACTGACGGAGGAGCACTGCTAGGCGCTGGTCGTGATGGACGGGCAATTGGGAAAGGCCCTCAGGAGGCTATCCAGTTGAAGGTGGACTACGACTACCGCGTCAGTGCGTGGTCAGTGAAGGAGTAGGCAATGCCGAAGGAGGCGCATCACATCGACAAGCTTCTTTCTTGTGAGTCCCTTTCCTTCTTGACCTTGTTTTCTTTCGTTCGTGGGTTTCTTTTTTTTCCCAATACATTTCCTTCGTCCAGGGGCCTTCCCCGATGCGCAGGGATCGGCAGAAGAGGCCGTAGAAACCTACCGGGAGGAAAAGGGTGCCAAGGCATTCATATCAGGCCGCTCGCCACCTGGATGGTCTAGGAGACCAGCATTTCTGCCGAGGCCCGGCTGAACACGATGGACCGTGTTATGATACATCTTCGGGATGAAGGTTTGGCATTGGTGCACACTCTCTGGCCAGAAGCGGTGCAGCCTCGAACGGTCAATCAGCTCGTGAGGTGGCTGGAGGCCGATTCAGTGAGGGTTGATGCTTGGAGGGCCTCTACGGCCAAGCTGGCGCGAATATCGCCCTGAGCATCGTGTTGTCCTGGCATCCGGACCTGGACTAGGCACTGCTAGCCACCTAGCGAGCCGGCATGGAGGCAAAGCTGGTGGCAGCCACTACGCTGCTAGCTGTGCCGGCAAGCGACAACGCGTCTTTCACACCGTATGACTCCTTCGTCCCAGACCGGGTTGCCGACATCGCGTCTTTCACTCCATGTGACTCCTTCGTCCAGGTTTTGACGATCTGAAGGGCGGCATGGCCAAGAAGGATGATGAGGGAACTGGCTCCAGCACCTACACGTACGTCGACACCGAAGGGAAAGAAGACCCCGGCGCTATAGCTAGAGTCAGCAGTCTGGAGCGGATGGCGCCTCCACCAGCTAGGATTTTTCTTTTGTTCCTGCTTTCTGTTAGTTCTCAAGTCCACCCACTAGGGGTGTAGTTTTATGTAATGAACTTATGGTCGTGGATCCTCTTGCTGTGGTAGTGCTGCAGGTTTTGTTCGTAGATGGCTGACCGGCTCAAGGCAAGCTCACATGCTTCTTCGAGCAAATCAACTTCGTGATTGCACGCCTCCTTTGCTTCCACCTCCATGTACAACATGACACGAGGCGAGTCGACCTCGGCATCAGTGGGGATGACCTCCTCGGAGTCATACACGAGGAATAAGGGAGTGAAGCCGGTGTAGCGGTTGGGCATGGTTCCGAGGGTCCACAGTACAGTGGGCAGCTCTTCGATCCAGCAGTTGGCTGAGCATGCTTGCAGCTCGACGAGCCGGGGCTTGATGCCGGCCAGAATCAGGTCGTTGGCCGTTTCCGCCTGGTCGTTTTACTATGGGTGGGCCATCGTCGCGAGGTCGAGCCGGATGCCTTGGGCAGAGCAGAAATGGGCAAGGGTGCCCTTGGCAAAGTTGGTGTCATTATCACTGATGCTGCTATCGGGGAACGCCATAGTGGACAGTGATAGCCTTGACGAACATGATGGCCATTGGGCCGTCCGGCTTTTTGATTGACATGGCCTCGAAACACTTGGTGAACTTCTCGATTGCCAGCAGCAGGTGTGTCATGCCGCCTTGCACGGTCTTGAATGATCCCACCATGTCAAGGCCACATACGACAAAGGGACACATGATGGGGATGGTCTTGAGGGTCACGACTGGCTGGTGGCTCCGGCTGCTGAAGCACTAGCAGCCGTTGTACTTGTCCACCAGTTTCTTTAAATCCTCCAACACAGTCAGCCAGTAGAAGCCATGGCAGAACGCCTTGGACACCAGGTCCCGTGAGGTGGCCTGGTGACCACACTCACTCTGGTGGTTTTCTTGAGGATCTTGCGCCCCCTGTCTGGCTCGATGCAACATTAGAAAACGCTGGTTATGTTGCACTTGACGAGCTTGTGATTGATGATCATGTAGGCGGGAGCCCAACACAGCACTTGCCGGGCCAAGACCTCGTCGGGGCGGGAGCTTGTCTCTCATAATGAACATGAGATGGGTTGGGCCTAGGGAGGTGCCACCACCGTTGTTGGAGCCGTCGCAGGCTCAGAGCCGACAGCTACCGAGGTCAGGCGTGCAACTCCCGGGGCCAAGTCGGAGGGAGGCGCCACCGCCACCATTAGAACCGCCATGGGGCCACAACCAGCAGCCCCTGGGACCGAGTTGGCAGTTCCCAGGATTGAGAAGGTGGTCCCCGGGCCGAACGAGGCAGTCTTCAAAACCCAGCTGGCAACAGTCGAGGGAGCGACAGGAGTCCCCAAGTCGGCAGCGACAGTCGTCGGGTCAGCCAGGACGAAGATGGATTCCAACTCGGGGGAGGGCTTGATGGAGACCTTGAGTAGCCTCTCTGCGATGTACGTGGGGATAGCCTGCCAGGTGGAGCCAATTTTGGCCAATGGGTTGGACGCCTTGTTATCCGCTCGTGAAACATGGTGCAACTCATAGCCTTCAAAGCCGTCAGTAATCTACTAGAAGAGGAAGCGGTAGCTTGCCATGTTGTCATTTCAGGCGTCCCACTTACCAGACACTTGCTGCACCACCAATTATGGATCGCTGAATCAAAGGATGCGCCAGATGCAGATCTCCTTGGCAAGCCGGAGGCCATGGACAAGAGCCTCGTAGTCAGCCACGTTGTTGGACGCGGAAAGTGGATCTACAGCATGTACTTGAGCTAGTCGCCCTTGGGGGAGTATAAGACGATAATGGCTCCCAAGCCGGTGTGCATCTTTGAGCCATCAACGTGCATGTACTAGTGTGTCAAATCAGGAGGCAATGGGAAGTGCTGGATCTCCTCCCAGTTGACGAGGAAGTCAACCAACGCCTGGGACTTGATGGCCATGCAGGGCTCGGATTGGTTGCCATTGTCGACGAGGGAGATGGCCCATTTGGCAATCCAGCCAGTGGCTTTCCGGCTACCCATTATTTCTGAGAGCGGCGCCAGGCTCACCATGGTGATGATGTGCTCCTAGAAGTACTACCTCAACTTCTTGGTGGCAAAATGCAAGTCATAGCACATCTTCTGGTAGTGGGGGTAGTTCTGCTTGGAGTCTTAGAGCACCTCGATCAAGTAGTACACAGGCTGCCGGACCAGATCCACCTTCACCTACTCTGGCCACTCCACCACTAGCACGACACTGAACATGCATGTGGTGGCCGTGATGTACACGAGCATGGGCTCCTTCTACACCAGCGCACCCACGATGGGCATGGTGGAGAGCATGCGCTTGAGTTCATGGAAAGCTTCGTCCTCCTGGTCGGTCCACTCGAACGAGGTCGTCTTCTTCATGAGTTTGTATAGGGCCTAGGGCCTCTCTGCCACCCGGCTGACGAACCGGCTAAGCGAGGCCAGTCGGTTCGTGAACTCCTGGACATCGCGCAACTTGGCCGGCTTGTGCATTCGCTCGATGGCCTTTATTTTCTCCGGGCTGGCCTCAATCCCGTGGGTGGAAACAAAGAAGCCAAGGAGTTGGCTGGTTGGCATGCTAAACACGCATTTCTCTAGGTTGAGCTTGACCTTGTGATGCGGAGCATCCTACGGATATCACCATGACAAGAGTCCGTTTGGCAAGTGACATGTGCCACGACTACGTCACATACATAAAGGTGAATCATCTCCTTTACATGTGTTCCCTTGACCCCTTAGAGGATGGTATACTACTTTACACTCCTCCCGTGTGCATGCATAGGTATTGCTGGAGCTTCACAGATGATGAGGAGGAGTGCCAGCACCTACATACAACTACACCATTCGCGAGGGAAGCTTGGGAGAGAAGAAGGAATAAGAGGACATGTAGGAAGTCCACGAGCTGCCGGTACAACGAGCCAACAACCGGTGGGCGGTACAACCGGGCCACCTCTGGTCGAGCTTCTGTTGTGGTGCGGTGCAAGGCCAGTACCACACCGGTTGTTCCGATTATTGTTTCTTGACCGGTACTACCGGCCACCTAGGCGGTACAACCACTCGACTGCCTCTGCGCAGGACGAGCTTTGGCCCATGTATCTCCCTCTCCACTTACCCCTTCGTGGCCAGGACTATATATACTCTTCCCCCACCTCCATTCTAGGGTTATCTATGGTTTCTCTCTTAGTTAGTTGAGCCTAGCTCCTTCCACTACCTCTCCTATGGAGTAGATTCCTCTATGAGAGAAGATCCCCTAGTGGATGTCAAGGCCCCTCATGAGGGAAGATCCTCCGGGATATCAAGGCCCCATCTCCCCATGGGAATAGGGATGAACTCTACCATGTATCCTATTTCCCTTTGTTGTTCATGTACCTTTGTGGATCTTGTGTGTGGTGAGTCTAGTGGACGTGTGATTGGACTTTTTCTTGAGTGTTTCCTCTTGTGATTTCTCCTTGTTCTTCCCCGTGTTCTTTGTGTTCTTCGTGGAATCCCCCTTAAATTCGTGAAAGATCGACACACACGGGTTTGCCCGGTATCATATTGGTATCTAGAGCCACGTTTCTCACGAATTTGGAGTACTCCCCTTCGTTTTCTATCCTTAATTTTGTGTGTTTTTGTCCCAATTCATAAATCCCCACCAAAAATAGCCTCACCAATTTTTTTGTGATTTGTTGTTCTTGTGAGTTTTTGTTGATTTTGATCCTTGGATCTGGTGTTTAGCAAGTAGATCCACTCCCCTTTGTGTCTACCTCACCTAAATTTTCTTTTCCCCTTCAATTTGGTCCAAAATTTCGATTTTGGTCCGCCCGAAGTTCTTCCGATGCTCAGATCTGGGAATTTTTCCCGATACAAGCGATACAACCGCTCTGTACAGCGGTACAACCGCTCCAGGAGTGGTACAACCGCTCACCGCAAGCGGTACAACCGTTAATTCCCAGGGTGACACCTCCTGGACGCTCCAGGAGCGGTACAACCGTCCCTCCGAGTTTCAGCATCGGTTGCTCCACCGTTTTTACCATAACTTCCACTCCTGAACTCCGATTTGAGTGTTCTTTGGCTCGTTTTGAAGCTATTGACGTGTCCGAGATCCTCATATTGGTTTTACCACCATTTGACTTCATCATATTTTTGAAATTTTGTCAAGTTTGCCTAGGCCCTCCACCATATTATCCGCAATACCACCATAGTCTTCCGCAACCTAACCCATTTTGATTATCGTTGCATTTATGGTTGCTTGAGTTGTGATTTGAGTCTCCTAAGGTGTTGCGGATACTTAGGGACAATTACTTCTTCATCAACCACCGGTGACTTGTATCGGTCCATCATTTACATCAACAACCGACGTTCGACATTGACGACGACCATCCATCCTTCGAGACCATCTTCAACCGGAAGCAAGGCCAGTTTACCCCGACTTCGTGAAAGGTTAAATGTGACGAGGGTATACATTATGTCTTACACTTTTCCTTTCTTACCATTACATCTTGATAGCCCCACCATCTTTGCGATTACGTTCATACCTATTGAGACTAGCTATCCGAGTAATGTTGGTCTTCGCGAAAACTTATGCACCATAGTGATACGATATTATATTGTTGCATCATTGAAAATATTATATAGTACAATTGCTTGCTCCCGTGCATATGTTGTGATACTTGTATCATATAGTTGGTTGAGGCTCAATAAGAATAGTGGAAAGGAAGAGAAGAGAGAAAAAAAACTTCTAAGCAAGAAAGAAAGATCAAAGCTTATAAGCAAAAAATTGAGCATGAAAAGAGATACTTGTGCATGAGGATACTTGGAATAGGAAACGTATGCTTCCATGAATAGGATTGGTGCCAAGTGGTGAATCATGCCCAAACATGCAATAAGCTAGCGTCTCTCCGTGTGTTTGTGCAACATGAGGTTTGCTCATCCCTATAGTTGCACAAGCCCAATTATCCCACCGTGTGTGTTTCTCGATTGCCCTCCTCTATATTTGTGATCTATTCCTTTGCATTTTGAGTCCTTTGGATTTATTTCAACATTTACAATATCTTGGACTTCATTTTGCTTGATTTTGTGCCACTTGTCCTAACCAAGCCACTCGATAAGCTTTATGTTGTAGGTGTGAGTGAACAAGTCCGGTACCAATTCCACTATTCTCTCAATTCACATTGAGTGAAGCGGGATACATCCTCAACTTTGGGAACGGTATCTTGATATTGTTTATCTCATTTCCCACTCACCTGTGGTCAAGTTTTGTGATGGCTAGGCAAAGCACACCGTCTTTGGTCTTTGACGACTACATGACATGAGCAACGACATCACCCAAAAGCTCGAGCGACTCGCCATCGACATCCGACACTCCGAAGCTCGAAAAAGAGACATGGTGGCGGCACACATGGAGCAACTTAGACACATGGTGGCCAACTACAAGTCTTCTTCCCCTTCATCATCATCATGCCGTAGATGCTCAAGTCGCACATCTTTGAAGAAACAAGTGCTCGAAGACCACGATTACCACCAAGTACAAGCTTCGATGCCAAGATCAAGGCGATCGACTACACGCAAGGATGACCCTTCCATCTTCGGAAGCATCCCAAGGAAGACTGTCGAGCATGGGAATTTCCCTTCGGTCATGGAGGTGGGTGATGATGTGCCATCTCTGGCCTTCATCCATGACTACAACAATGAGGAGGTTGAGCATGGTACTATCCCTTCAACCGGGGCAGCGAAAGGAATTAAGCAAGGAGAGTTTGCACCTACATCTCTCCGACACCCACATATGACGAGATGCCCCAATTTCCATAAGAGGAGAGCCACCACCACATGAGTGACATGAGTGACATGAGTGACTCCACCATATGTGACATTGAGTGCATTTCCTATGAGAGGATGAGAGTGACCACCACTAGCCCCATATATGATGAGTTTCCCCCATTTCCATGTGAGGAGAGCCACAACCTCCACCACTTGAGTGAGATGAGTGACTCCACCATATGTGAGTATGACTGCAACTACCTAGAGGGAGTGTGTGAGCCACCATCACATAGAGCGGGTGAGGTACTTGATAGGGCATGTGAGGCCATTTTGATTTCTAACAACTTAACCTCTACCTCTATTGTTTCTACTCCTTTGGTGCACGGTCCCATATTTTTGATGCGCCGATCCTTGACGACTTCGTCCTCCCTTTGGACAAGATGATGGCCATGGTGGAATATGATGCACCCCCACATGGTTCCATCACGATGAAGATGACCACGATTTGGTCTATGCCATCTCACCTAAACCACATGTGCGGAATGCAAAAGGTAACATTGGTGAAGGTGATGCTCTTGTCCCACTAGTGGACTATCTTGACATTGCTTGCTTGCATGATGTTGATCACCTTGTGGGTACTTCACGTGCTATGTCTTCTTAATGCTTATATGTGCCCCCTATTTATGATGAATATGATGATGAGCATGTTGACTTACCTAGTTGTGATGCTATACTCCATAGGATACCATGTAAAAATTCTGTTGGTCACATCATGTTTGACAATCCTCTACACTTATCATATGCTATGTGTGAAATTTCCTATATTGCATCTTTGCAATCTCACCATAGTGTCTATGCATATCCCATAAAACTTAATCCAATTTGCGAATATGGCATAGACGACAACCCCATGGTTATTGGCATTTGCTTTTCTTGTGATGATATTGCCATGCTCCCTTTGCATCATTTGAGCAATGATTCTGATATGACATGCCATGACCACCTAGCTTCAGATATGCAGTGTTTCGGATGTTGTCCATATTCTCCGACTTATGCTTCCGCTATTGCACATGAGGAGACCACAATAGTTTCATACATACTAGGAGATTTTGATCCATCCTACACTTTGCATGATCTCCATACTTGTGTGCACGATATGCTACCCATGAATAAAAATGCTATTGATGTGCTATATATTTGCATGCTGAATTTCTGTCCCCATTGTGTTATACACAACAACTATTCTTTCATGATGGATGACATGTTCATATACCATGCATCGAATTTATTCAAGCATTGCTTATCTTGTTCTAATTTTCACAAGCACATGCACATCCTAACGGATGATGTATACATATACCACAAACACACACAATTTTCCTTTTGTCTTTGTTGTGTGTAGGTCCCCATGAATACTCGTCAACCTCACAATCCCATGATTTGGCAAAAAGAGCTCTTGAGAGCACTAATGTTTCGGGGTTCATCGGAACGTGTCTCTAACCATTCCCCTCGCGCAAGGACTACGCGCACCTCTTCTATATGGCTCTCAGATGGTTATGGCTTATTCTCCATCATATATCATTTGCCCATATTGCTATGTTCACTTCGCATGATATGCTCATCACTATTAGTCCACATGACATGATTGCCATGATTTTCTCTAGTATATTGCATCTTCGCACTACTAGCTTGCACGATATGATTGCTATGCTTGTTTATGTTGCATCACTGATGTGATCCTTTTATGCGGTTGATGACAATCATTTCCATGCTTTGCACATGAATGACATTGCATTTGTCACATATCGCCATGTGTTGCCTCTTTCTTGCTATATGCTTTGCCATGTACCGAGTGCAACAATGCTTCTACTCTTGCTAATGAGATTGCCCCCATAGCTTTCTCACATATTATTGGAGCTTTTGACATCTTTCATGTGAAGAATGTTTATCTTCCTCCTTTGCACCATATGCCTAGTGCCATGAATATTGCCATTCTTGCATCATATTATTCATGCACTTGTGATCATAACGGTTATGTGCAATAGAGGAGAACCATCATGATGGATGATGTGTTTATCTACCATGCACATACATTCTTTGATTTGTTATGTGTATATGTAGGATACTTCGACTACATGTCAACTTCCACTTCACGTGAGTTGACGATTCGAGCTCTTGAGAGAGAGCCCTGCTACACCGAGGCGTTCCTACATGGCACTTGCTTGCGCATCGGCATTGTGACGGACGCACAAGGTCACACTTTTGAGGTGACATCCTTATTGATCATGGATATTGTGGCTCATCCTACTTTTGTTGCTTGTATCATGATACATATTAGTCATGTTGGACCACTTACTTGCACACATGCTAGTGATATCGCTTTTCTTCATGATTGCCACATCGCCATGCATCTAGACATATATACCTTGTGTGTTGCATCCACCTTGTGTATTGTTTGCTCTTATCATATGCTTGGTTGCAACAATGTCCATTATTCACATTTTCCATGACCGATTGCTTGCTACATGCTTGAGTTGATTGCCTCACACATGATGACCAATTGCTCTTTCTATTGTGTTGAGTGCCTCACTATATTCACTACACCATGTGCACATCATTCTTGGATTGCCTAACACTTTGGATTGCCCCATGTGTTTAGACACTTCACTTTACTTGGTGTTGTGAATGATTCCTATGTCTACCATACACCCTTTGTTGATTGTTTTGCGCATGCGTGCTATGACCATGAGGTAGATGCTTGTTATATTGTCACACATATTTGCATCACTACATCACCTTTGAATACTTGTTTCCATGATTGCATTGCTTGTGCTCACTTTATATACTTGCATGCCATGCCACAATCCCTTGTCACACCATATGTTATGCATGATGACAACACTTGTGCGGTGATTCACCACTTTAATGCTTGTTTATGCACTAACGCTAACCACATTTGTTTTTCCAAGTGTGTGTCATGTTTTCTCCTTTTGAAGGAATTCCTAGACAGTGAGACATTGGAGAGTGCCCCTTTAGAGCTTGAAGATGATGAGCGCTTGGTGATCGTCCACCTCCACACAACATCGCCATCTCCTTCCCATGGTGATTTGGATCTTGATCCGAGGACGGATCTTTCCCAGGGGGGGTGATGTGGAGCATCCTATGGACATCACCATCACAAGAGTCTATTTGGAAAGTGACATGTGCCACGACTACGTCACATACATAAAGGTGAATCATCTCCGTTACACGTGTTCACTTGACCCCTTTGAGGATAGTATACTACTTTACACTCCTCCCGTGTGCATGCATAGGTATTGCTGGAGCTTAACGAATGAAGAGGAGGAGTGCTAGCACCTATGTACAACTACACCATCCGCGAGGGAAGCTTGGAAGAGAAGAAGGAAGAAGAGGAGCTGCAGGAAGTCCAGGAGCTGCCGGTACAACCGGCCAGCAACCGGCCAACAACCGGTGGGCGGTACAACCGGCCCACCACCGGGTCACCTCTGGTCGAGCTTCTATTGTGGTGCGGTGCAAGGCCGGTACCACACCGGTTGTTCCGGTTATTGTTTCTTGACCGGTACAACCGGCCACCCGAGCGGTACAACCGCTCGACTGCCTGTGCACAGGACGGGCTTTGGCCCATGTATCTCCCTCTCCACTTACCCTTCGTGGCCAGGACTATATATACTCTTCCCCCACATCCATTCGAGGGTTAGCTATGGTTTTGCTCTTAGTTAGTTGAGCCTAGCTCCTTCCACTACCTCTCCCATGGAGTAGATGCCTCTATGAGAGAAGATACCCTAGTGGATGTCAAGGCCCCTCACGAGGGAATATCCTCCGGGATATCAAGGCCCCATCTCCCCATGGGATTTGGGATGAACTCTACCATGTATCCTATTTCCCTTTGTTGTTCATGTACCTTTGTGGATCTTGTGTGTGGTGAGTCTAGTAGATGTGTGATTGGACTTGTTCTTGAGTGTTTCCTCTTGTGATTTCTCCTTGTTCTTCCTCGTGTTCTTCGTGTTCTTCGTGGAATCCCCCTCCAATTCGTGAAAGATCGACACACACACGGGCTTGCCCCGTATCACCTTGTACTCGCACAAGTTGGCAAATATTTTCCAGAGGTCGTCGAGGAGGCTGAAGTGCCGCTTGGTCTTGATGACTATGTCGTCCATGTATACATGCACATTCCAACCAATCTAGGGCATGAGGCACTTCTGCATGTATCATTGGAAGGTAGCGTCGACGTTCTTCAAGATGGACGACATGGTGTAGCAGAAGGCCTCGAAGGGGGTGATTGAGGAGGTCTTTGGTCGGTCGGCCGGCTCCAGCTTGATCTGGTGGTCGCCGAAGTAGGAATCCAAGAAGAATAGCAAGTCACAATCGGCGGTGGAGTCGATCACCTGGTCTATCCGGGTAGGTCAAAGGGATCCTTGTGACAAGCCTTGTTCAGGCTGGTGTAGTTGATAAACATGCGCCAAGTATCATTCTTCCCTAGGACGAGGATTGGGTTGGCCAACCACTCAGGGTGGAAAACTTCCATGCTGTAGACGACAGTGAGCAACCGCGTGATTTTTTCACCAATGGTTCTTTGCTTCTCCTTAGAGAAATGTCAGAGTGGTTGCTTAACCGGCTTGGCATCCGGTCACATGTGGAAGTGTGCTTGGCATACTTCCTTGACACACCCAACATGTCTTTGGGAGACCATGCACAGATGTATCGATTCTCATGGAGGAAGTCGAGATCTCGCCTTACTATTTGCTGTCAAGCCGGGAGCCGATGCTGACGCATTGCTTGGGGTTGGCTGGTTGTGGTAGACTTGCTAGGTGTCATTGGATGATGTGAAAACTACCTCGCTGACCGACTGGCTAGGCAGAGCAGGCACGTCTGGCTGCGCGTTGGCGAGGACCACGAGCCGGTCGAGCTGGTGCCTCTCCTCGGTGATGATCAGGAACTTGACCAGCCGATGGTTGGCTTGTGCGCACTTGATGTACTTCTTGTAGTCACCATCGATGGTGATGATTCCCTTGGGATCCGACATCTTCATCTTGAGGTAGGCATAGTGCGGGCCGCCATGAACTTGTCCAGCATGGGCCGACCCAGAAGTGTGTGGTAGGGGCTGTTTAGGTCCACCACCTCGAACCAGATAGATTCGCGACAGAAATGGATCTTCATGCCGAACATGACGTCGATCCGGATCTTGCCTATGGGGGAACAAGATTGCCCCAGAACGATGTCATGGAACACAGCCCGGGTGGGCTGTAGGTGGCTCTCCTTGAGGCCGAGCTTGAGCAGGGTGTCATGTTAGAGGAGGTTGACGTTGTTGCCGCCATCAACGAACACCCGTGAGAAATGGCAAGTGTGTCGCGCTGAAGCATTAGTGGGGTCGAGCACTAGGGCGTAGCCGCCAGGCTTGGGCATCATGCCCTGGTGGTCCTCTCGGCCCCAAGTGACCAGCTTCTCGGACCAGTGTATGAACTAAAGGATCGAGGGGACAGTGGCATTCACCTCGTGCTGGCGCTTGCGCTAGGTGCGCTAGCCCTTGTCGACATTGGTGAAGACGACAAATGCCGTATCCTAGTGAGGGAAATTGTTGATGGGCCGGCCGCCAGCCCGGGCCTACGCGAGAGAATGCAGAGGCGCGGGAGGAGGCGGCAGAAGGCCTTTGCCCCGAGCCATCCTCTTGGTGAAACTGCACTCCCTAGGTGTGTGCGTAGATGGCTTCGTGCCGCTGTGCATATTGCACGACGCATCAAGCTTTTGCTCAAAGGTGAGCCTGCACTACCATGCGGCCTGGTCGGTTCACTGTCGCGAGCTACCGTTCTGATCAGTCGGCCTTTCTCCCTCGATAGCGGCAACATGTCGGCTACCGTAGTGTACATTAGGATGCTCACCCTTTCGCTTATTGTGGTTCTGCGACTGCTGCTATCGGTTGTCCCCAACCGGCACATGGACGGTCGACTGGGCCTGCACGGTCTTGGCGGCTCAATCGAGACGGACCTTGTCACGCATCGTGGAGTCAGCCATGGCGTACCTGTCCACCCTAGCCATTTGCTCCGACATGGTGGCCGACTCAGAGAGCATGAGCTCGTGCTTTAGCAGGGTGTCATCCCGGCAGCCCTCGGTGAAGTACTAGATCACTTGGACCTTGTAGACCCCCTCGCAGGAGTTGCGAAGCTTGACCTTGCGCATGAGGTAGTCGCAGAGGGACTTGTTCGACTCTTGGATGCACATGGAGAGCTGGTGGGGCCGGGCGGGACACTTTTGGGTGCCAGTGAAGTTATGTACAAAACCCTCGTCGAAGTTGACCCATGTGTTGATGCTGCTAGCCGGCAGGCTGTTCAACCAGGCCAGGGCCGACCCAAGTAGCGTGAGGGGGACATAACGCACATCCATGCTCTTGTTTCCTCGGGCTATGCTGATGGAGGCAGTGTAGTCGATCAGCCAATCCTCCGGCTTGATAAATCATTGTACTTTGGGGTGACATGAGTCAATGTGAAGCCGGCGGGGACGGGGTCATTACGGATACAAGGGCTGAAGCAAGCCAGGTTGATTGGGCCTTCCTCCTCCAGGAGGAGAGATTCTGCTAGACGCTTGAGGCGGTCCAAGTGTCGTGTTCATCCTGAGGCACGTAGGCGCACGGCCACTTGGAGTGAGGCCTCCCAGTTTCACTACACGGGCGAGACACTCGGAGACGACGACCGACTGGTCGTTGCGGCACCGAGCGCGGCCGCATCGGTGTCGGCCGGTCCTGTGGTGGGTGGCGCTTGGGGGTGGACCATTGCTGCGCCTGCTGATGTCCTTTAGCCGGCAACGGGGCGCCAACTCGAAGAGGGTGTGACTATGAGTCAGCGGGATCCGGCTCGTCCTGGGAGTAAAGTGTGTTGGCAGTGGTGATGAGGTCACGAACGCGCTGGTCCTACAACAGGCGCTCCTTACCCTGCAATTGCCTAGGTCAGCCATAGCCTCCTAGGCGGCCTTCATGTTTGTCGCTGGCGGGTCAAAGGTAGGCCGGACTATGCCGAGGAAGTGAGTGATGTTGTGACCGCAACCACAAAAATCACCACGCCAGATGGGATCTGTGTCGGCCAGGTTGAAATCATAGACGATGTTGTAGTCACGTTACGCGGACTCCATCTTGTGCCACACGTCGGCGAGCATGGAGGCCTCTGCAAACTGCTGCTTGCAGGTCTCCTCGAGCTTGGCCACGGCGGTAGGTGCAATGGGCGCACAGGCTCTATAGGGTGGTGCGTAGAGGGTCGGACTGGTCGGCTCGTGCCGCGACTGCAGCCATAGCAGTCGTAGCATTCCCGCACCCTAAGCTGGTGCTGGTTTCGGTGGTGACCGTCGCTGTCGGCTGGTGGCAGCGGGTCGGAGAAGTTGAGCACCTCGCTAGGGTGGTATTCATCGAGGAGAAATGCGACGAAGGCACGCAGCTCACCGAAAGGGACAATGGAGCTGCTTGTGGGATAGGCAACACGAACGTTGCGTGCTACGCCATCTCCCACGGAGCTGGCCGCAGCAGGCGCAGAGATCAGCCCGTGCGCGATGCGCTCGACAGAGGGAGTGAAGGGTGTAGGTGTACTAAGAACTAGGGTCCTTAGCACTCAGACTTAGGCACGAGCAACCGCTGCTCCCTGGCTTGCAAATCCTTGTCGGGCTTACATCGATCTCCAAAGCAACCAAAACCATATGGAAAGAATCTCACCAATCGAGATAGCCCGCTCACTACAAGTTTGAGAAAAAAACAGCAATGGAGTGCTGATGTCATGCAGATGATGCGATGATAAATGGGAGAACCAAATAAAACACGCAACAATAATGGAACAAAACAGGAATCTTTTGGGGCGTCGGTTTCGGGCTATTACAACTCTCCTCCATTCACAAGAGATCTCGACCCGAGATCTTAGAATGAGAAGAGAAAAAGAAAGAGCAAGAGGTAAAACTTCGTTGCTTCTCTGACAAACGAGTGAAACCAAAGAATCTTGAAGTTAACAAAGAGATGAAGAATGGCACAAGGAACAAGCAATAATTCAAAAGAAATTTGGGCAACCCTTCGGTAGAAAAGAGAGGCAAAACTTGATAAGAAGAAGATTTCACAACACACCGGTTAAATGGATAAGCAAAGAAAGAACATGATATTTGCAAAACAAGATGATAGATTGAAGAGAGCAACATCACAATCCCGCCGGAGCAAGAGAATATGAGCTAGCTCATTGGAAGGAAAAGAACGGAGAAGAAAATGACATATCTCTACCACAATTGAATTTGAAAATAGTCCTTATAAAGGGCGATTGAACGGAGTGGTTGGAACATCAACAACGAACAGAAGAGGCTTGTTGTGGGCTTATGGAAACATCTCAAAATTGTGAGGTGACAACCGGCGACTAACGAAACAAGGATTGCTTAGGAGCAAAAGAGATGAAAAACTTCTTGCACCAAGAGGATACATTGAGAAACTAGGAACTCCAGAAGAGAAACGATGAGCACTTGGGATAAGAAATTTGATATCATGAACAACGCCAAAATAAGGATTGAAATCACCTTGATGAAACAAGAATAAGAATTATGTTATGCTTATCCTTCATCAAGTTAAATTGATGACACGCAATGGATTTGGCATACCACTTATTCTTCTTGAAAAGATCGAATAGAGATGAACCAAGCCTCAAGACATCTTGGACGAAACACCAATAATAATTCACAAATGAATGAAGATACCATTAAAGAATGAAGATACATGAGAATGAAAAGACCACAATCAAAGCTGAGAACGAAGAAATCTTCTGAAATGATGGCCTTCGAAGGATCGAGAAATGGAAGAACTCATAAATACTCTAGATAGATATGAGAAGAATTATTCATGATCAAAAAAATTTATGAGGATTACCACAATCTGAGCTGACAAACCTCCAAAAGAACGGAGAAAGATTTAAGAGAAACTCTCCTCCGGTCTTCAACGCTGTGAATGCTGGCAAGAAACAACACCACGAATTGCTGAGATACTCCGGAACAATGAATAAGGAAAGGTTGAGCCAATGATGAAAATTAATTTGAAAACTATCTTATATGAGGAATACGACTGATGTAATTCATTCTTACGTCATATTTGCAAAGAAGTTGAGATCTCCAAAAAAGATTAAAAGAGCGAGGTAAGATCCTAGGAAAAACCTATGAGTTATGGGCCCACTCAAAAGAGACACCGTTGAAATAATTACTTAGAAGCAGAGTTAGCACCGGTACAAATTAAGAACTTGATGAGATGAGAGCCTCGAAATAATTTGAAAGGATTTGAATGGAAATGAAAGTTTTTGAGATATCTTGCCACTCCGTATAGAACAAAGAGAGATGAATTAATAAGAGAGGCTTGATGAGAATTCGAACGCGGAAAGCATTTAATGAATGAAAAGGATATGATGAACACGAAATCTTGAATTGAATCCACCAGAGAAGAAAACAAGAACGAAGAGTGATGAACTTGAAGCACTTGAGGATCTTCACAATGAATCATGGAATGCGAAATAGAAGAAAAGATAGCGGAAGCATCACATGAATAGAAAAGGAACTTAGATGAGAATTTAATCACTGAAGAAAAAGGGCGGGAGGTTGGGGAAAAACAAAGACAACTTGGAACAGATGAGACGAACTCGGAAAGAAATATGAGGATCAATCTTGCGAATATTGATAAGGATTGAATTATCTTGAAGAGAAGCACACCGGTTGAAAAGAATTTCATGACAACTCCAGTTGAGCAAAAGGATTAACATTCCCATTGAGATATGAGAACACCACTTAGGAAAGATATGAAGTCAATACTTGACATCAAAGTAACTCGAATGACCATACTAGAGATTCATAATAGAGGCTTACGAAAGATATACAGTCAAAGGATGAGGCTTACGAAACAAGCCGGAAACAAATTCATAATAGAGATTTCGTGTGATATTTTCATGGTAAAATTCACACGGGCTCGATCTTACATTGGATTGTCATATTGAAATGATGCTCGAATATGCTCCCTAGGCGTAGCGGACTACAAGGCTTGATGAAGCATACCGAGACTGTCCTTTATAAGAAGACCGTGAACAAACAAACCACTAGATGTCGAACCCCAACCTCACATCATGCATCTGTTGAAATATAGCCTAGGTAACTACTTGAATTCAAACCTGAGAACTCCCAAAATCTTCCGGTTATGCAATCGGGTCCACAAATACACGGAGCAAAATCCATCACTCAAATCCTAACATGATACTACGCTCCAATGTAACACATCCGTCAACACATAACCAGAGGTCTCGAAAGCTCATATACCTCAAACCCTCATAATCACAATGATACCAGTTATGGCAGTACCTCTGGATGCTCTCCCCAGTACTGGGTGACGCCAAAGTCCTCTCGCCACAAATATTATTGAAGCAATTTCGAACATCCTCCATCCTGAGATACTAAGGAAACTGAATAATAGTGATGTGTCACGAATCCCCTAGAGCTCTACTCCTCGGGACAGTTCTACCCCAAATTGACAGGAGGTAGCAGGAACATAATTCCGGTCAAACCGACATCATATAGAATCCAAAATACCCACGCGATCCTAAAAATATTGTGTGAGAAGAGGGGTAGAATGAAAATTCCTACCTCGGGATTCCTCACGAGAGCATAGAATAGGAGTAAAAATAATCCCACTCTCCGATATATATAAGTAGACTAAAATAGTTTTTCAGACTCAACTCGGCCAAGTTCGATCAATCAAGAAGGCTCCTAGGTCGATACAGGCTCTGATACCAACTTGTAACGGCCAAGATGCGATCCTATCCTTATTTTGGCTCGAGGGCCTCGACAGGGATAGAAGCGCATATCGTCGTTTCGCAAGAATGAATATCATTAAAAGTACATGTAAATAAGAGATGGGTATATGGAATTGACTTACACTCGCCACAAAATAGATAAGAATCACGTCAATACAACAACATTGTTATGATTGGTTTACACTATAGCCGACGTAGGCCGAGTTAGCCAATCCGCCCTAGTTATCTTAAATAGAATTAGGGGCTTAGCCCAGTTTATTATAGCCTAGGAAACTTATATATAGTCATGTAACTAGGACTTTCGAAATTAAGCAAGATCATCTATTTTGATCGGCTCCACCTAGGAGCCGGCGCCCCAAACCCTAGCCCGCCGAACTCTCTCTCGCTCGCTCGCTCACGACGGCGCATCAGCGCTGCCAACCACCGCCGCCGTGACAACCCGCCCAGCACCCCTACCGACTACGTGAATGACTTGGTATACTACAAAACTCTACCAATTTGGTATCAGGTAGTCCCGGCTTGATCATATCGCAAGCATCGACCACCCCCAGCCTTCCACCCGCCATCGCCTCGATGCCACCGGCCTCTCTGTCGCTAGCGTCCTCAACCACCGCACTGACCTCATCGACCGCGGCGCCGATCCTCTCTGGGTCCCCGGCCGCAACCGCCGTCGCGGCTGGCCTTGTCCTCTCCCCCGTGGAGCTGATGTCCACGCTTTTGGAGCTCGAACATGCCGTACGCGCCACACCTTGCGGGGCCGTACGCACTGCAGCAGGCGGCGACGTTCTTCCCCACCATCGTGCCACCCCTGCTGCCTTCAGCAGCGCCATCACAGACGGCGGTGTTCTTGATGGCCGGGTCGCACAGCCATGGCCGCCATCAAACGTCGCACAACCATGGCCGCCATCAACCGCGCCGCACCAGACGGTCGCCTCACCATCCAGCGGGTCTTTTCCCTCATTGGGCGCGCCCATCCAGGAGGTCAAGTTTCCGCCATCACCATCGCCGCGGCCGGCCTAGCTGAACGAGCCGCTCTCCATGGCCGGGTCTAGCCAGCCGACATTTCCACCACCACCAGCTGCACAACCAACTGGACCCCTCGCCCCTACGGGACGGGGGACCCCTACCGCAGCGTCAACGGAGACCTGTTCCAGGGCGGGACACTGCAGCCCATCTTTCTGACTCCGCCAGCGACAGTGCTTTGTCACACAAAGCAGCCGCTAGCCGACGGCTATGGCCACCATCTGCCACGTTTCTCCAAGTTGGAGTTCGCCACCTACGACGGCACTGGCGAGCCCCTAAACTGGCTCAACCAGTGCGACCAGTTCTTCCGGGGGCAACGGACACTCGCCTCCGACCGCACCTGGATCGCCTCGTACCATCTTTGGGGTGCAGCGCAGACGTGGTACTACGCCCTCGAGAAAGACGAGGGCGTGAACCCGCCATGGGAGCGCTTCCGCAACCTGCACCTTCTACGGTTTGGGCCGCCGGTCCGCAGCAGCCGGCTGGCAGAGCTCGGTTGCCTGTCGTTCCACTCCTTGGTGCAGGACTTCGCCGAGCGCTTCCAGGCGCTGGCCTGCCACACGCCAGGCGTCTCGGCCCTTCAACGGGCTGAACTCTTCGTCGATGGCCTCCCACATCACATCCGTGTCGACTCGAGATGCGTGGGCCCTAGGATTTGCTGACGGCTATGTACTATGCATGCGTGTTCGAGTAGCGCGCGATCTCCATGCAGCAGGCGTTTCCAGATTGGGCCCTGCGTCTTCCACCTCAGACAGCCGTCCCCGCGCCCAATCGGCCGGCTCAGCCATCGACAGGACCCTCCACCCCGACTGCGACCCGTCCGTTTCGCCGGCTCACCCTAACCGAGCAGCTTGAGAGGCGCCGCCAGGGACTTTGCTTCAACTGTGACGAACCCTATGTACCGGGCCACGTGTGCCCGCGCCTTTTCTACCTGGAGACAGCCGACTACGTCGAGGAGGATACCACGCCTCCTGAGCTGACTGAGGAGACTGAGCTGCCTGAGGCGACGACGCTCATGGTCTTCCTGCACGCCATTGCCGGCATCCGGGCAGAGAAGACCATGATGCTACCAGTCACCGTTAATGGAGAGTGCCTCTTAGCACTCATCGATACATGCTCGACACATAACTTCATGCCCGAGTCTACCATGCGGCGACTGGCCCTTCAGTCGTTCGGCGGTGAGCAGTTATGGGCTAACGTGGCCAATGGTGACCGTCTTTCCTGTCACGGGATTGCACGCCAGGTTCCCATTACCATTAGCGACGAGCACTTCACCATGACGTGCATGGGTATCGACTTGGGCTGCTTTGACTTCATCATAGGGGTGGAGTTTTTGCGGACTCTCGGTCCCATCCTATGGGATTTTGATGCCTTGACCTTGACGTGCTGGCACCAAGGCCATAGGGGGAAGTGGCAAGGTGCGAGCGGCGCAACGGCGGTAGCAGCCCCATCACAGCTATCAACAGCCATCGTTGACTCCGAGCCACCCCAGTTGGCCCACCTCCTGCAGCAGCACAACGATCTTTTCGACGAGCCATAGGGGCTCCCGCTCGCCCGGCTCTGCGACCATCACATTCACCTTCTACCGGGGACTGCCCCTGTCGTAGTGCAGCCCTATCGGTACCCGTAGCTGCAGAAGGATGAGCTGGAACGATAGTGCACACTCATGCTCACCTTGGGCATCATCCGGATATCTACATCACCATTCTCAGCCCCGGTGCTTCTCGTTCGCAATCCCGATGGTTCATGGTGCTTTTGCATCGACTACCGTGCTCGCAACGTCGTCACGTCGGAGGACAAGTTTCCCATTCTGGTCATGGAGGAGATCTTGGAGGAACTTCACGGGGCTCGCTTTTTCACTAAGCTCGATTTGCGCTCCGGCTATCATCAGGTTCGAATGCACCCGGATGACATCGCGAAGACGGCCTTTCACACTCATCATGGCCACTTTGAGTTCTTGGTGATGCCTTTCGGCCTCTCCAATGCACCGACGACATTCCAGACTTTGATGAACGACGTCCTCCGGCCTTACTTGCGACGTTTTGTGCTTGTTTTCATCCATGATATTCTCATCTATATCTCCTCTTGGGAAGAGCACCCGCAGCACGTCGCCATCATCTTCAACGAGCTTCGGGCGCATCAACTCCACCTCAAGCGCTCGAAGTGCTCGTTTGGAACCACCTTGGTGGACTATCTCGGCCACGTCATCTCCGTCGAGGGTGTTCCCATGGATGCCGACAAGATCTGGCAATGGCATCTTGGCCGACACCGCATTCTCCTCGGGCACTCCGCGATTTCTTGGGGCTGGCCAGCTACTACTAGAAGTTCATCTGGGAGTTCAGCCATCTCACCGTGCCGCTCACACGGCTGCTCTGTCGCGACGCCTTCTCGTGGGACGATGAGGCTGCTACTGCTTTCCGGTCACTCAAGGAGGCGCTCACAACTGCTCCAGTCCTCTAGATGCCAGATTTCGAGCGACAGTTCATGGTGGACTGCGATGCGTCCGGCATAGGTTTCGGTGTTGTTCTTCACCAAGGCTCGGGGCCACTCGCATTCTTCGGGAGGCCTTTCACTGCACGTCATCATAAACTCGCGGCTTACGAGTGGGAGCTTATCAGGCTGGTCCAGGAAGTGCGACATTGGCGGCCTTATCTTTGGGGCCAACACTTCTTGATCCGCACTGGTCACTACAGCCTAAATTTTTTGTTGGATCAACGCCTATCCACGATTCCGCAGCACCAATGTATCAGCAAGCTGTTTGGCTATGACTTCTCCATAGAGTACCAGTCAGGACGTCTGAACATTGTGGCTGACGCCTTGTCACGATGAGATACTGAGGATGATGCAGTCGACACCGCTGGCACCGCCCTTTGCATCCGCTCTGGGCCATCGTTCGTCTTCCTTGACGACATTCGCCATGCTACAGCCACGATCGATGATGCTCGGCTTCTGACGAAGCACCTTGAGGAGGGCGAATTGCAGGCACCATGGCGCCTCGGCGATGGGCTACTCCTCCACGCTCGATGCATTTTTGTTCCCGATCATGACAATCTTTGTCACCAGGCGCTTCTCTTGGCGCACTCCGCGGGTCATGAAGGGGTGCAAAAGACACTTCACCATCTCTGTGCTGACTTCTATCTGCCAAGGGACCGTGCACTGGTGCGCGATTGGGTGTGCTCTTGTGTCACATGTCAGCACAACAAGACGGAAACTTTGCAGCCGTCGGGTCTTCTTCAACCTCTTGAGGTACCTTCCCAGGTTTGGGCTGACATTTCCATGGATTTCATTGAGGGCCTTCCCAAGGTGGATGGCAAGTCCGTCATTCTCACGGTGGTGGACTGGTTTTCAAAGTATGCCCACTTCATCGTGTTGGGCCATCCCTACACCACCACTTCGGTCGCTTGCGCCTTCTTCGACGGCATTGTCCGCTTACACGGGTTTCCCTCTTTGATCGTCAATGCTCGTGACCCGGTGTTTACTGGCCATGTGTGGAGAGACCTTTTCAGATTGGCAGGAGTCAAAGTGCACTTAAGCACAACATTTTATCCCTAGACTGGCGGCCAATCAGAAGTTGTCAACAAGGTAATCGCTATGTACCTACGCTGCATCACCGATGATTGACCCCGAGCTTGTGTGGACTGGCTTTCCTGGGCGGAGTACTGCTACAGCACTTCATACCACACCACCCTGAAGGCCACTCCGTTTGAAGTGGTTTATGGCCAGCCTACTCCGGCTATCCTCCCACTATAGCCTAGTGTCACACGGACCGAGGCAGTCAACACACTTCTTCGTGAGCGCGACGCCATCCTCGCGGAGGTGCGACAGTGACTTCTTCAAGCCCAGCAGTTGTCTAAGAAGTACTACGACGCTTATCATTGGGAGGCAGAGTTTGCCATGGGGGATTAGGTGTGGCTGCGTCTTCTTCACTGTACTACGCAGTCACTTGACCCCTGCGCCAAGCGCAAGCTGGGACCTCGGTATGCAGGCCCCTTTTAGGTGTTGGAACGCATTGGCAGCGTGGCCTACCGCCTGCAGGTTCCACCAGGTACACGCCTCCATGATGTCTTCCATGTCGGGTTGTTGAAGCCTTTTCGTGAGGAGCCGTCGGCGTCTACACCGACTCTTCCGCCCACGTCCGATGGCCACTTCCTTCCTGCTCTCGACAAGGTATTGAAGGCCCAGCAAAGTCGTGGTGTCTGGCGCTTGTTAGTGAAGTGGCACGGACTTCTAGAGGAGGATGCTACATGGGAGAACCGCGAGGAGTTCCGTCAGCACTATCCAGATTTCCAGCTCGAGGACGAGTTGTTTGCGTAGGCGGGGACAGATGTTATGACCGGTTTACACTATAGCCGGCGTAGGCCTAGTTAGCCAATCTGGCCTAGTTATCTTAAATAGAATTAGGGGCTTAGCCCAGTTTATTATAGCCTAGGGAACTTATATATAGTCATGTAACTAGGACTTTTGAGATTAAGCAAGATAATCTATTTTGATCGGCTCCACCTAGGAGTCGGCGCCCCAAACCCTAGCATGCCGAACTCTCTCTGTCTCGCTCAGGCGCCGCCGACCGCCGCCGCCGCTGCGACAACCTGCCCAACACCCCTACCTACTACGTGAACGGCTTGGTAGACTAAGAAACTCTACCAAACATATTTAAACATCATACATAAGAGAAGGGTCCGATCACGGACGAAATCAAACGATAAAATGACATCCATCCTTGCTATCCGAGTCTGCCGTCCTGAAACCCATCCTAGATTGATGAAGAAAAAGTAAAAGAACTCCACATCAAACAAGCATCGCGCTCACGTCAAATCATCGCATTACCTGTACCTGCAACTGTTGTTGTAGTAATCTGTGAGTCAAAGGGACTTAGCAATCTCATTTCCAAGGGTATCAAGACTAGCAAAGCTTAATGGGTGAAGTATGGTTAAGTGGTGAGGTTGCAGCAAGTACTAAGCATTTATTTGAGTGGCTAACTTACGAGCACAAGAATAAGGAGGGTGATTAGCGTATAAACGGGCATGAACTACTAATGATCACTAAGTGATCCTGAACACCTACTTACACGTCAAACAAAACCCCACCGTGTTCTCTCTTGGATTAGAAATTCACGAGAAGAAACAGTCATGACTACGCACACGGTTGGTGTGTCTTAATTGAGTTTACTTTAAGTATTCTAAGTTACCACATAACCGCGTGCACGACTCTCATGAAAGATTTAATCCTGAAGGGGTGCTCCAACTCATCCATCACAAATTAACCACAAGCTACATTGTAATTCCTCAACCGCAGTATTTGCGAAATCCCAATGGAAAAATCTCAAGCTTGATATAGCCCGAAGTGTCTTCGAAATCTCCCGCACAAGACGTTCGTGAAAGGTAAAGCAAGTCCAGTAAGACCGCCCGACAGGCCAAATCCCAATAGGAGATGCGTGTATCTCTTTCTCGGGGCACTACCAGATGAGCAATACGTACAATGGCCTGATAGAAATCTCGCGAGTTGCCTCGGGTGGCCCCGCAAGTGGCTCTATTTTGGACCACCACCAACAGCACTGGCCCCCTGTATTATGTATTATGTTAAATTAAGTCCACAAGGGGGTGACCCTCTATGCGTTAATAAGGTGATCAGTATTATTATGTTGGGCAAATATAGTACCAATGTTGGGTCTTGTTAGACGAGTTTTATCGCAAAACGAAAATCAAGTGGATCCCCATAATAATCCCAGGCATGTTATGAGCGCTCAATATGGAACATAACATCGATACACAAGTAAATAGGATGGCAAAAGTGGAATAAAACACCGAGCAAAAGGCCAGGTCTTTCATCTTTTACGAAGTATATATGTGCATTAAATTATATAATATAACAAAATATACATGTTGTAACATGGAAGCAATTGCACCTGCAACTAACAACGCTATAAGAAGGGTTGAGCAAGCGGTAACATAGCCAAACAATGGTTTGCTGAGAAGATGTAAGGTTAGATCCTTTCATGGAAATGTTGGGAGGCTTGACATATAAGTGGTAGGTAACAAGACATAACGATAGAAGCGAAACAACTAGCATGACAATGATAGTAATGGTATCCAAGGAAATGTTCATATTGCCTGCGATCCCACTTAAAAGAAGAAAGAATCCGTGAAGTAGACGAACGGGCGTAGTCGAACGAATCATCACACTCTAAAACGTTTTTGGAACTTTAGCGAGAAGAAACAAACTGAAAACAAGCAAGCAACAGAAGATAAACACCATAACATATGCATGACATGATACATAAACAAATATGATTCATGTCCGGTTTAAATATGCAGGGCAGGACAATCACAACAATCAAATAATACACATTAAGTGAAGCGCAAACAAATATGATGCATGTCTGGTTTAATATGAAAGGCACGACAATCACAACAACCAAATACTACACATTAAGTGAAGCTCAATATGCAACGAACTGCATATTGACGAAACTCCATATTTAAATTACTTAGTTCATTCTCGTTCAGGTACCCATCAATATTAAATGATGTTTAACATGGATGGTCATGGCATTGGGTGAAGAAGGAATTAAGCAATTTTAATGAAGAAGGAAAACATACATATAAAAACAATTATCAATATTACGAGAAATGCAATTAATGTTGTTCATCATGAAAAGAGGTGAAATATATACAACTACATCATCTAGGCATTTTAAATGAAGCCGAAAACAACATATAGCACTTCTAAAACGACCTCATATATAAAATATGAATTTGGTCCAAATCAGTCCTAATCATATTTTACATTTATTAAACATGAAAACAAAATGGACCATGATATTCTACATGTTTTTTTAGACAAGTTACATATATAAAACATTTGCATCAGAGCAACGGTTATTTACTTATGAAATAAACCGTTTTAACATGGAAAATAAGCAAATTAATGAAAACAACAAGTTTAAATATTTTTATCATGGATGAAAGTTGGTTATTATTATTCTACATAACATTTTGAGCATTTTACATATCTATAGTTTTTACATATGATGCACGATTCTCAAGTTATTAAATGCATGGACATGAGGGTGTTTTCTGTAAATCTGTTTTTTCCGGAAAATTAACAAATTCACAGAATCGAAAAAAAAACTATATGGACCGAAACTGGTGGACAAGATTTAATACAGCATGCACTGAGCGCATTTATAAAGAAGGGCAGCGGAGAGCGCACCCATGGGCTTCGGCCCATTTGACGGAGGAGGCCTGATGGACGCTGAGGGGCTGGGCCTTGGAAGAACGCTGTGTGTAGGCGTGGTCATGGCCCATGGGGTCAACGCGAGCGCCAGGGGGTCGAGCGGCGTTGTCGCTCTTCCCTGTCGGGACAGAGGCGAGGCGGGCGAGCAGAAGGACGGTGGCCTTGGCGTGGCGGGCGTCGGGGCCGCCGGAGTTGGCCGCTCCGGTGGTGGCGCAGGGGTCGGCGAGGCGAGGAAGAGGCCGACGTGGTCAACGGGCGCTGCTCGGGCTCTCCTTCGTCTCGCGTGGATGAAGCAGAACGAGGCGACGGGATGCGGGCGTCAGGGAACTCGGGCGCGGGGCTCGCGCCATGGGAGGAGGTCCGGCATCACGGGAATGGCGGGGCGTGGCCGGGAACGGAATATGGATGGCGGGATCCGCCGGATCCAGTTCAGGGCATGGCCAAAGGAGAGCTTTAGGCGGCGAGGGAGCTTCGTGCGGCCATCCATAGCCGGATCCTGAAACAAACAAAGAGAGAGAGCGGTTGAGAGAAGGAAGAGCAGAGAGACGGAGGAAGGAGATGGCGCAGCGGGGCCGGCCTGGCGAGGCCGCCGGCATGTGGAGGCGCACGGGGGCGCGAGGTCCTGCCCGGAGGCTTCGGGAAGCTCATGCGGGAGGGAGGTGGAGGTTGGGGACGGCCTGGTGGTGCGGTTGCCGGCGACGACTGGTTGGACGGGAGCCGCAGGGAGGAGAGCGAGCTTGCGGGAGTATCCCCTAGTGGCTGGCGCGCAGATCGAGGATGGAGGAGGAGGAGGCTATCGGTTGGGCTGGGGACGAAAACGAGGGAGGCAGTGGTTGGCTGGATGTGGATCCGGATGGAGAGAGTGGCGGCGGGGTGAGGAAAAAGAGGTAATAGGTCTAGGGTTAGGATATGCTTAGACAGATCTGTATGTAAATAGCATGAGTTTCTTCCTTCGATTCGACCGGACGGTCAAGAAAGTATATTAGGATATCTAATTAAAAAATTGGAGATGGTTTGAAATATTACGGGGTTGATCCGCATCCAACGTCAAGACCGCCGAGTTCGGGTTCCAGTAAGTTATCGGGCGCGCACGAAGGGTGTGTGCACTATGCAGAGAGGCTAGGCAAAGATGAGAGGGAAAACGGGCAGCCCGGCATCGACTCTGAAAATCGAAACACGTCTACGATTTGACTGGTTATAGTGTCACTATATGTTTAACGGTTCGGGTATCAAACGGACTCTGATTTCGATGAAATTGGGGAGACGGTCTATCCATACTATAAAACAAGACCGCATGCCAACTTTCGGCCCAATCCGAAAATAATGTGAACCCACTTTCAAAACAATATTTTAGGAATGCCGCGGGTGCGTGCATGTGTAGTTGGTCTTGAAACGATCGTCGACGAGAACGGAGAGAACTGGCGACTACGAGCGGATGCAAGTTTGCAAAATGATGGCAACGGAGTGCCCATGATATGCAGATGATGCGAATGATGCGATGATGAATACGACAACCAAATAAAACACACGGCGATAATGGAACAAAACGGGAATCTTCTGGAGCATTGGTCTCGGGTTGTTACAATCCGCGACCGGGATAGCAAATGGCGAGAACGGCACAACAACTGTTCGTTCCTAGGCGGCTGTCGTAGCCCTGATGGCGGTTGCCCATGCCTATGCCGATGCCGCCCACGCCCAGCTCATGTCAGTCACTGCACAAATAGCAGCTGCCTTCTCCGACAATGGTCGGCAACCTACACCCGAAGTGTTGGCAAACGCCGAGAGTGCTCGCGCAGTCGTCCATTTGTCGGCAGCCTCCCTTGCCATGATTGAGGGCGTCAATGCGCGGACCGCAACCGCCCACACCAAACTTATGGCGGCCTTTTCCAAAGAGATGGCAGACGCGGATAGCGAGATGCTTGCAAAGTATGTGGCGATGGATGCGATGGAGCCCCTTCCCCTGGAGGTCGTCGAGCGCGAGCTGGTCATGGAGGATTTGGTGGAGATCGACGAGCGTCAGGCGGAACATTAGTCTTTGTTTAGAGCGTTGGTCTCTTTTGATAGAGTAATGTTTAGGTCAACCAGCTCAGTTTAATCGCTCGATTTAGTAAGTGTGGGCTGTGGTGTAGGTTTTTTTGTGCAGTACCCAAATTAGCAATTGATGTTAAATTATGCGACAACATGGATGACCACTGTAACCAGGGAAATTCGGACCAAAAATTTGCCGCCATATCCCCATTCCATCTTCCAACTTTAGAATGAAATTGAAGTTCATCACACACAATTTTTTGGAACGGACCGTGTGCAATGTAGTACCCAATCTTACATCGAAAGCTTGGAAACAAACATTTTGACGTCCAAGGTCATCATGCACGGGGTATAGCACACGCTTCATTTGTGATGTGTTGATATCGAGAACTATTGTGCGCCAAACGAAAATTTTGGGCTGCCACAAAAATATCTACCTCCCTTGCCCCCTGGTACCAGTCAAAAGCCACATTTCCCCCTTTTCCTCTATCTTTCCTAGTTCAAAACTTCACTGCTTACTTGCAGCGCCGCCTCCTCGCAGGCGACGCTCCATCCTGCTGCTCGACCTCCTCCATCTAGTCAGGTAATCCACATGGCCCGACTAGCGCGACACCTTCCACCCAAATCACCGCCCCATCCTCCAAATAATTGCCTCCAAAAGCCATGGTGCATGTAGTATAGTCAGGATCTCAAAGAGCATTTGGCTGTGGAGAAGCAAATCGTGGCTGCACGCGCAGATGCGGCAGCTATGGCTTCCATGCATGCCGACCCCTAGATCTTGTAGAACTCCTCGCTGTCGAGGCCACCATCGATGCCTCGCACGCTAACATCGCCATGCAGTTGGCTGCTATAAATGACAGCTCGTGGTCTTTTCTCGAGAGCTCCCCTGAATGCGTTCAACGAAGACTTCGATGTGTTTTCTCGGCGTGCCCGTGCTTACCTCAACTCTAGAGTCGGCATGTTGGTGTCGGGGCAGGATCGGGCCACTCGCCACTACGAGGGGTCCACCCAGGCCCTCTTCCAAATTGAAGGAGCCCGTCATCACCGATATCTCCAACAATGAGGAATAGCTTGTTTTTCTTAGCTTTATCACTAAGAACCTATGTTCACCTAGCTACGCCGGTTAAGCATGTTTTGTTTACATGTTGCGTGTGCCGCCACTTCCTTTCATTTGGAAATTCTAGTGAAATGTCCAATGTAATACTACTGCAACCTGACCTGCTAGTATGTTCTATTGTGCAATGTGGTGCTTAGTTAACTATTTCGTTCATTTGTTGTGGTGATCATTTAACTATTTAATTTAATTTCAAACGTGATGTATGGTTGTTGTTGGTACAATTTTATATTGTTATGCATGTGACGAATAAATCGAATTTAGATATACAAAATAGATGGGAAACATATAGAATTGCTATATTTCCTGATACGAACACGGACCCTAGAGATATAACCATAATTGTTACACATGAAAAGAATTATCAGGTGAATTCTAATAAAAATTATATGAATTGTTATTTTGTTATCCGATATAAAAATACAACACATTATTTTATTATAAACAGGATTACAAAAGACATGCACAAACCTCGTGTGAAGATGCGAGGACTAATTGAGCAAGAACTAATTGTTCGACGGAATCAAACAAGACCAAGACATGCATGTGCCCCAATGTGACAGCCCAAGTGCTGCCCCTACCTTTTATGGCATGTATTCTTATGTGAACCTTGTCGTCATGAGTTTAATGAGATGAGTTTGCTCCTTGTCATGCTTTGTCTCATGCATTCCTGCATCATATCATTCATCATCATGCATGCATATTGATTTGTGATGTGCTCTTGACTTGTTGCATAAGTGAGTGTTGTGTGGTTGTGTTGGAGTGGGCTCATCTCCTTCCCCCTTTCTCATTCTTTTCAAACAACACAACATTCTTTCTCATTCCCATTGCATTAATCAACATAATTAAGTGTTAAATTAAATTGTTTAAAAATGTTCAGGAGATAGCCTATAATATTTCAAGCATGTGAGTGTTGTTCTTTTGATGTTTTGTGCTTTATGATCTTGGGGGCTTAAAATAAAAAGGGGTTGTTGCTTTTAAAATATTTAAAATTAGTTGCTCTAAAAATCAACTAGTTATTTTTATAAAAAAGTCTTATTTTCTTGTTGATAAAAGTGCTTTTGTTTTTATCAAAAACCTTTTAATCATTTCTATGGGGCTTTTGAAAGCGGGCTGTTTTGTTTTATCATGCCAACTTGTGAGCTTCATGCTTATTGATGTGTGTCTCCTTTTTAGATTGTGTAGTTGATTAAGTTGATAATCATGTTATGCGGTTTCTGTCAATGCCTTGTTTGTGGTTGTAGGATTCCTGTAGCTCAAGTTGTGGGCTCTGAAAGTTGCTATGTTGCTGTTTTGTGGCAGATTGTTTGTTTTTAGTGTTTTGTGGCTTGTGGGAGCTATACTCCATGGAATTGCTTGGTATTTGGCTCTATTGTGGTTGGTTTTTCATTGCCTATCCAGTGGCTACCTTGGATGCCAAGGAATAGCCCAGGTCCTTCTTGTCTTGTGTTTTGCCTTCGTATCTTGCCGTGAGCATATCGT
Source organism: Hordeum marinum (assembly GCA_022496015.1). Taxonomy (NCBI): domain Eukaryota; kingdom Viridiplantae; phylum Streptophyta; class Magnoliopsida; order Poales; family Poaceae; genus Hordeum; species Hordeum marinum. The sequence goes on along the minus strand of CM039675.1, from coordinate 136,508,904 downwards.
GACAATCGTAACTCCGTTTCTTACGTTCTTCATATGCATTTTTATCCTTTTTTGCATGATGCATCCATATTTTCCATGTCCATGCATGTCTAAATAACTTAACATAAGGTTCTGTCCAGATTCATTAATAACCAATCCTTTGCATATGAAACTTGACTAGTTAGGAATGCCATGCTAAAAACTCTTCAAATAAGCATGCATCATTCTTGCTTGTGCATTGCACCATGGTTGTTTGTTTATTCTTGCTGTTTATTTTGGGTAGACGTGAGCATTGAACCTGAGTACGAAGAGCTAGGCGAGTACAACTACGAGGATCCCGCTACTTGTTCCACTAAAGAACCAACAGGCAAGATGATCGTACCCGGATCCCGATACTATTTTCGCTTGCTAGTTGTCACATTCTGATTGTTACAATTGTGCTACCTACCACTTGCATGTCAGCCTCCTAAATGTCATGATAGCCTCTAACCCTCCACAACCTAGCAAACCTTTGATTGGCTAAGTTACCGCTGCTCAGCCCCCTCTTATAGCGTTCTAGTTGCAGGCACATGTTGTTCCATGTAATAACATGGATTTGGCTTATCACAATATTATCTGTTATGAAATTTAATGCACATATATATCTTGGTATTGGTGGAAGGCTTGGCCTTTTGCTAGGTGTTTTGTTTTGCTGTTACCGCCATAGATTCTTGTTGCCGGTGTTATGTTTCCATACTTTGCGCTCCTAACATGCTCGGGGTTGTTATGGGACCCCCTTGTTTATTCGGTTAAGATTAAAACTTGTATGGCAAGACCCAACGTTGGTACTACATTTGCTTAATAACTTAATAAAATTTGCATAGCGCTTTGCAACCCCGTGGATAATTAATCAACCCCCGGGCCAGTGCTCCTCATGAGTGTTGGTCTAGACTAGAGCACTGTGCCGGGCCAACCCGGGGCAACTCGGGAGATTTCTATCAGGCCTCCGTACGCGTAGCTTATCCGTCGTGTCCTGAGAACGAGATACGTGGCTCTTATCGGGTTCATCGACACGTCGGGTGGTCTTGCTGGACTTGTTTTACCTTTATTGAGTGTCTTGCGTGTGGGCTCTGACTTTCTTAGGGTTATCTCGAGGTGTTGGAATCCCTTTGGAGTTGCCTAGGATGATCACGAGATCCGTGGTCGAGGCTATTCCTGCGGGGTGTGGTTAATTTGTGATGGACTAGTTGGAGCGCCCCTGCAGGGTCAAATCTTTCGGAAAGCCATGCCCACGGTTATGTGGCAACTTGGATATTTGTTTAACACCCGGGTATAGTTAACCTGAAGTAAACTCTAATAAAATGCACCAACTGTGTGAGTAACCGTGATCATCTCTGCTCGTGAACATGATCCAAGAAAGAACACGATGGGGTTATGCTTGATGTAAGTAAGTGTTTAGGATCTCATAGAGGTTATTCTAGATTCGATCGTTTATCGTAGGCCACATAATTACTTCATGTTACGTAAGTTTAGCCACCATAAATGCTTAGTGCTGCTACAAACTAAACACATACCCCATCCCAACCGTTAAGCTTGAATAGTTTTAGTATCCCGGCGCATGATTGCTGAGTCCTTGTGGCTCACAAATTACTACAACAATCCAGGTACAGGTATAGATGAGTTCGTGCAGGATGATCTGATGCAGTTCCAGTGGGAGTACGACGAGGAAAGGGGCAGGATGTACGTGACTTATCCGGATGAGTAGAGGACCATGGTCGTGATCTTCAGGATAGCGAGATAGTATCATTTGCATCTGCTTTTATTGTTTGTTTTCGTCCGTAGTCGGACCCTGTCTTCATACTGACGTTTTGAACTCTTGTGTGGAATTGTAATTTAGTATGTGGCGAGTGTAAGCCAACTCTTATACTCATCTCTTCTTGTATGTATGATGTAACGATGCTATACTTGCGAACGATGAGATGCGTATCTATCCCTTGTTGAGGTTCCCGTGCCTTAATATGGATAGGCGCGCATCTTGGGCATGACAAGTCGGTATTCAGAGCCATACAACCATAGGAGCCTTTGCTTGATCAAACTTGGCCGAGTCGAGTCTAGTTAAAACTATTTTGAGTCTAGTTATATCGTAGAGTAGGATTCTTTTTACTCCTCTTATATGCTCTGGTGAGGTATTCGACTTAGGAATTTTGATTGTACTCCTCTTCTCGCTCAAATTTTTTTTAGGATCACACGGGTATTTTGGAGTCTATATGATACCTATGTGATAGGGTTCTGTCTCGGTGCCTCCTGTCTGACTTGATTTTTTCCGGGGAGTCGAGCTCCAGGGAATGTTGGCACATCATTATCATTCGGCTTCCTTGATATCTCAGGACGAAGAGTGTTCGGGATTACTTCAATACTTGTCATGGTGAGATAAGGTCGGAGTCACCCAGTACTAGGGAGGCATCCGGGGTACCGCCATGGTTTAGTATCGTTGTGAGTTCGAGGATTCGAGTTAGATGAATTTGCGAAAGCCTCTGGTTATGTGTTGAAGGATGGATACAGTTGGGGTGTAGGATTGCTAGTTGTGTGAGATATTTCCTCCTTGTATCCCCCACACCGGATTGCATAACCAGAAAGTTTTCGAAAGTTCTTAGGTGGGAAATCTTGTAGTTATCTAGGATCATTTTCTTCAGATGTATGTGGGCATATACATTTGTTCCGAGCAACATTAGCTCAATACTTTTGTGTTATTGCAAGTGGCTTCTAATATCTGATGATGTTATCATGAACCGAAGAAGCATTCTTACTAATTTTTCAGTAGGAAGGTTGTGATGTTATTGTTCAATTTCTTTCAAGCATTTGGTCCAACTATTGAATTCATCTTATCAATGAGGTGCTGATGTTTTGTCCATCTTCAGGATGGCTCCACCAACTCGCAACAATCCGGGTCGTGGTGAGGAGCAGGCTGATGTTCCACCACCCTCGCCGCCTCCTCCTCCAGAAGCTTGGCAAGTTGTGATGGCCGCAACCAATGCGAACACTCAGATGTTGCCCAGGCTGTTGCAAGAAAGAGATTAGGGTCAGCAAGGCTTTCAAGGGAATTTTTAGAATCAACCTCAGTTTGCGACGCTCAATCAGTTCCTTGCCAACCAGCCTAAGTCTTTCACCTGTTGCGAGCAGCCTTTTGATGCTGATGATTGGCTCCGTGATATGAGTAAGCATTTTGAGTGCAGCAATGTCAGGCCAGAGGACTTTGTCAGATTTGCTTCTTTCCAGCTCAAGGGTCAAGCAGTTGATTGGTGGCAGTAGTACAAGGATTCCAGGGGCGATCATGTTGTTACTTGTGACGATTTCTGTCATGACTTCAGGGCCCATTACATTCTGACAAGCTTTGTCGAGGAGATGCATGAGAAGTTCACGCACCTGAATCAGGGAAGTAAGTCTGTCTATCAGTACAACATCGAGTTCCAGAATCTAGCCTGCTATGCTAAGCAAGATGTTCCAGATGACAAGGCGATGATCTATCAGTTCAGAAGTGGTCTCAAGGATGAGCTTCTGCCAGGCCTAGTTCTTCAAGAGCCTCGTGAGTTTGATTAGTTCTACAACATGGCTTTGAAGGTCGAGGCAACTCAGCTCAAGTTGGAGAACTCAAGGAAGCGTTCAAGGGATTGATATTCATCTTCTTCCAGCTCTCAGATGGTTCCTAAGCAGCAAAAGTATTGGGTGCCAAATCCTCCTCCGTTTCGTCCTCCTCAACAGCAGAAGCAGTTCGGTGGCCGTGGTTCTTCCCACTCACCCAACCCAGGATTTCAGTAGAGACCCCAGGCGTCCAAGGCAGTTCTTGTTCCTCCTCCAGGCAATCTTCGTCCGCTTTCTGAGGTTACTTGTCACAAGTGTGGCTAGAAGGGTCACCATGCAAACAAGTGCAACCAACGACGTCTTCCGCCTCCTCCTCCAGTCAGGCCTTCATGCAATGCAATGGTGAAGCATAATCCCAAGTTAGTCCGGGTGAATATGGTGAATGTAGCAGAGGCAGCGGATTCTTCTCAAGTGATCATGGGTAATCTCTCAGTTAATGATTTTCCTACAAAAGTGTTATTTGATACTGGTGCATCGCATTCATTCATTTCTAGACGTTTTACTTGGAAGCATGATTTGAATTCAGTAGTCCTTCCTAGTCCTTCTCGGGTTGTGTCCCCAAGAAAATTGATGAGTTCGAATGTGGTGGTTTCGGATGTTTCCATTAAGATGGGCAATTATTCTTTTCTGGCTTCTCCAATTGTTCTCGGTAATTCCGATATTGATCTTATTTTGGGCATGGACTTCCTGGCTATGAATAAGGCATATGTTGATTGTAAAGCAAAAGAAGTCAAGCTGACTCATCCTTCAAAAGATGTGATTATTTTCGCAGCTCGCGAGACACAATCCGTCTCTTTGCTCTTAATGAGAGGGGTGAAATCTCGGCAATTTCTCAAATTCTGGTGGTTAATGAGTATGAAGATGTCTTTCCAGAAGAATTGCCAGGAATGCCTCCGCACTAGCCAGTCGAGTTCGTGATTGATCTCGAGCCTGGAACTAAATCGGTCTGCAAGCGCCCTTATAAACTTGGCCCCGAAGAGCTGAAAGAGTTGAAGAAGCAGCTAGATGAACAAGAACATTTGGGTCTGATCACACCAAGTTCTTCTCCATGGGGTTGTGGTGTTTTGTTTGTCAAGAAGAAAGATGGCACGGACCGGCTGTGTGTCGATTACCGTCCATTGAAGAAGACAATCAAAAACAAGTACCCACTTCCCAACATCAATGAGTAGTTTTAACAACTGAAAGGTGCCAAGGTTTTCTCGAAGCTTGATCTTCGCATGGGTTATCATCAGATTCACATTCGCGAAGAAGATATTCCTAAGACTGCTTTCAGGACAAGTTTTGGCTCTTATGAGTACACTGTCATGTCGTTTGGTCTTGCAAATGCTCCTCCAACCTTCTCAAGAATGATGAACTTCATTTTCTCTCCTTTCAAAAATGAGTTCGTATTGGTCTATTTGGATGATATCCTTGTGTTCTCGGAGATAGAAGAAGAGCATGCAGAGCATCTCTGCCTTGTGCTTGACAAGTTAAGGGAGCATCGATTCTATGCCAAGTTTTCCAAGTGTGAGTTTTGGCTCAATGAAGTGGTGTACCTTGGGCATGTGATCTCTGCCGAGGGAATTAAAGTGCACCCTGAGAAAGTTGAGGCAATCTTGAAGTGGGAACCTCCTCAGAATGTGAAGCAGCTTCGGAGTTTCCTCGGGCTTGCTAGTTATTCTAGAAGATTCGTGGAGAACTTATCTCAAATTGCTAAGCCTCTGTCTAATCTCCTTCAGAAGAGTGTCAAGTATGTTTGGTCTCCTGAGTGTGATGTGGCGTTCAATACGCTCAAGCAGAGACTGACTTCAGCTCCAGTTCTTGTTCCTCCTGAGCAGTCAAAGCCTTTCCAAGTATTCTGTGATGCTTCTCCCCAAGGTCTGGGTGGTGTTCTCATGCAAGATAAGAAGATAGTTGATTATACCTCGCATCAGTTGAAGCCTGCCGAGAAGAACTACCCCACTCATGATCTCGAGTTGGCGGCAGCTGTGCATGCTCTAATGACTTGGAGGCATTTGTTGTTGGGTAGACCAATTGAGGTATACACCGATCACAAGAGCTTGAAGTACATTTTCACTCAACCCAATCTCAATCTTCGGCAGTCTCGTTGTGTGGAAATGCTTGAGGACTTCAATCCAAGTATTGAGTATACTCCTGGGAAAGCAAATGTCATTCCAGACGCGCTCAGCCGTAAGGCGTACTGCAACAGTCTCATCCTGAAGCCTCTTCAACCCGAGCTTTGTGAAGCCTTCCACAAGCTCAACCTTCAAATGATTCCGCAAGGTTTTCTTGCCAATCTTCAAGTTTCTCCGACTCTGGAAGGTCAGGTTCACCAAGCGCAGCTTCTTGACGCTATGGTGAAGAAAGTGAAGAAAGGTGTGGCCAAGGGCATTCCGAAGTATAAGTGCTTTCGCGTTAATGACAAAGATACCTTGTTCTTTGAGGACCATTTGGTGGTTCCAAAACGTGATCTCAGAAAAGTTATCATGGACAAAGCACACAATTATCTTCTATCCATTCATCCAGGCAGTTCCAAGATGTATCAGGATCTCAAGCAAACCTTCTGGTGGACTCGCATGAAACGTGAAATTGCTCACTTTGTGAACGAGTGTGATGTTAGTCGCAGAGTGAAGGCGGAGCATCAACGTCCAGCAGGTCTTCTTCAGCCTTTTCCTATCCCAGAGTGGAAATTCGATCATGTGGAGATGGATTTCGTCACTAGGTTTCCCAAGTCCAAGAGAGGCAACGATGCCATCTTTGTGGTTATCGACAAGCTGAAAAAAGTTGCTCATTTCCTGCCAGTCAAAGAATCTATCTCGGCAACTCAGCTTGCAGAGTTGTATACGTTAAGGATAGTATCTTTGCATAGTATTCCTTAGCTCATCTCTTCTGACCGTGGAAGCCTCTTTACTTCCAAGTTTTGGGAGTCCTTCTAGACTGCTATGGGTACCAAGATCCGTTTCAGCACTGCGTTCCATCCGCAGACAAGTGGTCAAGTTGAGAGAGTCAATCAGAACCTTGAAGATATGCTTAGAGCGTGTGTGATTTCGTTCGGCATGAAATGGGAAGACTGCCTTCCATATGCTGAATTCTCATACAACAATAGCTTTCAAGCTAGCTCAGGCAAGGCCCCTTTCGAGATTCTCTACGGCAGGAAGTGTCGTACCCCGCTTAACTGGTCTGAAACCGGTGAGCGTCAGATATTGGGTAATGACATGATCACTGAAGCAGAAGAAATGTTCCGTGTCATTCGTGAGAACCTCAAAGCAGCTCAGTCCCGACAGAAGAGCTATTACGATAGCAAACATCGGGATGTTCCTTTCAAGTGGATGATCTAGTCTATCTCAGAGTCTCTCACATGATGGGCACTCAGCGATTTGAAATTAAAGGGAAGCTAGCTCCTCGTTTTGTTGGTCCATTCAAAGTTTTTGGCAAGAGAGGTGGACTTGCTTATCAACTAGAGCTTCCTCCAAATTTCACAAATGTGCACGATGTCTTCCATGTTTCTAAGCTCCGGAGGTGCTTCAAGACTCCAGAGCACACCATTGACCTCCAAGACATTGATCTCTTAGAAGACCTCTCTTATCGTGAGCATCCAATGGCAATTCTCGAAGAAAACGAGCATAAGACTCACAAAAAATCTATCAAGTTCCTCAAGGTGAAGTGGTCTCATCATTCTGAGAAAGAAGCTACTTGGGAACGTGAGGACCTTCTCCGTTCTGAATTTCCTGAGTTCTTTCGTTCCTAGATCTCGGGTCGAGATCCTCTTGTAGTGTGGGAGAGTTGTGACAGCCCAAGTGCTGCCCCTACCTTTTATGGCATGTATTCTTATGTGAACCTTGTTGTCATGATTTTAATGAGATGAGTTTGCTCCTTGTCATGCTTTGTCTCATGCATTCATGCATCATATCATTCATCATCATGCATGAATATTGATTTGTGATGTGCTCTTGACTTGTTGCATAAGTGAGTGTTGTGTGGTTGTGTTGGAGTGGGCTCATCTCCTTCCCCCTCTCTCATTCTTTTTCAAACAACCCAACATTCTCTCTTATTCCCATTGCATTAATCAACATAATTAAGTGCCAAATTAAATTGTTTAAAAATGTTCAGGAGATAGCCTATAATATTTCAAGCATGTGAGTGTTGTTCTTTTGATGTTTTGTGCTTTATGATCTTGGGGGCTTAAAATAAAAAGGGGTTGTTGCTTTTAAAATATTTAAAATTAGTTGCTCTAAAAATCAGCTAGTTATTTTTATAAAAAAGGCTTATTTTCTTGTTGGTAAAAGTGCTTTTGTCTTTATCAAAAACCTTTTAATCATTTCTGTGGGGCTTTTGAAAGTGGGCTATTTTTTAAATAAATAAAACTTGCTGGTTTATTTCTATGCGTGAGAGAGAGTGAGTGGGCCTTGCCCTTCCTTCACGGCCCAGCCCGCTCGTAGGGAACGGCTACCTGCTCCCGTCCTTCGCCATCAGGTTCAGTCACCGACGCCTGTGAGAGAGAGCGCGCGAGAGAGCCGACACCGTCACCGTCAGGGGCTCACGGACGTCGAGGCCGCCCCTTTAAAAGGGTGCGGATCCCTAGGGTTCCTCTCTCTTCCCCTCGCCGCCGCTGCTCCCCTCTTCCTCCTTCTCCCTTCTCTTCTCCCCCCTTCTCCTCTTCTCTGTCAGGTAGGAAGCAGAGATGAGAGGTTTAGAGAGAGCGGGCGCCAGAGCTATCGCGTCTTCGTCTTCGTCTCCGGTGGCCGGCTCATCGCCGTTGGAGATGGCGTGGAGCTCGCGGGTGCCGTCCGCGTTCCGTTCCCGGTGCTAGGGGGTGAGGAGCACCCCTACAGCGCCGCCCTATCGTCGCCGCCGTCCGCAAGCGAAGGAGCGTCGCCGCTGCCCTTCTTCGTCTTCTTCCTCTCAGTCGTCGTGCCCCCACGTCACCGAGCAGCCCCTAGGTGAGCCGCACGTCACCGCAACCTTCCCCCCCTCGCATAGGCCTGCGTTTGTTGCCGTCGTGTTCTACCTCCGCCGGGCCCCGATCCGAGCAGCAGCTCGAGCTCGAGCTCCTCTTTGCCGCCACGTCTAGCCATCATTTGGTGTGGGGCTGGGTTCCCCTAGGACCCCGTTCTCCCTGCTGGTTGTCAGCGTCGCCGGAGAGCCTCGCGCCGCCATGGTTTCGCTGCCGCCTGTCACTGTTGTCGTAAATTCAGTTTCGTCAGTTATCGTGCCATGTTTAGTACTAGATGCGCAGGACCCCTCCTCTGGTGTGATCCGGCGGAGTAGCACAGTGGCAACCGGCTCGGGGGTGAGACCGTGAGGTCTGGGGTTCAAACACCGTAGACTCCACCCTTTTGTTTTGTTTTTTTCCTTTTGTTTTTATTTTCTCTTTTTGTTTGGTATGTGTATGTATGTGTGTATGTGCATAGATGCTTGTATAGGTGTTTTTTTCGTTCTTCCTTTTCTGTTTAGTTAAATAAACTTGTGTATGTGAGTGTATGTGTGTGAGTGTGGAGTTGCATGCATGTGTATGTGCATATATGCACGTGTGCATATATGCACGTGTGCATATGCGTGTGTGTGTGATGAGCACCCACACACATAGGTGAGTGTGTGCTCATGCGTGTATGTGCATTATGCACTTGTGCATATTTGCCTTGTGTATGTGTATGTGTGGTAGTGGTGTGTAGGTTTGGGTGTGTGTGGGTGTGTGACAAGTGGGCCATGCCCCACTTGTCATACCCTATCTATGTTGATGTGTGTCATGTTGTTTGGTAGTGTTAATTAGACCATTTCCAATTATATCTATTGCCAAATCTGGTTAGGCTCATTTATGTTCATGTACATTTAGGGTAGGTTATCACTTATAAGAGTGAATGGTGTTCATGTTATGTAGTTTTTGCCACGATGCTTCATGTGACTATATGAGTATGATACATGATTTTGGGGTAGGAAGACCCAAGGAATCCATGGGTGCAATTAGATTTCACTTTTGAGCAAGTTAGCAAAACTGCTATTTTCTGCTGTGATGCTACTTTGTCATTTTTGCATGAATTAATCCATGCTTGCATTGGGGCATGTGCCAACATGGAAGTGTTAGAGTTTTATGCCTACTATGCCATGGTATTTTTGTTTGACATGAGAATCACCCATATAAGTGGGAAACTTGCGGCAAAGTAGCTAAGTTAATGTTACTGTTTCACCATGCTAAATATTTCTAAGTCTGAGAATCTGCTGTTATTTTTATGCCATGATGAGTGGTTGCTATCTTGTGATATGTTGTGAATTAGCTCAAGCTCAGCGCTAGTGTTTTGAAGTATATGTTGTCTTCTAGCATCCTGTTAAGTTTCATGCCAAGAGGTGGTCTCTAACACTATTAGTTTCTGTTGTCAACTTGCTATCAGATTAACTCAGATTCCAGAAAACTGTTATTTTCACCAAGTCCTAGATTTCTGTTTCATCATACTAACTTGTGAGCTTCATGCTTATTGATGTGTGCCTCCTTTACAGATTGTGTTGTTGGATAAGTTGATAAGCATGTTATGTAGTTTTTGTCAATGCCTTGTTTGTGATTGTAGGATTCCTGTAGCTCAAGTTGTGGGCTGTGAAAGTTGCTATGTTGCTGTTTTGTGGCAGATTGTTTGTTTTAGTGTTTTGTGGCTTGTGGGAGCTATACTCCATGGAATTTCTTGGTATTTGGCTCTATTGTGGTTGGTTTTTCATTGCCTATCCAGTGGCTACCTTGGATGCCAAGGAATAGCCCAGGTCCTTCTTGTCTTGTGTTTTGCCTTCGTATCTTGCCGTGAGCATATCGTGACAATCGTAACTCCATTTCTTACGTTTTTCATATGCATTTTTATCCTTTTTTGCATGATGCATCCATATTTGCCATGTCCATGCATGTCTAAATAACTTAACATAAGGTTCTGTCCAGATTCATTAATAACCAATCCTTTGCATATGAAACTTGACTAGTTAGGAATGCCATGCTAAAAACTCTTCAAATAAGCATGCATCATTCTTGCTTGTGCATTGCACCATGGTTGTTTGTTTATTCTTGCTGTTTATTTTGGGTAGACGTGAGCATTGAACCTGAGTACGAAGAGCTAGGCGAGTACAACTACGAGGATCCCGCTACTTGTTCCACTGAAGAACCAACAGGCAAGATGATCGTACCCGGATCCCGATACTATTTTTGCTTGCTAGTTGTCACGTTCTTATCATTACAATTGCGCTACCTAACACTTGCATGTCAGCCTCCTAAATGCCATGATAGCCTCTAAACCTCCACATCCTAGCAAATCTCTGATTGGCTAAGTTACCGCTGCTCAGCCCCCTTTTATAGCGTTCTAGTTGCAGGCACAGGTTGTTCCATGTTTTAACATGGATTTGGCTTATGACAATATTATCTGTTATTAAATTTAATGCACATATATATCTTGGTATTGGTGGAAGGCTTGGCCTTTTGCTAGGTGTTTTGTTCTGCTGTTACCGCCATAGATTCTTGTTACCCGTGTTATGTTTCCATACTTTGTGCTCCTAACATGCTCAGGGTTGTTATGGGGACCCCCTTGTTTATTCGGTTAAGATTAAAACTTGTGTGGCAAGACCCAACTTTGGTACTACATTTTCTTAATAACTTAATAAAATTTGCATAGGGCTTTGCAACCTCGTGGATAATTAATCAACCCCCGGGCCAATGCTCCTCATGAGTGTTGGTCCAAACTAGAGCAATGTGCGGGGCCAACACGGGGCAACTCGGGAGATTTCTATCAGGCCTCCGTGCGCGTAGCTTACCCATTGTGTCCTGAGAACGAGATACACGGCTCTTATCGGGTTCATCGACACGCCAGGTGGTCTTGGTGGACTTGTTTTACCTTTATCGAGTGTCTTGCGTGTGGGCTCTGACTTTCTTTGGATTATCTCGAGGTGTTGGAATCCCTTTGGAGTTGCCTAGGATGATCACGAGATCCATGGTCGAGGCTATCCCCGCGGAGTGTGGTTAATTTGTGATGGACTAGTTGGAGCGCCCCTGCAGGGTCAAATCTTTCGGAAAGCCATGCCCGCGGTTATGTGGCAACTTGGATATTTGCTTAACACCCGGTTATAGTTAACCTGAAGTAAACTCTAATAAAATGCACCAATTGTGTGAGTAACCGTGATCGTCTATGCTCGTGAACATGATCCAAGAGAGAACACGGTGGGGTTATGCTTGACGTAAGTAAGTGTTCAGGATCTCATAGAGGTTATTGTAGATTCGATCGTCTATCGTAGGCCACATAATTACTTCATGTTACGTAAGTTTAGCCATCATAAATGCTTAGTGGTGCTGCAAACTAAACACATACCCCATCCCAACCTTTAAGCTTGAATAGTCTCGGTACCGGGGCGCATGATTGCTGAGTCCTTGTGGCTCACAGATTACTACAACAATCCAGGTACAGGTACAGATTAGTTCGTGCAGGATGATCTAACGCATCTCCAGTGGGAGTATGACGAGGAAAGGGGCAGGATGTACGTGACTTATACGGATGAGTAGAGGACCATGATCGTGATCTTCGGGATAGCGAGATAGTATCATTTGCATATGCTTTTATGATTTGTTTTCGTCTGTAGTCGGACCCTGTCTTCATATTGATGTTTTGAACTCTTGTGTGGAATTGTAATTTAGTATGTGGAGAGTGTAAGCCAACTCTTATACTCATCTCTTCTTGTATGTATGATATAATGATGCTATACTTGCGAACGACGAGATGCGCATCTATCCCTTGTCGAGGTCTCCGTGCGTTAATATGGATAGACGCGCATCTTCGGCGTGACATCGAAACTCCAACATCCAAGTTGTGTGTGTGCTCGTTGATGCATTGGCATGCATGTACGGCAAGAGATTGGCCAAGCCCTCACATGCAACGTTGGAGAGGACAAAGGGCACCAACGCACCTAGATTGGGAACCTGCCATGAACGTGGTCTCTAGAATATGGCAATCTGGCCTTGCAATGCTTCGGCCTCCACGCGACCGGTGCGTCAACGTACAACAGTCCAGATGGAATACAATGAACTGACTCGGGCGCAACATCTGCCTTTAATAAATAGCTACCGAGATTAGATTTTAGACTTGGGTTTTATTGTATTGTCTAGCCATCGCTACAATTTGCATCTATGAGACGTGCAGGACTACCGCCTTGTCAGATCCATAGTGGAACCCTACCATTATTTCGTGCTTAATTCATATCAACAATTTGGATTGCATTATCATTGTTCTTGCCGGTTCTTCGGTTTCTTGCAGGAACTCGAACCTCGTTGTTCAGGTTGATTGTGCCTACGGCAAGGTCAATAACCATCGGAGATTGTCTTAGAGCTTGTCAAGGCGTATCGTCGGGTATGGTATAGCCGGATCGTCAAGGTCAAAATCCACCAAATCGATAGTTATCCCCACTCTCGTCGAAAGATCGGGTCACCATCACATCAAGTGGTATGAGTTTTCAGGTTCATCGTTGAGAGATTTACAGTTTTCATAGATTAGTTTGTTTTCTATCCTATAACCCACAAAAAAAGCCAAAAAAAATAGATTAGTTCATCGTTTACACCTATCTTTTTAGCCTTTAGCAATTTTTGCATCTAGTATTTGTTTAGTTGAATTTTTGGTTGCATTCATCCTAGAATTAGTGCTGGTTTTGATTCGTTTGGGCGAGAAAACTATCTATTAGATCGAACTTTTTTTTGTCTACATAATCGTTCCTTCCGCTAATTGGTTGTTCATCCGATGGAAAAAACCGAGTAGATCTTCCTCAGCTACGCGTCCAATCACCCTGATTCGTCCGCCTTCCGCCCTTCGTGCTAGTCACGTGCCCAGTTTATGTGTCCATCACTTCTCCATGTCGTCCGCCACTTTGGTTAGTCCTGCCTCTCCACGCGCCAGTTCCTATTTTCTTTCCTCGTAGGCTGTTCAGTTTTTGTTGCCTTACATTGTCACACCACCGCAAAAGGCACGTACGTGCATGCTCATCCAAATCTACTAGTACACGGCTCGGGAAGCATTATTTTTCCGTCTTCTTGTTAGTCCTCGCTGATCTCGCGCATTAGTACTACTAGCTAGCTAATCTCAACACCGAAGGATTGTATAGCTAGCTCTCGTAGCAACTTGTCCAGTAGCCTTGCATTTCTTCTTCATTCTTGTGAGTTCATCTGTGTCCGTGACTTCTACTAGCAGCCGACCTAACAGAAAAAAGCAAAAAATAAAGGGAAAAAAGGAAAAAGGAAAATAAAAAAAATAAAAAAAATTGTTGCAAAGTTCTAGCCGGTTAGCATCTTTTGGACAATCCCTTTTGTTCACACGTTTACTCTGTTCATATAAGTGATAATTGCAACACATTTTTCTGCTCTTTGTTGCCCTATACTGCATTCATACCTCATTTATATCCAGCTATGTAGAGCTCTCAAATTTTCATCGGTTTCCGCTCACTTGTTTCAGTATTTGGGCTTAGATTGTTTTATCTCTTTCTAGTCGACTCCCAGCACTAGTTAGGAGTTTGAGCAATTATTCAACTTGCATTACTTTTTGCTTAATTGTGTCACATATTGTGAGTTGAGGAAACCTTCACCAAGATCCACTTCCTATATTGTGTCTTGTTCGGTCTCTTGGTAATCGCTATATCAATCTTTTGTAGTCGCTATATTGTAAGAGCTGGGTAATTGCTAGAGTGTTGAGAGACATTTTTCACCACCTCCGAGTAGTACTATAGGGATATTATACTTCTGATTTTGTTCTTGTTTGGTACTAACCATGGCAGGTTCTCATGTGACCAATAGTTGGGCTACATCTATTGTCGGGGATGACTTGCCATATATTGATGTGAGTCATTATCTCCCACCACAGAAGGCAGTACGACCATCACAAGATGTATATGAAGGTCGAAGCGGACATGATCAAGTTATCTCTTTGCCACAATTCGAGGGTAAATATGATCTTGATTCGTATATTGATTGGGAAATGGAGGTAGACGAAATATTTTCAAGCCATAATGTTTCAGAATGTAAGAAAAGAAATGATGCCACTAAAAGTTGTTTTGGTTTCGCTTCAGTATGGTGGAGAATCTATTGTAGGGAAAATGTTTACAATGGACCTACTACTTGGAAAGCTCTAAAACTTGTTATGCGAAACCGTTTTGTTCCTTTATCCCATGCTAGTGGTTTTATTAGAAAATTGCAACGCTTAGTACAAGGATATAACACTATTGAAGAATATTATGATAATTTGTGCATTGCTTTGTTACATTGCGGATTAGAAGAATGCGAAGACGATTTTTTGAGCAGATTTTGGAGAGGCTTAAACCGTGATATACAAGACAAAATAATGCATGAAGTTGAACACAATTTAAGAAGACATATATACAAGATCAATAAGGGTGTCGTGGAATCACCGTCAAAGAAGGTTACTTCCGCCGTTGTAGCAACTGCACCACCTAGAGCTTATATGGAGTCACCATTGACCATTCTTACTTCATATCACCAAGGACTGCAAGGTAATAAGGAAGGTATTGAATCGACTCATCCACCCGATCTTGATTTATATCATGTTGAATTAAAAGATACGTGTGCTGGGTTGAATGAAATGCCCTTTGTTTTGCCCACACCATTTGTTATGAATAATTGTGTTTCTACCTTGGATAAATTGTGCGATCAGACAACTGAGACACCTATTGTTTTACAAGCACCAACTCCTGAAATTGCCTCCCTCATTGATTTTATGGGTGCACCCAATCATTTAAAGGCCATTGAGATTGAACCATGTGACTTAAGAATTAAATCTAGTTCAGATCACATACAATTGTTTAAACATGATGAAGTAATCGCTCGAATTTCACATGCTAATTCTTTGTATTCAATTTTGATGGATCCACCTATGCCCTTGTCACATGCGAGAACTAAACTAGCTGAGATCACATGTTTGAGTTCCATAAAAGTGTTTATCCATCTAATCTTACTTTTAACTTGATTGGTATGGTTTGCATAGACAAAGAATTTTTGGTCTATAGGATTTGCATCACACGTGATGATCTTTCTAGCTTGAAAGAGATTATTAATAAGCCAATGCTTGACCATTTTAATATGACCTTCAACATCATTGTTGATTACATGCCCAATATCATGTTGCATGATTGCTTATATACACATGCTAATTTGGATAATCCTATACCTATGTTGGGATGGTTTAATGATGAGCATTACAAATCAGGTGATATGAATTTATGTTTCACTTATATGTGCAAACTAAGTTGCAATTTACTTCATCGATATATTTCTTGTGATAATTTCTTGACTTCTGATCACACCAAATATGCTCATCACTCTTACATAGAGATAATAATTGTGCAAAACTTGAAACGAGTTAAAACTGATCATATATACATATACCATGCATACACATTGTCTTCTTGGTTAGTACTTTTTCAAAATAAGCATAGCCAAGGACGGCTTTATTTTCAAGAAAGGAAGGATGATATGGACATGGACCCTACAGATATAACCATAATTGTTACGCATGAAAAATAATTATCAGGTGAATTCTAATAAAAATTATATGAATTGTTATTTTGTTATTCGATATAAAGATACAACACATTATTTTATTAGAAACAGGATTGCAGAAGACATGCACAAACCTTGTGTGAAGATGCGAGGACTAATTGAGCAAGAACTAATTGTTCAACGGAATCAAACAAGACCAAGACATGCATGTGCCCCAAGCTCCAACACCCAAGTTGTGTGTGTGCTCGTTGATGCATTTGCATGCATTGGCATGCATGTACGTCAAGAGATGGGCCAAGCCCTCACATGCGACGTTGGAGAGGACAAAGGGCACCACCTCACCTGGATTAGGAACCTGCCATGAACGTGGGCTCTAGAATATGGCAATCTGGCCTTGCAATGCTTCGGCCTCCACACGACGGTGCCTCAACGTACAACAGTCCAGATGGAATACGATGAACTAATTTGGACGCAACGTCTGCCTTTAATAAGTAGCTACCTAGATTATATTTTTGACTTGGGTTTTATTGTATTGTCTAGCCATCGCTACAATTTGCATCTACGAGACGTGTAGGAATACCGCCTTGTCAGAACCACAGTGGAACCCCATCATTATTTCGTGCTTATTTCATATCAGTAATTTAGATTGCATTATCATTGTTCTTGCCGGTTCTTTGGTTGCTTGTAGGAACTTGAACCTCGTTGTTCAGGTTGATCGTGCCTACTGCAAGGTCAATAACCATCGGAGATTGGTTTAGCGATTGGCAAGGCGTCTCGTCAGGTACGGTATAGCCGGATCGTCAAGGTCAAAATCCACCAAATCGATAGTTATCCCCACTTTCATCTAAAGATCGGGTCACCATCACATCATTTCCTAGTTCTTAGCACGCTTGGTTTAGATAACTGGCTTTTCCATGTGGCTTGAACTAGTCTGTTGGATCCGCAATGTGTTTATTTTCCATTAACATATTTCATTGATAGTGTGCCAAATATCACTTGTAACCTGATCAATATTTTTCTTAAATATGTTGCAGGGGGGAACAATGGGGGACACTGAAGTTTACCATCGAGGTTTGCACATACATGGTTGTTTGGCTAATAGCACATTATTGTGCAATTGCAGAAACCATTGTAATATTAATGTTTTTAATAATTTGTTCTTCCATATGTAGGTCCTATTCTAAGAGGTTTAGACCCACTGTTCGACCCTTTTTGCATGTGTGGAAATGAGGTGTCCTTGAATATCAGTCAAATCAGGAAACTTGGAAAGATTGTTAAGATAAAGAAACTAGCTATGGAAAACAACAAGATGTTTGGCTGCACAATGAAGAAGATATCAGACAACTATAGGATGGTACCATCTCTTTCACCTTGTCATTTTCCCTTTGCGCCATTTCAAATTTTAGAAAAGATATTTATGCGTATGTCTGTTTTCAATCCTTCTCAAGGCAGTTCATCGATGATTATGTCTCAAACCACCTGTATGATCAAGAGGCGATGAAGGTATTCATACAACACCCACGGTATAATCTTGAAGTCTTCCTTAAGAGGACGAAGGATGGGCGGGCAATCATCCATAGGCACTGGCTTAAAGTTGCGAGGACCTTCAACATCATTGAAGGCTCAATATTCGCATTCCGCTTTAATAGTTTTCTAGATGAGATTCATCTGTCTATTTACCGTCTATGATGATACTTAATTTCCAAAGGTTTTAGATGTTGCATTTAAAACTTTGTCTTGTTGTGCAATTGGGTAGCTAGGTAGTATATGCATATGTGATGTTGTAGCCTGATGTAATTCAATTATGAAGTCATGATTGCCATACTACGAATAAGAAATATATTCTGTGGTTGATACGAAATGTTAATTTTATTACTAAATGGATTATAAATAATAGAGCAATCAGACTAATTATTGGGGTTCCCATTGCAGACGGTTTCTAAGACAACACCGTGGGCGATGACATGAACAAACCCACACGGTTTCGAGAAAGTTCTTGTGTTGGATCAATGAGCAATCACACACAAATTCTGGTCCACAACTGTGTGCGTTAGGACACCCAATCACAAATGTTTTCACATAGCTAGTGTGTGTGATGGGAAGCACAATGCGAAACAGTTTCTTCTATACACCGTGAGTGTTGTTTTGAGTAAGGCAAACGACAGAGTTATGACTATCGTGTGTGATGACCACCCCTATCACAAACGATGTTATGCAGAAAATTGTGTGTGATCTGCAATACGAACGAAAAGGTACCCTTGGGATTCCCTATG
Organism: Hordeum marinum; assembly: GCA_022496015.1. NCBI lineage: Eukaryota > Viridiplantae > Streptophyta > Magnoliopsida > Poales > Poaceae > Hordeum > Hordeum marinum. Next base: position 136,490,544 of record CM039675.1, on the reverse strand, counting down.
TGGGAAGCTAAGCTCATCTCACACGTCTTCCCCAATATGTCTGTTTGTGATGGCCCTTCCAATCGCAAACAATATATTTATGCCCATCGTATGTGACTAGGTGCAGGCATCGTCGACAGGTTTTCCTGTCGTGTGGGATAGCCCCCCTATCGCCCACACATGCAAGGCAATGGTTTAAGACTACGTCATGGAAAGGGGTTAAAAATTGTTTGTATAGCACGCAACTGCACTAGTGAGATGATGCTGCCAAATTAGATACTTTTGTTTTACTTCTGAATGAAGGACCTAGCATCAACAAGAAGGATGGCCATTGGAGCGGGATCAAGGATGGAGAAGAAGGTGTGCGTGGGGGAAGGAATAATGGAGTTTCTAGTGGTGATTTTCACACTCTGAAGCCACCATAATGAGAGCATGAAGGCTTGGACCAAATATTCAAGATGCCACTTTATGAAGTTCATCCATAGACTATTGTAGGTGATGTGCCACCTTATTTTTGGGCCAATCCCATGTAATTTTGAAATACCATATTATAGGCTGTTTTTAGAGTCCGTATGTATGGGGAAACTGAGTTAGGGTTGGTTTTGGACCCTCCTCCAAGGGGCCATGAAATCCCCCTCTCTTCCCTCATATATACAACCCTTAGTGCGTCGTTTTAGACTTGGTGTTTCTTTAGATTACAAGTTCGCTATAGCTGCAACTTCACATCCTTCATTTGTGTTCCACGACCATACTAAGACGTCACAGAACCCCACTTTCACAAATAAAGCTTTCCTCTTATATTCGCAATATACAGATTGCAATCTTAGTTTCTTCCTTGTTCTTTGTTTGTGTGCAGGAAACATGCCCTCGTGGTTAGGTCGATCGTGCTCCGACGTGGTCAATAACCTCTCGAAGTTGGTTTAGCGACTGCTAAGGCGTGACGTCCTCGCACGTTTGTAGTCGGATCGTCAAAGTCGACTCTACCAAAAACGATATCCACCATCTCATCAAAAGACGGGAAACCTTTGCCTCTATCAAGTGGTATCAGATTTCCAGGTTGCTCGGTGAGATTTTCCAGTCTTTCATATTAAATCGCATCTATTCTTCCTACCTACAGTCCACGAAAAAGCCACAAAAAATAGGGTTAGTTCATCATATCCGAACCAATCTGAGCCTTTTGCAATTTTCTGTTTGGTGTTTTTCTTTGTTGAACTCGCGGTTGCATTATCGTGTCGATTTGCTGGTCTTACCGTCTAGTTTTTTAGAGTTTCGAGTTCTGTTCACAGTTTGCCACCTCGTAGCCGCATCATCTTCATTGCTGCCATATACCGCCACCACACCAGATACATCACCACTGCCATATACCACCACCACACCAGATATCACCGCTATGATAAACCACCACATATCCGCCATCACGCCAATCCTAGTTCACCTCCATCATAAATTCACCAGAAGTTCATGTTCGACCACCCATACATACATCTGGCACTAGTCTGAGTTCCACCAGATTCAGATCCACCACCAATCCTAGTCCGAGTCCATTACATATTAGGTTTATTTTAGAGTTCCTCTTGTTTTCAGTTATGTGTTTGTAACAACCCGAGACTGACGCTCCAACAGATTCCCCTTTTATTCCATTGTCATCGTGTGATTTGTTTGGTTGTCGCATTCATCATCACATCATTCGCATCATCTGCATAGCATAGTCACTCGTATTTAAAAAACTTGCATCCGTTCATAGTTGCCGGATCTCCTCGTTCTTGTCGTTGTACATTTCGAGTCCAACCACACACGCAACGCCCACGACATCAGTAAAATATTTTTTTTAAGTGGGCATAAAAACTTTCTCGGATTAGGTCGAAACTTGGCTAGCGGTGGCAATATATTGTAGGTAGACCACTTGCCAAGTTTCGTCGCATTTAGAGGTCGTTCGATACTGTAACAATCCGGGACCAACGCTCCCGAAGATTCCCCTTTTATTTCCGTTCTTGTCTGTGATTCATTTTGTTGTCGCATTCATCATCGCATCATTCGCATCATCTTGCATATCATCATCACCTGTTTTTAAAAACTTGCATCCATTGGTAGTTGCCAGTTCTCTCCGTTCTTGTGTTGCCCGTTTCGAGACCAACCACACATGCGCGTGCCAGCGGAATCGATAAAAATATTGTTTTTTTAGCGCGTGCAAAATATTCTCTGATCGGGTCAAAACTTGGCATGCCGTCTTGTTATAGCATAGGTAGACTGCCTGTCAATTTTCGTCGTGATCGGAGGTCATTTGGCACCTCAACGGATGGCTTTAGCAGTGCGGTCATCGGTTAATTCTCGGACGTTTTCGGTTTATAAAACTCCGTCGCCAGGCCGCACAACCTCTCTCTCATCCCCACCTGGCCCAACTACACAGCCCACTAGCCCAACTTAGCCCCCTCCATTCGTGGTCATCAGATCATGATCGAACGGACGAGACCCAACCAACCCTAGTGCCATTCCCTATTTAAACCCCATGGAAAGAGCCCCTCACCCTCTAGGGTTTTCCCCCATGTAAATTGCAGCCACACCCCAAGAAAACCCCACCTGCTAGCTCCACCTCCCTCTTCCCCGAAATCCCACCTCCAGAGCCAATTTCAGCCCTCAGATCTAAGATCTGGGGCTGAGATTCGCCCAAATCCCACCTACCGGACATGTTCGCGGCCAACTCGGACACGTCCGATGACCGTAGCCTCCCCTCGCAGCCGCCCGAGCCTCGTCCCGCGCCTCCAGCCACGCCGCCCTTGCGACCTCGCCGGAGCCCCGACGCCGGCGAACCCCCAAGGCCGGACCTCGCCGCCCCTCTCCTCCTCCCTTCCCTCTCCTTCCTCCTCTCCTCCTCTCCCTAACCTCCCCGACCTCTCTCTTCCCCCCGCAGGTTGCTGCAGCCGCTGCCGGCCCTTTGCCCACCACTGTTGCCCAGATCCGGCCGGGGATTGCCGGATCCGGTCGCCCCCGGCCCGTTCCCGGCCTCGCCGCGCCTTCCCGCCGTTGGTCGGCGTCGTGGCAGCCGCCGCCGCCATGGCCTTGTGCCCTAGTGAGCACGAGGACGATGACCTCGCCTTGCCTGGGCCTCCTCCATGTGCCTCGCCAGGCCACGCGAGCGCCTTGGGCCGCGCCTCCGCCCGTGTGGGCCGCCGCCCCAGCCAGGCCAGCTAGTTCTCTCCATCGATCGGCCAACGTGGCCTATGGTGAGCGCCCGCCCAGTGCACCGTTTAGCTATCCAGTGCCCATGTCCTGTTGGGCTAGATTCAGATTTGGCCCGATAGTGTTTTTTTATCCTGCTGCGAATTTTGCTAATTAACTAGATAATTTCAGAGTTTCAGAAAACCCCCTAAACTCATGCATTTAATAACTCAAGATCCGTGCATCATATGAGAAAACTTTATATATGAAAAGTGACTAGAATTTCATCTAGATTCACAGTATCCAACTTTCACATGTGATAAAAATGTTTAACCTTGCTCTTTGCATTGATTTGCATAAATGCCATGTAAAATGATTTATTTCATATCTAAATAACCGTAGCTCCATTTCAAATGTTCCACATATGTAACTCGACTAGAAAATTGCATAGGGTCTCATGGCACACTTTATATTGCTGTTAATCAACCCTAAAACATGTTTATAATAGATCTGGACCAAATTCATATTATGCATATGAGGTTGTTCCGGAATTGTTATTTGTTGCTTTCGGCGTCATTTAAAATGCCTAGAGGATGTAGTTGTTCATGCTTCACCTCTTGACATGTATAAAAACATTTCACATTGATGAGTACCTAACGAGAGTGAACTAAATAATTCGAACATGGAGTTTCTTAAATATGCAACTCGTTGCATATTGAACTTCACTTAATATGTAGTAGTTGTTTGATGTGTTTTGCCATGCCTTGCATATTTAAACCGGACATGCATCATATTTCTTTGCGCATCATGTCATGCATATGTTGTGGTGTTATCATGTGTTGGTTGTTGTGTTGGATTGTTCCTTCTTGATAGAGTTCCGAAAGCATTCGGAGTGTGAGGATTTGTTCGACTACGTTGGCTCGTCTTCTTCATGGACTCGTTCTTCTTCCAAGCGGGATCTCAAGCAAGATGACACATTTCCCTGGATACCACTACTATCATTGCTATGCTAGTTGTACCGTATTTATCGTTATGTCACGCTACCTACCACTTGTTTGTCAAGCCTCCCAACATTGCCTTGAAAAGCCTCTAACCCTCCACCTTCCCAGCAAACCTTTGTTTGGCTATGTTACCGCCTGCTCAGCCCTTCTTATAGCGTTTCGAGCTGCAGGTGCAATTGCTTCCATGTGACAACATGGACATTCTTTTGTTATCACAATATTATTGTTATTTAATTTAATGCACTTATACACTTGGTAAAGGGTGGAAGGCTTGGCCTTTTGCTCGGTGTTTTGTTCCGCTCTTACCGCCCCTAGTTACTTGTGAACCGGTGTTATGTTCCATAATTGAGAGCTCCTAACATGCTCGGGGTTGTTATGGGGACCCCCTCGATCTTTGTTATAGGATAAAATTTGTCTGGCAAGGCCCAACATTGGTACTATTTGCTTAATAACAACTAAAATTTTCATAGGGCATGATCACCCCATGAATAATTAATCAACAACCCGGGCCAGTGCTCCTCATGAGTGTTGGTCCAAAATGGGCTGCCTGCGGGGCCGCCTCGAGGAAACTTAGGGATTGGTTTTTCCCTGTAGGTATACCCATCCGTCGTGTCCTGAGAACGAGATATGCGGCTCTTATCGGGTTTGTCGACATGTCGGGTGGCCTTGCTGGATTTGTTTTACCTTTCTCGAATGTCATGCGTGAGGAACACTAATCTTCTTTGGGCTATCTTGAGGTGTCGGATTTCCTTTGGAATTTCCTAAGATGATCACTAGATCCGTGGTCGAGGTTATTCCCGCGGCGTGGGGTTAATTTGTGATGGATGAGTTGGAGCACCCCTGCAGGGTTAAATCTTTCAGAAAGTTGTGCCTGTGGTTATGTGGCAAACTTGGATATTTTGTTTAACACCCGGTCATAGCAAACTTGAAGTAAACTCTAATAAAATACACCAACTGTGCACGTAACCGTCACTATCCCTTCTCGTGAGTTCTTATCCAAGAGAGAACATGGTGGGGTTATGTTTGACGTAAGTAGGTGTTCAGGATCAGTTAGTGATCATTACTAGTTCATGTCTGTTATTCGTAGACCATCATACTTTACTTTCTTTATTCGTAAGTTAGCTACTGAAATAAATGCTTAGTCGCTTGCTGCAGCCTCACCACTTAACCATACCTCACCCATTAAGCTTTAATAGTCTTGATACCCTTGGAAATGAGATTGCTGAATCCCCGTGGCTCACAGATTACTACAACAATAGTTACAGGTACAATTAACGTGATGACTTGACGTGAGCGCGATGCTTGTTGGATTTGGAGTTCTTCTTCTTGTTCTTCTTCATAAATCTAGGATGGGTTCTAGGCGGCAGCCTGGGATAGCAAGGATGGATGTCTTTTTATCGTTTGATTTCGTCCGTAGTCGGACCTTGCTCTTCTGTATGATGTTTGAAATGTTGTTGTATTGATGTGATCTTGATGTAGCTTGTGGCGAGTGTAAGCCAATTCCATATACTCAACTCTTCTATAAATTTACTTGTAATGATAACCATTCTTGCAACACGACGAGATGCGCTTCTATACGTCGAGGCCCTCATGCCAAAATAAGGATAGGATCGCATCTTCGGCGTGACAAGTTGGTATCAGAGCCTGTAACGATCTAGGAAGCCCCTTGATTGATCAACCTTGGCCGAGTCGAGTCTGGTGAAAAACTATTTTGAATCTAGTTATATCGGAGAGTAGGATTCTTTTTACTCCTCTTCTATGCTCTGGTGAGGAATTATGACTTAGGAATTTTGTTACTAGTCCTCTTCTCGCTCAAATTTTTTTAGGATCACACGGGTATGTTGGAAACTATATGATGTCGATGTGATGGAGTTCTGTCTTGGTGTCTCCTCTCTGACTTGATTTCTTCTGGGGAGTTGAGATCGAGGGGACTCTTGACACATCGTTATCGTTTAGTTTCCTTAGTATCTCAGGACGGAGGATGTTCGAAATTGCTTCAATGCTAGTAGTGGCGAGAGGAGTCCGGCATCCCCAGTACTGGTGGAGAGAGTTCGGATGTACTGCCATTCTTAGTATCGTTGTGTTTTCGAGGGTCCGAGATAGATGGAGTTCAGAAGCCTCTAGTTATGTGTTGAAGGATGGATACAGTTGGGGTGTAGGGCTTGTTAGTTATGTGAGATATTTTCCTCCTTGTATCCCCAACACCCAATTGCATAACCAGGAAAGTTTCATGAGTTCTTAGGTGGGAATTCAAGTAGTTACCTAGGTTATCTTCCAACAAATCATGATGTGAGGTTGGGGTTTGACATCTAGTGGATTCGTTTGTTCACAGTCTTTCTTAGAGAGGACAGTCTTGATTTATGCTTCGTCAAGCCTTGTAGTTCGCTATGCCTAGGGAGCATATTCGAGCGTCATTTCAATATGACAATCCAATGTACGATCGAGCCCGTGCGAACCTTACCACGAAAATACTGAGCGGAATCTCTGTCATGTATTTGTTTTGGCTTGTTTCATAAGCCTCATCCTTTGTTTTGTTTTTGAATATGGTAATTCAAGTTGCTTCGATGTCAAGTGGTGATTTCATATCTTTCCTAAGTGTTCTCATATGTCTGTGGGATTGCTAATTCTTGTGCTCAACCGGAGTTGTCATATCAATTCTTTTTATCCGGAGTGCTTCTCTTCAAGATAATTCAATCCTCTCCAATTTTTGCAAGACCTATCCCCATATTATTTCCAGAGTTCATTTCATCCGTCCCAAGTTTTCTTTGTTTTCCCCACCCTCCCGCCCTTTTTCTTCATCAATTAAGTCTCATCCAAGTGCCTTTCTTTTATGAAATGCTTCCGCTATCTTTCTTCTGTATCGTATCCGGTGATTCATTGTGAAGATGCTCAGTGCTCAAGTTTATCATTTATTAGTATTCATATTTGTTTTGTTTTCCGGTGGATTCAATTCAAGTTCTTGGTGTTCATCATATCATTTTCATTCTCTAATTTCTCTCCCATGTTGGAATTCTTATCTAAGCCTCTCTTGCTTATTCATATCTCTATTCTTCCGGAGTGCTAAAGATATCTCAGAAGATTCATGTTTTCTTTCAATCCTTCCAAATTATTTCGAGGTTCTCACCTCTTCAAGTTTTCATTTCTACTGATGCAATCTCTCTTCCTAAGCAATTGTTTCAACAGTGATCTCTTTGAGTGGGCCCATAACCCACAAGTGTTTTCCCCAGGATCGTACCTGGCTCTTATAATCTTTCCGGAGAGGTCCTCAAGTTCCTCTCAATATGATGTAAGAATGAATTTCATCAGTCACGTGCCTTCTCAAAGATCGCTTCTAAACTATTTTCATCGTTGGCTCAACTTTCCTTATTCATTCTTCCGGAGTATCTCAATAATTCATGGTGTTGTTTCTAGCCATCATTCTCATCATTGAAGTTCGAAGGAGAATTTCTCTTTAATATTTGTCCGTTCTTTTTAAGAGTGTGGTTTCATCTTTTTGCTACCCTCTCAAATTGTTTGGTCATGAGTAATTCGATCCTTATATATCCGGAGCATTTCAGAATTGTTTTCATTTCTCGATCCTCCGAAGGGCATCATTTCAGAAGATTTCTCGTTCTCAGCTTTCAGCTTTCGTTCTCAAATTCTTCTCAAGTGTTGTTCCTTCATTTGTATCTCAATTATTCCGGTGCTTCGTTCAAGTTTTCCATTAGGTGGATTGTGATATCTTCATTCTCATGTTTCTCCATTCATTCTTGGCATCCTCATTCGTTTCAATTCGTACCGGTGTTTCGTTGAAGACTTCTTCAAGATTGTGATATCTCTCTTCAATCTTTTCAAGAAGAATAAGTTGTGTGCTAAATCCGTTGTTTGTCATCAATTTATTTGATGAAGGATAAGTATAACATAATTCTTATTCTTGTTGGTCAAGGTGATCTAAATCCTTCTTCCGGAGTTGTTCATGATATCTAATTCTCGATTCTAAGTGGTTCTTCTTTTCTTTTTTGGAGTTCAAGTTGCTCAAATATCTCTTTTCGAAGCTTCATCTATATCATGGAAAGGATTCCATCTTAATTTTCCAAACCTTCATTCTTTTATCATCATTTGTTTCCGGAGATCTTCAAGATGCTTCTTCATGGTGGTTTGTTACGATGTAATTCTTCTCGAATTGTTCTTCAAGATTCTTCTTGGAGGTGCTCAAGTGTTATTTATCTTGGATTTCTAAGTGCAATTCCTTCTCCATTGTCTTTTGAGACGTTTTTATTAAATTCTTGATTATGAGGAGTCTCAAAGGAAAATTGCCAAGAATAAGATAAGTAAACCCATCTTGTCTTCTCGAAGTTATCTTAGGCTGGATTTCACCTAAAGCATTTCCTAAGGAATGTTGCTATCATGGTGTCATAAATGATTCAAGTGTCTCCTCCACCTCTTGGTGAAAGAAGTTTTGTATATCTTGTTGCTCTCAAGCAATCAATTGTTTCTGTTTTGGCAGGTTGTCACCTCATAATTTTGAGATGTTTTCCTTAAGCCCATAAAAAGATGTTCTTTTCATTGTTGATTCTTCATCAACTCCATTCAACCTATGCTTTTCAAATTCATTTGTGCTGGAAATTGTCATTTTCTTATACGTTCTTTCCTTCCATCAATCCAGTTTCTATTCTCTTGTTACGGAGGCCCTGTGATGTTGCTCTCTTCAATTTATCATCTAGTTTGATTAATATCATGTTCTTTCTTTGCGTATTCATTTTACCAGAGTGTTGTGTTCTATGTTCAAGTTCTTTTCCTTCTTATCAAAATTTTCCTCTCTATCCTACCGAAGTGCTGCTAAAATTTCTTTTGAATTCTTGCTTGTTCCTCATGTCATTCTTCATCTCTTGCCAACCTTCATGTTTCATGGGTTTCACTCATTTGTCAGAGAAGTAACTAAGTTTTACCTCTTGCTCTTTATCTTCCCCTTCTCATTCTAGATCTCGGGACGAGATCCTCGTGTAGTGGAGGAGAGTTGTAACAGCCCGGGACCGACGCTCCAGAAGATTCCCCTTTTATTTCCGTTCTCGTCCGTGATTCGTTTTGTTGTCGCATTCATCATCGCATCACTCACATCATCTAGCATAGCATCGTCACCCGTTTTCAAAGACTTGCATCCGTTGGTAGTTGCTGCTTCTCTCCGTTCTTGCGTTGCCCATTTCGAGACCAACCACACATGCACACGGCATCGATTAACATATTATTTTTTTAGCATGCGCAAAATATTCTCTGATCAGGTCAAAACTTGGCATGCCGTCTGGTTATAGCGTAGGTAGACCGTCTCTCAATTTTTGTCGTGATCGGAGGTCGTCTCGTACCTCAATGGACGGCTTTAGCAGTGCAGTTATCGGTTAATTCTCGGACGTTTTCGGTTTATAAAACTCTGTCGCCGGGCCACACAACCTCTCTCTCATCCCCACCTGGCCCAACTACACAACCCACTAGCCCAACTTAGCCCCCTCCATTCGTGGTCATTGGATCATAATCGGACGGACAAGACCCAACCAACCCTAGTGCCATTCCCTATTTAAACCCCCATGGAGAGAGCCCCTCACTCTCTAGGGTTTTCCCCCATGTAAATTGCAGCAAAACCCCAATAAAACCCCACCTGCTAGCTCCACCTCCCTCTTCCCCGAAATCCCACCTCCATAGCCAATTTCAACCCTCAGATATGAGATCTGGGGCTGAGAATCGCCCAAATCCCACCTACCGGACATATCCGCAGCCAACTCGAACACGTCCGGTGACTGTAGCCCCCCTCGCAGCCGCCCGAGCCTCATCCCGCACCTCTAGCCGCGCCGCCCTTGCAACCTCGCCGGAGCCCCGACGCCGGCGAACCCCCGAGGCCGGACCTCGTCGCACCTCTCCTCCTCCCTTCCCTCTCCTTCCTCCTCTCCTCCTCTCCCTAACCTCCTTGACCTCTCTCTTTCTCCCGCAGGTCGCTGCAGCCGCCACCGGCCCTTTGCCCGCCGCCGCCCAGATCCCGCCGGGGATCGCCGGACCCGGTCGCCCCAGGCGCGTTCCCGGCCTCGCCACGTCTTCCTACCGCCGGTCGGCATCGTGGCAGCCGCCACCGCCATGGCCTCGTGCCCTAGTGAGCACGAGAACGACGACCTCGCCTCGCTTGGGCCTCCTCCATGCGCCTCGTTAGGCCATGCGAGCGCCTTGGGCTGCGCCTCCGCCTGCGTGGGCCGCTGCCCTAGCCGGCCCAGCTAGGCCTCTCCACCGACCGGCCCACGTGGCCTTTGGTGAGCGCCCGCGCTAACCCTCGCCCAGTTGCACCATTGAGCTATCCAGTGCCCATGTCCTGTTGGTCTAGATTCAGATTTGGCCCGATAGTGTTTTTTGTATCCTGCTACGAATTTTGCTAATTAACCAGAGAATTTCAGAATTTCAGAAAACCCCCTAAACTCATGCATTTAATAACTCAAGATCCGTGCATCATATGAGAAAACTTTATATATGAAAAGTGACTAGAATTTCATCTAGATTCACAGTATCCAACTTTCACATGTGATAAAAATGTTTAACCTTGCTCTTTGCATTGATTTGCATAAATGCCATGTAAAATGATTTATTTCATATCTAAATAACCGTAGCTCCATTTCAAATGTTCCACATATGTAACTCGACTAGAAAATTGCATAGGGTCTCATGGCACACTTTATATTGCTGTTAATCAACCCTAAAACATGTTTATAATAGATCTGGACCAAATTCATATTATGCATATGAGGTTGTTCCGGAATTGTTATTTGTTGCTTTCGGCGTCATTTAAAATGCCTAGAGGATGTAGTTGTTCATGCTTCACCTCTTGACATGTATAAAAACATTTCACATTGATGAGTACCTAACGAGAGTGAACTAAATAATTCGAACATGGAGTTTCTTAAATATGCAACTCGTTGCATATTGAACTTCACTTAATATGTAGTAGTTGTTTGATGTGTTTTGCCATGCCTTGCATATTTAAACCGGACATGCATCATATTTGTTTGCGCATCATGTCATGCATATGTTGTAGTTTTATCATGTGTTGATTGTTGTTTCAGATTGTTCCTTCTCGATAGAGTTCCGAGAGCGTTCCGAGTGTGAGGATTCGTTCGACTACGTTGGCTCGTCTTCTTCATGGACTCGTTCTTCTTCCAAGCGGGATCTCAGGCAAGATGACACATTTCCCTGGATACCACTACTATCATTGCTATGCTAGTTGTACCGCTTTTATCGTTATGTCACACTACCTACCACTTGTTTGTCAAGCCTCCCAACATTGCCACGAAAAGCCTCTAACCCTCCACCTTCCCAACAAAGCTTTGTTTGGCTATGTTACTGCTTGCTCAACCCTTCTTATAGCGTTTCTAGCTGCAGGTGCAATTGCTTCCATGTGACAACATGAACATTCTTTTGTTATCACAATATTAGTGCTATTTAATTTAATTCACTTATACACTTGGTAAAGGGTGGAAGGCTTGGCCTTCTGCTCGGTGTTTTGTTCCGCTCTTGCCGCCCCTAGTTACTTGTGAACTAGTGTTATGTTCCATATTGAGCGCTCCTAACATGCTCGGGGTTGTTATGGGGACCCCCTCGATCTTCGTTTTAGGATAAAACTTGTCTGGAGGTACTCTTTGCTTAATAACAACTAAAATTTGCATAGGGCATGATCACCCAATGGATAATTAATCAACAACCCGGGCCAGTGCTCCTCATGAGTGTTGGTCCAAAACGGGCTGCCTGTGGGGCCGCCTCGAGTAAACTCGGGGATTGGTTTTTCCTTGTAGCTAGACCCATCTGTCGTGTCGTGAGAACAAGATACACATCTCTTATCGGGTTTGTCGACACGTCGGGTGGCCTTACTGGATTTGTTTTACCTTTCTCGAATGTCTTGCGTGAGGAACTCTGATCTTCTTCGGGCTATCTCGAGGTGTCGGATTTCCTTTGAAATTGCCTAGGAAGATCACGAGATCCGTGGTCGTGGTTATTTCCGTGGCGTGTGGTTAATTTGTGATGGATGAGTTGGAGCAACCCTGCAGGGTTAAATCTTTCGGAAAGCCGTGTCTGCGGTTATGTGGCAAACTTGGATATTTTGTTTAACACCCGGTCATAGCAAACTTGAAGTAAACTCTAATAAAATACACCAACTGTGCGCGTAACCGTGACTGTCTCTTCTCACGAGTTCTTATCAGAAAGAGAACACGATGGGGTTATGTTTGACGTAAGTAGGTGTTCAGGATCAGTTAGTGATCATTACTAGTTCACGTCCGTTATTTGTAGACCACCATACTTTGCTTTCTATATTCGTAAGTTAGCCACTCAAATAAATGCTTAGTCGTTTGCTGCAGCCTCACCACTTAACCATACCTCACTCATTAAGCTTTAATAGTCTTGATACCCTTGGAAATGAGATTGCTGAGTACCCATGGCTCACAGATTACTACAACAATAGTTGCAGGTACAGTTAATGCGATGACTTGACGTGAGCGCGATGCTTGTTTGATTTGGAGTTCTTCTTCTTCTTCTTCTTCTTCTTCTTCTTCTTCATCATCATCATCATCATCATCATCATCATCATCATCATCATCAATCTAGGATGGGTTCCGGGCGGTAGCCTAGGATAGCAAGGATTGATGTCTTTTTATCGTTTGATTTCGTCCGTAGTCGGACCCTGCTCTTCTATATGATGTTTGAAATGTTGTTGTATTGATGTGATCTTGATGTAGGTTGTGGCGAGCGTAAGCCAATTCCATATACTCATCTCTTCTGTAAATGTACTTGTAATGATATCCATTCTTGCAACACGACGAGATGTGCTTCTATCCCTGTCGAGACCCTCGCGGCAAAATAAGGATAGGATCGCATCTTGGGTGTGACAGATACCCGAACCGTTAAACCTATAGCGGCACTATAGCCGGATAAAACATGGGATGTTTTTGTAAATGAATCTAGTTGTCGGGCTACCCGTTTTCCCTCTCTTCTATTCCTAGCCCCTCTGCATAGTGCATAGACCCCTCGCGTGTATCCGATAACTTCCCCGAACCCGAATCGTCTAGTCATGACCGTTCGGTTCGAATCAACCCCGTGATACCCCAAACCATTATTGGTTTCTTATTTGGACTCCCTAACCTAATTTTCTCGACCGTCCAATTGAAACCCTAGGGTCAAGATCATCTCATACCCTTAACTTTTTTCTGTATATTGAACAACCCCTAGCCTAATTGCTCAAACCCAAATATTTAGAAGGTTTGTCCCTCTTCCTAGCCACCGCCACCCACACTTGGTCTTCTCCCACCTCGGGATCCCTCCGCTCCAACCCAAAGCTGCCACCCACTCTTCCTCGGATTCAGCACCTGCCCAACAAGAGCTCCTCATGCCTGCAGCCGTCCGATCCTCCCATGCTCGACCTCGTCCCTAGCCACCTCCCATGCTTCGATCCAGAGCGACTAGGAGCAGCAGCATGAGCTCCTCCCGTGCCAAGCTCCCTCGAACCCCGCTCCGGTGACTGACCTCACTAGTGAGCTCATCTCTAGTGTCCCATACTTCTCCAATATTTTTTTATTTTCTTGCCTCTACTTGATCCCTAACCTCAACTCTCTCTGTTCTCTGGCCCAAGGAAACGCTGGCTGCCGACCGGCCATGGATGGTTGTCGCCCCGAGCATTGCCATGGACCTCCTCATCGGTGGGATCTCGCGAGCCTCCGACATCCTCCTTCGCGCGTGGCACCACGCCAATGATAGTTCAGGTTCACGCGACCTCGTCGGAGTCCAGCCATTGCCGCTCGTGCTATGTAGATCACCGTGGAAGCAGGCAACCCCGAGCCAACCTGCCACTTTGTCAGCTCTGCCCCAGCAACCAGGGCCAGCAGGTCGCCGTCCCTCCTCATCTTCTTTTCCTTCCTACCTACTCCTTCTTCTCTCCTTCCTCCTCTAATCTCTGCCCCTCTCTCCTTCTTTTCCTTCTTTGTCAGGGAACGAACAGAGCTCGCCCGCAGGAGCTCACCACCCCTGGATCGACCTCCCCATGCCCGGGCCCGGCGCCGCCATAGCCCTGCCAAACCTCAACCCCCTCAGCCGGCGCCATCCCCGTCCCGTTCCCGCGTGCCACAGGTCTGTAGCCGCCAGATCCGCCATTGTTCTGTCGTTGAATGCGTTTGTTCTTGGAGTAGAAGACCCGTCAAAATGTTAGTATTTATATGGCTCACCTGCTAACGTATGACATGTGGAAGCACAACCCGAATGGCTAGCACAGCTAGAAGCCAGCTCTGATGTCCGAGGTTCGTATTCGACGCATGCTAATTATATTATTTTCATGTTTCTTTTGATCTGCACTCTGCTGAATTGCTACTTCATCTACAAAAAATCCTCTCTAGTATAGAAAATAGAGACTAGGCTATTTGGCTAGCGGCAGCAGGTTCACAACCACGAGGTCCAGGGTTAAAATCCCCACGGCCTATAGCTTTTATTTTTTGCTCTGTGGTTTTTGCTTTTAACCGGGACATGCATTATTACAAATTTTATCACTGTTTTAAAATGCCTATCACTAAGTATTCATGCACCCAAATAAAACATTTTATATAAGTAAAATATATAGAATTTCGTGCCGATTCGCAATATGCAACTTTCAACCATGTTAAAAATGTTTAAACTTGTTGTTGGCATTAATTTGCATAAATGATCTATTAAAATGATTTATTTCATAACTAAATAACAGTAGCTCCGATGCAAATGTTTTATATATGTAACTTGCTTAGAAAAATTTGTAGAATAACATGGTGCACTTTATTTTGCTGATAAATAATTATAAGATATGCTTACAACAGATATGGACCAAATTCATAATATGCGTTTGAGGTTGTTTTGGAAATGCTATATGTTGCTTTCGGCCTCATGCTAGATGATGTAGTTGTGTATGCTTCACCTCTTGCCATGATGAACAATATTTGTAATGATTGTTTAGTTAGACAACATTACCCACATTTCTGGTAATATGGAGACTTATAATTTTGTTATATGTATGCTCTCCTCCATTTAAAATTGCTTTAATTTCACCTTCATCTTATGACATGACCACCCATGTTAAGCATCATATAAAATTGATGAGTACCTAAATGAGAGTGAACTAAATAATTCAAATGTGGAGTCTCGTCAATGTGCAACGCGTTGCATATTGAGCTTCACTTAATGTGTAGTATTTGATTATTGTGATTGTCGTGCTCCACATATTTAAACCGGACATGCATCATATTTATTTACGCATTATGGCATGCATATGTTGTGGTGTTTATCATGTTTTGATTGATTGTTTTCGGATTGCTTCTTCTCGATGTAGTTCCGAAACCGTTTGGAGTGTGAGGATTTGTTCGACTATGTTGGTTAGTTTTCTTCACGGACTCGGTCTTCTTCCAAGCGGAATCTCATGCAAGATGAACATTTCCCTGGATACCACTACTATCATTGCCATGCTAGTTGTCTCGTTTTCTATTGCTATATCTTGTTACCTACCACTTGTTTGTCAAGCCTCCCAAAAATGCCATGATAAGCCTCTAACCCCTCCACATCCCAGCAAAACCATTGTTTGGCTATGTTACTGTCACGCCTATGATGCGATCCTATCCTTATTTTGGCACAAGGGCCTCGATAGGCAGCGACAGCAGGGCGACGGGGTTGGATGGACGAGGGTGGCCGGAGGTGCTCGACACTGAGGCCGATCCCAATGACACGAACGGAGAGAACCGACAACTACCAACGGATGCAAGTTTTCAAAAACGAGTGACGATGCCATGCAGATAATGCGAATGATGCGATGATGAATGCAACAACCAAACGAATCACTAACGAGAATGGAAATAAAAGGAGAATCTTCTGGAGCGTCGGTCCCGGGCTGTTACAACTCTCCTCCACTAAATGAGGATCTTGTCCCGAGATCTAAGAATGAGAAGGGGAAGAGAAAGAGCAAAAGGTAAACTTAGTTGCTTCTTTGACGAACGAGTGAAACCAGTGAAAACATGAAGGTTGGAAAGAGATGAAGAATGACATGAGGAACAAGCAAGAGTTCAACAGAAATTTCGGCAACACTTCGATAGGATAGAGGGGCAAAATTGATATGATGGAAAGAAATTGAAAGAGAGACACCAAACTTCGGTTGGATTAGAATCAAAACTTCATAAGATGGAGGGATCAAGATTTCACAGCACTACAGTAAATGGGCAAGCAAGGGAAGAACTGATCTTAATCAAACTAGATGTGAGTTGAAAAGAGCAACACCACAATGCCTCCAGAACAAAAGAATAGAAGCTAGGTCATTGCAAGGAAAAGAACGGAGAAGAAAAATAACAACTTCTACCACCTTTAACTTGGAAGCAAGGTTGAACGGAGTTGATGGAGAATCAACAACAAAAAGAATAGCTTGTTATGGGCTTATGGAAAACATCTCAGAATTATGGGGTGACAATCTGCCACAACACAAACAATTGATCGCTAGGGAGCAACAAGATATGCAAAACTTCTTTCACCAAGAGGAGGAGGAGACACTTGAATCATTTATGACACCATGATAACAACAATCCTTAGGAAATGCTTTAGGTGAAATCCAACCCAAGATAACTCCGAGAAGACATGATAGGTTTACTTATCTTATTCTTGACAATTTTCCTTCGATACTCCTCATAATCAAGAATTTAATAACACCATTTCAAAAGACAATGGAGAAGGAATTGAACTTAGAAATCCAAGATAAAGAACACTTGAGCATCTCCAACAAGAATCTTGGAGAACACTCGAGAAGAATTACATCTTTAGCAAACAACCATGAAGAACCTCCGGAAATGAGAGGATGATAGAAAGAATTGAAGGATGAAAAGAACAAGATTGGAGTCTTGCGGAGATTTAGATGAAGCTTTGCGAAGAGATACTTGAGAAACTTGGAACTCCGGAAAAGAAAAGCTGGAGAACTAGAATAGAGAATTTGATATCATGAACAACTCCGGAAGAAGGATTGAGATCACCTTGACCAACAAGAATAAGAATTATGTTATCATTATCCTTCATCAAGTTAAATCGATGGAAAGCAACGGATTTAGCATACCACTTATTCTTCTTGCAAAGAATTGAAGAGAAAGCGAGAGATAGATCAAAAACTTGAAGATGTCTTGCACGAGAACACCGGTAAGAATTAGAAACTTAAGAGGATAATACAAATGAATAATATAACATGAGAACGAAGAGAGCATGATCCACCTAAGAGAAAACTTGAACGAAGCATCGGAATAATTGAGATACGAACGAAGGGACAACAATTGACAAGAATTTGAGAACGAAAGCTGAAAGCTGAGAATGAAGAAATCTTCTGAAATGATGGCCTTCGGGGGTTAAGAAATGAAAACAACTCTGAATGCATCGGGTAGATATGGGAGGAATTAATCATGATCAAAACAATTTGAGGGGATAGCAGGAAGCTGAAACCATGAATCTTCAAGAAAATGGACCAAGATTAAGAGAAACTCTCCTTCGGTCTTCAATACTGAGAATAATTACGAGAAGCAACACCATGAATCACTAAGACACTCCAGAGCGATGAATAAGAAAAGGTTGAGCCAATGATGAAAATAAATATGAAGCGATCATGGAGAAGGAATATGACTGATGAAAATCATTCTTACATCATATTGAGAAGAACTTGAGGACATCTCCGGAAGGATTAGAAGAGCCAGGTAAGATCCTGGGGAAAAACCTGTGGGTTATGGGCCCACTCAAAAGAAACCACCGTCAAAACAATTGCTTAGAAAGAGAGATTGCACTGGTACAAATTAAGAACTTGATGAGGTGAGAACATCAAAATAATTTGAAAGGATTGAAAGAAAACATGAATCTTTTGAGATATCATCAGCACTCCGGATAGAATAGAGAGAGACGAATAAACAAGAGAGGCTTGGAAAAGAAATTCTAACATGGAAACCATTAAACGAATGAGAAAGGATATGATGAACACTGAGATCTAGAATTGAATCCATCGGACAAGAATAACAACAAGAACAAGGAATATGAGGATAGATCTTGAAATTGAAACTCTTGAGAATCTCCAAAAGAAATCACCGGATACAATATGAAGAAATGATAGCGGGAGCATTGATGAAGAGAAAGCACTTGGAACATAATTTAATTATTGAAGAAAAAGGGTGGGAGGGTGGGGAAAACAAAGAAAACTTAGGACAGGTGAAAAGAACTCTGGAAATAAAAATATGAGGATTGATCTTGCAAATATTAGAGAGGATTGAATTATCTTGAAGAGAAGCACACCGGATAAAAAGACTTGATAAGACAACTTGATTGAGCAAAAGAATTATCATTCTCACCGAAATATGAGAACACTTATTTGGAAAGATATAAAATCACCACTTGACATCGAAGCACCACGAATTACCATATTTAAAACAAACAAAGGATGGGGCTTAGGAAGCAAGCCAGAAAAAAATACATGACAGAGATTCCGCTCGATATTTTCGTGGTAAGGTTCGCGTGGGCTCGATCGTACATTGGATTGTCATATTGAAATGACGCTCAAATATGCTCCCTAGGCGTAGCGTACTACAAGGCTTGACGAAGCATATCTGATGACATATATCAAGACTGTCCTCTGTAAGAAAGACCGTGAAGAAACGAATCCACTCGATGTCGAACCCCAACCTCACATCATGATCTGTTGGAAGATAGCCTAGGTAACTACTTGAATTCCCACCTAAGAACTCCCAAAACTTTCTTGGTTATGCCATTGGGTGTTGGGGATACAAGGAGGAAATATCTCACATAACTAACAAGTCCTACACCCCAAATATATCCATCCTTTAACACATAACTAGAGGCTTCAGTAATCCATCTACCTCGGATCCTCGAAAGCACAACGATACCAAACATGGTGGTACCCCGGACGCCTCCCCAGTACTGGGTGACTTCGACCTTATCTCGCAACGAGAAGTATTGAAGTAATTTTGAACATCCTCCGTCCTGAGATACTAAGGATACTGAACAATAACGATGTGTCAAGAATCCCCTGGAGCTAAACTCCCCGGAAGAAATCAAGTTAGATAGGAGGCACCAAGACAGAACTCCGTCACATCGGCATCATAGAGATTCTTAAATACCCGTGTGATCCTAAATTTTTTTGAGTGAGAAGAGGATTAGTAACGAAATTCCTAAGTCGTAATTCCTCACCAGAGTATAGAAGAGCAGTAAAAAGAACCCTACTCTTCGATATAACTAGACTCAAAATAGTTTTTCACCAAACTTGACTCGGCCAAGTTCGATCAATCAAGGGGGATCCTAGGTCGGTACAAGCTTTGATACCAACTTTTCATGCCCAAGATGTGATCCTATCCTTATTTTGGCACGGGGGCCTCAATAGGCAGCGACAGCTGGGCGACGGGGTTGGATGGACGAGGGCGGCTGGAGGTGCTAGACACTGAGGCCAATCCCGATGACACGAACGGAGAGAACCGACAACTACCAACGGATGCAAGTTTTCGAAAACGAGTGACGATGCCATGCATATGATGCAAATGATGTGATGATGAATGCAACAACCTAATGAATCACAGACGAGAATGGAAATAAAAGGGGAATCTTCTGAAGCGTCAGTCGTGGGCTGTTACAGTTACCGCTTGCTCAACCCTTCTTATAGCGTTTGTAGCTACAGGTGCAATTGCTTCCATGTGACAACATGGATGTTTTCTTGATATATCACAATATTATTGCTATTTAATTTAATGCACCTATATACTTGGTAAAAGGTGGAAGGCTTGGCCTTTTGCTCGGCATTTTGTTTCATCTTTGCCTACCACCCTAGTTACTTGTGTACGTGTGTTATGTTCCATATTGAGTGCTCCTAACATGCTCGGGGTTGTTATGGGGACCCCCTTGATTTTCGGTTTGGGATAAAACTTATATGGCTAGTCCCAACATTGGTACTACATTTACATAATAACTAATAAAATTGCATAGGGACCCGGGTGCCACCTGCGGATCATTAATCAACAATCCGGGCCGGTGCTCCACATGACCGTTGGTCCAAACTAGAGCCACTTGCGGGGCCACCTCGGGGCAATACGAGGGATTTCTATCGGGCCACCGCATGTATTGCTCATCTAGTAGTGCCCCGAGACAGAGATAGACATGGCTCTTATTGGGATCTGGCCTACCGAGCGGCCTTGCTGTTTTGTTTTACTTTTTTCGCACGTCTTGTGCGAGGGATTTTGAGCATACCTTGGGCTATCTCGAGGTTGAGGTTTTCCAATAGAATTTCCAAGGAGATCATGGGTTTTCCGTGGTTGAGGTTATTGAACGTAGTGTGTGGTTAGTTTTTGATGGATGAGTTGGAGCACCCCTGCAGGGTTAAATCTTTTCGAGAAGCCGTGCCCGCGGTTTCGTGGCAACTTGGAAACTTTGTTTAACACCCGGTCAGAGCAAACTTGAAGTAAACTCAAATAAAATAAACCAAATGTGTGCCTCGCGAGTTCTTAACCGAGCGAGGACACGGTGGGGATATGTTTGACGTAAGTAGGTGTTTAGGATCACTTGGTGATCATTCTAGTTTGCGTCTGTTATGCGTAGGCCACCATACTTATTCTTTTACTCATAAGTTAGCCACTCAAATAAATGCTTAGTGCTTGTTGCAACCTCACCACTTAACCATACCTCACCCATTAAGCTTTGCTAGTCTTGATACCCTTGGAAATGAGATTGTTGAGTCCTTGTGGCTCACAGAATAATACAACAACAGTTGCAGGTACATGTAATGCGATGCTTTGATGTGAGCATGATGCTTGTTTGATTTGGAGTTCTTCTTCTTCATCGATCATAGGATGGGTTCTGGGCTGGTAGCCTGGGATAGCAAGGATGGATAACATTTTATCGTTTGGTTTCAGGCGTAGTCGGACCCTCCTCTTATGTATGATGTTTGAATATGTTGTTATATTGATGTGATCTTGATGTAGCTTGTGGCGAGTGTAAGCCAATTCCATATACTCATCTCTTCTGTACATGTACTCGTAATGATATCCATTCTTGCGAAACAACGAGATGGACTTCTATCCATATCGAGGCCCTCGAGTCAAAATAAGGATATGATCACATCTTGGGCGTTACAAGTTGGTATCAGAGCCTGTACCGACATAGGAGCCCCCTTGATTGATCGAACCTGACCGAGTCGAGTCTAGAAAAAAACTATTTTAAGTCTAGTTATATATCCGAGAGTAGGATTCTTTTTAATCCTCATCTATTCTTTGGTGAGGAATCCTAACGTAGGAATTTTAATTCTACCCCTATTCTCACTCAAATTTTTTAGTATCACTGCGTTATTTTGGATTCTCTATGATGTCGATGTGACCAAAATTTTGTTCCTGCTGCCTCCTGTCAATTTGGGGTAGAAGTGTCCCGGGGAGTTGAGATCCAGGGGATTCTTGACACATTGCTATCGTTCAGTTTCTTTATTATCTCAGGATGTGGACGTTCGAGGGTCTAAGGTAGATGAATTTCTGAGGCCTCTAGTTATGCGTTGACGATTGTGATGTTGGGAGATGTAGTAGTAAATCAAAAAAATTCCTACGCGTCACCAAGATCAATCTATGGATAAACCAGCAACGAGCTAAGGGGAGTGCATCTTCATACCTTTGAAGATCGCAAAGTGGAAGCGTTACTAGAATGTGGTTGGTGGAGTCGTACTCGCAGCGATTCAGATCGCGGTGGATTCAGATCTAAGCGCCAAACAACGGTGCCTCCGCATTCAACACACGTGCAGCCCGATGACGTCTCCTACGCCTTGATCCAGCAAGGAGGAAGGAGAGGTTGAGGGAGAGCTCCGGTAGCATGACGGCGTGGTGACGATGGAGCTGCATGGTACTCCGACAGGGCTTCTCCAAGCACTACGGAGCACGATGAGGAGGAGGGGTAGGGCTGCGCCGAGAGAGAGAGAGAGATGCGTGTCTCCGGCAGTCCCAAGGGCTCCACTATATATAGGAAGAGGGGAGGAGGGTGCGCAGACCCTAGGGTTCCCACCCTATGGCTGGCGGCAGCCCTAGATGGCTCCTGGTGCGGCGGCCAGAGAGGGAGAGGGAGGGGCAGCGCCCTACGTGGGCCTAGGGCCCATCTGCCCCTAGGGTTTGCCCCCCTCCCACATAGTGCTGCGCTTTGGGCCCTTGTGGGAGGTGCCCCAGCCCACGTAGGGGCTGGTTCCCTCCCACCTGCGGCCCATGCAGCCCTCTGGTACCGGTGGCCCCACACGGTGGACCCTAGGAACCCTTCCGGTGGTCCCGGTACGTTACCTGTGATGGCCGAAACACTTCCGGTGACCAAAACCTCACTTCCTATATATGAATCTTTACCTCCGGACCATTCTGGAGCTCCTCGTGACATCCGGGATCTCATCCGGGACTCCGAACAGCCTTCGGTAACCACATACACAATTTCCCTATAACCCTAGCGTCATCGAACCTTAAGTGTGTAGACCCTACGGGTTCGGGAAGCATGTTGACATGATCGAGACACCTCTTCGGTCAATAACCAACAATGGGATATGGATACCAATGTTGGCTCCCACATGCTCCATGATGATCTCTTCGGATGAACAACGATGTCGGGGATTCAATCTATCCCGTATACAATTCCCTTTGTCTACCGGTATGACACTTGCCCGAGATTTGAGTGTCGGTATCCCTATACCTTGTTCAATCTCGTTACCGGCAAGTCTCTTTACTCGTTCTGTAACAGATCGTCCCATGGCTAACTCCTTAGTCACATTGAGCTCATTATGATGATGTCTTACCGAGTGGGCCCAGAGATATCTCTCTATCACACAGAGTGACAAATCCCAGTCTCGATTCGTGCCAACCCAACAGATACTTTCGGGGATACCCGTAGTATACCTTTATAGCCACCCAGTTACTTGTGACGTTTGGCACACTCAAAGTATTCCTACGGTATCCGGGAGTTGCACAATCTCATGGTCTAAGGAAATGATACTTGACATTAGAAAAGCTTTAGCAGACGAACTACACAATCTTGTGCTATGCTTAGGATTGGGTCTTGTCCATCACATTATTCTCCTAATGATGTGATCTTGTCATCAACGACATACAATATCCATGGTCATGAAACCGTGACCATCTATTTATCACCGAGCTAGCCAACTAGAGGCTCACTAGGGACATGTTGTGGTCTATGTATTCACACATGCATTACGGTTTCCGGTTAATACAATTATAGCATGAACAATAGACAATTATCATGAACAAGGAAATACAATAATAACCATTTTATTATTGCCTCTAGGGCATATTTCCAACAGTCTCCCACTTGCACTAGAGTCAATAATCTAGTTACATTGTGATGTATCGAACACCCACAAAGTTTTGGTGTTGATTATGTTTTTCTCGTGAGAGAGGTTTAGTCAACGGATCTGCGACATTCAGATCCGTATGTACATTACAAATATCTATATCTCCTTCCTGAATGTAGTCACGAATGGAGTTGAAGCCGCGCTTGATGTGTCTTGTCTTCTTGTGAAACCTGGGCTCCTTGGCAAGGGCAATAGGTCCAGTGTTATCACAGAATAGAGTCATCGGGCCTGACGCGCTGGGAATCACTCCTAGGTCGGTGATGAACTCCTTCACCCAGACTCCTTCCTTTGCTGCTTCCGAAGTAGCTATGTACTCCGCTTCACATGTAGATGCCGCCACGATGCTTTGCTTGCTGCTGCACCAGCTGACTGCCCCACCATTCAAAATATACACGTATCCGGTTTGTGACTTGGAGTCATCCAGATCTGTGTCGAAGCTAGCATCGACGTAACCCTTTACGACAAGCTCTTCGGCACCTCCATATACGAGAAACATGTCCTTGGTCCTTTTCAGGTACTTCAGGATATTCTTAACCGCTGACCAGTGTTCCGCTCCAGGATCACTTTGGTACCTCCCTGCCAAACTTATGGAAAGGTTCACATCAGGTCTGGTACATAGCATGGCATACATAATAGAGCCTATGGCTGAAGCATAGGGGATGACACTCATCTTTTCTCTATCCTCTGCCGTGGTCGGGCATTGAGTCATACTCAATCTCACACCCTATAACACAGGCAAGAACTCCTTCTTGGACTGATCCATATTGAACTTCTTCAATATCTTGTCAAGGTATGTGCTTTGTGAAAGACCTATGAGGCGTCTCGATCTATCTCTATAGATCTTGATGCCTAATATGTAAGCAACTTCTCCAAGGTCCTTCATCGAAAAACACTTATTCATGTAGGCCTTTATGCTTTCCAAAAGTTCTATATCATTTCCCATCGACAATATGTCATCCACATATAATTTGAGAAATGCTACAGAGCTCCCACTCACTTTCTTGTAAATACAGGGTTCTCCATAAACCTTTATAAATCCAAACGCTTTAATCACCTCATTAAAGCGAATGTTCCAACTCCGAAATACTTGCACCAGCCCATAAATGGAGCGCTGAAGCTTACATACTTTGTTAGCATCTTTAGGATCGACAAAACCTTCCGGCTGCATCATATACAATTCTTCCTTAAGGAAACCATTAAGGAATACTGTTTTGACGTCCATTTGCCAGATCTCATAATCATAAAATGCGGCAATTGCTAACATGATTCGGACGGACTTCAACATCGCTACGGGTGAGGAAGTCTCATCGTAGTCAACTCCTTGAACTTGTTGATAACCCTTAGTGACAAGCCAAGCCTTATAGACGGTCACATTACCATCCGCGTCAGTCTTCTTATTAAAGATCCATTTATTTTCTATGGCTCGCTTATCATCGGGCAAGTCCACCAAAGTCCATACTTTGTTCTCATACATGGATCCTATCTTGGATTTCATGGCTTCAAGCCATTTGTTGGAATCCAGGCCCGCCATCGCTTCTTCATAGTACGAAGGTTCACCGTTGTCCAACAACATAATCTCCAGGACAGGGATGTCATACCACTCTGGTGCGGAACGTGTCCTAGTGGACCTTCGAATAGCAACTTGATCTGAAGTTTCATGATCATCATAATTAACTTACTCTCCAGCCGGTGCAGGCTCCACAGAAACAACTTCCTGTGCTGCACTACTCTCAGGTTCGAGTGGAGGTACAATTACCTCATCAAGTTCTATTTTCCTCCCACTTACTTCTTTCGAGAGAAACTCTTTCTCTAGAAAGGATCCATTCTTTGCAACAAAGACTTTGCCTTTGGATCTGAGGTAGAAGGTATGCCCAACAATTTCTTTGGGGTATCCTATGAAGACGCACTTTTCCACTTTGGGTTCGAGCTTCTCAGGTTGAAGTTTCTTCACATAAGCATTGCATCCCCAAACTTTCAAAAACGACAGCTTAGGTTTCTTTCCAAACCATAATTCATTTAGTGTCGTCTCAAAAGACTTAGATGGTGCCCCTTTTAAAGTTAATGTGACAGTCTCTAATGCATATCCCCAAAATGATAGCGGTAAATCGATAAGAGACATCATAGATCGCACCATATCCAATAGAGTGCGATTACGACGTTCAGACACACCATTTCGCTGAGGTGTGCCAGGCGGCGTGAGTTGTGAAACAATTCCACATTTCCTTAGATGCGTTCCAAACTCGTGACTCAAATATTCTCCGCCACGATCAGATCGTAGGCATTTTATTTTCCTGTCACATGGATTCTCTACCTCACTCTGAAATTCCTTCAACTTTTCAAAGGTTTCATACTTGTGTTTCATTAAGTAGACATACCCATATCTTCTCAAGTCATAAGTGAGGGTAAGAACATAACGGTAGCCACCGCGAGCCTCAACGCTCATTGGACCGCATACATCGGTATGTATTATCTCCAACAAGTTAGTTGCTCGCTCCATTATTCTAGAGAATGGAGTCTTGGTCATCTTGCCCATTAGGCATGGTTCGTACGTGTCAAATGATTCAAAATCAAGAGACTCCAAAAGTCCATCAGCATGGAGCTTCTTCATGCGCTTGACACCAATATGACCAAGGCGGTAGTGCCACATGTAATTGGGACTATCGTTATCTACCTTACATCTTTTGGTACTCACACTATGAACATGTGTAACATCATGTTTGAGATTCATCGAAAATAAATCATTGACCATTGGGGCATGATCATAAAACATTTCTCTCATATAAATAGAACAACCATTATTCTCATATTTAAATGAGTAGCCATCTCGCATCAAGCGAGATCCAGATACAATGTTCATGCTCAAAGCTGGTACTAAATAACAATTATTGAGGTTTAAAAGTAATCTCATAGGTAGATGTAGAGGTAGCGTGCCGACGGTGATCACATCGACCTTGGAACCATTCCTGACATGCATCGTCACCTCGTCCTTTGCCAGTCTTCGCTTATTCCATAGCTCCTGCTTGGAGTTACAAATGTGAGAAACTGCATCGGTATCAAATACCTAGGAGCTACTACGAGCGCTGGTAAGGTACACATCAATAACAAGTATATCACATATACCTTTAACGTTGTCGGCCTTCTTATCCTCTAAGTACTTGGGGCAGTTCTGCCAGTGACCGGTACCCTTGCAATAAAAGCACTCTGTCTCAGGCTTGGGTCCATTCTTGTTCTTCTTCCCGGCAACTTCCTTACCGGGCGCGACAACTGCTTTGCCGTCCTTCTTGAAGTTCTTCTTACCCTTGCCTTTATTGAAACTAGTGGTCTTATTGACCATGAACACTTGATGCTCCTTTTTGATCTCGACCTCCGCTGATTTCAGCATCGAGTACAACTCAGGAATGGACTTCTCCATACCCTGCATGTTGTAGTTCATCACAAAACTCTTGTAGCTAGGTGGAAGCGACTAGAGGATTCTGTCAATAACCGAGTCATCCACAAGATTAACTCCCAGCTAAGACAAGCGGTTGTGCAACCCAGACATTTTGAGTATGTGCTCGCTGACAGAACTATTCTCCTCCATCTTACAACTAAAGAACTTGTCGGAGACAACATATCTCTCGACCCGGACATGAGCTTGGAAAACTAATTTCAGCCCTTGGAACATCTCATATGCTCCGTGTTGCTCAAAACGCTTTTGGAGCCCTGTTTTAAGTTGTAAAGCATGCCGCACTGAACCAGGGAGTAATCATCACAGCGCGACTGCAGGCATTCATAACGTCTTGAGTTGCTGGGAAAACGGGTGCGTCACCTAGTGGTGCATCAAGGACATATAATCTCTTGGAATCTATGAGGATGATCCTCAAGCTATGGACCCAGTCCGCATAGTTGTTTCCATCGTCTTTCAGCTTGGTTTTCTCTAGGAACGCGTTGAAATTGAGGGCAACATTAGCGTTGGCCATTGGATCTACAATATAGATTGTAAATACATTTTAGACTAAGTTCATGATAATTAAGTTCACATAATCAAATTATTTAATGAACTCCCACTTAGATAGACATCTCTCTAGTCATCCAAGTGACACATGATCCACGTCAACTAGCCCGTGTCCGATCATCACGTGAGATGAACTAGTCATCCATGGTGAACATCTCCATGTTGATCGTATCTTCTATACAACTCATGTTCGACCTTTCGTTCTCCCGTGTTTCGAGGCCATGTCTGTACATGCTAGGCTCGTCAAGTCAACCTAAGTGTATTGCGTGTGTAAATCTGGCTTACATATGTTGTATGCAAACGTTAGAACTTATCACACCCAATCATCACGTGGTGCTTCGGAACAATGAACCTTAGCAATGGTGCATAGTTAGGGGGAACACATTTCTTGAAATTTTAGTGAGAGATCATCTTATTTAAGATACCATCGTTCTAAGCAAATAATATGTAAAAACATGATAAACATCACATGCAATCACATAGTGACATGATATGGCCAATAGCATCTTGCTCCTTTGATCTCCATCTTCAGGGCACCATGATCATCATTCTCACCGGCACGACACCATGATCTCCATCATCTTGTCTTCATGAAGCTGTCTCACCAACTATTACTTCTACTACTATGGCTAACGTTTAGCAATAAAGTAAAGTAATTACATGGCGTTTATGATTGACACGCAGGTCATACAATAAATTAAGACAACTCCTATGGCTCCTGTCGGTTGTCATACTCATAGACATGCAAGTCGTGAATCCTATTACAAGAACATGATCAATCTCATACATCACATATATCATATCACATCCTTTGGCCATATCACATCACACAACATATGCTGCAAAAACATGCTAGACGTCCTCTAATTTGTTGTTGCAAGTTCTTACATGGTTGTTATAGGTTTCTAGCAAGAACGTTTCTTACCTACGCCAAAACCACAATGTGATATGCCAATTTCTATTTACCCTTCATAAGGACTCTTTTCATCGAATCCGATCCAACTAGAGTGGGAGAGACAGACACCCGCTAGCCACCTTATGCAACAAATGCATGTCAGGCGGTGGAACCAGTCTCACGTAAGCGTACGTGTAAAGTTGGTCCGGGCCGCTTCATCCCACAATACCGCCGAATCAAGACAAGACTAGTAACAGCAAGCAAATTGACAAAATCAACGCCCACAACAACTTGTGTTCTACTCGTGCATAGATTCTATGCATAAACTTGGCTCTGATACCACTGTTGGGAGACGTAGTAGTAAATCAAAAAAATTCCTACGTGTCACCAAGATCAATCTATGGAGAAACCAGCAACGAGATAAGGGGGAGTGCATCTTCATACCTTTGAAGATCGCAAAGCGGAAGCGTTACTAGAACGCGGTTGGTGGAGTCGTCCTCGCAGCGATTCAGATCGCAGTGGATTCCGATCTAAGTGCTGAACAACGGCGCCTCCGCGTTCAACACACGTGCAGCCCGGTGACGTCTCCTACGCCTTGATCCAGCAAGGAGGAAGGACAGTTTTGAGGGAGAGCTCTGGCAACACGACGGCGTGGTGACGGTGGAGCTGCGTGGTACTCCGGCAGGGCTTCACCAAGCACTACGGAGGACGAGAAGGAGGAGGGGTAGGGCTGCGCCGAGAGAGAGAGATGCTTGTATCCGGCAGCCCCAAGGGCTCCACTATATATAGTAGGAGGGGAGGAGGGTGTTTAGACCCTAGGGTTCCCACCCTAGGGTCGGCAGCAGCCCTAGATGGCTCCTGGCGCGGCGACCAGAGAGGGAGAGGGAGGGGCGGCGCCCTAGGTGGGCCTAGGGCCCATCTGCCCCTAGGGTTTGCCCCTCCCACCTAGTGTTGTGCCTTGGGCCCTTGTGGGAGGTGCACCAACCCACCTAGGGGCTGGTTCCCTCCCACCTGTGGCCCATGCAGCCCTCTGGTGCCACTGGCCCCACACGGTGGACCCCCGGAACCCTTCCGGTGGTCTCGGTATGTTATCGGTGATGCCCGGAACACTTCCATTGACCAAAACCTCACTTCCTATATACGAATCTTTACCTCCAGACCATTCCGGAGCTCCTAGTGACATACGGGATATCATCCGGGACTCCGAACAACCTTCGGTAACCATGTACACAATTTCCCTATAACCCCAGTGTCATCGAACCTTAAGTGTGTAGACCCTACGGGTTCGGGAGGCATGTAGACATGACCGAGACACCTCTCCGGTCAATAACCAATAGCGGGATCTTGATAGCAATGTTGGATCCCACATGCTCCACAATGATCTCATCGGATGAACCATGATGTCGGGGATTCAATCAATCCCGTATACAATTCCCTTTGTCTACCGGTATGACACTTGCCCGAGATTCGATCGTCGGTATCCCTATACCTTGTTCAATCTCATTACCGGCAAGTCTCTTTACTCGTTCCGTAACACATCATCCCGTGGCTAACTCCTTAGTCACATTGAGCTCATTATGATGATGTCTTACCGAGTGGGCCCAGAGACTCCTCTTTGTCACACGGAGTGACAAATCCCAGTCTCGATTCGTGCAACCCACTAGATACTTTCAGGGATACCCGTGGTATATCTTTATAGCCACCCAGCTATGTTGTGACATTTGGCACACCCAAAGTATTCCTATGGTATCCAGGAGTTGCACAATCTCATGGTCTAAGGAAATGATACTTGACATTAGAAAAGCTTTAGTAGACGAACTACACGATCTTGTGCTATGCTTAGGATTGGGTCTTGTCCATCACATCATTCTCCTAATGATGTGATCTCGTTATCAACGACATCCAGTGTCCATGGTCATGAAACCGTGACCATCTATTGATCAACGAGCTAGACAACTAGAGGCTCACTAGGGCATGTTGTGGTCTATGTATTCACACATGCATTACGGTTTCCATCTAATACAATTATATCATGAACAATAGATAATTATCATGAACAAGGAAATACAATAATAACCATTTTATTATTGCCTCTAGGGCATATTTCCAACATGTGATACATTGGAGAGTAGTATTATTGCTAGGAT
The DNA here is from genome assembly GCA_022496015.1 of Hordeum marinum. Taxonomy (NCBI): domain Eukaryota; kingdom Viridiplantae; phylum Streptophyta; class Magnoliopsida; order Poales; family Poaceae; genus Hordeum; species Hordeum marinum. Next base: position 136,459,973 of record CM039675.1, on the reverse strand, counting down.
TTGAGTGATGGATTTTACTCCTTGTATCCGTGGACCCAATTGCATAACCAAAGATTTCAGAAGTTCTCGGGTGGGAATTCAAGTAGTTGCCTAGGACTATCCTTCCAACAAATGCATAATGGGTGTATTTGTTTCCAGCTTGTTTCGTAAGCCCCATCATGTGTTTTCTTTTGGAGTATGGTAATTCGTGTTGCTTTGATGTCAAGTGGTGATTTCATATCTTTTATAAGGGGTGTTCTCATATTTCTATGAGAATGCCAATCCTTTTGATTGACCAGAGTTTTCATGTAATTCTTTCCAACCAACGTGCTTCTCTTCAAGTTATTCATTCCTCTCCATTTTTGATTGACCAGAGTCTGTCTCATCTGTCCTAAGTTATCAGATTTCAGGCTCCGCAAAACCCAAAGAGGTTCAAACTCAGGGGCGTGTCCGAAGACCCCACCAGCTTCGGCCTCAAGCTCACTGCTCCACAGCGTTGTCGAAGGGGACTCGCTCGATCATTGCAAAGAATACTAACACATGGATTTACCCAGGTTCGGGCTGCTGCGAAGCGTAAAACCCTACTCCTGCTTTGGGAAGATTGTCTCTTGAGGAGGGTTGTGGATGAACTGGTACAGTGGTGAGCAACCTCGCATGGGTGCTCGAGGGGTCTCGGATTTTTTGCCCTCTACAGCACATGCCTGCCTCTATTTATGGTGGCCCGGTCCTGTTCCCTTATTGCATCGGAGGGAAGGGATCCCACAACGGCCAAATTTGAAAGGGGATAGGAGGTACATCTTATCCTGACTAAAGGTGGTCTTCGCCTGCAAAGCTTCGGGGGTGATGCAGTGGTGGGCTCAGCGATGACATCCGTCCTGCCGAGCTCGTGGTCTCGATCTCGTTGCACCAGGAAGGAAACCTTTGGGGGATTCCTTGGGAACCCATAGATGTCCTTGTCTCCTTAGCACCAAAGAGGAAACTATCCTCTCCCTGCGCCTGCTGGCACCCGCCTAGCTCCATCGTTAGAGCCCACGTCATCCCATCCTCGGGAGGTTGGGCCCTTGCATAGGAATCTCTGCTCCTCGGGAGGCAGCCTGAAGGGATGCTACTCTTCGAAGGTCTCAACGTCGTCGTCCTCACGAGGTAGGGGGCCCACGTGAGGGTCTTGTTTTGAGTGAAGCCATGTCGGCCCATACTGGCCGTCGAGGCGGGCCGCGCCCTAGGCCGCAGGCAGGCAAGTATGGGTACCCCCATTCCGAGGACGTCGACAGTAGCCCCTGAGCCCAAGGCATACTTGAGTTGGCTTCGGACGGATCGAAAGAAGATGGCCCGGAGCGCCGCGGGCCTCAATCGCCTGCGGGCCAGGCCCTACGTGCGGTACACGGTTGTGCATGGGCGTCTCCACTCCCGTGTCTCCTCAGAAACTGCCCAAGTGGACAAAATCCTGACGCCCCATGTCAAGCCATTATTGCTTTCCTTCCTTGCGCTCTTGCTCCTTCGCCTAGATCTCCGTCCTGTGTGAGAGCTTCTCCAGATCTGAGCACAACACTGCCTTCTTCCTTGCTTTCTCGTCTTCGGGGACTTCTTGATGGCACCCGTCGGCAAGTCGAAGCCCGAAGCCGAGGGCTCAGCCTCCGCCGCCACCTCGCCAGCGATTTCGTAGTCCACCATAGCCAAGGACGGGGACCTCACCCCAGTGCTTCTGTTAACGGCGGATGACACTAATGAGTGGGGGTGGACCTTGATATCGTGCGGCTCTGCGGAGCCGCACAGCCTGGCCAGGTCAGCCTACCCTTTCTTCCGCCACAGTATCTTCTCTGGACTCGTTCCACCCTTCTCTGAGTTCTTCGTTGCCATCCTCGAGCACTATGGGATTCATGCCCTCCATCTCCAACCCAACTCCATCCTACTCTTGTCCGTCTTTGCCTTTTACTACGAGGCCTTTGTGGGAGTGAAGCCTTCAGTGGCCCTCTTCCGCCATTTCTTCAGCTTGCGGCTTCGTGATGGCGCCCAGCGGTCAGCATGCGTCTCCTTCATCGCAGTCCAGAGCGGGAACATGCTCCTGAAGGCCGGTAAGACGGTGGAGAACTTCAGGCACCATTGGGTTTCATGGATGCCCGAGGCCTCAACTCTAGCATGGAGCTCCTGAAGGGGCTGCCGGAGAAAAGCCCGCGTGGGGCTCCGTGAAGCTTTCCGACCCCCGGGCCAAGCCCGTCCAGGAGCGGATCTCTAGAGACATGAGCGCCAGGAAGTTGACTGAGGGGGATAGTGAAGGGGTTTCTGGCGCAACACCTGGTGCCGCTACAGGCTCACTCGAGGAACATGTGGGACTACCAGGGTAGTGCGGATGGCATCAGGCTCCGATCTGCTGGCCTATCTGACAAAGAGCTGAACAAGACCATGGCAACCCTGCTTAACGGCGACCTCCCCGAGGCATACGCCCCACTGTATTGCCACGATGACAAGGTTGATTTGGTCGCCGCCATGCCAGCCTTCAATGAACTGGGGCTCTTTCCTGCCGAGCGCCCCGACTCCCCAATAATTGTGTCCTCCGATGACACCGCGGACGAGGACGACTCGAAGGAAACCGAAGACGATGGCCTGGAGGAGGCATCCCCTCCGTCGTGGAGTGCTCTCCTCCACTGCTTTGAAGACAGTGGCGATGTTGGTGAACCCCCGACTGCTAGTCCTTCGCGACTTTCCAGGGTCCTCCGAGGGCCAGGGCTCACCCCTCGTGCCGTGTGGACCGTCAGTTGGGTGACTCCGAAGAAACGCGAGGCACGACTTCTTCCTGAGTGCCCACCTCGTGCCAGCAAGGCGGATGAGGCGCCTACTTCGCTCCTGCCCGAGCCGTAACCTGGAGATGAGGTGGCCGTAGCCCGGACGAGCATGGCCTCCTCGGTGGTGGTCCTTGGGGGTGTTGCCTCTGCTTCCTTGCCTGACGACGCCCTCTCGGACAAGGGAGAGGGCGCCCTCACCTTTACCGAGGTGGAGAAGAGGAAGTGGGTTAATGTCGAAGAGTAAGTGATCCCGCTTGGTCCTTGGCCGCCCGCTGGTATCTCGTGTGTTCATGGTCCCTTTTTCGCTTGATATTCATGAGCGGCACCGTACTAAAAATGAAGAACAAGAAGAAGGCGGGCATCAAGCCGAGGGTGATCTCCAACACAAAGCCCGCCCTTGTCATTCCACCGGCGTCTGATGTAGAATCGGATGTCATGGGCGAGGAGGCTCACGGGGCTCGCGGGATGTACTAGAGAGGCTGCTTCTGTCCCTGGGGGCACATCCGCATTGCTGCTCGAGGGGCCAGCCCCTGAGGGCCGGCTGACCGAGGGGCCGTCCTCCCATGCCTTGCCTACGGCGGTACCGCCGGCTCTGGTGCCTTTAGCCTTCCATGCTTCTGCCCCTATGGTGGAGGCACCCGCTGTTGTGCTGATGCCGCCTCTGGGTCAAGCCCTGGTGCCTTTGAGTCGCGTCCCTCCGGTCGAATCGGGCACCCTGGTGGACACCTATGCCGCTGTGGATCGGGTCCGGGATGATCTCCGGAGCACCAACAGCCACCTCATGAAGGAGCACTTGGGGCTCCTTTCTAGGTGGATCCAGGCTGACACCGCTGTCCTGGTGGTTTGGAGCCAAGCCCAGGCCACCGCTGCTGCGAGTAGGAGGAAAACTGCATTAGCCGAGGCAGCTTGCGATGCGGCGCTGGCCGATGTGTCATCTGCTAAGAAGTGCTATAGTGAAGCGGAGGTTAGTCTGAAGGCTCTTCGGGAGGACAAGACTGCGCTCGCGGAATAGATCCGCCATCAGGAGAAAGACCTTGCGGCCTGCGAGGCCAAACTTAATAGACCATGAGTCCATGCTGTCCAAGGCGGCGGCCGACCAAGCCATGGAGTGCGAGCGTCTAGACAAGATCAGCGAGGAAGTAACTGTGGAGAGGGTCTAGCTTGACGCGAGTGAGGGAGTCCTGGATTAAGGGTCCTCGGATAGCCGACCTATTGTTATGGGCCAGACTATGAAGGCTACTTACCGAACACCAAAGGGTTTGAAGTTCCAATCTCCAAGATGTAAGCTTCGGGAAACACGGCTTGCTCTCCACGTCTGATGTAATAGTTAGGCAAGTCTATCTCTTTGGCATGTAACCGACCATGTGTAAACCGTAGGCATCCTCGGCATCTATATAAGTCAGGGGGTTTTAGGGTATAGTCACAAAACAACTCATCTAGGGTTAGGTATACGATCTCGAGGTAGATCAACTCTGTAACCACTTACACCATCAACACAATCAAGCACGACGTAGGGTATTACCTCCATTGGAGGGCCCGAACCTGGGTAAACTCGTGTCCCCTTAGTCTCCTATTACCGTCGATCCTAGTCTCATAGTTCGGGACCCCTACCCGAGATCTACCGGTTTTGACACCGACATCGGTGCTTTCACTAAGAGTTCCTCTATGAGTGAGATGGAATCGACGCCTAGCCTAGTCATCAACGAAGAGGTCCGCAACATGGATGTTTTTGTCCCCAGGCAGATCTTTGCCTTTGGAAGCATTGTGATGCATGCTGAATCCGCCAGCCATCTAGGACGCATGGAGAGCTTCGCCTCTGATCAAGAGGTCAAATTCGGAAACTTAGAGTTCTCTGTCAATTCTCGGGGCAACTTGTCACTAATCGGGCTCACGGCTTTGCCTATAGCCCCTGAGGACTCTAATGATTTAACCTCGAGCCCCTGCTTCAGATATGCCAATGGGGTCACCCATGGCGGCAAGCCGATCTCTCATCCCGGTCCGGCCATCAAGCCATATGACCGGACACGTGTTCCTTCTGAACACTCCCCATGGGTGGACTTTATGGGGGTTAACTCCACGAGTTCCGAATAGCTGGAACCGATCGGGCCCTCTGCGATCGACGAGGCCTTGGAGCAATTCTCGTTGATGAGCATCACCAACGACCTAGCCCTGATCTACGCCCGAACCGGTTACAGTGCGGGCAGGGACGGTTTTTTGAACACACCCACCACCCACTTGATAGCCACCGTTGAAGATTTAACCGACATGCTAGAGTATGCCTCCGAGGAGGCAGAATACATGGATGAAGAGGACCGTGCTCCCACTCCCGTTAACACCAGGAATTAGATCGCCACTTCTACATATGACGTCTACATGGTGGATACTCTAGCCACCAACAACGACAACACGCCTCACAACGACGACGATAAATCAGGCGATGCGCCATCAAGGCGTCGGAAACCGCATAAGCGGTCCAAAAGAAAAAAGGGATGAAAAGCTATTATCAGCAATGGGGACGGTAATACCCCCGCCGATCATGGCAATCCCGATATCCCCGAGCCCCCGTTTGAGGGTCTTTAAGAGCATGGGGACCAAAATGACCCCGATACCATCAATGACCCTGAAGGCGACAATTTGCTTCCCCCCTATCGAGGAGGAAGATATACCAGAAGCCGATGACTTGTACATCCATGATAACCTTGAGGATCAGGAAGAATTCAGGCAACGACTCATAGTAATGGCTCGCAGCCTAAAGGCCAAGGACCGGCAGCTCAAAGCCGAACAGGCCGACCTCAATGATCGATGGACGAAAGTCCTCTCAGCTGAGGAAGTATACGACACTAGTCTGTCAAGCCAGCCCAAAAGCTACCCTCAGAGAAGGCTGCTGCCGCAATTCAACGACGAACTTACTGATACTCCATCTCCAAACCATACTTCGTACGACAAGCCGGACCCCCCCCCCCCCGTGTGGTCGAGACAGGACGACGAACGACGCCGCTTACATACTGGCAATTTCCCGAAGGCGGGGCAAGGAGCCACTAGAGCCCAATGAGAGGTTCGACCTGCGAGATGACCTGGATTATAGAGCAGGCTGCACTAGATCCATCTATGGATCTAGAGAGTACGCACCCGATAGACGCGGCGAATACAGACCATGGTTCGACCAAAACAACAGAGTCCGGAACGCAATCGGCCCATACCGACGCTGAATACAGGCGCGACATGGCATGGTTCACAGGCGCCACTCACCCTCTGTGCTTCACAAATGAGGTAAGGCAGCATCAGTTCCCTGAAGGTTTCAAACCCGTGAATATAGAACAGTACGATGGGACCACTGACCCAACTATATGGATCGAGGACTTCCTTCTCCATATCCACATGGCACGAGGAGACGATATCCATGCCATCAAATATCTCCCTCTTAAGCTCAAGGGGCCAGCTCGACACTGGTTAAACAGCCTCCCCCAAAACTCCATCGGATGTTGGGTAGACTTGGAAGACGTGTTCCGCTCTAACTTCCAGGGGACCTATGTCCGCCCGCTGGACTCTTCCGATCTCAGCAACATCGTTCAGAAGCCCGGCGAGTCCGCTCGGCAGTTCTGGAATCGGTTCTTGACTAAGAAGAACCAAATTGTTGACAGTCCGGATGCTGAGGCCATAGCCTCCTTCTGGCAAAATATTGGGGACGAATGGCTGGCCCGTCAACTAGGCCAAGAGAAGCCTCAAACTATGTCCGCCCTTACCGACCTCATGACCTACTTTTCCGCGGGCGAAGATAACTGGATGGCAAGACGGAATCACAATTCTAAAGATCCCGTGGCACCTGAAGCCCAGGATGGCAACTCAAAGCCAAAGTGCAATAAGAATAAGCGCCGACACAATAATAGTAATGCCGATGACACGACTGTTAATGCCGGATTTCGCAACTCCCGACCTGGGCAGCGAAAGAAGCCCCCTAAAGGCAATCGTGATGGACCCACTTAGCTCAAGAAGATGATGGAAAGGCCTTGCCAAATCCATGGGAGTTCAGAAAAGCACGCTAACCACACACACCGCAATTTCTGGGTGTTTAAACAAGCCGACAAGATACCACTCAAAGACCAAGGCAAAAGCTCTTGCAGCGAGGACGAAGATGAGCCTCGGGGTCCAATCGATGGCGGACAGAAAAAGTTCCCCCCCGAAGTAAAAACGGTGAACATGATATATGCCACCCACGTACCAAACAAGGAGAGGAAGTGCGCCCTCCGGGAAGTCTACGCGGTGGAACCCGTAGCCCCGAAGTATAACCCATAGTCGGCATACCCGATCACTTTTGATCGGCGTGATCATCCGACCAGTATCCGTCATGGGGGTTCAGTGGCCCTCGTCCTAGACCCCATTATAGATGGGTATCACCTCACAAAGGTCCTAATGGACGGAGGGAGTAGCCTTAACCTAATTTACTCAGATACGGTGAAGAAGATGAGCATTGTTCCGTCAAGGATCAAACCCAGCAGCACTACCTTCAAAGGAGTGATCCTAGGCGTTGAGGCCCGATGCACGGGCTTAGTAACTCTTGAGGTCGTATTCGGCTCACCCAATAACTTTCCTAGCAAAGACTTGATCTTCGACATCGTGCCCTTCCGTTGCGGCTATCACGCGCTGCTTGGTCGGATGTCGTTCGTTCGTTTCAAGGCGGTCCCACACTACGTATACCTCAAGCTCAAGATGCCGGGCCCCAAGGGGGTCATTACTGTTAACGGCAACACCGAGCGCTCCCTTAGAACTGAGGAACATGCACTGGCCCTAGCGGCCGAATTCAGCTACGAAGAAGATCGGCAAGTTCCGACATCTGCCATAAAGGCACATAAGGCTGGTAAGCGAGTTCAGCTTCAGACCGAAAACTCAGATCCTTCCTCTCCCCCTCTATAGGGATTGGCCCCCACCACACAATTTCAGGACCAGCAATGTATGTGCCGAGGAAGCACAACTTCGCACTTAAGATTCCATGGGAAGCGGTGGGGTTATAAAGGTGGGTGTTTGGCTGTCCCGACCTACTACCACCAATACGTCTTCGAACAAGATGCAGGCGCTCCTAAAAGAGCCTGCCTATGGCATAAATCTCACCTATAATGTGGTGGCCTCTGAAGATTTTCTTAGGAAAATCCTCCCGCACTAACACCCATCAAGGTGCATCCAAGAGCAGGAGTCAACTAGCAAGGGGCATATCGAGGACGTCAGGTCACCAATTGAAGACCCTTGGTACAACAACTCCTGTATGATTTTATTTCTTATTTTCTTTCACATACCTATAAATAGTTGCTTTGGTAATCCGAGTTATAAGAGTTGTTGAGAAAATGCAAAATTGTGTGGCGCAAGTACGCCTCATCTGTCCTGTTTTCGGCGCATATTTTTCTCCTTTCTCCTTCTTCTCGTAAACCTGTTTGGTATAACACGAGGTAACCGGCTAATAGACCGGGGCTCAATTTCAAACACAAATCGCCTTAACTTTTGTGTGTTCGGCGTCTTGTCATTCACTTTATATGCATCGGTTCCGAACTATGTCTTTGGTCATTAAGTTGGTTTGCCTGGCTCCTGTGCTTGCCCCTTTATGTTCTGCTCGTTCAGCTAAAAGGGAAAATGGAGCACCCCTGCGATTGTGTTTCCGGATAGTCTGGTCAAGCACCCCAGGGGAGAAAGCCGAAAACGGACTGTCATAGTATGCGCGATCCGATCTGTGAACTCCAAGCTAGAAGTATTATACTTCAATCCTCGTAAGCGGTTATCCGTGTTGTATGAGGAACTTACCCTTTGTGCAAACATTATGATGTTGGCTTTGGCCATGGTTCGTCCGAACATCACAACACTCCGGTGGCTAATCATACGCTTCCCGTAGTCCTTTTCACGCCCCTTCGGTTAAGTGAATTTTTTTCCACTATAATCTGATTGCCTAGTCTGCCGCACTACACCACCTTTGGGTTCCGATAATACGGTTAAGGGACACGGTGCATTGGCATGGACACTGCATGTAGTATTTACGTGGGGGCTGAAGCCGACGACTGGCATCTTTCAATATTAAACAACCACATAGGAGTTGTAAAGGAATTCAAAACCATGTAAGAGCAGATACTTATATCATTAAAAAGTTATCACGAGTCTCCGGACACGTTACAAGCTCATTCAAATAATTTTTCACCCGAACACTACGACGCTGTCACCTGGGCACTCTCCATCACTCCATCGAAGTATAGCTTGGGGCGTCGGTGCTCCTTCCCGGGTGGCGGCAGGTCGGTGGCGACCTTTATCAGATTGGGCCCTGACCAATGCACTTTGGCCTTGGCAAGGGCCATCCGGACTCCTTCAATGCAGGAGGAGTGCTTGACAGTGTCCAGGCGGGGCGTGGCAGCGATCAGTATCTGCACCAGGCCGAAGTAGCTGCATGGTAGCGGCTCGCCGGCCCATAAGCGGATGCATAGGTCCTTCATGGCCGGCTCCGCCATCTGGTGCAGCTCCATCAGCTGTTTCAGCTGCTCCACTAGAAGAGGAGGACGCTTGGGGGCTCCGAACTGTACCCAGAACATCCGAGCTTCATCTTCCTCTCCGCCATGCTCTTTTGGAGATCCACGGACGCGCATGAGGATCGCCACACCCGGGTAAGCAACTCGAATATGCTATCCCCGAATACGCACTTTAATGAGTACGGATTACCATCAGCTATTTCCTTCGCCTGGGGCACTTGCTTCTCGTAGAACCGTCTATCCTTCCGCTCCTTTTGGAGGTCGGCTTTCATGGTGGACAGTTCAGCCGAACTCGCTTTGTTCTTCTGCTCCAAGGCCTCACATCACTCGCTGGCATCCTTAATCTCCTGTTGGACCTCTACCACGCGAGCTTCATGCTTGCCACTAGTGGCCCGCATGGCGGAAAGGGCAGTAGCCGTTTCCTTAGCAACCGACCTCTCGGCGACCGTCTCGTCCTTCACGCGCTGGAGCTTGGCCTTGAGCCTCTCCACCTCCTTCGCTGAGGCTGCACATGTAGTATACCTAGATAAAGAATCTGCATTGATGGTATTTGGATCATAAAATTGAAACAAAGGTATTCGGATTCTGTCTCAACATACCTTGAGCCTCGTTGAGCCTTCGGTTGAGGGCCGCAGCTTCGTCCTCGAAGCGCTTCAGCTTTCGATTTAACTCCTCCATCTCGGCGCCATTTGTGGCCACCGCTGATGACGAAACCTACATTACACACACATTTAATACATTACATCGGCGCTCACTTAAAGTGCTGAACACTTAAAGTGCTTCTAGTGCATTATCGGGTTCAAATGTGACCCCTAGGTGAGCTTGTTCACCTCACCTAGGGCTCAGGGGCTGCCATGTATACAATACGAATAAATAAAATCCTTGCATAAACATTGGGTGACTTACTTGAAAACCTGCAAGGAGACCTTTGAAGGCCTCCTTCAGTCTGTTGTCAACGGACTAGATGCTTTGAAGTACCGCACCCATAAGGGTGCGGTGCCCCTCGGGGATGGAGGCGCTCGATAGAGCCTCCTTCATGGCCGACCACGTATTGGTCGACCGTGCCAGGGATGATCGGATTTCCTGATCACCCACCGTGGATTGGACCGGTGCCTCTAGAGGCATAGTGCGCTCCGGAGATGTTCTCGGAGGGGACTCAGCGTCTGCTCGCCCAACCTCCTCGATGTCCGGGTGGGGTAGTGCCCCTCGGTCTTCAGTGGCTGAAGCGTTAGCCTCGACCACGATACGATGTCCCTCGCCCCCTATGTCCGCCTCCATTGGAGTAGGCTGGGATAACACCTCCATGGTGTCCTTCGTGGCGCCTGGAGTGGTGTGGCGCGAGGCGTCCCTGCTCTCTGCCAGTTCGGCAGGCGGGGTCTCCCCGTCCGATACCACCTTGGTGGGGATAACACGCGCGGGGCTGCAAGGACAATAACCTGCATGTCTGCAAACTATAAATCTACTCATGATGAATAAGAGGCTCTTCGGATCCTAACCTTTTTTGGAGGGGCTTGAACCTTAGGCTCCTTTGTGGAACCTCCTCGGGGTCTTCGGATGCGGAGCCCGAGTCTGAGCTGTCGTCGGACAGAACCAGCCGCATTTGCCGCGCCCTCTTCACGACAGGAGAAGCTACCTGCCCCAGGGCGTCCGAAGGTACCACTCTCTTCTTGGTGCGGGGGGAATTGCCTCCCCTCGCTCTCGACCTGCTCCTCCTCTTCTTCCTCCTCTTTGGCCTCCTCCAGATTTGAGGAGGCGGGGGTGTCTTCGGATGTGGCATCAGGCTGGTCCCTGACGCGAAGGCCAGCCTAGCCTGGTTTCTTCTTCTTATCTTTATTCGTGGGAGCCTCGTAAGGCTTATCCACAAGCATCTTGGCTAACAACCCGATCCTCTCGTTTTCGGGCTGAGGAGTCGGGCTGTTGATGTTGATGGCTTTCTTCTGCCATACCTGCCAGAACAGATCGGATAAGAGGATATAGGGATTCTCTATGTAATGAGGCCAACCAAGCTGGGGAATATCGTACCTCAAAATCAGGCTTGGCGGCATGCAGACCCTTGTCCTCCTCCTCGAATGGCCAACTCTTCATCGATTTGAAGAGTGCCTTCCACAACTTCTCCCGCGTAGTGTGGAAAGTTGGAGATATGCCCTAGAGGCAATCATGTATGATGATATTTTCTATGTGTTTATGAATAAAGATAGTCCTCGGACATTATGATTGATGTGTATTAACAAGTATGTGACTTGTTTGTGAGACTATGCATTGTATGATGACTGTCCTAAATGGTCCCTAGTCGAAAGGGCTGTGTGGACACACAACCAGTTAGACTAGCATATGACACGGTGGATGGTCCGGTCTCGCTAACCATGTAGCATTGGATGCTAGACGGATAATATGGACTCAGAAAGGTTTGGTCGGATTCAACGTAGTCGGATCCGAGTCGAGATAAGGTCTGAGTTGGACAGACCCAACTACGAGACGCAGCGATAGGTCATCTGTGATTCTCTAGTACAACATACGTTCTATGCCCTAAGACCTGAGCTGGCGCATGTACTCGGGATGGTGACAGACTTGCTTTGTGCCGACCAAACGCTACTCCGTGACTAGGTAGTTACAAAGGTAGGTTTCGGGCTTGTCTAGAACCATGCTACGAGACCTGGTCGAGCAACATGGGATTTGCCCCTCCGCTCAGGAGAGGCATACTCTTGGCCCCTCAGGTGATCCGACCTGGATAAGCTTGGCTATGCGATGAGGATTATGAGACAATCCGAATGTTGGTCGGAATCACCAGAACGAGAAAGAGGTCATGCTGCAACAAGGATGGCCATATCGCCTTGTGCACGCCAACATATATTGTGTGGCAAAGGGAAGAGAAGTGTGACGTACAGGTTCGCCTAACCAGCTTCATCGGACACTTGGAGTTGGCACGTGTTGCAAGAGGCCGCTACCGATCGGTCGAGTTGGATGTCATCTGACTCGTGACCAAGTGGACGAGAACTTAAAGGGTCGCGCGCTTAAGGGAAGGAACACATGGTCTTTAGGATCAGTCCGAGGCCCAAGAGTTGAGCCCACGCCCGATGCCTATATGTAGTGGAGGTGCGGCACACCCATCCGGTTGATCGCTTCGGCGGAGTCATTAGGGCTTTGCATGAGTTGCAAATAGACACCTCCACTGGCCGCCGCCGGCCGTGTGATCGGACCTAGCAGTCCGCCACACGGGTGTTCCTCCTGCACGCGCGGATACTATTAGAGGCGATGCACATGCGCTGCTCCGGCGAACCTGAATGTGGGATCCGGTGACCAGCTGTTCGAGGGAGATCGGAACAACTGTTCGAGGGAGATCGAACGAGGAGGAGACGGACCACACGAACACGCTACCCCAACTATACTTCCGCTGCATAGCACTGCGCGTCTAGTGGTAACAATCTATGATCCATCTCGGTAGCATGTTCTTGGTTGTTCTGTGCGTAGGAAATTTTAATTCGCATGCGATGCACCTACGGTAGAACCCAACAGTGGTATCAGAGCCTCTGCTATAGGTTTTGGTTTCAGATCGGTAGCATATGTGATATGTGGCGGCGACGGATGTGAACTGTCGACATTCATGAGATCGACTATGTGCACGGTTGATGAGATCAGTTGCACATCGGGATAATTTAAGGCTATGTTTTCTATCAATCGGAATCGATGAGGTCGTGACACAACCTACCCTTACCAGTCGGTATCCGCCATCGGGGTTAACCGTGAAACATAAATCCGAATTGTGTTCGCGATGATCGATGAGATCAGTCAGATCAGGAAATTCAGCCTGATCGCAGTACATGTACGATCTATGATTTCCGGAAACATCGAGCGCTGCCCACACCCGCGAGGGGCGCTAGTGGGACCGCCATGTGCATAGCGCCTTGTATTCCATACACGATCACACAAACCGGTAGCATGTGATTCTATGCATAAGTTTGTTTTGCAGGTTTGATGTGAATAGTATGGCTCATATGTTTGTGATGCATGTGTGCAATTTAACATGACCTGCGTGTCATGATTGTCAGCCGGCAGGAGCCAAAGTGATGTCATTATATTGTATAAGGACCTGCGTGTCGACTTGTGATTCTCTGTAAATTCATTACTAGTTGTAGTAGTTGGAGGATCGAGGTCAAGTTCAAGAGTTTGGCGTCCTGGCATGATGGACAAGATGGAGTTCCACCTTGGTCGTCGGAGTAGGAGCCGGCCATGGAAGGACGCCCATGAAGGAGCCATACTATTTCACATATTTTTGTTTATATGTGATTGATATTGCTTCTTGTTTGTATGCATGTTATAATGGTAGAAAGATCCCTCATTAATATCAAGTATATTGCCATTTCGGATGTTGCACCTTCGCACGTCAAGTACGTCTAGTGGTGGGCTCATAAAATTTAGGTGCTACCAGGTGTCCTTGAACTGGAGGGTTCGTGTCGGACACGGACATGCACTGCATCGGGTTAACTTGACAAGGCTATCAAAACGGTTTTGGGCCTTGTAGCGGAGAAGGTTGGGAGGCGGGGTATGAGATACCTACCAACCGACAGGAGTCGTATAGAGATACGATTAGCAAGGAGTTGCTTACCGAATAGGCAAGTTGGCTAGCAGTGATGCTAAAGCTCACTAGTCGCTCGCACTAGACGGGTCCTAAATCACTAAGAGTTTGCGGAGGGATGCTAACTTCAATGGGAGTAGTTCTGTTTAAGGCTTGAATTACTCTACATAAACACATTGCTTAGTGATTGCATATTTTCTGTTGTAGATCAATGGCACCACCTGCTCAACCCAACTTTGCATTGAAATCAATTCTAGAAAAGGATAAACTGAATGGAACAAACTTTACCACCTGGTATAGAAATCCAAGAATTGTTATCAAGCACGATAAAAAGGAACATGTTCTAGAGGATCCACTTCCAGAGGAACCTGCCAAGAATGCTAACGCCACAACCAAGAATGCCCACCAGAAACTCGTTGATGAATCAGACGAGATCAGCTGCCTCATGTTGCCTTGTATGGAGCCGGATTTGCAATAGCATTTCAAAAACATTCAGGCTTTCAATATGATCAAGAGTTTGAAGAGCATGTTTCACGTGCAAGCTAGGACCGAAAGGTTCAACGTCTGGCAATCCTTGACGGATTGTAAGCTGAAGAAGGGTGATCCACTGAGCCCGCATGTGATCAAGATGATCGGGTACGTGCAAGCTTTGGATCGGTTAGGCTTCCCACTTGGGGGCGAGCTATCCACGAATGCAATTTTGGGTTCTCTTCCACCTAGATATGGGACGTTCGTCTCGAACTATCATATGCACGACATGGATAAGAAGCTCACTGAACTGCATGGGATGCTCAAGGTGGCAGAGCAAGATATTAAGAAACGCACGCATGAAGTGTTGATGGTGCAGAACTCAGCTAAATTCAAGAAGAGTTGCTCCAAGAAAACGGGTAAGGCAAAGGGCACAGAGAAGGCTGACTCTGCCGCTGAGCCAAAGTTCGGACCAAACTCAAAGACCATTTGCTTTCACTACAAGGAAGCTGGTCACTAGAAGAGGAACTATAGCAAGTGGCTTGCTGAGCACGGCAAGAAGGCCAGAGGTGCTTCTTGAGGCAAAGGTACACTTGTTACATATGTTATAGAAATTTACCTTGCTGACATACCTAGTAGCTCTTGGGTTTTTGATACCGGATCGGTTGTTTATATTTGGAACTCGATGCAGGGGATGGTAAGAACTAGGTGCGTGGCACAAGGGGAGATTGACATCAGGGTCGGCAACAAAGCAAGAGTTGCTGCATTGGAGATCGGCACGATGCAGCTCAAGCTTCCTTCTGGATTTATTTTAGAATTAAATAATTGTTATTACATTCCCGCACTTAGTCGGAACATTATTTCTGCCTCATGCTTGATGAGTCAAGGTTATGAATTCAATATAAAGGACAATGGTTGTTCATTTTATTTGAATGGAATGTTCCATGGCTATGCACCCATAGTAGATGGGCTATTTATTTTAAATCTAGAAACGGAACCAATTTATAATGTGCATGTCAAGAGGCATAAACCTAATGGGATAAATCCGACACACTTTTAGCATTACCGACTTGGACACATTAGTTTGAAACGCATGAAGAAGCTCCATGATGATGGACTCCTAACTTTGTCCGACTTCGGTTTGTTCGAGACATGTGAATCACGCTTGCTAGGCAAGATGACTAAGTCTCCTTTTGCAAAGAGTTGCGAGAGGGCGTCCGAGCTGTTGGAGCTTATACAGAGTGATGTGTGTGGTCCAATGAGCACAACGGCCAGAGGTGGCTATCAGTACTTCATGACTTTTACCGGGACTTGAGTAGATATGGATATATCTATTTGATGACGCACAAGTCAGAAACTTCTGAAAAATTTCAAAGAGTTTCAAAACGAGGTTGAAAATCAGCTCGGCAAGACGATAAAACTTCTACGACTAGATCGTGGAGGTGAGTACATGAGCCATGAGTTTGATAATCATCTGAAAAGCCGAGGTATAGTACCTCAGCTCACACCTCCGGGTACATCACAGAGAAACGGTGTGTCAGAAAGGATAAATCGAACCTTGTTGGACATGGTCCGGTCGATGATGAGCAAATCGGATTTACCCTTGTCATTCTGGGGATACGCTCTAGAAACTGCAGCTTTCACACTTAATAGGGTACCATCAAAGTCCATAGACAAGACACCACATGAGATGTGGACTGGGAAGCATCCTAGTTTGTCTTTTTTAAAGATTTGGGGTTGTGAAGCATTTGTCAAGCGACTCATGTCAGACAAGCTTACACCCAAGTCGGAGAAATGCATATTCGTGGGATATCCAAGGGAAACCTTGGGATATAGCTTCTACAACCAAGAACAGAACAAAGTGTTTGTTGCTCGAAACGGGGTTTTCCTAGAGAAAGAGTTTCTTAGTCGGGAGGCCAGTGGGAGAACCGTGCGACTCGAACAAACTCGAGATCCACTTGGGGACAACTCGATTGGTGATGAGATCACACTAGAGTTGGTCAGAGAACCCATAGTGGAGTCGGCACCGGAGCCACGGAGGCCGGAGAGATTGCGCAGAGTGCGCGATGTTTTGTTGCTAGAAAGCGACGAGCTGACCACGTATGCGAAAGCGATGGTGAGCCCAGATTACGAGGCATGGCTAGAGGCCATGGGATCTGAGTTAAAGTCCATGGATGACAATCAAGTCTGAGACTTGGTTGATTCGCCACCTGGCGTTGTTGCCATTGGTTGCAAATGTGTCTTTAAGAAGAAAACCGATGTGGATGGAAATGTTCAGATCCACAAAGCTCGGCTCGTCGCTAAAGGTTATGGACAGGTTCAAGGAATTGACTATGATGAGACCTACTCGCCGGTAGCGATGCTAAAGTCGGTGAGGATCATACTAGCTATAACTGCATATTTCGATTATGAGATATGGCAGATGGATGTCAAAATGGCTTGCCTTCATGGAAATTTAAAAGAGGATGTCTACATGATATAGCCTGAAGGTTTTGTCGATCCAACTAACGAAGGTAAAACATGCAAGCTCAAGAGATCCATTTATGGATTGAGGCAAGCAGCTCGGAGTTGGAACATTCGTTTTGATGAAGTCATCATTGACCTTGGTTTCATCAAGAGCGAAGAGGACTATTGTTTATACAAGAAGTCTAGTGGGAGCTTGGTAGTACTTTTGATTTTGTATGTGGATGGCATACTACTGATCGGAAATGATGTTTCGATGCTGAACTCAGTCAAGGAATCATTGAATGACAAGTTTTCGATGAAAGAACTTGGAGAGGCAGTGTACATTTTAGGCATCAAGATCTATAGAGATTGATCGAGGAGGCTGCTTGGCTTAAGCCAGAGCACGTACATAGACAAAGTGTTGAAGATGTCCAACATGAGTGAGGCCAAGAAAGGGTTCTTGCCCATCTCACATGGCATAAGGCTAAGCAAGACTCAGAGTCCTACGACTTCTGATGAGCGAAACTGGATGAGTAGGATTCCATATGCCTCAGCAATAGGATCCATCATGTATGCCATACTATGTACACAGCCAGATGTTGCCTATGCAATAAGCTTAACAAGCAGATACCAGGCCGACCCAGGTGACAGTCACTGGGCAGAGGTGAAAACTATCTTGAAGTACCTGAAAATGACTAAAGAGATGTTCCTAGTTTGTGGAGGTGAGGAGGAGCTCTGGTAAAGGGTTACGCTGATGCTAGTTTCCAAACCGACAGGGATGATTGTCGATCGCAAACTGGATTCGTGTATGTCATGAATGAAGGAGCAGTGAGTTGGACGAGTTCCAAGAAAGGTACGATGGCTGACTCCAGAACAGAGGCCAAATACATTGCGGCTTGTGAAGCCGCAAAGGAAGGTGTTTGGATTAGGAAGTTCCTGTAAGATGTTAGTGTGTTCCTGGGCTAGTCAAAACCATTGGAACTTTACTGTGATAATTCAGGTGCCATTGCACAGGCCTAGGAGCCAAGACAACACCACAAGACCAGGCACATAGACCAAAAATATCACCTGATACGAAAGCTCGTAGAGAAAGGTTATACTAATATATGAAAGATTCACACGGATGCAAATGTTGCAGATCCATTGACTAGGCCGCTTCCACAACCCAAGCATGAGGGGCACGTTAGAGCTATGGGCATTCGATGTCTATTTGATTGACTCTAGTGCAAGTGGGAGACTGTTAGAGATATGCCCTAGAGGCAATCATGTATGATGATATTTCCTATGTGTTTAGGAATAAAGATAGTCCTCGAACATTATCATTGATGTGTATTAACAAGTATGTGACTTGTTTGTGAGACTATGCATTGTATGACGACTGTCCTAAATGGTCCCTAGTCGAAAGGGTTGTGTGGAGACGCAACCAGTTAGACTAGCATATGACATGGTGGATAGTCCGGTCTCACTGACCATGTAGCATTGGATGATAGACGGATAATATGGACTCAGGAAGGTTTGGTCGGATTCTATGTAGTCATATCCGAGTCAAGATAAGGTCTGAGTTGGACATACCCAACTACGAGACGCAACGATAGGTCATCTGTAAGTCTCTAGTACAACATACGTTCTATGTCCTAAGACCTGAGCTCGCGCATGTACTCGGGATGGTGACAGACTTGCTTTGGGCCGACCAAATGCTACTTCATGACTGGGTAGTTACAAAGGCAGGTTTCTGTCTTCTCTAGACCCATGCTACGAGACATGGTCGAGCGAGACGTGATTTGCCCATCCAATCAGGAGAGATATACTCTGGGCCCCTCGGGTGATCCGACCTGGATAAGCATGGCCATGCGATGAGGATTATGAGATAATCCGAATGTTGGTCGGATTCACCGGAACAAGAAAGAGGTCGTGCTGCAACAAGGATGGCCATATCGCCTTCTGCACGACAACATTTATCATGTGGCAATGGGAACAGAAGTGTGAAGTACAGGTTCGCCTAACCAGCTTCATCGAACACTTGGAGTCGGCACGTCTTGCTAGAGGCCGCTACCGACCGGTCGAGTCAGATGTCATCTGACTCGCGACCAAGTGGACGAGAACCTAAAGGGTCGCGCGCTTAAGGGAAGGAACACGTGGGCTTTAGGATCCATGTGAGGCCCAAGAGTTGAGCCCGCGCCGGATAGCTATATATAGTGGAGGTGTAGTACACCCATCCGGTTGATCGCTTCGGCACCGTCATTAGGGCTTTGCATGAGTTGCAACTAGCCACCTCCACTTGCCGCCGCCGACCGTGTGATCGGACCTAGCAGTCTACCACACGGGTGTTCCTCCTGTAGACGCGGATACCGTTAGAGGCGGTGCACTTGCGCCGCTCCGATGAACCTGTACGTGGGATCCGGCGACCAGCTGTTCGAGGGAGATCGGAACGGCTATTCGAGGGAGATCGGACGAGGAGGAGACGGACCACACGAATGCGCTGCCCCAACTCTACTTTCGCTGCACGGCACTGCGCGTCTAGTGGCAACAATCTGTGATCCATCTCCATAGCATGTTCTTGGTTGTTCTGCGCATAGGAAATTTTAATTCACATGCGATGCACCTACGGTAGAACCCAACATGGAAGAGATTCCAGATGGTGGGCTCAGCTTCGAGTTCTCGAGCCCACAGGGGAGTGTCCCGACGCTGGTAGGGGAGGATGCGTCTTCGGAGCATCACCTAGACCACATCGGCTAGTTTGATGCCCAGCTCGACCAAGGAGCGGAGGTGCTTCTGTAGATCGTTCACCTCCTTGCCCGATCCCCAGACCTGGCCCTTTTCGGGCCATGAAGCCAGTCTTGTGGGGGGACCGGATCTGAATGCGGCGGTTGGGAGCTGGCCCTCTTCTCGTTGTTCGGTTTCATAGAACCACTCCTTTTGCCATCCCTTGATGGTGTCGATGAAGGTGCCCGACGGCCACCCGACGCAGGCGAGCTTGCCGATGAATTCCCCTCCATAGTCTGCACGCTTGCCACCGATGCACTAGGGCTTGATGTTGAAGACCTGCAGCCAGAGCCTGAAGTGTGGCTCGACGCGAAGGAAGGCCTCATAGACGAGGATGAATGCCGAAATGTGCATGATGGAGTTCGGCGGGAGGTCGTGGAAGCCGAGGCCGTATAAGAACATTAGCCCCCTGACGAAGGGGTGGAGTGGGAAGCTCAACCCCCTGATTAAGTGGGGGATGAACACCACCCTCTCGCCTGGCCTGGGGTGGGGATCACTTGGCCCTCCTCCGCTGTGCGGTGAGAGATGTTGGCAGGGAGGTAACCGACCTTCTTGAGGTCGAGTATGTCCTTGTTGGTGATCGTGGAAGCTTCCCACTAGCCATTGGAACCCGCCATTGCTGAGCTCGAAGGTGGGGGTGGAGGGACCTAGATCTGCACTCTAGAGGCGCAAGGGAATGCAAGGCGGAGAAGTCAAATGGAGAGCGCAAAAAAGCCTTTGGGGTTTCCTTCTCTTTTTATGAGTCCCGTCGATGTGGATTCCCCTCGCCATGTCATGAATCCCTCCACTTCCTGAGACGCGTGAGCCTTTGCGTGCATGTGATTAAGTATATTCCATATAAAACGGGACATGATCGGTACATTGATAGATCGTGATGACTAAAACGGCCTCGAACCGCGAATCGAGTCTATGCAACTGGCCTGGCGGTCGTGCTGGGCCATAGCCTTTCGTTAGAAAGGTCGTCAGGAGGCTGTTGTTTGTCCCCTGACGTTTGGGCTTCAAAGCCAATCAGTTTACAGTATTCGGAAGTGCCACTATGCGGGAGACTACTTGTCATTGGAGGCTGAACTATTGTTTGGCAGGAAGGAACTCACCACGCAAGACGAAGATTCTATTCGCGAAGCAGCCGGAGCTGAAGACCCTTGGCGTTGGAGGCAAGTTTGGGGGCTACTGAGGGAGTCCTGGATTAGGGGGTCCTCGGATAGGCAACCTTTTGTTATGGTCCGGACTATGAGGGCTACTTACCAAACACCAAAGGATTTGAAGGCCCAATCTCTAAGATGGAAGCTTCGGGAAACTCGGCTTGCGCTCCATGTGTGATGTAATAGTTAGGCAAGTTTATCTCTTCAGCATGTAACCGACCATGTGTAAACCCTAGGCATCCTCGGCATCTATATAAGCCGGAGGGTTTTAGGGTATAGGCACGGAACAACTCATCTAGGGATAGCTATACGATCTCAAGGTAGATCAACTCTGTTACCCCTTACACCATCAATACAATCAAACAGGACGTAGGGTATTACCTCCATTGGAGGGCCCAAACCTGGGTAAACTCGTATCCCCTTAGTCTCCTGTTACCGTAAATCCTAGTCTTAGAGTTCAGGTGCCCCTACCCGAGATTCGCCGGTTTTGATACTGACAACAAGGGAGGAGGCCCTTGTTGTGGCTGAGGAGAAGAAGGTTGCAAAGCGCGACACCCTCCCCTCCATTGAGCTCGGGCTCCATTGGGTGGTGCACTCCATCTGTCGGGGGGGGGGGATTCATGGAATCCCTGGTAACTCTCTTGAGAGTGGCTTCAAGGTACTCTCTTCAAGGCTCGTGGAGGTGCTTGAGGGTGTCATTGCCAAGGTGGAGACCGTCTTAGAGAGCGAGTGTCGCGACCTCTTCTCCATAGTCGCGACACGTGTCTTCAGCCACCTCTACCTTTGTGAGCCGTGTTTTGACTTTGGCTCCATGATTGGCCCGATTGATCCTGGGGTTCGCTAAGCGACGGCGATGGCCGTCGAGGGTGCCATGGAGGTGCTGATGAAGTAGTTCGCCTACGTCGCCGTTCCCTCACCTCCTACAGCTGTAGAGGTTAACAACGACAATGACAACGACAGCGATGTCGGCGATGAGCTCCCCGCGATCGGGGCATGCGGCGGTGTCAGGTCCTCGTCCTAGACCTTTTCCTACAACATTTATCGTGCCTCACGGAGGCATTCGACTTGCCCGCGTTTTTGGAAACATTCAATGTCTATAACGACCGTTTTAATTATGTGGTTCCCTTCCTCGCCTAGCTTCATTCCTGTTTGTTGTAGCGCTCTGCGTCGGCAGGGCCCGATCCCGCTCATACCTCAGGCGCCGTTGGGGCGTCCGGATCATCAGGACGAGATCAAGGGGTGAGGGGCTACATGACCAGTGAGGCCCCCGGGTCACGATGCCCAGGAGTCCCCCTTGACGTGCGACCAACACTCATGGAGGAAACATGGTGACGACGGGGTTAGTTTTTGAGATTTGGAGCACCTTAAGCCCTTAATCACGAGGCGGTCATAGGTAGGGTTGTTAGGGCGTGGCGGCATTCATGGTGGAGAGGCACCGAGCATGCAGTTTGGAATATTTTAGGAAATTTATGAAATGCATAAGAGGTTCTGGCACAAGCGCCAAGGCACGGCCGCATGAACGGGCCCTGCTGCCTGAGGATAATGCAGCCCGATGGGCACCCTCAATCTGAAAAAACCAAAAAGTTACCTAGTACGTGCAAAAAAGTCACCTTGAGGTGGTGCCGCTGAAGTGTCGAGGTAGTCATCGGGGCCTAGGCAGAAGGCAAAGGGTACATGAATCAGTCTCTTTGCCGTCTGCCATGGCAGATGGCAAAGGGCACAACCACAAACGACACATGCTTTTGCCGTCAGCCAGCAGACGACAAAAGTTTGGGTGGAATAAACTCCGGCAAATGGGGTTCTTTGCCATCTACCCTGACTCAACGGATAGCAAAGTTTTTTGCCGTCAGCCTATAGACGGCAATGCGGATAGAAGACATAGTAGTTAGGTTAGCACCGTTAGGTGGCTAACGCCCCCGACCAAGCCCTTTGTCGTCTGCCCCCGGACGGCCCCCACCCAGTCCTTTGTCGTCTGCCCCTGATGGCCCCCACCCAGCCCATTGCCCCCCTGCCTAGCCCTTTGTCATCTGCCCCTGATGGTGCCCACCCTGCGCATTTCCTTCGCCCACTCTTTGTCATCTGGCCCCCGACGGCCTGGCCCAGTGCATTGTCGTCTGCACCTGACGCCCCCCACCCAGCCCTTTGCCGTCTGGCCCGGATGACAAAGAGTCCAAATGGCCCCAGGCCTGGTGCTCCCAGGTTTAACAGGTGGCTGCCACGTGCCCGCTTTGACAATGGTGGCCGTTAGCAAATAGGTCTTTGCCGTCCGGGGCTGACGCCAAAGAGGCTGTATTGCCTGTTTTTGTTATATTCAACCATTTTCATAGGAAAATTTATGATATGTATATGATCAACCAACAATTATACCAAATTAAAAGTCTCAAATGTCACATTGTTCACCATATTTTGATAGTTTCATCCGTACATACATAGTCTCATACATAGGTAGCAAGTTTCACATAAGTTCATCGATACAAAATGAAAACAGAAAGTAAACACTAGCACTACATCAAAGCAAGATGTCGTGAACTCAATCTGCAAAATTGGAAATAAGAAAGGTAGAAAAAGAAAGTAGAAGAAGTAGAAGAAGTAGAAGAAGATCTAGAAGTAGAAGAAGATCTAGAAGAATAAGAACATGGAGAATCGTTTTTCATCTCTCTCTTTCTCCTCTTGTTTTTCTTCTTATTGCTTATTTGTGTCATTTTAGAGCTAACCTAGGTAATTATCACATTTTTGGCGTAACTAAGCTTATTGTGTCATTTTGCAAGAAAATAAGCTAAGTCTATGGCATCTATGAGGTTACCAAGTTTATTATGCCATTTTTTAGTTAACTAAGCTTATTATGTCAGTGTGGAGGAAACAATGCTAAGTATAGGTCATTTTAGAGCTAACTTAGGTACAATATGTCATTTTGGAGGTAAGTAAGCTTACTATGTCATTTTAGAGGAAACAAAGCTAACTTAGGTAAAATATAACATTTGTCTAAGTGCTAAGCTTTTCTTTGTGCTAAGTTTGTCTAAGTGCTAAGTTTGTCTTTGTTTGAGGAAATGAGCCAAGTAAGTGGCATATTAGGGCTTACCGTCCTCGTCATCACAGAGGTGAAGCACCGGGGTTGCTCGGGCTGGTGTCAGTTGGAGCACTACTTGGACCTGGAGAAGGATCATGCGATGCGCCTCAAGAGTTATGTTGCACCAAAGATCATTTGTGTTAGCATGATGACGCTGAAATATTAAGACTAGTAACTATTGAAAATTGAAATGAAACTCACCGTTCCAGCTGTGGTAATGACTGGCATCGGCGGAGCGGTCTTGCCGGTCTTCTCGCACAAAGACTACACATTTTGTTTTGAGAAGTCAATCATATTTTTTATTAATGAAACGAACATGTAGTGCATGATTTGGCTACTATGAAGAAGAAACTTACCAAGATGAGCTCGTACATGGCCCGGTTAGACGCATCGTTCCATGCCCTCTCCTCGTCCAATAACCTAGACTTCCTCTCCTCCAAATCCCTCTTCTCCTCTGCCGCCTGCCGAGCATGTTCTGCCAGAAGCGCCTGGGTTGCCTCTCTCGTTTTGTAGAGCAGCCTGCAACATAACTCCTCGTTAGCATTGTAATCATCTTTGTTCGCACACACAATGTAATGGAGGAAATCTATTTGAGTCTGTATGACTAACCTCAATGGCGAGCTGGACTGGCCGTGGACGAGGCATTATCTCAGGATAGGAGCTCGTTTGGCGCGCCTTGATCTGCTGAAGAGTGCGCGAAGACCATATAAGTCCATCTCCAATGGCTATCGATCCATGGGGCCTCCCGCCGTCAGCCATCATCACTAGCTCTGGATTAATAGGATGCTGGCTCGGCTTGAAGTCCGCCCCATTCACCGCCTTCCCCACATCTCTGTACCTCACGAGCTTGTTGTGGGAGGAGATGTTGGTGAAGTTTTGGGGATTATCGAGGTCTGACTCAGAGAATGCCTTGGCCTTCTTGTACGAGGAAGTATGGGCCATGGCATAGAGGTCGTACACCTGTGGCACCTCCGTCTTATTGTAATGCGCCTACAAGAGAGGAAACAAATATTACTAAATGGGTCAAGCTAGCATCAAGAATGAGTTGCAGGAATCATGAAGCAAACCACATACCCAGTTCCGCCTGAACTGAAATAAGTTGGCACTACCTTGCTGGTGTGGTACACCTTCCATTTGGGCACGCCGTTCCTTGGCATCGTCATGGACGACTCGCCATTCGTCAGAGCACCACTCATTCACCAACGCCTCCCAACAATCCATCTTATCCGCACACCATATCGGGGGCACCTAAGTTAGTAAAGAGAAATTTGAGAGCTACGCCTACGAATCAAAGCAAGGAAACTAAGTACAAGGCCTTAAGAATATGTAATTACCTTCATGTACTGCTCCTTGTACAGAAACTTTTGGCGGGACGACGACTTGTCCTTCTTAATACACCACGAGGCATAGTAGTCTCGAATAGCCTGTACCCGAGCATCGTGTCGTAAGTACTGTAGTAGGTGCGTGCACTCGTAATCGATAAGATTTGTCGCGGCCTCCTCGTATCCCTCCTCACACCCGTAGAAGGTCTGCAATCAAACGAGACAACACTGATTACTACAATAACTAGATATTATTGATTTTTAATTGTGTAAAGGAGAAATCACCCAGAACTTACTGATCACCATGTCAGCCCTCGTGTGGCACAACACACCGTCGATCATCTCCTATGGCGGGACCAGGTAAGCCAAGTAGTGATCCCATTTCAATCCTAACTCTGGAAGCTGACCCTCGCCGGGCAACGCGACAGACCCTGGGAAGTTATGCCGTAAAATCACACCAAGGATGGAGTTGGGTCTACGGACATCCTTGGCGTGAATCCAACCACTACAGTATGACAAAGCAAACGCATTAGATATGTGAAGAAACATGAAGGCAAAAGGTGTAAAAAGAGTAAATGCACTTAGTTCTGCGACTCATGCCTAATCGGCCACCTCTACTCGCGGGTCACCGGCACGGGCGAGAGCCGTGTACACCCACGTTGGTAGATGGTGCCCCCCTCAACCACCTCATCCCTGCTATCAGAAATATGATCCCCGCCACCATCAGCATGGTTACTTGGCTCTGGCTAATGCAAATCCAACCAGGTATCCCATACAGTCGAAGCGTGTGGAGTCTCGTAGGCCGAACCGTCTGTCACAGGAGTCTCATGGGTCGAAGCATCTGGGACAGAAGGATCGTCGACCCGAGGCTCGTGGATAGGAGCCCTTGTAGCTTCCACCTCAGACAGGTTCATCGTAGCAGTCCTCTGCTCGGCTGAATCAACTGGGGGTGGCAGCGAGGAAGGCGTAGCAGCCTTCATACCTATCCTGCGGCCACCATGTGTACCTTTAGGACCTCTGTTCTTCCCCCGACGTGCTCTCTAGGTGGGCAACTTCACCGGTGAGGAAGTGCCCTCGGGTGTCTGTTGGAAATATGCCCTAGAGGCAATAAATAAAGTGTTTATTATTATATTTCCTTGTTCATGATAATCGTTTATTATCCATGCTATAATTGTATTGATTGGAAACACATTACATGTGTGGGTAAATAAACAACACTCTGTCCCTAGTATGCCTCTAGTGAACTAGCTCGTTGATCAAAGATGATCAAGGTTTCCTAGCCATTGACATGTGATATCATTTGATAACGAGATCACATCATTAGGAGAATGATGTGATGGACAAGACCCAAACTACAAACGTACCATATGATCGTGTCAATTTATTGCTACTGTTTTCTGCATGTCAAGTATATGTTCCTATGACCATGAGATCATGCAACTCACGGACATCGGAGGAGTGCCTCATGTGTATCAAATGTCGCAACGTAACTGGGTGACTATAAAGGTGCTCTACACGTATCTCCGAGGGTGTCTGTTGAGTTGGCATGGATCAAGACTGGGATTTGTTACTCCGTGTGACGGAGAGGTATATCAGGGCCCACTCGGTAATACAACATCACAATAAGCCTTGCAAGCAATGTGACTAAGTGTTAGTCATGGGATCTTGTATTACGGAACGAGTAAATAGACTTGCCGGTAACGAGGTTGAACTAGGTATGGGGATACCGACGATCGAATCTCGGGCAAGTAACATACCGAAGAACAAAGGGGACATCATATGGGATTAACTGAATCCTTTACATAGAGGTTTGACCGATAAAGATCTTCATAGAATATGTAGGAACCAATATGGACATCCAGGTCCCGCTATTGGTTATTGACCATAGAGGTGTCTCGGTCATGTCTACATAGTTCTTGAACCCGCAGGGTCTGCACACTTAAGGTTTGGTGACGTTTCGATAGTACAGAGTTATGTATGGTGGTGACCAAAGGTTGTTAGGAGTCCCGGATGAGATTCTGAATGTCACGAGGAGCTCCGGAATGGTCCGGAGGTAAAGATTTATATATACGAAGTCCTATTTTGGTCGCCGGAAAAGTTTCGGGCTCATCGGTAGTGTACCGGGAGTGCCGGTAGTGTACCGGGAGGCTTTCGGGAGGGGTATTTCGACCCAAGAGGCTTCATGGGATGTGGGAGAGTGAATATCAGCCCTTAGTGGGCAGGTGGAAACTCCCACACAAGGCCCATGTGGCTGGAGAAGAAAACCCAATAGGAAAAGGTGGAAAAAAGGCAAAAAAAAGGAGCAATCCTAGTCCTACTAGGATTGAAGGAGGAGTCCTCCTCTCCTAGTGGGTTCGGCCGAATCCAAGGATCCTTGGCCCTTGCGCCAAGGCTCTCCTCCTCTCCAACTATATATATTGGTGGGTTTTAGGGTTTTGCACTAATTTTTCAGCCACGTGCTACCCGTTCCTCCAATGCATAATTTCTCCTCTAGATCGGATTTCTACAGTGCTTAGGCGAAGCCCTGTCGGAATTGCTCCACCACCATCGCTGGAGCGCCGTCACACTGCCGGAGAACTCTTCTACCCCTCCACTCTCTCTTGCTGGATCAAGATGATGGAGATCGTCATCAAGCTGTACGTGTGCTGAACGCGGAGGTGTCGTCCGTTCGGCGCTAGATCGGAAGGATCGCAATCAAGCTCGTGGGACGGATCGTGATTAAGTTCATGGGACAGATCGTGGTCAAGTTCGTGGGACGGATCGTGATTGGATCGCGGGAAGCTCGGCAATTTGGATCGCGAAGACGTTCGACTACACCAACCGCGTTTCTTAACGCTTCACGCTTAGCGATCTACATGGGTACATAGATCCACTCTCCCTCTCATAGATGCTCACCACCATGGATAGATCTACGTGTGCGTAGGAAAATTTTTGTTTCCCATGCAACGTTCACCAACAGTGGTATCATGAGCTAGGTCTATGTGTAGATGAGATCTCGAGTAGAACACAAAAGGTTTGTGGGCGTTGATGCTTAGATTGCTTCCTCCCTTGGTCGGATTTTGGTTCAGTGGTATTGTGAGATGAAGCGGCCCGGACCAACATTACTCGTAAACTTACAAGAGACCGGTTCCCTCGACCGCAACTTGTTGCTTAGATGGCTTGCGGGTGCCAGTTTCTCTCACTTTAGTTGGATCAGATTCGACAAAGGCGGTCCTTGAGAAGGTTGAAAAGCAACTAGTGTATCACCGTTGTGGTTTTTGCGTAGATGAGAATTGTTCTTGCTAGATACCCGTAGCAGCCACGTAAAACATGCAACAACAATTAGAGGACGTCTAACTTGTTTTTGCAGGGTATGTTGTGATGTGATATGGCCAATTACATGATGTGATATATGTGATGTGTGAGATGATCATGTGATGTATAGATTATCACGACTTCCATGTCGATGAGTACGACAACCGGCAGGAGCCATAGGGTTGTCTTTAATTATTGTATGACCTGCGTGTCAATCATTAAGCGCTAGGTAATGCTTTACTTTATCGCTGTGGTAGCAATAGTAGTAGAAGCATGTTGGGCGCGACAACCCCGATGGAGACATGTTGATGGACATCAAGATGATGGAGATCATGGTGTCGTGCCGGTGACGATGGAGATCATGCCGGTGCTTTCTAGATGGAGATCATAAGCACAAGTTCATGGCCATATCATGTCACTTATGATTTGCATGTGATGTTAATTCTTTTATGCACCTTGTTTTGCTTAGGAAGACGGTAACATTATAAGGTGATCCCTCACTTAAATTTCAAGATAAATTGTGTTCTCCCCGAGTGTGCATCGTTGCGAAAGTTCGTCGTGTCGAGACACCACGTGATGATCGAGTGTGATAGACTCTACATTCACATACAACGGGTGCAAGCCAGTGTTGCACACGCAGAACACTCGGGTTAAACTTGACGAGCCTAGCATGTACAGACATGGCCTCGGAACAAAAGAGACCGAAAGGTCGAACATGAGTCATATAGTAGATATGATCAACATGATGATGTTCACCATTGAAGCCACCTCAACTCACGTGATGATCGGACTTGAGTTGGTGAATTTGGATCATGTGACACTCAGGTGACCTGAGGGATGTCAATTTGAGTGGGAGCTTTAGTAATTTGATTAACTAAACTCATTATCTTGAACAATTGTCTAAGTAACCTTTGCATATTTATGTTGTAGATCAATGGCTCGCACAGTAGCACCCCTGAATTTTAATGCGTTCCTAGAGAAAGCTAAGTTGAAATATGATGGAAGTAACTTTGTTGACTGGGCCCGTAATCTGAGGATTATCCTCACGGCTTCCCAGAAATCATATGTCCTTGATGCACCGCTTGGTAACCAACCAGAAGACATGACCTCCGAAGACGTTAAGAACGCCTGGGAGGCACGTGTTAGAGACTACTCAATAGTTCAGTGTGCAATATTGTATGGCTTAGAACCGGGACTTCAAATACGTTTTGAACGTCATGGAGCATATGAGATGTTACAGGAGTTGAAGTTTATCTTTCAGAAGAATGCCTGGATCGAGAGGTATGAGACCTCCGATAAATTATATGCTTGCAAGATGGAGGAGAATGGGTCTATCAGTGAGCATATACTCAGAATGTATGGGTATTCAAATCATCTAGCGGAGTTGGGAATTACCCTTCTACCAGAGGCAATCACTGACAGAGTTCTTCAATCACTGCCACCTTGTTACAAGAGCTTTGTAATGAACTATAACATGCACGGGATGAACAAGTCAGTCGCCGAGCTGTTTGCGATGTTCAAAGTCGCTGAGTCTGAAATCCAGAAAGAACATCACGTGTTAATGGTCAATAAAACCACTAGTTTCAAGAAAAATGGCAAGGGCAAAGGCAAGAAGGGTAAAACCAAGAAGGATAGCAAAGCATTTGATACTCCTGCAAAGAAGCCTAAGCATGGATCTAAGTCAGAAACTGCGTGCTTTCATTGCAAAGGAACTGGTCACTGGAAGCGGAACTGCCCCAAGTACCTGGCTGACAAGAAGGCGGCCAACGACAAACAAGGTATATACGATATACATGTTATTGATGTGTACCTTACTAGCTCTCGTAGTAGTGCCTGGGTATTTGATACGTTCGGTTGCTCACATTTGCAACTCAAAGCAGGAACTACGGAATAAACGAAGGCTGGCGAAGGACGAAGTGACGATGCGCGTGGGAAATGGTTCCAAGGTTGATGTGATCGCCGTTGGCACGCTCTCTCTTCGATTACCATCGGGTTTTGTGATGAACCTGAATAATTGTTATTTAGTGCCTGCGTTAAGCATGAACATTATATTTGGATCTTGTTTATTGCGAGACGGTTACTCATTTAAATCAGAGAATAAAGGTTTTTCTATTTATATGAGTAATATCTTTTAGGGTCCTGCACCCAATGTTAGGGGTTTATTCATATTGAATATTGATAGTGATGACACACATGTTGATAACATTGATGCCAAAAGATGTAGAGTTGATAATGATAGTACCACTTTCTTGTGGCACTGCCGTTTAGGTAATATTGGTGTAAAACGCATGAGGAAGCTCCATGCTGATGGACTTTTGGAGTCACTTGATTTTGAATCACTTGACACATGCGAAGCATGCCTCATTGGCAAGATGACTAAAATGCCGTTCTCTGGAACAATGGAACGGGTGAGTGACTTATTGGAAATCATACATACTGATGTGTGCAGTCCAATGAATGTTACAGCGCATGGTGGATATCGTTATTTTCTCACCTTCATTGATGACTTAAGTAGATATGGGTATATTTACTTAATGAAACACAAGTCTGAAACGTTTGAAAAGTTCAAGCAATTTCAGAGTGAAGTTGAGAATCATCGTAACAAGAAGATTAAATTCCTGTGATCTGATCGAGGAGGTGGATATCTGAGTTATGAGTTTGGCAGTCACTTAAGACGGTGTGGAATTGTTTCACAGTTGACACCGCCCGGAACACCACAACATAATGGTGTGTCCAAACGTCGTAATTGAACCTTATTAGATATGGTGCATTCTATGATGTCTCTTGCTGATTTGCCACTATCGTTTTGGGGTTCTGCATTAGAGACAACTGCATTCCCTTTAAATAGGGCACCATCGAAATCCGTTGAGACGATGCCATATGAACTATGGTTTGGCAAGAGGACAAAGTTGTTGTTTCTTAAAGTTTGGGGATGTGATGCTTATGTCAAAAAGCTTCAGCCTGAAAAGCTGGAACCCAAAGCAGAGAAATGCGTCTTCATAGGATACCCAAAAGAGACAGTCGAGTATACCTTCTATCTCAGATCCGAAGGCAAAGTGTTTGTCGCTAAGAATGGAACATTTCTTGAGAAAGAGTTTCTCTCGAAAGAATTGAGTGGGAGGAAGATAGAGCTTGATGAGGTTATTGAACCTTTACTTCAACCAGAAAGTAGCGTAGCGCAGAAAGATGTTTCTGTAGAATCTATGACAGTAGAAGAGGAAGTTAATGATGATGATCATGAAGCTTCGGATCAACCTACTATTGAACCTCGTAGGTTGACAAGGGCGCGTACTACTCCTGAGTGGTATGGCAACCCTGTCTTAGAGGTCATGTTGTTGGACAACAATGAACCTACGAGCTATGGAGGAGCAGTGATGGGCCTGGATTCCGAGAAATGGTTAGAGCCATGAAATCCGAGATGGGATCCATGTATGAAAACAAAGTATGGACTTCGGAAGTATTACCTGAAGGGCGAAAGGCCATTCAGAACAAATGGATCTTTAAGAAGAAGACAGACGCAGACGGTAATGTCACCGTCTATAAAGCTTGACTTGTGGCAAAGGGTTTTTCGCAAGTTCAAGGAGTTGACTACGATGAGACTTTCTCAGCCATAGCGATGCTTAAGTCTGTCAGAATCATGTTGGCAATAGCTGCTTATTTCGACAATGAAATTTGGCAGATGGATGTCAAAACGGCGTTCCTCAACGGTTTCCTTGAGGAAGAGTTGTATATGATGCAACCCGAAGGTTTTGTCGATCCAGAGAATGTGGACAAAGTTTGCAAACTCCAGTGATCCATTTATGGACTGGTGCAAGCATCTCGGAGTTGGAATAAGCGCTTTGATGAGGTGATCAAAGTGTTTGAGTTTATACAAGTTTATGGAGAAGCTTGTATTTACAAGAAAGTGAGTGGGAGCTCTATAGCGTTTCTAGTATTATATGTGGATGACATATTGCTGATTGGAAACAATATAGAAATGCTGGAAAGCGTGAAGGAATATTTGAACAAGATTTTTTCAATGAAGGACCTAGGAGAAGTTGCTTTCATATTAGGCATTAAGATCTATAGAGATAGATCGAGACGCTTAATAGCACTTTCACAGAGCACATACCTTGATAAAGTTTTGAAGAAGTTCAAAATGGATCAGTCTAAGAAGGGGTTGTTGCCTGTGTTATAAGGTGTGAAGTTGAGTAAGACTCAATGCCCAGTGACTGCAGAAGATAGAGAAAAGATGAGTGTCATCCCCTATGCTTCAGCCATAGGCTCTATCATGTAAGCAATGTTGTGCACAAGACCCGATGTCAGCCTTGCCATAAGTATGGCCGGAAGGTTTCAAAGTGATCCTGGAATGGAGCACTAGGCAGCGGTCAAGAATATCCTTAAGTACCTGAAAAGGACTAAGGAAATGTTTCTCGTTTATGGAGGTGATGAAGAGCTCGTCGTAAAGGGTTACGTCGATGCAAGCTTTGACAGTGATACGGATGACTCTAAGTCGCAATCCGGATACATATTTATTCTCAATGGGGGAGCAGTAAGCTGGTGTAGTTCCAAGCAAAGCGTGGTAGCCGATTCTACGTGCGAAGCGGAGTACATCGCAACCTCGGAGGCAGCAAAGGAAGGTGTCTGGATGAAGCAGTTCATGTCAGATCTTGGAGTAGTGCCCAGTGCATTGAATCCAATGAACCTGTTCTGTGACAGCACTGGTGTCATTGCTCTGGCCAAGGAACCAAGGTTTCACAAGAGGACCAGACACATAAAGCGACGCTTCAACTCCATCCGCTATTACATCGAGGAGAAGGACATAAATATTTGCAAAGTGCACACAGATCTAAATGTTCCAGACCCATTGACTAAACCTCTTCCAAGGGCTAAACATGATCAACACCAGAACTACATGGGTGTTCGATAAATTACAATGTAAATCACATAGTGATGTGAACTAGATTATTGACTCTAGTGCAAGTGGGAGACTGTTGGAAATATGCTCTAGAGGCAATAAATAAAGTGTTTATTATTATATTTCCTTGTTCATGATAATCGTTCATTATCCATGCTATAATTGTATTGATTGGAAACACATTACATGTGTGGGTAAATAAACAACACTCTGTCCCTAGTATGCCTCTAGTGAACTAGCTCGTTGATCAAAGATGGTCAAGGTTTCCTAGCCATTGACATGTGATGTCATTTGATAACGGGATCACATCATTAGGAGAATGATGTGATGGACAAGACCCAAACTACAAACGTAGCATATGATCATGTTAGTTTATTGCTACTGTTTTCTGCATGTCAAGTATATGTTCCTATGACCATGAGATCATGCAACTCACGGACATCGGAGGAGTGCCTCGTGTGTATCAAACGTCGCAACGTAACTGGGTGACTATAAAGGTGCTCTACAGGTATCTTCGAGGGTGTTTGTTTGAGTTGGCATGGATCAAGACTGGGATTTGTTACTCCGTGTGACGGAGAGGTATCTCAGGGCCCACTCGGTAATACAACATCACAATAAGCCTTGCAAGCAATGTGACTAAGTGTTAGTAACGGGATCTTGTATTACGGAACGAGTAAAGAGACTTGCCGGTAACGAGGTTGAACTAAGTATGGGGATACCGACGATCGAATCTCGGGCAAGTAACATACCGAGGAACAAAGGGAACATCATACGGGATTAACTGAATCCTTGACATAGAGGTTCGACCGGAAGGTTTGGTGATGTTTCAGTAGTATAGAATTATGTATGGTGGTGACCGAAGGTTTTTCGGAGTCCTGGATGAGATCCCGGATGTCACAAGAAGCTTCGGAATGGTCTGGAGGTAAAGATTTATATATAGGAAGTCCTGTTTTGGTCGTCGGAAAAGTTTCGGGCTCATCGGTAGTGTATCGGGAGTGCCGGTAGTGTACCGGGAGGCCTCCGGGAGGGGTATTTCGACCCAAGAGGCTTCATGGGCTATGGGAGAGTGAATATCAGCCCTTAGTGGGCTGGTGGAAACTCCCACACAAGGCCCATGTGGTTGGAGAAGAAAACCCAATAGGAAAAGGTGGAAAAGGGCAAAAAAAGGAGCAATCCTAGTCCTACTAGGATTGGAGGAGGAGTCCTCCTCTCCTAGTGGGTTCGGCCGAATCCAAGGAGCCTTGGCCCTTGCGCCAAGGCTCTCCTGCTCTCCTCCTATATATACTGGTGGGTTTTAGGGTTTCGCACTAGTTTCTCAACCACGTGCTACCCGTTCGTCCAGTGCATAGTTTCTCCTCTAGATCGGATTTCTGCAGTGCTTAGTCGAAGCCCTACCGGAATTGCTCCACCACCATCACTGGAGCACCGTCACGCTGCTGGAGAACTCTTCTACCTCTCCGCTCTCTCTTGCTGGATCAAGATGGCGGAGATCGTCATCAGGCTGTACGTGTGCTGAACGCGGAGGTGTCGTCCGTTCGGCGCTAGATCGGAAGGATCGTGATCAAGCTCGTGGGACGGATCGTGATCAAGTTCGTGGGACGGATCGTGATTAGATTGCGGGACGGGTCGTGATTGGATCGCGGAACGCTCGGTGATTTGGATCGCGAAGACGTTCGACTACACCAACCGCGTTTCTTAACGCTTCCCTCTTAGCGATCTACAAGGGTACGTAGATCCACTCTCCCTCTCGTAGATGCTCATCACCATGGATAGATCTGCGTGTGTGTAGGAAATTGTTTGTTTCCCATGCAATGTTCACCAATAGTGTCCCAATACTATCATACAACGCTCTATGGGGAGTTTGGGGTGGAATGGAAGTACCCATCCCACCATGCGCCGACGATGTTGTGAGTCCAAGAGTGTTACGAATTGTACCCTTTGAAATACCCTAGACGCGCTGGATCAGGCTCGAGAGCATATAACTGACCCAACATCTATTGGCCTATCAATGCTGGTGGTGCAGAGTTTTTGACAACTCTACCTTTGATAAAATTCCTCTTGTCTTTTCTAAACTTATGGCGAGAATCCAGGAACTTTCTATGCAAGTCAAAGCAAGAATACTTGTGGCCCACCTACAGCCAACGAAACTGAAGAGCTGCCTTGCATGTGGGGCACGAGAACCTTCCATGCACACACCAGCCAACGAATAGCGCATACGCCGGCAAGTCATGCATCGAGTACATGTACCACACATGCATTTTGAAGTTTTGTTTTGTAGCGGCGTCATATGTCGTGATCCCATCATCCCAAGCTTCTTGCAATTCATCCTTAAGCGGTTGAATGTACACATTCATATCAACGTCAACAAAACATTCTTTCTTTTCATAACCTCTCCCTAGGGGGGGATTGAGTGGAATGAAAAATACATGCCAACAACTGTATTGGGTTGTCGTCATACAAAACACATTGAACCCATCTGTGCTGATGACGACTCGAGGATGCCTTGGATCTGCTGCTTTATCATTATGTAATGCATCGAAGTGCTTCCATGCAAAAGCATCTGAAGTGTGTCCCAACATCGGATTCCCATATACATCTAGTTTAGTTCTTTTGCCCAATTTGTGCCACGTCATCTTTCTAGCCGTCTCTTCGACCATGAAAAGACGTTGAAGTCTTGGTATGATTTGTAGATACTGAAGAACATTAATTGGGATTTTGGTCTGACTCTTCTCACCCACACTATTTCCTACCACAACATACCTGGAAGACTTGCAAATGGGACAATAATTCAATCCCGCATACTCAATCCTAAATAAGGCACATCCATTCTCACAAGCACCCATCTTCTCATAGGGCATCTTAAGCGCACGTAGGATTTTGTCCGACTGGTATAGGTTTGCAGGCAATACATGGCCTTTGGGTAGAAAGCATATAAATATTATCATCATCACGTCGTAGAATTCTGTGCCTAGGTTGAACTGAGCCTTCAGAGCAATTACTTGCGCGATGGCATCCAGCTGACATAGCTTAGTGTGCTCGTGGAGAGGACGTTTTGAAGACTCCAACATTTCATAAAAGGTCTTTGCAGATTTCTCCATCTCATCATCCAAATCCCGAGCATCATCAAAGTATTGCACCATGTCTTCGATCCCGCTACCATGCTCGTCGGTGTAACGACGAACCACCTTAGCTGTGGCATGTTGGGCCGACTCAACATGAAATCGCCACACGGTATAATCAGGCGTAAAACCCCACTTCTGCAAGTGTTTACCCATTTCATCCCGTGTCCACATTTTATGGCTGTCGCACTGGACACAGGGGCCCTAGGTTATTTCTGGCCATTTGCAAATGTGACTCTCAGAAACCCCTTGGTTTTTGTTAACCATTCAATGGTCATGTATTTCTGACTAGGGTTACCGGTGTACATCCACGCACGATCACTCATCTTGCCTACCTACTAAACACACAAGAAATATATATATAATTCTTCATTTATATTCATCAGTTAATCAAGTTTGTCATTTTTATTATGTCCATGCAACGTACACGCTAATAGGTAAAGATAGGTCCTAATCCTACCCGAGTATGTGTAGATTGGGTTTGTTTTCCCATGCTCTGCACCAGATTCGGCAACACCTCCCCGCTATTCTCCTGATACACGTCTCAGCAATAAGCAGAGAGGATGTGTAATCGGAGAACAACAAGGAGGCACTAACGAAATTCCGCATCAGATCCGGAGCAGAGCATAAGGGAAAATGAACCCAATCTACACATACTTGGGCTGTCCATGGATAACGTTAGACAATTCGAAAGGATTGCGGTTATAAATATTGAAAGCCATGCATATTTATAGATGCCGCCCTTTGGAATGGGAGACACATATTGGTCACGCATACTGATGATTGAAGATACCTATAGCTAGCAAGTTTCATCGGCACGAAGACCGGAACATAGCAAATTAAGGGGGAGGAGATTCATTTGTGCTCACCCACGAACGCAGGGGAGCTCGTCAAACGCACGGGGAGCTCGTCGAACAACACACCCTCGTAGTGACGAAACAACTGCACATTGAAATCCACCCGATCAACACAAATATGATGTTTTTCATAACAGCTAGAATCGGAATATATATATGACCAAACTAATAATTTACAAAATTATGACCCCGTTGGCCTCTAGAAGGCCGAAGAGGTGTCGGGGGTCGGGGGTCAGCACCGTCGGGAGTCAGTGGCGTCGGGGGTCGGGGGTCAGTGGCGTCGATCAAGGGTCGAGGGTCAAGGGTGTCGGGGGTCGGGAGTCAGTGGCGTCGGGGGTCAGTGGCTTCGGGGGTCTTCTTCTCCTCCTCCTCCTCTCTTCTTCTTCTTCTTCTTCTTCTTCTTCTTTTTCCTTTTTCACTGTTTCCTTCTTTTTTCTTCTTTTTTCTTCTAACCTAACTAACTAACCTAAACTAACCTAACTAAGTAACCTAAACTAACCTAACTAACTCACTAACCTAACCTAACCTAACTAACTAACTAACCTATATTAACTAACTAACTAACATAAATAAAAAACAGAAAAAATAAATAAAATCACCTTTTAAGGTGCCGGTGGAGGAGGGGGCGGTGGAGTGGACTGGGAGGGAGGAGGTGGGGCGCCACAGGGAGGGGGTGCTCGCCCCAGGGGCGGCGGGACAGCGGGGCGGTTGGTGAGCGGCGTCACGGTGGGGCGGACGCTGGGTGCGGGCCATGGGGAGGGGGACTTGACGTGGGGCGGAGGGACGGTGGGGCGGTCGATGGGTGAGCCGGCGGCCGGTGGGCGT
The DNA here is from genome assembly GCA_022496015.1 of Hordeum marinum. NCBI lineage: Eukaryota > Viridiplantae > Streptophyta > Magnoliopsida > Poales > Poaceae > Hordeum > Hordeum marinum. The sequence goes on along the minus strand of CM039675.1, from coordinate 136,421,945 downwards.
CGAGGAGCGGCGGGAGGGAGGGAGAGGGAGGCGGAGAGAGAGGGGGCGCGGGGAGGAGGCTCGTTGCGGGGCGGTCGGTTGGTGGGGGAGGCTGTCGGTGGCATCGGGTCGGCAGCGGACGGAGGGAGAGAGAGGGTGGCGACGCGGTGGGGGGGTGGCATGGATATGAGGGAGAGTGAGGGGGTGGATGTGGATCCGGACGTTATGGGGGGCGTCCTCTTTGCCGTCTGCTAGCAAACGACAACCAGGGGGACGGGGGGCGCCGTGACTGTTAGGGGGACATCCTCTTTGCCGTCCGCTACCGGACGACAAAGAGATGGGAGGCAGACGGCAAAGACGTACCCGATGACAAAGATGTACCCATGGTGCGGTGGGGCCCGCCCGTGACCATTACTGTCAGCCTGCCCCATTTTAGCCGTCAGCTAGTCGACGACAAATGCTAGGTTGAAGGCAAAGGCTTTCCTTGTCGTCTGCCAGTAGACGGCAAAGACATGGCGGACGGAAAATGATTTGATTCCAGTAGTTCCTGGCCTTCATGAGCCCGGCACCTTCGTAGGCCCGGGGTCCACGTCAGGATCTGGCGCCTCCCCGAGAGTCGCATTGTCCCGTGGCTCATAGGGCGCGAGCATGGCCTGGGCAAGGCACTGGAATGTGTCACCCGCATTCGCCAGGCCGAAGGGCATGCGGATGTAGTAACACGGGTGAGGGAGTCCTGGATTAAGGGGTCCTTGGGAGGCCGACCAATTTCTATGGGCCAGACTATATGGGCCACTTACCAAACACATGAATATTTGATGGCCCACTCTCCAAGATGGAAGCTTCGGGAAGCACGGCTTGTACTCCATGTTTGATGTAGCTAATAGGCATGTTTATCTCCTCGGCATGTAACAATGTGTAAACCCTAGGCATCCTCGATGTCTATATAAGCCAGAGGGTTTTAGGGTGTAGAGACAGAACAACTCATCTAGGGTTAGTTATTCGATCTTGAGGTAGATCAACTCTGTAACCCCCATATCATCAATACATCCAAGCAGGACGTAGGGTATTACCTCCATAGGAGGGCCCGAACCTGGGTAAATCGGTGTCCCCTTCATCTCTTGTTACCATCGATCCTAGTCTCAGATTTTGGGACCCCCTACCGAGATGCGCCGGTTCTGACACCGACATTGGTGCTTTCATTGAGAGTTCCTCTATGAGCAAGGAGGAATCGATGTCTCAACTTGTCATCAATGAAGAGGTCTGCAACATGGACACTTTCGTCTTGGGACAGATCTTCGCCTTCGGCAGTGTCATGCTACACGCCGATTCCACCGGCCACCTAGGTCGTGTTGAGAGTTTCGCCCCTGATCGAGAGGTCGGATTCGTAAACCTTGAGTTCTCCGTTGATTCTTGGGGTGACTTGTCGCTAACCGGGCTCGTAGCCTCACTAGTAGCCCTGAGGCTTCAACCTCGAGTTCCTTCTTCGGACACTCCAATAGGGTTATCCACGGTGATGGACAAATCTCTTGCCTTGGTCCGGCCATTGTGTCAAAAGACCGAACATGTGTTCTTGCCGAACACTCCCCACGCCCGGGTATTTTGGAAGTAAACTCTGTAGGTTCCAAATAGTCTGATCCGATCGGGCTCTTAGAGGTTGACGAGGCCCTAGATCGGATCTCGTTGATGAAGATCACCGACGACCCAACCCCGATTTATGCTCGGATCGGTTGCGGTGCGTGTCGGGACAAATTTTTCGACACACCCACCACCCACTTGATAGCCACCGTCGAAGATTTAACCGACATGCTGGACTATGCCTTCGAGGAGGCAGCATACATGGATGAAGAGGATTGCGCCCCCACCGCTGTTAATACCAGAAGATGGGCCGCCACTTCAACATATGATGTCTACATGGTGGACACTCCCAATTGCGACAAAATGCCAAACAATGACGGCGATAAGTCGGGCGACACACCATCAAGGTGCCAAAAGCCTCATCAGCGGTCCGAATGCAAAAAGAGAAGGAAAGCTATTATCGGCACCGGGGATGGAGTAACCCCCAAAGACCATGGCGACCCTGATAATGCCGAACACCCATTAGAGTGTCAGGAAAGGCCTGAGGACCAAAGCAACCCCGACGACTTCAATGGTTTAGAGGACGACAATTACCTCCCCCCTGTCGAGGAGGAGGATATCCCGAAATCCGACGACATGGACATCCCTGATGACCATGAAGATCAGGAACAGTTTAGAAAACAACTCATAGCGACGGCTCGCAGTTTAAGAGCCAAGGAATGACATCTTAAAGCCGAATAGGATGACCTCAATGATCGATGGACAAGAGTCCTCTCAGCTGAGGAAGGTTATGTCGCCGGTCTATCGGACCGTACCAAGAGCTATCCATGGAGAAGGGTGCTGCCACAATTCGACGATGAGCTCACTGATACTCCATTGCCAAAGCATACTCCATACGACATGCCAGAACGCCCTCCTCGCGGGCGTGATCGGATGGCTGATGACGCCGGTTATAGACCGGCAATACCCCGAAGACGGGGAAAGGAGCCGCTAGAGCCTAATGACATGTTCAACCTGCGAGATGACTTGGATCACAGAGCAGGCCATACAAGATCCATCTATGGATCCAGAGGATACTCACCCCATAGATGGGACGGGTATAGGCCATGGCTCGAACGAGGCAATAATAGAGACTGGGAAGACACCCAAGCCAGAATAGATGCCGATCACAGGCGCGATATAGCTCGGATATGAGGGGCCGCTCACCCGCTGTGTTTCACGGATGAGGTCATGCGGCATCAGTTCCCGGAAGGGTTTGAACTGGTGAACATCGAACAGTATGACGGAACTACAGACCCAACCGTATGGATTGAGGACTTCCTCCTCCACATCGACATGGCTCGAGGATATGACCTCCATGCCAACAAATACCTTCCCCTCAAACTTAAGGGGCCATCTTGGTACTGCCTAAACAGCCTCCCTGAAAACTCCATTGGATGCTGGGAGGACCTGGAGGATGCTTTCCGCTCCAACTTCCAGGGAACCTATGTTCGGCTGTCGAATTCTTCCGACCTCAACAACGTCGTCCAGAAGCCAGGTGAGTCTGCTCGGCAATTCTGGAACCGGTTCTTGACTAATAAGGACCAAATAATCGACTGTCCGGATGCTAAGGCCATAGCCTCCTTCTAGCACAATATTCGGGACGAATGGCTAGCCCTCCAGCTAGGCCAGGACAAACCTCAGACTATGTCCGCCCTCATCTCCCTCATGACTAGCTTTTGTGCGGGCAAAGATAATTGGCTGGCAAGACGCAGACATAATTCCGAAGACCCCGGAGCATCTGAAGTTTGGGATGGCAATGGAAAACCAAAGCGCAATAAGAACAAGCATCGACCAAATAACAGTGATGCCGATGACACGGCCGTTAACGCCAGCCTCCGCAACTCCCGTCCTGGATAGCGGAAGAAGCCTCCTAAAGGCAATCGCGATGGACCCACTCCACTGGAAAAAATCATGGAGCGGACTTGCCAAATCCACAAGACTCGGGAGAAGCCCTCCAACGACACACACCGCAATTACTGGGTGTTTAAATAGGTCGACAAGTTCCTACCCGAGGATCAAAGCAAGAGCCCTCACAGCGAGGATGAGGATGATCCTCGGGGTCGGATTGATGGCAACCAAAAGAAATTTCCTCCGAAAGTCAAGATGGTAAACATGATATATGCCACCCATATACCCAAGAAGGAGAGGAAGCACGCCCTTCGAGAGGTCTATGCTGTAGAGCCGATGGTCTCGAAGTATAACCCACGGTCGGCATATCCGATGACCTTTGATCGGCGTGATCACCCGACCAGTATCCGTCACGGGGGTTCGGACGCAATCGTCCTCGACCCCATTTTTGATGGGTATCACCTCAGAAAAGTCCTAATGGATGGAGGAAGTAGCCTTAATCTGATCTACTCAGACACGGTGAAAAAGCTGGGCATAGACCCGTCACGGATTAAACCCAGTAACACCACCTTTATAGGGGTGATTCCAGGTGTCGAAGCCCGATGCACGGGCTCCGTAACCCTGGAAGTTGTGTTCGGCTCGCCCGACAACTTTCGCAGCGAAGACTTGATCTTCAACATCGTACCCTTCCGCAGCGGCTATCATGCCCTGCTTGGCCGAACAGTGTTCACTCATTTCAACATCGTCTCGCATTATGCATACCTGGAGCTCAAGATGCCTGGCCCCAAAGGGGCATCACTGTAAACGGCAATACGGAGCGATCTCTACGAACTGAGGAGCATGCGCTGGCCTTGGTGGCCGAATTTAGTTACCAAGATGATCAGCAGGTTCTGGGGTCTGTCGTAAAGACATACAAGGTTGGGAAGCGAGCTCAGCTACAGGCCGAACTCTCATAGCCCTCTCTACACCAAATTAGGGACTCGCACCCCATCGCACGCCCCTAGGACCAGCGAAGTATGTTCCAAGAAGGCACAACTTCACGCTTAAAATTCCATGGGTAGCGGTGGGGAACCAAAGGTGGGAGTTTGGCTGGACTAGACTACTACCACTAAATATGTCTTCAGACACAATGCAGGGACCATAGAAGGGCCCACCACGAGCGTAAAGCCTATCCATAGTTCGGAGAATTCTCAAGACTTTGTTTGCAAGATCCACTCGCCGAATGATGCCACCCTTCGAGGCACACCAAAGATCAGGAGTAAACTAGCAACAGGGCATATCGAGGACGTAAGGCCATCAATCGAAGACCCTGGTACAACCGCTCTTGTAGTCTCTTTTGTTCATATACCTGTAAGCGTTTGCTTCGGCACTCCGAATAATAAGAGTTGTTGAGAAAAAATACAACATCATTTTACTTGTTTTCTAGTTGTCCGTCTTGGTACATATTTTCCTTTTCTCCCTCTTCTTGCGAATAAATTCGATACGTTACGACGCGACCAGATAATACACCGGGGGCTCGAACTTACATACAAATCGCCTTACATATTGATCATCATGTGTTCGACGTCTTGGAGTTCACTTCATATGCATTGGTTCCGAACTGTGTCTTGGGTCAATAGTTGGGTTGCCCGGCTCCTGTGCTTGCCCTTTACGTTCCGCTCGTTCGGCTAAAAGGGCAAAGGGATCACCCCTGCGATTGTGCTTCCGGATAGTCTGGTCAAGCACCTCAAGCGAGAAAGCCGAAAACTGACTGTCATAGTATGCGAGATCCGGTTTCTGAACCCGAGCTGGAAGTATTATACTTCAATCCTTGTAAGCGGTTATTCTGTGTTATATGAGGGGTTTGTCCTTTATGCAAACCTTGTGATACCGGCTTTAGCCACGGTTTGTCCGAATATCACAACATTTCGGTAGCCAATCGTAAGCTCCCCACGGTCCTTTTTGCGTGCCTACGGCTAACTGACAGAAATAAAGCACTATAGTCTGATTGCCTAGTTTGCCGCACTTTACCGCCTTCGGGTTCCGATAACTCGGCTAAGGGACATAGTACATTGGCATAGACACCCCATGTGGTATCTACATGGGGGGTTGAAGACGACGACTTGCATCTTTCAGTATTAAACGACCACACAGGAGTTATAAAGGAATGCAAAACTATAAAAGCATAATAACTTATAACATCAAAAGTTTCGATAAGTCTTTGGACGTGTTACAACTCATTCAAACATATTATCGCCCGAACACTATGAAGCTATTACCCGAACACTCTCCATCACTCCATTGAAGTACAACTTGGGGCGTCTATGCTCCTTCCCGGCTGGCGGCGGGGCGGTGGCTACCTTCATCAGATCCAGCCCCGGCCAGTGCACCTTGGCCTTGGCAAGGTCCATCCAGACTCCCTCTATGTAGGAAGAGCGCTTCATGGTGTCGAAGCGGGGCGAGGCGGCGATCAACTTCTGCACCAGGCCAAAGTAGATGCCTGGCAGCGGCTCGCCAGGCCATAAGCAGATGCAGAGGTCCTTCATGGCCGGCTCTACCATTTGGTGTAGCTCCATCAGTTGTTTTAGCTGCTCCACGAGAAGAGGCGCGCGCTCAGGGGCTCTGAATTGTGCCCAGAACAGCCGAGCTTCGCCCCCTACTTCCCTCGAGGCGAACAACATATTGGCGTCTGCCATGCTCTTCTGAAGATCAGAGGAGGCGCCTAAAGAACACCACAACTGGGTAAGAAATTTGAATTTGTTATCCCCGAAGACGCACTTTAGTAAGTATGGCTTACCATCCATTATGTCCTTCGCTTGGCAGACCTTCTCCTCATAAAACCGCCTGTCCACCCGCTCCTTCTAAAGATCATTCTTCAGGGTGGACAGTTTGGTTGCCCTCTCCTTGCCCTTCTGCTCAAGGACCTCGCACTTCTGGCTGGCATCCTTGAGTTCCTGCTGAAACTCCGCCACACGAGCCTCGTGCTTTTGGCTGGTGGCTCGCAGGGCGGAGAGGGTGGTCGTCGCTTCTTTGGTTGCCGCTCTCTCGACGACCGCATGGTCTTTTGCTTGTTGGAGCTTGGCCTTGAGCCTCTCCACCTCCTTCACCGAAGCTGTTTACACATTAAGACATTATGTTCAAGTAAAGGTGTTCAGACAAAGGAGTTCGAGCAAAGGTATTCGGAATTTGTTTTGACCTACCATGTGCCTCGTCGAATCTTCGGTTGAGGGCTTCAACTTCATCCTCGAAGTGTTTAAGCTCCCGATTCAGCTCGTCCAGCTCGGCGCCATTTATTGCCACCACCGATGACGATGCCTACAGTACACACATAGTGGACATGTTACATGGGTTTTCAACTCCCGCATTGTAATCAATCTGATCATATGTTGGAGCTTATTAGGAGCTACCCTAACATGTCGGACACATAAATTGTATCTAGTCCGATATCGGATACATGATTGACCCCTAGGTAAGTTTTTCCACACTCACCTAGGGCTCGGGGGCTGCCATGTATATAATGGAAATAAATATAACTTTGCAAATAAGCATATTAGGTGACTTACCTGAAAACCCGTTAGGAGACCTTTCAAGGCCTCCTTCAGTCCGTTGTCAACGGACTGGATGCTCTTTAATACCGCACCCATGAGGGTGCGTTGCTCCTCGGAGATGCAGGCGCTCGAGATAGCCTCCTCCATGTCCGGCCACCCATTGGTCGGTGGCGCCGGAGGTGATCGGATAACCCGATCACCGATCAGGGTTTGAACCAGAATCTCCGGAGGAGTGGTACGCTCCGTAGATGCCCTTGGGGGGGACTGAGTGACCACTCGTCCGGCCTCCTCAGTGTTGGGTGGGGTTCCTCCCCAGGTCTTCAGTAACCGAGGTGTTAACCTCGGCCATTATGTCGTCTCCCCCACCGCCGATGCCCGGCTCCATAGGAGCATGTTGGGATGACAGCTCTGCGGTGTCCTTCACGGCACCCGGAGTGGCAGGATGTGAGGCATTCCTGCTCTCCGCTAGTTTGGTGGGTGGGGTCTCCCTATCCGATATTTGATCGGTGGGGAGGACGCGCGGGGGGCTGCAAAATCTATAAGCGCTTGCATGTTAATAAACTCTAAACTTGTTAAAAGAACAAACAAGGGGTCTTCAGATCCTAACCTTCGACACGGGGGCTTGACCATGAGGTTCCTGCGTGGAACCACCTGGAGGTTATCGGACTCAATATCTGAGTCTGAGTTGTCGTCGGACAGGATCCCCTGTGCCAGACGTGTCCTCTTCGGGGCAGGAAGGGGAACCTCCTCTGGTGCGTCCGATGATGCTGCCCTCTTTCTTGCGAGGGGGAATTTCCTTCCCCCCGGCTTCATCCTCCTCCTCCTCCTCTTCCTCCTCGTGCTTCTCTTGATTCAAGGAGGCATGATTTTCCCCAGACACAGTCTCTGGCTGGTTCTGGATACGAAGGACGCTTCGGCATGGTTTCTTCTTCTTCTCCTTCTTCGTGGGGCCTCGTAAGGCTTCTCCACGAGCATTTCCGCCAACATCCCGGATCTAGCATCCTCGGGCTAAGGTGCCAGATTGCTAATGTTACTGGCTTACTTTATCCATTTCTGCGAAAGAGTGATCGGAAGAAAACATTATGGATCTTCTTTGGGAAATGTAAAAGTCGATCAAGCAGAAGTGACCCGTACCTCGTTGGTGGGTTTGGAGGCTTGCAGGCCTCTGTCTTCCTCCTCGGATGGCTAGCTATCCTGTGACTTGAAGAGCGGTTTCCATAGCTTCTCTCGCATAGTGCGCAAGCGGTGCCATACTGTGGACGCATCGCAAGTTAACAAGCCCACAAGGGAGTGTCCCAGTGCTGGCAGGGGAGGATGCGCCTCCGGAGCATCACCTGGACCACGTTGGTCAGCTTGATGTCCTCCTCAACCAGGGAGCCGATGCGCTTCTACAGGTCGCTCACCTCCTTGCTCGGTCTCGAGTTAAGGCCCTTTTTGATCCATGAAGCTAGTTTGGTGGGGGGACCGGATCTGAATTCGACGGGAGGGATTTTCCCTTCGTCTCATGGTTCTTTGATATAGAACCACTCCTTCTGCCACACCTTTATGGTGTCGATGAAGGTTCCTAATGGCCACAGGATGTGGGTGAGCTGGCCGATGATAGCCCCGTCGTGGTCTGCGTGCTTCCCGCCAACACACTTCGGCTTGATGTTGAATACTTTGAGCTAGAGCCCGAAGTGTGGATCGACCCGAAGAAACGCCTCGCAGACGAGGATGAAAGCTGATATATGCATAAAGGAATTCGGCGGGAGGTCGCGGAAGTCAGGTCCGTAGAAGAACATCAACCCCCTAAGGAAGGGGTGAAGCGGGAAGCTCAACCCCTGATGAAGTGGGGGAGGAAGACCACCCTTTTACCTGGCCGGGGAGTGGGCATCACTTGTCCCTCCTCCAGTGTGAGATGAGGAATGTCAGCGGAGAGGTAGTCGGCCTTCTTGAGGTCAAGAATATCCCGGTCGGTGACCGTGGAGATCTCCCACTGGCCATTAGAGCCCGCCATTGATGATCTCGGAGGTGGGGGTGGAAGACCTGGATCTGTACTTTGGAGGCGCAGAGGATTGGAAGGCGGGGAAAGTGAATGGGAAATGTGAATAAGCTTCAGGGTTTTCTTCCCCTTTTATGAAGCTTATCGATTTGGTCTCCCCTTGCGGCGCCATGAATCCCTCCGCTTCCTGAGACGTGTGAGTTGTTGCGCGCGTGTGATTAAACATATCTCGTATAAAATGCGACACGATCGATATGTTGATAGATCGTAATGATTAAAATGGCCTCGAACCATGAATCGTCTTTGTGTAATTGGCCTAGCGGTCGTGGTGGGTTGTGGCCTTTCATCAGAGAGGTCGTCAGAGGAATATTATTTATCCCTTGACATTTTGTAATGCCCCGGACACACCCGCGGGTGGTCGTTACTCCTCGCGGGATCTAGACTAGCCCCACAGATCAATACTAGCCTTTTCTGTGCACTTTGTCCTCACTCATGCGCACCGAGGACCAACTTCCCAGTCGGTCACCCATCCTAGAACTATTCCAAGCCAAGCACGCTTAACCTGGGAGTTCTGCTTGAATGTGCTCCCAGAAAAGAAGGAATTCCTTATTGATATGAGTAGTCTATCATCCCTAATATGCTAGGCTATCACATACACCACCACTCAGAGGAACCGACGTCCTCGTCAGATCATAGGAACATTCCCTCTTGGCACAAATGTCTATGCTTCCACTCCGATACATGTGTCATTCCGTGTGGCACGACAGGTCACCAACTTTGTGAACAACATGATCGCGCACCTGTCGCCAAACATCCATGTAACCGCGAGGGTCGGCTCTGATACCAACTTGTCATGCCCAAGATCCAATCCTATCCTTATTTTGGCACACAGGCCTCTACAGGGATAGAAGCGCATCTCTTCATGTTGCAAGAATAGATATCGTTACAAGTACATTTACATAAGAGATGAGTATATGGAATTGCCTTACACTTGCCACAAGCTACATCAAGATCACATCAATACAACAACATACTCAAACATCATACAAAAGAGCAAGGTCTGACTACGGACGAAATCAAACGATAAAATGACATCCATCCTTGCTATCCCAGGCTGCCGCCTGGAACCCATCGTAGATTAATGAAGAAGAAGAATAACTCCAAATCAAATCAAGCATCGCTCTCACATCAAAGCATCGCATTAACTGTACCTGCAACTATTGTTGTAGTAATCTGTGAGCCACACGGACTCAGCAATCTCATTTCCAAGGGTATCAAGACTATTAAAGCTTAATGCGTGAGGTATGGTTAAGTGGTGAGCCTGCAGCAAGCGGCTAAGTAGTTGAGTGCCTAACTTACGAATACAGAAAGTAAAGTATGGTGGTCTATGCATAACAGATGTGAACTGGCAATGATCACTAAGTGATCCTCAACACCTACTTACATCAAACATAACCCCACCGTGTTCTCTATCGGATAAGGACTCACGAGAAGAGACAGTCACGACGAGAAGAGATAGTCACGGTTACGCACACAGTTGGTGTATTTTATTTGAGTTTACTTCAAGTATGCTATGATCGGGTGTTAAACAAAGTATCCAAGTTTGCCACATAACCGCGAGCACAGCTTTCCGAAAGATTTAACCCTGCAAAGGTGCTCCAACTCGTCCATCACAAATTAACCACATGCCGTGGGAATAACCTCGACCACGGATCTCGTGATCTTCCTTGGCAATTCCACAGGAAATCCGCCACCACGAGATAGCCCAAAGAAAAATCGGAATTCTGGCGCAAGACATTCAAGAAAGGTAAAACGAATCAAGCAAGGACGCCCAACGTGTCGACGAACCCGATAGGAGCCGCGTATCTCGTTCTCAGGACACGACTAGATGAGCACAACGTATAGTGGCCTCATAGAAATCCCCCGAGTTGCCCGGGTTATCCCCGCACACGACTCTAGTTTGGACCAACACTCATGAGGATCACTGGCCCGAGGGTTGATTAAATTATCCGCGGGTACCAGCGGGTCCCTATGCATTTTATTAGTTATTAGGCAAATGTATTACCAATGTTGGGCCTTGTCAGGCAAGCTTTATCCTAAAACGAAAATCAAGGGGTCCCCATAACAACCCCGAGCATGTTAGGAGCGCTCGATTATGGAACATAACATCGGTTCACAAGTAACTAGGGGTGGCAAGAGTGGAACAAAACACTGAGCAAAAGGCCAAGCCTTCTACCCTTTACCAAGTATATATGTGCATCAAATTAAATAGGAATAATATTGTGATAACAAAAGAATGTCCATGTTGTCACATGGAAGAAATTGCACCTACAGCTAGAAATGCTATAAGAAGGCTGAGCAAGCGGTAACATAGCCAAACAAAGGTTTGCTGGGCTGTGGAGGGGTTAGAGGCTTTCCATGGCAATGTTGGGAGGCTTGTCAAACAAGTGGTAGGTAGCATGACATAACGGAAAAAGTGGGACAACTAGCATAGCAATGATAGTAGTGGTATCCTGGGAAATGTGTCATCTTGCCTGAGATCCCGCTTGGAAGAAGAACGAGTCCATGAAGAAGACGATCCAACGTAGTCGAATGAATCCTCACACTCCGAACGCTTTCGGAACTATACCAAGAAGAAGCAAGCTGAAACAAGCAATCAACACATGATACACCACAACATATGAATGACATGATGCGCAAACAAATATGATGCATGTTCGGTTTAAATATGCAAGGCATGGCAAATCAGATCAAACAGCTACTACACATTAAAGTGAAGCTCAATATGCAACGAGTTGCATCTTGACGAAACTCCACATTCAATTATTTAGTTCACTCCCGTTTTGGTACTCATCAATATTAAATGTTTTTAATCATGGCAAGGGTTCAAACATAAACAACTACAACATCTAGGCATATTAAATGAGGCCTGAAGCAACATATAGTATTTCTGAAACGACCCCATATGTTAATTTCGAAATTGTTCCAGATCTGAATTAACCATATTTTATATTTGTTAAACAACAGAATAAACTATACCATGCCATTCTACACGTCATTCTAGTCGATTTACATATATGGAACATCTCAAACAGAGCTACGGTCTAAAGCTATGACACACACAAGATGAACATGACATGAATGCAAAATGCATGAAAATGACAACCACAAGCACTTCAAAACATGTATGCAAAAAACAAATATGATTCTATATGAAATTCTAAGCAAGTTTCATATATGGCATGCCCAAAACGGAGCTAGGATTCAACCACAACAACCAACACAAGTTTTATACGAAATCTGCCCAAAACAATAATATAGCATTTTGCACACATGAAAACAACAAGCTACAAGATCCTAAATTGCACAAACTAAGCATGTGGTAGTAGAATATAACACACACTTCATTTCATCTTCACATAACATACTCAAAAGAAGCATGGATCACATGGCAGGAAGCTCACAACATGGCTAATTGAAAACGGTTTCAGACTTGGTGAAATAGCAGTTTTTGACAGTGCAGTTTTTATCATGAAGGCATATTAACAGCAGTAAAACTATATGATATAGTGCATATTATGGCATAGAACTTAATAGCAGGCTAGAGGACATTATCAACTACAAATAACTCCATTATACCTACCCCAAAGGGGGTTCTAGCTCACTAGCAAAACACATGGCAAGACAGCAACAAAATATTACAGATTCCAGACTTAGAAATATTTTGGACCCTCAAAACAGTAGTATTTCATAGCATGTTGGCAACAAGAAAATAACACCTAAACATGCATTATCATGGCAACCAAAATGACCAGGGGCTAGTGCACATGTCAAAGAGCATATCTCATGTTCAAAATTATTTCATACGATGCATGGATTAAATCACACGAAAATAACAAAAGGGCATCATAGCTGAAATGGCATGCGCACAACTTACTCAAATAACAAAACTAAATGCACAGATAAATCCTATGGATTTTTCTACCCTGAAAACATATATAATATGTATAGGTTCATGTAGGAAAATATTTCACAATTAATTATGCAAGGTTATGGCCTAATCTCCTTTTAGCAATTATAAATACAAGTTAAATGCAAATGTTACAATGGACAAGTTTTTCATGCAGCAAAATAAGATGCCGATAATACGAACATTTTGAATACATTGTTGGATTAAATTCCGATGCATGTTAAATAATTGTGTGTGACGCAAAACATGGCATTTGTGCAACAATGATGCAAACAGCGAGCTTAGGTATTTTAAACATGGCTGAAAACGTCATATTATTAATCTACATGTTTTTCTGAGCATCTTACATATATAAAACGTTTTATTCTGCCGCACGGTTCATTACATATAGCAATTTTAAAAATCAAGGGTTTTTCTAAAAAACAAACAATTCACCGACTAAATAGGAAATTCGCAGCAGGGAAAAATACTGGGCGGGCCAAAACTACACATGGGCCTAAACAGAGACATAGGGCGCCTGATAGAAAATCGCGCACTAGGCGAGGGCTAGATGGGGCGCACACGCTGGGTCTTGGGCCGGCTCGGAGGCGAGGTGGGCCGCGGGCGAGGTGGCGGCTGGGCCGTAGGGCGTCGTTCTCCCCAGCCCCGAGCGAGACCAGCGACTGCTGGCCAACGACGTTGGCTGTAGGAGGGGCTCCAGCAAGCAAGGGAGGCGTGGATCCGATGGGGGCCGGCCTGATCCGGTCGCCGGGGAGGAGGTCCGGCGGCGGCCGGGTCCAGCGCGGCGGGCGGCGGGGGCGAGCTACCGGCGGGGCTGGTGAGGTTGGGGCTAGCAGGGAGGGGGTGGATCTGGCGAGGAGCAGGTCGGGGCACGCGGTCCAGCGGCGGGCGGCTCGGTTCCCAGCGACGCGCGGCTCCGGCGAGGCGCTAGCGAGGGGGCGGGCGAGGCCTCCGGTGAGGGCAGGCCAGCGAGAGGCGCGCTAGGTGCTGCGAGAGACCCTGGTTCAGGTGGTTGCTCTATGGTCGCCGGACATGCCCGATTTGACCACGAACATGTCCGATAGGTGGGATTTTTGGGCAATCTGAGCCCCAGATTTTAGATCTGAGGGCCAGATTTGGCTGGGTGGCTAGGGCTTCAGGATTAGAGGGAGGTGGAGCTAGATGGTGGGGTTTTAAGGGGGTGGCTACAATTTTACATGGGGGAAACCCTAGAGAGTGAGAGGCTCTCTCCACAAGGTGGTTTATATAGGGTATGGACTAGGGTGGGTTGGACCTCATCCGTCTGATCGTGATCCGATGGCCTCAAACGGAGGGAGGGTCTAGGTTGGGCTAGTAGGCTGTGTCATTGGGCTAGGGGGGGATGAGAGGGAGGTTTGCGGCCCAGCAACCAAGTTTAATAAACCGCAATCATCCGACAAATAAACCGATGACGATGCTGCTATGGTCGACCGTTGGGGTATCAAATGAACTCTGATTGCGACGAAATTTGGTAGGCGGTCTACCTATAATATAAAATTCCGCACGCCAACTTTCGACCCAAACCGAGAATATTTTTCGCGCGCTTCAAAAACGGGTTTTTTTAACGATGCCGCGGGGGTGTGCGTGTGTGGCTGAACTTGAAACGAACAACAACATGGACTAAGAGAACCGGCGAACACGAATGGATGCAAGTTTTCAAAAATGAGTGATGATGCTATGCAGATGATGCGAATGATGCAATGATGAATGCGACGACAAAATGAATCACACGACAACAATGGAATAACAGGGGAATCTTCTGGAGCGTCGGTCCCGGGCTGTTACAACTCTCCTCCACTACACGAGGATCTCGTCCCGAGATCTAGAATGAGAAAGGTAAGAGAAAGAGCAAGAGGTAAACTTAGTTTCTTCTTTGACAAACGAGTGAAACCAATGAAACATGAAGGTTGGAAAGAGATGAAGAACGACGTGAGGAACAAGTAAGAATTCAAAAGAAATTTCGGCAGCACTTCGGTAGGATAGAGAGGATAAATTGATAAGATGGAAGGACTTGAATAGAACACAACACTCTGGTAAAAGGAATAAGCGAGAAAGAACATAATCTTGATAAACAAGATGATGGTTGAAAGAGAGCAACATGATAACCCCTCCGGAAGAAAAGAATAGAAACTAGATTATTGGAAGGAAAAGAACGAAGAAGAAAATAACAACTTCTACCACCATTGAATATGAAAAGCATGGTTGCACGGGGTTGATGGAGAATCAACAACGAAAAGAATAACTTCTTATGGGCTTATGGAAAATATCTCAAAATTATGAGGTGACAACCTGCCACAACATAAACAATTGATTGCTTGAGAGCAACAGGATATGCAAAACTTCTTTCACCAAGAAAAGGAGGAGAAAACTTGGATCATTTATGACACCATGATAGCAACAATCCTTAGGAAATGCTTTAGGTGAAATCCAATCCAAGATAACTCATAGAAGATTAGATGGGTTTACTTATCTCATTCTTGACAATTTTCCTTCAAGACTCCTCATAATCAAGAATTAATAACACCATCTCAAAAGACAATGGAGAAGGAATTGAATTTAGAAATCCAAGATAAAGAACACTTGAGCACCTCCAACAAGAATCTGCAAAACAATTCGAGAAGAATTACATCCTTAACACCCACCATGAAGAACCATCGAGATGAACTCCGGAATGAAAGGATGATAGAAAAGAATTGAAGGTTGCGAATGACAATATTGAGGCCTTGCTATGCTTTAGACGAAGCTTCGCGAAGAGATGCTTGAGAAAAAACATGGAACTCCAAAAAGAAAAGATGAACAACTTATAACAAAGAATTTGATGCCATGAGCACTCCAGAAGAAGGATTGAACTCACCTTGATGAGACTAGAATAAGAATTATGTTATGCTTATCCTTCATCAAGTAAAATTTACGACAAGCAACAGATTTCAAACACCACTTATTCTTCTTGAAAAGATTGAAGAGAGAGATAGAACACAAATTTGAAGAAGTCTTGAAGGAGGACACCGTTAAGAATTGAAATGAATGAGGATACTACGAATGAATGGAATCACATGAGAACGAAGAGATCACGAACCGCCTAATCGAAAACTTAAACGAGACACTAGAATAATTGAGAGACGAACGAAGAGACAACAATTGAGAAGAATTTGAGAATGAAAGCTGAAAGCTGAGAATGAAGAAATCTTCTGAAATGATGGCCTTCGGGTCGATCGAGGAATGAAAACAACTCTGAATGCAGCGGATGGATGTGGGAGAAATTTCTCATGAATTGAAACAATTTCAGAGGATAGCATGAAGCTGAGACCATGAATCTTCAAGAGAAGGAGCAAAGATTTAAGAGAACCACTCCTTCGGTCTTCAACGCAGAGAATGATGACGAGAAACAACATCATGAATTACTGAGACACTTCGGAATAATGAATAAGGAAGGTTGATCCAATGATGATAAAAGATTTAGAAGCGATCTTGGAGATGGAATACGACTAATGAAAATCATTCTTACATCATATTGGAAAAGAACTTGAGGACATCTCCGGAAAGATTAGAAGAGCCAGGTAAGATCCTAGGGAAACAACTGTGGGTGATCGGTCCACTCAAAGAAAACTCCGTTGAAACAATTGATTAAAAAGAGAGATTGCACCGGTACAAATTAAGAAATTGATGAGGTGAGAACCTCGAAATATTTTGATAGGATTTTGAACGAAAACACAAATCTTCTGAGATATCTTCAGCACTCCGGATAGAATAGAGAGAGACGACAACCAAGACATACTTGGACAAGAATTATCCACATAAAAAACTTTTAGCGAATGAACGGGATAAGATGAACACTAACAACTTGACTTGAATTCACCAGAGAAGAAAGCAGAGACGAAGAAACGACAAACTTCAAGCTCTTGAGCATCTTCACTATGAACCACCAGATACTAAACAGAAGGAAAGATGGCGGAAGCATCACATGAAATAAAAGCACTTGGATGAGATTTAATTGATGAAGAAAAAGGGCGGGAGGGTGGGGAAAACAAAGACAACTTGGGACGGATGAAATGAACTCTGGGAAGAATGAGAGGATTGATCTTGCAATATTGACAGGATTGAATTAACATGAAGAGAGCACACCGGGTGAAAAGAATTGATATGGCAACTTGATTGAACAAAATAATTAGCATTCCCAGAGAAATATGAGAACACCGCTCCTAAAAGATATGAGATCACCAATTCACATCGAAGCACCACGAATTACCATATAGAAAACAAAACAAAGGATGGGGCTTACGAAACAAGACAAAACAAATTCATGACAGAGATTCCGCTCGATATTTTCGTGGTAAGGTTCGCACGGGCTCGATCGTACATTGGATTGTCATATTGAAATGACGCTCGAATATGCTCCCTAGGCGTAGCGAACTACAAGGCTTGATGAAGCATATCTGATGACATATATCGAGACTGTCCTCTATAAGAAAGACCATGAACAAACAAATCCACTAGATGTCGAACCCCAACCTCACATCATGATCTGTTGGAAGATAGCCCAGGTAACTACTTGAATTCCCACCTAAGAACTCCCGAAACTTTCTGGTTATGCAATCGGGTCCACGGATACAAGAAGCAAAATCCAACACTCAACTCCTAACAGAAATACTATGCTCCAATGTAACACATCAGTCAACACATAACCAGAGGTCTCGGAAACTCATCTACCTCAGACACTCGAAAACACAACGATACTAAGAATGGCAGTACATCCGAACTCTCTCCACCAGTACTGGGGATGCCGGACTCCTCTCGCCACAACTAGTATTGAAGCAATTTCGAATATCCTCCATCTTGACATACTAAGGAAACTGAATGAAAATGATGCGCAAAAATCCCTCGGAGCTCTACTCCTAGATAACCGGAGGCACCAAGACAAAATTCCGTCACATTGGCATCATATAGTTTCCAAAAAATACCCGCGTGATCCTAGAAAAATTTGAGTGAGAAGAGGGTAGAATTAGAATTCCTAAGTCGTAATTCCTCACCAGAGCATACAAGAGGAGTAAAAATAATCCTACTCTTCGATATAACTAGACCCAAAATAGTTTTTTACTAGACTCGACTCGGCCAAGTTTGATCAATCAAGGGGGCTCCTAGGACGGTACAGGCTCTGATACCAACTTTTAACACCCCGCACACACCCGTCGGTGGTTGTTACTCCCGGCAGGATCTAGACTGGCCCCACAGATCAATACTAGCCTTTTCTGCGCACTATGTCCTCACTCGTGCGCACCGGGGACCAACTTCTCGTTCGGTCACCCATTCTCGAACTACTCCAAGCCAAGAACGCTTAACCTGGGAGTTCTGTTTGAATGGGCTCCCAGAAAAGAAGGAATTCCTTATTGATATGAGTGGTCTATCATCCCCAATATGCCAGGCTATCACACGTTTGGCCTTCAAGGCCAGCCAATTTGGAGTGTTCGTACGTGCCACTATGCGGAAAGCTACTTATCATTGGAGGCCGAACTATGTTCACGGGAAGAACTCACCTCGTAAGCCGAAGGCTCTGACCATGTAAAGCAATTGAAACTGGAACCCTTGGTGTTGGAGGTAGGTTCAGGGGCTACTGAGGGAGTCTTGGATTACGAGGTCCTCGGGAGGCCGACCTATTTCTATGGGCCGGACTATACGGGCCACTTATCGAACACAAGAATATTTGAAGGCCCAGTCTCCAAGATGGAAGCTTTAGGAAGCACGGGTTGTACTCCATGTTTGATGTAGAGAATAGGCATGTTTATCTCCTCGGCATGTAACTGACCATGTGTAAACCCTAGGCAATCTCGGCGTCTATATAAGCCGGAGGGTTTTAGGGTGTAGGGAGAGAACAACTCATCTAGGGTTAGCTATTTGATCTCGAGGTATCAACTATGTAACCCCCATACCATCAATACATCCAAGCAGGACGTAGGGTATTACCTCCATAGGAGGGCCCGAACCTAGGTAAATCCAGTTCCCCGTCGTCTCCTGTTACCATCGATCCCAGTCTCATAGTTCGGGACCCCCTACCCGAGATCCACCGGTTTTGACACCGACAACGGGTAGACCCCACCTTGGCCGACGCGCGACAACTAGAAGAGATCTAGGGACGTGTCCCTGTTGATGCCTGGTGCATCGACGCAGACAGGCTGCATGCCGCCCAGGCCACAAACGGCGGCTCCGCTCGGTGATGCTGGGCGACTCCCGCCTCGCATGGCCTGCACCTCCTGAATCTCCGCGATTGTATTGGTGATGAATTCTCGCGATGTTGGCTCCTCATGTCGCGCTCCTTGCTTGAGTGGCTGCTTGCCGAGGCATGCCTCCAAGTCATGCTCGAACACCTCCCTTGTCTCACTAGTTAGGTCAGAAGCATTCAAGATGGAAGCCCTCGAGCCCAACCCGAGGGCGGCACCGAGCGTGCCTTCCTATGCGCAAGGGGAAGGGGCATTGGCCCCAGGCGCGGGGCTGGAGGTGCTGTCCTTGGAGATCTTAGCCCCCTGGCGCCCCTTGGAGAGGAGCTGCTTCTTCCTCTCGGGGCCTCCTCAGGAGGCAAGATGCCGCCTTCGTCGTTGGAGTTTTCCACTGCCGCAGCTCGGTAAGCACGCTCGAGGGAACAAAAGGCGTCCTTCTCGTTGCAGGCGACGGTGATGATGCCACCACTTCTAGCATCTTGAGGACATTGTAGCCATGGTGGGTCATTGCCATGAACTTGGCGATGGCAGGGTACCTGAGGATTGCGTTGTATGGGAGGTGGATATGAGCGACGTCAAAGTCGATGAGCTCGATGTGGTAGTTGTTACGCTCGCCAAAGGTGACCAGCAGGCACACTTGGCCAATGGGGACGGTGGAGCCATAAGTGACCCATGAGAAGGGCTTGGTTGGCATGAGCTGGTCACAGGTCACTTGGGGCGTCTCGAACACTTTGATGGAGAGGACATTGAGCCCAGCACCTCCATCGATAAGGGTCTTGGTGACGAGGACGTTGCTGATGGTGGGCATGCACAACATTGGGAGCACGCCTGCCAAGGCCGAGCACCTGAGTTGATCCTTGGAGTCGAACGTGATGGAATACTGTGATCACTTGAAGGGACGCATGGACTCAAGCTTCGGGAGAGCCACGTTCACCTCCCGCGAGAATTGCTTGAAGATTCGGTTTGATGTGGTGGCCTCAATGCCACCCAGGATGCAAGCGATTGCCCTGGCTTCCTGGAAGCCCCCAGCCCGTTGTTCTGCCTGCCTTCTTCCTCCCTCCTGGGTGGCGGCGGCAGTGGGGGTAGGACGGCCTCTCGAGGGAGAGCCTTAGGAGGCTGGTCGCAGTGTGTCCCCTCACATGGCTCCTCGCGCCAGCGGTCCTCATGAGGCTGGTCGCGCCACTCCTGACGCGGGTCATGGCTATCCCAACGGCCTCCACTGTGACCTCCACCACGATCGTAGCCACGGTCGCCGCGCCAGGGCGATGACCAAAATGCTCATCACGTTGCACCCTGAGCTCCTGGCAGTCGTTGGTGTTGTGGCTATTGGAGCAGTGGAAGATGCAGAATGGTCGCTAGCTCCTGGGGGTTTCCTCATCTAGACTGTGCTTCGCCTCAGGTTCCACCGCCAACACCATGGAGGCCTTGCGCTTGGTTTCCTTGGCCTTGGTCTTCTTGTCTTCAGGGTCCGCCTACGGAAGCTCCTGGAGGGAAAGGCGGCCTTCCTCGGCTTTGCACACCTATTGGCCAGGTTGAACATCTATAGAGCAGAGCATAGGTCGTGATGGATGACGAGCTCTTCCCTCATCCTGCGGTCCCTGATGCCGTTGGTGAATGCTGAGATGATGACCTCATCCGATGCCCTCGAGATCTTTAGGCGGACGGTCGTGAACTGATGCATGTACTTGTGTAGGGTCTCACCCGGCTGTTGCTTCACGCGGCGCAGGTCCGCCATGGCGAGGGTGCGGTCACGGGTGCCTTGGAAGTTGGT
The DNA here is from genome assembly GCA_022496015.1 of Hordeum marinum. Classification (NCBI taxonomy): domain Eukaryota; kingdom Viridiplantae; phylum Streptophyta; class Magnoliopsida; order Poales; family Poaceae; genus Hordeum; species Hordeum marinum. The sequence continues at coordinate 136,401,025 of CM039675.1, read as the reverse complement.
GATGAAGCACTCATGAAGCTCGAACCAGGAGGTGATTGACCCCCCCCCCGGGAGGTTGAGGAGCCAAGAGAGCACATTGCCCTTGAGGGCCATAAGGAACCAGTTTTCCATGACCTTGTCGTCTCTGTCGGACGCCTCGATGCTTAATGAGTAGAGCTGTAGAAACACAGCGGGATCAGGAGTGTCATCATAGCGAAGGGGCATGTTGGGCTTGAACTTGTCGGGTGAGGCGACCCTGTGCAGCTCTGGGACACTGGCGCAGCAACCCACTGCACACAAGGGCGCCGCGCGCACGAGGACGACCTCGTCTTGGTGTTCCTGCGTAGTGCCCTCCAAGGGCGCGTGGTCGCGATGATACGTCCATTTTGCATCATGCTTTTATATTGATATTTATTGCATTATGTGTTGTTATTACACATTATGGTACAACCCTTATGCCTTTTCTCTCTTATTTAAGAAGGTTTACATGAAGAGGGAGAATGCCGACAGCTGGAATTCTGGACTGGGAAAGGAGAAAATCTGAGATACCTATTCTGCACAACTCCGAAAGTCCAAAATTTTATGGAGAATTATTTTGGAATATATAAAAAATACTTGGCGAAATAGATACCAGAGGGGGCCACCAGGAGGTGACAAGCCTGCCAGGCGCGGCCACCCTCCCTGGTTGTGCCTAGCAAGCTTGTAGCCCACCTGGCTGGCCCCCGACGCACATTTTCTCCTATATGTTGGGTTTTGACCTGGAGAAAAATGAAGGGAGAGCCTTCGGAACAAAGCGCCGCCGTCTCGAGGCGAAACTTGGGCAGAACCAATCTAGAGCTCCAGCAAGGCTGTTCTGCCGGGGAAACTTCCCTCTCGGAGGGGGAAACCGAAGCCATCATCATCACCAATGATCCTCTCATTGAGAGGGGGTCAATATCCATCAACATCTTCACCAGCGTCATCTCTTGTCCAAACCCTGGTTCATCTCTTGTATCCGATCTTTGTCTCAAACCTCAGATTGGTACATGTGGGTTGCTAGTAGTGTTGATTACTCCTTGTAGTTGATTCTAGTTGGTTCACTTGGTGGAAGATCATATGTTCAGATCCTTTATGATAATTAATACTCCTCTGATTATGAACATGAACATGTTTTGTGAGTAGTTATGTTTGTTCCCGAGGACATGGGATAAGTCTTGTTATAAGTAATCATGTGAATTGGATATTCGTTCGATATTTTGATGAGACGTATGTTGTCTCTCCTCTAGTGGTGTTATATGAACATCAACTACATAACACTTCACCATTATTTGGGCCTAGGGCAAGGCATTGGGAAGTAATAAGTAGATGATGGGTTGCTAGAGTGACAGAAGCTTAAACCCTAGTTTATGCGTTGCTTCGTAAGGGGCTGATTTGGATCCATATGTTTCATGTTATGGTTAGGTTTACCTTCATTCTTCTTTCGTAGTTGCAGATGCTTGCGATAGGGGTTAATCATAAGTGGGAGGTTTGTCCAAGTAAGGGAAGCACCCAAGCACTGGTCCACCCACATATCAAATTATCAAAGTAACGAATGCGGATCAAATGAGCATGATGAAAACTAGCTTGACAGAAATTCCCATGTGTCCTTGGGAGCGCTTTGATTTATATAAGAGTTTGTCCAGGCCTGCCCTTTGCTACAAAAAGGATTGGGCTACCTTGCTACACCTTTGCTACACTTGTTACTTGTTACTCATTACAAATTGTCTTATCACAAAACTATCTGTTACCGATAATTTCAATGCTTGCAGAGAACTCCTTGTGCTCCTCATTGGGTTCGACACTCTTACTTATCGTAAGGACTATGATAGATCCCATATACTTGTGGGTCATCACGCGACGCTGGTGCGGCGGCGCGGGAAGCGCTCGCGCATCACCTCATGGCGGGGCCACCACCTAGCAGCTTACTTCCTCCCTCGGTCTTGCCAGGGCCCACGTGGCTGGTCGTGCAGGCTTGCCTCACGTCTGGGCTCGGGGTTGGTGTCGCGCTGGGGAGGAGGAGGCGGTGCATCGTGGGCCACGTCTCCCGCCAAAGAGGGCGGGGGACGGAGCGAGTAGGATATTGTCAGGGCATCACCGGCATCACTGACGAGCTCCATGATGCATCTGAGCCAGTCGTCGTAGCGGTTGGGGGCAGGGCGGTAGCAGCCACAATAGCTCGCACGCCATGAGTAGTGCAGCCGAACCGTGCGCTTGTCCGGGGCGAGCGTGGGAGGATGACCCAATAGCTGGAACGATGGACGGGGTGGCAGTGCGACCGTCACGCCATGCGGTGACCGGCTGCGAGGAGTCTTGCTGCTCGGGGGCATCTGGGCCTGTGGCAGCGGCGACCGCGGGAGAGGTGGACCGACCTACGGTGGCGTCATCTACCAGTGCTATCTAGGTGACCCAGGCAGCCCAGCGTTCGGCGCGAGCCCGGCTTTCGTCAGCCATCAGAGCGGAGAGCGGAGGTGAGCCGAGGCTTGAGGAGAGACTCCGGCGCGCCCCTACATGGCATGCCAAATGTCGGATTTCGGGCTCCGCAAAACCCAAAGAGGTTCGAACTCAGAGGCGTGTGCGAAGATCCCCACCAGCTTCGGCCTTAAGCTCACTGTTCCACATCATCGTCGAAGGGGACTCGCTTGATCGTGGCAAAGAAGACTAACACACGGATTTACCCAGGTTCGGGCCGTTGCGAAATGTAAAACCCTACTCCTTCTTTGGGTGGATTGCCTCTCGAGGGGGGTTGTGGATGAACTGGTATGGTGGTGAGCAACCTCGCGTGGGTGCTCAAGGGGTCTCGGATCTGTCCCCCTCTACAGCGTATCCCCGCATCTATTTATGGTGGCCCGGGTCCTCTTCCCTTATCACACCAGCGGGAAAGGATCCCTCAACGACCAAATTTGAAAGGGAACAGGAGGTACATCTTATCCTTACTAAATGTGGTCTTCGCCTGCAAAGCTTCGGGGATGACGCGGTGGTGGGCTCGGCGATGACATCCGTCCTGCCGAGCTCGTGGTCTCGGTCTCATTGCACCAGGAAGGAAACCTTTGGGGATTCCTTGGGAACCCACAGATGTCCTTGTCTTCTTAGAACCAAAGAGGAAAATGTACTCTCCCTGCGCCTGCTGGCGCCCGCTTGGCTCCATCGTTAGAGCCCACATCATCCCGTCCTCGGGAGGTTGGGCCCTTGCATAGGAATCTTCGCTCCTCGGGAGGCATCCTAGAGGATGCTACTCTCCAGAGGTCTCACAATCGTCCTCCTCGCGAGCAGGGGGCCCGCGAGGTCTTGTTTTGAGTGAAGCTATGCCGGCCCGTACTGGCCGTCGACGCGGGACGCGACCTGGGCCGGAGGCACGCAAGTCTAGGTACCCCCGTTCCTAGGACACCGACACAAGTTTTCTTTGTTTCCCCACCCTCTTGCCCTTTTCTTCAATTATTAAATTCTAATCCAAGTGCCTTCATTTTCGTTGATACTTCTGCTATCTTCTCTTCCGTGTGTTATTCGGTGAGTCGCTTGAAGATGCTCAGGAGTTCCAAGTTCATCATTTCTTCGTTCTTGTTTTTCTTCTCCGGTGGATTCAATTCAAGCTTCGGTGCTCATCATATCTTTTTCATTCTCTAAATGCTTTCTCCTATTGGAATTATTTACCAAGCCTCACTTTGTTTTCATATCTCTCTATTCTATTCGGAGTGCTGAAGATATCTCAGAAGTCTTGTGTGTTTTCATTCAAAATCCTTTCAAATTATTTCCATTTGTGTGTTTTCATGAAGATATCTCACAAGTCTCAGAAGATATCTCAGAAGTCTTGTGTGTTTTCATGAAGTTTCTATTTGTTCTGCCGTCATCTCTTTCTAAGCAATTGTTTTAATGGTGATTCCTTTGAGTGGGCCCATAACCCACATGTTTTCCCTAGGATCTTATCTGGCTCTTTTAATCTTTCCAGAGATGTTCTCAAGTTCTTTTCCCATATGACATAAGAATGAATTTCATCGGTCATATTCCTCTTCCAAGATCGTTTTTGAATTATTTTTCATCGTTGGCTCAACTATTCTCTATTCATTATTCCAGAGTGTTTTAGTAATTCCTGGTGGTGTTTCTGTCCGTCATTCTCTGTGTTGAAGATCGAAGGAGAGTTTCTTTTAAATCCTTGGTCGTTCTTTTGAATATTCGTCATGTCAGCTTTGTGCTATCCTGTCAAATTGTTTTCAATCATCAGTAATCCCTTTCATATCTATTTAGAGCATTTCACTCGTGTGTTAATTTCTCAATCCTCTGAAGGCCATCATTTCGGGAGACTTCTTCGTTCTCGGCTTTCAATTTTCGTTCTAAAATTCTTCTGAACTATTGTTCCTTCATTTGTATCTCAATTATTTTTGTGCTTCATTCAAGATTTCTCTACGCGGATTGTGATATCTTCATTCTCATGTCATGTATCTCCATTTATTTGTACTATTCTCATTTGCTTCAAATTCTTACCGATAGTTCCTTCAAGAGTTCTTCAAGTGCGTGGTATTCTTTCTCCAATCTTTTCAAGAGGAATAATTCGTATGCCAAATTCGTTGATTTTCATCAACTTAACTTGGTGAAGGATAAGCATATAATAATTCGTATTCTTGTTTCATCAAGGTGATTCCATTCCTTCTTCTAGAGTTGTTCAGGATATCAAATTCTCGATTGTAGTTGCTCATATTTTCATGTCCGCAGTTCCAAGTTTTCTCAAGTATCTCATCGCGAAGCTCCATCCAAATCTTGTAAGGTAGTAATCTTATTCTTTTCAACCTTCAATTCTTTTGTTCAATTTTTGTAGACGGGGGTTCTTCATGGTGGTTCGTCAAGGATTTAATTCATTCTCGAAGTGTTCTTCAATATTCTTGTTGGAGGATCTCAAGTATTCTTTGGCTTCCAAAGTGCAATTCTTTATCCATTATCTCTTGAGATGGTTTTATAGCATTCTTGATGCATGAGGAGTATCGAAGAGAATTTGTCACGAATGAGATATTAAAAACCACCATTCCTTTCAGAGTATCTTGGCATGGATTTCACCTAAAGCATTTCTTAAGGATGGTTGCTATAATGGTGCCCATCAGTGATCCATGTTCTCAATGTGTCTTCTTGGTGAAAGAAGTTTTCATCTCTTGTTGCTTCCAGGCAATACATTGTTTCTGTTGTGGCCGGTTGTCACCTCATAATTTTGAGATGTTTTCCATAAGCCCACAACAAGCTAACTCTTTCGTTATTGATTTTTTTCAACAACTCCGTTCAACCTATGCTTTTCAAATTCAATGGTGGTAGTAGTTGTCATTTTCTTCTCCGTTCTCTTTTCTCCATTGATCTAGCTTCTATTCTTTTGTTTCGGAGGCGCTGTAATGTTGCTCTCTTCAATCTATTATTATGTTTTGTCAAGATCATATTCCTCCTTTGCTTATTCATTTAACCGGAGTGTTGTGTCCTCTCTTCAAGTTATTTCTACCTTATCAACTTTTTCCTCTCTTTTCTATCGAAGTGCACCCCAAATTTCTTTTGAATTCTTGCTTGTGACTCATGTCATTCTTCATCTCTTTGAAACCTCTAAGTTTTGTTAGATTCACTCGTTTGTCAAAGAAGCAACTAAGTTTTACATCTTCCTGTCCTCTTCCTCTTTCTCTTCTTATTCTAAGATCTCAGGTCGAGATCTCTTGTTAGTGGAGGAGAGTTGTAAATAACCGAGACCGATGCTCTAGAAGATTCCCCTTTTGTTCCATTGTCACCGTGTGATTTATTTGGTTGTCGTATTCTCATTGCATCATTCGCATCATCTACATAGCAGAGTCACTCGTTTTAAAAAAACATGCATCTGTTCGTAGGTGCCGGTTCTCCCCGTTCTTGTCGTTGTCCGTTTCGAGTCCAACCACACACACACACGTGACATCAATAAAATGTTATTTTTTGAAGTGCGTATAATTTTTTTCGGATTGAGTTCGTTTTCCCGCATGCTCTGCATCGGATGTGATGCGGAATTTCATCGGTGCCTCCCTGTTGTTCTCCGTGCACACATCCTCTTTGCTTATTGTCCAGACGTGTATCAGGAGAACAGTGGGGAGGTCCTGCCAAAATTCTGCGTCGGATCCAGAGCATAGCATGGGAAAACGAACCCAATCTACACATACTCAGGTGGGATTAGGACCTATCTCTACCTATTAGCATGTAGGTTGCATGAACGTAATAAAACTAACAAACTTGATTAACGGATGAATATAGATGATGAATTATATATATATATATATATCTTTTATGTTTATTAGGTAGGCAATTTGAGTGATCATGCTTGGATGTACACCGGTCACCCTAGTCGGAAAGAAATGACCATTGAATGGTTAACAAAAACCAAGGGGTTTCTGAGCGCCGCATTTGCAAATGGCCAGGAAATAACCTGGTGCCCTTGTTGTTGGGGAACGTAGTAGTAAATCAAAAAATTTCCTACGCGTTCACCAAGATCCATCTATGGAGAAACCAGAAACGAGCAAGGGGAGAGTGGATCTTCATACCTTTGAAGATCGCTAAGCAGAAGCGTTACAAGAACGCGGTTGATGGAGTCGTACTCGCAGCGATTCAGATCGCGGTAGATCCGATCAAGTGCCGAACGGACGGCACCTCCGCGTTCAACACACGTGCAGCCCGGTGACGTCTCCAACACCTTGATCCAGCAAGGAGGAAGGAGAGGTTGGGGAAGGGCTCCAACAGCAGCACGACGGCGTGGTGGTGGTGGAGTAGCAAGGTAATCCGACAGGGCTTCGCCTAAGCGCTGCGGAGGAGGAAGAAGAGAGGTAGGGCTTTGCCGTGAGAGAGAGAGATCAAATCTTGTCTCAAAACATCCAAAACCTCAAGTATATATAGGAGGAGGGACGTGGAGGGCTGGCTTGGCCTCTACTCCAAAGAGGAGAGGGTCGGCCGAATTAAAGGGAGAGTCCACCTCCCACAAGGGAGGTGGATCTCCTCCTTTTAAATCCTTTTTGCCTTATATCCTTATCTCCAGCCACATGGGCCTTTAGCAAAAGTCTTGCCCAGCCCAATAAGGGCTGGCACACTTGATCTAATAGCCCATGTGGTCCTTTGGTCGTCACACCCCTCCCGGGGGTCCTCCGGCACCCTCCCGGCACTCCCGGTACACTACCGATGAGCCCGAAAACTTTCCGGTGATCAAAACTGGACTTCCTATATATCAATCTTTACCTCCGGACCATTCCGGAGCTCCTCGTGACATCCGGGATCTCATCCAGGACTCCGAACAACCTTCGGTAATCACGTATACCATTTCCCTATAACCCTAGCGTCATCGAACCTTAAGTGTGTAGACCCTACGGGTTCGGGAGACACGTAGACATGACCGAGACACTTCTCCGGCCAATAACCAACAGAGGGATCTGGATACCCATGTTGGATCCCACGTACTCCACGATGATCTCATCAGATGAACCACGATGTCGGGGATTCAATTAATCCCGTATACAATTCCCTTTGTCTATCGGTATGGTACTTGCCCGAGATTCGATCGTCGGTATCCCTATACCTTGTTCAATCTCGTTACTGGCAAGTCTCTTTACTCGTTCTGTAATACATCATCCCATGGCTAACTCCTTAGTCACATTGAGCTCATTATGATGATGTCTTACCGAGTGGGCCCAGAGATACCTCTCCGTCACACGGAGTGACAAATCCCAGTCTCGATTCGTGCCAACCCAACAGATACTTTCGGAGATACCCGTAGTGCACCTTTATAGCCACCCAGTTACGTTGTGACGTTTGGCACACCCAAAGCATTCCTACGGTATCCGGGAGTTGCACAATCTCATGGTCTAAGGAAACGATACTTGACATTGAAAAGCTTTAGCAAATGAACTACACGATCTAGTGCTATGCTTAGGATTGGGTCTTGTCCATCACATCATTCTCCTAATGATGTGATCCCGTTATCAACGACATCCAATGTCCATGGCCATGAAACCGTGACCATCTATTGATCAACGAGCTAGTCAACTAGAGGCTCACTAGGGACATGTTGTGGTCTATGTATTCACACATGTATTATGGTTTCCGGTTAACACAATTATAGCATGAACAATAGACAATTATCATGAACAAGGAAATACAATAATAACCATTTTATTATTGCCTCTAGGGCATATTTCCAACACTTGTGTCCGGTGCGACAACCATAAAAAGTGGACACGGGATGAAATGGGTAAACCCTTGTAGAAGTGGGGTTTTACGCCTGATTATATGGTGTGGAGATTTCATGCTGAGTCTGCCCAACGTGCCAGAGCTGAGGTTGTTAGTCGTCGCACCAAGGAGCATGGTACCGGGATCGAAGACTTGGTGCAAGACTTTGATGATGCTCGGGATTTGTAAGATAAGATGGAGGAATCTGCAAAGGCCTTCTATGAAATGTTGGAGTCTTCAAAAAATCCTCTCCACGAGCACACTATGCTTTGTCAGCTGGATGCCATCGCGCAAGTAATGGGTCTCAAGGCTCAGTTCAACCTAGGCAGAGAATGCTACAACGCGATGATGACGATATTTGGATGCTTTCTACCCAAAGGCCATGTATTACCAGCAAACCTATACCAGTCAGACAAAATCTGACGTGCGCTTAAGATGCCCTATAAGAAGATAGATGCCTGTGAGAATGGATGTGCCTTATTTAGGCTTGAGTATGCGGGCTTGAACTATTGTCCCATTTGCAAGTCTTCCAGGTATGTTGTGGTAGACAACGGTATGGGTGCGAAGAGTCAGACCAAAATCCCAGTTAATGTTCTTCGGTATATGCCAATCATACCAAGACTTCAACATCTTTTCATGGTCGAAGAGATGGCCAAACAGATGATGTGGCATGAATTGGGCAGAAGAACCGAACTAGATGCAAATGGGAATCTAATGTTGGAACACACTTCAAATGCTTTTGTGTGGAAGCACTTCAATGCATTACATAAGGATAAAGTGGTAGACCCAAGGCAACCTCGAGATGCCATCAGCACAGATGGGTTCCAAGTGTTTGGTATGACGGCAACCCAATACACTTGCGGGCCTATATTTGTCATTCCACTCAATCTCCCCCCAGAGAGATTATGAAAAGAAAGAACATTTTCTTGACGTTGATAATTCTAGGGCCCAACTATTCAAGGAAGAATATTAATGTGTACATGCATCCGCTTAAGGATGAATTTCAAGAAGCTTGGAATAATGGCATCAAGACATATGATGCCGCTACAAAAAAACTTCAAAATGCATGTGTGGTACATGTACTCGACGCATGACTTGCCGGCGTATGCGCTATTCATTGGATGGTGTGTGCACGGAAGGTTCCCGTGCCCCACATGCAAGGCAGCTCTTGAGTTCCGTTGGCTGTAGGAGGGTCACAAGTATTCTTGCTTCGACTTGCATAGACAGTTCCTGGATCCTCGCCATAAGTTCAGAAAAGACAAGAAGAATTTCATGAAAGGTATAGTTGTCAAAAACTCTGCCCCACCTGCATTGACATGCCAACAGACCTTGGATCACATAAACGCTCTCGAGTCGGATCCAAATCGTCCAGGGTATTTCAAAGGGTATAATTCAAAACACGCCTGGACTCACAAGATATGCTTGTGGGATCTACCTTACTTTAAAGACCTCCTTTTCCCACACAACATCGACATGATGCACACTGAAAAGAATATCGTCGAGGCCCTTTTCGGTACATTGTTCGGCATAGAGGGAAAGACAAAGGATAATCCTAAGGCTAGAGTCGATCAAGAGGCTCTATGTGATAGACCGTTACAAAACATACGGCAATCGAAAGGAAAGAAGAATTGGAGGAAGCCAAAGGCATGGGTCAATCTTGGAAGGCCAGCTATGAGGGAAATGCTCTTATGGGTGAAAATGCATTTGACGTTCCCCGATGGGTATGCAGGGAATCTAATGAGGGGAGAAAATCTTGACAAATTGAAGATATTTGGTCTCAAGAGTCATGATTGGCACATATGGCTTGAGCGGGTAATGTCGGTGATGTTGCGTGGCTTTATCCCTAAGGATGAATGGTAGTATTGGCGGAGCTGAGCTATTTCTTCCATGCTCTTTGTGCAAAAGAAATATCGTCTGACGTGCTAGATGAACTAGAATAGTTGGCGCCAGAGTTGATCTGCAAGTTAGAAAAGATCTTTCCACCGGGCTTCTTTAATCCAATGCAACATTTCATTTTGCATTTCCCGACCGAGGCAAGATTGGGGGGTGTGCAAAATCATTGGTGCTTTGCAACTGAGAAGATGCAGAAGACGCTTCGAGAAAAATGTAAAAATAAACGTAGAATTGACGCATAAATGGATGAGGCCTTCATTACTGAGGAGGCGGCAAACTTTGTGATAGCACACTACGAAGCCAAGAATCGTCATTTGCATAATCCGAAGCCTCGGTACAATGATGGCAACTGTGAAAAAGTTCTATCCAACCTCATCCTATTCCAAGGGAGGCTCGCACCAGCCAGTGCTTCGAAAGCAATAACGTTGGACATCGAAGAATGGGGGATCATCTCGTTGTATATCTTCAACAACCTAACAGAAGTGCGGCCATACATTGAGTAAGTTCTCTGTACATTGTTTCACAACTTCTAATTCCTTTGAACTGCTCTTATTCCTGGATATGTAATACGGTCGATATGTCGCCGAATTATCGGATGGAGCGGTGATCCAAAATGATTCCATCAAAGAGTATGAGCTTCTGGCAAAGCATGGAGGCGGCTATCCTGGTTTCATCTCTTGGTTCAAACAAACGGTAATTTCCATTAGACCATTTCATTTCTTCGTCTAGTTTGTGCCTAATGCAACAATCCTTTCGTATCAAACTTGTAGGCTAATTCAGAGTCAATGGATGCCGAATTGAAACAAGTTGCTAATGGTTTTGACTATAAGGTCCGTTCATTTGACAAATATGACATCAACGGGTATCACTTTCGTACTTTTGGCAAAGAGCTATCTATGGTCGACCGAAAGTCTACAAATTGGTGTGTCTCCGCTGTCGGCGAACGAGGTGTCGGGTATTATGGAAGAATTGAAGCAATTTATGAACTTATATTCTTTGGTGAAAATAGACCAAACGTCGTAGTCTTCAAATGTTATTGGTTCCAGTCAAAGGAGCCTAGAAGGACTCATGAACATATAGGGCTAGTCGAAATCAAACAATGCACCCATTTAGATGTTCCCGATGCCTATATTACGGCTAAATAGGTGACCCAAGTTTTCTATCTACCGTGGGCCTACCAAATGGATCCAAATCTCAATGGTTGGGATGTCATTTATGATGTGCTACCACATTTTAGACCACCTCCCCTCAATGAAGATGATTATGAACCTCACATTAACCCAGACACATATGAAGGAGAATTCTTCCAAGAAACATGTCTTTCCAAAAAACGTTTCAAGAACCGCTCTACTTCACCCCAGAACATTGAGGTAGACAGCGATAGTGAATCCTACTTCACCCCTGAGCTGGAACAAGAAGAGACAGAAGAAGAAGAGGTTACTGTTGCGGATGACCTCTCAATGCTTGACCAATTACATAAAGAAGGCCTTCCACATGTTGCTACCGATAGTGATGATGATGATGATGCATTTATTGATCCAGGAGCATATATAGACGATTAAGATTATTATTAGTTCATGTCAGGTATACATGATGATGATACACTCAAATTATATATATAAATATTATTGTTCATGTCGGTATTCAAATTTGTTTATGTTGTACTAATTTCGTTTACTCTTTGTCATGGCAGGTGTTGAAATATGGTGGGCGTAGGTTGAGAGGGATCCGAGGATCCTTAGTCAGCGCGTGGTGGGAGGGATACTTCCATTCTACCCCAAATTCTCTGGAGAGTGTTGTATGGCAGTATTGGGTCACTCGAGGGCACTTCTTCATCGGTGAAGTTGCCCACCGGAAGAGGAGGTCAGGGGAAGAAGAGAGCTCATAAATCTACACGTGGTGGTCGTTGGAGAGGTATGAAGGCTGCTACGCCTTCCTCGCCGCCACCCCGAGCTGATTCAGCCGAGCACAGGACTGCTACAGTGGACTCGTCTGAGGTGAGGCTACAAGGACTCCTGTCCATGAGCCTCGGGTCAATGATCCTTCTATCCCAGATGATTCAACCCGCAAGACTCCTATGCCAGACACTTCGTCCCGCGAGACTCCTGTGCGAGAGGCTTTGTCCTACGAGACTCCACAGGCTTCCACCGGATGGGATACCTGGTCGGATCTGCATTAGCCGGAGCAGAGTGGCCATGCTGATGGTGTCAGGGATCGCCTTTCTGGTAGTAGGGACGAGGTGGTTGAGGGCACCGTCTACCAGCGTGGGTGTACACGGCTCCCGCCCTGGCCGGCGACCCAACTCCATACTAATTAAGCCCGAGTCACTGAAGTAAGTGCATTTACTCTTTTTAAACCTTTTGCCTTCATGTTTCTTCACATATCTAATGCATTGGCTTTGTCATACTGCAGGGGTTGGATTCACGCCAAGGATGTCTGCAGGCCCAACTCCATACTTGGTGTGATTTTACGGCCTAACTTCCCAGGGTTTGTCATGTTCCCCGACGAGGGTCAGCAAGAAGACGTAGGATTGAAATGGGAGCACTACTTGGCTGCCCTGGCCCTGCCGGAGGAGATGATCGACGATGTGTTGTGCCACACGAGGTCCGACATGGTCATCAAGAAGTTCTTGGTAATTTCTCCTTTACACAATTAAAAATCAATAATAGCTAGTTATTGTACTAATCAATGTTGTCTCTTTTGATTGTAGACCTTCTATAGGTGTGAGGAGGGATACGAGGAGGCTGCGGCAAAGCTTATCGATTACGAGTGCAAGCTCCTACTACAAAACTTACGGCACGAGGCTCGGGTACAGGCTGTTCGAGACTACTACGCCTCGCATCGTATTAAGAAGGCCAAGTCATCGTCCCGTCGAAAGTTTTTGGACAAGGAGCAGTACATGAAGGTAATTACCTATTCTTAAGGCCTTGTACTTAGTTTCCTTTGCTTTGATTTGTAGGCGTAGCTCTCAAATTTCTCTTTACTAACTTAGGTGCCCCCGAGATGGTGTGCGAATAAGATGGGTTGTTGAGAGGCGTTGGTGAATGAATGGTGCTCTGACCAATGGCGAGTCGTCCATGACAATGCCAAGGCACGAAGTGCCCAAATGGAAGGTGTGCCACAACATCAAGGCGGCACCAACATTTATCAGTTCGGGCGGAACTGGGTATGTGGTTTGCTTCATGATTCCTACAATTCATTCTTGTAGTGCTAGGTTTACCCATTATTAATACTTTGTTCCTCTCTTCTAGGCTCATCACAATGAGACAGAGGTGCCAGAGGTGTACGACCTCTATGCCATGGCCCATACTTCCTCATACAAGAAGGTCAAGGCATTCTCTGAGTCTGACTTCGATAATCCCGAGAACTTCACCACAATATCCTCCCACCACAAGCTCGTGAGGTACAGAGATGTGGGGAAGGCAGTGAATAGGGAGGACTTCAACCTGAGCCAACATCCACTTGATCCATACCTGGTTATGATAGCTGGACACGGGAGGCCTCATGGCTCGATAGCCATTGGAGATGGACATATACGGTCTTCGAGCACTCTCCGGCAGATCAAGGCGCGCCAAACGAGCTCCTGTCCTGAGATATCGCCTCGTCCACGGCCAGTCCAGCTTGCCATCGAGGTTAGTCATACGGACTCAGATAGGTTTCCTCCATTACATTGTGTGTGCAAACAAAGATGATTATAATGCTAACGAGGAGTTGTGTTGCAGGCTGCTCTGTAGAAAGAGAGACAAACAACCCAGGCGCTTCTGACGGAACAAGCCCGGCAGGCGGCGGAGGAGAAGAGGGATCTAGAGGACAGGATGACTAAGTTGTTGGAGGAGGAGAGGCCACAGAACGATGCGTCTAACCGGGCCATGTACGAGATTATCGTGGTAAGTTTCTTCATCATATTAGCCAAATCATGCACTACATGTTCTTTTCATTAATAACCAATATGATTAACTTGGCAAAATCAAATGTGCAGACTTTGTGCGAGAAGACCGGCAAGACCCCTCTGCCGATATCAGTCATTACCACGGCTGGAACGGTGAGTTTCATTTCAATGTTCATTAGTTACTAGTCTTAACATTTCAGCGTCATCATGCTAACACAAATGATCTTTGGTACAACATAACTCCCGAGCCGCATCGCAAGACCCGAGAAACCCCGGTGCTTCACCTCCGTGACGATGAGGATGGTAAGCCCTAATTAATATGCCACTTACTTGGATCATTTTCTCGAAGAAATACAAACATAGAACTTAGACAAACTTAGCACTTAGACAAATGTCATATTTTACCTAAGTTAGCTTTGTTTCCTCTAAAATGACATAGTAAGCTTACTTACCTCCAAAATGACATATTGTACCTAAGTTAGCTCTAAAATGACCTATAATTTGCATTGTTTCCTCCACACTGACATAATAAGCTTAGTTAGCCACAATTTGGCTTACCATAATTTTACCACACTTTGGCTTGCCACAATTTTACCACACTTGCTTTACTTGAGGTGCTCAAATAGTTAGCCACATGTTGGCTTGCCTAAGGGAATCTTGCCACACTTTTTCTATCTATGACATGTGGGTCTTAGTGCTAATAAAAAATCTTGCCTTAGTTGTGGCAAGAACCGAACACACACCAAATATGGTCAAACTTGCCTAAGTTGAGTTGTGGCAAAGTGTGGCTAGTTGTGTCTTGAACGAAACAGCCCCTTCATCTTCTTCATCTTCTTCTAATTCTAGATCTTCTTCTACTTCTTAATTCTAGTATTATTTTTCTAACTTTCGTATTTCCAATTTTGCAGACTTTAGATGAGTTCATGGTAGCTTGCTTTGATGTAGTGCTAGGTTTACTTTCTGTTTTCATGTATTGAGTCATTTGTATCGATGAGACTATATGTATGTATGGATGAACCTATTGTAATATGGCGAACAATGTGGCATTTGATACTTTTAATTTGGTATAATTGTTGGTTGATCATATATGGTTGTTGCACATTGTTTCTATGAAATATTTATGTACATATAATATATTGTTTGAAAATTGTTGAATGTAACAAAAACAAAAAAGAGGCAATATAGACCCTTTGCCATCTGCCCCGGACAGCAAAGGCCCCTTTGTCGTCTGCCCCGGATGGCAAAGCTGCCATGTGGCAGCCACCTGTGCAACATGGGAAAACCAGGCTGGGCCCATTCTGCCTATTTGCCGTCCGCGGCAGACGGCAAAGGGGGAGGCGGAAGATGGCAAAGGGTGGGAGGGCGGTAGACGGCAAAGGGTGGCAGGCGGCAGACGACAAAGGAAGGCGGGAGGCAGACAACAAAGGGGGACGGGCAACAGACGACAAAGAGTGGGGGTCCGTTAGCCACCTAACGGTGGCGCCATCAGTAGTATGCCGTCCCGGTCCTTTGTCATCTGCAAGAAAACGGTAAAGGATCCTTGCCGTCCGATGGGCCGAAGCAGACGGCAAAGAACCCCTTTGCCAGAGTCCGTTGGGCCTAATTTTGTGCCATCCGCCTTTGTACCCTTTGCCATCTGCCATGGCAGACGGCAAAGTCCCTGATTCCTGTAGTGTAAGCAAGCTAGTAACAAAGGAAAGAAAGGTTCTTCAACTAGTAGCAATAAAAATGATAAATTCAATGATATTGCTTCTAGTAGATCTATTGATCCCACTAACTCTTCTCTTACCCAAGTTACACTTGAGCAAGAAAATGAACTTTTGAAAGGGATTATAGAGAAAGGTATCTACAAGAGTCTTGAAGGGTGCAAACAATTTGACTATATTGTACGCAACCACGGAGGATACCGAAAGAATCATGGTGTTGGCTACTTCAACGCTAATGGAGTTGAATGGGAAGAAGGTCAATACACCAATCCCAAGTTTGTTCCTCAAAAGGAGAAGTATGAAAATACTCTCCCCAAGGGAACAAAGGCTCATGATGACCTTCCACCACAAGGCCCCAAGCTCGAGGGCTAGAACAAGCTTCAAGAGGACATTGACTCATATGAAGATGAATCCCAAGCTTTGGTGAAGTGGGCTCCCAAGGCTACTACAAGCTCAACTTTACAAGTGCTACTTCCACACCAAGGATCCCCATCAACTTGATGTGGGTCCCCAAGAAGAAGAACTAGAGAAGTTCTTGAGGGGTGACTCTGCCAATGAAATCCACTCATATTCATTATTGGAAATAACTAGTTGCAATAAACATCAACATCATGCAATCAATGGAAAGGTAGGCAAGGGACAAGGTAATCAACAAATCAATGGACATCATCATATATGCTTTGCACTCCATGTCCATAGATATCCTAGTATTTGTCTCTTGTGTGTTGGGACTAACTCATGTAGGTGAGAATAGTAATGTAACAACAAGGATGCTCCCAACTCTTGGTGATCTTCATCAACTTTGAGCATCCACCACTACTTCACCTATATGAAGTCTTCGTCGACAAAACCCAAGGTTAGTTTATCCCTCTTATGGGGGGATGTGACATCAATGGGGAGCTTTACTCTAAGACTTGAGTCAAAGCATCTCATAGTATGTGACGATATTAAATGTTTTATGTAAAAGTGGTAACCCCACTTGTGCTTAAACGATGAGTATGACCTATGATCAAGTATTCTTACTTGGCTCCTAAGTCAATATACTCATATATAGATGACTCCGTCATCGCCAAAGTTCTTGTTAGATGCTAGTGTGTTTGTGCCTGTTTGCCATGTTTTCATTTGACATCTTATTGTGTGAGCATGTTGGTCTGCATTTATTTACTCATTCGAGGATCTCCAATTGTTGCTATTTGGCTTTTGATTTTTCATTTGCCAATTGGATATGCAAGAATGCCTAGGACCACTCCTCTAGCTATCTATTCTTTCTCACCTCATATTCTATTCATGTTGCATCAAAAAATTTCAACAAGTACTTTTCGATCTCTCTGTGTGAGGAGCACTCGGAGTTCTGTATCGACAAAGGACTAACCATTAAAACCTCCCAAGTGCATCTCGATGGAACCAACTCCAAAACTCGGTCTCACCAAATGCTTAGGGTTGATCTTGTTTTTTAATCTAGGTACTGTCGATTCCATATTCTCAGTTATAGCGAGTTTCCCTGTCAGCTGACAGTTGAGACACTTGGTGACACCAAAAATGTAGAATCGGTATCACCGACAGTGGAGGGTATATAAGATGTGGACCCCGATGCTTTGACATTCAATCTCAAACCGTCGCGCCCCAGAACCCTAAGCTGCCGAAAAGGACCCCCTGGTCGTCACCCTTGTCTCCCCGCGCTCCTCCGCCATTGGGATCTTCACCGTCGACGGCCATCTTCGCCACCATCCTCGCCATAGCGGAATGGTCACCAAGCTAGGTACAGATTTGATTCTTCTTGCGCTCCCCGTCCGATTCTTGCGCAATGAAGTTAGATTTATCTATAATCTACCGATTGCACATCTATCTATCCACAAGAAAACTCAATAGAATAGCGAATGATAGATTTTTTAGGTTTTGTCGTTCGCCTCATGTATCTCGGTAGA
Source organism: Hordeum marinum (assembly GCA_022496015.1). Lineage (NCBI taxonomy): Eukaryota > Viridiplantae > Streptophyta > Magnoliopsida > Poales > Poaceae > Hordeum > Hordeum marinum. The sequence continues at coordinate 136,383,419 of CM039675.1, read as the reverse complement.
ACCGATGCAAAATAATCGATATCACTGATTTGGTTTTCTGGCACACTGAGAACACCTCGGTGGAACTGAGTGCCTATTTTTGGTGTAATCAAGAATGGTGCCAACTTCCTGGAAAGCAAGTTGTCAGTCTCGGTGTGACCGAAAAATTTGTCTCGGTTGTACCGACATACATTTGGCAGAATGCAAAATTTGAGAAATCTTTTGTTCAAACCTTCAAAAACTCTGCATTTTGTGATGACTTATCCTATTCCACTCTTCTCAACTCTATTCACTGGGTTAGATATGCCAGGATCAGAGGATAGCCAGAACTTGCAGGAGCAGAATGTTGACATAAGTCTAGGCACTAGCCCTGAGTCCAGTTCTTTCTCAGATCCAGGTACCCCTAGCTCACATCGGCTGCCTAAAGCTGCTACAAGGACTAGGAAGAGGCTGAATTCTGATGAAGAGTATTTAGATTTTGTGCCAGAGGAGGTACTTTCTAAGAAGCAAGAGAAGATGTCGGCCATTGAGGCCACCTCATCTAGGAGGGTGGGCAGCAAAACTTATTGTAGGATCGAAAGTAGTGCTAGAGGGGGGTGATTAGACTACTTGACCAAATAAAAATATACTTTTTCCCAATTATAATTCTTGGTAGATTTTAGCATTCATAGTATATCAAGTACACCCTACACATGCATGTCTACGAGTATAGCAGCGGAAAGTTAAGACAAGCATGTAAGTATAGGAAGGGTAGGAAGATCAAACGCAATAGGTGACATGATGATTTTTCCCGTGGTTTAGATAGGTGGTGCTATTGTACGTCCACATTCATGGAGTCTTCAAGCCACAGAGGGTAACGATTGTGAGAGTCCACGAAGGGCTCTACCACCGGAGGGTTCCACGAAAAAGCAACCTTGACTATACCATGACGGCCTTCGTCCACGAAAGACTAGCCTAACTCGGGGTAGATCTTCACGAAGTAGGCAATCTCGTTGCCCTTGCAAACTTCTTGGTTCACTCCACAACACAAAGTAGGAGGCTTCCAAGCGACACCTAACCAATCTAGGAGGCACCACCCTCCAAAAGGTAAAAGGCTCGATTTGTGTCGATGAACTCCTTGCTCTTGTGCTTCAAGATGATAGACTCCTCAACACATAACCACTCTCTCATAGATTTGGCTTGGTGGAAGAGATTGATTGGGGCGAAAGCAACTTGGGGAGTCTAGAGATCAAGATTCATATGGTAGGAATGGAATGGCACGATCTCAACACATGAATAGGTGGCTCTCTCTCAGAAAATTAGTAGGTATGATTGGGGAACTGTTCTGAGAGCTTCTCCTACGAATAAGTGGTGGTGGAGGAGTATATATAGGCATCTCCAAAAATCAAACACTTACACACAAAATGACCAACTCGGTGACACCGATGTGTTAATCACGGTGGTACCGAAGTGACCAAAAGGTGGCAACTTTTGAATCTCGGTGAGACCGATATAGGAATCTTGGTTGCACCGATAAGGTGACCAACGGTCAAATTGTCCAATCTCAGTGACGCTGATTCACAAAACTCGGAGGGACCAATTTTGTAAACTTGCATAACAAAAAGTTGGCAACCTAACTCGGTGGCACCGAATGCAGAATCAGTTGCACCGAAGAGCTAGGGTTTGGCTGGGTCTGTCTAGGGTTCTGAATCGGTGCCACCGAGTGTACAGTGTTGGTTGCACCGATTTTGAGTATTTTGCTTTGGACATACTTTTGTGGAAGAGCTTGTGGGTGTATGTGGTGACTATCACTTGTGCATGTATGAGCATTTTGTTCACCAACAAAACCGTACCCCCTTTTAATAGTATCGGCTTTCCTATGGACTCAAAGTGATTTCTCAAAAATGTAAAATGTAGAGTCCTTTGCTTGAAGCTTGGACAATGCTATTCCTTGCATCTTGGGGTATTCCACAATCCTTATGCCAACCCATCATTGAACTTTTCCTGAAACATACTTAGTGGAAACATTAGTTCAGTGACATATATGTTGTTATTAATTACCAAAACCACCAAGGGAGAAAATGTGCTTTCAATCTCCCCCTTTTTGGTAATTGATGACAACATATAGATCAAAGCTTCAACATATGATATAATCAATGAATATAATCGTCGCTTTGAGAAGTATGTGATAAGCAAGAGCTTCCCCTAAATTTGTGCATTATTTTTAAATTTGCGTTTGAATGCAAATGCACAATCAATTAGGTACATGGGGCACTTCTTCCATGTCACATACATCTTGGTGGTGTGCGAGGGTAATAAGAGTTAACAACATATCACAACACATCAAGCAAAGTGAGTGATCATCACATAATCATCAAAAGATAGGAAATAGTAGCAACACACATTTAAAGCGTATGAACACACGCTCAAACAAAAGTATCTCACATCAAACCAAAAGATCAAATGTTTTCTGAAACCAGCAATAAAAAGCAAAACACTCTCTCACTCGATGCCTAAGATCTATATACAACTTCTCCCCCTTTGGCAACAATTTACCAAAAAGTTCGAAGAGATATAGCTAATCGTTCTATGGCTGATCTCCTTCGGTAGTCGATGGCGGAGTTGAGAGAACTGCTTTGGCAAAGACGTCCGCTGAAGTCATGGATGGATCTGGAGTAGATACTGGAGGCATTGGAACTGATGGAGCTGGAGTCACTATGGCTGGAGCAAAAGATGAAGGCCTCGTATCTGGAGCTGGTACTGTAGGAGTCCTGGCCTTAGTCATGAACTGGGAAGTCGTCCTGACAGGTGCACTATCTTCCTCATCATCATTAGAAGAATCAGACTCTGAGGAGTGGCGACGGATTGGGGCTTCATCAACCTCCTTGTTGAGCTCATTGACTATCTTAGTTAGCCCATCAACCTTGTCATTCAGAGTTTCCACTCTATCATCAATGATGTTCAAAAGGATCTCCTGAGTGTCCATGATGGTCTTGATGTTCTTCTTCATGTCCATGACAGTGGTGATCAAGAGATCCATCTGCTCGTTCCTAGACCTAGGGACCTGAGCATTAGTGGCTCGATCTGCCTCTGCCTGAGCCTCTGCCTGTGCCTGAGCTGCAGCTAATGCGGGATGGTCTGGGTCCATCACCACAATGTTATCCTCTAGATCTGGCTGAAATGTCAAGTGGGGTCTATACAGAGCAAAGATGTGCTTCTCAAGCTTAGAATTGATAAGCATCTGAATATAAGGTGCGTAACAGCATGATCGCTTCTGATCAGTAGCAACCCTCTTCACTGTCTCCACAATCAAATCCATCACACAGAATCTCTGGTTCCGGACAACATGAATAAGCAAGTTGATGGAATAGCCTCGGATCATCTTATCGTCACCTGACTTGGGCATCAAGGTATACCTCAGTATAGTTTTGATGGTGCGTAGACCTGCCTGGAGGTGATAGATGGATCCTAGCTTGTGGGACTGAAGCTGTGCAACAGGAATGGGATTATACATATCATTCATGGCATTGTGGCTTGCCTTGGACTCTAAGTATATGCAAATGTCTCCATCCTATGCCTCTGGGACTCCTACAATGGTAGCCCACTCATCAACAGTAGATTCATATCTTGCTCCTTCAATCATCGAAACAATACTGCCATCTCCATAAAAATGAGTAGTGGAATAGAACTGCATGATCATCTCATAGTTCCAAGCAGTGAACTCCATTCCAAAAAAATTAACAATGCCAATGTAGTGGAAGTCGTCTTGGACACATGGAAAGTAATCCTCATTATCTTTGATGTACTTCCAATTCACATATCTCATGTCACTGACTACATGACTCTTGTCTAGCAAAACTGTCTCATAGAAGTCTTGCTGATCCTTGGTATAAAACATGTAATCAACAACAGTCTCCCTCCTCTGTGCATATGGATCAATGGCTCTCCATGCCCTCAAGCCTAAATATTTCTTCTTCTTCATGTCCTCAGCAATAGGATGGCTGGCATCATGAACTGGAAGGTGAGGTCTGAGATTCATCAAAACAGACATAGCATCTTCATCATCATCTACTTCTCTGAAAGTGGACTCCTTGTTCTTCTCAGAAGCAGGTATATCTCTGGTAGTCCTCTTGGACTTCTGTGCAGCAACTTTCTTGGATGCAACCTTGGTGCTCTTGGAGGGGCCTAGCTTGGGCATAGCATTAGCCAAAAGTTTCTTGGCCTTCTTCTTACAAGGGGCCTGAGCATCAGGTTCCTCCTCTTCCTCCTCCTCAGCAGCAGCACCAGCGGCAGCAGCCTCCTGTGGATCCTCATACATAGAGGTAGGCCTAGCCATCACACGGATGATCCACTTCTTTGGAATCTCAACGATCAAAGTTGCCCTAGCACTCTCATGTGCTTTGATGGTTTTTGCAGGTGCATAGATCTTGCTGACCACCTTCCTAGATGAGGTGGCCTCATTGGCAGACTTCCTTGCAGCCTTCTCTTGCTTCTTAGCAAGAACCTCTTCTAGGGAAAATCAGAATCTTCCTCTTCTGAGTTGAGTCTCTTCCTTGTCCTAGTGGCAGCCTTAGGCAACCCATGAGAGCTGGGAGTGCCTCGATCTGTGGAAGAACTGGACTCGGGACTAGTGCCTGAACTCATCTTTGTGTTCTACTCTGGCAAATTTTGACTATCTGAGCCTGACATGATGTCCCTGTGAATAGAGTATAGAGGAGTGGAATAGGATAAGTCATCACAAAATGTAGAGATTTTTGAAAGTTTGAACAAACAATTTTCCAAGTCTTGCATTCTGTCAAGTGTATTTCGGTATAGTCGAGGCAAAAATTTCGGTCACAACGAGACAAACACCTTACTTTCCAGGAACTTGGCACCATTTTCGGTTGCACTGAAAATGAGAACTCGGTTCCTCCGAGGTGTTCTCAGTGTGGCAGAAAGGAAAATCGGTGACACCAATTTCTTCGCATCGGTTCTACCGAGATACAGGTGGGAGACAGCAAAACCCTAAAAATCGATCGTCCTCTACTCTATGGGATTTTCTTTTGGATGGAAGGCTCTCAAATTGTGGATAGACTAGAATAAACCCTAATGCGCAAGAATCGGATAGAGGAGCGCGAGAGGGGGCCGAATCCGTACCCTAATGCGGTGATGGATCCTCTATGGCAGCGACGTTGGGGAAGAAAACATCAACGGTGGCGATTCCCAGCGGCGGAGGCGCTCGAGGAAGCAAGGAGATGACTAGGGGCTTCGGGCGGTAGCTAGGGTTGTGGAGGCGGACGTTTGACGAATGAAATTCAAAGCATCGGGGTCCACCGAATATATACCCATCGATGTCGGTGCCACCGATTTGATATTTTTAGTGTCACCGAGTTTCGCAATTGCGAGCTGACAAGGAAACTCGATGTAACCGAGAATATGAAATCGGCAGTACCGAGATAGAAAAATAAGATCAACCCTAGGCATTCGGTGAGACCGATAATTTGGATTTGGTTCCACCGAGATGCACTTGGGAGGTTTTAATGGTTAGTCCTTGACGATACGGAACTCCGAGTGCTCCTCACACACAGAGATCGAAAAATAATTATTCTAATTTTGTGATGCAGCATGAATAGAATATGAGGTGAGAAAGCATAGATAGCTAAAGGAGTGGTCCTAGGCATTCTTGTATATCCAATTAGCAAATGAAAATGAAACGCAAATAGCAACAATTGGATATCCTCGAATGAGAAAATAAATGCAGATCAACATGCTCACACAATAAGATGTCAAATGAAATCATGGCAAACATGCACAAACAAAATAGCATCTAACAAGCACTTTGGCAATGATGGAGTCATCTATATATGAGTATGTTGACTTAGGAGCCAAGTAAGAATACTTGATCATAAGTCATACTCATCGTTTAAGCACAAGTGGGGTTACCACTTTTACATAAAACATTTAATGTTGTCACATTCTATGAGATGCTTTGACTCAAGATTTAGAGTAAAGGTCCTCCTTGATGTGACATCCTCCCATAGGAGGGATAAACTAACCTTGGGTTTTTTTGATGAAGACTTCATGTAGGTGAAGTAGTGGTGGATGCTCAAAGTCGATAAACATCACCAAGAGTTGGGAGCATCCTTGTTATTTCATTTCTCTTCTTGCCTACATGGGTTAGTCCCAACACACAAGAGACAAATACAAAGATATCTATGGACATGGAGTGCAAAGCATATGTGATGATGTACATTGATTTCTTGATTACCTTGTCCTTTGCTTACCTTTGAGGGAAAGTGTGACTCATTGAACTATTGCATTATGTTGATGTTGATGTTGATTGCAACTAGTTCTTGCCAATAATGAATATGAGTGGATTTCATTGGCGGAGTCATCCCTCAAGAACTTCTCTAGTTCTTCTTCTTGGGGACCCACATCAAGTTGATGGGGATCCTCGGTGTTGAAGTAGCACTTGTAGAAGTTGAGCTTGTAGTAGCCTTGGGAACCCACTTCACCAAAGCTTGGGATTCATCTTCATATGAGTCAATGTCCTCTTTAAGCTTGTTCTTGTCCTTGAGCTTGGGGTCTTGTGGTGGAAGGTGATATTGAGCTTTTGTTCCCTTGGGAAGAGTATTTTCATACTTCTCCTTTTGAGGAACAAACTTGGGATTGGTGTATCGACCTTCTTCCCATTCAACTCAATTAGCGTTGAAGTAGCCGACACCACGATTCTTCCGGTATCCTCCGTGCTTGCGTGCAATCTCCTCAAATTGTTTGCACCCTTCAAGAATATTGTAGATACCTTTCTCTATAATACCTTGCAAGAGTTCATTTTCTTGCTCAAGTGTAACTTAGCTAAGAGAAGTGTTAGTGGGATCAAGAGAACTACTAGAAGCAATATCATTGGATTTATCATTTTTATTGCTACTAGTTGAAGAACCTTTCTTTCCTTTGTTATTAGCTTTCTTAGACTTAACCTGTGGCATGAATGTGGATAAGATAAGTCGCTTGGCTACATAAGGGGAAGTCTTCTTTCGAAGATCATCATTGATAGCTTTAAGGAACTCATGCTCTTGCTCTAAATTGAGCTTCTCGAAGTGTAGCTTCTCATGTGTCCTTACAAGATGTCTATGATCTTCTAGAGTTGACTCGTGAGCTAACTTAGGAGTTTTCAGTTCTTGAGTTAGTCTCTCTATTTCCAACTTATCATCATTGCACGACTTATGTACACTAGAGTGAGTACGAGCAAGTTCATTTTAGCAAACATTACCATATTTGTCAAATAGCAAGTCATCTTCATGACTATTGAAATCAAGATACTCGGGGTGTGATACCTTGGGGACTTTATCCATGAAGCAACATCCACTCCCTTCATTTGGTGAATCAAATATACCGTAGGAGTCGGTCGTCTCTAGTGCAAGTCCGGCAACACCTTCACCTTGACTATAGTCGGAGTTGGAGTGATAGCTTATCTTGGAGTGGTTGTCAGATTCGGAGGCGGAAACCCATTCACCAACATGAGCTTGATGTTTCCTTCTTGAGTAGCTCTTGGTGTACTTGTCCTTCTTCTCAGATTACCTACTTATCCTTGAGGGTCTTCGTTCATAACGATCATCTCTACTCCTTCTCTCTCTTAGAGGTGACTCGTCTCTTGAGTTTCGACTTCTTGGTGACTCTTCTTTCCTTTTGTAAGGAGCCGTGCACCCATTGGGGTAGTGTCTGGGCTTCCCACAATTGTAGCAGTTTCGGTCACGACTTGACGAATGCTTCTCTTCATATCTTGAGTTGGAGCTTTGATCTTTGCTTCTATTCTTGTAGAAGTTGTTGAATTTCTTGACCATGAGGCTTATCTCTTAATTTGTGACAAGGTTATCACTTGAGGTAGCGGGAACATTACTTGTGGCTTTGTAAGCACTGCTAGACTTGTGGTGAAGCTCTTCCTTGTCTTTGAGTGTCATTTCATGAGCAACAATTCTACCAATCACTTCCGTTGGCTTGAGATCCTTGTAGTTTGGCATCATTTGGATTACTGTGCATACGGTGTCATATCAATCATCCAAAGCTCGAAGTATCTTCTTGATGATGAATTTGTTAGTCATTTCTTTGCTTACTAAGCCGGCAATCTCATTGGTGATGAGATCTAGCCTAGAGTACATCTCAGCGACTCCTTCACCATCCTTCATCTTTAACTTGTCAAGTTGGCTTTGAAGAACATCCAACTTGGATTCTCTCACAGATTCTGTACCTTCATGCATATCAATCAAAGTATCCCAAATCTCTTTTGCATTCTCAAGACGGCTGATTTTGTTGAATTCTTCGGGGCATAGGCAATTGAAGAGAATGTCACATGCATGAGCATTGAGTTGCAACATCTTCAGTTCTTCCGCAGTCGCTTCGCGATCGGGTTACTTTCCTTCCGCAAATAATTCACTTGCATACCAACACGAACAACAGCCCAAACGGCGGGGTTATGACCAAGAAAATGCATTTTCATTTTGTGCTTCCAACTAGCAAAATTTGTGCCATCAAAGTACGGACCTCTACGGTGATAATTTCCCTCACTAGATGCCATACTCTCTAGGTTGTGAGACCAATGCAATGGAGACCAATGCTCTCATACCACTTGTAGGATCGAAAGTAGTGCTAGAGGGGGGTGATTAGACTACTTGACCAAATAAAAATAAACTTTTTCCCTATTTTAATTCTTGGCAGATTTTAGCATTCATGGTATGTCAAGTAAACCCTACACATGCATGTCTAAGAGTATAGCAGCGGAAAGTAAAGAGAAGCATGTAAGTAAAGGAAGGGTAGGAAGATCAAACGCAATTGGTGACACGATGATTTTTCCTGTGGTTCAGATAGGTGGTACTATCGTACGTCCACATTCATGGAGTCTTCAACCCACAAAGGGTAATGGTCGCGAGAGTCCATAGAGGGCTCTACCCACCGAGGGTTCAATGAAGAAGCAACCTTGACTATACAATGACAGCCTTCGTCCATGGAGGACTAGCCTAACTCGGGGTAGATCTTCACAAAGTGGGCGATCTCCTTGCCCTTACAAACTTCTTGGTTCACTCCAAAACACGAAGTAGGAGGCTCCCAAGTGACACCTAACCAATCTAGGAGGCACCACCCTCCAAAAGGTAAAAGGCTCGATTTGTGACGATGAACTCCTTGCTCTTATGCTTCAAGATGATAGACTCCTCAACTCACAATCACTCTCTCACAGATTTGGCTTGATAGAAGAGATTGATTGGGTGGAAAGAAACTTGGGGAGGCTAGAGATCAAGATTCATATGGTAGGAATGGAATGGCATGATCTCAACACATGAGTGGGTGGCTCTCTCTCAGAAAATCAGTAGGTATGAGTGGGGAACTATTCTGGGTGGTTCTCCTGCGAGTGAGTGGTGGTGGAGGGGTATATATAGACATGTCCAAAAATCCAACCGTTACACACAAAATGACCAACTCAGTGACAGCGATGTGTTAATCTCGGTGGTACCGAAGTGACCAAAAGGTGGGAACTTCTGAATCTCGGTGAGACCGATATAGGAATGTTGTTTGCACTGATAAGATGACCAACAGTCAGAATGTCCAATCTCGGTGACGCCGATTCACAAAACTAGAAGGGACCGATGTTGTAAACATGCGTAACAGAAAGTTGGCAGCCTAACTCGATGGCACCGAATGCAGAATTGGTTGCACCGAAGAGCTAGGGTTTGGCTGGGTCTGTCTAGGGTTTGGAATCGGTGGCACCGAGTGTAGAGTGTTGGTTGCACTGATTTTGAGTATTTTGCTTTGGACAGACTTTTGTGGAATAGCTTGTGGGCGTATGTGGTGACTATCACTTGTGCACGTATGAGCATTTTGTTCACCAACAAAACCTTACCCCATTTTAATAGTATTGGCTTTCCTATGGACTTAAAGTGATTTCTCACAAATGTAAAATGTAGAGTCCTTTGCTTGAAGCTTGGCCAATGCTATTCCTTGCATCTTGGGGTATTCCACAATCCTTATGCCAACCCATCATTGAACTTTTCCTGAAACATACTTAGTGGAAACATTAGTTCAATGAAATATATGCTGTTATTAATTACCAAAACCACCAAGGGAGCAAATGTGCTTTCACTTATGCACCTCCAGAGACTATGAGAGCACCTGAGAGTGCTAGGGCTACCATGACTATTGAGCCCCCAAGGAAATGTTTGCCTAAGAAGGTAGGTGAGAAGAAGGCCAGGAAGAGGATCATTCGTGTGACTGGAAGACCTACCTCATTGTATGAGGATCCAGAGGAGGCTGATGGTGCTTCTACTGAGGAGGAGGAGGAAGAGCATGTTTTTAAGGCCCCTCCCAAGAAGAAATAGAAGAAGTTGTGGCAGATGATATGCCAAAGCCAGGTCCCTAAAAGAGCACTAGGGTTGCACCTAAGAAGGTTGTTGCAGGGAAGTCCAATAGGACTACCAGAGATATTCCAGCTGCTGAGAAGAACAAAGGATCTACTTCCAGAGAAACTGATGATGATGATGCTATGACAGCTTTGATGAATCTTAGACCTCACCTTCCTGAACACAATGCCAGGCATCCAATTGCTGAGGATATGAAGAAGAGGAAGGATTCTGGTTTGAGGGCATGGAGAGCTATTGATCCATATGCCCAAAGAAGAAAAACTATTATGGACTATAGGTTCTACACCAAGGAACAACAAGATTTCTATGAGACAATCTTGTTTGACAATAGTCTAGCTGTCAATGATATGAGATACGTTGACTAGAAGTACATCAAGGATAATGAGAACTACTTCCTGTGTGTTCAAGACAACTTTCACTGTATTTGCCTTGATAAGTTTGTTGGCAAAGAGTTTACTACTTGGAATGATGAGATGATAATGCAATTCTACTCCACTGCTCACTTCTATGGAGATGCCTATATATACCACTCCACCACCACTCACTCGTAAGAGAAGCACTCAAAACAATTTCCCACTCAAACCTACTGATTTTCTAAGAGAGAGAGACACACCTACTTATGTGTTGAGATCATGCCATTCCATTCCTACCATATGAATCTTGATCTCTACCTGATCAATCTCTTCTACCAAGCCAAATCTGTGAGAGAGTGATTGTGTGTTGAGGAGTCTATCATATTGAAGCACAAGAGCAAGGACTTCATCGACATTATCGAGCCTATTACCTTTTTGGAGGGTGGTGCCTCCTAGATTGCTTAGGTGTCGCTTGGGAGCCTCCTACTTCATGTTGTGGAGTGAACCAAGAACTTTGTAAGGGCAAGGAGATTGCCTACTTCGTGAAGATATACCCATAGTGAGGCTAGTCCTTCGTGGACGGAAGCCGTTATGGAATAGTCAAGGTTGCTTCTTCGTGGAACCCTCTATGGGTAGAGCCCTCCGTGGACTCCCGCGACCGTTACCCTCCATGGGTTGAAGACTCCATAAACATGGACATACGATAGCACCACCTATCAGAACCACGGGAAAAATCATTATGTCTTCAAATTGCGTTTGATCTTCCTACCCTTCCTCTACTTACATGCTAGTCTTTACTTTCCGCTACAATACGTGTAGACATGCATGTGTAAGGTGTACTTGACTTGCTATGAATACTAAAATCTGCCAAGACATAAAATTAGGAAAAATTAGATTTTTAATTGGTCAAGTAGTCTAATCACCCTGCCTCTAGCACTACTTTCGATCCTAAAGCTGTTCGCACTCTCCTCAGCACACATGGCATGACTTTTCGTCTCACATGCCCGTACACTTCGCTGAAGAATGGTCGCACTAAGCGTGTCCTTCGCACTCTTAACGACTACGTTCTGACCCTTCTCTTTCATGCCAATGTGCCTTCGCGCTTTTGGCCTCGCGCTCTCGCCACCGCATCACTTCTCATTAACATCCGACCCTGTCGTACTCGCGGGAACTTTGCACCTCATCACCTGCTTTTCGGTGCACCGCCCTCTTATGATGAGCTTCGCATCTCGGCTATCTCTGCTACCCTAGCATCCCGCCACTGTGCCTCATAATCTTGCACCCCACTCAGTCGCTTGCATCTTTGTCGGCTACCCACCTAACACCAAAGGCTATCACTGCTACGACCCTGTCTCACATCGTGTATTAAACTCCCAACACGTTTATTTTGATGAGAAGGTGTTTCCGTTTCAGCAGCAGGTACCTCTCATCGCCCCGTCACCGCCGGCCACCGGCGACTCTTCAGCGACCCCGTCAGGTGGACGGCCCCGCTCAGCACTCGGACCACCTCCGGGCTTTGGCGGTCCCTGCGTCGTGAGACGAGCTGCGCCTCGCGCCCCCACGCCATCGTCGCTGTCTCCGCCGGCATCGCCGCCGACACATTCTCCTGCCGCCTCGGTCGGCTAGGCCGCCTTGGCCGACCTTGCTTCCTCAGGCGCCTTGCCCGCCTCCACTGCCTCGGGTACCGCGGGCGCCTCGAGCGCCTCGGGTGCCGTAGCTCCCCGGTCACTTCGGTGGCGGCCTCCCCGGCCGCTTCGGTGGCCGCCTCGCCGACTGTCTCTCCGACCGCTTCGCCGGCTGCCTCGCCGGCCGCCTCCTCGGTCCTCGTCCCAGAGTTGTCGTCTCGCCCCCTCACTCGGGCCCGCGCCGGTGTCCACCACCCAAGTCTGTGGTACTCCAGCGACGAGTATCTCCTCGTTCCCTCCGTTGTCGAGCCATCACCGGTCCCTGCGTCCGCCAGAGCAGCCCTTCGTGATCCTCACTGGCTTGCTGCGATGCATGAAGAGTTCGACGCTCTTCAGCAGAACCGTACCTGGACACTGGTTCCTCGGCCTTCTCGCACCAATGTCATTAGCGGCAAGTGGGTCTTTCGCCATAAGAACCGCTCGGATGGTACACTTGAGTGCTACAAGGCTTGTTGGGTGGTATGTCCTTTTCGACAACGTGCTGGCGTCGACTTCACTAAGACGTTTGCACCAGTTGTCAAACCGGGCACGATCCACACCGTTCTCCAGTTGGCGGCTTCCCGAGGCTGGCCGGTTCATTAGATGGACATCTCCAACGCCTTCCTTCATGGCCATCTTGAGGAGCAGGTTTACTATGAACAGCCCACCGGTTTCGTCGACGCATCTCTTCCTAGGCATTGTGTTTGCTGTCCCGGTCTCTCTACGGGCTCTAGAAAGCACATCGCGCCTAGTACTAGCATATCGCCAGGTTCCTTCAGACACCGGGCTTCAGCGTTACTCGCCTGGATGCCTCGTTGTTCGTCTATCACCGCGGCAACACGACTGCATATTTGCTCCTCTACATCGACGACATCATCCTGACGGCCTCCTCCGCAGCCCTTCTTCAGCAGATTACTCTCTAGCTGCGTGATGAGTTTGCCATCAAGGACTTGGGTGCTCTACATTATTTCATTGGCATTGAGGTTGTTCGACGACCCGGCGGCTTCTTTCTTCATCAGCAGAAGTATCCACACGAGCTACTTGAGCGTGCCGGCATGCTCAACTGTCATCCTGTCGCTACCCCTGTTGACATGGAGGCCAAGGTTTCTGCTCTCAAGGGCTCGCCCGCGTCGGATGCTCCGTTCTACTGGTCTATTGTTGGTGCTCTTCAGTGTCTGACTCTCACCCGACCGTATCTTTGGTATGTTGTTCAGCAGGTGTGTCTCTAATCTCCATATGCATGCCCCTTGTGACTCCCATTGGACCCTCGTGAAGCAGATTCTCCGATACATCCGCTCCACGATGGCTTTTGGACTCGCTCTCATGGCGTCCACTTCTTTGGAGATGGTGTCCTACTCCGATGCGGACTGGGCTGGCTGCCCTGACACTCGTCGGTCCACCTCTGGCTACTGCGTCTACCTCGGTCTTTCCCTCATCTCGTGGTCGTCCAAGCGACAACCCACTATTTCGCGCTCTAGTGCGGAGGCTGAGTACCGAGTTGTGGCTAACGTCGTCGTCGAGTGCACCTGGCTACGACATCTACTTCAGAAGTTGCATCACGACGTCTCCCAGGCTACAGTTGTCTACTATGACAATGTCTCTGCGGTGTACCTTTCTGCCAACCCCGTTCATCATCGTCGGACTAAGCACATTGAGCTGGACATTCACCTTGTGCGTGAGCAGGTGGCCCTTGGGCGCATGAGGGTCCTTCATGTTTCAACCGCACAACAGTTTGCCGATGTGATGACTAAGGGACTGCCAACTTCCACCTTCGAGGAGTTTCGTTCCAGTCTCTACGTCTCCGGCGCCACTTCGACTACGATGGGGTGTTGAATATATGTGTACGTGTATATTGTGTCTTGGTCCCATCTCCTAGTTCATCTGTATAGTTGAGGTTGTGACCCCCTTTGTATTCATATATATACGTGCTTGGTGCACCGATCAATGCAATTGTATTGCATAGCCTATTTTTTCCCTTCTACAAGGACCCACGGTATGTGAAAAACAAACGTGAATCAAGATGACATATTAGATGAAGCCTCTCGTGATTACAACCAGAGACATTAAACAAATATGAGGTAGCTGCTCTTTTTCGCTGTACGGCAGTGACGATGTCCATAGGAACCACTGTACCGAGAACAATAACTTATGGGCAGGAAAAAATTAGTAGCGTTGCATGGGGGAGAACTAAACGGAGGGGGTAGACAAATTAACTGCTCGAGCACGCCCACGAACACATCTTAATATGACGATGTTGTAAATCAGGCTGCATATGTACCGCATGTGCAAGCAAGCGAGCTGACCAGCGGCGTGACCCCGTGAAGCCGTCCATCTTGACGCGGAAACGATGGCGGCGCCGATGAACCGGGCTGTGCTCGAGAACGACCTCGTAATCGTCGCTCTATCCCCATCCCGGGCCAGAACAATTTTGTTTGTCGCTGAACGCAGCCGGCGGCCCACCCGGTTGGAAGCCCATTCGTGTGGCACAAGTGGAAGTCCAGCCACGCAACAATTTCCATCGGACGGGGTAAGAAGAAACGGGAGCCAGCCACGCGATCGATTAATACATGACGTACGAAATTACGGGAGCGACGGACGAAATATGATGTATACGAAAATTACGGTACGAAGAATGAAACCCTTTAATAGCCTGTGCGTTGCAACGGTCCTTACGCCTCTTCCTTATTTTGTCTCAGTTCCTTTTTTTTTCATGCACGTCTTCTTTATTCCTTTTTTATTTGTTGTCCATCTTTCTTATTACTTTGTCTGAATCATTCCATTCCTCTTTGAGTATTATAATTCCTAAGACAGCTCCTTGATATCGGGAATATTAAAAACGAATATAATTTGGAAGAATTTTTTGCAAGGGGGCGAGGTGGGATTTTGTATAATGTCAGAGCCGCATTGATGGGTCGGGCCATACTATGCAAATTTGGTATAAGGAGGCGAAGACTAATGATATATTATCAAGCCCTTTCTAATAGCAAAAGGTGACTTAGTCCATGTGGTTATGACCTTTGGGTAGTGAACATGAGGTTGTGTGTTCAAATCCTATTGTGGCTGTTATTTTTTGTCCGAACTATGACGTACGAAAAAACATGATTTGACTAAAAAAAGAGGAGAAACAATCCTTCCAAACATGTCTCTGCGTTATAACGGAAGGAAACAAGCCCAAACGCCTTCACCCACTGAGCATGCCTAAAGACCTCACCCTCGCGTCCCTACCATAATAAACATGACTAATACCTCATCCTTGGGTTCACGTCCTCCATTTCAATATGACATGAGACCCATGTTTTCGCTTGTCATCTTTGCAGCCCTCGTCTTCGGTGATCACAGTACCAGCTGTCACTAACCATGGTTGGCTAGGTCCTTGAGCTTTCTTCGTGTCCGACAAGATCAAGAGCATTGAACAAAGAATTGTTTTTATCATACGACAAATATAATAGAAAAAGACACTACACATAATATATGTTCGTGTTATCATATAAATTGAGTAGTTTGTGTTAGATAGACCATAACATCATAGTTGGACTCCTTATGCATTGTGACAGGTGCCATTCGACCGACCTAGGGTGGTCGTACGTGAGGACACGATGCAGAAAAAGAATCCTTCCGTACCCCTAGTTAAATAAATTGAATTAAAATAATGCATTCGTGGTTGTATTTAAAAATTTCACCAAGTTTTATTAGTAGGTATAGATTATTATTATGTTTAGCTACAGTACCCCCTAGTTTTCAAAAATAGTTTATGTTTTGAAACAATCTTTGTATTTTCAAATTCAAAATTCCAAAAGGTTGTGTTTTAAAAAATGTTTGCAAATTCGACAAAATATTAGGATATAATACCTCCTAGTTTTTAGAAATTGTTCGTGTTTAAAAACATATTCTGGTTAAAAATATTTTCTAAATTATTCGAATTTAAATTTTTTGTTCACAACTTTGCATAATATTTGTGTTCTAAAATATATTCACTTCCAAAAATATCTTTTCTTTTGCTCTCTTTATCTGACATGGTAGCTAATTTAATTTAAAATGTTACACTAAAGTAAAAGCAAGCTCGTGGTTAGTCCAATGGCTAGAGCTCTAGGCGCTACAGCCTGAGGGCACAGGTTTGAGTCCTCAACAATCCTTAATTTAAGGTATAGATCTAAAGTTTTCGAATTTAATTTTTTTTTCTTCACAACTTTGCATAGTAATTTCGTTCTAAAATATCTAGCTTTTGCTCTCTTTATCTGACTTGGTTGCTAGTGTAATTTAAAACGTTGCGTTACAAAGTAAACACAAGCTCCTGATTAGTGCCATGGTTAGATCTATGGCGACTCTAGTGTTACAGCCTGAGGGCAAAGGTTCGAGTCCTGACGGCACCGTATTTTTTGAAACACATTTCTTTGACATGGAGATGTTGGCACAACATCCCCTAATGGGCCAGCCCATCGTCGCTTTTTGCGTCTTAAAGATTTTCTTGGACAAAGGAGAAAACACATGAGGGACAAAAATTTATCTGGATCTCACCGTGAACCCAAAAAAATGAAGAAACAATCTTTTCTTTAATATTAGGTATAGATATAGACTAACAAACATGTCTGTGCGTTGCAACGGAACAAAAAAAATACGACATGTTTCAAAAACCTTAGACACGTACCTTCTACACCTGCACTTCGTATACCCACGACTACAGCGATTTCCTTCCTATTCTGCAACCGCCTTTGTACCTCCTCGGCCCGCGTGTCATGCACTCGCCACAACAACTGTGTCTTTTCGATGCGATTGCCATTATGACACATACTCCACCTATGTTGTAACATTGTTTCTGATTACTCGAACTTTCATCTTTATGATGCTGACTCCGTAAAAATGTTATGTATTAGATAAGGCCACCAGCGGAGCTTCAGCAAGGCTGAAAGGGCCATGGCCCGCTCAGGCTGGAACAAAAAACATTTCACATGAAGTTCAACCCACAATAATTCATTGATTTTTGATTTGTTAGCATTGTTTGTACTATCCGGCTTGTCTAACATTTTTTTGGTAGCTTCGTCACTGGATAAGGCACTGCTTCTTTGCATTGGGTAACCTAGACAAAGACGGTGAACGAATAATTATAACCCAAATTCAAGGTAAAGAATCTCTCTCATGTATATGTTGTATTTTGCCTGGCCTTATAACTGCTTATCCCATGTACTGGGAGGACACTCACGGTGGCGTGTTCTCATGCGTGCCAGATAGGCTCCTCGGGTCGTCCTAGTTCATCGTAACGATGAACAAAAAGTCCATGAGTTGCAATGTTACATGAGACAACAGTATCCACTTAGAGGTCAGCATTGTGGGAGCCACACCGACATCCTAGCGCATGCTGGGTATGCTGGCCTTGCCAGTTGCTGCCCTCGACGATGCAATTTTCATGGTCATAGGTGCATCGTGCGGTGGCTTGATCAATATCTTTTTCTTTTCAAGAAAACGCAGCCGAGTGAAGATGAACCTGCTGATAGAAGTAAAAATTCTTTGTCGAACACATTCGCCTCAATGTTAAAATTGAAATTCTAAAACAGATGGAAATAATTGCAATCCCAATAATAAATATGGTCTTAGTAATTCTATAAGCACTCCCCAGCGAAATAAAATATAATTTATAAGCACAAAAGAAACCACCGTGAACATCCAGTTGCAAAACAAAACAAAAGGCTCAACCTAGGATCCAAGCAGATAGTCCAAGCGATGGAACTTTCTCGTCTTCGACGACCTGTCCTATAGGAAACGGAGTGAGGCTCATAGATCAGAGGCACCGGTGCGACCGCGGAAAGTCGGCCTGAGCATCATGCTTGGCCATGGGACATCGTGGAAGCGGCCGGCCATGCGGAAGCCATGGCGCCCATGAATACGGCTTCCAACTGGGGCTGCACGTAACGATGTTCTCCGGCTCAGGTCACGTCGGCACGTCAGCATCACGTGGTGGAAGCGACAGGCACTCCAACGGGAGCAAGGCAACCGTCGTTGTCGCGATGGTACACAGCAGTGTGTGAACTTCGCCACCGCGAGGCGCATGTACAGGATTGTCGTCCCCCATGGCGGAGGTCGGTGCTCCAATCGGAGCAGAGGCGGACGCCGTTGTCGTGATCGTACACGGCAGTGCGTGAACCTCGCCATCATGAGGCACATGAACGGGATTGTCCTCCTCCATGGCGGCATCGCTCTGAGAAAAGGGTAGAAAGGCGTCTTGTTCGTTAACGTACACATTGTCCGGCGGCTGTGTGGTTCACGTCCGCCTCTATGGTTTTCATCTCCTCCCCTCTTCTCTCACCCAAGCTGAATACGTCTCCTTCTTCGGCTCTCAGGCTGCCGCTCCTTGTTCTTCGATGCGAGCGGATTGCGGGCTAGATCGGTCGGAGATCCAAATCATGAGACGGGGCAACAAGAGATCGTAAGCGGAGAATATTCAGGACGGGAGTAGATATGTAATTTTTTTTCCGAGTAAAAGTAGAGATGTAATTGGATTTATGCTTTCCTCGTGTGATTTGTTCGGTCCGTGCATGTGTTCTGGTCAACCCCGTCCAATTTTCCAGCAGGCCGAGGCCCATCATAACGACCAAATCATGGAGTTCGGAACATAGTAAAAGGTCTTTGAATTAGTACCACCTCGCCTATAAATAAAGACCAATAAAGTCATTTGAACGGGACGGAACTAAGAATTCACCTTTCTTTATTAGTAGGTATAGACTAGCAAACGCGTTACAACAGAAGATGAAAAATAAGACATGATGCCCGTGCGTTGGCTTAGGTGAGCCGTGGGCGGGGAGAGGGATGGCTGACAAGAGAGTTTGATGTAGAGGATTAAATCGGGGGCGCGGGCGTCCGTGCAGCCGCCGCTCCATCCATTCTCGCGACTATTAAGATCATCCCCCTCTCTATACGCGCTCCTGGATTGGATCGATCTCATATGGTGTTGCTACATGAACTCACGTGAGGTACAATTAGGCCACGAGAACATAGCACAGAGAAATGTATAGGCTTTAGCGCTCAGGAGCCGACGTGCGTGTGACCGGCTTAATCGGTCAGGTCTTTCCTTAATTTCGTGTAGCATCGTGTCTCTTGTGGACTTCATAGCAATCTGCCTACATCCGCTTCTGGGTATGTGCAAGTTTTGCTCGTATATTAACTGGGGTGTTTGGATGTAAGAGATCAAGGTGTAACTATTTGATAAGATGGCGGGCCCTCTTTCCAAACAGAAACATGCGCTACCTCGACTGGTGGCGGCCTTGTAAGCTTTGCCGGAGGAGGGTGCAACTATTTGGGGTGACGTCTTTCTTTTGCCTTCACTACCGCAAAACTTGCAAATAAGTTCATAACAGGAAAGTGACTAGATCACCTGTAATAGTACAAGGTATAGTGACATATACCTATTGTTCTAACAAACATGTATTGTTCTAACCATCAAGTGTGAGAAAAAACGAAAATTAGTATGCACGAAGTTCATTCCCATACCTACAAACCAGTCAATTGTTAAGTTGACATTTACTCTGCCATAAATAATAACTCATTACAAATTATAATACCTCACATGAGATTCAATAAAAAGAACGGTCTCAAGAGATTCAAAAGTAACATGGTCACTTTTGACAAGCTCCTCCACGAGTCAAGTCTTTTTTTATTATGTATTAGTGTGTTCCTAGGTAGAGGCACGACATAACTTTTTTTATGCACGCACAGCAAAGTGCTGCATGAACCCATATATTTAATCGGTCCACAACAAAATTTATTTTGTTATGTTAATTAGTGAATTTTGTATTTATTCCTTTAGATCCCAATGAATTTTATTTCCTCTTTAATTCCTTTTCTTCATGCCTCATAAAATTAGCAAAATTTATTCTTTCTTTTATCCTTTCCTTGTGGAATTTATTTCTTCTGTAATTCCTTTCTTCATGCCTCGTATATGATAGAAAAATTATGTATTCCTTCTTTCTTTCTTTCCTTTAATTCCTTCTTTCTTTCTTTCCTTCTTTCCTTCTTTCCTTCTCTTCTTGCCATATCATAATGGATGGAATTTATTTCATCTTTTATTCTTTCCTTTAATTCTTTTCTTTCCAGCCTCATCATACCGATGAAATTTATTACTTTTTATTTTGCTTTCCTTCCAACCACATAGCAACGGAATATAGTTCTTCATATAACAAAATTCGTTTAACCAGTATAAAAGGGTACTTTCCTATTTTCTCATAGTCAACACATAAGATGGGTGGATTGGTTAGTGCAGGCGGACTCTTAGCCCGTGAGCTGGGTTTGAGTCCTACCCGAAGCACTTTATTTTTTGTAGAGTGAACCGCGCGCGTGCGTAATTGAAAAAAAGGGCAATGTACGGATGAGGGGAGCACGCACGAAAAAAAAGGATGACGTATGAAAAAAAGAAGGCAGCGTAGAAACTAATTGATTGGACCAAAAAAAGTGGAGAAACAATCTTCCCTTTAATATTAGGTATAGATATAGATATAGATATAGATATAGATATAGATATGGATATAGATATGGACTAGCAAATAGCAAATATGCCCGTTGCAACGGGAGAAAAAAATATCCCGACGGGACGACATCCTTCTAGTGAAATAATAGATTATGCAAGGCTCGAGGATCGGGCTATAGAAATATGACAGTCATACATGAAATTTTGAAGATATGCGAGAATGAGATAATTACATTTAAGAGGCCATTCAAAATTAATAAATTTGAAGGTTTAGTTTCCTAAGAACAATGACTTTGTAGTCATTTTTAGTCTAAAGTTGTTTCTAAGCTAACTGTCTAATTCCAAACCATATGCCTAACAAAATGACACGAAAAATTAAAGTTGGAATGACATATCAATGATCATGACAAGTTGATGCCGGAATTGGCAACATCCATTTCACACCTACAGGTGGCACGGGTCATGTGACACAACCAACAATTACAATAGGAAATTGAACAATGTCTAGGAAATTGGCGACATCAAGGTGAACATATGGGTGCTAAAAAAGCACGACGTAGGATTGCAATAGTTGATGTAGCTTAAACGACATAATTTGTCCTTCAAGATGCGTTGTTCAAGATTTTTTCCATTTGAATAGATATTTCCTCGTCGATGCAATCCTGATAGCGTGTGTATTTGACTAAGGAAGCTCTAATGCACTGCAGATGATAATAATGGCTAGATGCTCTGAGATGACAACATCGGCATCAAGTTGTTGTGGTGACTGAGGGCAATGGCTATACGCCTAAGGAAAAAGTATAGGAGGAGCACGAGGATAGACGTAGTTATTGTTGTATTGTATTTTAAGAAAAGGTTAAGATGACCTATTCGTATTCATGTATTACATGAAAAAATATTGTAGCTACATATTGTATACTCTACTAAAACTTTGTAACAAAATTTTGCAACGTACCAGCGAGCTTCCAAGCAAACGATCGATTGAGCACAAGTTGGTGCCCTAGTGAAGCGGTGCACTCAGGACGACCGTTGAGCCGTTGGGCCGAGTCTTCGTCAATGGTCATGGTTGTTCCTATTCGACACGTAGGTCGTCGTCTAGCAAACTATCTAGCGCATACCCTCCAGCGCGCCTCTCCACAGTATGGGCCTGTCCAGTCTAGTTTTCCCATCCAGTTTCGGAAGGTTCTAGAGTGCTTCTATAAATATATTTTTCTTTGTTATTTCTTTTGTTTTTTCATAATTTTTATAGTTATCGTATTTCCTTTTCCCCCATTTTAATTTTCAAATTAATTTTTATTTTGGTTTTTAATTTTTCTTTTAAATTTTTGCGAACATCGTTTTCCAACTCTAGACCTATTTTAGATCATAAATAACTTTTTTAAAATTATGATCATATTTTTAATTCTTGTATTTTTTATGACAAAATGGATATTTTCAAATTTGCTAACATTTTTTCCGTTATGGTTTAAATTGTCTTTGGAACTTCTGAACATTGCTATGAATCACCAAACATTTTTTAATTGATGAAGACTTTTTTGAATGGAGGCAAAAAAATTAAAACTGGTGATTTTTTTATCAGTTCACACTTTTTAAAATTCGTTAACATTTTATGTTTGATGATCTTTCTAAATGCATGGACATTTTTTTAATTCACAATAACTTTTGTTTTTGTAAACATTGTTTTAAATATTCTTGAACATGTATCGAATTTGGGATTTTTTTGGTTCAAATTCATGAACATTTTCTCAATGTCATGGAAATTATTGTTAAACAACAAACATTTTATTAATCTAAATTGACAATTTTTTAAATTATTTTAAAGAAGAAAAACAAACAGGGGCGTCCCTCCACGTTGATGGGCGGACCAAATAGGCTGCGCTGGCTGACATAATCAATAGCATGAAGTTCCTTCCTTTTTTAACAAATTGTCCTAGATCAGCTGGTTTATGTTGTGCGGGTCTAACTCATATAACAAGGTTCGAATCTTGTGCTGTTATTTTTTGTTAGTCTTCAATGGACCAAAATTGATGAAGGACATACGAAAAAGATTATTTGACAGAAAAAAAGGAGAAACAATTCTCCTTTTAATATTAGGTATAGAGGTACAGAATTGCTCGCACACACAGCGGCCGATTCCACTACTGGGCTGCTGCACTCTGCTGCTTCTGGCCTGTGGATGTTTTTTTCTGCGCTAAGGATTTGGATGTTATTTTTTTCAATGCATTGCATAACTACGATGTATCAGGATTTAAAATTGCTAATAATTAATTAGTCATGCATCGCTTGTAAACACTTTATGCATGTAATATATTCAGAATTTTTTCTAGATTAATAATATGTAACTTTCAACCATGTTAAAAATGTTTAACTTGTTGTTTTCATATAATTTGCACGATTTTCATGCTAAAATGGTTTGCCTCATAACTAATTATCCATAACTCCGATACAAATATTTTATATATATAACTTGACTAGAAAAATATGTAGAATAATGTGGTGGTATTTATTTTGCTGTTTAAAAACTCTAAATTGTGTTCCATGCAGAACAGTACCAAATTCATAATTTGCATATGGGGATGTTTCAAAAGTACCATATGTTGCTTTCAGCCTCATTTAAAATGCCTAGATGTTGTAGTTGTTTATACTTCACCTCTTGTCATGATTAACAAAATTTAATATTGTCATTTACCTAAATGGGAGTGAACTAAATAATTTGAATGTGGAGTGAACTTCACGTAATTTGTAGTGTTTGATTTTTGTGCTTGCCATGCATTGCATAATTAAACTGGACATGTATCATATTTGTTTGCACATCATGTCATGCATATGTTGTGGTGTTTGCCATGCTTTGATCGTTTTTTCTGGATTGCTTCTTCTCGATCGAGTTTCGAAAGCGTCGATGTGTAAGGATTCGTTCGACTACGTTGGCTCATCTTCTTCATGGATTCGTTCTTCTGCAAAGCGAGATCTCAAGCAAGATGACCATTTCCTTGGATACCACTACTATCATTGCTATGCTAGTTGTCTCGCTATCATTATGTCTTGATGCCTACCACTTGTTTGTCAAGTCTCCCAACATTGCCATGATAAGCCTCTAACCTCCACCTTACCAGTAAACCATTGTTTGGCTAAGTTACCGCTTGCTCAGCCCTTCTTATAGCATTGTTAGTTGCAAGTGCAGGTGCTTCCATGTGACAACATGGATATTTTTGAGATGTCACAATATTATTGCTATTTAATTTAATGCACATACATACTTGGTAAAGGGTGGAAGGCTTAGCCTTTTGCTCGCTATTTTCTTCCACCTTTGCCGTCCTAGTTACTTGTATACCAGTGTTATGTTCCATATTGAGCATTCTTAACATGCTCGGGGTTGTTATGGGGACCCACTTGATTTTAGTTTTGGGATAAACTCTTCTGGCAAGACCCAATATTGGTACTATATTTGCTCAACATAATAATACCGAACATCGTTAGTAATGCATAGGGAGTTAGCACTACCCGTGGATTAGTTCAACATAATACAGGGGGGCAGTGTTGATGGTGTTGGTCCCAAAAGGGGTGCCTTTCGGGCACCCACGAGGGAACTTGGGGTTTGGTTTTACTCGTAGCTAGTCCCATCCGGTTGTGCCCTGAGAACGAGATACGCGGCTCCTTTCGGGATTGTCAGCACGTCGGGCGGCTTTGCTGGATTTGTTTTACCTTTCTCGGACATCTTGTGCATGGGATTTCGAGAACACTTCGGTCTATCTCGAGGTTGAGATTTTCCATTGGGATTCCGCGAATACTATGGGTTATCCCGCGATTGAGGAATTCTGATGTAGCTTGTGGTTAGTTTGTGATGGATGTGTTCGAGCACCCCTATAGGGTTAAATATTTTCGAGAAGTCATGCCCGCAGTTAAGTGGCAACTTGAAAATTTGTTTAACCCCCGGTCATAGCAAACTTGAATTAAACTCAAATAAAATACACCAATTGTGTGTGTAACCATGACTGTCTCTTCTTGTCAGTTGTGCATCCAAGAGAGAACACGGTGGGGTTATGTTTGGCGTAAGTAGGTGTTCAAGATCACTTAGTGATCATTCTAGTTCACGTCCGTTATGCGTAGACTACCATACTTATTCTTCTATACTCGTAAGTTAGTCACTCAAATAAATGCTTGGTGCTTTCTAAAGCCTCGCCACTTAACCATACCTCACCCATTAAGCTTTGTTAGTCTTGATACCCTTGGAAATGAGATTGTTGAGTCCCTGTGGCTCATAGATTACTACAACAATAGTTGTAAGTAAAGGTAATGTGATGCTTTGACATGAGAGCATACAGGTAATGTGATGCTTTGACGTGAGAGCGATGCTTGTTTGATTTC
Organism: Hordeum marinum; assembly: GCA_022496015.1. Taxonomy (NCBI): domain Eukaryota; kingdom Viridiplantae; phylum Streptophyta; class Magnoliopsida; order Poales; family Poaceae; genus Hordeum; species Hordeum marinum. The sequence continues at coordinate 136,358,242 of CM039675.1, read as the reverse complement.
GAGTTCTTCTTCTTCTCCATCGATCATATGATGATTTCCAGGACGGCAGCCTGGGATAGTAAGGATGGATATCATTTTATCGTTTGATTTCATCCCTAGTCACACCCTGCTCTTATGTATGATGTTTTAATATGTTGTTAAATTGATGTGAACTTGATTTAGCTTGTGGCGAGTGTAAGCCAATTCCATATACTCATCTCTTCTATACATGTACTTGTAATGATATCCATTCTTGAGAAACGACGCGATGCGCTTCTATCCTTGTGGAGGCCCTCGAGCCAAAGTAAGGATAGGAATGCATCTTGGGCATTACAAGTTGGTATCAGAGCCTGTACCGACCTAGGAGCCCCCTTCATTGATCGAATTTGGTCAAGTCAAGTCTATTGAAAAACTAATTTGAGTCTAATTATAAGGGAGAGTAGGATTCTTTTAGTCCTCTTCTATACTCTGGTGAGGAATTATGAATTAGGAATTTTGATTCTACCCTCTTCTCACTCAAAAAAAAATTTGGACCATGCAGGTATTTTGGAAACTATATGATACCGATGTGACAGAATTTTGTCTTGGGTCTCCTGTTATCGAGGAGTAGAGCTCCAGGGAATCCTATCCACATCGTTATCATTCAGTTTCCTTAGTATGTCAAGATGGAGGATGTTCGAAATTGCATCCATACTATTTGGGGCGAGAGGAGTTTGGCGTCACTCGGTACTGGGGACAACGTCCAGATGTACTGCCATTCTTGGTATCGTTGCGATTACGAAGGTCTGAGGTAGATGAATTTCTGAGGCCTCTGGTTACGTGTTAATGGATGTGATACATTGGAGAGTAGTATTACTACTAGGAGTTGAGCGATGGATTTTACTCCTTGTATCAGTGGACCCGATTGCATAACCAAAGATTTCGGAAGTTCTCAGGTGGGAATTCAAGTAGTTTCCTAGGACTATCCTTCCAGCGAATGCATAATGGTTATGTATTTGTTTCCGGCTTGTTTTGTAAGCCTCATCCTTTGTTTTGTTTTTGAATATGGTAATTCGTGGTGCTTCGATGTCAGGTGGTGATTTCATATCTTTCCTAAGAAGTGTTCTCATATTTCTGTGGGAATGCTAATTCTTTTGCTCAATAAAGTTGTCATATCAATTCTTTTCATCTAGTGTGCTTCTCTTCAAGATAATTCTATCCTTTTCAATATTTGCAAGATCAATCCTCATATTCTTTTCTGGAGTTCGTCTCATCTGTGCCAAGTTTTCTTTATTTTTTCCACCCTCCCGCCCTTTTTCTTCAATGATTAAATTCTCATCCAGGTGTCTTTCTTTTCATTGATGCTTCTCCTATCTTTTCATCTGTTTTGTTTCCGATGATTCATGTGAAGATGCTCAGGAGTTTCAAGTTCATCATTCTTTGTCCTTGTTTTCTTCTCCGGTGGATTCAATTGAAGATTTTGGGCTTCGTCATCTCCTTTTCATCCTTCAAATGATTTCCCATGTTGGAGATTCTTAGGCAAGACTCTCTTGTGCTGAAGATATCTCAGAAGATTCATGTTTCCGTTCAAAATCCTATCAAATCATTTTGAGGTTCTCACCTCATCAAGTTCTTAATTTGTACCGGTGCAATCTCTCTTCTAAGTAGTTGTTTCAATGGTGGTTTCTTTTGAGTGAGCCCATAACCCACAGGTTTTTCCCAGGATCTTACGTGGCTCTTCAATCTTTTCTGGGGATGTCCTCAAGTTCTTTTCACTATGACGAAAGAATGAATTTCATCAGTCATTTTCCTTCTCGAAGATCGCTTCCAAATAATTTTCACCGCTGCCACAACCTTTCCTTATTCATTGTTTCAGAGTGTCTCTGAAATTCATGATGTTGCTTGTCGTTATCACTCTCAGCGTTGAAGACCGAAGAAGAGTTTCTCTCAAATCTTGATCCATTCTTTTGAAGATTCATCATTTCAAGCTTGCTGTTATTCTTCCAAATTGTTGCTAATCATGAGTAATTCTTTCCATATCTATCTGGAGCATTTCAGAGTTGTTTTCATTCCTCGATCCTCTGAACGCCATCATTTCAAAAGATTTGTTTATTCTCAACTTTCAGCTTTCGTTCTCTAATTCTTCTCAATTGTTGTCTCGTTGTTCATATCTTAATTATTCCGGCGCTTCGTTCAAGTTTTCTGCTAGGAAAATCATGATCTCTTTATTTTCATGTATTCTCATTCATTCTTATTATCCTCCATTCATCTCATATTCGTATCGGAGTTTCACTAAATACTTCTTCAAGTTTGTGCCCTATCTCTCTCTTCAATATTTTCAAGAAGAATAAATGGTATGCCAAATCCGTTCCTTGTCATCAATTTAACTTGATGAAGGATAAGCATAACATAAATCTTATTCTTGTTTCATTGAGGGGATTTCAATCCTTCTTCTGGAGTTGTGCATGATATCAAATTCCCTATCCCAAGTGCTCATCGTTTCTTTTCTGGAGTGCCAAGATTTTCTGAAGTATCTCTTCATGAAGCTCCATCTAAATCATATAAATGACTCGATCTTGTTCTTTTTGCAACCTTCAATTTGTTTCTATCATCCATTCATTCTGGATTTCGTCCCGCTGGTTCTTCATGGTGGTTTGTTAATGATGTAATTCTTCCTCGAAGTGTTCTTCAAGATTCTTGTTGGGTGATCTCAAGTACTCATTATCTTGCATTCCAAAGTGCAATTCATTCTCTCTTATCTTTTGAGATGGTGTTATATCATTCTTGATTCATGAGGAGTCTCGAAGAGAATCTATCAAGAGTGAGATAATTAAACCCATCATTTCTTTCTCGAAGTTATCTTGGATTGGATTTCACCTAAAGCTCTTCATAAGGATTGTTGCTATCATGGTGCTTATCAATGATCCAAGTTCTCAATGTATCCTTTTGGTGAAAGAAGTTTTCATATCTTGTTGCTCCCAAGAAATCATTGTTTTCCGTTAGTGGCAGGTTGTGACCTCATAATTTTGAGATGTTTTCCATAAGCCCATGACAATCTAAATCTTTATGTTGTTGATTTTCCATCATCGGTTCAATACTTTTTTGTAAGGATGCTTTCAAATTCAATTGTGGTAGAAATTTTCAATTTCTTCTTCGTTCTTTTCCTTCAATTGGTCTAGTTTCTAGTTCTTTTGTTCCGGAGGCACTGTGAGGTTCCTCTTTCGACCATTGTTGGGGATGTAACCCCGCAATATGACCCGCCCTTAAGGCTCCGGGTCATATTCATGGCTCGTGAGCCGTCCCAAGGGTGAGCCGTAAGGTCTACGGCCCAGGAAGATAAGCGGCTCAAGGTGTGGGCCGCAAGGTGGCCCGGACGGAGAAGACCCGGGCGTGTAAGCTGCTCGGGGACAGCTTGGACAAGAAGATAGAGGAAGACTCAGATAGACAATGAGAATCGGTTAGACAATTGTAAAGACCCGTGGTCCTGACCTCCTATATAAAGGCAGACCCGGGGCGACTTAGAGATGTGGTGATCGAGAACTAGGTCAAGCTTTAGCTCCCTTGTAATCGATACAACAAGCAATACAAGAAAAAGCAGGACGTAGGCTATTACCTCGACTTGAGGGGCCGAACCTGGGTAAACTCGTGTCCTTCTTCCCAATCAACCCCTTTGAGTCCATCACGTTAGCGATGGCCTCGAATCCAAGTCCGTTCACCCGGACATCTGCCGTGATAAATCCACGACAGTTGGCGCCCACCGTGGGGCTTGCGCTTGGTGGTGTTGAGTTCTCAAAGGGCTCTCTCCCAGGGCTCGAGGGATACATGGTCGGAAGGATGAGCAAGAGTCGCCACGGCTAGTTCTACATCGACGATGCCGGCTGGGGGCTTAACACCGAGTCCGTGGAGTATGGATTCCGGGTTCCGTTCGGCGGGATCCACGTTTTCATCGGAAAGGCTGATGGATCTACACCCGGGCCGGACATCTGCACCAACATCGTCAAGCCAGCTCGGCATCTCCAATCTGCAAGTAACGTGCAGCCTGCTCGTGCCAATCCGGGTCAGAGGCATGTCTTTGTAGGCTTCACTCAAGGTATGGATCTGGAAGCATCCGGGTCACAGGAAACCCTTGTTTATTCAGAAGATGAATCTTCAAGTGGAGAAATAGAATCAGTGTACCAGCTCCGCAACGGTGGCCTTGGGGGCTACGACAATGCATACCCTGAGTCGGATGGCTTTGAGTTGGATGTTATGAAACCTCCGGTTCATGCGGCGGTGTTCATGGTGGGATCAGCCCCAGCCGCAAGTAACGCAGCCGTGGGAGCCGCCACTTCAGGTGATAACCCGCCGCCGCCGGCTCAAGTTCTTGTGGAGCTGATGGATGAACTCGCGGCTCTCATGGACACTAAAGTCACACCAGATAATCAAGCAACTCGAAATCTAGAGATTTTAAGGATCAAGGGCCGGATGGCAGAGGAACGACAAAGGATGGCTGAGCTGAAGGTCCAGATGGAAGAAGAGGCAGAACGTATCAAGACAGATGCTTTCCGTCTAGGGCTGGAGCAAATGTTAGCAGTGACGGTACATCGGAGGAGGCATCAGTCCCGTCTACCAGAGCGTTATGAAGCGAGGAACCTCTTTAATACCCCTGGCGCGGGGCGAGCCGCGGGCGCGCCCGAGAGCCGCCCAACGGAATGGCCGGTGACTCATCCGGCCCAACGTAACCAAGCTTCACTTGGGGGCTTTCCAACGCCGGTGGGTCATTATTCTAACCCGGCCGAGAATATGGTAGCAGCTACCACCCGGCTTGAGACGATCCCTATCCCGGATGAAGCACCCTTTGCAGAGGATGTGCGGAACGCCATCAGGTATTTGCAGACGGCCATGGCCCAACAGGAGAGATACGCTCATAGCCGGAGCCGCATCCATTCAACCCCTCTTCCTAGCCGTAGCTTTAGCCGGTGCTACGAGTCACCAGCAGGTTCCAGCAGCAACCATCACAGAGAGATTCCAACGGGTCACCGACCGCGAAGAGATACATAGGCATGTGTAAACCATGCGGGAAGCCCGCAAGAGGCGCCAGCTAGGCCGGCTTACCAAGAGCCCGGGCCTTCCGTTTCCGTAGGGGCAGGGGTAACCCCCAGGATGGGAGGGCTGCCGTGTCTATCGCAGGCTCTCCGGAGCGAGCGGTTGCCGAAAGACTTCAAAGGTCCCCGCAAGGTCCCAAATTACACCGCTGATTTACCCCTAGAGCCCTGGGTGGAAAGCTATGAACTGGACATGGAGATGATGGATGTTAGTGAGGCGGTTTGTGCCAAGTATTTCGTCATGATGCTTGAAGCCCCGGCTCGTACATGGCTAAAGGGGTTACCACCTAGTACCATCAATTCATGGGCAGAGCTTAGGGCTCGATTCATTAAAAACTTTCAAGGGACGTGCAAGCAGCCTATGACTATTGTGGATCTTGATCAATGTGTCGAACAGGAGAGCGAGTCGGCTCATCATTGGGTACGGCGGGTCTCGACAATTATTCACTCGTCAGAGCAGATCACGGCGGCTCAAGCGGTGTTGATCTTAGAGAAGAACTGCCACTTTATTCCTCTAAAGCAGAAACTTGGCCGGCTCAAGCGTACGTGTCAGGACATGGGAGAGCTCATGACGGCTCTCACGAAATATGCCGACTCAGACATCACGAAGGATCCAGGCTCTAATGAGGAAAAGGCTAGTCAAGGCAAGAAGGGCAACTAAGGCAAGGGTACGGTGAACAATGGTAGCCAGAGTAAGCGCAAGAATCCAGAAGCAGGATCAGAGCTGGTGGCCAACACAAATGCCCAGCAGAATCATCCCAAGGGCAACAAGAGGTTTGGACCGCCCTCGGGTAGGGATAATTTTTCCTCGAACATGGAAGAGTTGCTTAAGCGACCTTGTCCGAATCACAGTTTGCCTGATAGGTCGGCAAATTATACATGGGAAAGTTGTTCTTTTATGCAGAAGTTCAAGCGGTATGTCACACAACCTAACCATAGCGGTGGCGGCCCGCTAGGTGGCCCAGGACATGGCGGTCAGGAGCCGGATTTGGTTCTGGCGGTTCAGCATCCTGTCATTCGGGTCAGGATAATCACGGGGGATAGCAGCTGCACTCTGGTAATAATAATCAACAACAACAGCAACAACGGAATCAGTCCGGTTTTCAGAGTAACCCGAAGCAGCTCAGCTCCGGGCAGTACCATGTCTTCACGACTAGTCTCAATAGACGGGACCAGAAGTTGCGAAAACGAGCGGTCAATGCGGTTACACCGGCTCTTCCACAGTATCTAAAGTGGTCTGAATATGACATAACATGGAGCCGTGAAGATCACCCACCACGTGTTGATGACCTAGGGCGGCTGGCTTTGGTTGTATCCCCCCAAGTGGGTGGGTATATGTTGAACAAGGTGCTCATGGATGGCGGCAGCAGCATAAACATCCTTTATTATGACACCTTCCGGTGGATGAAGTTGCTCGACAAGGACTTAAAACCTTCGTCCACTGTTTTTCATGGTGTGGTGCCGGGTAAGTCAGCGCATCCGGTGGGCACGATTTCTTTGGAAGTGGCTTTTGGCGATGAATACAACTACAGAGTGGAGTCCTTATGGTTTGAGGTGGTTAAGATCAAGAGCCCTTATCTTGCCTTGTTTGGACGACCGGCTTATGCTAAGTTCATGGCTCGGCCCTGCTATGTTTGCTTACAGCTCAAGATGCCCAGCTTAAACGGTACCATCACCATTCATGGTAACCGAAACACGGCTATTGAGTGTGAAGAAGGAGATGCGGCTTACGCAGAGTCCAGTTGCGCCCAGGAGGAGCTTAAGTTTTATAAGGAGAATGTTGATCCGGAGGATATGACCCCCCTGAAAAAGCCAACCACGGAGGTTGAGCCGCCCCTCAAGTTTTCAGCAGATGATACCAAGGCAGTAGATTTCAATCCGGGCGACTCATCTAAGCAGTTCATCATTGGAGCTCATATGGATCCCAAATAGGAAAGCGCGCTCATCGAATTCATCCGTGAGAATCGGGACATCTTTGCATGGAAGCCCTTTGACATGCCAGGTGTACCGAGAGAATTCGCTGAGCACAACCTTAATGTGGATCCAAAGTTTAAGATGATCAAACAGTTTCTATGGCGGTTCAATGAGGAGAGACGCAAGGCTATTGGGGAAGAAGTTGCCCGGCTCTTGGCTGCAGGTTTTATTGTTGAAGTTTTTCACCCAGAATGGTTGTCTAACCCAGTGTTGGTGCTCAAAAAGAACGACACATGGCGTATGTGTGTGGATTACACGGACCTTAATGAGGCTTGTCCGGCTGATCCCTTTGCCCTCCCACGTATTGATCAGATCATTGATGCTACAACAGGATGTGAAAGCTTATGCTTCCTGGATGCTTATTCCGGTTATCATCAGATCAAGATGGCAGTGAAAGACCAGGAGAAGATGACGTTCATTACACCCTTTGGGGCGTTCTGTTATGTCTCTATGCCTTTCGGGCTCAAGAGTGCCCAGGCGACTTATCAATGGTGCGTACAGAACTGCCTTCACAGTCAAATTGTCCGTAATGTTCATGCTTATGTGGACGACATCATAGTCAAATCCAGAAAGAAGGAGACTCTTTTGGAGGACCTAAAGGAAACCTTTGACAATCTCCGGGTCTACAAGATGATGCTTAACCCGACCAAGTGTGTCTTTGGGGTTCCAGCAGGAAAGCTTTTGGGTTTCTTGGTCTCTAAGCATGGCATCGAGGCTAACCCGGATAAAATCAAGGCTATTACTTCTCTAGGAGAGCCGGCGTGCATTAATGATGTCCAGTGCCTGGCAGGGCGGATTGCTGCGTTGAGCCGGTTCATAAGCCGCCCTGGAGAGAAGGCTATTCCTTTATATCAGATGATGAAGAAGACAAACAAGTTTGTCTGGAGCAAAGCGGCGGGTGAAGCACTTGAGGCGCTTAAGAAACAGCTGACTGAGCCACCAGTGTTAGCCGCCCCGGCTGAGAAAGAACCGTTGCTCCTTTATGTGGCGGCTAACAACAGGGCAGTCGGCGTTGCAATTGTGGTCGAGCGCAAGGAGGCTGGGAAGGAGTATCCCGTGCAAAGGCCGGTTTATTATATCAGTGAGGTCTTAGCAGAATCTAAGCAAAGATATCCGCATTGGCAGAAGCTGGTATACAGAGTTTTCATGGCCAACCGGAAGTTAAAACACTACTTTCTATGGCACCAGATAACTATGGTCGGTTCTGCTCCGTTGGGGGATATTATCCAGAACAGAGAAGCCACAGGAAGGATTGCTAAATGGGCGTTAGAGCTGGGACCTCTTAATTTAAAGTATGTTCCTCGCACGGCGGTCAAATCCCAAGCTTTGGTGGATTTCATAAATGATTGGACAGAGTGTCAAGCTCCCGAAGAAAAGTCAGATAACACATACTGGACTATACACTTTTATGGATCCAAGCAGTTAGAGGGGTCTGGAGCAGGGGTTGTCTTGACATCCTCAAAGGGTGACAATTTTTGTTATGTGCTCCGGCTGATGTTTCCCTACACTAACAATGCGGCTGAGTACGAGGCTTTGCTTCATGGTCTTAGATTAGCCAAGGAGATGAATTTGAGCCGGGTCAGGTGTTTGGGCGACTCAGATCTTGTGTCTCAGCAAGTTTCTGGCACTTGGGACTCCAAGGATCCGCGGATGGCGGCTTATAGGCAGGCGGTTGATATTATTGCGGGTCACTTCAATGGGTATCAGGTAGATCACATTGATCGTCGCAAGAATGAGGCGGCTGATGCTTTATCACGGTTAGGTTCCCAACGTAAGTCGGTGCCGCCTAACGTCTTTTTGGATGTCTTATACCATCCGACTGTCAAGATACCTTCAGAGGAAGATTTGGTTGTTCCTGACCCAGAGGCAGAATTGGTGGCGGCTCTACATGTTATCCCAGATTGGACTATTCCTTATCTGGCCTATTTAACCTGGGGCGAGTTACCTGAGGATGAAGACCTGGCCAGAGAGATCATCCGGCGCTCTAAGTCCATGACGATAGTTAATGGTGAGTTGCATAAATGCAGTGTAACAGGGGTTTTTCAACGTTGTGTTTCACCAGAGGAGGGTCGGCAGATCTTGAATGAAATTCATGCTGGTGATTGTGGACACCACGCCGGCTCAAAATCTTTGGTGGCCAAGGCTTTCCGGCACGGGTTCTTCTGGTTCACGGCTCACAAGGATGTAGAGGATTTAGTCCGCAAGTGCGACGGCTGTCAGAATTTTGGCCGGCGTGCTCATATTCCGGCTCAAGAACTGAGGATGATACCAATCACTTGGTCGTTTGCGGTCTAGGGGCTGGACATGGTAGGGCCCTTCAAGAGATCCAAGGACAAGAAAATGCACCTCCTCGTGGCGGTTGAAAAATTTACCAAGTGGGTAGAGGCAAAGCCGGTCAGCAAATGTGATGCGGCTACAGCGGTTCTATTTATTAAGAAGCTGATCTACCATTTTGGTTACCCACACAACATCATTACTGACAATGGTACAAATCTATCCAAGGGGGCTATGAAGAAATTCTATGACGAAGAGCATATCCGGTTGATATTTCAACTGTGGCACATCCACAGTCCAATGGTCAGGCGAAACGCACCAATCAGGAAATTCTAAGAGGGATTAAACCGCGGCTTATGGTTCCTTTGCAGTGAACGCCCGAGTGTTGGGTTGAAGAATTACCCTCCGTCTTATGGAGCATCAGAACCACCCCTAACAGGTCCACGGGTTTCACGCCCTTCTTTATGGTGTACGGTGCCGAGGCCGTCTTACCCAGTGACATCCGGCATGACTCGCCAAGGGTGGCGGCTTACTGAGACAGACAACGAGACGGCACGCCAAGATGCATTGGATGCTTTGGAAGAGGCACGAGAGTTAGCAGTGGCCCAATCGACGATTTATCAACAAGACCTGCACCGCTATCACAGCCGCAGGGTCAAGACCCGGACATTCCAGGAGGGCGACTTGGTGCTCCGGCTGATTCAAGACCAGACAAATATGCACAAGCTGTCACCTCCATGGGAAGGACCCTTTGTGGTCAGTAGAAATCTCAACAACGGGTCATATTATCTCATCGATATTCGAAACGACTCAGATACGGCGGGTCAGGAGACTCGTCGGCCATGGAACATCGCGCATCTCCGGCCCTATTTCACTTAAAGGGTATCGAGACCCACCATTGTACACTATCATTGTACATATCATAGATGTATAAATAAAGAAGCCTCTGCTGTTTCACGCATCCTCATATGAGAAAAGATTACACAGTATTCCGGTTGATGCATCAACTGAGATTGGCAAACGGCAGTAGATGCCTGTCAGCCGGCTTTATGCCACAAAAATCCAGCTCAGGAAAATGAGCCGCGGCGAGGGCGGCTTCCTACCTTTAGCCGGTACAGCTTCTAACGCCTATCCGCCGGCGCTTTGCGTCGTATCGCTGAACGGTGGTAGACACCTATTAAGCCAGCATTTTTGCCACAAAAAACTGACTAAGGTAAATTAGTCGTGGCGAGGGCGGCTTCTTACCTTCGGGTATAGCTTCTAACGCCTATCCGCCGGCGGGTCATGCCATATTGCCGAGGGGGGCTTCTTACCGACGGGTATCGCTTCTAACACCCTATCAGCCGACTTTATGCCATCTCCGGCTAACCAGTTTAGCTGCGGTTATGAGAGGTTTTTTACCGACGGGTAGCTAACATCTCATGACCCGCGAATGACGGCTTCTTACCTCCGGGTACAGCTTCTAATGCCTATTAGCCAGCGTAAGGCCATGTAAAAACAGCTAAGGTAAATTATCTGCGGTGAACGACGGCTTCTTACCTTTGGGTATAGCTTCTAATGCCTATTAGTTGTTCTTATAAAAATCCGGCTAAGGAAAATTAGCCGCGGCGAGGGCGGCTTCTTACCTTCGGGTACAACTTCTAATGCTTATTTGCCGGCATTTATGCCATCTTATTACCTCCGGGTCTATCTTCTAAATGCCTTATCGGCCAGGCTTTATGCCATCTCCGGCTGACCAGATTAGCCGTAATTACCAAAAAGGGAGTCACCACCTCCGGGTGTAGCTTACCTAATCTTGGCTGCAGGTGTCTTCTATGATGACAAGGCAAGTCTAAATGATTCAAAGCATACAAAGACAAATGGCAGCCAAAAGCTGGATCATCTTAGAGAAACATCATGACAAGTTTCAGACGTTTTATCTAGCTATTACACTCCCAGAGGAGATCAAAAATTCAGACAAGTTTTTCAGCCGTCACATGGCGGGTTAAGCTGATACAAGTTCTTAAAGCAGAAGCTAATTAGCTGATGGGTCATCCAGCGCCGGCTCTTCTATGGCCTTGATCTGGAGGTTGTCCAAATCCCAATTGCAGTTTGTTAGAGCCGCAAAAGAGCCTTTGAAATAAGGTGACGGGTCAAGATCTGGAGCAAAGAGGTCCTTACTCCGAGCAGGCATGAAGTCTTTGCACTCGTACAAAGGAGCACGGACTCTCTTCTGCTCCGGGTCATAGGCTGCTTGATAAGTTGATAGATCAACCTCCTCTGCCAAGACAGAAGCTAACACCCGGGACTCCTTCATACACCGGCTGTAGTCAGCGTCAGTAAACTCTGAGTCATCATCTTTCCTTGAAGGGAAGCCCTCCATCATCTCGGCGGCTGTTAGACCCAGAGCAAAGGCCAAAGCCCGACTGATGCCCGCAATGGCCCCTTGGCGGGCGGCTGATTTCTTGAGCTCGGCGATTTGCTTCCGCATGGTGGAGAAGAGCTCTAAAACACCCTTGAGAGTCACCAGAATTTTATCCTTATATTGCACGGCCTTTATAATGCAGATTGCTCCGCAGTACAGTTGTTCAGTTAAGGTGTATATGGCCTTCAACGGCAACAGGCTATCAGAAGCCAATTGCCGGCTCCTAGGACCTGTATAAACCCAACAATTCAGATGAGTCGCCAGTCTAAGATGTAGCCATTTGAAACACAAAGTTGTCAGAAGCTTACCAAAGAGGGCGGCTGACATCTTGCTTATGTGGCGCTTCAAGCGTTGGAGTTCATCCGCCACAGCTATCAGCCGCTGGTCGGCGTCATCCGCCCGTTGGGTCAAAGCAGTCTTCTCAGATTCAGCTGACTCCTTAAGGGCAGCAAAATTGGCCTTGATTGTGGCCAGCTCCTGAGAGAGAAGCCGACACTTTTCATCGGCGACGCTGCGGGCCTCTTGTTGAGCCGCCAGGTTGGTCTTCAGGTCCATCAACTGCGACCCGACTTCATTTAAGGATTCCTGTGACATATCAAAATACAGGATAAGTCGCCAGAATGGAAATCGTATCAAATGATGAAGGTTAAAGACAAAGTTATACAAGTCTCAAGCAGATTGCAAGTAATATGTTTGACACTTGGGGGCTAATGTATATTTGGTCTTCGAGAAATCAATACAGTTCCGGCTCATCTTCATCAAAGTTAATCCGGAACTGGGGGGCTACAATATGGCTCTTCAAATTGACTTATACTAAAAAGCTCCGACTCAACTTTATCAAGTTTGAGTCGGCCCTTGGGGGCTACAATTCGTTCTTCAGGCTATCTACATTAAAGCTCCGACTCAACTTTATCAAGTTTAAGTCGGCTCTTGGGGGCAATGGATTTGGATTTTCTACAAAGGATCAGAAAAGACCCGGTTCAACTCTTAAGTTAGAATTGAACCGGCCCTTGGGGGCTAAGTAAGGTTATAGCAAGAGGAGGAGTACCTCATATTTTATCTTCATCAAGTTGACCAACCGAAGTTCTAGGTCTCGGCTAGTGGAAAGCCGGTTCGTATACCCGGCATGGAGTTCTTCGGCTGTCATCTTCTCAAAAGAAGAGTCGAAGTCCAGCTTCTTGGAGGCCTTGGCCGACTCTTTATGCCTGGTCAGCACGTGAGCCGGAGGAGATTGAGGAGCAGAACTGGTGATCACGACTTCCGGAATTACAGTGGTCTTGGCAGGACTTGGCGGTTTCGAAGGGCCCCTTAGAGGGCTCTCCGGGATGATATCTTCAGCAGCCGGCTCAGTGGAGGCAATTGGCAGATCTACATCCGGTTGTGGCTCCTCCGGTTGTTCTTGCTCCGGCTCTTGAGCAGCAGGGCCAGGGGAGGGCTTGTTGGTCTTCCGACGCTTGGCTTGAGCATTGCAAGATAGAAAGATCAGAATCCAAAGGATATTACTACCCTACAAAGAACCGGATGTTATAATGGAAAAACACTTACAGCGGGTTGATCTTGGGAGGCAGCAGAGCGGTCGCCTAAGAGTCGCTAGAAGAGGGTGATTTCTGAGATGAAATTTAAGAAAGATGAGACAGCACCAAGGTTATAAAGAGAAATGAATCAAATAGGAATACATACCTCTGCGGGGCGTTTTCTCGGAGCCGGCGAGTTCGGCAAGCCGGACATAAGCTCAGTGGAGCCGACGCTCCGGGTCTGGCAACGTTTAGCCTGTTGTTGATTTTTCAAAAGAAAGTCGAGAGCCAGGTAAGCGAGAGGATGAGAAGGAGGAACGTTTCTGGTAACCCGTCATGGCTTTCGGGGGACAAAATACTCTGAGCCGGAAGAAACATAGTTTACCTCAGGGGCATTGGCGCATCCGGTCTCCACATCATCCTGTGAGTAAAACAAGCATTGGTAAAACAAGAAGGCAAAATATCAAGCAAACAACTAAAATTTTACCTCTGAGCTGGATGACTGTGGCGGGTCGAACCATTCCCCTCGCGGGGCGTCTTTCTTCGGCTTCTTGGCTGGGGCCTTCTTCTTGAGCTTCTTCGGAGGAGGGACGTACTCCTTCTTCCAGAAATTAGAGTCGGCCTGCAAAAATAACCCGGAGAAGAGTAATAGATCAGCAAGGTACAAACAAAAATCTAAGAGACGGATGGAAAGAAATTGACTTACATCTGGAGCCGGATTGTTGACACTAAAAGGCGCCAGGCCAATGGCGCTGCATGAGCCGGAGGCTTCATGGACAAGGCTCCGGATGATAGTGGTGATGTCATCCTCTATCAGGGTTGATTGACTGAAGCATAAGGAGCTGTCATACTTGCCTTCATATTCACACATAAGCCGGCTTCTACGGCTTAAGGGCATAATCCGCCAAGAAATCCAGCAGCGGATCAAATCTAATCCCGTCAGGCCATTGGCCATGAGCGCTTTGATCTTCGCATGAGCTGGCTCATACGTGGCACGTTCTGAAGCTGAGAGCCGGCCAGGAAGTTCTGAATCTGTCTTGAGCCGGGAGGGACGATAACCCGGCAATGGGCGCTCATTTTCAGGAGAGGTGTCCTTGCAGTAGAACCAAGTTTTGTTCCAATCCTTCGGATGACTCGGCATCTGCGCAGCCGGAAAGATGATGTCTCTGTGTCATTGAATGGAAATACCGCCAAGCTCCAGACTCGGACCGCCTTTCATTTCGGTTTGGCGGTTGGCGTAGAAAAACTCTCTATACAAACCCACAGACGGCTTGATTTGCAGGTAGACTTCGCAGAGCACTTGGAAATTGCATATGTTTGAAACGGAGTTGGGGGCCAAGTCTTGAGGGTGAAGCTTGTATAAGTGGAGAACATCACGGAAGAATTTCGAGCCGGGTGGCACGAATCCTCGCTCGATATGGTCAGAGAAAACTACTACCTCTCCTTTTTGGGGAGAGGGTCGTGTTTCGTCACCCGAAACCCGCCAATGAAGGACCTCCTTGGAAGGAAGAGTGCCCGCGCCAACAAAATTCGTTAAGTACTCTTCCATGATGCAAGACCCGACCCAGTTGCATGAGTTGGAGGCGCGAGACATACTGGCGGCTTAAAGACTGTGCAAAATTAAATACGCGACGAGTTAAGAGCAAGCACATATCTGTGACGGCTTACAATTTTAAGGGCTCTACGAATACTATGCCATAGTCCGGCTGATGAGAGCCGGATAGGCTTGGCGGTTCAACAAAGAAAGGAGGAGCGAAAATTGGCTAAGTCCTGAAAACAGGTTTCGCAAACTACCGCTACAATTACGGATCTACAAAAGCAGGAAAAAAGGTTCTTATTCTCGACCTAGCGAAGAACAGACGAAGCAGAAGAAAGAAAACAAAGCCGCGACAATCCGCGCATTGCGCACGGCCGCCCCGTACGCGGTGGCGCGATAAGGATGCGCATTAAAGGCATCAACGGCGTCGGGAGTACACCGACGATGGTGCGGACGGAGCCCGAGCGGCGGCGGCGGAGCTTCCGCAAACCCTACTACAGTGGCGATGGATGTAAGGAGGAGCTTGGCCTTACCGGTGATGGAGCAGCGGACGCAGAAGAAAAACTGGAACGACACAGGTTGATGCAGTGGCCTGGTTGACGACGATGCGAAGACAGCGCCGGAGCAAAGTGCGCTGGAATGGAGGCAATGAGAGGAAGAAGATGAAGAGCGAGCGAGAGAAGGAAAGGTTTTCACCTGCAACAGGTCTTATTTAAAGGGAGAACGAGTCAGGCGCGAAAATCTAGGCGACGGAAACCATTTGACCGAGACGGACGCCTCGATTCTCGGGCTGGCCATTTAATAAAAGATTCGGTGGCACGTCAGCGGATCTCTCTCGCAGGGACTATGTGACATCACATCAGGTCATCACCGGGCGACTCGCTGAAGAGCGGAAGAAAGGAATGAAATGAGCAAGCTCAATTCAACCTGGGGCCTAATGTTGGGGATGTAACCCCGCAATATGACCCGCCCTTAAGGCTCCGGGTCATATTCATGGCTCGTGAGCCGGCCCAAGGGTGAGCCGTAAGGTCTACGACCCAGGAAGATAAGCGGCTCAAGGTGTGGGCCGCAAGGTGGCCCGGACGGAGAAGACCCGGGCGTGTAAGCCATTCGGGGACAGCTTGGACAAGAAGATAAAGGAAGACTCGGATAGACAATGAGACTCGGTTAGAAAATTGTAAAGGCCCGTGGTCCTGACCTCCTATATAAAGGCACACCCGGGGCGACTTAGAGATGTGGTGATCGAGAACTAGGTCAAGCTTTAGCTCCCTTGTAATCGATACAACAAGCAATACAAGACAAGCAGGACGTGGGCTATTACCTCGACTTGAGGGGCCGAACATGGGTAAACTCGTGTCCTTCGTCCCAATCAACCCCTTTGAGTCCATCACGTTAGCGATGGCCTCGAATCCAAATCCGTTCACCCAGACATCTGCCGTGATAAATCCACGACAACCATCATCTCCTTTTATCAAATGTCATGTTCTTTCTTTACTTATCCATGTAACCGGAGTGTTGTGCCCTTGTGTTAAGTTATCTCCATCTTATCAAGTTTTGCCTCTCTTTTCTACCGAAGTGCTGCCAAAATTTCTTTTAAATTCTTGCAACTTCCTCTTGCCATTCTTCATCTCTTTGCAACCCTCAAGATTCGTTGGTTTCACGAATTTGTCAAAGAAGCAACTAAGTTTTACCCCTTCCTTTCCTCATCCTCTTCCCCTTTTCATTTTAAGATCTCAGGGCGAGATCTCTTGTTAGTGGAGGAAAGTTATAACAGTCCGAGACCGACACTCCAGAAGATTCCCGTTTTATTCCATTGTTGGCATGTGATTTGTTTGCTTGTCGCATTCATCATCGCATCATTCGCATCATCTGCATAGCATCGGCACTCCGTGGCCATCATTTTTCAAAACTTGCATCGTTTCATAGTTCCAGTTCTCTTTGTTCTTGGCGTTGTCGTTTTCAGACCAACGACACACGTCCGCGCCCGCGACATCATCAAAAAAAGTTTTTTTGAAAAGTGTGTAATAAATATTCTCAGATTGGCTCGAAATTTGGCGCGTGGTCTTGTTTTATTGTAGGTAGACCGCCTGCAATTTTCGTCGCATTCGAAGGTTGTTTGATACCCCAACGGATAAACCTATAGTGACGCTATAGCCGACCGAATTATTAGACTTTTTCAGTTTTCAAAAGATGTTGCCGAGCTGCCCGCGTTTTCTCTTTGTGCTATGCATAGCCCCTGTGCACTGCACAGTGCACACACCCCTCGCGTGCCCCCGATAACTTTCCTGAACCCGAAACATACGGTCGTGACCATTGGGTCCGGATCAACCCCGAAATACCCCAAACCATCATCGATTTTTCATTTAATTTTCCTAACCTAATTTTCTGACCGTCCGATATAAATCGAAGGATCATAACCTAGTCCGTTTATCTATATATAGAACACCTAGACGTACACCTAGACCTAATTCCTAAAAATCTTAGTCTAATCCCTAAAAATCCTCGTCTTGTCCAATCAAACCGCCACCACTCTTCTTCCTCGGAATCTCCTCCCGATCCAGCCGCCACCCACCTCGAATTTCCGATCGAACTAAATGGACGCGTCCACCTCCCAACAGATCCCGAGCCACCTCAACGGTAGCCTCGCTTCGGATCAAGAGGAGTTATATCCCGAGCCGCTTGAGCATGCTCCTCCCATGGAACAACCGCTCTAGCCGGCAACGACCAACCCAACAGATGAGCATCCTTCGGCCCCTCACTCTTGCCGCACCTATCTCTCTCTTTCTCTCCTGACCTCTCTTTCCCTTTCTTGGTCCGACAGCAGCAGGGGATCTCCGCCATGGCCTTCCGAGGGAATCCGCTGCTGCTCCAAGGCCGTCGCCTCGCCGGAGCAGTGCGTCATCGTCGAACCTTCAGCACCTCGTGGCTCCCCTGCTCCTAGCCCTCTTCTCTCGATCCACCTAAGCGCCAAAGCTGAAGCCTCGCCTCGCGTCTCCCCATCGGTCGCCGACCTCGATGGCTCGACCGCGTGCACCTCGTCGCTGGCGACCCGCAGCGCTGTCGGCGACCAGAATAACAGGTAGCCGTCGTGCCCAGCGTCCTCCTCCTTCTATCTCCTTCTCTCTCAATCTCGCTTTCACTCTCTCTGTCCCCATAGCTCGAAGGAGATGGACATGAAGCTGCACGCAGATGTCGTCGTTAGTGCTCCTCTATTCGGCTAAGATGGAGCACGCCGCCACCGGATCTGTCGACTCCTGGCCGCCAACGCTGCGTCTCGGGCACTTCCCGCGCCATGTTCTCCACCTCCTGGAGCCGCCCGTGGCCATGTTCTCCCACGCCAGGGGCCTCCTTTGCATCAAAAGTCAAGTCGCCAGGAGCGCTCGTGCTCTTGTTGACCAGCGCCTCCTGCTAGCTCACCCGTTCCCAGCACAGTCATGGCCATTGGCCTCTGTTTCCCTGATGTGAGCATCATAACTGAACTTTGTATTTTCGTAGATATGTTCTGGTTTTAGAGATTATTTAGATTTGGCACTCTGTTCCCAGTTGGCTGGAGGAGCCAACCTCCAAGCCGGAGGTCTAGAGTTTGAGACCTGGACGCTCCAATTTTTGCATGTTTATGTTTAATTGCTCGCACACCCACACCTGGCCAATTGGGCCGATTCCACTGCTGGGCTGCTGCACTCTCCTGCTTCTGGCCCGTTGATGTTTTTTTTTTCTGCGCTAAGGATTTCAATGTTATTTTTTTCAATGCATTGCATAATTACTATGGAACAGGATTTAAAATTGCTAATAACTAATTAGTCATGCATCACTTGTAAACACTTTATACATGTAATATGTTCAGAATTTTGTCTAGATTAATAATATGTAACTTTCAGCCATGTTAAAAATGTTCAACTTCTTGTTTCATATAATTTGCTCAATTGTCATGCTAAAATGGTTTGCCTCATAACTAATTATCAGTACCTTCGTTCACATGTTTTATATATGTAACTTGACTAGAAAAATGCGTAGAATAATATGGTGGCATTAATTTTTCTATTGAAAAACTCTAAAATTGTGTTCTACGCAGAACAGTACCAAATTCACAATTCGCTTATGGGAGTGTTTCAAAAGTGCCATATGCTGCTTTCGACCTCATTTAAAATGCCTAGATATTGTATTTGTTTATACTTCATCTCTTGTCATGATTAACAATATTTAATATTGTCATTTACCTAAGTGGGAGTGAACTAAATAATTCGAACGTGTAGTTTTGCCAATATGCAACCCGATGCATATTGAACTTCACTTAATTTGTAGTGTTTGATTGTTGTGCTTGCCATGTATTGCATAATTAAACTGGACATCCATCATATTTGTTTGCGCATCAAGCCATGCATATGTTGTGGTGTTTGTCGTGCTTTGATCGTTTGTTTTCGGATTGCTTCTTCTTGATAGAGTTTCGAAAGCGTTCGATGTGTGAGGATTCGTTCGACTACATTGGGTCATCATCTTCATGGATTCGTTTTTCTTCCAAGCACGATCTCAGGTAAGATGACTATTTCCCCGGATACCACTAGTAGTATTGCTATGCTAGTTGTCTCGCTGTCGTTATGTCTTGATGCCTACCAATTGTTTGTGAAGCCTCCCAACATTGCCATGATAAGCCTCTAACCTCCACCTTCCCAACAAACCATTGTTTGGCTAAATTACTTCTTGTTCAACCCTTCTTATAGCGTTGTTAGTTGTGGGTGTAGGTGCTTTCATGTGACAACATGGATATTTTCGAGATATCATAATATTATTGCTATTTAATTTAATGCACATATATACTTGGTAAAGGGTGGAAGACTTAGCCTTTTGCTTGGTCTTTTGTTTCATCTTTGTTGTCCTAGTTACTTGTGTACCGGTGTTATGTTTCATATTGAGTGCTCCTAACATGCTCGGGGTTGTTTTGGGGACCCTCTTGATTTTCATTTTTGGATATAGCAATGCCCGATATTGATACTATATTTGCTCAACATAATAATACCGAACACCGTTAGTAATGCATAGGGAGTTAGCGCTACCCGTGGATTAATTCAACATAGGGAGTTAGGGCTAGTGGTGATGGTGTTGGTCCCAAACGGGTTGCCTGCAGGGCCATCGCGAGGGAACTCAAGATATTTTTTACTCGTAGCTAGTCCCATCCGGCTGTGCCCTGAGAACAAGATACGCGGCTCCTATCGGGATTTTCGGCACGTCGGGCGGCCTTACTGGATTTGTTATACCTTTCTCGAACGTCTTGTGCACAAGATTTCGAGGACACTTCGGGCTATCTCGAGGTTGAGATTTTTCATCGGGATTTCACGAATACTATGGGTTATCCTGTGGTTGAGGAATTCCAGTGCAGCTTGTGGTTCGTTTGTGATGGATGAGTTGGAGCATCCCTGCAGGGTTAAATCTTTTCGAGAAGTCGTGCCCGCGGTTATGTGGCAATTAGAAAATTTGTTTAACACATGGTCATTGAAAATTTGAAGTAAACTCAAATAAAATACACCAAGTGTGTGTGTAGTCGTGACTGTCTCTTCTTGTGAGTCCTGCATTCAAGAGAGAACACAGTGGGGTTATGTTTGACGTAAGTAGGTGTTTAGGATCACTTAGTGATCATTCTAGTTCACGTCCGCTATGCGTAGACCACCATACTTATTCTTTTGTACTCGTAAGTTAGCCACTCAAATAAATGCTTAGTCCTTGCTGCAGCCTCACCATTTAACCATACCTTACCCATTAAGCTTTGTTAGTCTTGATACCCTTGGAAATGAGATTACTGAGTCCCTATGGCTCAGAGATTACTACAACAACAGTTGCAAGTACAGGTAAGGCGATGCTTTGACGTGAGAGCGATGCTTATTTGATTTGAAGTTCTTCTTCTTCTCCGTCGATCATAGGATGGGTTCCAGGATGGCAGCTTGGGATAGAAAAGATGGATGTCATTTTACCGTTTCACTACTGGAATCAGAAGATTTGCCGTCTGCACATCTTTGCCATCTGCTAGCGGACGGCAAAGAGTGGCTTTGCCATCAGCTAGCGGAAAACAAATGACAAAGAGCTAGCAAACGGCAAAGGGTGGCTTTGCCATCAGCAAGTTCTTTGCCGTCTTCTAGCTGATGGCAAAGATTCTTTGCCGTCGGCTAGCAGACGACAAAGAGATGGGTGAGGCCCAGTGGAGGCTAGCTTAGGGCAATGGCCCACCCCACCTCTTTGCCGTCTGCTAGCGGACGACAAAGAACTTCCTATCTAACGGCCTGTTACCCCCTCCTCTCTTCTCTCTCTCTCTCTCTCTTCTCTCTCTCTCTGTCTCCCCAACCGCACCCCGCCACCGCTCCCGATCGCCATCTCGCCGCCGCCCTGACCCCACGCCGCTTTGGCCCGTCGCCTGTCGCCACCGCCGCCTCGCCGCTCCGCCACTCCCGCCACCGCCCCGACCCCCACCGCCATCGTCCTGTCCCCTTCCCTTCCCGGCGGCCTCCTCCATCGGCCCCGTCTTGCACCCTCCCTTGCCCTAGCCTCCTCCACCGACCCCGTGCCCGCCCCTCCCCTGCCCCGATGTCCTCCATCGGCCCCGCCCCGCCCCCTCCCCTATGGCGCCGCCGCCCCCTCCCCTGCCCCCTCCTTCGGCCCGACCAGGCCGCCCCGCTCGTCGACACCGCCGCACTGCCGCCGCCGCACCCCATCGCCGCCCTGACCCCCACCGGTGAGTTTAATTAGGTTTAGTTTTTTTTCCTGTTTTTTTTAGATTTTTCTGTTTTTGTAGATTTAGGTTTAATTAGTTTAGTTTAGTTTATTAGGTTAGAAAAAGTTAGTTTTTCTGTTAAGTTCGTAAGTTAGTTAGTTAGTTAGGAGGAGGAGGAGAGGAAATGAACAAGAAGAAGAAGAGAGAAGAAGAAGAGGAGAAGAAGGAGACGAAGAAGAAGAAGGAGAGGAAGGAGAAGAAGAAAAAGAAGAAGAAAAGGAGGAGGAGGAGGAGAAGAAAAGAAGAAAAAGAAGGAGAATAAGAAGAAGAGGAGGAGGAGGAGGAGGAGGAGGAGAAGGAGAAGAAGAAGCAACGGAGAAGAGGAGAAGAAGAAGAAAAGGAAAAAAAGGAAAACCGGGTCGAGGATTGGCGACGGGGTGCGTCGACGCCGACGTAACCGGGTCGAGGACCGCCGACACGACACCACCGACACCCCGACCCCCGACACGACACCCCGTCACCCCAACACGGCATCGCCGACACCGACACAGCACCCCTACCCCGACATGACACCCCCGACACCCCGACCCCCGACACCCCGACACGGCACCCCAGACCCCGACACATCACCCCTACCCCGACACGACACCCCCGACACCCTGACCCCGACCCGACACCCCCGACACCCCGATCTCGAAAAAGGTCCTCTTCGGCCTTCCAGAGGCCGACGAGTCATATATTTGTGAATTATGAGTTAGGTCATATATTTTTTGATTTTGTTATACAGAACATCATATTTATGTTGATCAGGTGGATTTAAATGTGCAGTTGTTTTGTCGCTGCGAGGGTCTGGTGTTCGACGACCTCCTCGTGCGTTCGACGAGCTCCACCCCTGCGTTCGTGGGTGAGCACAAATGACATCTCCTCTTGCCCCCTTCATTTCCTCTGTTCCGGTCTTCATGCCAATGGAACTTGCTAGCTATAGGTGTCTTCAATCATCAATATGCGTGACCACTATGTGTCTCCCGTTCGAAAGGGTTGCATCTATAATATGCATTCATTAGCATATTTATAACCGTGATTCTTTCGAATTGTCCAACGTTATCCATGGACAGCCCGAGTATGTGTAGATTGGGTTTGTTTTCCCATATGCTCTGCTCCGGATCCGATGCAGAATTTTGTCAGTGCCTCCCTGTTGTTCTTCGGGTACACATCCTCTCTGCTTATTGCCGAGACGTGTATCAGGAGAACAACGAGGAGGTGCTGCCGAAATTGTGCGTCGGATCCGGAGCAGAGCATGGGAAAACGAACCCAATCTACACATATTTGGGTGGGATTAGGACCTATCTTTATCTACTAGCGTCTAGGTTGCATCGACGTAATAAAAGTAACTGATGAATATGGTTTGCTGAATTATGTATATATTTTGTGTGTGTCCAGTAGCTAGGCAAGATGAGTGATCGTGGGTGGATGTACACCGGTCACACTAGTAAGAAAGACATGACCCATGAATGGATAACAAAAACCAAGGAGTTTGTGAGAGTCGCATTTGCAAATGGACAGAAGATAACTTGGTGCCCTTGTGTCGATTGCGACAACTGTAAGAAGAAGTCAGAGTTTGAAATGATCAAACACCTATAGAAGTGGGGTTTTACGCCTAATTATACGGTCTGGACATTTTATGGTGAGTCTGCCCAACGTGCCAGAGCTGAGGTGGTTCGTCGTCGCACCCACGAGCATGGTATGGGGATCGAAGACATGGTGCAAGACTTTGATGATGCTCAGGATTCGGACGATGAGATGGAGGAATTTGCAAAGGCCTTTTATGAAATGTTGGAGTCTTCAAAACGTTCTCTCCACGAGCACATTGAGCTTTGTCAGCTGGATGCCATCGCGCAAGTAATGGCTTTGAAGGCTCAGTTCAACCTGGCCAGAGAATGCTATGACGCGATGTTGACGATATTTGGACGCTTTCTATCCAAAGGCCATGTATTGCCACCAAACCTATACCAGTCGGACAAAATCCTATGTGCGCTTAAGATGCCCTATGAGAAGATAGATGCCTGTGAGAATGGATGTGCCTTATTTTGGCTTGAGTATGCGGGCTTGAATTATTGCCCCATTTGCAATGCTTCCAGGTATGTTCTGGTAGACAACGGTATGGGTGAGAAGAGTCAGACCAAAATCCCCATTAATGTTCTTCGGTATCTGCCAATCATACCAAGACTTCAACGTCTTTTCATGGTCAAAGAGACGACCAGACAGATGACGTGACATAAATTGGACAAAAGAACAAAACTAGATGTAGATGGGAATCCGATGTTGGGACACACTTCAGACGCTTTTGCGTGGAAGCACTTCGATGCATTACATAAGGATAAAGCGGCAGATCTAAGGCATTCTCGAGTTGCCATCAGCATGGATGGGTTCAATGTGTATGGTATGATGGCAGCACAATACAGTTGTTGGCCTGTATTTGTCATTCCACTCAATCTCCCCCTGGAGAGATTATGAAAAGAAAGAACATTTTCCTGACGTTGATAATTCCAGGGTCTAAATATCCGGGGAAGAATATGAATGTGTACATGCAACCGCTTAAGGATGAATTGCAAGAAGCCTGGGATAATGGGATCAAGACATACGACGCCGCTACAAAAAAGAACTTCAAAATGCATGTGTGGTACATGTACTCGATGCATGACTTGCCGGTGTATGCGCTATTCGTCGGCTGGTATGTGCATGGAAGGTTTTCGTGCCCCACATGCAAGGCACTTCTTCAGTTTCGTCGGCTGGAGGCGGGTCACAAGTTTTCTTGCTTCGACATGCATAGACAGTTCCTGGATCCTGACCATAAGTTCAGAAAAGACAAAAAGAATTTCATCAAAGGTGGAGTTGACAAGAAGACGATTATGAACCTCACATTAACCCAGACACATATGAAGGAGAATTCTTCCAAGAAACACGTGTTTCCAAAAAAGTTTTCAAGAACCGCTCTACTTCACCCCAAAACATTGAGGTCGACAGCGAGAGTGAACCCGACTTCACCCCTGAGCCAGAACAAGAAGAGACGGAAGAAGAAGAGGTTACTACTGCGGATGACCTGACAATGCTTGACCGATTACATAGAGGCCTTCCACATGTTGATGCATTTATTGATGATGCTGATGAGCACGTCATTACTGATAGTGACGATGATTATGCATTCATTGATCCCGGAGCATATATAGACGATGAAAATTAATATTAGTAATGTGAGGTATTCAATTATTATTATGTACATATATATTATTAATTAGTTCATGTTATTAGGTATTCAATTTTTTTATGTTGAACTAATTTCGTTCACTCTTTGTCATTGCAGGTGTTGACAGATAGTGGGCTCGGGTCGAGAGGGCTCTAAGCCTCCTTACTCGGCGCGTGCTGAGAGGGGTGCTATTATTTCACCCCAGCAACTCCGTAGAGCGCTGGTACACAGCATGCAGACACCGGCGAGCGCTTCTTCTTCGACCGGGAGAGGTCGGGGGAAGACGAAGAGAGGTGCTAGAGGTAGGAAGGCTGTTGTGCCTTCCTCGCCGCCACCCCAGCTGATTCTCCCGACCACATGAGTGCTCCGTTTCAGGTGGACCCGTCTGACTTGGACCCGTCTCGGACTCCGGTCCACGAGCCTCGGGTCGACGAGCCTCGGGTCACCGAGCCTTCGTCCCAGGAGACTCGGGTCCCAGAGTCTTCGTCCCAGGAGACTCGGGTCCCAGAGTCTTCGTCCCACGTGACTTCGGAGGCTAGTGGTCATGCTGATGGTGGCGAGGACAACTTGTCTGAGGACACCTATAGCGAGGGCGAGCTAGTTGAGGAGGGCAAGGTCTACCAGCATGGTTGTACAAAGCTCCCGCCCGTGCCGACGACCCGCGAGCAGAGGTGGTTGATTGCGCCTAATGCGGAGAAGTAAGTACATTTACTCTTTTTTTAACCTTTTGCCTTCATGTTTCTTTAAATTAATATCTAATATGTTGGCCTTGTCATACTACAGGGGTTGGAAATACGAGCATGGTGTCCGCAGGCCCAACCAGGTCCTTGGTGTGCTTCTTCGGCACCACTTCCCGGGGAAGGTCTAGTTGCCCGGTGAGGCTCCATAGGTAGCACTGACCTGGGAGTTGTACATGGCTGCCCTGGCCCCGCCGGAGGAGATGGTCGACATTGTCTTGTGCGAGATGATGGCTATAACGGCCCAAGACCGTCGCTCCAGAAGATTCCAGAAGGTTCCCCTTTTATTTCCGTTCATGTCTGTGGTTCGTCTGACTGTTGCATTCATCATCGCATCATTCACATCATCTGCATAGCATCGTCACCCTTTTCGAAAACTTGCATCCGTTCGTAGTTGCCGGTTTTCTCCATTCTTGTCGTTGCCCGTTCGAGACCAACCGCACACGCACGCGCCTGCGGCACCATTTTAATAAAACCGTTTTTAAGTGCGTGCAAAAATATTCTTGGATTGGGTCGAAACTTGACATGCGTTCTTGTTATGTCGTAGGTAGACCGCCTGTCGATTTTCATCGCGATCCGAGTTCGTTTGATGCCCTGTCGGACAGTTGTAGCAGTGAGGTTATCGATTTATTAGCGGACGTTGTCGACTTTTTATAAACTTCGT
Source organism: Hordeum marinum (assembly GCA_022496015.1). Taxonomy (NCBI): domain Eukaryota; kingdom Viridiplantae; phylum Streptophyta; class Magnoliopsida; order Poales; family Poaceae; genus Hordeum; species Hordeum marinum. The sequence goes on along the minus strand of CM039675.1, from coordinate 136,332,155 downwards.
GTCACAGGCCGCAAACTTCCCTCTCTTCCCATCTTAGCCCTTCTGCACAGCCGCGTAGCCCCGCTCCGCTTCCGGACCGTTGAATCGACATCCGGCGGTCCGATAACGGACAGAGACCGTCATCCCTAGCCTCGAAACCTATAAATAGACCCCTCGCCTTCCTAATTGGACAGCCAACCCTAATCCCTCCTCGAATCCCGTGCCAAACCCCAGCTTCTCCCTTCTCCAGCTGTCAGGCCTACCCGAGCCCATCTGAGCCCGGGGAAGCCCATCTGGGCCCGTCCCCGAGCTCCTCCCATGCCTTCCATGGCTGCCCGAGCTCCTCCAGCAGCGCAGCTTCCCGTGGGCGCGGGTCGCCGCCGCCCTCGCCGGACCTGCTGCCCCGCCGGACCTTCTCCTCTCCTTCTTTCCCTCCTTCCTCTCCTCTCCCTCCGGTTCTCTCTCTCCTTCTAATCCCGTCGGCCTCTCTCCCACAGGAATCGCACCGTCACCGATCTCCTAGCTCCGGCGCTGCCGGACCCCTCGCCGCCAAGAACGGAGAGCCTAGCCTCGGATCCGCCGCCGCCCTGCCCCTAGCGCCCTCGCCGCCTCGCCTAGCTGCCGCCCTGCATCACCGTTGACCACCGCCGGCGGTTGCCCGCTCGGGTGCGGGGAGCAGCACGACGAGCGCTCGTCCCAGCGCTCGCGTTGACCCCAGCGTAGGGGCCAGCGGCCCACCAGCTCCCTTCGGCTTAGTTTATGATATGTGAAGATGAAATGAAGTGTGTGTTATATACTACTGCCCCATGCTTAGTTTATGCATTTTAGAATATTGTAGATTGTTGTTTTCATGTGTGCAAAATGCTAAGTTGCTGTTTTGGACAGATTTCAACAAAACTTGTTTTGTTGATTGTGGTTGAACCGTAGCTCCGTTTTGAACCTGTTGCATATGAAACCTGCTTAGAATCTCATGTAGTTCCATAATAACTTGCTGCATTCATGTTTTGAAATGTTTGAGGTTGTATTTCCCATGCATTTGCATTCATGGCATGTGCATCTTGTGTTGCTCATATCTTTTAGACCGTAGCTCCGTTTGAGATGTTCCATATATGTAAATCGACTAGAATGACGTATAGAATAACATGGTGACATTTATTTTGCTGTCTACCAAATATAAAATATGATTAGTTCAGATCTGGACCAATTTTGAAATTAACATACGGGGTCGTTTTGGAAATGCTATAAGTTTTCGGCCTCATTTAAGATGCCTAGATAGTTAATTTACTTATGCTTCACCTCTTGCCATGTTTAACAACATTTAATATTGTCGTGTACCTAACGAGAGTGAACTAAATAATTCGAATGTGGAGTTTCGTCAATATATAACTCGTTGCATATTGAGCTTCACTTTAATGTGTAAAAGTTGATTGTTGTGATTTGACATGCCTTGCATATTTAAACTGGACATGCATCATATTTGTTGTGCATTGCGTTTTGCATATGTGGTGGTGTATCTTGTGTTGATTGTTTGTTTCGGATTGCTTCTTCTCGATAGAGTTCCGAAAGCATTCGGGTGTGAGGATTCGATCGACTACGTTGGCACATCTTCTTCATGGACTCGTTCTTCTTCCGAGCGGGATCTCAGACAAGATGACTCATTTCCTTGGATACCATTACTATCATTGTCATGCTAGATGTCTCGTTTTCTATCGCTATGTCACGCTGCCTACCACTTATTGATAAGCCTCCCAACATGGCCATGAAAAGCCTCTAACCCCTCCACATCCCAGCAAACCTTTGTTTGGCTATGTTACTGCTTGCTCAGCCCTTCTTATAGCGTTTCTAGCTGCAGGTGCAATAGCTTCCATGTGTCAACATGGACATTTTTTTGTTTTATCACAATATTACTGCTATTTAATTTAATGCACATATATACTTGGTAAATGATGGAAGGCTTGGCTTTTTGCTCGGTGTTTTGTTCCGCTCTTGCCGTCCTAGTTACTTGTGAACCGGTGTTATGTTCCATAGATGAGCGCTCCTAACATGCTCGGGGTTGTTATGGGGACCCCCTTGATTTTCGGGTTAGAATAAAGCTTGTCTGGCAAGGCCCAACATTGGTACTACATTTGTCTAATAATTAATGAACTTGCATAGGGACTTTCCGGACCCCGTGGATAATTAATCAACCCCCGGGCCAGTGCTCCTCATGAGTGTTGGTCCAAACTAGAGCACTGTGCGGGGCCAACCCAGGGCAACTTGGGAGATTTCTATCAGGCCACTGTACGCGTAGCTTATCCACCGTGTCCTGAGAACGACATACGCGGCTCCTATCGGGATCGTCGACACGTCGAGAGGCCTTGCTGGATTTGTTTTACCTTTCTCGAACGTCTTGAGTGAGGAATTCCGATTATTCTTTGGGCTATCTCGAGGTATTGGATTCCTTTGGAATTGCCTAGGATGATCACGAGATTCGTGGTTGAGGTTATTCCCGCTGTGTGTGGTTAATTTATGATGGATGAGTTGGAGCACCCCTACAGGGTTAAATCTTTTCAAGAAGCCGTGCCCGCGGTTATGTGGCAAACTTGGATATTTTGTTTAACACCCGGTCATAGCAAACTTGAAGTAAAATCTAATAAAATACGTCAACTGTGTGTGTAACCGTGACTGTCTCTTCTTGTGAGTTTTTATCCGGAAGAGAACACGGTAGGGTTATGTTTGACGTAAGTAGGTGTTCAGGATCAGGTAGTGATCATTACTAGTTCTCGCCCGTTATGCGTAGACCACCATACTTTACTTTCTGTACTCGTAAGTTAGCCACTCAAATAAATGCTTAGTCGCTTGTTACAGCCTCACCACTTAACCATACCTTACCTATTAAGCTTTAATAGTCTTAATACCCTTGGAAATGAGATTGCTGAGTTCCTATGGCTCACAGATTACTACAACAACAGTTGGAGGTACAGGTAATGCGATGATTTGACGTGAGCGTGTTGCTTGATTTGATTTGGAGTTCTTCTTCTTCTTCTTCTTCATCAATCTTGGATGGGTTCCAGGTGGCAGCCTGGGATAGCAAGGGTGGATATCATTTTACCGTTTGATTTCATCCGTAGTCGGACCCTGCTCTTATGTATGATGTTTGAGTATGTTATCGTATTGATGTGACTCTGATGTAGCTTGTGGCGAGTGTAAGCCAATTCCCTATACTCATCTCTTGTGTACATGTACTTGTAATGATATCCATTCTTGCAACATGACGAGATGCGCATCTATCCCTTGCGAGGCTCTCGTGCCTTAATATGGATAGGCCCGCATCTTGGACGTGACAGTGGCTGACATTGTGATCCGTCGCTTTTGGGTAATTTTTCCTTTACAGAATTAAAAATCAACAACACCTAGTGATTGTACTAATCAGTGTTGTCTTGTTTGATTGCAGACCTTCTACAGGTGTCTTGCGGAAGACGAGGCGAAAACGGCTGTTGTTCTCGAAGCCGAGTGCAAGCGCATACTTCAGAACTTACGACACGAGGCTCGGGTGCAGGCTATTCGAGACTACTATGCCTCGACTAACATTAAGAGGGCCAAGAAGAAGTCCCGCAAAAATTATCTGAGTAAGCAGAAGTTAATGAAGGTAATTATCTATTCTTAAGGCCTTGTAATTAGTTTCTTTAATTTGATTCGTAGGCGTAGTGCTGAAATTTCTTTTGTCTAACTTAGGTGCCCGCCGAGATGGTGTGCAGATAGAATGGATTGTTGGGAGGCATTGGTGGATGAGTGCTGCTCTATCCAATGGCTAGCCGAACACAACAAGGCCAAGGATAAGCGTGCCCAAATGAGAGGTGTGCCACACCATCAAGGGAGCTCCAACCTGTTTGAGTACGGGTATGTGGTTTGCTTCATGATTCATGCAATTTCATTCTTCATGCTAGCTTGAGCTCTTAACTAATATTTTGTTCCTCTCTTTTAGGCGCGAGAAAACAAGGAGGAGGTGCCACCTCTGTTCGACCTCTATGCCATGGCCCATACTGCCTCGTACAAGAAGGCCAAGCCATTCTATGGGGATGACCTCGATTATCCAGACAACTTCAACAACATCTCCTCCCACAACAAGCTTGTGAGGTACATAGATGAGGGGAAGGCGATGAAAGGGGATGACTTCAACCCGAGCCAGAGTCCTTTTGATCCAGAGCTCGTGATGATATCTGGTGGCGGGAGGCCCCATGGCTCGGTAGCCATTGGGGATGGACTGATACGTTGTCTTAGAACTCTCCCGGAGATCAAGAAGCGCCAGACGAGCTCTGATCCTGAGATAAGGCCTCGTTCACGGCCAATGGAGCTTGCCATTGAGGCTAGGGCCCAGGAGCTTCTGGCAGAGGCAAACAGGCAGGCAACGCAGAGGGAGAGGGACATGGAGGAGAGGACGGCTAGGCTCTTGGAGGAGGAGAGGAACCGGAATGACGCGTCTCACCGGGCCTATACGAGCTCCTCGTGGTAAGTTTTTCCTGCATATTAGCCAAATCATGCACGTAATGTTCGTTTCATCAATAACTAATATGAATGACTCCTGAAAACAAAATGTGCACACTGTGTGCCAGAACAATGGTCAGACCCCTCCGTCGATGCCCCATACTGCTATAGCACCCACGGTGAGTTTCATTTGAATGGTCATTAGTTACAAGTATTCACATTTGAGTTGCATCATGCTAAGGAGACATTGCAAATGATCTTTGGTGCAGCGTGCCTCCCGAAAAGCATCGATCAATCCTTCTGCGTCTGCCACAACCCCGACCAGTCCTTCTACGTCTCACCCTGGCGCAAACCCGGCCGGTCCTCCACCTCCTGATGATGGTAAGTTTTCTCGAGTGTTTTGCTTAACAAATGCATACTTAGCTTAAGAAATGACCTAATTAGCTCTAAAATGACCTATACTTAGCTTATTTTCCTAAAAAATGACATAATAACCTTACTTAGCTCCAAAATGATATATTCTACCTAGGATAGCTATAAAATGACCTATACTTAGCATTTTTCCCTCTAAAATGACTTGATATGCTTAGTTAGCTAGAAAATGACATAACTACCTAGGATACCTCATAATGATCTATAGCTAGCTTAGCTAGTTCATTTATGACATAATTAGTTCACTTAGGTACAAAATGGCATAACTACCTAGGATAGCTCAATAATGATCTATAATTAGCTTAGCTAGTTCATTTATGACATAATTAGCTTACTTAGGTAAAAAAATGGCATAATAACCTTGGTTTAGCTCCAAAATGACTTATACTTAGCTTATTTTCCTCAGAAATGACATAATAACCTTACTTAGCTCCAAAATGATATATTCTACCTAGGATAGCTATAAAATGACCTACACTTAGCATTTTTTCTTCCAAAATGACTTGATATGCTTAGTTAGCTAGAAAATGGCATAACTACCTAGGATAGCTCAATAATGATCTATAGCTATCTTAGCTAGTTCATTTATGACATAATTAGCTCACTTAGGTACAAAATGGCATAACTACCTAGGATAGCTCAATAATGATCTATAATTAGCTTAGCTAGTTCATTTATGACACAATTAGCTCAATTAGGTAAAAAATGGCATAATAACCTTGGTTTAGCTCGAAAATGACCTATACTTAGCTTATTTTCCTCAAAAATGACATAATAACCTTACTTAGCTCCTAAATGATATATTCTACCTAGGATAGCTATAAAATGACCTATACTTAGCAGTTTTTTCCTCCAAAATGACTTGATATGCTTAGTTAGCTAGAAAATGACATTACTACCTTGGAGAAGAGGAGAGGAGAGGAGAAAGAGAAAGAGAAGATAAATTCTTCTTCTTCTTTTTCTTCTAGCTAGTCTTCTTCTTCTTCTTCTAACTTTCATCTTTCCTAATTTGCAGATTTGCTATAGATGAGGAAGCTTGCATTGATGGAGTGTACTCTTCTACTTGTGCTTCCTTTTTGTTTATGGAAACTTGTTTTGGATATGTATGTATGGATATGTTGTTGGAAACCATTGTATGTTGGATATGTTGTTGGAAACTTGTATGTTGGATATGTTGTTGGAACTTATTGTTGGTATGCTTGTTGAAATTAATTGTTGGTATGCTTGTTGGAAACTTGTATTATTGATGTGTTAGATATATATGTGATATTCTGTCAAATTGAATGATTTTGAGAAAAAACAGAAAAACAGGGGCTATATAGCCACTTTGCCGTCTGCCAGCAGACGACAACGCTGCCACGTGGCAGCTACCTGTGCAACCTGGGGTAGCACAAGGCCGGCCTCTTTGCTGTCCGCTGGCAGAAGGAAAAGAACTAAGTTCTTTGCCGTCTGCCAACGGACGGCAAAGCACACCGTTAAGCCCTTAATGGAGCTAAGTTGCCACGTGTGTAGTCCATGCCCTTTGCCATCCGCTCGCGGACGACAAAGATGCAAAGGTCTTTGCCATCCGCCAGCAGACGGCAAAGCGCCCTTTACCGTGGCTTATTCAGCCGGACGGTTGGCCGTCTGCTGACGGACGACAAAGCCTTTGCCGTCCGGGATGCATGCCTTTGCCGTCCGGGATGGCTGACGGCAAAGTGCCTGATTCCTGTAGTGTTTGATTTCGTCTGTAGTCAGACCTTGCTCTTATGTATGATGTTTGAATATGTTGTTGAATTGATATGAACTTGATTTAGCTTATGGCGAGTGTAAGACAATTACATATACTCATATCTTCTATACATGTACTTGTAATGATATCCATTCTTGCGAAACGAAGAGATGCTCTTCTATCCCTATTCAGGCCCTCGAGCCAAAATAAGGATATGATCGCATCTTGGGCGTTACATCCTATTACTGCTAACCATTCTAGGATAACAAGCCGACCTGATCGAATGGTACGTCATGACGAACAAGGAGCTCTACGATAAATTTCAGCAATTGATGGGTGACCAGGTGCACGACTTGGTGACGAGCCTTGGAGAGGCTATGGAGAAGTTAGATGGTTTGTAGAAGACGGTTGACGCCAAGCTTGATGCTAAATTCAATGAGGTGCTTGCATGTCTACCTCCACCAGTTGTACCTGTTGTACCTCGGCAACAACAACAACACACGAATTTCACGGGACGAGCGCGGCGTGTGCCTATCGACCAAGCCCAAAATTATGGTGCCATTGCTACTGTTGTAGCTTCGGTGGTTGTTGTTGCTGCTGCTACTATCGTTGAGCAAAATGAGGATTATGATAAGGATTATGATGGTGATTACGACGATGAGGGGGAGGTTGCTCCAAATCATCCCCAGGGGCAACCACTACCACACACACCAGGTCGTCCACATGGCTACATTCGCAATGGTAGGGCTCCACCGCCCCCTCAGGTATGGGATTATGACCATCTCCCTAAACTTAAGTTGAATATACCGATATTTGAGGGTAGATATGTTCGTGATATATATCTTACTTGGGAGTTAGAAACAGAACAACATTTATATGCTTACAATTTCCCGAGGATAGACGTGTTACTGCTGTTGTTTGTGCATTCCATAGTTTTCCATGTGTTTGGTGGTCTGAACATTGTAGAATACACCATAATAATATCCCTAGTACTTGGGCTGCTTTTAAGACTGCTATGCATAATCATTGGGTTCCACCATATTATCAACGTGAATTGCTTCATAATTTGCACCGTTTAAGAAAAGGAAAAAATGTAGAGGAATATTACCAGGAATTAGAAACTGGCATGATTGGATGTGGTATTGTTGAGCAGAATGAATTCATGCTTGCACATTTTATGGGTGGATTAAATAAAGAGATTCAGACTATTCTAGAGTATAAGGAGTATAACATTATCACTCGTTTATCCCATCTTGCTTGCAAAGATGAACATGAAGTGTAGGATCGATAGACAATGGCGAGAACTAATTTTTCTGCAGGTCGAGCTTCATCATGGTGTCGGTGCACTAGGACAGGGGTACCCAGTGACCCTAACTTATGCAAAGGCAGCATTAGGAGAACCCTTCAACACAAGTGAAAACCAAACCAACATCCAAGACCAAGACCTCGGCAACGGTGACCTGCGCTGGCTGAGCAACCCGGCAAGATCAATGCGACAGCCCAAGACGGGCCCAGACCGCGCCAAGTACGTCCCCGGTGCCTGCCGGGGACCGAGGCGCATATACCCTCAGGAAGACCCGACAAGTCATCCCCTGGAAAGCGCTAGCCGATCAGCCACCACTCCACCGCATCGCAACGCTAGTCACTTGTCAATGCGGTGTCGAGCCCTCAGGTGGCTAAGTGGCTCTCGTTAGGCATGTGGCGACACGCTAGAAGACAGATCATGCCCCCTTGACACCCGTCCAGAGGCATGTCAAGATGTGGTGCAATAGTTAGCTAGAGCGGTGGTAGAAGCCTGCTGGGAATGCACCCCACACACCACCTAGACTTGCATTTATGGCATTTTGTCATAAGTGCCAGAGTTAGGTATGATAGTACTATTATCTATCTAATCATCAGGCAATGTATGTTCTTCCATTGTGGGTGCCCCTTGAGCTAAAGGAGGCCCAAGACAACCTAGCTAAAGATTCGGACCTTTGGACACTTGTACTCGCGTAGCAGCTCCCTCGAAGGCAACCCTTCCCGTGTCTGAGCGTTGCATGTGCTTCATGCTCCTCTAATCAATCCACCAAAGCAGGAAAACATTTTTATGCTTCACAACGGCCTGAACCTAGGTAAAACACCAGCGTCCTGATCGTCGTGATACCTCACTACCTTCTCTCTTTGTGCATGCGACCTCACCCATGTCGAACCACAAAGGGGCATGCGGCCCCATAGGTGATCGAGTGCATCGTGCTCGACATGTTTGGCGTGCCAGGTAGGGGCTGCAGCATTTGTGCGAACCCGAGATCATGAGCGGTGCATCGATCTTCATCATCATACCCTCCACCAACAGCGTCGATGGAGAAGAGCAATGCCACTTCCTAAGCTTCTTCCTCTCCGGATCCCACCGCGTGTCGCTGCTGCCGCTGCAATGATGGCGGCGAGGAAGATGAGGAACGTTGGCGCTGTGGCTGATGCGTCCAACGCGGATAACACAACACAACCGCGGCATAGACCATTGTTGAGGAGGAGGCGAATTGAGTGGCGAAGCCACCCCTATCGTAGTCATCGAGCAAGCCCAACTAATCCCAGGGAGGTGCGGATCGATCCGATATGCAAAGAAAAAGGTACCCGACTATACTCCTCTCTTCCCTTCGTCCCTGCCTGTCATTGATTCTGCATAACGATGGTGCCGCCAATGTCAATAAGCTCACGTGAGGCTCAGTCTTGCATTTCTCCCGTCAAGGGTAAATCCTGAGCCGAACGCTAGATCGAATCCATCGATAGGCACCCCCAGCAAGCAAACCATGGCAAGGTCCCGTTCACCAATGTATTCATCGCATTGGTCGCTACGAGACCGTCAGGTGCGAAGGAAAGGAGAGAGAGAGAGCTTGGCCATTTATGTTACTCCCCCATTTTTCGGTAGTTGTGAATGTGTACATTGACCCGGCAGGGTCGTGTCGAGGATTGTATTCATAACTAACGGGTCCCCAAGTTTCTCCATTTGCCCCTCTCCGTTTTTCCTTCGTCCCAGGGCAAGGGTGGATACACATGCATGTATTTACCGGGAAACGCGAAGAGGAGAGGCAGTCGTGAATGGAAGGAGGGACGATGTGCGTGAATAAACACACGCCAGGGTGGAAGGAGGAACCATGACGAAAGCTAAGTTGACATGATTATCAACTTTCTTTAGAGCTTACATTCGCAAATTCCCCCTAGCAACCGAGGTTTCGTATGGCGAGTCTTGTGCGCAATGGAACCTTACCGTTTCTTTGTTCGAGTCCTTGTTTTGTTTCAAGCCTACTCAACAAAATATGCGGCAACATCAAAGACCTGCAAGGAAAACCTCACCGATAGCGTGTCCTTGCCAGCAAAATGCTAAGGACCCGTTCCTCAAAGAAATTGCGACAGCACGTTGTTGGCGGGCAACCAAAGCACACAAAGAAAACACTATATGAATACCAGAAGGAAAGCAAAGGGAGATAGCATACATTTACATAAAGACATTAATTCAGCAAACATCAAAGCAAAGGTTGTGTATGTTCTAATATGAGATACATATTGTGTCTTAAGTACAGGACGACATGGCAGCAGGAGTGACTCAAGGCTAACTCCGATGACATCCCTAGGTCTTCAATACCAAGAGGACCATGTCAGCAAGGGGACTGGCCTTGCCTGCGGCAGCAGAGGTGTCAGCACCTGGTGGTAGCCTCTTTTGACGATCGGAGAGATTAAACTCTAGATGGAAGAAGGCAAGATTGCTTAGGACCTTGAAGAGAGCGTCATGAGCCAGCTTCCGAAGTTCGTTGGCAAAGCAGACGAGCCTATCGTCCTCGTACACCTTCAACCCCTCGATCAAGCCTTCGAAGAAGAGTGTCAGCTTGCCGCTTCATACTTCGTGCTTGTCGATGGAGAAGGCCTAGATCTTCATGTTCATGCGCGCAATTTGTGCAGTGAGGCGCTCGACGTTGTCAGTCATGCTTCTGAGCTAGAGGTCGCGCTTCTGAATCTGGTTCTCCAACGTGTCCTCTGCATCTTTCTGGAAGGTCCGCGCATTGGCCAGGTGAGTCCTCAGCAGCTCCTCGTGGACACCAGCTGATTCAATGTTGCTCTCCAAGGAAGCAAGCCTGATTTCATGTTGGAAATGGCACCGTTGACAGCATAGAGATCTTGGCCCTTGGAGGAAAGGTACGACTATGCCTCTTCTAGAGTGGCTTGCGTCTTCTGTGCTTCCCCCTTGAGGGCCTTGATCTCCTTGTTACTCCTGGAAAGGTCTTCTGTCAGCTTGCTCAGGTGGGTCTCAAGACCGGTCATGGCGACAGATGCGGCAGCAAGCTCGTCGAACACCTTCTTCAGCTGAGCAGAGGACTTCAAGGAGAGGGCATTGAGAGTGGCCTTGTGGCCGTCCTCTAGCTCCTGGGTGCGTTGCTAAACATGGACCTCCAGCTCCTCATCTTTGCCATGGAGGGTAGCTTCGAGAGCCTCTTCCTGGGAGGAGATTTTCATCTCCCTGGTGTCCAGAAGCGCTTTGCGCTCCGCCAGTCGAACCTCCTGGGCTGCAATGTCCTCCTTGGCCATGGACAGCATCTTATGTTGCCTCTTAAGGGAATGGACCTACTGGTTGTACCACTCTCACAACTCATTTCCTTTGTCCCTCACCTATTGGTCCAAAAGCTTGGCCAGGTCGCGTTGTTCCTTGGCCACTTGGCATTTGAGGTTGTACCTACTCTGCACATCCTTGAGCCCTTCCACCATGGACTCCAAGAAACTCAGGTCCTTGGTGCTGTCAGAAGAATCATCAACTTCCTTGACCCTCTAGGCCAGTACCCGCCTGATTCCCTCGTCAATATATGCGCCCATAGAGAAGGAAGAGCCAAAAGTTGTGGGACCCAGTCAAGGAGTGACTAGCGCCAGTTTGTTCAGGGGAGATTGCAAGGCCGAGGCCAGAGGATATCTCGGAGGGGAGGGCCCCATGGACTTAAGAGGAGTCTTCTCCTCGATGACTACATCCGGGCTAGTTGCACCGCCGGGGGTTAGTTCCATTCTCTTTAAGAATACCTAAAATTCCCTAACAACCAACCCGTGGCCCTTGCGGCAGCAATCTTGGTCGCTTCCTCGGCAACATCTTCCCCGATGACGGCTACCTCTTCCAGCAAATCAGACTCTTCAAGTAGCGGAGCTACAGACAAGAGCAATAAACAGAAAAATGGAAGTCGGAAATCAATAAGGCACACAAGGAAAGAGAAAAAGGGAAGCTAAAACACAAGCAAGTGGGATACCAGATGGAGGTTGTTATAGAGGGACATCCCCTTCCCCGACAACATCAGTTGCCGGCGTGTGGTCAGTCTTCGCGCTCTTCGGTGGTGACCTCAACACGGGCGAACCCTTCGGTGGAGGCCCTTGCCAGCGATTCCTTCCCGTGGGCGTTGGTCGACAAGAGATCTTGGAGGGAAGGCTCCTCTTGGTAAGTCTCTCCTTGATGGCTCTCTCCCGTCTCCCTGTCAAGTGTGGGAAGATGCCCTTCCTCATCCCCGCCAACGAACGAGGGCTGCACTTGAGTTTCACGAAGAGGGATGGACCGGGAGCTAGGCACAGGATTCTCCTCCATGTCCCATGCCGAGCTCATGCCTGTCGTTTGGCTCGATGTGCAAGGCTCTTCGTATCCCTACTAGATTTAGTTATATAAGATTAGTCAAAGAAATCAAGGACAAAAACTTTGACAAGGATTGTGATTCAGTAACTCACTCTGAGGCGATGAGCATGGAGCCCAGCTCTTACGACATAGGCGGTGGAGTTGATTTGCCTCTTTTGAGAGTTGGACGAGCAGGGCTTGGCGGAGGGACCGAGATCTCCTGTAGGGGCAAGCTTGGCGGAGGGACCAGGACTTCCGGCAGGGGCGAGCTTGGTGGAGAAGTTGGGCTTGACGGGGGGCTGGGGTCCACCCTTGTAACCCTCCGTCGCTTGGCGGGAAGAGTCTTGGCCTGAGAAAGGCGGAGGGATTGGCGGTGTGCTGCTTCATGTCCGCCTCCCTTGGTGACTGTCTTCTTCACCTTATGTGTACCCCGCAAAGATTCAGGGGCCGCTAATTCTCGATTGACGTGCTCACGGAGGCGGCACATTGGCTCTGGAGCTTGAGGGCCCACTTCAAGCCCTTCTTCCTCCACCTCTAGTTCTTTCGCCTCCTTCGCCTCAACCCCCTCTTGGGTTCCTATTGCCGCGGCTTGGGAAGTCTCGGCCCCGGCAGGCTCGAATCCTGCAGCCTCCTCTAGAGCAAGTTTTTCGCTCTCCTATTCAGAAGAGTCATCATCATCGGGTTCCTCCTCTCCCTCTTCCCCGGAGACCGTTCTCTTGACGGCTCTGACCTTCTTGTCCTCTGTAACCCGAGCGACAATGAATGCCCTCTCCACCTTGTTGGTTGGTGCAGTCAGATTGTCCTCTGCCCTAGAAGCTGTTTCCTCCAGGCTGGAGACCCACTCCATCTCATCATCTAGGGCAGGCAACTTGCAATCAGGCTTGACCCCGAAGGCGCCGCAGTCGGGAATCCATTGCATAATTTGGTTCCGGGCGGAATTGAGGTGTAGGTGGGCACCTCTGGCCGGCAAATGGAACGGACCTAGGTGGCCGAACAGCTGATCGCACAACCAACCATGATTGTAAACCGTCAGGTTGTTGGCAGGGCCTGGGTAAAACCGCATCTAGTCGACAAGACTGTTCTACTCCCATGCAAACATGTCCCTCTTCTGTAGTGGCGCAATGCGGCGCCAGAGGAAGTCGACCCCCACATGTTCAATGGTCAGCCTGGCAGCTTTGAGACGAATAATCCTATTTAGCGTCGTGCGGAGCTTGTCATCAGTGAGGCCCGAATTACTCCAGTCACTCCCGCATGTGATGCATTCAGTCCACGCCAAGCAAAACTCGGGGGCTTTGTCATCCTTGATCCAGTACCAGTCGCCCCTCCACACTTCCCACTACCCACATTCACGCGTGAACAGGTAACCGCTCCATCACTCCAACCCCTAGCACTGCAGTTCCTGCCGCACCCAGGCCTTTAAGTCATGATCACCCAGTGCAAACTCCCCACAATGCATGTGGCGCGCATGGCGGAAACAACCTGATGTAGTGGGTAAGTGCTGACTGGTAAGTTGGCGGTTACTCCCTCACATTGTGTGCCTTTGCATAAATTTTGCGCCTGACCCAGCAGCGCTGGGCGAGCACATGTGGGTCAGATCGGGGGGCCTTGTCGGTGCACTAGGATAGGGGTACCCAGTGCCCCTAACTTATGCACATGCAGTAGTTGCAGAACCCATCAACACAAGTGCAAACCAAACCAACATCCAAGACCAAGACTCCAGCAGAGGCGACCTGCGCTGGCTAAGCAACGCCGGCAAGATCAATACGGTAGCCTAGGATGGGCGCGGACCGCGCCAAGCATGTCCTCGGTTCGTGCTAGGGACCGAGGCGCGTACACCCTGAGGAAGACCCGGCAAGCCATCCCCTGGCAAGCGCGAGCCGATCGGCCACGACTCCACCGCATCACAACACCAGTCACTTGTCAATGTGGTGTCGAGCCCTCAGGTATCTAAGTGGTTCTCGTTAAGCACATGGTGACACGCTCAAAGACAGATTATGCCCCCTTGACACCCGTTCACAGGCTTGTGAAGATGTGGTGCAATAGTTAGCTAGAGCGGTGGTAGAAGCCTCTCGGGAATGTGCCCCTGCACGCCACCTAGACTAGCATTTATGGCATTTTGTCCTAAGTGCCAGAGTTAGGTATGATAGCACTGTTAGCTATCTAATCATCAGACAATGTCTGTTTTGCACTTGTGGTTGCCCCTTGAGCTATAAAAGGAGGCCCAAGACAACCTAGCTAAAGATTCGTACCTTTGGACACTTGTAATCGCAGCATCTCCCATGAAGGCAACCCTTGTCAGATTTGAGCGATGCGTGTGATTCGTGTTGGAAATATGCCCTAGAGGCAATAATAAATTAGTTATTATCATATTTCCTTGTTCATGATAATCATTTATTATCCATGCTATAATTGTATTGAATGGAAACACATTACATGTGTGGGTAAATAGACAACACTCTGTCCCTAGTATGCCTCTAGTGAACTAGCTCATTGATCAAAGATGGTCAAGGTTTCAGAGCCATTGGCATGTGATATAATTTGATAATGGGATCACATCATTAGGAGAATGATGTGATGGACAAGACCCAACTACAAACTAGCATATGATCGTGTTAGTTTATTGCTACTATTTTCTGCATGTCACGTATATGTTCCTATGACCATGAGATCATGCAACTCACAGACATCGGAGGAGTGCCTTGTGTGTATCAAACGTCGCAACGTAACTGGGTGACTATAAAGGTGCTCTACAGGTATCTCCGAGGGTGTCTGTTGGGCTGGCATGGATCAAGACTGGGATTTGTTACTCCGTGTGACGGAGAGGTATCTCAGGGCCCACTCGGTAATACAACATCACAACAAAGCCTTCCAAGCAATGTGACTAAGTGTGAGCCACGGGATCTTGTATTACGGAACGAGTAAAGAGACTTGCCGGTAACGAGGTTGAACTAGGTATGGAGATACCGACGATCGAATCTCGGGCAAGTAACATATCGAAGAACAAAGGGAACGTTATACGGGATTGACTAAATCCTTGACATAGAGGTTCGACCGATAAAGATCTTCGTAAAATATGTAGGAACCAATATGGTCATCCAGGGCCCGCGATTGGTTATTGACCGTAGAGGTGTCTCGGTCATGTCTACATAGTTCTCGAACCTGCAGGGTCTGCACACTTAAGATTTGGTGACATTTTGGTAGTATAGAGTTATGTATGGTGGTGACCGAAGGTTGTTCGGAGTCTCGGATGAGATCCCGGAAGTCACGAGGAGTTCCAGAATGGTCCGGAGGTAAAGATTCATATATAGGAAGTCATATTTTCGTTGCCGGAAAAGTTTCGGGCTCATCGGTAGTGTACCAGGAGTGCCGGTAGTGTACCGGGGGACCATCGGGAGAGGTATTTCGACCCAAGAGGCTACATGGGCTGTGGGAGGGTGGAAACCATCCCTTAGTGGGCTGGTGGAAGTCCTCGAAGAGTCCCATGCGGCTGGACTTGAGAAAGAAAGAAAAAACAGCAAAAGGTGGGAATAGACTCCAAGTAGGAAAGGAGCAATCCTAGTCCTACTAGGATTGGAGGAGGACTCCTCCAATCCTCCTTGCGCAAGAGGCAAGGCAGGGCTGCCTTGTGCGCCATCCCTCCTCCTCCCTCCCTCTTATATATACTAGAGGTATTGGGTGTTTTGCACTTGATTTTACGGACACGTGCTACCCGTTCCATCGGTGCTCCTCTAGATCGGATTTCCGCAGTGCTTAGGCGAAGCCCTGCCGGAATTGCTCCACCACCATCACCGGAGCGCCATCACGCTGCCGGTGAACTCTTCTCCCTCTCCACTTCCTCTTGCTGGATCAAGACGGTGGAGATCGTCATCAAGCTGCACGTGTGCTGAACGCGGAGGTGTCGTCCGTTCGGCGCTAGATCGGAAGGACCGTGAACAAGATCGCGAGACGGTTCATGATGAGTTCACGGGACGGATCGTGATGAGATCGCGGGACGGATCATGATGAGATCCCAGGACGGATCGTGATGAGTTCGCGTGACAGATCATGATTGGATCGCGGGACGGATCGTGATGTGATCACGGGACGCTCGACGATTTGGATCGCGAAGATGTTCGACTACACCAACCGCGTTTTTTAACGCTTCCCGCTTAGCGAGCTACAAGGGTATGTAGATCGACTCTCCCTCTCGTAGATGCTCATCACCATGGATAGATCTGCGTGTGCGTAGGAAATTTTTTGTTTCCCATGCGACGTTCCCCAACAATGGTATCAGAGCTAGGTCTATGTGTAGATGAGATCTCGAGTAGAACACAAAAGGTTTGTGGGCGTTGATGCTTAGATTGCTTCCTCCCTTGGTCGGATTTTGGTTCAGCAGTATTGTGAGATGAAGCGGCCCGGACCAACATTACTCGTACGCTTACGAGAGACTGGTTCCCTCGACCGCAACTTGTTGCATAGATGGCTTGCGGGTGCCAGTTTCTCTCACTTTAGTTGGATCGGATTCGACAAAGGCGGTCCTTGAGAAGGTTGAAAAGCAACTAGTGTATCACCGTTGTGGTTTTTGCGTAGATGAGAATTGTTCTTGCTAGATACCCGTAGCAGCCACGTAAAACATGCAACAACAATTAGAGGACGTCTAACTTGTTTTTGTAGGGTTTGTTGTGATGTGATATGGCCAATTACATGATGTGATATATGTGATGTATGAGATGATCATGTGATGTATAGAATTTCACGACTTGCATGTCGATGAGTACGGCAACCGACAGGAGCCATAGGGTTGTCTTTAATTATTGTATGACCTACGTGTCAATCATTAAGCGCTATGTAATGCTTTACTTTATCGCTAAACGGTAGCAATAGTAATAGAAGCATGCAGGGCATGACAACCCCGATGGCGACACGTTGATGGAGATCAAGATGATGGAGATCATGGTGTCGTGCTGGTGACGATGGAGATCATGCCGGTGCTTTCATGATGGAGATCAAAAGCACAAGTTCATGGCCATATCATGTCACTTATGATTTGCATGTGATGTTAATACTTTTATGCACCTTGTTTTGCTTAGGACGACGGTAGCATTATAAGGTGATCCCTCACTTAATTTCAAGATAAATTGTGTTCTCCCCGAGTGTGCACCGTTGCGAAAGTTCTTCGTGTCGAGACACCACGTGATGATCGGGTGTGATAGACTCTACGTTCACATACAACGGGTGCAAGCCAGTGTTGCACATGCAGAACACTCGGGTTAAACTTGACGAGCCTAGCATGTACAGACATGGCCTCGGAACACAAGAGACCGAAAGGTCGAACATGAGTCATATAGTAGATATGATCAACATGATTATGTTCACCATTGTAACCACCTCAACTCACGTGATGATCGGACTTGAGTTGGTGAATTTGGATCATGTATCACTCGAATGACCGGAGGGATGTCAATTTGAGTGGGAGTTCTTAAGTAATATGATTAATTGAACTCATTATCATGAACATAGTCAGTAGTGTCTTTGCAAACTGTGTTGTGGATTACTAGCTCACGCTGTAGCTCCCTTGTATTTTTATATGTTCCTAGAGAAATAGAGTTGAAAGATGATGGTAGCAATATTGCGGACTGACTCCGTGATCTGAGGATTGTCCTCGTTGCTACATAGAAGGCTTATGTCCTTAATGCACCGCTCGATGCGCCAACCCCTCTAGCATCGTCTGTAGATGTTGTGAACATCTGACAGTCACGTTTTGATGACTACTTGATAGTTTAGTGCGTCATGCATTACGGCTTAGAATTGAGGCTTCGAAACGTTTTGAACATCACGGAACACATGAGATGTTCTAAGAGCTAAAATTAGGATCTCAGGCTCGTGCCCATGTTGCGAGATATGAGATCTCCAACAAGATTCTTTCCTGCAAGATGAAGGAGAATAGCTCAATCATTGAGCATGTGCTCAGATTGTCTGGGTGCTACAATCGCTTGAATCGAGTGGGAGTTCATCTTCCAGATAAGATAGTGATTGATATAGTTCTCCAAGTCACTTTCACTAAGCTACTAGAACTTGGTGATAAACTATAAAATGCCAGGGATAGAATTAATGATCCCTGAGCTGTTCGCGATGTTTGACACAACGAAGGTAGAAATCAAGAAGGAGCATCAAGTGTTGATGGTTAGTATAACCACTAGTTTCGAGAAGGGCAAGGGCAAGGAGGGAAACTTCATGGATGGCAAGTCAGTTGCTGCTCCAGTGAAGCAACCCAAAGTTGAAACCCAAACCCGAGACTAAGTGCTTCAATTATTAGGAGAGAGGTCGCTGAAGCGGAACAACCCTAGATACTTGGTAGATAAGAAGGCTCGCAACGTCGACAGAAGTATATTTGATATACGTGTTATTGATGTGTACCTTGCTTGTACTCCTAGTAGCACATGGGTATTGGATACCGGTTCGATTGCTAAATGTTAGTAACTCGAAATAAAAGCTACAGAATAAACAGAGAACTAGCTAAGTGTGAGGTGACGATATGTGTTGGAAATGTTCCCTAGGTTGATGTGATCAACATCGCACACTCTCTCTACCTTCGAGATTAGTGACGAACATAAATGTTATTTGGTGTTTTTGCGTTGAGCATGAACATGATTAGATCATGTTCATTGCAACACGGTTATTCATTTAAATTAGAGAATAATGGTTATTCTATTTACATGAATAATACCTTCAACGGTGATGCACCCAGTAAGGATGGTTCGTTAAAACTTGATCGTAGTAATACACATGTTCATAACATTGATGCCAAAAGGATACAAAGTTAATAATAATAGTACCACTACTTGTGGCACTGCCGCTAAATGTCATATTGGTATAAAACACATGAAGAAACTCCATGCTGATGGATCTTTGGACTCATTCGATTTCGAATCGGTTGAGACATGCGAACCATGCCTCTTGGGGAAGATGACTAAAGGACCCCGTTTTCTGGTTTGATGGAGCGGGCAAGTGATTTATTGGAAATGATACATGTTGATGTATGCAATCCAATGAGTCTTGTAGCGTGCGGTGGATATCATTGTTTTCTTACCTTCACTGATGATTTGAGTAGATATAGTGTATATTTACTTAATGAAACACAAGTCTGAATCGTTTGAAAGGTTCAAGCAAATTCAGAGTGAAGTTTAAGATCATCGTGACAAGAAGATAAAAATGTTTGCGATATGATCGTGGAGGTGAATATCTGAGTTACGAATTTGGCGTACAACTTTAGACAATGTGAAAGTTGTTTCACAACTCACGCCACCTGGAACACCATGGTGTGATGGTGTGTCCGAACGTCATAGTCGTGCTCTATTGGATATGGTGCATGCTATGATGTCTATTATCTTTTTGTTACTATAATTTTGGGGTTATGCATTAGAGACAACTACATTCACTTTAAATAGGGCACCATCTAAATCCGTTGAGATGACACCGTGTGAACTATGGTTTGATAGAAACCTAAGCTGTCATTTCTTAATGTTTGGGGCTGCGACGCTTGTGTGGAAAATGTTTTCACTTAATGAGCTCGAACCCAAAGCGGACAAATGCATCTTCATAGAATACCCTTAAGAACAGTTGGGTGAACCTTCTATCTCAGATCTAAGCATAAAATGTTTGTTGCTAAAACTGGGTCCTTTCTCGAGAAAGGGTTTCTCTTGAGAGAATTGAGTGGGAGGAGGATAGAACTTGATGAGGTTGTTGAAACCTCTGCTTCAACTAGAAAGTAGCACAGCACAGAAAGATGTTTCTGTGAAGCCTACGTCAGTTGAAGAGGAAGTTAATGATGCTGATCATGAAAGCTTCGAATCAAGTTACTATCGACCTACGAGGAAATTAGAGCTTGATGAGGTTATTGAACCTTTACTTCAACCAGAGAGTAGCGCAGCGCAGGAAGTTGTTTCTGTGAAGCCTATGTTAGTTGAAGAGTAAGATTAATGATGATGATCATGAAGCTTCAGATCAAGTTACTATCAAACCTCGTAGGGCGACAAGGATGTGTACTGCTCCTGAGCGGTACGACAACCCTGTCTTGGAGGTCATGTTGTTGGACAACGATGAACCTACGAACTATGGAGAAGCGATGATGGGCCCGGAAACCGACAAATGGTTAGAGGCCATGAAATCCGAGAAAGGATCCATGTATGAAAACCAAGTATAGACTTTGGTGGACTTGCTCGTTGGACGGCAGGTCGTTAAGTACAAATGGATCTTTAAAATCAAGACAGACACTGATGGTAAATGTTACCATTTGTAAAACTCTACTTGTTGCAAAGTAGTTTACAACAAGTTCAAAGAGTTGACTGCGATGAGACTTTCTCACTCGTAGCAATGCTAAAATCTGTTGGAATTATGTTAGCAATTGCTGCATTTTTCAATTATGAAATCTGGTAGATGGATGCCAAAACATCGTTTCCTTCCTTAAGGAAAGGTTGTATGAGATACAACCAGAAGGTTTTGTATGTCCTAAGGATGCTAAAAGGTGTGCGAGCTTCAGTGATTCTTCTATGAAGTGAAGCAAGCATCTCGGAGTTGGAATATACACTTTGATGAGGTGATCAAAGTTTTTGAGTCTATACAAAGTTTACGAGAAACTTGTATTTGCAATAAAGTGAGTGGGAGCACTATAGAGTTTCCGATAAATATATGTGGATGACATATTGCTATTCGGAAATGATGTAGAATTTCTGGAGAGCATAAACGGTTGTTTGAAAAGAGTTTTTCAAAGGAAGACCTGGATAAAACTACCTAATTGTTGAGCATCAAGATCTATAAAGATAGATCAAGATGTTTGATAAGACTTTCAATGAGTACATACCTTGACAAGATTTTGAAAGAGTTCAAAATGGATTAGTCAGAGAGAAGTGTTCTCGCCTGCTTTGTAAGGTGTGAAGTTGAGTGAGACTCAAAGATCGACCAAGGCAGAAGAAAGAGAAAGGACGAATGTCGTCCCCTATGCCTTAGCCATAGGCTCTGTATAGTATGCCATGTTGTGTACCGCACCTGTGTGTGTGCCTTGCCATGAGTCCGTCAAGGGGTACAAGAGTGATCCAGGAGTGGATCACTGGACAGCGGTCAAGATTATCCTTAGTAACTAAAAGACTAAGGAGATGTTTCTCGATTATGGAGGTGATAAAGAGTTCGTCGTAAAGAGTCATGTCGATGCAAGCTTTAACACCAATCCGGATGACTCGTAGTAGCAATCTGGATACGTATAGTGGAGCAGCCATTTGGAATAGTACCAAGTGGAGTGTGGTAGTAGTGTTTACGGTTTCACATAGAAATTTGCAAAGTACACACGGATCTGAATGTCGCAGACCCGTTGACTATAAGACCTCTCTCACATGCAAAGCATGATCGAGCCCCAGAACTCATTGGGTGTTAGATTCATAACGATGCAAATCACATGGTGACGTGAACTAGATTATTGACTCTAGTGCAAGTGGGAGACTGTTGGAAATATGCCCTAGTGGCAATAATAAATTAGTTATTATCATATTTCCTTGTTCATGATAATCGTTTATTATCCATGCTATAATTTTATTGAATGGAAACACATTGCATTGTGGGTAAATAGACAACACTCTGTCCCTAGTATGCCTCTAGTGAACTAGCTCGTTGATCAAAGATGGTCAAGGTTTCCTAGCCATTGGCATGTGATGTCATTTGATAACGGGATCACATCATTAGGAGAATGATGTGATGGACAATACCCAAACTACAAACGTAGCATATGATCGTGTCAGTTTATTGCTACTGTTTTTTGCATGTCAAGTATATGTTACTATGACCATGAGATCATGCAACTCACAGACATCGGAGGAGTGCCTTTTGTGTATCAAACGTCGCAACGTAACTGGGTGACTATAAAGGTGCTCTACAGGTATCTCCGAGGGTGTCTGTTGGGTTGGCATGGATCAAGACTGGGATTTGTTACTCCGTGTGACAGAGAGGTATCTCAGGGCCCACTCGGTAATACAACATCACAACAAAGCCTTGCAAGCAATGTGACTAAGTGTTAGCCATGGAATCTTGTATTACGGAACGAGTAAAGAGACTTGCTGGTAACGAGGTTGAACTAGGTATGGAGATACCGACGATCGAATCTCGGGCAAGTAACCTACCGAAGAACAAAGGGAATGTTATACGGGATTGACTGAATCCTTGACATAGAGGTTCGACCGATAAAGATCTTCGTAGAATATGTAGGAACCAATATGGTCATCCAGGGCCCGCTATTGGTTATTGACCATAGAGGTGTCTCGGTCATGTCTACATGTTTCTCGAACCCGCAGGGTCTGCACACTTAAGGTTTGGTGACATTTCGGTACTATAGAGTTATGTATGGTGGTGACCAAAGGTTGTTCAGAGTCCCGGATGAGATCCCGGAAGTCACGAGGAGTTCCGGAATGGTCCGGAGGTAAAGATTCATATATAGGAAGTCATATTTTGGTCGCCGAAAAAGTTTCGGGCTCATCGGTAGTGTACCGGGAGTGCCGGTAGTGTACCGGGGGACCATCGGGAGAGGTATTTCGACCCAAGAGGCTACATGGGCTGTGGGAGGATGGAAACCAGCCCTTAGTGGGCTGGTGGAAGTCCTCTAAGAGGCCCATGCGGCTGGACTTGAGAAAGAAAGAAAAAACAGCAAAAGGTGGGAATAGACTCCAAGTAGGAAAGGAGCAATCCTAGTCCTACTAGGATTGGAGGAGGACTCCTCCAATCCTCCTTGCGCAAGAGGCAAGGCAGAGCTGCCTTTTGCGCCAGCCCTCCTCCTCCCTCCCTCTTATATATATTGGAGGTATTGGGTGTTTTGCACTTGATTTTATGTCCACGTGCTACCCGTTCCACCGGTGCTCCTCTGGATCGGATTTCCGTAGTGCTTAGGCGAAGCCCTGCCGGAATTGCTCCACCACCATCACCGGAGCGCCATCACGCTGCCGGTGAACTCTTATCCCTCTCCACTTCCTCTTGCTGGATCAAGACGGTGGAGATCGTCATCAAGCTACACATGTGCTGAACGCGGAGGTGCCGTCCGTTCGGCGCTAGATCAGAAGGACCGTGAACAAGATCGCGAGACGGTTCGTGATGAGTTCACGGGACGGATCGTGATGAGATCGCGGGACGGATCGTGATGAGATTGCGGGACGGATCGTGATGAGGACGGATCGTGATGAGATCGCGGGATGGATTGTGATGAGTTCGCGGGACGGATCGTGATTGGATCGCGGGACGGATCGTGATGTGATCGTGGGACGCGCGGCGATTTGGATCGCGAAGATGTTCGACTACACCAACCGCGTTTCTTAACGCTTCCCGCTTAGCGATCTACAAGGGTATGTAGATCCACTCTCCCTCTCATAGATGCTCATCACCATGGATAGATCTGTGTGTGCGTAGGAAATTTTTTGTTTCCCATGTGACGTTCCCCAACAATTCGTGCTCCTCTGATCAATCCACCAAAGGAGGAGTAGGGTTTTATGCTTCACAGCATCCCGAACCTAGGTAAAACACCAGGGTCCCAATCCCTGTGCTTTCCCACTACCTCCGCTCTTTGTGCATGCGACCTCACCCCTGTCGAACAACAAAGGGGCCTGCGGCCCCCATAGGTGATTGAGTGCATCGTGCCCCTACAAATGGACACCACATACATCATTTACTTCCACACGTCCTACTACAACACCACTTACTTTAGCCGCCAACTCCAACAGGGATACAAGAAAACTCGCAAGGGCACACCTTTGGGACCTGCACAGAGCTCTTCTTCATCCATGGCATCTATAGGGCAAACACATGAGCTTATATGCCATCATTGCAAGGGTGTAGGTCACTTTGCGAGAGAGTGCACATCCAGGCATGTGATGATTGTTACTGAGGATGGTGGATATGCCTCTGCTAGTGATTATGATCAGGAAACTCTGGCTCTTATTGCGAGTGAAGAAGAGGGTGTCGAGGGTACTGAACTAGAGACACACTACATGGTTGTTGATTACATGGACATGTATGAAAGTTTTGTTGCTCAATGTGTTCTGGGTGTGCGGGTTACACAGGCTGAGCAAAATCAAAGGCATAACTTGTTCCATACAAAGGGAGTTGTGAAGGAGCATTTTGTTCGCGTCATCATCGATGGAGGGACTTGCAATAACTTGGCTAGCATGGAGATGATGGAGAAGATGTCGCTAACCACCAGAACACATCCTCATCCATACTACATCTAATGGTTCAACGACAATGGAAAGGTTAAGGTAACACATAATGTTTGTGTACATTTTAGCATTCCTACCTATTCTGATTATGTTGATTGTGATGTGGTACCCATGCAAGCATGTTTCGTTTTACTTGGTAGAGCAGGACAGTTTGATAAAAATTATGTACACCATGCTAGGACAAATCAGTATACTCTTCTTCATAAGGATCAAAATATAACTTTGATTCTGATGTCTCATGAACATATTATGAAAGATGACATTGCTAGAGCTAGTAAAGCAAAACATGAGTTAAATAAGAGTGAAAATCAGATTGTAGCAAAGGAATTTGAGCAACACAATAAGCCTAATAAATCATCATCTAGTGTTGCATCCGAAATAAAATTGAAGAGTGGATGTTTACTTGCTACTAAATCTGATATTACTAATTTGGATGTTACTACATCTGTTTGCTATGCTTTTGTATGCAGAGAGGTATTATGTTCATTTGAGGACATGCCTCCCTCTTTGCCTCATATTGTCACTAACATCTTGTAGGAGTTTGCTGACATCTTTCCACAAGACGTGCCACCGGTATTACCACCTATTCAAGGGATTGAGCATCAGATTGAATTAATTCTTGATGCATCGCTACCCAACCATGCGCCATACCGTAGCAATCCAGAGGAGACGAATGAGATTACGTGTCAAGTACAAGAGCTTCTCGACAAAGGTTATATATGTGAATTCGCTATTCCTTATAATGTTCCAATTATTCTAGTGCCGAAAAAGGACTGAACATCGCATATGTGTGTGGATTGTAGAGGCATTAATCATATTACTATTCGTTATTATCATCCTATTCCTAGCTAGATGATATGTTTGATGAATTAAGTGGCTCTACAATTTTCTCTAAAGTTGACTTGTGTAGTGGATACCATCAAATTCGTATGAAACTGGGTGATGAATGGAAAACAACATTTAGAACTATGTTTGGTTTATATGAGTGGTTAGTCATGCCTTTTGGGTTCACTAACGCACCTAGTAGTTTCATGAGATTAATGAACGATGTTTTACGTGCTTTCATTGGATGATTTGTGGTAGTCTATTTTGATGATATACAGATTTATAGTAGATCTTTGGAGGAACACTTGGAACATTTACATGCCGTTTTTATTGCTCTACGTGATGCACGTTTGTTTGGTAACCTTGGGAAATGCGCTTTTTGCACTGACCGAGTATCTTTTCTTGGCTATGTTGTTACTCCACCGGGAAATGAAGTTGACAAATCCAACATTAAAGCTATTGAGGGTTGGCCTCAACCCAAAACGGACACACAAGTGAGGAGTTTTCTTGGCCTTGCTGGTTTCTATAGGCGTTTTGTGAGGGATTTCAGCACCATTGTTGCACCTCTCAATGAGCTTACAAAAAAGGATGTGCCTTTTGTTTGAGGTACCGCACAGGAAGAATTCTTCACAATATTAAAAGATAAGTTAACACATGCTCCTTTACTCTAACTTCCAGATTTTAATAAGACTCGAGCTTGAATGTGATGCTAGTGGGATTGGATTAGGAGGTGTGTTATTACAAGATGGTAAACCTGTTGCATACTTTTCGGAAAAATTGAGTGGGCCTAGACTGAATTATTCTACTTATGATAAGAATTATATGCTCTTGTTCGGACTTGGAAACATGGGAACATTATTTATGGCCCAAAGAATTTGTCATACATTCTGATCATGAATCTTCAAAACATTTTAAAAGTCAAGCAAAACTGAAGCATAGACATGCTAAATGGGTTGAATTCATTGTGATTTTCCCTTATGTCATTAAACACAAGAAGGTAAATAAAATGTTATTGTTGATGCATTGTCTCGTCGTTGTACTGTGCTTTCACAACTTGACTTTAAAATATCTGGTTTGGAGACCATCAAAGATCAATATGCGCATGATGCTGAATTTAAAGATGTGTTGAAGAATTGTAAAGAATGGAGAGCATGGAACAAGTTCATAGTTAATGATGGATTTTTGTTCCGTGCTAACAAACTATGCATTCTAACTAGCTCTGCTGGTATTTTGTTGTTGGAGGAGGCACATGGAGGAGGATTAATGGGACACTTTGGCATGAAGAAGACGAAGGGCGTACTTGCTACCCATTTCTTTTGGCCAAATATGCGAAGGGATGTTGAGCGTTTTGTTGCTCAATTCACTACATGTCAAAAAGCTAAGTCACGACTCAATCCACGTGGTTTATATGTGCCCTTTCCTATACCTAGTGTTCCTTGGGAGGATATCTCTATGGACTTTGTTTTAGGTTTACCTCGAACAAAGAAGGGGAGGGATAGCATATTTGTTGTCATGGATAGATATTCAAAAATGACACACCTTATACCAGGTCATAAGAGTGATGCTGCTGCTAACGTTGCTCATTTGTTCTTCCATGAAATTATTCTCTTGCATGGTGTGCCAAATAATATTGTTTCGGATCATGATGCTAAAGTTCTTAGCCACTTTTGGAGATGTTTATGGGCTATGTTGGGGACTAAACTGCTTTTTAGTATTACATGTCACCCCCAAACTGAAAGCACATTTGCTCCCTTGGTGGTTTTGGTAATTAATAACAACATATATCTCATTGAACTAATATTTCCACTAAGCATATTTCAGGGAACGTCAATGATGGGTCAGCAAAAGTATTGTGGAGAAACCCCTAGATGCAAGGAACTTTATTGGCAAAGCTTGAAGCAAGAGGACTCTACATTTTACTTTGTGAGAAATCACTTTGAGTCCATATAAAGCCAATACTATTAAAAGGGGGTAAGGTACTGTTGGTGAACAAAGATGCTCCATGTGAACAAGTCATAGTCACCAAAAACACCCACAAACTCTTCCACAAAAGTCCGTCCAAGCCTATCATGAAAATCGGTGCAACCAACAATTCCCACTCGGTCCCATCGATTCCCCACTCACACAGAACCCTGCCAAACCCTAGATCATCGGTGCAACCGATTATGCTTCGGTGCCACCGAGTTTATCTTGCCAACTTTCTGTTACCTCGATTCACCAAATTGGTAATTCCGAGTTTTTGGATCGGTGTCACCGAGTTGTGGATTCTGACCGTTCGCCACCTTATCAGTACCACCAAGATCTTTCTACCGGTCTCATTGACATTCACACATCGGTTTCACCGAGTTGGTCACTTTAGGTGTAATGATTGGATTTTTGAAGATTCCTATATATACCCCTCCAACACCACTCACTCATAAGAGAAGCACCCAGAACAGGTCCCGACTTATTCCATCATATTTTCTGAGAGAGAGCCACCTACTCATGTGTTGAGATCAAACCATTCCATTCCAACCATATGAATCTTGATCTCTAGCCTCCCCAAGTTGGTTTCCACCCAATCAATCTCTTCAACCAAAGCCAAATCTATGAGAGAGTGATTGAGTGTTGAGGAGTCTATCATCTTGAAGCACAAGAGCAAGGAGTTCATCGACATTATCGAGCCTATTACCTTTTGGAGGGTGGTGCCTCCTAGATTGGTTAGGTGTCACTTGGGAGCCTCCTACTTCGTGTTGTGGAGTGAACCAAGAAGTTTGTAATGGCAAGGAGATTGCCTACTTCGTGAAGATCTACCCCGAGTTAGGCTAGTCCTCCGTGGACATAGGCCATCATGGCATAGACAAGGTTGCTTCTTCGCGGAACCCTCCGTGAGTAGAGCCCTCTGTGGACTCTCGCGATCGTTACCCTCCGTGCGTTGAAGTCTCCCTAAACATGGACGTACGATAACACCACCTATCAGAACCACAGGAAAAATCTTCGTGTCTCCAAATTGAGTTTGATCTTCCTACCCTTCATGTATTATATATGCTTGTCTTTACTTTCCGCTGCTATACTCTTGGACATGCATGTGTAGGGTGTGCTTGACTTGCTATCATTGCTAAAATATGCCAACACTTAAAATTGGGAAAAGGTAGAATTTTTATTTGGTCAAGTAGTCTAATCACCCCCCTCTAGACATACTTCTGATCCTACACAAACTGATGGACAAACTAAAGTAGTCAATAGATCATTGTCTACAATGCTTAGGGATGTTTTGAAGAATAACATGAAAATGTGGGAAGAATGCTTGCCTCATATTGAATTTGCTTATAATCATTCGCTACATTCTACTACTAAGATGTGCCCTTTTGAAGTTGTGTATGGTTTCTTACCTCATGCACCTATTGATTTGTTGACTCTTCCATCTTTGGAGAAGGTTAATTTTGATGCTAAAGAACGTGTTGAATTGATAGTAAAAATGCATGAGTTAACTAAGGAAAACATTGAGCGTATGAATGCTAAATATAAACTTGTTGGAGATAAGGTTCAAAAACATGTTTTCTTTGCACCCAGAGATCTTGTTTGGTTACATTTGTGCAAGGATAGGTTTACTGATTTGCATAGGTCAAATCTAATGCCACATACTGATGGTCCTTTTAAGGTGTTAGAGAAAATAAATGATAATGCACATAAGCTTGAGCTGCCTGCAGATTTTGGGGTTAGTCCCATATTTAACATTGTAGATTTGAAGCTTTTTTGGGTGAGGAAGGTGAGCTTCCATCGAGGACGACTTCATTTCAAGAATGGGAGGATTATGAGGACATCCCTACTAATGTTACACCCACATCCCCACCAGCTACACATGTTGGACCAGTTACTAGAGCATGTGTGCACCAACTAAATTACCAAGTACTTTCGTTTCTTGGAAATACTTCTAGTGTTCATGAACATATGATGCTGCCTAAATTAGATACTTTTGATTTACTTAAGAATGAAGGACCAAGAGCCGACCAGAAGGGTGTCCATTGGAGCGGGATCAAGCATGGAGAAGAAGATGTGCATGCGGGAACGAACAATGGAGTTTCCAGTGGTGATTTTCGCACTTTGAAGCTACCATAATGAGAGCATGAAGGCTTGGATGAATATTCAAGATACCACTTTATAAATTTTGTCCATAGGCTATTATAGGTGTTGCGCCACCTTATTTTTGGGCCATGCCATGTAATTTCAAAATACCATATTATAGGTTGTTTTAGAGTCCGTATGTGTTGGGAAACTGAGTTAGGGTTGGTTTCGGACCCCTCCTCCAAGGGGTCATGAAATCCCCCTCTCTCCCCCCATATATACAACCCTTAGGGTGTTGTTTTGGACTTGGGTTTTGTTTAGATTACAAGTTCGCCATAGCTGCAACTTCGCGTCCTTCATTTCTATTCCACGACTAGACTAAGGCATCACAGAAGCCCACTTTTATCAATAAAACTTTCCTCTTATATTCGCAATATCCAAACTGCAATGTCAGTTTCTTGCTTGTTATTTGTTTGCATGCACGAAAAAGGCCCTCGTGGTCAAGGTTATCATGCTCCAACATGGTCAATAACCTCCCGAAGTTGGTTTAGCTATTGCTAAAGCGCGATGTCCTTGCATGTTCGTAGTCGGATCGTTAAAGTCTAATCTACAAAAAAATAGCCACCATCTCATCGAAAGACGGGACACCTTTGCCTCTACCACCAAAGCTCTAATACCACTTGTAGGATCAAAATT
Organism: Hordeum marinum; assembly: GCA_022496015.1. Lineage (NCBI taxonomy): Eukaryota > Viridiplantae > Streptophyta > Magnoliopsida > Poales > Poaceae > Hordeum > Hordeum marinum. The sequence continues at coordinate 136,302,166 of CM039675.1, read as the reverse complement.
AGGTCTAGAGGGGGTTGATTAGACTACTTGACAAAATTAAAAACCTAACCTTTTCCCAATTTTAGTTCTAGGCAATTTCTATCAATTGTTGCAAATCAAGTTCACCCTACACATGCATGTCTATGAGTATAGTAGCGGAAAGTAAAGACAAGCACATGTAATTAGAGGATAGGAATAGGAAGATCAAATGCAAGGTTGACATGGAGATTTTTGGCCTGGTTCCGATAGGTTGTGCTATCGCGCGTCCACGTTGGCTGAGACATGAACCCACGAAGGGTAGCGGCCGTGAGAGTCCATGAAGGGCTCCACCCACAAAGGGTACACGGAGAACCGACCTTGTCTATGCATTCATGGTCTTCGTCCATGGATGACTAGCCTTAATCGAGGTAGATCTTAACAAAGTAGGCGATCTCCTTGCCCTTACAAACTTCTTGCTTCAACTCCACAACACAAAGTAGGAGGCTCCCAAGTGACACCTAACCAATCTAGGAGGCACCACCCTCCAAAAGGTAATAAATGTGGTAAGTATGATGAACTCCTTGCTCGTGTGCTTCAAAATATAGTCTCCTCAACACTCAATCACTCTCTTATAGATTTGGCATCGGTAGAAGAGATTGATTGGATGGAAAGCAACTTGGGGAGGCTAGAAATCAAGATCCATATAGTTGGAGTGGTTGATCTTGATCTCAACACATGAGTAAGTGCCTCTCTCTCAGAAAATAGGATATGTCAAGTGGTTGTCTGTGCTGAGTGCTTCCTCTACGAGTGAGAGGTGGTGGACCGGTATATACACGCATATCCAAAAATCTAACTGTTACAACATTATTGCCCAACTCGGTGAAACCGAACTGAAAACTAGGTTGCACCGACTAGAGCAAAATGTGGCAACTTTGGCCTTTTCAGTGAGACTGGTATATAAATCTCGGTGGTACTGATATGGGTATCCTAGGAAGTTATCAACTCAGTGTCATCGATTCTTAAAACTTGGAAATTCTGATTTTAAGAAACATGACAATAGAAGGTTGGTCACTGGTTTCAGTTTCACCGAATGGAATCTTGGTGTCACCAATGTACCAGGGTTTGGCTTAGGATCTGTCTAGGGAAAAACTCAGTGGGACTGAATGGGAACAGTTGGTGTCACTGATTTTGGACTTTGGGCTTTAGACAAAAGATAATTTTATGGGAGAATGGGTGAGTATTTTGGTGGCTAATCTCTAAGCACTTGAGAAACCATATCATCATAATTCCTCACCCCCTTTAATAGTATTATCTTTCCTACAGTCTCAAGTGTGATTTCTCACGAAATATAACATGTAGAGTCTTCAAGCTTGAAGCATGGCCAATCCTATTCATTTCCTTTCCTTGGGGAGGTTCTCCACACAATCCTTTAGCCATCCATCATTGAACTTTTTCCTGAGATACACTTGGTGGAAACATTTGTCTAATGAAATATATGTTGTTATGAATTACCAAAACCACCTAGGGAGAAGTTGTGATTTCAGACTTCACATACTCAAACCGTCTGAGGTTAAGACCAAGGGTATGAGTGTAACTCTAGACTAGGACAGGGGATACAAGAAGTGTCATACTGCTACTGGTCCTCGACCACTATTATAAAGGTACGAAAAACTATTTTCACGCAAAGGAAAACCGGCCGCACCAAATTGCATATTTATGATTCCACAAGTCAATCCTGGTGAAGCTTGCTAATACATCCAATGTATTGACCCTTGCGGCTGCAGCGTATCATGCTGCGGGTTATCTTATCGAAGGGAAGCTTGCGAAGTCGGGTTATAGTGCTATACTGAACTTTGCCTGTGAGTTGATAGACACCACAAGACTAGAATATTACTCCGTTACATGATTTTACTATAAGCTAGCCATGAGATAAGCAAGTGTGTAATCTATTGCACTCAATCTTCAAATTAAATACTATGACATGTGATATAATCATGGTATTTCATCGTCGACTATGTGTGTCAGCTATTGATCCAGGGACTCACAGAGTAAGTGTAGAGATTCGGGGCCCTATCATGGGATCAGATCATGATAACTAGGATCTTGGCATGCAAGGAGGAGGGGCACAACGTCAAGCTTGTGCGAGCATGTACATAGCATGAGCTCACGCGGGTCCCTCAAAACAACAGCGTGTGGAATCGGGTCACCTCCCACCGGGACTCTCGCCGTATTTAGCCCCACTTTGGCTCACTGCCCAGACCCCCGCCACCATTTTCTCCCTTTCTACTCTTGATCCTAGCTTGCTTCTTCACCAATGAGCAGGTGAGAAGCTTCATCTTCTCTGGTCGGCCGTTGTCGGCAGCGTCGATCCTTCTTCCTCCTCTTCTCGGAGTTGTTCCATGCCTTCTCTATTGAGGGATGTTGCATGGGAAACAAAAAATTCCTACACACACGCAAGATCTATCAATGGGGATGCATACATACGATAGGGGGAGTATATCTACATACCCTTGTAGATCACTAAGAGGAAGCGTATATAACGCAGTTGATTTAGTCGTACTTTTTACGATCCGATCGCGATCCGATCCGATCTAGCGCCGAACGAATGACACCTCCGCATTTAGCACGAGTCTGGCTCGATGAAGTCTCCTCCTTCTTGATCCTACAAGCGAGGGAGTAGAAGTATATGTGATCTCAACCAACACGAGGACATGGTGGATAAATCCTGACAGAGCTTCGCCAAGCGCTACCCTAGATGCAGTCTGAGGAGAAAACGGTGTAACAGGAGAGGGAGGTCCGCCACCGGGGCAAGGGTTTATTGTGTCCAGCCATCCCCCTCTCGTCTACTATATATATGAGGCAAGGGGAAGGGTTGGGTCGCATCCCTTGGCCCCTCCTCCAAGGAGGACCGGCGGCTAGGGAGGAGTCCTCCCTCCCCAAGGCACTCCTAGGTGCCTTGCCCCTTAGGGTTTCCTACCCCCTAGACACATGGCCCTTGGGGGGCTGGCCCAATAAATCTAGGGCACCCCCTTACCTACCATTATGGCCTAAGGGGCATGGTGGAACCTTCCATGGACTTCCATACCCCATCGAAATCCTCTAGAACCTTCTAAAAGCTTCCTGGTACAATAACGACAAAAGCCGAAACTTTCTGGATAGCCAGACTTCCCATATATAAATATTTACCTCCGCACCATTCCGGAGATCCTCTTGACGTCCGGGATCTCATCTGGGACTCCTAAAAACATATGGTCACCAACATACATATCCCAATACTACTCTAGCATCACTGGACGTTAAGCGTGCGGACCTTACGGGTTCGAGAATCATGTGGACATGACCGAGAACCTCTCCGGTTAATAACCAATAGTGGGACCTAGATGCCCATATTGGGTTCCAAATATTCCATGGATATCTTTATCGGTCGAACCACGATGCCAAGGATTCAGTCAATCCCGTATGCAGTTCCCCTTGTCCAGCGGTATGTTACTTGCCCGAGATTTGATCGTCGATATCTCCATACCTAGTTCAATCTCGTTACCAGCAAGTCTCTTTACTCGTTTCTTAATAGAATATTGTGTGGCTAACTCCTTAGTCCCACTGATTGCAAGCTTCTTTTGATGTTGTATTACTGAGAGGGTCCAGAGATACCTCTTTGTCAAACGGAGTGACAAATCCTTGTCTCTATCCATGCCAACCCAATAGACACCCTCGGAGATACCTGTAGAGTACCTTTATGATCACCCAGTTATGAAGTGACATTTAATACATACAAGGCATCATCCAGTGTTAGGGAGTTGCATGATCTCATGGTCCTAGGAATAGATGCTTGACATGATAAAAGCAGTAGCAATAAACTATGTGATACGATCAGATGCTATGCTTATGGTTGGGTCATGTTCCTCACATCATTATCCTCATGAAGTGAACCCGTTATCAAATTACAACTCATCTCTATGGTTAGGAAACCTTAACCATCTTCGATCAACGTGCTAGTCTAGTAGAGGCTCACTAGGGACACGATGTTGTCTATGTATCCACACATGTATCTGAGTTTCCGATCAATACAATTCTAGCATGGATAATAGACGTTTATCATGAATGGGAAATATGATAAGAACCAATTTATTATGGTCTCTAGGGGATATTTCCAATAGTCTCCCACTTGCACTAGAATCAATAATCTAGTTCACATCACCATGTGATCCACACCCAATGAGTTCCGAGGTTTGATCATGTTTTGCTTGTGAGAGAGGTTTTAGTCAACGGGTCTGTAACATTTAGATCTGTGTGTACTTTTTAAATCTATATGTCATATTGTAGATGCTACTACTGCGCTCCACTTGGAGCTATTCCAAATGACCGCTCCACTATACGTATTGCTTTATGACTCAGGGTCATCCAGATTGGTTTCAAAGCTTGCATCGACGTAACCCTTTATGACGAACTCTTTATCACCTCCCTAACTATCATGGTTTTATCATGGCAGATGCCCTAGTGAAAGTACTTATGGGTGTGACCATCTCTATGGTGATTAACTCGAAGGAATTGGTCAGGACGATAGACGCGAGTTTACCCAGGTTCAGCCCCTCTCGAAAGAGGTAAAGGCCTACGTCCTGCTTTGTGTTGTATTGATTGGGTATCAATTACGAGGGAGCGGATTCTCTTAACCTAGCTCTCGATGGATTTTTTTCTTACCCTAAACCACTGTAGGGACTCGCCTTTATATACATAGGTTGAGACCCTAGGCTTACAAGAGTCCGGACCGGGTTATACTTCGTAACCGGACTTATCTCTAAGTTGCCTTGCCATCTTGGGCAAGCTACTTCCGGACAACTTATGCCTCCGGGTCACCCACCGTCTTCCGGCTCTGGGCCTCCGTCTGGCCCGCCTGGCAAACCGCCTCCAGGCTTGTCTTGATCTTCAGGCCCGTTTAAGGCCTTGCTAATGAGCCGCCAACCTCTTAACCCGGCCCCTCCTTGGCGGGTTATACCGCGGGGTTATATCCCCAACATTAGGCCCTAGATTGATTTAAACTTCTTCATGTTAATCTTCAAGTGTTCTAGTTGGAGAGTCTCACGCCTCCTTTACCTATTTAATCTAAAGCAAATCTTCATGACCCGCCATGTAAAAATGGATGACGTCAGCTATGATAAATCCAGAATATCCTCAAGATGTCACAATGGATCTTTCGCATTAACTGGTTAATCCAAAAATCGAGGCATTTTCCCGATCAATCATTATCATGTCGCCTCGATTCTCGCATCGGACTATTGCTGTTTTCACTTCTCCCCTCATAAATAGTCATAGGGGGGCCCATTCCTTTCACTTTCCCCCGCTGTCGTTCCTTCTTATTCCTCCAAACACCTTGCGCGACTGAAGCTCCGCTGCCATCGCCATACCGCGTCATCTTCTTCATCAAGGCCGCTGCATCAACCTGTTCGTGACCAGAGCTCGCCGGCGCACATCCGCGCTGCTTTCATCCTCCCAGGTTCCATCTTTTCGCTTTCTCAGATCCGCATTAGGTCGTCGGAGTTCCTTAGAGTTCGTCGCCGTTCATCGGAGTTTCATGTCATTGCCTGAAAAAGGAATCTTCTTTTGGCTCAGAAATACTAGTAAAACCGTGCGGTGCCTTGACTAGCACACATTTTGCACTTGGATTAGATCGATTGCCCTGGCCAAGGAACCAAGGTTTCACAAGAGGACCAGAGACATAAAGCGATGCTTCAATTCCATCCACGAGTACATCAAGGAGGAGGACATAAATATTTGCAAAGTGCACACGGATCTGAATATTGCAGACCCGTTGACTAAACCTCTTCCAAGGGCTAAACATGATCAACACCAGAACTATATGGGTGTTCAATTCATTACAATGTAAATCACATAGTGATGTGAGCTAGATTATTGACTCTAGTGCAAGTGGGAGACTGTTGGAAATATGCCCTAGAGGCAATAATAAAATGGTTATTATTATATTTCCTTGTTCATGATAATTGTTTATTGTCCATGCTATAATTGTATTGACTGGAAACACATTGCATGTGTGGATACATATACAACCCTTTGTCCCTAGTGTGCCTCTAGTAGACTAGCTCGTTGATCAAAGATGGTCAAGGTTTCCTAACCATTGACATGAGATGTCATTTGATAACGGGATCACATCATTAGGAGAATGATGAGACGGGCAAGACCGAAACAATAAACGTAGCATTTGATCGTGTCAGTTTATTGCTACAGTTTTCTGCATGTCAAGTATCTGTTCCTATGACCATGAGATCATGCAACTCACTGACATCGGAGGAGTACCTTGTTTGTATCAAACGTCGCAACGTAACTGGGTGACTATAAAGGTGCTCTACAGGTATCTCCGAGGGTGTTTGTTGAGTTGGCATGGATCAATACTGGGATTTGTTACTCCGTGTGACAGAGAGGTATCTCGGGGCCCACTCGGTAATACAACATCACAACAAGCCTTGCAATCAATGTGACTAAGTGTTAGCCATGGGATCTTGTATTACAGAATGAGTAAATAGACTTGCCGGTGACAAGTTTGAACTAGGTATACAGATACCGACTATCGAATCTCGGGCAAGTAACATACCGAAGAACAAAGCGAACAACATACGGGATTAATTGAATCCTTGACATAGAGGTTCGACCGATAAATATCTTCGTAGAATATGTAGGAACCAATATGAGCATCCAGGTCCCGCTATTGGTTATTGACGGTAGAGGTGTCTCGGTCATGTCTACATAGCTCTCGAACTCGGAGTCTTGAATGAGATACCGGACGTCACGAGGAGCTCCGGAATGGTCCAGAGATAAAGATTGATATATGGGATAATAGTGTTTGGTCTCCGTAAGGGTTCCAGAATTCATTAGAAATAGTTTCGGATGTTTCCCGAAGTGTTCGAGGTACAATGACTCTTTATTTGGGCCAAGGGGTAAAGCCCATGAGGCTTTAGGAAGGTGCAAAAGGTGTTTTGCAGAGGCCATGGGCCAGACGCCAGGGACCCTGGCGTATGGGTCCAAACGCCGAGGACCTTGGCGTATGGTCTTGGAGTCCGAGGAGCACTCGTGCCTTGCGGGAAAATTGACCATGAGGAGGATTTTTCTCCAAGTTTCAACCCCACTGCTGAGCATATAAATAAAGGGGTAGGGCTAGCACTTGGAACACATCAAGAAACACTAAGCAACGTGCTGCCTCTCCTCTAGTTTGTAGTTTCTCCTCTAGATTGGTTTTAGTGGTGCTTAGGCGAAGCTCTACTGGAATAGCTCCACCACCATCATCGCAACGCCGTTGTGCTGCCAGAGAACTCGTCTACCTCTCCGCTCCCTCTTGCTGGATCAACAAGGCGGAGATCGTCATCAAGATGTACGTGTGTTGAACTCGGAGGTGCCGTCCATTCGGTGCTAGATCAGGACGGATCGTGAATGGATCGCAGGACGCTCGGCGATTTGGATCACGAAGACGTTCGACTACATCAACCGCGTTTCTTAACGCTTCCCTCTTAGCAATCTGCAAGGGTATGTATATCCACTCTCCCTCTCGTAGATGCTCATCACCATGGATAGATCTTGTGTGTGCATAGGCAAATTTTTGTTTCCCATGCAACGTTCCCCAACACTTCTCACCGCCTGGGTCAAAGTTTTTCCGGACGCCTTGCATTTTTATAAACTTCACCCTTAAGACATTGGCCCCAATTATGTCACCAACTTAGGTCAATTTCAAGTATTCTTTGAAGCTTATCTGTAAGAATAGCCCTCCGTTGACCTTTTCAGAGATTTCTTTTATATCAACTGCCATATGCAGATCGTATACGAACCAAGTCTTGAGCTCGGAGGTGTTTCCATTCATAGGCAGAGAGATGTATCCTTTCATCAGTTGTTCTTCCCACCCATCCCAAGGACTGGAATCGCACTTGGTTCTATTGCATAGACACGACCCCGAATGAAGAGAAACCATTTTAGGGTTACCATCCCTACTAGCTTTGCACCACCACCGAGCTTCCAGACTGGTTATCCGCCTCAGACCGCACTCAATATGCTCCCACATTTTCAAAGATAGGGGCCTTATTGGCTAATTGGTTAACTGTTGTTGATTTAACCTGTTGCTAGGTTACATGGAAAAAATTTCCGCTGAGCCGGCGTAGCGGCTTAATGTGTCAGTACACTGGTGAGGTGGATGACCCTCTACGCTTCAACCAGACGCCCCTGATAGACAAATCCCTCAATTCAATTTTCAAATCACTGCTCGGAGAACCTCAAGAGGTTTGCAACAAGATCGGGTTAAATCTCTTCTATGTCCATAACCCGGCTCCAGAGGTAGAAAATCTTTGAACAAACTCCCTGTTTCATCTGAATTTTGTACTTAACATTATTTCTAATCTTTCTGCAAATGTAGGTAGGCAAATTCTACGTTCTAGAAGAGGAGTCTAACTGCAGCTTCTACAAAGAAGAAGAAAGTCAAAGCGGTTAAGACCCGTGCTCCGGGTCGTCCAAAGAAAACATCAGCCCAAGATCTTCTTGAATTAGATGACTCGGAGGTAGAACTTGACTCCCATGGCTGTCTTTTCACACAACTTATTTATGCTCATTTCTCTCAGGTCGAAGGTGACACGCGTGAAACTAATGCCGCAGAGATAACTATAATCTCCTCCGACTCAGAAACTTTGCCCAAAGAGAAAGTACGACGAGTCATCCGGAAAGTAAAGTTTTCACAACCTCTTGCTCACTTAGAGCCCAATTTTCTTTTGAAGAAACAGCAACATGATTCTAGGCGTCTGACCCGGAGTGGCGGCTCTGAAGACCTAATATATGGCTTATCCAACACACCAGCCTCTCAGAACGCTGTACTGAGGTACTCTATAGCTCTGTTTTATTTCTTCCTCCCATTAGCCTCATGAGGTAACTTGCTCATACTGCCTAACTTTAATTTTTCAGGAAACACCTCCTTCCTCTGGCGACTCAACCACCTCAAAACTACCACCTCTTGTTATCAATTCAGGGTAACTTTTTTCTTTTCCTCCGATGTTGGTTACTAACCTTTTACCCTTACATGTAACTTATCATGAAATCTTTGTTCACGGGGCCCAAGCCAAGAAGAGGAAAATAAGATGGTCATCTGCCAACCCTGATCCGCCGAGTCGGAGAATTCAAAATTTGACCCTCCTGAAACTCATGTTGAGCTCTCTGAAGCTCATCAAGGCGCCCAGGATAAAACACTACAGCCTACTGAGTCGGCCGATACTGATGTTGTGACCACTGGAATTAACCCGGAAGCTGATCCTAAACCGCCCAGTCCTTAGAAAATGGCTCAAGATATTGCTCCTCGCGAAGAGGAGGTTAGTATTACCGGGAGAAGTTATATAGCTCCAGGCCCTTCCATTGTGCTAACCAAGCATATTACAAATGATGAGGCGCATTCGCCTAAGGAGGAGAAGAATAAGATTGGCCCTTCAAATCTTGAAAACCTCACTATTGTAGAGCTGCACTCTGGGTACTTGAGCCGCCTCTTCGCAAGCCGCACATGGAAGCCAACCTGGTTGGCATGATGAAGAAGAAATATGAGGTATACTCAACTTATCTCATATTCCATATATCCTTACATATTCCCCAAGAACCGGCTTATTTTCTTGAAGATAAGTCGGGTCTTTAGCCATATCTAGGTTTTAATACATCATCATGTAGCCCCAAGGGCCGGGTCATTATGTATATAGTAAGCCAGTACTTAACCCTCTGATATGATAAAATTCCACATGTAGCCCCCAAGGGCCGTCTTGTCTCTCGAGATAGCCGGGTCTTTTTAATGTTGCGTAGAAAAATCAGCCATCTGTTATGTAAATTGAAGAGCTTGTAGCCCCCAAGGGCCGGTTTATCTTCTTGAAGATGATCCGACTCTGCTTATATTATATTCTTGAAAAAAACTGGCATACATTAGCCTCCAAGTGTCAAGTATATTGCATGCAATCTGCTTGAGACTTGTATCAAATTCATTTCCTCCTCCATGTTTCATTACGCCCCGTGTTGGCAGCTTAGGATTGGCGACTTCCACTTGACAATTTTGATTGTGCAGGAAGCTTTAAATGTGTCCGAGTCAAGTGTGGCCAACTTGAAGAAAAGCCTATCACTGCAACAAGATGCCCAAGCCGAAGCCAACAAAAAACTGTGACTCTCCATAGAAGGGCTAGAAAAGGTCCACACAGAATTTGAGGCTTTCAAGAAATCCTCAGAGGCTAAGAAAGCCGCCCTGCTCAAACGTGCGGAGGACACTGAGGGTCAACTGAAGCCCATCACTAAAGAACTGGCCAGTATTAAACGGCATGTTGACCGGGTGACCGAAGCTCTCTTTGGTAAGTATTGCTTGATTAACTTATGATAACTCATGTACAAATGACCGCATATAAAAAGATCCGTCTGGAAACTCATGAATTTGAACTGTTTGTAGGCCGTCGGACTCGCAATCTTCCAGACGACAGCTTATTGAAGCTTAAAGCTTTATATTCCTTGTTGGAGTAGTTGTATCTTGGAAGCCTTTTCACCATCACGGCTATTTGGGGTGAAAAAGACCCAGTTAATCATCAAAGATGTGCTGAGATGCCTCTCAATGATTCCCAAGCACATAGAAGAATTGAAGAGATCAGCCGCCCGCAAGGGCGCAATAGCTTCGTTGAGCCGGGCCTTGGCTTATGCCCCAGAACTCAACCTAGAAGAGATGGTTGGAGGCTTTCCACAGCTCAAAGATGATGGGTCAGAATTCACATAGGAGGATTATGCTCGATTCATCAAGGCATCTCGAGTGCTGGCAAGTCAACTAGCTGCAGAGGCATTTCTGAAGACATATCAAGCGGCTTACGATGACAACAATGCGCGAGTTTGGACACCCACTTTTGATCTGGTGGGTCTAACTCCTTAATGTCGTAAGCATATCTTTTCCCCTGATGTTGACCCGTCTCCCATATTGCATGAAGAAGCTGAATTCCAAGCCTTAACCAACTGCAACTGGGATGTGGATAACCTTCAGATCCAGGAAACAGAAGACTTGGCGCAGGATGACCCAAAGGCGATGTAGGCAAGAAGTCTGCCAAGGGCTAACCCAGATGAAGTTAACCTGAATAAGCTAACTGTCGGGCTTTAACTTGTGAAAAACTTTTGGTACAAGATTTTGGGCTCCATGTCGCCTTGTAATATCCCTTAGCTAAAAACTGATTGTCTGTGTTGTGCATTCGTGCATGTTTTAAGCTTTACCAACTTATATCCTGGCAGCTTAACCGATGCAACCTTTATCAACCATGTGTATGCTTGATGTGATCATATGTCTTGATGCTTCATCAAAGGTGGAACTAGTATCAATTCACCAACTCCTATGATCGCAACTTATGGACACACTCCTGGGCCAGTTAATAACTCAGTTTCCTCATGATCTTGAAAAGATAAAAACAAAAACCCGTTGGCGGGTTATGATAGCTGCAAGCTTGATCAATGAATGAAGTTAAGCAGGATCAATTGTTATCCAAGAACTTAGAACTTCCTTCAGAAAAATCCCTGTAGGACAACAAACAGAAAGTATAGACATGTATATCTTCTTTTGCTGTAAGGCGGCTTTGAAAGCACAACCAAAAGGGATCAACTCTTATTTATAATTTTGGACAAACTCAAGGTTTTTGCTTCAAAGAAGCTAGGCATGAACGCCTACAACCCCGCCAGTCGGATCTCATGTGACATAAATCCGTCATTTTAACCTTAACGAGTTCAGGGTCTTAAAAAGATTGACTATTAAGAGTACAAATGGGCCACATAGCGGAGAGACTACAGCAGACGGGCGAGTTTATCCTAGCTCTTTGTAAGCCGTCTCTCTCGTGACATAAATTGTCGTTTTAACTTTGACAAGTTCAGGGTCTTGAAAAAGATTGACTGTCAAATGTACGGCGGGTCACCTGGCGGAGTAGCAAGTTGCAAACAGGTAGGTTTAACTCGAATATGGAATGTAAGCTGGTCAAGAGGGTATGAAAGACAAACTCATTGAGTTGGAAGCCCCCAAGTGACAGTATGATGAACCAACTCTTGCACAAAGAATCGTTGGATGAAAACGGCAGAGGCCCCGAATTATGGGGATGCCAGCTTTATTATACTAATTATAAAAGGGAATATACAATGACAGAGGTATGTACATTGATGAGAGCCATTGACTCAAGTGTAGTAAGGCCAAAGATGAGCAATATTCCATGGCCTACTAGTTTCCTGCCCGTAGGTACGTGACTTGTCGCTTTCCCGCATATCTATGAGATAGTAGGACCCATTGTTGAGATTTTGGCTAACCACAAAATATCATTCCCAAGGTGTTGATAACTTATGCATATCTTTTTGATCTTGAATCAAACGGAGCACTAAGTCGCCTTCTTGGAATGTCTGGGTTTTAACTCTGCGGCTATGATAGTGACACAAATCTTGTTGGTAAATGACCGACCGTGCTGCTGCAAGGTCCCGCTCTTCATCCAAAGCATCAAGTGTGTTTTGATGCTCCATCTCATTATTGGCCTCAGCGTAAGCCGCCACCCTGGGGGAGTCATGACGAATATCACTGGGGAGAACTGCTTATGCACCATAAACCACGAAAAAGGCGTGTAGCCTATTGTTCTGTTGGGAGTGGTTCTGATGCTCCAATGAACTGAAGGAAAATCCTCAACCCAACAACCCGACAGATGTTCCAAAGGAACATAAGTCGGGGTTTGATGCCTCTCAAAATTTCCTGGTTAGCACGTTCTTCATGACCATTAGACTGTGGATGGGCTACCGCAGAGACATCAAGTCGGATGTGCTCACTTTGACAAAACTCTTTCATAGCCCCTTTAGACAGATTTGTACCATTATCAGTGATGATGTTGTGGGGGTAACCAAAATGGAAGATCAACTTTTTGATGAATTGAACAACAGTTGCCGCATCGCACTTGGAAATTGGTTCCGCCTCAATCCACTTGGTAAACTTGTCAACCGTCACCAACAGGTGGGTCTTCTTGTCCTTATCCCTTTTAAATGGTCTGGCCATATCAAGCCCCCAGAGCGCAAACGACCAAGTGATCGGAATCATCCGCAATTCCTGAGCCGGCACGTGCGCTTGTCATCCAAACTTCTGACACCCACCACATTTGAGAATTATGTATTATGTATCCATATGAGCCGTTAACCAATAAAAACCATGCCGGAAAGCCTTGGCTACCAACGATTTTGAGCCAACATGATGACTACAGTCGCCTGCATGTATCTCTTGTAAGATTTCACGGCCTTCCTTAGGAGAAACATGGCGTTGAAAAACACCAGTCACATTGCATCTATGTAAATCGCCATTGACAATAGTCATGGACTTAGATCGCCTCATGATTTGTTGCGCCAACGTTTCATCCTCGGGTAACTCGCCATGGGACAGATACGCTAGATAAGGCAGCGTCCAATTAGGAATAGCATGAAGAGCCGCCACCAATTGTCCCTCCGGGTCAGGTATAGCAATGTCCTCCTCCGTAGGTAACTTGACCCATGGATTATGCAACACATCAAGGAACACATTATGTCGCACCGGCTTACGTTGAGACCGAAGCCGTGACAGGGCATCAACCGCCTCGTTCTTTCGTCGATCAATGTGATCCACCTAATGTCCCTTGAAATGGCCGGCAATGATATCAACTGCTTGACGATAAGCCGCCATACAAGGGTCCTTAGAACCCCACGTACTTGAGAGTTGTTGAGCCACGAGGTTTGAGTTGCCTAAACACCTGACCCGACTTAAATTAATCTCCCTAGCCACACGGAGCCCGTGGAGCAAGGACTCATATTCAGCTGCATTGTTGGTATAAGGAAATAGTAACCTTAAGACATAGCACAATTTATGACCTCGTGGGGAAGTTAAAACAACTCCATCCCCTGAACCTTCCAACTTCCTAGATCCGTCAAAGTGGATCGTCCAATATGTATTGTTTAGCTTCTCCTCAGGTGTTTGACATTCTGTCCAATCATTGATAAAATCCACCAGGGCTTGAGACTTGACAGATGTTCGAGGCACATACCTCACGTTAAGCGGCCCAAGATCAAATGCCCACTTAGCAATTCTACCACTGGCCTCTCTGTTTTGAATGATATCCCCCAAAGGAGCAGAGCTAACCACTGTAATTGGATGTCCAAGGAAATAATGCTTCATCTTGCGATTCGCCATGAACACTCCAAATACTAGCTTCTGCCAATGCAGTTATATTTGCTTGGACGCGGTCAAAACTTCACAAACGTAATAAACCGGTCACTGGACTTGGTATTATTTACCTGTCTCCTTGTGCTCCACCACAACTGCCACGCTGACAGCTTTGTTATTAGTCGCGACGTATAGGAGCAAAGGCTCTTTGTCTACAGGAGCGGCCTAAATAGGCGGCTCAGCTAACTGCTTCTTGAGTACTTCCAACACATCTTTGGCTGCGTCACTCCAGATGAAATTATCGGTCTTCTTCATCATCTGATATAAAGGGATAGCCTTCTCCCCTAGGTGGCTTATGAATCGGCTTAAGGACCCGCCAAGCGCTGAACATCATTGATACAGGCCGGTTTAGAAAGTGAAGTGATGGCCTTGATTTTGTCCGGGTTAGCCTCGATGCCCTACTCTGAGACCAAAAATCCCAATAGTTTGAATGCAGGTACGCCAAAAATGCACTTAGACGGGTTAAGCATCATCTTGTAAACCCGGAGGTTATCAAAAGTTTCTTTCAGATCCACGAGAAAAGTCTGTTTCTTCCTTGACTTGACCACGATATCATCCACATAAGCATGAACATTGCACCCAATCTGACCATGAAGACAGTTCTGCACACAGCGTTGGTAAGTCGCCTGAGAGATTTTGAGTCCGAAAGGCATAGACACGTAACAAAAAGCTCCAAAGGGCATTATGAAAGATGTCTTTCCTGGTCCTCCACTGCCATCTTGATCTGATGATAGCCCGAATAAGAATCCAGGAAACATAAAGTCTCGCAATCCGCCGTCACATCAATGATCTAGTCGATACGAGGGAGAGCAAATGGGTCAATCAGACAAGCCTTGTTAAGGATTGTGTAGTCCACACACATCCGCCACGTGCCGTTCTTCTTAAGGACGAGCACGGGATTGGCCAACCACTCTGGGTGAAAAACCTCCACGATAAACCCAGCTGCCAAGATCCGGGCAACTTCTTCTCCTATAGCTTTACGCCGCTCCTCATTGAAACACCAGCGGAATTGCCTGACCAGCTTAAATTTAGGATCCACATTAAGATGGTGCCCAGTGAATTCTCTCGGTACATCTGGCATGTAAGAAGGCTTCCATGTGAAGATGTCCCGAGTCTCACAGATGAATTCGATGAGCAAGCTTTCCTATTTGGGGTCCATGTTAGCCCCTATAGTGAACTGCTTCGATGAGTCGCCAGGGGAAAAATCCACCAACTTGGTATCCTCCGCCACAAATTTCAAGGGCGGGTCAGACTCTGTGTTGGGATTTTTTAATGGGGTCATATCTACTGGGTGAAGATTATCTTTATAAAACTTGAGCTCCATGTCAGCATAGCTTGACTCTGCATATGCAGCATCACCTTCCTCACACTCAAGAGCAATTTTCCGATCACCATGCACCGTGAGCGTCCCCTTCTGCTCTGGCATCTTAAGTTGTAAGTAAACATAACAGGGTTGAGCCATGAACTTGGCATGAACCGGCTATCCAAACAGAGCATGATATGGATTGTTGATCTTGACTACTTCAAACCACAAGGTCTCTACCCTGTAGTTGTAGTCATTGCCAAAAGCCACCTCAAGAGAAATGTTTCCTACTAGATAAGCCGACTTTCCAGGTACCACACCGTGAAAGACCTTGGATGACGGCTTGAGATCCTTGTCAGTAGGGTTCATCCGGCAGAAAGTGTCATAGTACAAAATGTTGATACTTCTACCACCGTCCATCAGCACCTTGGTAAGCTTGTGGCCTCCTACCCAAGGGGCTACCACAAGGGCCAGATGTCCCAGGTTATCAACACGTGGCGGGTGATCCTCCTTTCTCCATGATATCGTGTGCTCCGACCATTTTAAGTACTGCATACAAAACATGATGAGCTCATACATCACATATATCAAATCATGTCTTGGCCATATCACATCACAACATACCCTGCAAAAACAAGTTAGACATCCTCTACTTTGTTGTTGCAAGTTTTACGTGCCTGCTATGTTAACTAGTAAGAACCATTCTTACCTACGCAAAGCCACAATGGTGATAATCAAGTTGCCTTTTAACCTTCTACAAGGACCGCCTTCGTCGAATCCAATTCAACTAAACTGGGAGAGACAGACACTCGCCAACCACCTTTATGGAAACAAGTTGCATGTCAGTCGATGGAACCAGTCTCTTGTGGGAGGACAAGTAAAGTTGGTCTGAGCTGCTTCATCCCACAATATCGCCGAATTACAATAATACTAAGGAGGTAAGCAATCTGAACATCAACGCACACAAACACTGTGTGTTCTACTCGTGCATATCATCTACACATAGACCTAGCTCATGATGCCATTGTTGGGGAACGTTGCATGGGAACCAAAAAATCCTATGCCCACGCAAGATCTATCCATGCAGATGCATAGCTACGAGAGGGGAGTGTAGCTACATACCATCGTAGATCGCTAAGTGGAAACGTATATAACGCGGTCGATGTAGTCGTACTTTTCACGATCCAATCGTGATCCGATTTGATCTAGCACCGAACAGACGGCACCTCCGTGTTCATCACACGTGCGACTTGATGACGTCTCCTCCTTCTTGACCTAGCAAGCGACGGAGGAGAAGTAGATGGGATCTCAACCAGCATGACAGCATGGTGGAGATGGTGGTGGAGCAATCCTGGTAGGGCTTCGCCAAGCGCCACCGTAAATGAGATCTGAGGAGAAAACGGAGTGACGGGAGAGGGATGGCTGCCACCGGGGTGTGGTATTGTTGTGTACATACCTCCCCCTCTCCTCTACTATATGTAGGAGGCAAGGGGCAGGGTTGGGTCACGGCCCTTGGCCCCTCCTGCAATGAGGGCCGACGGCTAGGGAGGATCCTCCCTCCCCTAGGCACCTCCTAGGTGCCTTGCCCCTTAGGGTTCCCTACCCCTAGCCCCATGGGCCCTTTGGGGGCTAGGCCAATATGGCTGGGGCAGACCCTTATAGCCTATGCTGGTCTAAGGGGCATGGTGGAACCCTCCATGGACTTCCGGAATCCTCTGGAACCTTCTAAAAGCTTCCCGGTACAATACCGACAAAACCTGAAACTTTTCCGGTAGCCAAAATATAGGTTCTCTTATATACATCTTTACCTCCAGACCATTCTGGAGGTCCTCATGACATACGGGATCTCATACGGGACTTCAAAAAACATTCGGTCACCAACATAAATATCCCAATAGTACTCTGGTGTGACCGAACGTTAAGCGTGCGAACCCTACGGGTTCAAGAATCATGTGGACATGACCAAGAACCGCTCCAATCAATTACCAATAGCGGAACCAGGATGCCCATATTGGTTCCCGCATATTCTAGGAAAATATTTACCGGTCAAACCATGATGCCAAGGATTCAATCAATCCCATATGTAGTTCCCTTTATCCAGCGGTATGTTACTTGCCCGAGATTCGGTCGTCAATATCTCCATACTTAGTTGAATCTCCTTACCGGAAAGTCTCTTTACTCATTCCGTAATATAAGATCATGTGACTAACTCCTCAGTCACATTGCTTGCAGGCTTCTTGTGATGTTGTATTACCGAGAGGGTCTAGAGATACCTCTTCGTCAAACGGAGTGACAAATCCCAGTCTCAATTCATGCCAACCCAACAACACCCTTGGAGATACCTGTAGAGTACCTTTATGAGCACCCAATTACGAAGTGACATTTGATACACACAAGACATTCCTCCGGCGTCAAGGAATTGCATGATCTCATGGTCTTAGGAAAATTTACTTGACATGAAAACAATAGTAGCAATAAACTATGTGATATGATCAGATGTTATGCTTATGGTTGGATCATGTCCATCACATCATTCTCCAAATGAAGTGACCCCGTTATCAAATGACAACTCATGTCTATGGTTAGGAAACCTTAACCATCTTTGATCAATGATCTAGGCTAGTAGATGATCACTAGGGACACGATGTTGTCTATATATCCACACAGGTATCTGAGTTTCTGATCAATACAATTCTAGCATGGATAATAGACATTTATCATGAACACGAAATATGATAATAACCAATTTTATTGCCTCTAGGGCATATTTCCAACATTCTCCCTACTCATTGGTTCCAATTTGAATCACTCCCTACTCGTTGGACCTTAGTTTTGTGATCATGTGGTAGGAGTAGATCTGGAGGTAGTATGGTAGGTTATGCAATTATTGCTTCATGATGTTGTGTGAGGATGTGGTGTATTAGATGCTAGTTGTGTCATTTGGATAGCATGGTAGGTTTTGCTTCGTGTCTTTATGATGTTCATGATGTTGTGGTAGATGTACATGTTTTGTATATTGGTTTCAATGCCACTATGCTAAATTACTATGTTGAGCTTGATGATAAGACCATGTGTAGCATGGAAGTATGATAGAGGTGGTAGTGTGTTGAACTTCATCATCGGTCAATACTAGTTTGCTAGATATGCTAGTGTGTTGAGCTTGATGGTCAGTCCATTGGATTGTCTTTGTTCAGTAGATGCTAACCATCGTAGGACATGGCCATCAGGACCTTGGTTAGGCCATCATTCTGTCTAACAACTAGATAAGTCCCTCCTATGTTGAGGACTCCTAGATGATATCTCATCCGGTACCTCCTGATTGACATGTGTTTGAGGGACCTGTGCGCCCATCTTTAGTGGTGATGATGCCAACGGTATCTACTAAGGAGGTCACTTAGGCTGGAAAGGCGCACATGAGGGGGTCAATTAAGGGGAACACGGTGAAATGGCACCCTTTCATTTCTATCTTTGTCCTTAACAAGATGTGTGAGATCATCACGAGTGGGTTGAGGACTTGTAAGCTTTTCAATGAGGTGCACCAAAACATCATCGTCAAGCAAGTTTTGGAGTTCAATGGCACGGAGGCGACCTCAACACAGGTGTACAACCATCTTAGAAAGTGGAGTGAAATAGATACGAGTGTTCAAGCTTAGAGACCTTAGAGATGCATAGTGGGATCAAGACACTTTCACCATTCTTTTTTGAGGCAGAGCACTACGAAGTCACATCGCGGTTAGCTAACTGACAACTTGCTTCACATGATCTAACATGCCAAGCACAACTAACAATGTTGTATTTCTTTTTTAGGATTACTCCAAGGACGTTGAGTACCTCAATGGGCCCATCCAGAACTACTCTAATATGCAAACGAGCTTCTCCTACGGCCTGGCTATCGGCAAGCATGCCATGGGCTCTAGTGAGCCTCTTAGTTTGCCGATGCCTGGGTATCCAAATACCCAGGAGTCGGAGATTGTCATCCATCATGTCCCTGAGAATATATTTTTCTGCTGACCATGGTCCTGCTCATGAGAGGAGGAAAAATGATGCCTTGATGGCAGAGGAGATGACCGCCTTAGTAGCCTGATTGATGTCATCAAGGAGATGGCATCTGCTATCAAGGAGAGCAAGACCATTGACATCCACCTTTCCTTCTAAAGCATTGCCATGGACAACATTGGCTTTAGTGAGGAGGCTCTGATGGTGGCTCTTAGCCACCTCCTCAACAACAAGTCACAACACCTTGGCTCTGTTGGGATGGAAGCACAGCATAAGACACTGCCTCGACAAGCACTACTACTAGTCAAAGGTATCATGGTGATGGCATACATAATGATGCAGATGTATATTTTGTGCTAGATAGGGCTTGTAAATTTGATGAGGTGGTATACCTCATGGTGATGATAAACCTACGATGGTAGTATTACACCCTCATTTTGGTGTGGTAGGACGATACCATAGTAGGAGGGATGAACTTGTGATGCCTTTAGGCATATGAATCATGCATGCTTATGTTCCATATGCTCTTCTCAAGTTATGTTGCTTGTAATGCTTGTTGTTCTTCTGTCCAAGTATATGAGTGGTATGTGGTGCACTCAGGGATGATTCCAAAGTCTATGATTCCATCAATAAGTGAATGGTTACAAAAATATTGTTATAAGGACACTAAAATTTGGGAGGAGGTGAAAGATGATTACTCTAAATTGGTATTCAAAGAGAGGAGCAATCATGAGGTACCCAAGGCTGCAGTTCTTCATCCAGTTTATTATTATTGTGGTGTTGATGTTATCGTGTGATCAATGTAACATGCAATGCAATGACAACACAGGTTATGATGGTAGTCAGTAAGCTCACCACATCAAGCCAAATGCATGCGACCAAACACAACCTACTGTATCAACCCTGATAGAGGCGAGGGTCCTGATCTTTCGACGAGATGATAACTATCGATTTGATGGAGCTGACTTTGACGATCCGACTACAAAAGTGCATGACGTTGCGCCTTAGCAATCGCTAAACCATTCTCCTGGAGGTTATTGACCATGCCGAAGCACGACCAACCTTACCACGAAGGTATATTCCTGCATGCAATCGAAGAACAAGCAAGAATATGATAAAGCAATCTGAATATTGCAATAGAGATGAAGTGTTGATAAATGTGTTGGGTTCCGAAAGTGGTCTTGGTCTGGTCATTGGACACAAACGAAGTACACGAAGTTGCAATGGTTAACTTTTAACAAAACACAACCCAAGGGCAAAGCTACTAGATTGATCTACTTATATAGGAGCAAGGGGTGGTGGCCAAGGAGGTGGGAGGATGTCCCAAGGCAGCCTAAAACTAACCCTAGGTCATATAAGGCCCATGGGACCAAGTGGAGGTGATGAAACACCTTTGGAATTGTAGTTTGACTCGGTTTATGTTGCAACGTCAGATTGTTTCGTCAATATCTCCATGCTCCGAACGAATTTGAAGGTGAATCCAATTGGGCTGGAAAGCATATGAAATCTACTTTCCAAAAAAAGAATCACCCAATTTGGATTCTGTATGAAAATGTTCTTGGCGTTTTGAGACAGGTATGTCTGTGTAGTCTGAATCTAAGTCCAGAACATGAGAGACTTGGACTCTATTTTTCTTGGGCCAAAACTGACGTGGGATAACTTCTTGAACAACACCTAATCATTTTCTTCGAAGTGATAGGACCTTTTGAACTATACCTAATCATTTTTCTTCCTTTGTCTTCACACGTGGTTTGTGAAATTGTTTAACAATTCTGTATTTATGCATGAAATAAAAATAGGTGAAGTATTTTTGTTCTGGATAACATAAATAAATCATTGCATAATTATTATAGGAAATCACCTCACAACTATGCAGGTATGCAATATTTTTGGTTGTATTCAAGGTAGGCATGTCCTCATCATCCTCCCCTTCTGGAAACAAAGCCGTCCTCGGCGTTACTTAATCTGAAATGTGGCTACAAAAAAGAAAATGTGTACACATTGTATATGTATATGTCATCCATTTTTATTGATCTCAGTTGTGACACATGTGACACATATATAGAAGGGCACTCATAAAATGGCATGAAATATAAGCCACAAGATTATCACAAGAAGTAGAAGGTATGAAAATATTGCAACTCAGTTTGCACATATAAGTGAAGTCCTTATTCATAACAAAAGATTGATAATGTTCATAATTAAACCATCCCAACATTGGTAAATAAACTTGAATTATTTCAAATTTAGATGTTATAACATGCTTAAATAAGCAAACATGCATCATGTCATTTGACACAAAATTATCACCAAGATTGGAGGTCATATAAAAATGATTAAACTATAGTATAATTATTTTCAAACATATTTGATCCAAATGTGATTTATTTCCTGATTCACATGGTTTTTTGTCATCAATAGTTAATTCAATGGTGCACTCAAAATAGTAGATATTGTAGTTATTTGATCACATGGCAAAGTAAAATCACGAACATAGTCCTCTAAAATAGGTGGTGTGATCAAAGTAATGGGTATCTCATCACATGGTACATTGGATTGACAAGGCATTCATCATACTCATGTGGAGGTGCAAGATCAGTACCTTCGTCATTACCTCTTATGATCAACTCACATGATGTAGGCACTCTCGGTGGTGATGTGACACATGGTGAAGTTGATGTAGCCCTCACAACAATTGATGTGGTTGTCATGGTACACCTAGTACTTGAAGGAACAACCGTATCAGCTCTTGGAATGTGCACCTTGCCCTCTATCTCTTTGTGGTCCACACATTGTTTTTTTCCTGTTCATCTTTGCAAGCAAGATAGAACAAATGATCCATAGGAAAACACTTTTCATGAAATAGTATCTCCTGAATATTATGGTCTAATCCTCCCCAAAATCAATCCATAATATCTTCTTCACTTTCTTCTAATAAGGAATGCAACAAGGCCGTTTGTAAATCATCATTATATTTAGTTACAGTGTCACTACCTTGTTTTAAATGTATTAACTTTGTAATCATGTCACGAGTATAATAAGCAGGAAAGGATGTGTGTCTCATGGCAAGTTTCAAATCATCCCAAGTAGTAGGTATATAATTAGGGTGTAACCGACAATATTCACTCCACTAAAGTGAAGCATAACCAGTGAAAGAACCAACTGCGGCCTTAACTTTCTTATATTCAGCGAAATTATGGGAAGCAAATATATCATGTATTACAAACTCCCATTCAATATATAAAGCAGGTCTAAAGCGCCCTTTAAATGGTGGTATAGAAACATTAACCTGGTCATGTGCATTTGGATCTCTTTGCCCCTCCCATAATGGTTGTTGTGGTGGCACGTCTCCCACGATCGAAGAAGGCCATGAACTAACAACTCTGGACCTTGTCATGACTAGTAGAAACAAGAAACAACGATCCAAGAATATTGTTCCTATGAACTACTAGGATCTGGTGATACAACACTCATAGTAAAGAAAATATTAATGTCTTACAAATTATTACAATGCAGCAGGTGGCGACCGACAACCGACGATGTTAATATTTCCGATGATTGAATAAAGCGATTACTAGGTGAACGTATGTATACATAGTGTATAAATATGTGGAACTTGGAAGGCTTAATATATGGTAGCAAAATATTAGTAATAATCAATTCAGAGATGCAATGTTGAATAAACGCTCAACGATGGTATTGTGTTGGTCTAGGCTAGACCATACTAGATACGCGAGCCTAGAAAACTAACAGAGTCACGACAAAGCAGAAATAGCAGCAATGGATGATATGTAGTAGCTCTATATAGCAAGATATAAGTGAATATCACAAAGGGAGTAAAGATAATGATGACAAATCACAGGCGAAGTAGGATATACCAAAACTCTCTCCACAACTTAGCTCTCGAAAATATTATGTCAATTTTTTGATATATATTTTTCAAGAATGCTAGTGACTCAAGTTTTCCAATGCAAAAAAGATTCACTCAATTCCGAGTTCGTATGAGGATTTAAAAAATCGGGAACGAACCTAAAAAATATTGACAAACTGTGTCCGCGACCTTCAGAGGGTAAAAAGTCCTATTTAGAACTCGATTTTGAGGTGACAATAATGAACAAGCTTCATGAACTATTCAAATGCGCCTCGTCGATAGCTTGAATTTGAGTACTCGTGGAGCCAAAACGAACTTCGGATGAGGAAGATATGCATGTTTTATTGAACACTACACAAAACAAATTTCAATCCGAATTCCGGTACGAGATTGAGTCTAGGTAGATCCAAAATTATTCTTTTTTCTCTTCTCCCTTTTTTCTCCCTTTTTTATTCACTCTATTTTTCTCTCACTTCTTTATTTTTCTCTCTCCCTTCTGTCCCTCTTTTTGTTTCTTCTATCCAAAACAAACCAGATAAGATGCAGATTAGAGCAAGTGTAGATGCGAACAGCATGAAGTATGATAATGACAATGAAAAATGGGAGCACATGGTGATAATTGATGGATAGTGGTGCGCTAAAATGGAAGGGATGTTGATGCAGCGGTGGCATGACTAATGTGGACAGAACTTGAAACTCTAAAGGAACTAGACACTAAGACCAGCGACTCGACACGACAATGCAACCGATAATTCAACTATGCAAGCACTAAAAAGAAAATTACAAAGGCTCATACTGGCTTGGACAAAGGATGAATAGATATAAAAAGTTTTTTGAGGCTTCTTCTTGGGTAATAGGTAGGAAAAATAAATCCAATCTAGGGATAACTAGAAATTCTCACCGAGCAACTTGAACACCGATACCACTTAATAGAGGCAAGGGTCCTGATATTTCGATGAGATGATAACTATGAATTTGATGGAGACGACTTCGACGATCCGACTACAAATGTGCACGACGTTGTGCCTTAGTAATCGCTAAACCATTCTCCTGGAGGTTATTGACCATGTCAGAGCACGATCAACCTGACCACGAAGGTCTATTCCTGGATGCAATCAAAGAACAAGAAGAAAATATTATAAAAGCAATCTGAATATTGTGTATAGAGATGAAGTATTGATAAAGATGTGGGGTTACGAAAGCGGTCTTGGTCTGGTTGTTGGACACAAATGAAGTACATGAAGTTGCAATGGCTAACTTTTAACTAAATAAAATCCAAGGAAAAGCTACTAGATTGATCTACTTATATAGGAGCAAGGGGTGGCGGCCAAGGAGGTGGGAGGACGTCTCAAGGCAGTCTAAAACTAACCCTAGGTCATACAAGGCCCATGGGCCCAAGTGAAGGTGATGCAATACCTTTGGACTTGTAGTTTGACTCGAATTCTACTGCAACGTCATATTGTTTCGTCAATATCTCCATGCTACGAACAAATTTGAAGGTGAATTCAATAGGGCTGGAAATCATATGAAATCTACTTTCCAACAAAAATGAAGAAAAGGGTCCATTTTACTCCCTTGAATAAAGTGGGTAGTTCACATTACCCCCTGATCTTTATTTCTGTTCCCTTACCCCCCCCCCTCAACAAATCCAAACCAAACAAAAAACGTGCCTGGTTTCTCAGCACCCACTGCTAATGTGGCGCAGTCAACGGAGGAATTGACCCTGGTGGGCCCCACTTGTCAGGTTGGGCTGGGACTTAGGTGGCACTGCCGCATGCCGGTTCGGTGTGGGGGAAAATCCCCATTTCTCCTCCTTCCCTTCCCAAATCCCTAACCCTAGTTGTCTTGGGCGGCAACAGCGTGAGCTCCAGCAACTTGTTGGTGGATGACGTGAGTGTTAACGATGGTGGCAGCACGGCCCCGGTCATCACTGCAGTCCAACCTAGCTGTAGCTTGCTGGAGCGGGCGTACCCGCAGGAGGTGTGGCAGCAAGGAGAGTCGTCTCTCCGGCGGGAGAAGAGCCTTGTGCTGATTTCGCGCACTACGGCCATGGATGCGCTCGATCAGCGATACGGTTGCCATGTGCTTCTAGAGATGGCGGTCGGAGATGGCGAGGAGACAGTGACGCTGGAAGCACTGCTGGTGACATTGGAGCAGCATTGGGGTGTGCTGCCGTCGGAGGTGGTCATTGAGGTCGTGTGCCCACCACACGACTTGTGGCTAACCTTCTCGACGGAGGAGAAGTGCACTAATGTTCTCTTTTCATCGATGAAGATAAAGTGTTGCCGGTGCTGGATGTAGTTTTCATGCTGGAGTAGAATGGTCCATGCGCAACCTATGGCTCTAGAGTACAAGAGCAAGCTGAGCTTCGAAGCCCACCTGAACCAGGCTTAGACGACTACGTCGAGAAAAGATGTTCTAAAGCAACTTGGTGGCAAGTTGATCGAGATCCTGCCGCCGACAAGCCACCGCGAGCTCGAGGTAATGGCTTGGCTTCGTGACCCATTCTATGTTGGCAAGTTGGTGACAGTTGAGATACATGAGCCGAAGCTGGTAAACAAACCACATGAGTCCATGGATGAGTACGAAGCAATCCAACTTGATGGTATTAACTACGGACCATCATTGCCGAGGAAGAAGAAGACGCTAATCTATCTTGTTATGTGTCATATGAAGGAGGTTGTCAATTGTGGTCCTCTTCTCGTTGTACGTTTGCCAGCTGAGTGGCTACCAGCAGAAGGCGAGGACCTCACTCGCAAGCACATCTTCAAGACAGTGGTGGGCAAGATTGATGTCAATGATAATGATGAAGCAATTTGAGCAAGTATGTGTTAGTTATTGGCACTTTGGCACTTGGTTTGTTGTACTGGATGTTAAGTCTCTTTTAGCTTGTTTGTTGTACTTTCAGCTGATGTGCACTGATTGTTGTGTGCCAAATTAGTACCAAAGTTGTTGTCTGAACTAGTGTGTAATGGATATTTATGTGTACAATGTTGTTATCTTAGTACTTTGTGTGTGTGACATCTTGCTATGTGAGTACTCTATTTGCAGAAACTGCTCAAATCAATGTGACAATGCAAAAGGAACCTGAATTAAAAGTTAGCAATCATATTGTCAAACACATGTCCCAATTCCAGCATATCACACAAAAGAAACATCACACTACAAGCAAGCTAGTTCATGCAACTAAAACCATCAGGTCTGCAAACAACACAACAAGTTACATGTCTAAGTCCTAAGTTCATCAAACATGCTAACATGCCTTGTAGATTTCCTACTTCTCCCACTAGAACTAGATCTAGGTGTTCTGTTGGCTGATTTTTGGAGGCCTTCCCCTTCTAAGCTTCTATGAACCATGGTTTTGTGAAGTTTGTTGTGAGGTTTGTGTTTGAGTGTCCTGCTATGAATATTGGACCCTCCCCCCTGTAGCAGCTTCATTTGCCACTCTTTAAGATGTCCTTGGAGGATTTTCCTAGGAAACATACAAAACAAAGAGAAAGGCATACTAATTGTTAGTTGTTTGACATAGTTGATATTTATGAAAGGCAAGACAACTACAGAAATCATTACATGCTTTAGTTTCTTTTTTCCTCTTCTTATTCTTGTACTTTCCTTTGTTGGGGTTTGTATTGCATTTCCTCATGTTGTGCCCAGGCTGCCCACACACAATACACTTAATCTTTGTTCCAATCTTACAAAGTTTGTGTGTGTGTTTAGGTGGCTCATCTCTATCTCTTCTTCTCTTTGTCCTAGGCCTCCCAGGCATTTGCACATAGTTTGGAATACAAGGTCTAGGTCTGTCAAATATTGGCTAGCTGGCCCGTCCTCCATTGGCATCAAGCACTGTTCATAGGTCCTATTGTAGGCATGAATGTTGTAGAAAAATGCAATAAGTGATTCTATGTCATCAGGACCACAATGAGAAGCTGCAAGAACATGAACACATGGAGTTCCTACCAATTGCCAATATCTACAAGGACATGTCCTTGATTGCATGTCAACTTTGAATGCATGTTGTCCTAATTTCACCTCATGTCCATCTTTTCCATTCCATATTGTCTCAAACTTCTCAATAAGTTGTATCAACTTCTTAACCTTTTTCACTACTTTTGGGCAAAATTGTTCCATTCCATTTGGCAGGCATGGCTCTATTTACTTGAATCCTCACTAACACCTTTGCTCTGATTGCTTCAAACATGCTGATAATAGGAAGTCATCTATATTCCACTATCTAGTTGTTAAAGCTTTCACGCATATTGTTGTCTACTGAATCACAACATGATCCTTCTCTGAACCAAGCTCTACACCAATGCTCTGGCCCAGACTGCATCATATCACTTGCTCCATCTGGTGTGAGCTGAGCAAGTTTTACTCTGTTTAAGTTGAAGTGTACTCTGTTTGAGGATTTAGCACAAGCCCAAAATCTCTTTTTGTATGCTTGGTCCCTATGTTTTTTCTTCCATTTAGCATAAATGTGCCTAGCACAATTTCTATGTTCAGCATTTGGTACAACCTTTGAGATAGCATTGATTAGACCTTTCTGCTGATCTGAAATGAACACCCAGCCTTGACCTTGATTTGCAATCTCAAAGTCTTTATTTAATAATTCCATAAACCAGAACCATGAGTCCTTATTTTCAACCTCAATAGCAGCCCAAGCAATGTGATACATTTGCCCATTTGCATCTCTTCAAAGAGCACACAATAGCTCTCCACTTTGAGTCCCCTTGAAGAAGCAACCATCCAATCCCACAACTTTCCTGCGCCCTTCTATGAAACCTCTCTTGCAAGCCTGAAAGCACACATACAACCTTTGAAAAACAGGGGCAATTTCTTTTGGATTAAGCACTACTACAATAGTGTTGCCAGGATTGCTCCTCAATATTTGTAGCTGGTAATCAAACACGCTAGCATATTCTTCATGCATTGCTTCTCTAACTCTCTTTCTGACTATTGCTTTTGCTTTCTTTATCTTGGAAACATGCACATCAGCAAACATCTCCAACCTAACAGTTGCCGTAATAGATTTCACTTTCCATCCTGGATTTGCCTTCATGATTCTCTCATACTTGTCTGCAATTCTAGGGGCAGTGAACAATCTATTGTCTCTCCTCTGTGGGCATATGTGGTTGTCCACAAGAGTTACGACTTGAAACCATTCATTTGAGCTCCTCTTTGCAGCATATATTAACCATGGACACTTAGGCCAAGAACATTTTGCCCTAATCCTACCAGACTCATCTTTTACAAAGGAGATATGCATCTTCATAGCTAGACCATACTTCACAACGGCCCTCTTAAACTGATTTCTTCTCCTAAATGACATGCCTAAGCTAAATATAGGAATTGTTGCCTTGCTATCAAATCTGGGAAATCTTGATTTCCTCCTAACTGAATTTCCATGCTCATCCTCATCATAACTGTATTTCTCACTGGAACTGATGTCGGGAGTGTCATTTCCTTCATCCATTTCATCAATAGGAATTATTTGTGTTGTACTATTGTGCTCCAGGTCATCTTCATCAGAATTGTTGTCTTGTGACTTCTCTTCGTCATTCACAACATTATTTGCTTCCTTCCCTTCGCCACTATCCGACCCACTGACATGTCCATCTTCAACACCATTAACTTCATAGTTCATATAGATATCCACCACACCACCATATGTAATGCACTTATCCATGAAATGCGCATTTGCATTTGTGTCCAACCTTCTGAGTCCATCTCTAACATTTTTTCCAGGAAACAACCGGTACAACTTGTGATTCTCACTAAGATCTTCAGCATGGTAAGCCATCTTTATGTCTGCTAGCTGTTCCTTGACAGATGCTAGAAAAAACATTGTCCCTCTTCATATGTGAGCTCTATATGACCACCAACATGTGAAAAACACTTGTTGGAATGCTCAAATTGGCCATTGCAATAGAAACAAATGCCTAACCAATCTAGATTATCCATTCCTTAACCTACATAATTCAAACAGCAAGAAATCAACTATCCTACAAACAGGAGCCTTTTTTCTTGGAAGAACTAGGGAAGGTAAGAAACAAAGCAGGTAGGGGATGTACTCTAAGCTCCGCCGTAGGAAGGGGGTGGGACTCACCTCAGTTCGTCTGCGTCGTCGTGGAATCACTTAGTCCCCTCCCTATAGCGTCGGCCACCGCTGCATCGACAAAGCCGTCGACCTAGGGTTTGAGGAGGGGGGACAGGACAGCCGCCGTGGGAGAATCAGAAGGTGAGGAAGATTCACCGGATGCCCCGCCCTCATAGCCGCCACCACCACTCCGACCACCGTCGCAGCTCTCCGATAAGCGCTGCCCTGATGGTCCCATCGACGACAACACAGGGAAGGAGGAGAAATGGGGATTTTTTTTCTTCCATAGTGAACCGGCAGCACCACCTAAGTCCCAGCCCGACCTGACAAGTGGGGCCCACCAGAGTCAATACCGCCGTTGATTGCGCCACATCAGCAGTGGGTGGAGACAAACCAGCCATTTTTTTGTCCGGTTTGGATTTGTTAAGGGGGGTAAGGGAACAAAAATAAAGATCAGGGGGTAAAGTGAACCACCCACTTTCTTCATGTAACAGCCGAAGTGCATCCCTTGCCATATTTGTAATGTTCCTCACGTGTGACCTCATATTTGTAATGCCATCATCAGTTTGGGTTCTACTTGCCATTGTCATTTCATGCATCATGCATCATGCCATCATGATCATCATATCTATGCATAATATTTTCTTGCCATGGTGGCCTTGTGATTGTGGTGGTGTTATGAGTATATGTGTTGTGGGGTGAGTGCATGCGTTGCTTTGTTTAAAGTGGTGCTCAAATCCATCCCATTTCAATTCATAACCTTTTCTCTCTCCTTCTAAATATTCCACATGATAATATTTACTTGTTGTTTTCACTTGTTAAAAATTGTTGAACCCCGTCTAAATAATCTTCCAAGATCTATAAAATATTCCTCTTTCATGGTTGGAGTTTTTCCCTTTTAAAAACTTTGCAAACAATGCCTAGTTGATATAATTAGGTAAAATATTTGTTTGCTCTAAAAATGCCCACTTAATTTTTATTGAATTGCATGCATTTTTGTGAACTCAAAAATGTATTTTTGTTCTTTTAGGACTTCTCTCTCTAACCTCTGCATTTTATTGTTTCTTTGAGTTTTAAATAAAGGTATTATTTTTTGTTGAGAGAGAGAGGAGGCTGATGAGCTCTTCTTGGCCCATCTAACTAGACTGTGGCCCAACTCCTCGCCCTGACGGTCACCTGCTCTGTTTCCCCCCTTCCTCCGTCAGAGTTGTAGAGGGATCGAGAATGTGGGTACACGGACGTCGAGGTCGCCGCAACCCCGGCCTACTTAACCCCCCCGGAGTGTGTGCCCTTCCCTAGGGTTTCCCCCTTTCCCTCGAGCCGCGGCCGCTCCTCCTTCTCCCTCCTCCTTCCCCCTTTCTTCCTCACCAAGTAAGTTCAGTGAGGGAGAGATTTCTTCAGAGAGCAGAACCGCCGGTAGTTCTTGTTGTCGTCCTCGTCTTCGGTGTCCCCCTCCTCGTCGTCTGGGATGTCGGGGAGCTCTATGGTGCCTCCCGCACCCTGTCCTGGCACTAAGGTGCGGAGAGAGGCCCCGTATTGTCAACTTCTTCCTCGTCTTTGACGTGCTCCCGAGATCCCACCATGGATATTCTTCCTTGCCCCGCTCAGCGCCGAGCCCGTCTTCGCCCCCTCTTGGTGAGCAGTTGTTCCGCCATCTCTTTCCGCGTGTTCTCCCTGCTAGCCTTGCCATCTTCGTGCTCCGGTTGTCGTTGTCGCGCCATGCCTGAGCCGAGCATGAGCTCGTGCTCGAGCTCCTAGCTGCCGCTCGCATAGTCATTAGTTGATGACGGGAATGAGTTCCCCGAGTGGTCCGCCTGCTCCGCCACCGTTTGTCAGTTCTGGTGGTCGCCGGAGGGCTTGTCGGCGCCATCGCGGGCTTCTCTGTCTCCGAAAAGAGGAAGCAGGGCCTTGCTCTGTGTTAACTGATGCGAGCCCCCTTCCCTGTCAAGCGTCCGCTCGCTAGCGTAGTGGTAACGATCCAGGGAAGCGACCGGCAGGTCGTGGGTTCGAATCCCCCTTGCCCCCTTTTTAATTTTGTGCATGTGTGTGTATCTCTGTAGTGTGGATGGAATGCCGTGTGAATGTGGTGGGATCCCGTGTGCCGGTGCGC
This sequence comes from Hordeum marinum, assembly GCA_022496015.1. Taxonomy (NCBI): domain Eukaryota; kingdom Viridiplantae; phylum Streptophyta; class Magnoliopsida; order Poales; family Poaceae; genus Hordeum; species Hordeum marinum. The sequence continues at coordinate 136,270,595 of CM039675.1, read as the reverse complement.
GTGCATGTGTATGTGGCTCTGTGTGTGTGCGCTTGTGTGTGTGTATGACAAGTGGGCCAATGGGGCCACCTTGTCATATTCACAGGGGGGCCTGGCTCACTACCAGTTGGGTCCCTCCTTTATTTGTTTTTTCCTTTTTTATTCTGTATTTTTTTTCTTCTGTGCTATTAAATTATTCCATTTTTGGAACATGTCCAGATTTGGAATAGCCATTTTTGGCAGTGGCCATTTAGGGCAAGTTTTGACTTATGGAAGTATGTAGTGACTTTTCGAGTGGAGTTTTGGGAGATTTATAGAGGCAAACATAGGAGTATGATATATGATTTTGGGGTGTAATTTCCCAAGAAATCCAGTGGTGCTATTTGTTTTGTAATTTGAGCAAGTTTGCAAAATGTCAATTTTTGTTCCAACATGCCATTTTGTCATCTTTGTATGATTAAATCCATGCATGCTATGATGAACTTGTCAACATGAATATGCTAGTGTTTTGTGGGCACTAGGCCCTGGTAATTTTGTTTGGCAAGATAAACTTGTTGATAAGTGAGTTTCTTGTTGTTAACATGCTTAGAAAATAACACTGGTTCATGTCTCATATTTTGCTAAGTGTTATAAGTTATTATTTTCTTGCTATGTTTACAAGATGACTCCCATGGTTGTAGTGATTCTTTGGAGTTGGTCGAATGCCATGAAATGTTGTGCTTGTCACCCTCTGTCATGTGGTGTAATTACTCTTACATATGATTGATTCTTCTTCTAGTTATTTTTTGTCAAAGATGCCATGTTGAAATAAACTATTGTTATTCTCTTGGTGAAATTTTGTCTAAGTCTGAGATGTTGTAGTTATTTTTATGCCATGTTTAGAGGATGCCACCAAGTGTTCTGTTGTGTTTTAGCTCAAGCTTAGTGTTAGTGTTTTGTAGTAGATGTTTCCCTCTACCATCCTGTTAATTTTCATGCCATGAGATGGTCTCTAGCCTTGTTGTTTTCTGCTGTCAAACTACTATCAGGTTAACTCGGATTCCAGAAAACTAGAATTTTCACCAAGTCCCTAGAATATGTTTCACCATGTCATCTTGTGAGCTTCATTGCTAGTGATCCATGCTTCCTTTCAAGTTTGTGTAGTTGGGTGATTTTTTCAGCATGTTATGTAGTTTCTGTACATACTTTGTTTGTGGTTGGAACATCCTGTAGCTCTAGATAAGTGTTGTGCAAGTTGCTACGTTGCTGTTTTGGTCAGAATGTGTGTGGTTTTGTTTTGTGACTTGTGGGAGATATGCTCCATAGTTTTGCTTGATCTTTGGCTCCATTGTTGCTAAATTTTCTTCTCCTAACCAGTGGCATCCTTGGAATACCAAGGAATAGCCCATGGCCTTCCTTGTCTTGTATTTTGTCTTCGTACCTTGCCATGAGCGTCCCGTGAAGCATCCATATTTGCCATGATCATGCACGTTCAAACAACTAAACATGAGGTTATGTCCAGAATTCTAATAACTTAACAATTGCATGTGAAACATGACTAGCTTAGGGTTGTCATGTTAAATAGTTTAAACGGATCATGCATCGTCTTGATTGTACATTGCACCTTGGTTGAATGTTTATTTGGTGTTGTTTCTCTTTCGGTAGACGCAAGTGTTGAACCTAAGTACGAGGATCCAGGAGAGTACAACTATGAGGACCTAGCTCTTTGTCCCTCTGAAGAACCAACAGGCAAGATGATCGACCTGGATCCCGACACTATTTTTGCTTTGCTAGATGTCTCGCTCTTATTGTTACACTTTCATTACCTACCACTTACATGTCAAGCCTCCCACATTGCCATGAAAGCCTCTAACCCTCCACTACCTAGCAAACCTTGTTTGGCTAAGTTACCGTTGCTCAGCCCCTCTTATAGTGTTCTTAGCTGTAGGTGCAGGTTGTTTCCATGTGATAACATGGTTATCTGGAGATATCACAATATTATTGCTATTTAATTTAATGCACCTATATATCATGGTAGAGGTGGAAGGCTTGGCCTTTTGCTCGGTGTTTTGTTCCACTTTTGCTGCCATAGTTACTTGTTACCGGTGTTATGTTCCATATTTTGCGCTCCTAACATGCTCGGGGCTTTTATGGGGCCCCCTTGATTATTTGTTTGAGATTAAAGCTTGTCTGGCAAGACCCAACTTTGGTACTATTTGATTAACAACCTAATAAAAAATGCATACGGCTTTGCAACCTCGTGGATTATTAATCAACAACCCGGGCCAGTGCTCCTCATGAGTGTTGGTCCAAAAACGTCAACCGCCGGTGGCCAGCAGGGGCAAATCTGTGTTTGCCCTACCGGAAGTTTGGACAATCCAGTCGTGTCCCGAGAACGAGATACGTGGCTCTTATCGGGTTCGTCGACACGTCGTGCGGTCTTGCTGAACTTGTTATAACTTTCTCGAATGTCTTTTGTGAGGAATTCCAATGATTCTTCGGGCTATCTCGAGGTGCCGTTTTTCAAGTGGAATTGCCTAGGATGATCACGAGATTCGTGTTTGAGGTTATTATTGCGGTGTGTGGTTAATTTGTCATGGATTAGTTGGAGCACCCCTGCAGGGTTAAATCTTTCGGAAAGCCATGCCCGCGGTTATGTGGCAACTTGGAAATTTGTTTAATACCTGGTTATAGTTAACTTGAATTAAACTCATATAAAATTACACCAACTATGTGCGTATCTGTGATTGTCTCTACTCGTGAACATGAACCGAGAGAGAACATGGTGGGATTATGTTTGAGGTAAGTAGGTGTTCGAGATCACTTAGTGATCATGTTAGATCACGACTGTCCTAGGTAGACCACCATATTTACATTCATGATCTCGTAAGATAGCCCCAAATACATGCTTAGTGCTTGCTGTAGCCTCAACACTTACCCTTTCTCACCCAAAATCTTACATAGTTTCGGTACCCGGGTTATGAAATTGCTGAGTCCCTTGTGGCTCACATATTACAACAATACAGGAACAGGTACAGGTATTGATGAGAATGTGCCAGATGATGTGAACTAGCTCCAGTGGGTGTACGATGAAGAGAGTAGACGTATGTACGTTACCTATCCCGACAAGTAGGGAGTTCCTTGGTGGTGATCCTTGGATAACAAGGCAGTTTTACATTATTTCTTTTATTGTTTGATTTCATCCATAGACGGACCCTGCTTTCTGGATGAAGTATGAATAATTTGTGTGGCCTTGTAATTTAGCTTGTGGCAAGTGTAAGCCAACTCATATACTCATCTCTTCATACATGTATGCGATGTTTACTGCACTTGCAAAAGGACGAGATGCGCATCTATCCCTGTCGAGGCCCCCGTGCCAAAATAAGGATAGGGTCGCATCTTGGGCGTTACAAGTTGGTATCAGAGTCATACCGACCATAGGAGCCCCTTGCTTGATCGAACTTGGCCGAGTAGAGTCTAGTGAAAAACTATATTGAGTCTAGTTATATCGGAGAGTAGGTTTCTTTTACTCCTCTTCTATACTCTGGTGAGGCATTTGACTTAGAAATTTTTAAGTCTACTCCTCTTCTTGCTCAAAAAAAATTTAGGATCACACGGGTATTGTTGGGATCGTTTCGATATCTTTGTGACGAGAACATTGTTCTTGGTGCCTCCTGACATTTAGAGGTCGTGGCAGTGTCTCGGGGAGTTGATCTCCGAGGTGTTGTCGTCATATTTGTATCATTGTAGTTCCGGAATACCAGAGGTCATCGACATCAAAAACGCTTTTATACTCTTTGTGGTGAGAATAGTTTGGCACCACCTAGTTCTGGGGAGTGCGATCAGATGTATTGCCACAACTAGTATATCAGATGTTTTTCGAAGGTTTGAGGTACACAATTTCCGAGGTTTCTTGGTTATGTGTTGACGGATGGATAAAGTTGGAGTGTAGGGCTTGTTAGTTGTGTGAGATATTTTGCCTCCCTGTATCCCCAACACCCGATTGCATAACCAAAGATTTCGGATGTTCTTAGGTGGGAATTCATGTAGCTACCTAGGATCATCTTATTCATATGTATGAGGGTCTATACATTTCTTCCGAGCACATCTTAGCTCAATATTTTTTTGTTATTGCAAGTGGCTTCAAGATCTGTTGATGTTATTCCGAACCTGAAGCATGCGTTCTTACTAAATTTCAGTTCGAATGCATTTGATGAGATTCATTGCAATTTCTTTCAAGTCGTTGATTCAACTTATTGCTATCATCTTTGTCAATGGTTTGTTGATGCTTCTGTTTGTCTTCAGGATGGCTCCAGCAACTCGTCGGAACCTAGGTCGTGAGCGGGAGCAGTCTGATCCACCCCCACCACCTCCGCCTCCTCCTCCAGAAGCTTGGCAAGCTATGATGGCCCCGACCAACGCGAATACTCGGATGCTGTTTCAAATGATGCAAGAAAGGAATCAAGGTCAGCAAGGTTATCAAGGGAATTTCCAGAATCAGCCTCAGTTTGACCAGTTCCTCGCCAACCAGCCCAAGTCTTGCACCTGTTGTGAGAAGCCTATGGATGCGGATGATGGGTTACGCGACATGAACAAGCATTTCCAGTGCAGCCATGTCAGGCCAAATGACTATGTCAGGTTTGCGACTTTCCAGCTCAAGGGTCAGGCAGTAGATTGGTGGCAACAATACAAGGACTCCAGGGGTGATCGTGTTATCAGCTGGGATGATTTCTTCTATGACTTCAGAGCTCATCACATTCCGACGAGTTTTGTCGAGGAGATGCGTGAGAAGTTCAGGAATCTGAAGCAAGGGAGCAAGTCGGTCTACACGTATAACGTTGAGTTCCAGAATTTGGCCCGCTATGCTAAACAAGATGTTCCTAATGAGAAGTCCATGATTTATCAGTTCAGAGGTGGTCTCAAGGATGAACTTCTGCCGGGTCTAGTCCTGCAAGAGCCTCGTGAGTTTGATCAGTTCTACAACATGGCTTTGAAGGTCAAGGAAACTCAGCTCAGGTTAGAGAACTCAAGGAAGCGTTCTAGGGAATCCTACTCTTCTTCTTCCAGCTCTCAGATGGTTCCTAAGCAGCAAAAGTATTGGGTTCCTCCTCCACCTCCGTTTCGTCCCCCTCAGCAGTAGAGGCAGCAAGGTGGTCATGGTTCTTCTCACCCACCCAACCCAGGATTTCAACAGAGGCCCTAGGCACCTAAGTCAGCAAATGCTCCTCCTCCAAGCAACTTCCGTCCGCTCTAAGAGGTTACTTGTCACAAGTGTGGTCAGAAGGGTCACTACTCAAACAAGTGCACCAACCAGCGGCATCTTCCGCCTTCTCCTCCAGTCAGACCTCCAGGCAGTGCTATGGTGAAGCACAACTCCAAGTTTGTAAGGGTGAACCATGTGAATGCAGCTGAAGCAGAGGGCTCTTATCAAGTGATCATGGGTAATCTCTCAGTTAATTCTATTCCTGCAAAAGTTTTGGTTGACTCTGGTGCATCGCATTCATTCATATCAAGCCCATTTGTTTCAAAGCATGAGTTGTGTTGCGAAGAATTGCCTAGATCATTAACTGTAACGACCCGACCTAAAAGGTCAAGTCTCCGGTGTTTCCGTACCATCCCAAGATCATGCTGGTACACACACGGTACATCAATGTATATATCAAAGGGAAATCACACAACATTGTATTAATCAAAATCTCATATCGAGTCCTTTATTACAATAAAGATTACAATAAAGTGGCTGAAGGCCAACTCATGAGAATAACTAAGTCTTGCGGAAGCGTCGAAGGTAGGTGAGTCCATCTGACTCCAAGGGCATCTCACTGAGCATAGAACGTGTCCTCACTCCTGGTCGGAAAAGTACTCTGCAACATGATACGTTGCAGCCGTGTAGGTCAGCATATGGAATATGCCGGCAAAGTCACAAGAGAAGGGTGAAAAGATAATCATCTAGTCTATATGCATATATGGCAGGTGGGGTGGTAAGTTTTTGCGTAAAGCCAAGTTTTTCCTACATCAAGGGAGGGGCTAAGCAAAATATTACTAAGTTGGTTGATTAATGAGATGGTTCCACCAACCATTTCTCATACCCAAAATTATTAAATACCCACATCATCATATTAATTGTGTTGAGAGTTCCGGAAGTTTCAATTCCTTTGGCTCAAGTCGTCCATGACCGTGGACACGGCTAATCGATTACGTTTAAGTACTCTGCAGAGTTTTTGCACACGTTCCCCACAAGATTTGGTCGCCTCCGTTTGATTTCTCGCACTTCAGGGTGTTTGAGAAACGGATGACCAAAACATGGTCTTCCAAAGGGTTTCCCTGCGACTCTGTCGGTGCCCATCCTTTCCTACCGTTCTTCTACCTCTCGTAGCACCGCCTGTCCAGGGTCACCACGATATCCAACCAAGCCAGAGCCCATAATGACTTGTGGCTGTGCAGGTAAGCCTTGGGTCTTGAAGCACCCATCCATCTCTTTGTGCCTGGGTGGACCTTTCCGCGTGAATACTGGCCATCTCCAGCATCACCTAGGCTAACCACTGGTTTCTCCAGAGCGCCGTTCAACCATCATCCACCCAGAGGTATGTTGAAAACTCGGAGTCTTGAAAATCTTGATCTTTATGTAGGTCTTGAAATTATTAACTCTTGCAACTCCCATGAATCACACAACCAACCCCGTCTACTAATAGCATAGCAAAAGTAAAACAACGTTTCCCGGGGCCAAAGTTGTCAAAGAGGGTTGAGAGGGGTACCTACCACATGATACTACTACAATGTAACCAAGTTTCCAACTAACCTATCTTGCATGCAACTGGGGAGATGGTAGAACGAATGCATATAAAACATGGGTAAAAACATGATCAAGGTGACTTGCCTGATTGATGATCTTCGTACGTGAGTGACTCTAAGTAACAAGCTTCGCACTCCGGATAATCTAACGACGCAAACAAGCACTCAATAAGCATACAACAAAATATTGTAACTCACAAACATCAACCAAGAACTAGTAAACAATCAAGACAAAACAATGCACAAATCTCAAGTAAGAAAACACACAAAGTTTTGTTTACTAGGAGGTGATTGATAAAACACTACTATCATAATAAAACTATTTTGTAATAACAAAACAATTGTTGTCAGCAAGGAACCAATAGAATATTTTATTAATAAACAGAATAAAATCAATTTAAGTTTGTTGGGAAAAGTTTAGTAAAGTTTATACAAGTTTGTGATAAACACTAGATGAATCATCTATAGTTATATTAACAAAAGAATGAAAAACTAAACTTATTATTTATTTGTAAAACATGTTCTTAACAGAAAATAATTTACAATTAAATCTGTCTTAGAAAACAGAATTAAAATATACAAAACTTTGTTTGAAAACAAAACTATTACTAGTTAGTTGTTTTAATCAAATTATGCCTATTTGAAAAGAAGTTGTGATTCCTATGTTAAATAAAATTAAACTAAGCCAATTTATATTTTTATTATCAGTGAGTGAAAACACTAAATGTTTACTAACAGAACCTAATAAACAAATAAAACCAATTCTAAATCAAACTAATTAAAATTGAGTTTATAAAACTATATTATAATACTAAGCAGATTCTGTTTATAGCTAAAACACTATTCAAAATCATCCTAAAAATCCTCAAACTAAACATGGAGATAGTCCTAACCAATATCAAACAGTAGCAAAAAGAATCATATCAAAATCTATTTTTAAACTCTAGTTATTCAGATTTGAAGATTTTGAGCAAATTTGATTAAATTCAAATTCTATAGTTCAAATTTGAAATTTAAAAGTACAGGGTGAAACTACATGTAAAATTTGAGCTATTGCAAAAATAATCAACTCAAAACACTAAATAGATTAAAAGATATAGCTAAAACAAATTTTGAAATCATACTGTTTTCTGAAAAACAAAACTGAAAAGAAAAACTAACTAACGGTCGACTAGGGTGACGTGGCGACCTGTGAGTGGCTGAGGTGGGTGTCCGAGCGGTGCTTCGGGCGGTCAACTGATCCTAAACAGAAAACGGTTCGGGAATAAGTGGCTTCTAATCTGAGCCGTTGGGTTTGGATCGGAGGGAGGGGGTGAGAAGGAGAAGGCTCACAGAGAAATAGGTCGCCGGCGAGGGTTCTCCGGTGAGTTCCGAAACGGCAAGGTCGACGGCGTGGTGATCCGTTGGTCGGGGAAGACAGTGGAGTGGTCCGGGAGACGGCGACGGGTCTCCGGAGTCGAAAGGTGAGGTCGGTTGGGCGAGAGGTGGACGGAATTGGTGGCTACGGTCGACGGGAGGTCCGGTGGGGTGGGAGCTCCGGCGAGCAATTGCGGCAGCGCCTCGGCGAGAGAGAGAGAGGGCTCGGGGGAAAATGGATGCGGGGAGTGGCCGGCTACTTATAGTGTGCTCGGGGGGTGCGGGGTGGAGAGAGGAGAGAGATCCGGGAGGGGGAAAGAAACGGCCGGCGTCGAGTCCGGCGCGCGCGGGGAGGAGAGTGATGACCGCTCGGTCATTACGAGCGAACGAGGTGGGGTCCAGCGTTAGTGAGAGAGAGAGATATTAATGCGCGTCGGTCGGCCGGCTTTTAATCTATTCGCGAGTAACTGCTCGTGGGCCGGCCCGTTTAATACCGGAAGCGGTTACCGTTTCCTTTTAATAATTTGCTAGAGACATTCAAAAGATTTTAAAGCATTCAAACCGTTTATAAATATAGGGGTATTATATATCAAAATTAACAGAATAATAAATGCTATTGATGAACATTTCTATTCTGTCATTTGAACACTTTGAAAAAAATAATATTTTCAGAAATTGCCTAATTGTTTTTAAATCCTTTTTGCAAATATTTTCAAAATAACCCCTGGTTATTATTGTTCAAATATATCACCAATTAGTCCCTGGTGTGGAGTGTCATGTTCCTCCTCTCCTATTTGAACTTTTAACCAAAATTTCAAATGGGTGAAAGCAACTTAGGGAAAAGTAGAAAGAGCTTTCTGGAATTCAGAAGAGGCATTTCAACTAACACATACAATCAAGCAATGATGCAGATGGATGCATAACTATAAATCATAACATTCCAAAATGGAATTTTGGGATGTTACATTAACTGTAGTGTCTCCGGGCTTGCAAATGAATTCTCGTTTCATGGTTCGAGATGCCTCTGTCAATATGGGGAGCTATTCTTTTCTGGCCTCTCCAATTGTTCTTGGGAATTAAGATATTGATCTCATTCTTGGAATGGATTTCCTCGGGAAGAACCAGGCCAAGATCGATTGTGCAACAAAACAAGTCAAGATGACTCATCCTTCAGAAGACGTGATCATTTTTTCTGCTCGCGATGACATGATTCATCTCTTTTCTCTCAATGAGAAGGGTGAGATCTCAGCCATTTCTCAAATCCCGGTTGTTTGTGAGTATGAAGATGTCTTTCCAAAAGAATTGCCATGAATGCCTCCGCACCGGCCAGTAGAGTCGTAATTGATCTCGAGCCTAGAACTGAACCAATGTGCAAGCATCCTTATAAGCTTGGCTCCGAAGAGCTGAAAGAATTGAAGAAACAGCTAGATGAACAAGAGCGTTTGGGTTTGATCAGACCAAGCTCTTCACCATGGGGTTGTGGTGTTCTGTTTGTCAAGAAGAAGGATGGCATGGACCGACTTTGTGTCGATTACCTTCCATTGAATAAGAATACAATCAAGAACAAGTATCCACTTCCCAACATCAATGAGTTGTTTGTACAATTGAATGGTGCCAAGGTTTTCTCGAAGCTAAATCTTCGCATGGGCTATCATCAGATTCGCATTCGTGAAGAAGATATTCCAAACACTGCTTTCAGGATGAGTTTTGGCTCTTATGAGTACCCCGTCAGGTCCTTTGGTCTAGCTAATGCTCCTCCGACCTTCTCCATAATGATGAACTTCATTTTCTCTCCTTTCAAAAATGATTTCGTCTTGGTGTACTTGGATGACATTCTTGTTTTCTCAGAGACTGAATAAGAACATGTAGAGCATCTCCGGCTTGTACTTGACAAGCTAAGAGAGCATCGGTTCTATGCTAAGTTCTCCAAGTTTGAGTTTTGGCTCAATGAAGTGGTGTACCTCTGGCATGTCATCTCTGCCAAGGGCATTAAAGTGCACCCTGAGAAAGTGGAGGCAATCTTGAAGTGCGAGCCTCCTTAGAATGTAAAGCAGCTTTGTACCTTCCTCGGGCTTGCAAGTTACTGTAGAAGATTTGTTGAGAACTTCTCTCAAATTGCTAAGCCTATGTCCAACCTCCTCCAAAAGAATGTCAAGTTTTTTTGGTCTCCTGAGTGTGATGTGGCGTCTAATACGCTCAAGGAGAAGCTGACTTCAGCTCCAGTTCTTGTTCCTCCCGAGCAATCTAAGCCTTTCCAAGTGTTCTGTGATGCTTCCCTCCAAGGTCTTGGTGGTCTTCTCATGCAAGATAAGAAGATTGTTGCTTATACCTCGCGTGAGATGAAGCCTAGCGAGAAGAACTACCCCACTCATGATCTTGAGCTAGCGGGAGTTGTGCATGCTCTAATGACTTGGAGGCATTTGTTGTTGGGTAGACCAGTTGAGGTGTACACTGACCACAAGAGCTTGAAGTACATTTTCACTCAACCCAATCTCAATCTTCGGTAGTCATGTTGGGTGTAAATGATTGAAGACTTCAATCCAAGCATTGAGTATACACCTAGAAAAGCAAATGTCATTGCAGCCGCGCTCAGCCGAAAGGCATACTGCAATAGTCTTATCCTCAAGCCAAGCTTTGTGAAGCCTTCCGCAAGCTCAATCAACAAATTGTTCCTCAAGGATTTCTTGCCAATCTTCAAGTCTCTCCAACTCTGGAAGACCAGGTTCACCAATCTCAACTTCTTGATGTGATGGTGAAGAGAGTGAAGAAAGGTGTGGCCAAGAGCATTCCAAAGTATAAGTGCTTCCGTGTTGATGACAAAGATACCTTGTTCTTTGAGGACCGTCTGGTGGTTCCAAAAGGTGATCTCAGAAAGGTTATCATGGATGAAGCACATAATTCTCTCCTATCAATTCATCCAGGCAGTTCCAAGATGTATCAGGACCTCAAGCAAACCTTCTGGTGGACTCGCATGAACCGTGAAATTGCTCAGTTCGTGAACGAGTGTGATGTTTGTCGCAGAGTGAAGGCAGAACATCAACGTCCAGTAGGTCTCCTTCAGCCTTTGCCTATTCCAGAGTGGAGATGGATTTCATCACTGGTTTTCCTAAGTCCAAGAAGGGCAATGATGTCACCTTTGTGGTTATCGACAAGCTGACCAACGTTGCCCATTTTATTCTGGTCAAAGAGTCTATCTCGGTAGCTCGGCAAGCAGAGCTGTACACGTCAAGGATAGTTTCTTTGCACGGTATTCCTCAGCTCATATCCTCAGATCGTGGAAGCCTCTACACTTCCAAGTTTTGGGACTCCTTCTATACTGCTATTGGTACCAAGATCCCTTTCAGCACTACCTTCCATCCTAAGACAAGTGGCCAAGTTGAGAGAGTCAATCAAATCCTCGAAGACATGCTCAGGGCTTGTGTGATCTCTTTCGACGTGAAGTGGGAAGACTGCATGTGACGCCCCCAATTTCCTCTGTACGCTAAACATACACGCAATGCATACAACCAAGATTAGGGACTCACATATAGTCATATTATTATAGCAATTTTATTAAGAAACCATGCCCAGAGATTCTTCCTTGACTCCCTGCGAGGAAGCAATCCCGGAGCCACGTCCATTTAAAGTAAAGCACAATTATAGTTGTATAAGGTCAAGGTACAACTCCAAGTCCTCCTGTTACCGTGGACACGGCTATTCGAATAGATAAGTTCTTCCCTATAGGGGTGCACCACATTTCCAACACGCTTGATCACCTCCGGCCGGACACACTTTCCGAGGTAATGCCCGGCCTTAGGATCCAAAATGTCGTCGCCCCACCTAGGCTCAACGAAGAGGCCAGCCCGCCGGTCTACTCCTAAGCGCGCAGGTTCGTGGGCCCACTTTCCCTTGCACTCCTGTATGATGCGTGGGCCGCTGTAAACAGTCCTATCATGCCTTAATGCAAGCACCATGCATTCTAGACCAATCCGGCATGCGTCGCTCCGATTGCTGACGTTCGAAGAGCTTCGGCTGATACAATGACGCTGAGCACCCATAACTTCTCCCACGTGAAGGTTTAGTGCGTAAAAGGTCAACGACCAACTCGGATCAAATACCCAACCCATTAGCATTTTAATAGTGCGGGGCAAGCTCGAACCATATTGCAGGCCGTCACCCCGCCAATAACACTCGGGTGCCTTACCGACGCACCCCACCAATATCTCTCGCGGGTACCCTTGGGGCCGACCCGTCTTCAACATGTTTTTGTAACCAGGTCATAGTAACTGTGTGTATAAAACATCAAGGCGGGAACTGAGGAATCACCCTCAATGGTCCCCGCTCGATGTAACTGTCAAGGTGGACTTTAGAGGAATCACCCTCGAGGGTCCCACACTTGAGGGGGTTGAGCGACAGAGACATCGTCGGGAATGGTGAAGGAGGAATCACCCTCAATAACCATGACCGACTAGCTGCACTATAGGGCTAGCATCATGAGTACTTCACGAGGTGTCACCCTCGGCACTCGATAGTAGCATTGTAGAGTCGCACAACTAAAGGGGAGTGCGGTGATGTGAGGGGCCTGGCTTGTCGGTCGGTTGACCGAGTCTTCGAGTCGTTGAGTCGTCGAGTCATCGACGGAGGAGCAGGGGCAACTAGGACTAAGGGGTCACTTGGGGTTCACTAGCCAACCTATACTAAACAGTTGGTATGATTGCAAGAATAGTAGCAGTTCAGCAAAAATAGGCTATGCATCAGAATAGGAGCTAGCTAAAATAGTCGCAAAATTCTAATGCAAGATTAAGAGGGATAGAGGTGGGTGATATCGGAATGCTCAAGGGGGTTTTGCTTGCCTTGCTGCTCTGCTGCAAAAGGCTAGTCCTCAAGGGCGTAGTCATACTCGGCAGCAGCGTCAGTCTCGGGGTCTACCGATAAGAAGAGGGGGGAGAAACAATAAATATAAAGCAAACAGGTGCAACGCGATGCATGACAGGGCAATATGCAGAGCTAGGTATGCACTAACGGAATACTACACGTCGTAGACGGAGCGAAAGAATATGTGACAATATTTCCCGGGTCTACGGATTTACCAGATAGTCGAATCGGAGGGGAAATTTCCATGTTCATCATGCTAGGAGCATGTGAGAGATGAATGGATCGCATATTTGGATTTGTGGGATTTTTCTAATCAACTTTCATATAGAAATTATTTTCATCTGAGCTACGGTTTAAAAGATATGATTTTCTAAAGTTTTTATTAATTTCTGGAATTAACAGATTATTATTTATTCGAAAAGTCCTTTATGACATCATGCTATCATCAGCACTACATCAGCAGTCAACAGCCTTAACAGACTGGTTAAACCGACAGGTGGGGCCCTCTTGTCATAGTCTAAGTGGCTAACCAGGTTATTAAATTAAACTAAACAAGATAAATTAAAATTGGGGCCCACATGACAGTGCCTAATTAGGCAATTTAATTAGTTTAATTAATCAATTCACTAACTAAACACCTGACAGGGTGGGGCCCAAATGTCATAGACACTAGGGTAGGGGCCCCACATGTCAGTGGCACACGGGTGCCCAGTCAACATTGCTGACCTGGTCAACAGGTCAACCAGGACAGCAGGGCCCACGGGTCAGTGACCCTGGTAGTGGCCCCAGGTCAGCCACATGGGCGGCAGTGCCGTCTGGCCACTAGAGGAGCTTCGGTGAGCTCCCAAAACGGTGGCATGGCTCGGGTTTCACCCACAGGGCATGAGAAGGGGCGCGGTTGGTCCCATTCGAACGGGCGGTGAGCGTCGTGTCCAACGATGGTGGTGATGTCGGTTTTCATGGCCGGAGTTGACGCCGGCGACGATGTCGGGTAGCGGCTGCGTTCGGGCGTGGTGGCAATCGGCGATACGGCACGCACAAGCTATCCAAGCTGCTAGGGAGGGCCTACTCGACGTGGCGAAAATGATGGGCACGAGCACGTGGACGTTTGGTCCCCAGAACAGCACCGGTGATGAGCATAGATGGCGATGGGTTCAAGCACGTCGGGAATGGCCGCTACGGCGCGAGAAAGACCGCAGGGATACAGGGAGAGGGGGCGGAGCTCACAGCGAGCCTGTAGTAGTGCAGAGTGTGCTCGGGGAGGGCTTGCCGGAGCGAATCGACGACGGCGAGCGGCGGCGATCCGAGGAAGAAGACGAGCACGGACGATGTTGTAGAGCTCCCCGAGCTCGAGCTTGAGGTCGAGGAGGTCAGGCTCATTGCAGCGGGGCCTGTGGATGCGACGGCAGGGCACGGGAAGGCGTGTGGTCGTGGGTTCTATGGCGGCCGCGCCATGGTTGCGATCGAGCGAGTTGGGGCGAGCGATGAAGAGAGGGAGAGGGGCAGGTGAGATCTAGTGGGGGCTAGGGTTTGCAGGGGAGGGAGAGAGAGGTCGTGGGGGGCGTTCTTATCCTCTCGCCGTCGACGGCGAGCTGGTCCGGCGGCGATGGCGCGGCCGGTCTCTATAGCGACCGCTCTGGTCGCTATAGAGGGAGGCGACGGTGGGGAGTGGGCTGGTGGGGTTGGGCGTGTTGGGGCCGGCCAAGTGGGGAAGGGGGTTTCCCCTTTTTCTTTTTTTTGCTTTATTTCTGTTTTCCTTTTTCCCATTTCCTTTTCATTTAATTTTTTAGTCACCATTTTCTTTAGTAAAAATGTGGGACATGGTCCACAAAACAATATGCATTATTCCAAAGGTCCACAGCAACTTTGGGGATTATTTGAAACTGTTTGAATTTTCAATTTGAATTTCAATTGATTTAAGAATACTTTTAGCTACTATTATTAAAGGTGGGGGCCACACCAGAATCTTGGTGATGTTGTTTTCCTTAACATTATTTATTTTGGAATATTTCACAAGCATGCAACATTTTATCTTTGATGTTTGAGGATTTAAATTTGTCACTTGAAACTATAGAGCATTTGAATGGAATTTTGAATTGGAATTTGAAGTTCCATCTTGATCATATTCCACTTAGCAAAATAATTAGTTGCTGACCATGCCATTACTGTAGCTTAATTACATCATCAGTGTAGCACTGACACCAGGGTGTTACACTGCCTCTTGTTTACCGAATTTTCATACAACAATAGCTTCCAAGTTAGTTCAGGCAAGGCTCCATTCGAGATTCTCTATGGCGGGAAGTGCCGCACCCCGCTCAATTGGTCTGAAACCGGTGAGCGTCAAATTCTTGGCAATGACATGATCACTGAAACAGAAGAGATGTGATGTGTCATTCGTGAGAATCTCAAAGCAGCCCAATCCCACCAGAAGAGCTATTATGATAACAAACATCAGGATGTATCCTTTCAAATAGATGATTTTGTCTATCTCAGAGTTTCTCCCATGAAGGGCACTCAGCATTTTGGCATCAAAGGGAAGCTCGCCCCTCGCTTTATGGGTCCTTTCAACATTGTGGGCAAGAGGGGTGACCTTGCCTATCAACTCGAGCTTCCTCCAAATTTCTCAAATGTTCATGACGTGTTTCACATCTCTCGGCTCAGGAGGTGCTTCAAGACTCCCGAGCGTACCATTGACCTCCAAGACATTGATCTCCAAGAAGACCTATCCTATCGTGAGCATCCAGTTGCTATTCTTGAAGAAACGGAGCGTAAGACTCGCAACAAGTTAATCAAGTTTCTCAAGGTGAAGTGGTACCATCACTCCGACAAAGAAGCCACTTAGGAACGTGAGGATCTTTTTCGTTCCGAATTTCCGGAGTTCTTTCGTTCTTAGATCTCGGGGCAAGATCCTCGTGTAGTGGAGGAGAGTTGTAACATCCCAAGTGCATCCCTTGCCATATTTGTAATGTTCCTCATGTGTGACCTCATATTTGTACGGCCATCATGAGTTTGGGTTCTACTTGCCATTGTCATTTCATGCATCATGCATCATGCCATCATCATATCTATGCATAATATTTTCTTGGCATGGTTGCCTTGTGATTGTGGTGGTGTTATAAGTGTATGTGTTGTGGGGTGAGTGCACGTGTTGCTTTGTTTGAAATGGTGCTCAAATCCATCCCCTTTCAAACCATCACCTTTTCTCTCTCCTTCTAAATATTCCAAATGATAATATTTACTTGTTGTTTTCACTTGTTAAAAATTGATGAACCCCTTCTAAATAATCTTCCAAGATTTATAAAATATTCATCTTTCATGGTTGGAGTTTTTCCCTTTTAAAAACTTTGCAAACAGTGCCTAGTTGATATAATTAGGTAAAATATTTGCTTGCTCTAAAAAGCCCACTTCATTTTTATTAAATTGCATTCATTTTTTTGAACTCAAAAATGTATTTCTTTTCTTTTAGGACTTCTCTCTCTGACCTCCGCATTTTATTGTTCCTCTGAGTTTTAAATAAAGGTATAGTTTTTCTATTGAGAGAGAGAGAGGAGGCCGATGGGCTCTTCCTGGCCCATCTAACTGGACTGTGGCCCAACTCGTCTCCCTGATGGTCACCTGCTCCGTTTCCCTATAGGATCTAGAGAGGGGTGTCAAGAGGGGGTGAATAGACTGCTAGCAGGAATTTAAAAACTAACCTTTTCCCAAGTTAATTGGTTGGAAGATTTTAACTATTTTATCAAGTCTAACAGTCCTACACATGCATGTCTACAAGTATGGTAGCGGAAAGTAAAGACATTACACATGTAAGTAAAGAGATGGGGTAGGAAGATCAAACGCAATAGGAGACGCAAGGATTTTCCGTGGTTTCGATAGGTGGTGCTATTGTACGCCCATGTTCATGGAGTCTTCAACCCACGGAGGGTAACGGTCGCGAGAGTTCACGGACGGCTCTACCCACGGAGGGTTCCATGGAGAAGCAACCTTGACTATTCCATGCGGCTTCCGTCCATGGAGGACTAGCCTCACTATGGGTAGTTCTTCACGAAGTAGGCGATCTCCATTCCCTTACAAACTTCTTGGTCCACTCTACAACACGAAGTAGGAGGCTCCCAATCGACACCTAACCAATCTAGGAGGCACGACCCTCCAAAAGGTAATAGGCTCGGTAATGATGATGAACTCCTTGCTCTTGTGCTTCAAGATGATAGACTCCTCAACACACAACTCTCTCATAGATTTGGCTTGGTAGAAGAGATGGGATTGGTGGAAAGAAACTTGGGGAGGCCAGAAATCAAGATCCATATGGTTGGAGTGGAAGATCTTGACCTCAACACAAGGGTAGGTGGTTCTCTCTCAGAAAACTGAGTAGGATAGGTATGGAATAGTTCTGGGTGCTTCTCTTTCGAGTGGGTGGTGGTGAAGGGGTATATATAGGCATCCCCAAAAATCCAACCGTTACACACAATAAGTCAGACTCGGTGACACCGATGTGTAAATCTCGATGGTACCGAAGTGACCAAAAGTGGCAACTTTTGAATCTTGGAGGGACCGATATACAATTCTCGATTGCACCGACAAGGTGACCAACGGTCAGATTTACCAATCTCAGTGACGCTGATTCACCATTCTTGGTCGGACTGAAAATGTGAACTTACGTAACAAAATCTTGGCAACCCAACTCGGTGGCACCGACTGCAGTGTCGGCTGCTCCGAAGTGTTAGGGTTTGGCTGAGTCTGTCAAGGGTTTAGAATCGGTGGCACCGGGATAGGAATGTTGGTTGCACTGATTTTGCATATTTGGCTTAGGACAGACTTAGGTGGGAGAGTTTGTGGATGTTTTGGTGACTGTCACTTGTGCACGTTTGAGCATATTGTTCACCATCAAAACTTTACCCCCTTTTAATAGTATCCGCTTTCCTATGGACTCAAAGTGATTTCTCACAAATGTAAAATGTAGAGTGCTCTTGCTTGAAGCTTGGCCAACCTATTTCCTTGCATCTTGGGGTAATTCCACAGTCTCCTCAATCCTTTTGCCAACTCAACTCTCCATGGACTATTATCTGAAATACACTAGATAGAAGTGTTAGTCCAAGAGACAATGTATGTTGTCATGAATTATCAAAACCACCAATGGAGCATGTTGTTCTTTCAATCTCCCCTTTTTGGTAATTGATGACAACATACAATCAAAGCTTCAATTAAAGATATGCATGGATGCAATGAAGACTTTGAGAAACACATGACTTAGATTTGCTCCTCCTAAATGTGTGCAGTCCTTTAAAGGATAGTTGCTTTGAAATGCATGGACACACATATGAATGAAAGGGATGGAAGAGTCATGTGTATCTTGGCTATATGCATCAATATATGTGAATGAAATGTATATCCTTGATCAAGACTTCACTGTTGCAAACAATATGTGCAAGAAGCAAGAGATCATGTTGATCAAAGATATGATGCATATACTTACCTTGAGTTCTTGAGCATTCTAGTAATAGAGACACACTTGAGAAAAAAAATGCTAGGAAACACAAGAGTATTCAACCAATCAAAAGCAATAGAACTCAACCAGAACCAAGATGTGGAGAACATATAAAATATGATAATCCTTAGGATTGATATGTCTCCACTTTTAGCATTAATCTATTATATCTTTTCTCCCCTTCGATATGAAATGGTAGTACATCCTCTCCCCCTGAATCTCAGCATGTAGATATTGGGATCGTATAGGGTGAGAAAAGGAATCCTTTGTTCACTTGAGACTTTTCTTCAAAAGTAGTTTTCTCCCCCTACATTGTTGTTCCTCTCCTTGATTATATAAGTGTGAACTTTTGATATTTTCCTCTCCCCCTAAATCATATCTCCCCCTTTTCATACGCATGTAACTCTCCCTTTAGCATGAAGCTTTGATATTCTCCCCCTTTGGGATAAAGTACCAAAAAGGTTAAACTTGGGAGTAGTGTCAGGGATCATTGATAGGGAAGGGATCCTAGAGATCAAGGGTCATTGAAAGTAGGGTCCATTAA
The DNA here is from genome assembly GCA_022496015.1 of Hordeum marinum. Taxonomy (NCBI): domain Eukaryota; kingdom Viridiplantae; phylum Streptophyta; class Magnoliopsida; order Poales; family Poaceae; genus Hordeum; species Hordeum marinum. Next base: position 136,251,609 of record CM039675.1, on the reverse strand, counting down.
AAGACTAAGGGAATCACTGAATGTAACTTCTCTCCCTTTGGCAAATTTGAGTTTTCTTCTCTTTGGAGCTAGGGATCCTTGAATAAACAATTTCTCACCCGAAGTGTTGTTTGTTCTTCTCCCCCTAAAATATATTTTTTAAGAAGGGGTCATCGAAGGAACAAGGATATCTCAAGAACATAAGCGAATAAACAATATCAAAGAAACTCAGATTTTGAAAGAAAAGAAAATCGATGACTCCGGGATAAATAAATCGATGGTACCGAGATTGTGTAGTGCAGCTCATCTGCAAATTCCGTAGGACCAAGTTATTTATATCAGTGAAGACGAATGATAAACCAAGTTTCTGTTTTCAGAGAGACAAACAAAATTGTTTCAAAAATAAAAATGTGAAAGATTTACAAAGGATATCAAATAGATAAGATTTGAGTGGTTACGAGAGATCATGCAAATTGAGAGCAAACCACGTAAGATTCTTAACTAAATGATGGGCGGGGACTGGGTCACCTATATTAGAGTATATTGACTTAGGAGCCAAGCAAGAATGCTTGATCATAGGTCATACTCATCGTTTAAGCTTGAAATGGGGTTACCATTTTTCGATTAAGCATTTTGATGTCTTCATATCACTTGAGTTGCTTTAGCTCATAATTTGGAGTAAATCCTTTTCAAGTATATGAGTACATACCTTTGAGTGATGTTGATAACGTTGCTCGTAGGTGAACTTGTTGAGGATGCTCGAGGTTGATGAAGATCATCTTGAATTTGGAGCTATCCTTCTCGTTCTAGTATACTAGTCACCTACAAAGGTTAGTCATGCAAGGAAGAACAATGATATATTCAATTGACATGATACTACTTATGATTTTGCAACTAAGATCTTGTACATGTCAAGGATATGTTTTTGTTGTCTTCTTCCTTCCATCGTCAAGAGAGGTTGTGGATACTTGGTAATGACAAGATTGCTTATGATTGGAGTTTATGGCAATCTTGTTGAATGAAGTTCTTCCAAGTATCTAAACAAGGTTAGATGCAATACAAGGGAGCATAGTATTCCATGACATATGATAATGGGTTACGAGAACATGGAGATAATAAGAAGGCTCATGCCCTTGCTTCCAACCGAGTGAGTCTAGCTCAAGTTTGAAGCTTCAATGATGTTCAACTCACTCCTCAAATGACAAAATGTTTTCTCATCAAGTGGCTTGGTGAAGATATCGGCCAATTGTTTGTTAGTATGAACATGCTTAAGATTGATATCTCCTTTGGCAACATGACCATGAATGAAATGATGTCGAAATTGAATATGCTTGGTTCGAGAATGTTGCACAGGATTATGTCCAATTTTAATAGAACTTTCATTGTTGCAAAGTAATGGAACATTTTTAACATGAATACCATAATCCTTAAGCGTTTGTGCCATCCATAGTAATTGCGCATAACAAGATCCAGCAACAATATACTCAGCTTCGGTGGTAGATAGAGATACCGAGTCTTGTTTCTTGGAGGACCAAGACACAAGAGATCTACCTAAAAATTGACAAGTACCCGAGGTGGATTTTCTATGAACCTTGTCTCCGGCATAGTCTGAATCAAAATAGCCAACAAGATTAAAAGAAGATCCCTTGGGATACCAAATGCCAAAGTTTGGTGTTTGTATCAAGTATCTCACAATACGTTTCACAGCCAAAAGATGACACTCTTTAGGTGCAGCTTGATATCTAGCACACATGCAAACACTAAGCATAATATCGGGACGAGATGCACATAGATATAACAATGAACCAATCATAGATCGATAAACCTTTGGATCAACCGGTTCATCCTCCCTGGTAAGGTCAACATGTTAACTAGTGGGCATAGGAGTTTTCATACCTTTGCAATCCTGCATGTTGAACTTCTTGCTCAAGTCCTTGGTATACTTAGTTTGAGAGATGAAAGTTCCTTCTCTTGATTGCTTGATTTGCAATCCAAGAAAGAATTTCAGCTCACACATCATAGATATCTCATACTTCTCGGACATCAACCTTCCAAATCTTTCACTAAATTGAGGGTTAGTGGAACCAAAGATAATATCATCCACATAGATTTGGCATATAAATAATTCTCCATTAACTCTATTAGTGAACAAGGTTGCATCAATTTTACCAATTTCAAAACCTTTTTCGATGACAAATTTCGTTAAACATTTATACCAAGCACGAGGGGCTTGCTTAAGACCATAAAGAGATTTCTGAAGCTTGTAAACATGATTAGGTTACTTAGGATTCACAAAACTAGGTGGTTGCTTAAAATAAACTTCTTCCTCAATTTCACCATTTAAAAATGCATTTTTGATGTCCATTTGATAAAGCGTGATATCATGGTGATTAGCATAAGAAAGAAGAATACGAATAGCTTCAAGTCTAGCAACTGGGGCGTAAGTCTCACCGTAGTCCATACCTTCGACTTGCATACATCCTTGAGCTACGAGACGAGCCTTGTTACATACGACTTGACCATCTTCGTCTTGTTTGTTCCGAAACACCCATTTGGTTCCGATGATGTTGTGCTCATCTTCGGGCTTCTCCATGAGTGTCCACACTTCGTTCCTCTCGAAGTTGTGTAGCTCTTCATGCATTGCGTTCACCCAATCCGCGTCTTCAAGAGATTGTTCTACCTTTAAAGGCTCATTGCTAGAGATGAAAGAATAATGCTCACAAAAGTTAGCTAGACGGGTTTTAGAGTGAGTGATTCTCCCTGTTTGTATATCACCAAAGATTTGGTTTAGGGGATGGTTCTTGGTCACTTGAGCTCGAACTCGAGTCAGCTTTCGATTGTTGGATGGTGGAGCTTCTTCTTCATCATCATCATCTCGTTCATATTCGTTGTTGTTGAAGGTGTCGTTCCCTTGAGGTGGTGGTGAAGGTGGTTGTGGTGGATCTTCATGATGCACTTCCTCTTCTTCATCATCTTTTCATGTACCGCTTGTGGATGCCTCCATGTCGTGTTGAGGTTCACCTTGACGTGAGGTAGGGGCTTCCACTTGAGTTGATGAAGTACTCTCCTTCACCTTCATGGGACGAATCTTGCCGATGGGTAGATCTAGTATGGCTTACGAAGGATCCTTATCACCTACATCATTTGGCAATTGTTTGACTTGCGAACCATTAGATTCATCAAACTTCACATCTAACGTCTCTTCAACTTTTCGAGTGAAGTTGTTGTAGACATGGTAAGTGTGAGAGTTCGATCCATAACCAAGTAGGAAAACTTCATGAGATTTAGGAGCAAATTTAGTACGACGATGCTTATCAAGAATGTAACACTTTGAGCCAAATACCCTAAAGTATCCGACTTAGGGTTTGTTACCAGTGAGTAGCTCGTATGCCATTTTACCGAGAAGCTTGTGCAAGTAAAGTCAGTTTGTGGCATGACATGCTGTTTCAACGGCTTCTGCCCAAAAATGTCTTGGCGTCTTGGATTCATCAAACATCGTTCTTGCCATCTCAATGAGCGTCCGGTTCTTCCTTTCATCAACTCCATTTTGTTGAGGTGTGTATGTAGCCGAGAATTCATGTGAGACACCTTCTTCGTCAAGAAAGGTATCCACATGGGTGTTCTTGAACTCCGATCCATTATCGCTCCGAACCTTCTTGATCTTCACTTCAAACTGATTTTGGGCTTTGTGAGCGAAGTTCTTGAAGATCTTTTGAACCTGTGACTTATCATCAAGAAAGAATACCCACGTAAATCTAGAAAAATCATCAACTATAACTAGAGCATAGGAATTTCCATCGAGACTCTTGTAAGCATTGGGACCAAAAAGATCCATGTGAACTAACTCGAGTGGTCTCCTAGTAGTCATGACATTCTTAACGGGATGACTTCCACCTACTTGCTTTCCAGCTTGACAAGCACTACAAAGTCTATCTTTGTCAAAGATAACATCTTTAACACCAAGTATATGATCACCTTTGATTAGCTTATCCACATTTCGCATGCCTACATGTCCAAGTCTTCTATGCCAAAGCCAACCTTTAGAAGATTTTGCAATTAAACAAGTGCAAGGCTTGGATCTTTTAGTGAAATCAACAATGTATAGATCACCTCTACGGAAACTGGTAAAGACCATTTTATGATTATCTTGACGAAACACTTGGCAATCTACTTTCGTGAATAGAACATTGAAACCAAAATCGACAAGTCTAGATACGGAAAGAAGATTGTAACCAAGGGATTCAACAAGCATAACATTTTGAATAGAGCTATCATGGGATATAGCCACCTTACCAAGGCCAAGTACCTTACCCTTAGAGTTGTCTCCAAAGGTCACGTACCATCGAGGACCTTGATTAGGCGTGATCTCTTGGAACATGTCTTTATCACCAGTCATATGATCCATGCATCCATTGTCGAGAATCCACTCTTTTCTTCCGGACATTGAATCCTTAAACTTTGCCATAAGACTCAGATTCTTCATGATCTTCTCATACTCGATGTCGAACAACTCATCTTCTTCATACTATCCATGTTCCACATTGTCATCATCAAGTGGGAAATCCTTGTCATAAAGAACAAGAGATTCGTTAGAATAGTGATCATGACAATGTTCAAGTTTATGAATGTGAATGGCTTCAAAGATAATGTTGTTGATAGTAGTGACATCTCCTTTAGCACGCGTAAGATCACGGAGCTCAAATAGGCATTTATCAAAGTTTGGATCACTAGGCTTCATTTTGTGAAAAGCAATGGCTTTATGAAAATTTCATCAAGATTTCCTAAGGAAAGATTTGGATATCCTTTCTCCAAATCAGTCCATAAGTATAAGCACATGCAAAGTTCTTCATTTGAGAAAGCACGAATCTTGGTAAACCTCTAACAATAAGATTGATAGTGTTGGGAGACGTAGTAGTAAATTAAAATTTTCCTACGTGTCACCAAGATCTATCTATGGAGAAACCAGCAACGAGTGGGGAGAGATTGCATCTTCATACCTTTGAAGATCGCTAAGCAGAAGCGTTACAAGAACGCGGTTGATGGAGTCGTACTCGCAGCGATTCAAATCGCGGTGGATTCCGATCTAAGCGCCGAACAACGGCGCCTCCGCGTTCAACCAAAGTGCACCCGTGGTGACGTCTCCTGCACCTTGATCCAGAAAGGAGGAAGGAGAGGTTAGGGAAGGGCTCCAACAGCAGCACGACGGCGTGGTGGTGGTGGAGTAGCAAGGTATTCTGGCAGGGCTTCGCCTAAGCGCTGCGGAGGAGGAAGAAGAGAGGTAGGGCTTTGCTGTGAGAGAGAGAGTTCGGAACTGTTCTCAAAAGGCCAAAACCTCAAGTATATATAGGAGGAGGGAGAGGGAGGGCTGGCTTGGACTCTACTCCAAGGAGGAGAGCTTCGGCCGAATCAAAGGGAGAGTCCACCTCCCACAAGGGAGGTGGATCTCCTCCTTTTCAAACTCCTTTGCCCTTATCTCTAGATCTCCAGCCGCATGGGCCTTTCTAGAAGGTCTTGGCCAGACCAATAAGGGCTGGCATACCTCCTCTAAGGGCCCACAAGGTCCTATGGTCGTCACACCCCTCCCGGGGGTCCTCCGGCACCCTTCCGGCGCTCCCGGTATAATACCGATGAGCCCAAAAACTTTTCGGTGACCAAAACTGGACTTCCTATATATCAATCTTTACCTCCGGACCATTCCGGAGCACCTCGTGACGTCTAGGATCTCATACGGGACTCTGAACAACTTTCGATAATCACGTATACCATTTCCCTATAACCCTAGCGTCATCGAACCTTAAGTGTGTAGACCCTACGGGTTCGGGAGACACGTGGACATGACTGAGACACTTCTCCGGCCAATAACCAACAGCGGGATCTGGATACCCATGTTGGCTCCCACATGCTCCACGATGATCTCATCGGATGAACCATGATGTCAGGGATTCAATAAATCCCGTATACAGTTCCCTTTGTCTATCGGTATGATACTTGCCCGAGATTCGATCGTCAGTATCTCTATACCTTGTTCAATCTCGTTACCGGCAAGTCTCTTTACTCGTTCCGTAAGACATCATCCCGTGGCTAACTCCTTGGTCACATTGAGCTCATTATGATGATGCCTTACCGAGTGGGCCCAGAGATACCTCTCTGTCACACAGAGTGACAAATCCCAGTCTCGATTCGTGCCAACCCAACAGACACTTTCGGAGATACACATAGTTCACCTTTATAGCCACCCAGTTACGTTGTGACGTTTGGCACACCCAAAGCATTCCTACGGTATCTGGGAGTTGCACAATCTCATGGTCTAAGGAAACGATACTTGACATTGAAAAGCTTTAGCAAACGAACTACACGATCTAGTGTTATGCTTAGGATTGGGTCTTGTCCATCACATCATTCTCCTAATGATGTGATCCCGTTATCAACGACATCCAATGTCCATGGTCATGAAACCGTGACCATCTATTGATCAATGAGCTAGTCAACTAGAGGCTCACTAGGGACATGTTGTGGTCTATGTATTCACACATGTATTATGGTTTCCGGTAAACACAATTATAGCTTGAACAATAGACAATTATCATGAACAAGGTAATACAATAATAACCATTTTATTATTGCCTCTAGGGCATATTTCCAACAGTCTCCCACTTGCACTAGAGTCAATAATCTAGTTACATTGTGATGAATCGTACACCCATAGCATTCTGGTGTTGATCATGTTTTGCCCGTGAGAGAGGTTTAGTCAACGGATCTGCAACATTCAGATCCGTATGCACTTTACAAATATCTATATCTCCCTCCTGAATGTAATCACGGATGGAGTTGAAGCGGTGCTTGATGTGTCTTGTCTTCTTGTGAAACCTGGGCTCCTTCGCAAGGGCAATAGCTCCAGTGTTGTCACAGAATAGAGTCATCGGGCCCGACGCACTTGGAATTACTCCTAGGTCGGTGATGAACTCCTTCATCCAGACTCCTTCCTTTGCTGCTTCCGAAGCAACTATGTACTCTGATTCACATGTAGATGCCGCCACGACGCTTTTCTTGCTGCTGCACCAGCTGACTGCCCCTCCTTTCAAAATATACACATATCCGGTTTGCGACTTGGAGTCGTCCGGATCTGTGTCGAAGCTAGCATCGACGTAACCCTTTACGACGAGCTCTTCGGCACCTCCATATACGAGAAACATGTCCTTTGTCCTTTTCAGGTACTTCGGTATATTCTTGACCGTTGTCCAGTGTTCCGCTCCGAGATCACTTTGGTACCTCCCTACCAAACTTATGGCAAGGTTCACATCAGGTCTGGTACATAGCATGGCATACATAATAGAGCCTATGGCTGAAGCATAGGGGATGACACTCATCTCTTCTCTATCCTTTGTCGTGGTCGGGCATTGAGTTGTACTCAATCTTACACCTTGTAACACAGGCAAGAACCCCTTCTTGGACTGATCCATATTGAACTTCTTCAATATCTTTTCAAGGTATGTGCTTTGTGAAAGACCTATGAGGCATCTCGATCTATCTCTATAGATCTTAATACCTAATATGTAAGCAGCTTCTCCAAGGTCCTTCATTGGAAAACACTTATTCAAGTAGGCCTTTACAGTTTCCAAGAGTTCTATATTATTTCCCATTATCAGTATGTCATCCACATATAATACGAGAAATGCTACAGAGCTCCCACTCAGTTTCTTGTAAATACAGGGCTCTCCATAAACCTGTACAAACCCAAACGCTTTAATCACTTCATTAAAACGAATGTTCCAACTCCGAGATGCTTGCACCAGCCCATAGATGGAGCGCTGGAGCTTGCATACCTTGTTAGCATCTTTAGGATCGACAAAACCTTCTGGCTGCATCATATATAGTTCTTCCTTGAGGAAGCCATTAAGGAATGTTTTTTTGACGTCCATTTGCCAGATCTCATAATCATAAAATGCGGCAATTTCTAACATGATTCGGACAGACTTCAGCATCGCTACGGGTGAGAAAGTCTCATCGTAGTCAACTCCTTGAACTTGTCGATAACCCTTAGCGACAAGCCGAGCCTTATAGACGGTCACATTACCATCCGCATCAGTCTTCTTCTTAAAGATCCATTTATTTTCAATGGCTCGCTTATCATCAAGCAAGTCCACCAAATTCCATACTTTGTTCTCATACATGGATCCTATCTCGGATTTCATGGCTTCAAGCCATTTGTTGGAATCCGGGCCCGCCATCGCTTCTTCATAGTTCGAAGGTTCACCGTTGTCTCACAACATGATCTCTAGGACAGGGTTGCCATACCACTCTGGTGCGGAACGTGTCCTAGTGGACCTTTGACGTTCAATAGTAACTTGATCTGAAGTTTCATGATCATCATCATTAACTTCCTCTCCAACCGGTGTGGGCTCCATAGAAACAACTTCCTGTGTTGCGCTACTCTCCGGTTCGAGTGGAGGTACAATTACCTCATCAAGTTCTATTTTCCTCCCACTTACTTCTTTCGAGAGAAACTCTTTCTCGAGAAAGGATCCATTCTTGGCAACAAAGACTTTGCCCTCGGATCGTAGGTAGAAGGTATACCCAATAGTCTCTTTGGGTATCCTATGAAGACGCACTTTTCCGCTTTGGGTTCGAGCTTCTCAGGTTGAAGTTTCTTCACATAAGCATCGCATCCCCAAACTTTTAGAAACGACAGCTTAGGTTTCTTTCCAAACCATAATTCATATGGTGTCGTCTCAATTGATTTTGACGGTGCCCTATTTAAAGTGAATGCGGCAGTCTCTAATGCATATCCCCAAAATGATAGCGGTAAGTGGGTAAGAGACATCATAGATCGTACCATATCTAATAGAGTGCGATTACGACGTTCAAACACACCATTTCGCTGAGCTGTGCCAGGCGGCGTGAGTTGTGAAGCAATTCCACATATCCTTAGGTGCATGTCAAACTCGTGACTTAAATATTCTCCGCCACGATCAGATCGTAGGCACTTTATTTCCCTGTCACGTTGATTCTCTACCTCACTCTGAAATTCCTTGAACCTTTCAAAAGTTCCAGACTTATGTTTCATTAAGTAGACATACCCATATCTACTCAAGTCATCAGTGAGGGTGAGAACATAACGGTAGCCACCACGAGCCTCGACACTCATTGGACCGCATACATCGGTATGTATTATTTCCAACAAGTCAATTGCTTGCTCCATTGTTCCGTAGAACGGAGTCTTAGTCATCTTGCCCATGAGGCATGGTTCGCATGTGTCAAATGATTCGAAATCAAGAGAATCCAAAAGTCCATCAGTATGGAGCTTCTTCATACGTTTGACACCAATATGACCAAGGCGGCAGTGCCACATGTAACTGGGACTATCGTTATCAACCTTACACTTTTTGGTACTCACACTATGGACATGTGTAACATGACATTCGAGATTCATCAAAAATAAACCATTGACCAGCGGGGCATGACCATAAAACATTTCTCTCATATAAATAGAACAACCATTATTCTCAGATTTAAATGAGTAGCCATCTCGCATCAAGCGAGATCCAGATACAATGTTCATGCTCAAAGCTGGTACTAAATAACAATTATTAAGGTTTAACACTAATCCCGAAGGTAGATGTAGAGGTAGCGTGCCTACAGCGATCACATCGACCTTGGAACCATTCCCGACGTGCATCGTCACCTCGTCCTTTGCCAGCCTCCGCTTATTCCGCAGCTCCTGCTTGGAGTTACAAATGTGAGCAACTGCACCGGTATCAAATACCCAGGAGCTACTACGAGCGCTGGTTAGGTACACATCAATAACAATTATATCACATATACCTTTAATGTTGCCATCCTTCTTATCCGCTAAGTACTTGGGACAGTTCCGCTTCCAGTGACCGGTACCCTTGCAGTAAAAGCACTCAGTCTGAGGCTTGGGTCCATGCTTGTTCTTCTTCTTCCCGACAACTTGCTTACCGGACGCGGCAACATCTTTGCCGTCCTTCTTGAAGTTCTTCTTACCCTTGCCTTTCTTGAAACTAGTGGTCTTATTTACCATCAACACTTGATGCTCCTTTCTGATCTCGACCTCTGCTGATTTCAGCATCGAGTACAACTCAGGAATGGACTTCTCCATCCCTTGCATGTTGTAGTTCATCACAAAGCTCTTGTAGCTAGGTGGAAGCGACTGGAGGATTCTGTCAATGACTGAGTCATCCGGGAGATTAACTCCCAGCTGAGTCAAGCGGTTGTGTAGCCCATACATCTTGAGGATGTGCTCACTGACAGAACTATTCTCCTCCATCTTACAGCTGAAGAACTTGTCGGAGACGTCATATCTCTCGACCCGGGCATGAGCTTGGAAAACTAGTTTCAGCTCTTGGAACATCTCATATGCTCCGTGTTGCTCAAAACGCTTTTGGAGCCCCGGTTCTAAACTGTAAAGCATGCCGCACTGAACAATGGAGTAATCATCGCAGCGAGAATGCCAAGCGTTTGCAATGTCTTGCTCTGCTGGGAGAAGGGGTGGGTCACCTAGTGGTGCATCAAGGACATACAATTTCTTGGAAGCAATGAGGATGATCCTCAAGCCACGGACCCAGTCCGCATAGTTGCTTCCATCATCTTTCAGCTTGGTTTTCTCTAGGAACGCATTGAAATTGAGGGTGACATTCGCGCTGGCCATTGGATCTACAATATAGATTGTAAAGATAATTTTAGACTAAGTTCATGATAATTAAGTTCACATAATCAAATTATTTAATGAACTCCCACTTAGATAGACATCTCTCTAGTCATCCAAGTGACACATGATCCATGTCAATTAGCCCGTGTCCGATCATCACGTGAGACGGACTAGTCATCCATGGTGAACATCTCCATGTTGATCGTATCTTCCATACGACTCATGTTCGACCTTTCGGTCTTTCGTGTTCCGAGGCCATGTCTGTACATGCTAGGCTCGTCAAGTCAACCTAAGTGTTTCGCGTGTGTAAATCTGGCTTACACACGTTGTATGCGAACGTTAGAACCTATCACACCCGATCATCACATGGTGCTTCGCAACAACGATCCTTAGCAACGGTGCACAGTTAGGGTGAACACTTTTCTTAAAATTTTAGTGAGAGATCATCTTATTTACTACCGACGTTCTAGGCAAAGAAGATGTAAACATGATAAACATCACATGCAATCAATATAGTGACATGATATGGCCATTATCATCTTGCTCCTTTGATCTCCATCTTCAGGGCACCATGATCATCACTGTCACCGGCACGACACCATGATCTCCATCATCATGATCTCCATCACTGTGTCTTCATGAAGTTGTCTTGCCAACTATTACTTCTACTACTATGGCTAACATTTAGCAATAAAGTAAAGTAATTACATGGCGTTTATGATTGACACGCAGGTCATACAATAAAATAAGACAACTCATATGGCTCCTGCCGGTTGTCATACTCATCGACATGCAAGTCGTGAATCCTATTACAAGAACATGATCAATCTCATACATCACAATGCATCACATCACATCCTTTGGCCATATCACATCACAAGGCATATGCTGCAAAAACAAGTTAGACGTCCTCTAATTTGTAGTTGCAAGTTTTTATGTGGCTGCTATAGGTTACTAGCAAGAACGTTTCTTACCTACGTCAAAACCACAACGTGATATGCCAATTGCTATTTACCCTTCATAAGGACCCTTCTCATCGAATCCAATCCGACTAAGGTGGGAGAGACAGACACCCGCTAGCCACCTTATGCAACAAGTGCATGTCAGGCGGTGGAACCAGTCTCATGTAAGCGTACGTGTAAAGTCGGTCCGGGGCGCTTCATCCCACAATACCGCCGAATCAAGATAAGACTAGTAGTGGTAAGCAAATTAACAAAATCGACGCCCACAACTGCTTTGTGTTCTACTCGTGCATAGATTCTACGCATAGACCTAGCTCTCATACCACTGTTGGGAGACGTAGTAGTAAATCAAAATTTTCCTATGTGTCACCAAGATCTATCTATGGAGAAACCAGCAACGAGTGGGGAGAGATTGCATCTTCATACCTTTGAAGATCGCTAAGCGGAATCGCTACAAGAACGCGGTTGATGGAGTCGTACTCTAAGCGCCGAACAACGGCGCCTCCGCGTTCAACACACGTGCAGCCCGGTGATGTCTCCTACGCCTTGATACAGCAAGGAGGAAGGAGAGGTTAGGGAAGGGCTCCAACAGCAGCATGACGGCGTGGTGGTGGTGGAGTAGCAAGGTATTCCGGCAGGGCTTCGCCTAAGCGTTGCGGAGGAGGAAGAAGAGAGGTAAGGCTTTGCCGTGAGAGAGAGAGTTCAGAACTGTTCTCAAAAGGCCAAAACCTCAAGTATATATAGGAGGAGGGAGAGGGAGGGCTGGCTTGGACTCTCCTCCAAGGAGGAGAGCTTCGGCCGAATCAAAGGGAGAGTCCACCTCCCACAAGGGAGGTGGATCTCCTCCTTTTCAAACTCCTTTGCCCTTATCTCTAGATCTCCAGCCCCATGGGCCTTTCTAGAAGGTCTTGGCCAGCCCAATAAGGGCTGGCACACCTCCTCTAAGGGCCCACAAGGTCCTATGGTCGTCACACCCCTCCCGGGGGTCCTCCGGCACCCTCCCGGCACTCCCGTTACAATACCGATGAGCCCGAAAACTTTCCGGTGACCAAAACTGGACTTCCTATATATCAATCTTTACCTCCGGACCATTTCGGAGCTCCTCGTGATGTCCGGGATCTCATCTGGGACTCCAAATAACTTTCGGTAATCACGTATACCATTTCCCTATAACCCTAGCGTCATCGAACCTTAAGTGTGTAGACCCTACGGGTTCGGGAGACACGTGGACATGACCAAGACACTTCTCCGGCCAATAACCAACAGCGGGATTTGGATACCCATGTTGGCTCCCACATGCTCCACGACAATCTCATCAGATGAACCACGATGTCGGGGATTCAATCAATCCCGTATACAATTCCCTTTGTCTATCGGTATGATACTTGCCCGAGATTCGATCGTCGGTATCTCTATACCTTGTTCAATCTTGTTACCGGCAAGTCTCTTTACTCGTTCCGTAATACATCATCCCGTGACTAACTCCTTGGTCACATTGAGCTCATTATGATGATGTCTTACCGAGTGGGCCCAGAGATACCTCTCCGTCACACGGAGTGACAAATCCCAGTCTCGATTCGTGTCAACCCAACAAACACTTTCGGAGATACCCGTAGTGCACCTTTATAGCCACCCAGTTACATTGTGACGTTTGGCACACCCAAAGCATTCCTACGGTATCCGGGAGTTGTACAATCTCATGGTCTAAGGAAACGATACTTGACATTGAAAAGCTTTAGCAAACGAACTACACGATCTAGTGCTATGCTTAGGATTGGGTCTTGTCCATCACATCATTCTCCTAATGATGTGATCCCGTTATCAACGACATCCAATGTCCATGGTCATGAAATCATGACCATCTATTGATCAACGAGCTAGTCAACTAGAGGCCCACTAGGGACATGTTGTGGTCTATGTATTCACACATGTATTATGGTTTCCGGTTAACACAATTATAGCATGAACAATAGACAATTATCATGAACAAGGAAATACAATAATAACCATTTTATTATTGCCTCTAGGGCATATTTCCAACAGATAGTTCTTAGGTTACCAAGCATGTTAATTTCCTCTTCGTGTGTGGGATGCAATTCATCAATAGGGAGAACATAGGGGGTTTCAATATATTTAGTCAAATGGAATCTATTAAATAGATCAATCATGGCATCCTTCCATTGACTATAGTACTCTCCATCAAGAATGGGCACTCTACAACTCAAACTCTCCATTCTAGACACATCCATAACCCTCCACGGTGATTAAACCGAAGCAATGGAGACCAAAGCTTTGATACCACTTGTTGGATCGAGAGAGGGGTGTCTAAATGGGGGGTGAATAGACCTAGCAGGAATTTAAAACCTAACTTTTTCCCAAGTTAATTGGTTGGTAGATTTTAACTATTTTATCAAGTCTAGCAAGTCTAACAGCCCTACACATGCATGTCTATAAGTATGGCAGTAGAGAGTAAAGACATTGCACATGTAAGTAAAGAGATCGGGTAGGAAGATCAAACGCGGTGGGAGACACAAGGATTTTTCTCTTGGTTTCGATAGGTGGTGCTATTGCATGTCCACATTCATGGAGTCTTCAACCCACGGAGGGTAACGGTCGCGAGAGTCCATGGAGGGCTCTACCCATGGAGGGTTCCACGGAGAAGCAACCTTGATTATTCCATGCGGCTTCCGTCCATGAAGGACTAGCCTCACTATGGGTAGATCTTCACGAAGTAGGCGATCTCCTTGCCCTTACAAACTTCTTGGTTCACTCCACAACACGAAGTAGGAGGCTCCCAAGCGACACCTAACCAATCTAGGAGGCACCACCCTCCAAAAGGTAATAGGCTCGGTAATGACGATGAACTCCTTGCTCTTGTGCTTCAAGATGATAGACTCCTCAACACACAATCACTCTCTCACAGATTTGGCTTGGTAGAAGAGATGGGATTGGTAGAAAGCAACTTGGGGAGGCTAGAAAACAAGATCCATATGGTTGGATGGAAGATCTTGACCTCAACACAAGGGTAGGTGGTTCTCTCTCAGAAAACTGAGTAGGATAGGTATGGAATAGTTCTAAGTGCTTCTCTTTCAAGTGTGTGGTGGTGAAGGGGTATATATAGGCATCCCCAAAAATCCAACCGTTACACACAATAAGTCAGACTCGGTGACACCGATGTGTAAATCTCGATGGTACCGAAGTAACCAAAAATGGCAACTTTTGAATCTCTGAGGGACCGATATAGAATGGCAAAAATTCTCGCTTGCACTTACAAGGTGACCAATGGTCAGATTTACCAATCTTGGTGACGCCGATTCACCATTCTCGGTCGGATCGAAAATGTGAACTTGCATAATAGAATCTTGGCATCCCAACTCGGTGGAGTGCAGTGTCGGCTGCACCGAAGTGTTAGGGTTTGGCTGAGTCTGTCTAGGGTTTAGAATCGGTGGCATCAGGATAGGAATGTTAGTTGCACCAATTTTCCATATTTGGCTTAGGACAGACTTTGGTGGGAGAGTTTGTGGATGTTTTGGTGACTGTCACTTGTGCATGTTTGAGCATATTATTCACCATCAAAACTTTACCCCCTTTTAATAGTACTGGCTTTCCTATGGACTCAAAGTGATTCCTCACAAATGTAAAATGTAGAGTCCTCTTGCTTGAAGCTTGGCCAACCTATTTCCTTGCATCTTGGGGTAATTCCACAGTCTCCTCAATCCTTTCGCCAACTCAACTCTCCATGGACTATTATCTGAAATACACTAGATAGAAGTGTTAGTCCAAGAGACAATGTATGTTGTCATGAATTACCAAAACCACCAAGGGAGCATGTTGTGCTTTCATTCCCCCTTCCTCCGTCAGAGTTGTAGAGAGAGCGGGAGCATGGGTACACGGACATCGAGGTCGCCGTCAACCCCGGCCTACTTAACCCCCCCTCGGTGTGCGTGCCCTTCCCTAGGGTTTCCCCCTTTCCCTCGAGCCGCCGCCGCTCCTCCTTCTCTCTCCTCCTTACTCCCTTCCTCCTTGCCAGGTAAGTTCAGAGAGGGAGAGATTTATTCAGAGAGCAGAACCGCCGGTAGTTCTTGCCGTCATCCTTGTCTCCGGTGGCCCCCTCCTCGTCGTCTGGGATGCCGGGGAGCTTCGCGGTACCTCCCGCACCCTATTCCCGGCGCTAGGGCGCGGAGAGAGGCCCTGCGTCATCGGCTTATTCCTCGTCTCTGACGTGCTCTCGAGAGCCCCGCCAAGGATCTTCTTCATCGCCCCACTCAGCGTCGAGCCCGTCTTCGACCCCCCTCTAGGTGAGCAGACGTTCCGCCGTCCCTTTTCGCGCGTTCTCCCTGTTAGCCTCGCCGTCTTCGTGCTCCGGTCATTGTTTCCGCACCATGCATGTGTACAAGTATGGCAGCGGAGAGTAAAGACATTGCACATGTAAGTAAAGAGATCAGGTAGGAAGATCAAACGCAATAGGAGTAGCAAGGATTTTTCTCGTGGTTCCGATAGGTGGTGCTATTGTATGTCCACGTTCATGGAGTCTTCAACCCATGGAGGGTAACGGCCGCGAGAGTCCATGGAGGGCTCTACCCACGGAGGGTTCCACGGAGAAGCAACCTTGATTATTCCATGCGGCTTCCATCCACGAAGGACTAGCCTCACTATGGGTAGATCTTCATGAAGTAGGCGATCTCCTTGCCCTTACAAACTTCTTGGTTCACTCCACAACACGAAGTAGGAGGCTCCCAAGCGACACCTAACCAATCTAGGAGGCACCACCCTCCAAAAGGTAATAGGCTCGGTAATGACAATGAACTCCTTGCTCTTGTGCTTCAAGATGATAGACTCCTCAACACACAATCACTCTCTCACAGATTTGGCTTGGTAGAAGAGATGGGATTGGTGGAAAGCAACTTGGGGAGGCTAGAAAACAAGATCCATATGGTTGGAGTGGAAGATATTGACCTCAACACAAGGGTAGGTGGTTCTCTCTCAGAAAACTGAGTAGGATATGTATGGAATAGTTCTAAGTGCTTCTCTTTCGAGTGGGTGGTGGTGAAGGGGTATATATAGGCATCCCCAAAAATCCAACCGTTACACACAATAAGTCAGACTCGGTGACACCAATGTGTAAATCTCGATAGTACCGAAGTGAACAAAAGTGGCAATTTTTGAATCTCTGAGGGACCGATATACAATTCTCGGTTGCACCGACAAGGTGACCAATGGTCAGATTTACCAATCTCGGTGACGCCAATTCACCATTCTCGGTCGGATCGAAAATGTGAACTTGCGTAATAGAATCTTGGCATCCCAACTCGGTGGAGTGCAGTGTCGGCTGCACCAAGGTGTTAGGGTTTGGCTGAGTCTGTGTAGGGTTTAGAATCGGTGGCACCGGGATAGGAATGTTGGTTGCACCGATTTTGCATATTTGGCTTAGGACGGACTTTGGTGGGAGAGTTTGTGGATGTTTTGGTGACTGTCACTTGTGCACGTTTGAGCATATTGTTCACCATCAAAACTTTACCCCCTTTTAATAGTATTGGCTTTCCTATGGACTCAAAGTGATTCCTCACAAATGTAAAATGTAGAGTCCTCTTGCTTGAAGCTTGGCCAACCTATTTCCTTGCATCTTGGGGTAATTCCACAGTCTCCTCAATCCTTTTGCCAACTCAACTCTTCATGGACTATTATCTGAAATACACTAGATAGAAGTGTTAGTCCAAGAGACAATGTATGTTGTCATGAATTACCAAAACCACCAAGGGAGCATGTTGTGCTTTCATTCCCCTTCCTCCATCAGAGTTGTAGAGAGAGCGGGAGCATGGGTACACGGACGTCAAGGTCGCCGTCAACCCCGGCCTACTTAACCCCCACTTGGCATGCGTGCCCTTCCCTAGGGTTTCCCCCTTTCCCTCGAGCCGCTGCCGCTCCTCCTTCTCCCTCCTCCTTCCTTCCTTCCTCCTCGCCAGGTAAGTTCAGAGAGGGAGAGATTTCTTTAGAGAGCAGAACCGTTGGTAGTTCTCGCCATCATCCTCATCTCCGGTGGCCCCCTCCTCGTCGTCTGGGATGCCGGGGAGCTCCGCAGTACCTCCCGCGCCCTGTTCTCGAAGCTAGGGCGCGGAGATAGGCCCCGCGTCATCGGCTTCTTCCTCGTCTCTGACGTGCTCTCGGGAGCCTCGCCAAGGATCTTCTTCGTCGCCCCACTCAGCGTCGAGCCCGTCTTCGACCCCCTCTCGGTGAGCAGTCGTTTCGCCATCCCTTTTCGCTCGTTCTCCCCGCTAGCCTCGCCGTCTTCGTGCTCCGGTCGTTGTTGCCGTGCCATGCCCGAGACGAGAATGAGCTCGTGCTTGACCTCCTCGCTACCGCTCACGTAGCCATTAGTTGATGATGGGAATGAGTTCCCCAAGTGGTCAGCTTGCTCCGCCGCCGTTTGTCAGTTCCGGTGGTCGCCGGAGGGCTCGCCGGCACCATCGCAGGCTTCTCTCTTCGGATAGAGGAAGCAGGGCCTTGCTCTATGTTAACTGATGCAAGCCCCCTCCCTTGTCAAACGTCCGCTTGCTAGCGTAGTGGTAGCGATCCAAGGAAGCGACCGGCAGGTCGTGGGTTCGAATCCCCCCTTTTAATTTTGTGCGTGTGTGTATCTTTGTAGCGTGGATGGGATCCCATGTGACTATGGTGGGATCCCGTGTGCCTGTGTGTGTGCGTGTGTATGTGGCTCTGTGTGTGTGCGCTTGTGTGTGTATGACAGGTGGGCCAGTGGTGCCACCTTACATATTCACAGGGGGCCCTGGCTCACTGCCAGGTGGGTCCCCTCCTTTATTTATTTTATTTTTTATTCTGTGTTTTTTTATTTTGTGCTATTAAATTATTCCATTTTTGGAACATGTCCAGATCTGGAATGGCCATTTTTGGCAGTGGCCATTTAGGGCAAGTTTTGACTATGGAAGTATGTAGTGACTTTTTGAGTGGAGTTTTGGGAGATTTATAGAGGCAAACGTAGGAGTATCATATATGATTTTGGGGTAGAATTTCCCAAGGAATCCAGTGGTGCTATTTGTTTTGTCATTTGAGAAAGTTTGAAAATGTCATTTTTTCCAACATGCCATTTTGTCATTTTTGTATGATTAAATCCATGCATGCTATGATGAATTTGTCAATATGCTAGTGTTTTGTGGGCACTAGGCCCTGGTAATTTTGTTTGGCAAGATAAACTTGTGGATAAGTGGGTTTCTTGCTGTTAACATGCTTAGAAAATAACACTGGTTCATGTCTCAAATTTTGCTAAGTGTTATAAGTTGTTATTTTCTTAATATGTTTAGAAGATGATTCCCATGGTTGTAGTGATTCTTTGGAGTTGGTCCAATGCCATGAAATGTTGTGCTTGTCACCCTCTGTCATGTGGTGTAATTACTTCTACATATGATTTATTCTTCTTGTAGTTATATTCTGTCAAAGATGCCATGTTGAAATAAACAGTTGTTATTCTCTTGGTGAAATTTTGTCCAAGTATGAGATGATATAGTTATTTTTATGCCATGTTTAGAGAATGCTACCAAGTGTTCTGTTGTGTTTTAGCTCAAGCTCGGTGTTAGTGTTTTATTGTAGATGTTTCCCTCTACCATCCTGTTAATTTTCATGTCATGAGTTGGTCTCTAGCCTAGTTGTTTTCTGCTTTCAAACTGCTATCAGGTTAACTTAGATTCCAGAAAACTGGAATTTTCACTAAGTCCCTAGAATCTGTTTCACCATGCCATCTTGTGAGCTTCATTGCTAATGATACATGCTTCCTTTCAAGTTTGTGTAGTTGGGTGATTTGATAAGCATGTTATGTAATTTATGTACATACTTTTTTTGTGCTTGGAACATCCTATAGCTCTAGATAAGTGTTGTGCAAGTTGCTATGTTGCTATTTTGGTCAGAATGTGTGTGGTTTTGTTTTGTGACTTGTGGGAGCTATGCTCCATAGTTTTGCTTGATATTTGGCTCCATTGTTGCTATATTTTCTTCTCCTAACTAGTGGAATCCTTGGAATACAAAGGAATAGCCCATGGCCTTCCTTGTCTTGTGTTTTGTCTTCGTAGCTTACCGTGGGCATCCCGTGAGCTACGTTACTCCGTTTGCGACATCCTTCATATGCATTCGCATCAATTTTGCATGAAGCATCCATATTTTCCATGATCATGCACATTCAAACAACTAAAGATGAGGTTATGTCCAGAATTCTAATAACTTAACAATTGCATGTGAAACATGACTAGCTTAGGGTTGCCATGTTAAATACTTTAAACGGATCATGCATCATCTTGATTGTGCATTGCACCTTGGTTGAATATTTATTTGGTGATGTTTCTCTTTGGGTAGACGCAAGTGTTGAACCTGAGTATGAGGATCCAGGAGAGTACAACTACGAGGACCCAGCTCTTTGTCCCTCTGAAGAACCAACAGGCAAGATGACCGTACCCGTATCCTGACACTATTTTTGCTTTGCTAGATGTCTCGCTCTTATCGTTACACTTTTGTTACCTACCACTTACATGTCAAGCCTCCTACATTGCCATGAAAGCCTCTAACCCTCCACTACCTAGCAAACCTTGTTTGGCTAAGTTACCACTGCTCAGCCCCTCTTATAGCGTTCTTAGCTGCAGGTGCAGGTTGTTTCCATGTGATAACATGGATATCTGGAGATATCACAATATTATTGCTATTTAATTTAATGCACCTATATATCTTGGTAGAGGTGAACGGCTTGGCCTTTTGCTTGGTGTTTTGTTCCATTTTTGTCGCCATAGTTACTTGTTATCGATGTTATGTTCCATATTTTGTGCTCCTAACATGCTCGGGGTTGTTATGGGGACCCCCTTGATTATTCGTTTGAGATTAAAGCTTGTATGGCCAGACCCAACTTTGGAACTATTTGCTTAACAACCTAATAAAAATGCATATGGCTTTGCAACCCCGTGGATTATTAATCAACAACCCGGGCCAGTGCTCCTCGTGAGTGTTGGTCCAAAAACGTTAACCACCAGTGGCCACCAGGGGCAAGTCTGTGTTTGGCCTACCGGAAGTTTGGAAAATCTGGTCGTGTCCTGAGAACAAGATATGCGACTCTTATCGGGTTCGTCGACACGTCGGGCGGTCTTGCTAGACTTGTTTTGCCTTTCTCGAATGTCTTGCGCGAGGAATTCCGATGTTTCTTCGGGCTATCTTGAGGTGGCGGTTTTTCTGTGGAATTGACTAGGATGATCACGAGATTCGTGGTCGAGGTTACTCTCACGATGTGTGGTTAATTTGTGATGGATTAGTTGGAGCACCCCTGCAGCGTTAAATCTTTCGGAAAGCCATGCCCACGGTTATGTGGCAACTTGGAGATTTGTTTAACACCCGGTTATAGTTAACTTGAAGTAAACTCAAATAAAAATACACCAAATGTGTGTCTATCCGTGATTGTCTCTGCTCGTGAACATGAACCGAGAGAGAACACGGTGGGGTTATGTTTGACGTAAGTAGGTGTTTAGGATCACTTAGTGATCATGTTAGATCACGACCGTCTTAGGTAGACCACCATATTTACATTCATGTTCTCGTAAGATAGCCCCAAATACAGCTTAGTGCTTGTTGCAGCCTCAACACCTACCCTTTCTCACCCAAAACCTTACATAGTTTCGGTACCCGGGTTATGAAATTGTTGAGTCCCCTGTGGCTCATAGATTACAACAATATAGGTACAGGTACAGGTATTGATGAGAACGTGTCAGATGATGTGAACCAGCTCCAGTGGGAGTACGATGAAGAGAGTAGACGTATGTACATTACCTATCCCGGCGAGTAGGAGTTCCTTGGTGGTGATCCTGGGATAGCAAGGCAGTTTTACATTGTTTCTTTTATTGTTTGATTTCATCCATAGACGGACCCTGCTTTCTGGATGAAGTATGAATAATTTGTGTGGCCTTGTAATTTAGCTTGTGGCGAGTGTAAGCCAACTCATATACTCATCTCTTCATACATGTATGTGATGTTTACTTCACTTGCAAAACGACGAGATGCGTCTCTATCCCTGTCGAGGCCCCCGTGCCAAAATAAGGATAGGCTTGCATCTTGGCGTTACAATTCAAGGGAGTAAAATGGACTTTTTTCAAAAAATAATCACCCAATTTGAAGTCCGGATGAAAAAGTTCTTGCCGTTTTGAGACAGGTATGTTTGTGCAGTTCGAATCTAAGTCCACAACGTGATAGACTTGAACTCTATCTTCTCTTGAGCCAAAAGTCACGTGGAAGAACTTCTTGAACAACACCTAATAAAAAAATTTAAGTGATAGGACCTCTTGAACAACACCTAATCATTTTGTCTTCACACGTGGTTCGTAAAAATGTTCAACAATTCTGCATTTAGGCATGAAATAAAAATAGGTGAAGTATTTTTATACTAGATAACATAAATAAATTATTACATAATTATTATAAGAAATCACCTTACAAATATACGTGTATGCATTGTTTTTTGACTGTATTCAAGGTAGACATATCTTCATCAAACCCAGCCAAAAAAAGGCAGGCAACTGAACGCTGATGTGGAAGTTGCTACCCTAATGCAAGCAATCGATATGCATGCAACAAAACAAGATGCGAAGATGCCCAATTTGATGCAAACAACCAAACACTCCAT
Source organism: Hordeum marinum (assembly GCA_022496015.1). Taxonomy (NCBI): domain Eukaryota; kingdom Viridiplantae; phylum Streptophyta; class Magnoliopsida; order Poales; family Poaceae; genus Hordeum; species Hordeum marinum. The sequence continues at coordinate 136,229,342 of CM039675.1, read as the reverse complement.
AAGATAACAAAAACTCGCCCTAAGATAACAAAACTTTGTGTGCCTTCTTGCATCATTTTTGTTATCGAAACATTAATGTCGATGAACCGAACAGGTACACAACTTTCAATATACTGGCAAATATGCATGTGCGTTGCAACGGGAGAAAAAATTGCACACTCCTAGCACAATAAGCATGACTCAAGAACCCATCACAGGTCCATGTTATCTATTTGAACATAACGTCGTTATCTATTTGAAGATAGCATTTCATTAGTGTTGTGGTTTATCCTCCTTCCTGCCTTCATTAACAATGGTCATAGTGTCCACCTGATCACAATGCCTCTAGAAGTAGACAATCCCAAGGTGATGATCTCAACTACCGCACTCACACATCTCACTGAACTACTGCCTACTCCTAGTCCATACATCATCCCTCTTATGCATCAACATTATTTTTAAAACGCGAACACTTTTTAAATCACATGGAATTTTTTGAAGTGTGTGAAGATTTTTTTTAATTGTGAATGTATTTGTAAGCACATGAACACTTTTTAGAATTACACGCTTTTTAATAAAGGGTAAATATTTTTTAAATTATGTAAACATTATTTTTAGTACCTGAATTCTTTTCTTAATACTACACAAATATTTTAAGATGCATGAACGGTTTAAAAAAATACATAGCATTTTTCAAAAGGCAGAGACTTTTTAAATGACAATAAGAAATTAAAACTTTTCATGCTCAATCTTTTTGTGAATACTAATTGAATTTAGAGTGCAGGTGATCACGAGGTATGCACACGTCCAAGCTTCATATGAGAAGGTTCACACCCACATATCTTTATCACCTCTTCATAGTATAATTCTGACCGTACTTGTCCATGACTATATGGTTTTTCTTTTAATTCCTAATCATTTTCTTCTTAAGGCAAGTTCTTTTAATTCTTTTCCTTTTAAAGGCTAGTGCAAACTTTTTTCCTTCTTTCAATTTCTTTCCTTCCGAAGGCAAGGTGAACTTTTTTTACTTCTTTTCCTTCTTGAGGCAAGGCTGAATTTACTCCCCTTTTTAAAAAATCCTTCCCAAGGCAAGGCCGGATTTCTTTCTTTTATTTTTTTCCTTCCTGGGACAAGGCAGAATTTCCTTCTTTTATTTTATTTCCTTACGGAAACAAGGTCATATTTCTTTCTTTTAGTTCTTTCCTTCCTAGAGAGCTTCTGCTATGATTGTTGAGGCAGCTTATTAGTTTAGATCACAAAACATATATAAATTGATGGGACTCTTTAATACGAAAACAAATCTTCAATTTTTCATGTAGCTATATTGTAGCTTGGTGGATCGTATCTTTGTTGAACACCCATAGGTGCGCGGTTCAATCATCAATATAAAATATATTTTTCTTTTCCGGTTTGCATGGATCTATTGGGTCATAGAGCAACGGACTCATGCCCATGCCGGGTGACGGACGAGCACCCATAGGTGGGATCAGGATAAGGTTGACGGATGAAAAAAAACACGACCACAACCCAAAAAGTGACGAAGCGTTTGGAAGACTGATAATCTAAGGAATATATTTTCTATTTTTGCATCTAACATGTGCTTGGTAAGTTGGTTGCACAAAGTGTTTGTTCAGGCGAGTCATGACTTATTTTTTAATTATGTGGTTGGACAAAAAAATGATTTTTTAATTATGCGGTTGGATGAAAAAAAAGAAAGGATGACATGAATAAATTGGACGGGCAGGGTGACAGATGATTTGGACGTACGAAACAGACAAAAAAAATGTTTGATGATGAAAAAAGGTGAAGAAACAATCCTCCTTTTAATATTAGAAAAAAAAGAAAGGATGACATGAATAAATTGGACGGGCGGCGGGTTGATGGATGATTTGGACGTACAAAACAGACAAAAATGCCTCATGACGAAAAAAGATGGAGAAACAATCCTCCTTTTAATATTAGGTATAGGTATAGATATAGAATAGCCGTGCAACAGCATCAAACTCTTAGCTGTACGAGTCGTATTTGTCAAAGTTGGGCATGCTATGGAAACTACCACATCCAATATTTATATCAGTATAAACAGAAGTGTCGGAAGGATTTTTTAATTACAGAGATGAAACAGGAGATTAAATTGACTTCCTAGGCAATACCTCAGGCCTACTGCCCTTCCATCAAATCAATACATCAAATTCAGTTTTTCTGGAGGTGATTTATGCAACAGTTGAGATGGCATCATCATGTCGTTGGAATTTCAGCTATGCCACCTGCCCATACCTGGGAATGCCACAATCCTTTCATTTGTTAGTCAGAGATAGACTAAATTCTACAAAAATAACCAGTTGAACTAAGGAAAACAATGGATGCAAGCAGGCGCCACAAAAACTCCCCATGCGTACTTATTTTGTTGTGCTTATTCTATAACCTATTGTGGAAAATTAGCCACCAAAGTAAGCAAAAACGGGTCAAACGAACACTACAATAGGCAAAAGCAGGTTTGAGCAAATGGGATTATGATAATCCACCGCGATGGCAGACGCAGCATAAAAGTCAATGTGCTATGATTTTAATTTGAGATTAACATAGGATTGAATTTGAATATACTTTATTTCGGCTTGGCATACCTGAAGGAGACGCCAAAGGTTATTAACTTATTATTTAAACTTAACCATAGACTGCTAATACTTTTTATCTCAGCCAACATGTACTATCTAGTTTCCCTGTATGCAAAATGGCATGCATATATACTCCTCTACTCCCGCTCCTCATATACCACTGGGGAGACTAGAATGAGATCAGGGCTTCAGATGCGATCATGAGATCGGGACATTTGGGCCATCGGATGGTAATCGTAAGGTACAAATGGGTGAAGGTGGGTTTGAATGACACATTATGCATTCAGACCCCTGAGCTCAGCTATATTGCATTGCGGAATGCATGAAACGAATATTTCTATTCAAAACTTCTAGGAGGTCATCAAATCGGATATTCTACTTCTGTTTAGCAACCTACATGCTGGCCAACTAGATTTGTTTCACTTAAACTTCGGTGAGATTATTTTATTACCTAAGATTAATGAGGCTGAAAGGATACAACAATGTAGACCTATTTGCCTCCTTAATGTTAGTTTTAAATTTTTCACGAAGGTTGCGACTATTAGGCTGAATTCGGTTGCTGAACATGTCTTACGTCCTTCACAGACAGCTTTTATGCAAGGTAGACACATCCTAGATGGAGTTGTTGTCCTTCATGAAACAGTCCATGAATTACATCGGAAAAAATTGAATGGGGTGGTACTCAAAATAGACTTTGAAAAAGCTTATGACAAAGTCAAATGGCCATTCCTTCAACAGACTCCGAGAATGAAAGGATTTTCTACAGAGTGGCGCGCTATGATCCATAGTTTTGTTTATGGAGGTAGTGTTGCCATTAAGGTCAATGATGACGTTGGCCACTATTTCCAAACAAAGAAGGGGTTGCGACAAGGTGACTCGATATCGCCCATGCTATTCAATATAGTGGCGGATATGCTAGCAGTTATGATTTGGGCGTGCCAAGGTTGATGGCCAAATTGATGGGGTAGCAAGTCATCTAGTTGATGGTGGTCTCTCTATACTTCAATATGCAGACGATACGATTCTCTTCATGGATCATGACCTCGAGAAAGCGAGAAATACAACAATAAAGCCTTTAGTCCCAAACAAGTTGGGGTAGGATAGAGGTGAAACTCATATGATCTCGCGACCAACTCATGGTTCTAGCACATGGATAGCAAGCTTCCACACACCTCTGTCCATGGCTAGTTCTTTGGTGATGCGCCAATGCTTCAGATCTCTCTTTACGGACTCTTCCCATGTCAAGTTTAGTCTACCTCGGCCTCTTTTGACATTATCAGCATGCTTTAGCCATCCACTGTGCACTGGGGCTTCTGGAGGCCTGCGTTGAATATGCCCAAACCATCTCAAACGATGCTGGACAAGCTTCTCTTCAATTGGAGCTACCCCAACTCTATCTCGTATATCATCATTCCGGATACGGTCCTTGTGTGGCCACACATCCATCTCAACATGCACATCTCCGCCACACCTAACTCTTGCACATGTCACCTTTTAGTCGACAACACTCAGCGCCATACAACATTGCGGGTCGAACTGCCATCCTTTAAAACTTGCCTTTTAGCTTTTGTGGCACCCTCTTGTCACAAAGAATGACAGAAGCTTGGCGCCACTTCATCCATCCGGCTTTAATTCGATGGTTCACATCTTCGTCGATATCCCCATCCTTCTACAACATTGACCCCAAATATCGAAAGGTGTCTTTCTGAGGCACCACTTGCCCATCAAGGATAACATCCTCCTCCTCCTCGTGCCTAGTAGTACTGAAAGCGCACCTCATGTACTCAGTTTTAGTCCTACTAAGTCTAAAACCTTTCGATTCCAAGGTTTGCCTCCATAACTCCAACTTCTTGTTAACCCCCGTCTGGCTCTCGTCAACTAGCACCACATCGTCCGCAAAGAGCATACACCATGGAATATCTCCTTGTATATCCCTTGTGACCTCATCCATCACCAAGGCAAAAAGATAAGGGCTCAACGCTGACCCTTGATGCAGTCATATCTTAATTGGGAAGTCGTCAGTGTCGCCATCACTTGTTCGAACACTTGTCACGACATTATCGTACATGTCCTTAACGAGGGTAATGTACTTTGTTGGGACTTTGTGTTTCTCCAAGGCCCACCACATAACATTCCGCGATATCTTATCATAAGCCTTCTCCAAGTCAATGAACACCATATGCAGATCCTTCTTTTGCTCCCTATATCTCTCCATAAGTGGTCGTACCAAGAAAATGGCTTCCATGGTCGACCTCCCGGGCATGAAACCAAACTGATTTTTGGTCACGCTTGTCATTCTTCATACGCGGTTCTTAATGACTCTCTCCCATCAGTTTAATTCCACGGTAATTAGTACAACAACTCTGAACATTCCCCTTGTTCTTGAAGATTGGTACTAATATACTCCGTCTCCATTCTTCTGGCATCTTGTTTGCCCGAAAAATAAGGTTGAAAAGTTTGGTTAGCCATACTATCGCTATGTCCCCAAGGCCTCTCCACACCTCAGTGGGGATACAATCGGGGCCTATCGCCTTGCCTCCTTTCATCCTGTTTAAAGCCTTCTTGACCTCCGACTCCTGGATTCGCCTCACAAAACGCCTGCTAGTATCATCAAAAGAGTCATCCAGATCAATGATAGAGCTCTCACTCTCCCCATTGAACAACTTGTCAAAGTACTCCATCTCCCCGTTCTTCACCGGGAGTTGATCTGCTCCGTCCTTGATGCACTTGATTTGGTCAACATCCCTCGTCTTCCTCTCTCAACTCTTGGCCATCTTATAGATGTCCCTTTCGCCTTCCTTCGTGTCTAACCTTTGGTAAAGGTCCTCATACGCCCGACCCCTTGCTTCACTCACAGCTCGCTTTGCGGCCTTCTTTGCCATCTTGTACTTCTCTATGTTGTCTGCACTCCTATCCAGATATAGGCGTCTGAGACAATCTTTCTTCAAGCAACTCTCGGGTCTTGAGATCAATTTTCGTAAAAGTGAATTGTTTTGTTTTGGCGAGGCTCGGGACGAGGCTCACCTATACGTCGACCTGTTCGGATGTGGGTTAGGCCAGTTTCCAATCACTTATTTGGGGATACCGATACATTATCGGAGGCTCACAAATACTGAATGGGAACACGTCGAAGAGAGACTGCAAAAAAGACTCAACAATTGGAAAGGTAAACTGTTATCTCTAGGCGAAAGATTGGTCCTCATAAATTCAGTACTAGTAATATGGTACTATATATGATTTCCTTCTTCCAGTTGCCGAAAGAAGTTTTACATAGATTGGATTATTTCCGATCAAGATTCTTTTGGCAAGGAGATAGAGAAAGAAAGAAATATCGATTGGCTAAATGGAGTGTGGATTGCCGACCCAAAGACCAAGGCGGGTTGGGCATTCATGACCTTGAGGTTAAGAATAGGGCCCTCCTCGGCAAATTGTTGTTTAAATTACTAACAGAAATGGGGTATGGCAAACCCTCCTCTGGAGAAAATATGTGGGTACCAAGGCATTATCCCAAGTATATTGGAAGCCCAGGGATTCTCACTTTTGCACGGGGTTAATGCCTACGAAGAAATATTTCTTCCGCTATGGATCCTTCTCGATTAAGGACAGCTCGAAAATTAGATTCTGGGAGGATAAGTGGCTACGAAATGCCACACTCCGGAAACAATATCCAACTCTATACAACATTGTGAGTCACAAGGGTGATACTATCGCCACGGTATTGGAATCTTTTCTGCCAAATGTGACGTTCAAAAGGGATTTAATTGGACCCAGACTCCAATCATGGAACATCCTACTCCAGCTGTTGTCCATGATGCAATTGTCACATGGGTCCAATGTATTCCGATGGAATTTTCTCAGTGAATGGAATTTTCTCAGTGAAGTCCATGTACAGCGCGTTAATCTAGTATGCGCCTGTTGATAATAAGAAGATCTGGAAAATGAAGATACCTCTTAAGAATAAAATCTTTGCATGGTATCTTCGTCGCGGGCTCATTCTTACCAAAGATAACCTTATTAAGAGGAATTGGCATGGAAGTACGCAGTGTGTATTCTATCACCATGATGAGACAATAAAACATTTATTCTTTCAATGCAAATTGGCTCATTCTATATGGTCAGTCATCCAAATAGCTTCTGGCTTGTATCCTCCTTGTAGTGGGTGAGAGCGCTTGCCGTTATTTGGTCGCTTTGGCTATGTAGAAATGATAAGGTTTTTAATGATAAAGGTACTTCTCTTATGCAGGTTATCTACAGATGTACCGGGACTCTTCGTTTATGGTCCTCTTTACAACGTGTGGAGAATCGAGACCTATTTACGGAGGTGTGTACACGATTGGATGCTACGGCGAGGGATACTTTTACCCAACATGGGTGGCGGTATGATCTTAGGATTGGGCCCCCTACGTTGTAGGCATTATACGGACTCCGGATCTTTATTTGTATTTTGCCTTTTTAATTATCGTTTGTGCGAGAACATATTTTTTGGCTGTGCGCATCTTAGTTATGCAGAGGCCGGGCGTAATACTTAAATCTTTTAAGTAATAAATGCCCCTTTTCAAAAAATGTAAAAAATATTAGGAAATATAGAAACAAGAGTCAAAATCTGCTCTACGTCTTTTTTTTTACGGAGAAGTTCTGCTTTATGATTGTCTGTACTGACATACAAATATCCCAATGAACTTCTGAATCCGTTATCAGGAACACAAACTTGTAAATGGCCATTTCCACTTTTTGTACCCATGCTTGTTTGCAAATCTAAAAATTATACTAGACATCAAACTGTTCTTGCCTAGAAGAAGTCTTCTTTGCCTAGAAAAACATCATCGAAGTGTTCTCTATCCCAATGTTGGCTTACAAATTGATGAATACAAGTACAGCAAACAAGATTTCACTGGATGTAAAAGCAAAGAAGCTTGCTTCAATAAAATTAATGAACAAGAACATGAGACGGGACAAGAAGAGCACGGCATTAAGTCCGGAATTATCAAGGCAAACCACACCATCCACTGGAGAAATAGATCTAGCAAAAGGGGAATGTTGGAGCTACGACCAGATCTAGCACAAGGGGAACATGGGAGCCGCACCATCAGTCTACGCCGCCACCGCTTGAGTGGCAGAGTTGCCACTAGGGACCGGCTGCCACCGCAAAACTCAACTGCAGCAGCTCAGAGCCGACAACCAAGATGCCACGGCTTCCACCCGGCCACGAAAGCCACCCCGTACCATAGCATTTGGCTGCGGGAGTCGAGGCACTACGCCCCCAAATCAAATGCGAAAGGCGGCATATGTGGGTCGGCCAGAGCCAGGCCACCTGAATTACTGCGGCGTTGCAAAAGTCAAGGAGGCACACTTCCTCGCCCCCGAGATGAGGATTGTTTCCCGCAAGGAGAAGGCACATCGCCTTAGCGAGGCACAACGAATTGCCAAGGAGAGGGGTAGGGTGTCATGAAGGAGTTTGCAAAGACCAATCCGCACCTTGTGGAGGCGGAGCTTCAATTCTTCACGAAGGAGAAGGTCAAGGAAGACGAGGAGATGGATCACAAAATCTCTAGCAACATCAATGGAATGTTCAAAGAGCTCAAGATGGAGGAGTAATACATCCCCGATGAGGAGGTCAAGCCATCAAATGGCAATGAGCCGAGGCAGGCCCCTCCGACGGACCACACGGGATGATTGACGTCGACAACGAGGAGGACAACGAAGAGCTCATCAAGTACCTTAGGCATAATGGTTTCTGATGATCTAGTGTAGTAGTATGGCAGTGCTGCCAGTCTATGCTAGTGTTGTTGAATTATATTGTTTGAAATGTTTAATGTTGAACCAGGGTTTGAAATTTCAAAATGTGGAATGCATGTTCAAGTGATTATTTTTGGGGCACCACTTTGACATCACCTCTTAAAGCAACAGCCGCCTTGGTGATGTAAAATTTTCTCCCCTACCCTATATGGGCTTTTACATCACCACATTATCCACCACCTGTTGGAGATACTCTAAGTACCCCAAAGTGACCTCCATCAAAAATTCCATTCGAGACCAATTGTTTACACATAAACTGCTTTTGTACATAAAAACGACATACTGCATAAACTAAGGGCTCCAACCATATTTTTTATGTGCGTGAATAATTAATAAGGTATATTGGAAATGATAGAAGACATTTTCTAAGAGGTATATTGAATGTGAGTATATATATAGGGTCAGACTATTCATCACCCAGGGTGAAGACTATTTCTTCACCTCTCTTTTATTACATCACTACACTACATTTTTACATCACGTAAATTTTGTATTGTGTCAAAACTCAAAAGTGAAAAGAGAAGGTAATAACATGTGTCAATTGGAAAAGATATTTTAGGTGACTATAATTACAAACGTAAAACTATAATAATCCGTTGTATTAATTCAGCGACAACTAATGGATCGCGGGAGTATAAAATGTACATACAAATGTAAATTTTGTGGTTTTATGAATCATATTTTACTTCTCTTATACCGATTTTTGTGTAATGAAACAATATTAACGTAATTATTCGAAACCAAACATAAATACTAAATGTAGAAACCTAGGGTGTATAATAACTTATTTTGCACTCTGTTTATGAATAGCATTACTATATATACATATACACATATATGAGAAAATGTTTATGTACTCTTACTCGTACTCCCGCGTCAAATATACCGCATAGATGAATTATTTATACCTCCTTATCATTTTTAATATGCTTCATTAACCATTACTAGATACCCAAAAATGAGTTTTATGAAAATAACATTAGGGACCACATAATTTATTTATTTATAAGTAGACTGAATTTTTTTCGTATGTAAAAAAGGTATATCACAAAAAGTAAGGGCTCCGAAGGTATTTTTCATGAAACACACACTGAGGTATATTAAAAATAATTAATAAGGTATATATTGAGAATTATAAAGAGGTATAATATGCTCGTTTAAGAGGTATATTTGAATGTGGGAGTACATAGTATATTGAGAAATTACGACCTACTTGCACAATCATCATAACGGGCCCCTCTTTGTTTTACTGGAAAATCACGTCCTTTTACCATTGGGATATTCTCCATTCATTAGTGGTAACTAACTCGAGACTTTTTTACTACAATTAGCAAAGCTTTTACCATAAGGTGGCAAGAGGTTGGTTGGTCGTGCACATGGTGTCTAACTGGAGCATAGAATTAGCACCTTTGTGCTCAGGCTGTATAACCTAAGTTAGCACTAAACTACTCCCTCCATCCCATAATATAAGAGTGTTTTTGACACTTCATTAGTAGGCAAGACAGTCAGTTGGATATATTGTTGTTATCTTCTACTACCTGAAGATAAATAGTATAACCTAATGCAAAACAGTCAGTTAGATATATTGCTGTTATCTTCTACTACCTTAAGATAAATAGTATAATACAAAAAAAATCACAGGCATAGCAACATAGATCACAAGTTCACAACCAACATTTTTTCTGTAGAAAGATGTTATACCTTTGAAGATGAAGAATGGGCACATGCAAGCCTTCTTCAGAAACAGTAGCATGCACTAATTTGAACCAGCTGTGGTCACACAAGCGGTAGAAGTGTTGCTAGTACTCGTAGTGGTAGTAGAGTTACTTTCGATGACCCTCTCATTGCTTGGTTCTGTAGTGGGACAAACTTCAGAAGCAGATGTTGGGCTATATCTTGGTCTACCACTTCCTCTAGTTTCCAAACGCTCCATCATCCTCGATACAGATGCCATTCCATTATTAACTTCTCGTCTCACTTCAGAACCAAGATCAGACACAGATGAGTTACGTGAAAAAAACCTCTCCTTCCACCCTCGAGTACTTTTTGTAATAGATTCTTTGTACCTGAATTGCATAAAAGGTGAAGCAGCTTTAAGAAAAATATTTATTAAATATAAGGAATACTTCCAAATAAATTTACGTACTTTGAGGAGACAGCGTTTAAGCGCAACTTTAGAGAATCTGAGAAAGACTGAACATCTGATGGCCCAGCACTGTCATTACCTGCTGGAGTTGATTGTCCAGAGGAATGTCTCCTGATAACAGCAGAATCATCACATGATTTGATCACCAAAAATATTAGCATGATTATAGGCTGTATAGCTCAGTTACCTGTTGAAAAACCTAGGACTGGATACGGGGGTACTATTTCCAGATGGAACAACAGCATCTTGTTCAGCATCGTAGGTAAGGACCCCCGGACTTTGGTTGCCTGATTCTTCAATGGGATTAGCATGTGGTGGTAAGTCACCAACTCTGGGAACAAGAATCCTCAGGTCATCAACACCTTCCCCCTGAGCGGAAGATGATGAAACAGAGACAGCAGGAGTATTTGGATGTGCAGAGAAAACCAAGAACTGTGGGCGGACATGAGAGCCAGATCGGTTCCTCTGCCCCTCTCTTCTACCATGTTGGTGTGACCTTCCCATTGCTGCAGCAGCAGCTAGGTGTTGCAGTATACGCTCTTCAAGTTCAGCATCATTACCAACAACAGGTAACTGCATATGATCACCGTTTGAATTAGGATAACATAAGAAAAAACACTTCACTGATCAAAGCAGAAGAAATATGTCGCAAAAAATTAGTTCCAGAATCATACATGCTGCACTTCGAAATCACCAAGAGCAGGATGGTGAAATATAGTCGTATTTCGAGTCTGATTGGTTCTTATATTCCTCTCCCGCTCTACTGCCTCAAGAAGCTCTTGACTGAGATATTAGAATGGCCAGAGTTAGCAAAACTGAAAATTCTACTCCCTCCATGTCATATTAATTGACGCTCAAACGGATGTAACTAGCACAGTGCTAGATACATCCGTTTGAGCGTCAATTAATATGGGACGGAGGGAGTACTTGTTGAACAACATGTTTGGCATTTGAATATCCAATGAATATCAATATATATTTCCAGCACTTGCCTGGTAGGATCCTTCATACTGATAGGCTGCCAGCACATAGGGCACTGAGAACTTCTTTGACACCTACAAAAACACTACCAATCATTAATGTATGATGTGCAAATATGAATAGGGGAAAAGCAGTCCGTAGGGGGTATAAAATTTCACTAGCTATAGTATTAAATTATATTTGTCATACTGCAAGATCAGCAGAAGTGTTGCAAACCTTGTAGGCATGTACACCTCGTACTTATGATACATACAAAATATGTGAAAGGTAAGTTACAGTTGAGTAATCACCCATTAATGAAAACAAGCACTTATGGAGTTATAGTATTCATGTAGTTATGCTGTTCATTTATGAAACGCAAAAAAGTAATTACAGTATAAAAATTAGCCACACGGAAAGAATATCAGTAGATTGGTAGTCAAAAAATACTTCAACAATATATCCTTGAGATTGTTAACATACAACATCTAAAATCGATTATAAAAATATATGTCCTTGAAAACAGTGAAGACATGTACAGGCAGACATCTCAATAATTCGATGAAGTACTATTGCCAACACACAAGCAAATCATATAGGATTTGCACCCAACAACAACAACAGTCCCAAACAAGTTAGGGTAGGCTAGAGGTGAAACCCATAAGATCTTGCGACCAACTCATGGTTCTGGCACATGGATAGCAAGCTTCCACGCACCCCTGTCCATGGTTGTTCTTTGGTGATATTTCAATCCTTCAGATCTCTCTTAATGGACTCTTCCCATGTCAAGTTCGGTCTACCACGACCTCTCTTGACATTATCAGCATGCTTTAGCCATCCACTATGCACTGGAGCTTCTGGAGGCCTGCGCTGAATATGCCCAAACCACCTCAGACGATGTTGGACGAGCTTCTCTTCGATCGGTGCTACCCCAACTCTATCTCGTATATCATCATTCCGGACTCGGTCCTTCCTCGTGTGGCCACACATCCATCTCAACATGCACATCTCCGCTACACCTAACTGTTGAACATGTCGCCTTTTAGCCGGCCAACACTCGGCGCCATACAACATTGCGGGTCGAACCGCCATCATATAGAACTTGCATTTTAGCCTTTGTGGCACTCTCTTGTCACAGAGAATGCCAAAAGCTTGGTGCCACCTGCCCATCAAGGCTAACCTCCTCCACCTCCTCGTGCCTAGTAGTACTGAAACCACACCTCATGTACTCGGTTTTAGTTCTACTAAGCCTAAAACCTTTAGATTCCAAGGTTTGTCTCCATGACTCTTAACTTCCTATTGACTCCCGTCTGACTATCTTCGACTAACACCACATCATCCTCAAAGTGCATGCACCATGGGATATCTCCTAGTATATCTTGTGACCTCATCCATCACCAAAGCAAAGAGATAAGGGCTCAAAGCTGACCCCTGGTGCAGTCCTATTTTAATAGGGAAATCATCAGTGTCGCCATCACTTGTTCGAACACTTGTCACAACATTATCATACATGTCCTTGATGAGGGTAATGTACTTTGTTGGGACTTTGTGTTTCTCCAAGGCCCACCACATGACATTCCGCGATATCTTATCATAGACCTTCTCCAAGTCAATGAATACCATATGCAGGTCCTTCTTTTGCTCCCTGTATCTCTATCTCTCCATAAGTTGTCGTACCAAGAAAATGGCTTCCATGGTCGACCTCCCAGGCATGAAACCAAACTGATTTTCGGTCACGCTTGTCATTCTTCTCAAGCGGTACTCAATGAATCTCTCTCGTAGCTTCATTGTATGGCTCATCAGCTTAATTCACGATAATTAGTACAACTCTGAACATTCCCCTTATTCTTGAAGATTGGTACTAATATACTCCGTCTCCATTCTTTGGGCATCTCGTTTGCCCGAAAAATGAGGTTGAAACGATTGGTACAACCCTTAGCCATACTATCGTTATGTCCCCGAGGCCTCTGCACACCTCAATGGGGATACAATCAGGGCCCATCGTCTTGCCTCCTTTCATCCTGTTTAAAGCCTCCTTGACCTTAGACTCTTGGATTTGCCGCACAAAACACATACTGGTATCATCAAAGGAGTCGCTCGGTTCAAAGGTAGAAGTACCAATCTCCCCATTGAACAGCTTGTCGAAGTACTCCTGCAACCTATGCTTAATCTCCTCGTCCTTCACCAGGAGTTGGTCTGCTCCATCCTTAATGCATTTGACTTGGTCAACATCCCTCGCATTCCTCTCTCCGATCTTGGCCATCTTATAGATGTCCCTTTCGCCTTCCTTCATGTCTCACCACTGGTAGAGGTCCTCATACACCCGACCCCTTGCTTCACTGACAGCTCGCTTTGCAGCCTTCTTCGCTATCTTGTACTTCTCTATGTTGTCTGCACTCCTATCCAAGTATAGGCGTCTAAAACAATCTTTCTTCTCCTTAATACCCTTCTGGACATTCCACCACCAGGTATCTTTAGCTTCGTTACTACTTCCCCTAGACACTCCAAACTCCTCTGAGGCCACCTTACGAATGCAAGTCGCCATGTTCCTCCAATTATTGCCTGCATCCCCTCCTTCCTCCCAAGGGCCATCCTTAATGACCCTCTCCTTGAACGCCTGAGCTACCTCCCCTTGAGCTTCCACCACTTCGTTCTAGCGACTTTCGCACGCTTATCCCGCTGGACACTCTCTCCGGGTATCACCTTACAGTCTAGGCACACACGCCTATCTTCTCATCTCGAGAGGATGAAATCTATCTTGCTAGAGTGTTCACCGCTACTAAAATTCACTAGATGTGATTCTCTCTTTTTACAGAGAGTATTAGCTACGATCATGTCGTAGGCTAGAGCAAAGCTTAATACATCTTCTCCTTCTTGATTCCTGGTGACATAGCCAAAGCCCCCATGCACCCCTTCAAAATGTGTGTTGGATGTACCCACGTGGCCACTGAGGTCTCTACTATGAAGAGCTTCCCAGAACTCCCTCTTGGTGTTCTCATGGTAGCCTACTTGCAGGGCATACACACTGATAACATTGAGAACTAAGTCCCTAACTACCAGCTTGACCAGAATAATCGGGTTCCCATGTCTCTTGACGTCTACCACTCCATACTTGAGGCTCTTGTTGAGCAAGATGCCTACGCCATTTCTGTTTGCAGCCATTCCCGTGTACCACAGCTTGAAGCCGGTATCCTCCACCTCCTTCGCCTTATGTCCCCGCCATTTGGTTTCTTGGACGCAAAGGATATCAACACCTCCCGAAGCTACCCTGTTAGGGACCCTACGTTCCAGCTACCTAAGTGGATCCTCCTAGGCTCAGCTAGCTTCCTTACCCTTCGCACTCGTCGGATCAAATGCGAAGACCCTTGCTCATTTTCCACTACATCCGGGTGTCGATGTAGCACGCCACTAAGGACGCAACGACCCTATCCTCGCTCACTTGCCACCATATCCAAATCAAGATACGGTGCCACAGGGGGGGGGGGGGGGGCAGCCCTTGCCCATTCAGCAGAACAGTACTAAGTGAAAAACATGATTTTAGGGGAAAGAAAAGAACAATTAATCAGACTCAAGCTGGCCAATCCAGGAACTGCAAATCAAACAACTGACCTAAAGCGTACCAGGAGAAAACAATTAACAGTATCTAGCTCATCTACCATGCATGTCAAAAAAATGGTAACCTACTAGGTCAATTAGGAGATATATGTATGGTTCACATAAAACTTTTTTTTACGAAGAGAAGAGTAAAGTCTATCTTAGATCAAAATTTGAATCTAACAGAAGATGTTCAGATTCCATAGTTCTAATAACCATTAGATTCAGGAGCCATATGAGTTCCAGATGGAAATAGGTACAGAGCGCACAACAAAAATATATAAGGTAGCCACAAGTCATGAGCTGCACATTAGAGTCAGTATCATACCATTCAAGAATGCATTGGAGATGGAACTCATGTTTGCAACTTGTCAACTGGAAAAGAAGAAATCGTAACAAAACAGTTAGAAGCTGACCTCTGAGCAAACAAAATAACCGAATTAAAGAAATGGCATCTTACTGCGTAAGGATCACTCTCACAGAAAGCCTCAAGACAAATGCTACATGCATCATCACATGCATCCTGGACCCCACCCTCTACAAAGGCTGCAGGCGATGTCAAACTCTCCATCTTGGCTTTCTCATCAGTTCCAGATGCCATTGCAAAGGGAAAAAAAACAGCCCTGGTATCTAGAAAATGGATGTACAAATAAAGGCACACGTTAACACTCAATGCATCATAGCACTAATGACATAGAGATGAGAGCAAACATGTACACTCTTGACATAAGAAACCAGTTCATAACTGGGTTAGTAACAACAGAAATAAGTGGTGATATATAAACCGAATCAAAGCAAATGGTGCCAATATGTATAATGATACTAGGTAAAGTAGAACACTACATTAAATGTTATACCAGTCAAAAAACCAATCTAAGTCCGCATAACAGCATCCAATTCACAGGCCACCGTGTTACATCTCAAGTTAAACAGGCTATATTTGATTACACAATAAGAATTGAACAAGTTTTAGATCAAACTATGTTGTCCCTGGTTATACTAGAAAGCCAAATAGGCAAAGAAAGTAACAATTTTATGCTAGGATTACCAGCTTACAGTAAAGCATTTGAAACGAGCTGAACCATCAAGCATCCAAAAGGTGAAAGAGTACAGAAAAGTATGTTGTCCGTGAACTGACACATTGCATAAATAATTCTGTTACAAAATGCTAAAGAACCTCATCTAAAATTGGCACCATTTTATTGGAATAGTCTAACTCATCCAATTAGCAAAACAGAAGGACCACAGAAGCCAAATGAGTCCACAAATTATCACATATCAAAACAATACACAGTATGAGACAAACAAATATGAAGGAAGTGCACATTTTAAGAAAGTCTACTAACAAACGAAACCTCAACATGAAACTAGTAGTAATTCCAATGCCTCTGCTAATGATAACCATTAGGTTACTATGGTAATTTTATTGATGATGATAAAACTGAAAGAAATGCACTGGGAAACCACAGAGATAAAATGATATATCTGGTAATCAGACGGATCTCTAGAATATATTTGCACCAAACAAACCATACTTGTTGTCAATGGCATTAATGTTCGCTGCTGATATCATGTACAGGTACAGTTCAAAGGATGATATGCTAGCAGTACTGAGACATTTTCACCAGGCACGACTCAAGTAGCACAAGATACTCCCATCACGTAACATCATGTCATCACTGATCACGCATCCGCAAGAGGAAGAGGACCGCTATTTTGTAAGTAGTGGCTAAATCAGCTGCACTTGTCACAAATTTATAGCCCCCGACTGAAATCAAACCAAATGTAAAGCAACAACACAACCCATGAAATTTGCATCACATTAAGCACTAGTGAGGTCAATTCCACGCGGAACGTCCAGCTCCCTCGAAGTCTGCGGAACACTAGCTTAAAACAAAAATTCCCAGACTGACAAACAAAATATCCTACATATCAAAGAGAGAAAGCGCCAATTATCCGTTAATCGAACCCCGATTCGCACAAGTCGAACTAAAAACCCAACTAAACTCCAAAACACCAACTACCTAGCACATCGCCAGGAATTTCCCCATATCCAAACCCCACGCTGAACACCGCAGAAGCAAACCGTAGAAGCCGAGATGTTTACCGACTGTTCACATCCCCGAATCCCGGCGTCCGTTCACGATCGCGACGAACAAAAAAAAGTGTGGGGCGGGGGGGGGGGGGGGGGGGGGCGCGAGCTAGCTCGGCAAGGGGACCGATCTTACCGGGCAGGGCAGGGCGCAGACGAGACGCCTGAGGCTCGACCCGATTCGATGGTCGATGAGCACGGAACCTTCTGTCTCCCTCTCGCTTTCTCTCTCGTCTCCTCTCTGTGTGAGCGAGACAGTGGGGGAAAGGAGGAGAAAGCTAAAAAAAATTTATCAGGGAGGAGAAAGCTATTGCCAACAAACGCGTGCTTCGTCTCCACTCGCCCTACGTTTCTGTGACCACCTCACTTCGGGCACCTTCTCACGCGCGTGACCTCACCTATTGTAAACATCTGACGCGTGGGTTAGGCAAATGTTACGAGTGTATGTAATACGGTACTTCTTTCGTTCGAAAATATTTATCCTAAAAATAAATGTATGAAATACAATTTAGACCGCGGTAGAAAGGTGTGATACCAAGACCAACTGATGCCTTTTATGTTTTTTTAGTTTTGCCGTTTGATTAAAATGTTTGTTGCATTTATCATCGCATCATTTGTATTGCATCGTCACTCCGTTATCATCATTTTCAAAACTCGTATTCATTCGTAGTTGTCGGTTCTTCCCGTTGTCGTTGTTAACTGTTTCGAGACCAATCACATACGCACGCGTCCACGGCATCATTAAAACATTATTTTATAAGTGGAATAAACTATTTTCGGAATAAGGTGAAAGTTTGTGTGCGATCTTATTATATTGTAGGTAGACCGCCTCCAAATTTTGTCTCATTTGAAGTTTGTTTGATAGCCCAACCGTTAAACATAGGCAATGATATAACCGGTCTATTTCGTAGACGTTTCGGTTTTAAAAACATTGTGCGAGGCCACGAATATTCTCTCTCTTCTTAGCCCAAGCACCCTACATAGCCCACTAAACCCACCTAGTCTACCTCTTTCGTTTCGGCCGCCTCTGACGACCTCCTCGTCGGATTTCTGCCGCTCCACTCCCTTCCCCCCTCCCCGGTCGCAACGAGCGCCACCCCGAGCTCTTGCCTCGATTGTCCCAGCCTCGAGCCAAGCCGCCAAGCCACCGTCGCCCCGCTGGACTTCGGACCCGACAAGATCTGGAGCTCCGCTGCCCTTTTCCGGCCATCCTCGCCGCCCCAAGCACGTCGCCCGCCGTCGGAGCACTTCGCCATCGTCGTCGGGGTCCTGCCTCATTCCGGCCCTGACCGCAAGGTGGTCAACACTGTTCGCGTCGCTGCGTGTGGGCCTCACCGCGTTGACCATCCCCAAGGCCCAATCGTCGGCCTACCTCCTCGCCCGCTTAGGCCACGAGCAGGCACAACTCTGCCTCGGCCCGCAGGCCTCTGGTGATCGACCTCGCTAACCCTCGCCTAGGCACACCTTTTCTATGTTGCGCCCACTGCTGTGTTGGGGAACGTTGCATGGAAAACAAAAAAATTCTCACGCACACGCAAGATCTATCCATGTTGATGAGCATCTACGAGGGGGAGAGTAGATCTACATACCCTTGTAGATCGCTAAGCAGGAAGCGTTAAGAAACGCGGTTGATGTAGTCGAACGTCTTCGCAATCCAAATCACCGAGCGTCCCGCGATCCAATCGCGATCCGTCCCGATCTAGCGCCGAACGGACGGCACCTCCGCATTCAGCACATGTACAGCTCGATGACGATCTTTGCCTTCTTGATCCAACCAAGAGGGAGCGAAGAGGTAGATGAGTTCTCCGGCAGCACAATGGCATGGCGGCAATGGTGGTGGAACTATTCCAGCAGGGCTTCGCCTAAGTACAGCTGAAACAATCTAGAGGATAAACTACGATCTAGAGGAGAGGGTAGCATGTGGCTGATTTCTGTTGTGAAAACCCGTCAATACCTCTAGTATATATAGGAGGAGGGAGGGAGGAGACTTGGCCCCCAAGGGACCAACCCTTGGTTTGGGCGAAGTGGGAGGAGGAGGAGTCCTCCTCCAATCCTAGTAGGATTAGGACTCCTTCTCTCCCACTTGAAACCCTCTTTCCACCTTGGGTTTCTTCTTCCAGACGCATGGGCCTCCTATGGGGCTTCGGCCAGCCCACTAAGGGTTGGTATACCTCCTCCCACAGCCCATGTAGCCTCTTGGGTCGAAACACCCCTCCCGATGGTCCTCCGGTACCCTTCCGTCACTTCCGGTACACTACCGATGAGCCCAAAACTTTTTCGGCGACCAAAACAGGACTTCCTATATATCAATATTTAACTTCGAACCATTCTAGAGCTCCTTGTGACGTCCGGGATCTCATCCGGGACTCCGAACAACCTTCGGTCACCACCATACATAACTCTATACTACCGAAACGTCACCGAACCTTAAGTGTGCAGATCCTGAGGGTTCGAGAACTATGTAGACATGACTGAGACACCTCTACGGTCAATAACCAATAGCGGGACCTAGATGCCCATATTGGTTTCTACATATTCTACGAAGATCATTATCGGTTGAACCTCTATGTCAAGGATTCAGTTAATCCCATACGTTGTTCCCTTTGTTCTTCGGTATGTTACTCGCCCGAGATTCGATCGTCGGTATCTCTATACCTAGTTCAATCTCGTTACCGGCAAGTCTCTTTACTTGTTCCATAATACAAGATCCCGTGGCTAGCACTTTAGTCACATTGCTTGCAAGGCTTGTTGTGATGTTGTATTACCGAGTGAGCCCTGAGATCCCGTCACACGGAGTAACAAATCCCAGTCTTGATCCATACCCACTCAACAAAAACTCTCGGAGATACCTATAGAGCACCTTTATAGTCACCCAGTTACGTTGCGACGTTTGATACACACAAGGTACTCTTTCGGTGCAAGTGAGTTGCATGATCTCATTGTCATAGGAACAGATACTTGACATGCAGAAAAACTATAGCAATAAACTGACACGATCATATGCTATGTTTATAGTTTGGGTCTTGTCCATCACATCATTCTCCCAATGATGTGATCCCGTTATCAAATGACATCTCATGTCAATGGCTAGGTAACCTTGACCATCTTTGATCAACGAGCTAGTCTACTAGAGGCATACTAGGGACAAGTGTTGTCTATGTATCCACACATGCAATGTGTTTCCAGTCAATACAATTATAGCATGGATAATGAACAATTATCGTGAACAAGGAAACATAATAATAACCATTTTATTATTGCCTCTGGGGCATATTTCCAATAGTCTCCCACTTTCACTAGAGTCAATCATCTAGCTCACATCACTATGTGATTTACATTGTAATGAATCGAACACCCATACAGTTCTGGTGTCGATCATGTTTAGCCCTTGGAAGAGGTTTAGTAAACGGGTATGCAACATTCAGATCTGTGTGCACTTTGCAAATATTTATGTCCTCCTCCTTGATGTACTCGCGGATGGAATTGAAGCGTCCCTTTATGTGTTTGGTCCTCTTGTGAAACCTTGGTTCCTTGGACTGGGCAATGGCACCAGTGTATCACATAACAGATCCACTGGATTCAGTTCACTAGGCACTACTCCAAGATCTATCATGAACTCCTTCATCCAGACACCTTCCTTCGCTGCCTCCGAGGCTGCGATGTACTCCGCTTCGCATGTAGAATCAGCTACCACGCTCTTCTTGGAACTGCACCAACTTACCGCTCCCCCATTGAGAATAAATATGTATCCGGTTTGCGACTTAGAGTCATACGGATCAGTGTCAAAGCTTGCATCAATGTAACCCTTTACGACGAGCTCTTGATCACCTCCATAAACGAGAAACATTTCCTTAGTCATTTTCAGGTGCTTAAGGATATTCTTCACCGTCGTCCAGTGCTCCATTCCTAGATCATTTGAAACCTTCCGGCCATACTTATGGAAAGGCTGACATCAGGTCTTGTGCACAACATTGCATATGGCTGAAGCATAGGGGATGACACTCATCTTATCTCTATCTTCCGCAGTCACTGGGCATTGAGTCTTAATCAACTTCACACCTTGTAACATAGGTAAGAACCCCTTCTTGGACTGATGCATTTTGAACTTCTTCAAAACTTTATCAAGGTATGTGCTCTGTGAAAGTCCTATTAAGCATCTCGATCTATCTATATAGATCTTAATGCCTAATATGAAAGCAGCTTCTCCTAGGTCCTTCATTGAAAAAATCTTGTTCAAATATTCCTTCACGCTTTCCAACATTTCTATATTGTTTCCAATTAGCAATATGTCATCCACATATAATATTGGAAACACTATAGAGCTCCCACTCACTTTCTTGTAAATACAAGCTTCTCCGCAAACTTGTATAAACCCGGACGCTTTGATCACCTCATCAAAGCGCAGATTCCAACTCCGAGATGCTTGCACCAGTCCATAAATGGATCACCGGAGTTTGCAAACTTTGTTAGCATTCTCTAGATTGACAACACCTTCCGGTTGTATCATAGACAACTCTTCCTTAAGGAAACCATTAAGGAATGCTGTTTTGACATCCATTTGCCAAATTTCATAGTCGAAATATGTAGCTATTGCTAACATGATTCTGACGGACTTAAGCATCGCTACAGGTGAGAAGGTCTCATCATAGTCAACTCCTTGAACTTGTGAAAAACCCTTTGTCACAAGTCAAGCTTTATAGACGATGACATTACCGTCCGCGTTCGTCTTCCTCTTAAAGATCCATTTGTTCCTAATGGCCTTTTGCCCTTTAGGTAATACTTCCAAAGTACATACTTTGTTTTCATACATGGATCCCATCTAGGATTTCATGGCCTCTAACCATTTCTCAGAATCTGGGCCCATCATCACTTCTCCATAGCTCGTAGGTTCATCGTTGTCTAACAACATGACCTCTAAGACAGGGTTGCCGTACCACTCAGGAGCAGCACGCACCCTTGTAAACCTACGAGGTTCAATAGTAACTTGATCCGAAGCTTCATGATCATCATAATTAACTTCATCTTCAACTGTCGTAGGCTCCACAGAAACATATTTCTGTGCTGCGCTACTCTCTGGTTGAATCAGAGGTTCAACAACCTCATCAAGTTCTATCTTCCTCCCACTCAATTCTTCCGAGAGAAACTCTTTCTCAAGAAATGTTCCGTTTTTAGCGACAAACACTTTGCCTTCAGATTTGAGATAGAAGGTATGCCCAACTGTCTATTTTGGGTATCCTATGAAGACGCATTTTTCTGCTTTGGGTTCCAGCTTTTCAGGCTGAAGCTTTTTGACATAAGCATCACATCCCCAAACTTTCACAAACGACAACTTTGGCTTCTTGTCAGACCACGGTTCATATGGTGTCGTTTCAACGGATTTGGATGGTGCCCTATTTAAAGTGAATGCAGCTGTCTCTAATGCATAACCCCAAAACGATAGTGGCAAATCGGCAAGAGACATCATAGAACACACCATATCTAATAAGGTTCGATTACAACGTTCGGACACACCATTACACTGTGGTGTTCTAGGTGGTGTCAATTGTGAAACAATTTCACACTGTCTTAAGTGACTGCCAAACTCATAACTCAGATATTCACCTCCTCGATTAGATCGCGGGGATTTAATCTTCTTGTTACTATGATTCTCAACTTCACTCTGAAATTGCTTGAACTTTTCAAACGTTTCAGACTTGTGTTTCATTAAGTAAATATACCCATATCTACTTAAGTCATCAGTGAAGGTGAGAAAATAACGATATCCACCGCACGCCTCAATGCTCATCGGACCGCACACATCAGTATGTATGATTTCCAACAAGTCACTTGCCCATTCCATTGTTCCAGAGAACGGCATTTTAGTCATCTTGCCCATGAGGCATGGTTCACATGTGTCAAGTGATTCAAAATCAAGTAACTCCAAAAGTCCATCAGCATGGAGCTTCTTCATGCGTTTTACACCAATATGACCTAAACGGTAGTGCCACAAGAAAGTGGTACTATCATTATCAACTCTACATCTTTTGGCATCAATGTTATGAACATGTGTATCATCACTATCGAGATTCAATATGAATAAACCTCTCACATTGGGTGCATGACCATAAAAGATATTACTCATATAAATAGAACAACCATTATTCTATGATTTAAATGAGTAACCTTCTCGCAATAAACAAGATCCAGATATAATGTTCATGCTTAACGTAGGCACTAAATAAGAGTTATTCAGGTTCATCGCTAATCCCGATGGTAATCGAAGAGCGAGGTTGCCGACAGCGATCACGTCAACCTTGGAACCATTTCCCATGCGCATCATCACTTCGTCCTTTGCCAGCCTTCGTCTATTTCGTAGTTCCTATGAGTTGCAAATGTGAGCAACCGAACCAGTATCAAATACCCAGGCACTACAACGAGAGTTAGTAAGGTACACATCAATAACATGTATATCATATATACCTTGTTTGTTGTTGGTCGCCTTCTTGTCAGCCAGATACTTAGGGCAGTTCCGCTTGAAGTGACCAGTTCCCTTGCAATGAAAGCACTCAGTTTCTGGCTTGGGTCCAGCCTTGGGTTTCTTCACGGGAGGGGCAATTGCTTTGCCACTCTTCTTAGATTTACCCTTCTTGCCCTTGCCATTCTTCTTGAAACTAGTGATTTTATTTACCATCAACACTTGATGCTCCTTCTGAATCTCGGACTTGGCGACTTTTAACATCGCAAATAGCTCGACGACTGACTTGTTCATCCCGCGCATGTTATAGTTCAACACGAAGCTCTTGTAGCTAGGTGGCAATGATTGAAGAACTCTGTCAGTGATCGCCTCTACCGGAAGGGACATCCCCAATTCGGCCAGACGGGTAGAATACCCAAACATTCTGAGTATGTGTTCACTGACAGACCCGTTCTCCTCCATTTTGCAAGCATAGAACTTATCGGAGGTCTCATACCTCTTGATCCGGGCATTCTTATGAAAGATAAACTTCAACTCCTGGAACATATCATGTGCTCCATGACGTTCAAAACGTCTTTGAAGTCCCAGTTCTAAGCCATACAACATTGCACATTGAACTATTGAGTAATCATCAGAACGTGTCTGCTAGGCGTTCGCAACGTCTGCAGACTCACCTGGAGCGGGTGGATCACCAAGTGGTGCATCAAGGACACAAGCCTTCTAGGAAGCCATGAGGATAATCCTCAGATTATGGGCCCAGTCCACAAAGTTACTTCCATCATCTTTCAACTTAGCTTTCTCTAGGAACGCATTAAAATTCAGGGGGGCTACTACGCGAGCCATTGATCTACAACATAAATATGCAAAGGTTACTAAGACTATTGTTCAAGATAATGAGTTTAGTTAATCAAATTACAAAAGCTCCCACTCAAATTTACATCCCTCAGGTCATCTGAGTGATACATGATCCAAATTCATTAACTCAAGTCCGATCATCACGTGAGTTGAGGTGGTTTCAATGGTGAACATCATCATGTTGATCATATCTACTATATGACTCATATTCGACCTTTCGGTCTCTTGTGTTCCAAGGCCATGTATGTACATGCTAGGCTCGTCAAGTTTAACCCGAGTGTTCCGCACGTGCAACACTGGCTTGCACCCGTTGTGTGTGAACGTAGAGTCTATCACACCCGATCATCACGTGGTGTCTCGACACGATGAACTTTTGCAATGGTGCACACTCGGGGAGAACATAATTTATCTTGAAATTTAAGCGAGGGATCACCTTATAATGTTACCGTCGTCCTAAGCAAAACAAGGTGTATAAAAGGATTAACATCACATGCAAATCATATGTGACATGATATGGCCATGAACTTGTGCTTTTGATCTCCATCTTGAAAGCACCGACATGATCTCCATCGTCACTGGCATAACATCATGATTTCCATCATATTAATCTTCATCAACGTGTCGCCATCGGGGTTGTCGCGCCGACTGTTGATTCCACGACTATTGCTAACTCATAGCGATAAAGTAAAGAAAAATAACTAAAATAATTAAAGACAACCCTATGGCTCCTGCCGGTTGCCGTACTCATCGACATGCAAGTCGTGATATTCTATACAATACATGATCATCACATATATCTCATCATGTAATTGGCCATATCACATCACAACATACCCTGCAAAAACAAGTTAGATGTCCTCTAATTGTTGTTGCAAGTTTTACATGGCTGATACGGGTATCTAGCAAGAACAATTCTCACCTACGCAAAAACCACAACGGTGATACATAAATTTCCTTTTAACCTTCTCAAGGACCGCCTTTGTCAAATCCAATCCAACTAAGGTAGGAGAAACAGACACCCGCTAGCCATCTTTGCACAACGAAGTTACACGTCAATCGATGGAACCGGTCTCTCGTAAGTATACGAGTAAGGTTGGTCCGGGCCGCTTCATCCCACAATACCGCTGAACCAAAACACGACCAAGGGAGGAAGCAATCTAAGCATCAACGCCCACAAACTCCTTTGTGTTCTACTCGTGATCTCATCAACACATAGACCTAGCTCATGATGCCACTGTTGGGGAACGTTGCATGGGAAACAAAAAAATCCCTACGCACACGCAAGATCTATCCATGGTGATGAGCATCTACGAGGGGAGAGTGGATCTACATACCCTTGTAGATCGCTAAGCGGGAAGCGTTAAGAAACGCAGTTGATGTAGTCGAACGTCCTCGCGATCCAAATCGCCGAGCGTCCCGCGATCCAATCACGATCGGTCCCGATCTAGCGCCGAACGGACGACACCTCCGCGTTTAGCACACGTATAGCTCGATGACGATCTTCGCCTTCTTGATCCAACAAGAGGGAGTGGAGAGGTAGATGAGTTCTACGGCAGCGTGACGGCGTGGCGGCGATGGTGGTGGAACTATTCTAGCAGGGCTTCGCCTAAGCATCGCTAAAACGATCAAGAGGAGAAACTACGATCTAGAGGAGAAACTACGATCTAGAGGAGAGGGTAGCACGTGGCTGATTTCTATTGTGAAAACCCCTCAATACCTCTAGTATATATAGGAGGAGGGAGGGAGGAGACTTGGCCCCTAAGGGTCCAACCCTTGGTTCGGCCGAAGTGGGAGGAGGAGGAGTCCTCCTCCAATCCTAGTAGGATTAGGACTCCTTCTCTCCCACTTGAAACCCTCTTTCCACCTTGGGTTTCTCCTCCCAGCCGCATGGGCCTCCTGTGGGGCTTCAGCCAGCCCACTAAGGGCTGGTATACCTCCTCCCACAGCCCATGTAGCCTCTTGGGTCGAAACACCCCTCCCGATGATCCTCCGGTACCCTCCCAACACTCCCGGTACACTATCGATGAGCCCAAAACTTTTCTGGCGACCAAAACAAGACTTCCTATATATCAATCATTACATTCGGACCATTCTGGAGCTCCTTGTGATGTTTGGGATCTCATCCGGGACTCCGAACAACCTTCGATCACCACCATACATAACTCTATAATACCGAAACGTCACCGAACCTTAAGTGTGCAGACCCCGTGGGTTTGAGAACTATGTAGACATGACCGAGACACCTCTTCGGTCAATAACCAATAGCGGGACCTGGATGACCATATTGGGTCCCACATATTCTACGAAGATCATTATCGGTTGAACCTCTATGTCAAGGATTCAGTTAATCCCATACGCTGTTCCCTTTGTTCTTCGGTATGTTACTTGCCCGAGATTTGATCGTCGATATCTCTATACCTAGTTCAATCTCGTTACCGACAAGTCTCTTTGGTTGTTCGGTAATACAAGATCCAGTGGCTAACACTTTAGTCATATTGCTCGCAAGGCTTGTTGTGATGTTGTATTACCGAGTGGGCCCTGAGATACCTCTCCGTCACACGGAGTAACAAATCCCAGTCTTGATCCATGCCAACCCAACACATACTCTTGGAGATACCTGTAGAGCACCTTTATAGTCACCCAATTACGTTGCTACGTTTGATACACACAAGGCACTCATCCAGTGTCAGTGAGTGGCATGATCTCATGGTCATAGGAACAGATACTTGACATGCAGAAAAACTATAGCAATAAACGGACACGATCATATGTTATGTTTATAGTTTGGGTCTTGTCCATCACATCATTCTCCCTATGGTGTGATCCCGTTATCAAATACATCTCATGTCAATGGCTAGGAAACCTTGACCATCTTTGGTCAACGAGCTAGTCTACTAGAGGCATACTAGGGACAAAGTGTTGTCTATGTATCCACACATGCAATGTGTTTCGAGTCAATACAGTTATAGCATGGATAATAAACAACTATCATGAACAAGGAAATATAATAATAACCATTTTATTATTGCCTCTAGGGCATATTTCCAACATGCTGTTGTTCCAGATTTAGCCCGTTCACGTTCTTTTACTGTCTGCGAAGTTGTATATTTTTCAAGTAATTTCATAATTACGGTAAGTGCCATGATTTTAAGTTGTTAAAATTTATTAACAGTGCATAGCAATAAAACATGTCCTATATGTAAATTGGGTAGAATTCTATGTAGTTTCACAATATCCAACTTTCATGCATGCTAAAAATGTTTAACTTGATGTTTGCATTTAATTTGCATTAATGCCATGCTAAAATGGTTTATTTCATAGTTAATTAACCACAACTCCGAATTAAATGAATTATATATGTAACTTGACTATAAAACGTGTAGAATAACATGGTGCACTTTCTTTTGTTGTTTAAAAACATTAAAATTGTGTTTAGTGCAGAACAGTACCAATTTCGAAAATTGCATATGAGGCATTTCCAGATTTGTCATGTGTTGCTTGCGGCCTCATTTAAATTGCCTCGATAGGTAGTTTATTATGCGTCACCTCTTGCCATATTAGAGCATCTCCAACAGGCGCACTTCACTCAGCGCCCAAAAAATGGATTTGCAGTGCGCGATAAGCGATTTTTAGCGCGTGGCCGAGTGTTGGCTCCAGCAACTGCGACATAATATAGTGTGTGCGGCGCTCGAGTGGACGCGCAAAACTGCAGCGCGCGGAAGCAGCCAGCGCTTGCAATATGCATATTTCAAAGACAATTTGACAGATTTTTGATATTTCAAATACAAATGAAATACAAAAAACATAGAACCCATCATCTCATCATCCAACCAAGTTCAAGATCACAAACAAAGTTTAAACATATAGGAAACAAGTTCACAAAAACAAATGGCACATGATCAATCATGTCGCATCCTCGTCTTCGTCCTCCTCCTCCTTCAATTCTTCTTCCTTACCCGAAGTGTCATCTTCGTCCTCATCATCATTGTCTCCCGGAGATGTCGAAGGTATGTGAGGCATACCCGAACCCACGCGTCCACCCATGTCACCCGGAGGTGCTCCCATGCCTCCCATGAGTGACGCAAAACTCATGCTTCCCATGGTTCCTTCGAAGCCACCCATGCCTCCCATGCCAGCCATGGTAGCTCCAAAGCCACCCATGCCTCCCATGGTAGCTCCCATGCCACCAATCCCTCCCATGGTAGCTCCAATGCCTCCCATGGTTGCTCCCAATCCTCCCATGACTCCCATGGCCATGGCACTTTTTTTGGACCAAGACTTCTTCACGGGCAAGATTGATGTACTCCTTTTGCTTCTCAACGAGTGTAGATGTGTCCATGATGAACATGTTATTTTCCCATTCCAACAATCTAGTGTGCTCCTCCATGGCCAATTTCTTCTCCTCCAATGCCACCTTCCTCTCCTCGGCCGCCAACCTCCTCTCCTCGACCGATGCATCTTGGTTCCTTGCCATCTTCCTATCCCCGTCCGCTTCCTTTCTTGCATTGACAATAGCTTCCATAAGATTTTTTAATTCATCATCTCCTTTCCTCTTCTTCTTCTATTGTCTTTCTTTTTTGTTTCCATTTGGTATTCTTGGATTCGAGTAGGCAACCGAGTTTGGTGTGGGGCTTCTTTTGCTGTCATCAGTTGATGCCTCCTCCTCCTCATCATCATCATCCAAATCAATAGATCACTTACGTTTGTCGGTCTCGTCATTGACACCTTCACGTGGCTTCCATTTCTCATCATTCTTCAACTCTTCATAGCAATGGGGCAAGGTAAATGGTCTCCCTTTCTTGGGCTTCCCCTTGTTGTTCTTCTTCTCTTCTCCTTGAAATAAGTTTTGTGCGATAGCGAGCTACACAAAAAGCATGGACATGGAAGAACAAGTTAGCACTTGAAACACGAAGAAAGAGGATGGACATGAAACAAATGACACTTACCCTATCATCATCATTAGTTCCACTTGGGTTTAGCGTGTCAACTACCTTAAGTGCGGCCGCCCATCTTTGATAATCTTTGTTGATTGTCGACCATCGAGAGCGAAGATATCTTGTCATGCGCTCCATTCCACTCTTGTTGTGTAAATCAAAGTGTTCCTTAATCCGGATCCAATAGGCATCTCCAGTTTGATTCCCTCCAACAATGGCATCCCTAGACACTTGCAAACATGTATTGCATATCAATCTGTCTTTGTTAGTGGTGTAGTTGCCCGCTCTTCCTTTCAGTGCATCGAACATACCCTCACCATCTTCGTCTCCTTCAAATTCTTCATTAGTTTGAGACCAATGAGAATTGTTGGAGCCAACACCCATAGTTGACATATAGGTGTCATCATTGAAACTACAAATTATATACAACAAACCAAATATATAAGCTATCCATATGTATCCATTCGTGTGAAAAAACAACAAAGGAAAAAATTGGCAAAGTAAAACCATGTTGGCATTTCATCAAACACATTGTGCCCATCGGTCGTCGGCGCAACAAAGGAGCTCGCCGGCGCTTCGCTCGCCCGCTCGTCGGCTGCGCGCCCTACAAGCTTGTTCTTCCTCGACGGCGTGGAGGATCCGTCCATTGCCTTCTTCTTCTTCTTCCCGGCCACCTTCCCCGCCTTTGCCATCGCCGCGTTTGAGAGCTTCGAGAGGGGGTCACGTGGCTTCATGATGGGTGCCGGCGCAACGCCACCCGCCGAGGTCATCCATGGCTCCATGAAGAGCCCGCGTGCGAGTCCGGTGCTTGGAGGATCACCAACGGAGGCGAATCCAAAGCTCCATGCGCTAGGGTTGGAGGCAGCGGCGGGGGCGGGGGCACGGACGTAGGAGGGAGTGAGCAGGGTGTCGTCGCGGTCGTCCATCGGGCGCTTGTGCTGGCGGCGACGCAGGGCGGCACGAGAGAGGCGCGGTCGGCGGCGTAGGAGGAAAGACATGAGCTCTTGAGTGGTTCCGCGTGTGGTAGCGTCTACACGAAATAAACGGCGTGCGGTGCCTTTTCACGCCGCGCGCGGAATGACTTATACCGCGTGCGCGGTTTTAGCGCGCCCACTGGAGCGCTTTATTTTTTTGCGCGCGCTATATGTGCGTTTTTGCCGGGCGGGCGGCTTTTTGGGCGCTTGTTGGAGATGCTATTAACAACCTTTAATAAGCATGAACAATAAAATAATTGAATGTGGAGTTTCGGCAATATGCAAGTCATTGCATATTGAGCTTCACTTAATGTGTAGTAATTGTTTGTTGCACTTCGCCATGCCATGCCTCTTTAAATGGACATGCATCATATTTGTTTGTGCATCATATCATGGATATGTTGTGATGGATTTTTGTGATGTTTGTTTGTTTCCGAATTGCATATCATGGATAGGTAGTTTTGATAATGTTTTGGAGTGTGAGGATTTGTTCGACTACGCTTGTTCGTCTACTTCAGGATTAATTCTTCTTCCAAGCAGGTTTTCAGGAAAGATGGTCATTACCCTGGATACCACTACTATCATTGCTATGCTAGTTATCTCGATTCTATCGCTATGTCTCGTTACCTACCACTTGTTTGCCAAGCCTTCCAAAATGCCATGATAAGCCTCTAACCCTCCACATCCTAGTAAATCGTTGTTTGACTATGTTACTGCTTGCTCAGCCCTTCTTATAGCGTTGCTAGTTGCAGGTACAGATTGTTCCATGTTGGAACATGGATATCTTGGGATATCATATTATTCTTGCTATTTAATTAATGCATATATACACTTGGTAAAGGGTGGAAGGCTCGGCCTTTTGCCTGTTGTTTTGTTCCACTCTTGTCGCCTTTGTGTTTCGATTACCGGTGTTATGTTCCATGTTGAGAGCTCCTAATATGCATGGGATTCTTATGGGGACCCCTCGATTTTCTTTTGGGTTAAAACTCTTCCGGCAAGGCTTCACATTGGTTTTAAAATTTGCTAACAAAATTATACTGAACACCTTTATTGATGCATAGTGGGTCGGCCCCTTGTTGATTTAATCCACATAATATAGGGGGTCTAGTGCTCATGGTGTTGGTCAAAATACCTAGAAGTAGGTGGTGCCACCTCGGGGCAACTCGAAGCATTAGCTATCGCTCACTTTGCATAGATAGTTGTGACCTGAGAACAAGATACACAACTCCTCGTGATCGTCGTCCCAGCGGGTGGTCTTACTGGATTTTTTTACCTTTGACGAGCGTCTTGTGCACTGGGATTCCAAGGATAGAATGGGCTATCCCGCGGTTGAGTTTTTCCATCAAAACTTGTGGCTAGTTTGTGATGGATGAGTGATACTTATGATCTGTGTTGGGCTTTCCATGAAGAGGAACGGGTTATCGCAACACAATGTGGGTAAGTATTTCCCTCGGTTATAAAACCGAGGTTTACCATACCAATAGGAATACCAATCCTCAACCGTCTTCAGTGGCTGCACACAAAAGAACAAACAACTTGCACCCAACGTCGGCAAGAGGGTTGTCAATCCCCTTGATCTCATTATTTGCAAGCAAATGAGTTGTGTAGATAACTGTAAATTGCAAAATAAAATAAATAACACCAAGGTAGTGATAGCATTTGTGAATATATAAGTGAATAGATCTGGGGGCCGTTGAGTTCTCTAGTGGCATCTCTCATAGAAAAAAGCATACAGCGGGTAAACAAATTACTGTTGGGCAATTGATATAAAAGCGAATAGTTATGCGATTTTCACGGCAATGATCATGTTTATATAGGCATCATGTCCATAAACAAATAGCCGACTCCTGCCTGCACCTACTACTGTTACTCCACTCATCAACCGCTATCCATCATGCATCTAGAGTGTTAAATAAGCAGAATAATGCTTGAAGAACGATGACATGATGTAGACAAAGTAAACTCAATCAATATGAATAAACCCCATCGTTTTATCGTTAGTAGAAGCAATACAAAGACACAACTTGTCCCCTTCTATCATTGGGATATAGAAACTCATCAGGTTGAACCTACTACAACGCACCACTCCCACTGAAGAAATATCAATCTAGTTGGCCAAACTACATCAATATATTGGAGAGCATTACGAAGCTATCACTAGTAGAAAAAGGGCTTTGATCCTGGACAGATCAGGGCATTAGTCCCGATCCAGTTATGAACCGAGACTAATGAAAGCCTAAGTCCCGGTTCGAGAGGCTAGGATGTCGACCTGGCCTCGGCAAGCATCAGTTCCGGTTAGGCTGGGACCTTTAGCCCTGGTTCCAGCCTCCAATCGGGACTAAAGGCGTTGCTTCCCATTAGTCCCGATTGGTGTCTAGAACCGGGACTAAAGTTGTGGCGATTAGTCTCGGTTTTAGGCACAAACTGGGACTAAATCTTTTGCCTATATATATATCCATGCCCCCCCATTTCCTCTGTGTTTTGGCCATGGAAGGGTGGAGGTGTGGGCTACTCTATTTTTTGCCTATATATGCACATGAGGTGTTCGATGAAATGCCCGAGCCACTCTTAAGTTATCTTCTCTGTTCTTCCTCCAAACTCGTCCTCTAAGATCCATTTTCCCCAAGATTTGTCTAGGTTTGATGACGCACGAACTATCTAAGTGTTGTAAAAAGGTTAGAAACTTCATTATTTCATTCAGTATGTGTTATTATATAGTGCACAAGTTAACTTCTTACTTGTATTATTGTTTGTTATTATATAGTGCCATGATTTTGGTAGACGCCTCGTCGGCTCTCGTCCGATCTATGATTCGGATGTGGTATATTATCTTTTATTACTATTTGTTTCATTGAGTGTTTATGATAATTATACCGACCAACTTGACATAGATATCTTTATCTAGGAGGTATATGAACCGGAAATTTCAACCAACCCTATTGTCAAGAGGTTAAACTTAGTTGAAAAATAAAACAATTATTTGAAAGAAAAATTGAAAAGAGTTGAAGAACAGAAGATGAAATTGGAGTTGCATGTTGCCAATGTCGTCGATGTACACAAGATCCAGATGGATGCAATTTGCTTGAAGATTAGAAAGATTAGAAAATATGCCATTGATAATGAGGCTTGGTACCATTATGATGTTGTATCAATTGTTACCTTAGTTGTGATTCTGATCGCATTTATTGTTGCATTTAAATGTTTTACAAAGTTGTATTAGTTTCAATGTATGTCTTAGATGCTCCGGATAATTGTATGTGGTTTTATGAGAACTATGTATGAACTCTTTGTATTTATTTTTGCAGTAATAACATTTGATCACTATTAATTTGGTCATTTATCTATTCATGATGTTCCATATGTTTTTTCATATACTTAATTATATAATGCAGATGAACCGACAATGTGTAGGTGTGGTTTACTTAGTGTCTTCCCGTCCCTGTCCTCGTCCTCATTATCGCTGATCGCCTGTGAGCATGACGCCAGTTGAGTTCACAAAAGGTGCAAATTTTTAGGTTATCTTGTATATGTCGATCCAAGTCTTGATTTTCTGGTTGCTTTCTTTTGCCGGGATTGTTGAAGTAACTGTTCGACATATACAAGATAACCGAACAATTTGCACCTTTGATTCTGGGTTGAAAGCCCTAGTTATGCTCCGCAAGTATTCTGATGGTCACGGTAGTTACATGAAGTCATGTATTAACTAGCAAGGTTGGCATATGTTTTATTTTTTTGTATATTTGTGTTTCTTTTCTTGTACAAATATGCATAATAGCTGGATATGTGGATCCATGAAAGGGTCGAAAGGGGAAGTTGATGATATGTTGAGGGCTGAGAAATCACAGAATCATATGAGAATAGTCTATTGTCTTGGCATATCTCATGAACATCCATGCACTTTTATATTATCTTACATCAGGAGTACAAATCCACATCATGAGTATGGTACCTATGAAAAATAATATTAACTTAAAATTTTACCATGCAAATGAAGTTGAAGACTTTAGTCTGGACAAAGAATACTTTACCACGCAAATGAAGTCAAAGACTTCAGTCTGGACAAAACTCTCAGTCTCGACGAAATCCTCAGCCTTGACAAAGTTCTCAATCTATAAAATTTCTCAGTCTAACAAAGTTCTCCGTCTATACAAAAATACCAGTCTAAATTTTAGGCATATATATAACATAAATGTATGTTGTTTTATGAGAACTATGTATGAACTCTATGTATTTATTTTTGCAGTAATAACATTTGATCACTATTAATTTGGCCATTTCTCTATTCATGATGTTTTGTAATGGTTTTTGATATACTTAATTATATAATGCAGATGAACCGGTAATGGAGGATGTACGGTGACTGACGCACTTCGTTTAAGATAAGAAGTTTGAAGAAGTTTTATTATAAATTGAGATTGAATTTCAGAAGTTTCATTATAAATTGAGATAGAAATTTTAGAAGTTTTAATATAATAAGTTTCATTATAAATACATCATGCATTATAAATTTTAATAAAAAATAGGTCTATATATTTTTAGTAAAAAAATTACGTACTTTCGGTCTGTCGAAGCTCCTTATGTGACTTTCATGTCTCTTCTTGACGGAGGAATTCCGAGTGTTGTAGCGGGGGTCATTTCCCTCTTCTTCTTATCGCGATATACACCTTGGTATATTGTGCGAGAGAAGGGGAAACGACCAGCACCGACGGTCAAAATATTAGTGTGAGATAGTGTCCACCAACATACACCATCATATAAGTGTCAGAGAGTGCGCACCATACACACCATGAGGCATGAGAGTTTTTCTAAGGAAAACCTCGTCAGACCGAGAGTCAAGCCATGTTCAATTAGGTCTATTTGGACATGTGTCTATGTTATTGCAGGGAACACAACCTTAATTACAAGTTAATAACATTTGATTTATATTCATGCAATTTGAGCTCAAGTCCTCTTATTAGTTTGCATGTGTAGGCATGGTTTACTTAGTGCCTTCCCATCCTCGTCCTCGTCCTCACTGCCGTCGATCGCCCGCGCCGTCCCATCACCGGCACCACCTTGGTGAGCCTCTTGTTCTTATCCTTTTTGTAAAAAATCTTATCTAGATAGTTACTTGTATAATTTTCTTACTTGTATGATTGTTTTGAGGCAAATAACCGGAAGAAGCCTGGCCACCATGCTCGTGATGATATACTTGATATGGTCAAGGATTTAAAAGTAATCTTTGGAAAGAGTCCTGGCGGTCAATCTATTCTGAATGACGCTGACGGGCACACACCCATGTGGAAGAAGCAATCTATAGTTTGGGAGCTAGAGTATTGGAAGAAGAAATCATTCATACTGCTTCTCAGTTTCAGGGTCATTCAACTCAAAAAGTCATTAAATGCATGCAAAATAGCAAATGAAGTTAGAAAGGGTTGAAATTTGAGGATGTGGCTTTGAATGGTGCATATTGAATGCACAAAAAGTATGGAGTTGAAATAAGTATAGAAAATGAAATTCATTTGTAACAGATGAGTTTTCGTCTGAAACCCTCATACTTTGAAGGAGATGGTTTATTTTGTACATGAAGTGCATCCAGTTTTTTTCGTAACCCTCTCAATTTTTTAGCACATGGTATGTGGGTGATATGATGATACCATGCAAAGTTTCAACCTTTTCAGAGTTCATTTGCAGTGCTTTTCAATTTAAGGGTCATTTAGCTCAATTTTTTTATTAAATGCATGAAAAATAGCAAATGAAGTTAGAAAGAGTTGGAATTTGAGGATATGGCTTTGAATGGTGCATATTGAATGCACAAAAAGTATGGAGTTGAAATAATTTAGAAAAATGAAATGCCTTTGTAATAGATGAGTTTTCGTCCGAAACCCTCATACTTCGAACGAGATGGTTCAGTTTGTACACGAAGTGCATCCAGTTTTTTTTTCTGTAACCCTCTCAACTTTTTAGCACATGCTATGTGGGTGAAATGACGATACCATGCCAAGTTTCAATCTTTTCAGAGTTCATTTGCAGTGCTAAAATATTAGGGCTAGTTTGTGCATCCAGCCATGTCATAAGAATTTTTTACCACGCAAATGAAGCCGAAGACTTGAGTCTCGACAAAATCCTTAGTCTAGGCAATGTCCTTAGTCTGGGGAAAATTCTTAGTGGACGAAATCCTCAGTTTGGACAAAGTTCTTAGTCTAGACAATGTTCTCACTCTAAACAAAGTTCTCCATCCAGCGACAAAAATATTAGTCTAACTATTCGACATATATAAGATAACTGAATAATTTGCAACTTTTATTCTGGGTTGAAAGCCATAGTTATCCTCCACAAGTATTCCGATGGTCACTGTAGTTACATGAAGGCGGCGTATTAACTGGCAAGGTTGGCATCTATTTTAACTTTTTGTAAATTTATGTTTCTTTTCTTGTACAAATATGCATAATAGATAGATATGTGGATCCATAAAAGGGTAAAAATTGAAGTTGATGATATGTTGAGGGCTGGGAAATCAGAGAATCCTATGAGAATAGTCTATGGTATTGGCAAATCTTATGAACATCCAGGCACCTTTGTATTATCTTACATTAGGAGCACAAACCCACATCTTGAGTATGGTACCTATGAAAAATAATATTAACTTAAAATTATATAAAATTTATGTTAACAAAAAATATTTTATAGTATTCTTCAATAGAAAAAGAATCAACTAAAAAGCTTTTATAAAACTCTATTTATGATCAAAATAAAATTAACTTAGAATTAAATATAAAAAATTCAACTAATAATACAAATCGTTTTTTATCTAAAGTAAAGTTAATAGAAAGTAAAATTTAGCCAAGTAATTTTTTCATAAAGTATTTCTTCATAAAAAACTTTTCATAATGCTACTATTTTGAATCTGTTTAAAAGAAAGCTACAACCAATAATTAGATACAGCCCCGGTTTGTGGCTCAAACCGGGACAAAAGGGGTCCCTTTCGTCTCGGTTGGAACCTCCAATCGGGACTAAAGGTCTAAGCTTCGTGCCCTTTTGTCTGTCAAAATTTAGCTTTAGTCCCCGTTGGAGGTTCCAACCGGGATGAAAGGGACCCCTTTTGTCCCGGTTTGATCAACAAACCAGGACTAAGTCCTTGCATATATAAACCAACCGCAGCCTCCCCAATCTCCCCATTCCTCCCATGCCCCTGACGCTGAACGCACACGCACGCTGCTAGGCTGCCGGACTTCGTCGTCGCCTTCGAGATGTCGCCCTCCTCCCCGAGCATCGCTCGTCACCGATGGCCGCCGTCACCGGACCTCCGCCCCGAGCCGCGTCACCGAGCCTCGCTGCCCCCGCTCCCCTCATCCTCCTAGGTGAGCCGCCTGACACACCGTCGTTCCCCTCCTCCTCCTATCCCCCCTCTCCCCTCCTCCTCCTAGGTGAGCCGCCTGCCACACCGCCGTTCCCCTCCTCCTCCTATCCCCCCGCGGTCACCATCACCTGCGTCCGTCGCCACACAATCAAGATGCTCCAAGTAATGTTCATAGGCAAATAGATCAAGTCAAACCCTAAATAAATTTTTAGTTCGGTTAGATGATTTCTCACCATCATGGTTGTGCCACATTTGTCCCCAAGATTCTTCCTCATTACAATTCTA
The DNA here is from genome assembly GCA_022496015.1 of Hordeum marinum. Classification (NCBI taxonomy): domain Eukaryota; kingdom Viridiplantae; phylum Streptophyta; class Magnoliopsida; order Poales; family Poaceae; genus Hordeum; species Hordeum marinum. The sequence goes on along the minus strand of CM039675.1, from coordinate 136,191,319 downwards.
GGAACTAGTTACTTTTGTAGTTAAACATGGAAATCTCTCTCTTGCCAGAAAAATTAAGATGGCATTTTAAGTTGATTTGTTTATTTGCGAGGAAGATGCTTGTTTGCTACCTTACATGATTTTAAGTGCAATATGTGCTCTTGGGCGCGCGCCACACACACATACACATCATTAGGCTTTGTAAGCATGTCAATTTGATGTCCAACAAGATAAACAGAGGGGATGTGATATGGGCAAGCCCATGTGGGTCGATCTTTCACGAATTGGAGGGGGAAATCTCAATAACATGAATAACACCTAATGTGAACACGATTACACATCCACTAGATTCACGGTAGCACACGAGATCCCTAAGTCAAACAATGATACAAGTAGCCGTACACGATCTCCCACTCTATAAGGAGGGGTCTTGATATCCCGGAGGATCTCCCCTCGTAAGGGGCCTTGACATCCACTAGGTATCTTTTCCTATAAAGGCATCTCCATGGGATAGGTAGTGGAAGGATCTAGGCTCAACTATCTAAGAGAAAACCAAAGCTAACCCTAGAATGGAGGTGGGAGAGGAGTGTATATAGTCATAGACACAAAGGGGTAAGTGAGAGGGAGGATACATGGGCCTCGGGATCGTTCCTACGCGCAGACAGGCCGGTTGTACCGGAGGTTGGACCGGTTGTACCAAGCATGAGGCATTAACTGGTACAACCGGGGAAGTGTCGGTCTTTAAATGCACCAGAATAGAATCTGGTCCCCGGTGGTAGCGGTTGTGGGCGATGGTTGGCCAGTTGAACCGGTGCAGCGGTTGTTGGCCGGTGGTGCACCGGTTGAACCCCTAATTCCTGGGCAGCTCCTTGTCCTTCTCCTTGCTCTTGGTGTTCCTCTTGCTCCCTTCCTCCTTCTTGATACCTAAGCACACAAAGTGTCTCTGCTTGAGGTAGCATCCACGTTCCAAGAGCATCAAAGGGGGAGGTATATAGGAGTGAGGTCACCTCATTTGTAATGGCACGTGCATGGGATCTCATCAATGGGCCACTTGGAGCTTGAGGTGTTGATGATGGGTCCATGGTGGTGCTCATGGGATGCTCCGCATCATCTCCCCCCTCTACGAGGGATCCGACCTCGGATCAAGATCTTCATCACCATGGAAAGAGGAGAGGTCCGTGACATTGAAGGTGTCACTCACGTTGTACTTGTCGTGTGAAATGTCGATCTTGTAGGCATTGTTGTTGTAGCGCTCCAACACCTTGAATAGGCCGTCGGCGCGAGGTAGTAGCTTGGACTTGCGCTCATTGGGAAAGCGTTCCTTCCTTAGATGTAGCCACCCGAGGTCTCTGGGTTCGAGGACCATGCGATGTTAAGTGGTGTTGTGCTTGGCAGTGGTGTGTGCCACTTGGCGCTCGATGGTGTTCCTTGTATCTTGATGCATTTTCTTGATGTAGTTCGCCCTAGCACTTGCGTCCATGTTGACGCGTTCTTGTACTGGAAGCAGAAGAATGTCCAATGGGGACAATGGGTTGAAGCCATAGACCACCTCGAAGTGAGACTTGTTGGTGGTGACGTGTCTTGCTCGGTTGTAGGCGTACTCGGCGATGGGGAGGCAATCTTCCCATTCCTTGATGTTCTTCTTGATCAACACGCATAGGAGAGTTCCAAGTGTCCAATTTGTCACCTCCATTTGGCCATCAATCTGTGGATGGTAGGCCGAAGAGAAGAGTAACTTGATGCTGAGCTTGGCACGAAGGGTCTTCCAAAAGTATTTCAAAAACTTGACATAACGATCCGAGGCAATGGTCTTTGGCACTCCGTGTAGGCATAAGATTTCCCTACAAAAGAGATTGGCAAGATGTGAAGCATCGTCGATCTTGTGACAAGGAATGAAATGAGACATTTTGGAAAAATGATCCACAACAACAAAGATGGAATCCAAGCACAAAGTCCAGGCTAATATCCTCCCAAGGTTGGAACGGAATAGGAAGAGTCATGTAAATACCATGGGATTGAGCTTTTCACTTAGCTTTGCGACATGTGGAGCATCGATTGGTGAAGCGGGCAACATCACGAAGCATCTTTGGCCATAAGAATTTGTCAGAGAGGGTGGCATATGTCTTGTCGCATCCAAAGTGACCCATTAGTCCTCCACCGTGAGCCTCTTGCAAAAGCAACAAATGAAGAGAAGACTTGGGAATGCAAAGTTTGTTAGCACACATAAGATATCCATCTTTCATGTAGTAGTTCTCCCAACAAGTTTTCACTTTGCAATTGGCATAAGGAGTAGCAAAATAATCATCATGCTCATACAAGTCTTTTATATGCTCAAAGCCAACAACATTCAATTCAAGTTGAGTAACAAGTATGCATTTGCGGGAAAGAGCATTCTCCACAACATTTTCTTTAGCCTTAATGTATTTGATGTTGGAAATATGCCCTAGAGGCAATAATAAATTAGTTATTATCATATTTCCTTGTTCATGATAATCGTTTATTATCTGTGCTATAATTGTATTGATCGGAAACTCAGATACATGTGTGGATACATAGACAACACCATGTCCCTAGTATGCCTCTAATAGACTAGCTCGTTGATCAAAGATGGTTAAGATTTCCTAGACATGGACATGAGATGTCATTTGATAACGGGATCACGTCATTAGGAAAATGATTAGATGGACAAGACCCAAACTATAAACGTAGCATATGATCGTGTCAGTTTGTTGCTACACTTTTTTGCATGTCAAGTATCTGTTCCTATGACCACGAGATCATGCAACTCACTTGCACCGGAAGAGTACCTTGTGTGTATCAAATGTCGCAACATAACTGGGTGACTATAAAGGTGCTCTATAGGTATCTCCGAGGGTGTCTGTTGGGTTGGCATGGATCAAGACTGGGATTTGTTACTCCGTGTGACGGAGAGGTATCTCAGGGCCCACTCGGTAATACAACATCACAACAAGCCTTGCAAGCAATGTGACTAAAGTGTTAGCCACGGGATCTTGTATTACATAACGAGTAAAGAAACTTGCTGGTAACGAGATTGAACTAGGTATGGAGATACCGACGATCGAATCTCGGGCAAGTAACATACCGAAGAACAAAGGGAACATCATACGAGATAAACTGAATCCTTGACATAGAGGTTCAACCAATAAAGATCTTCATAGAATATGTAGGAACCAATATGGGCATCGAGGTCCCGCTATTGGTTATCGATCGTAGAGGTGTCTCGGTCATGTCTACATAGTTCTCGAACCCGCAGGGTCTGCACACTTAAGGTTTAGTGATGTTTCGGTAGTATAGAGTTATGTATGGTGGTGACCGAAGGTTGTTAGGAGTCCCGGATGAGATCTCGTACGTCACGAGGAGCTCCGGAATGGTCCAGAGGTAAAGATTGATATATAGGAAGTCCTGTTTTGATCAATGGAAAAGTTTCGGGCTCATCGGTAGTGTACCGAGAGTGCCGGGAGGGTGCCAGGGGACCATCGGGAGGGGTGTCTCGACCCAAAGGACCTCATGGGCTGTGGGAGGAGTCAAACCAGCCCCTAGTGGGCTGGACTAAGCCCCACTAAGGCCTATGCGTCTAGGGGTGGGAAAAACCCAAAATGTGTTGAGGTGGAAAGAGTTTCCAAGTGGAAAGGAGGAATCCTACTCCTAATAGGATTGGAGTAGGACTCCTCCGCCTCCAATTTCGACCAAACCTTGAGGGTTTGAGGCTGCCTCCTCCTCTCCCTCCCTCCTATATATACTAGAGGATTTAGAGGGGAAAGCTAACCCTAATTAGTTCTGTGGTGCTTACGCGAAGCCCTGCAAGATTAGTTCACCACCACCGCCACCACGTCGTTGTGCTGCCAGAGAACTCATCTACCTCTCCGCTCCCTCTTGCTGGATCAAGAAGGTGGAGATCGTCATCGAGCTTTACGTGTGCTGAACGCAGAGGTGTCGTCCGTTTGGCGCTAGATTGGAAGGACCGTGATTAAGATCGCGAGGCGCTTCGTGATTGGATCGCGGGACGAATCGTGATGAGATTGCGAGATGGATCGTGATTGGATCGCGGGACGGGTCGTGATGGGATTGCGGGACACTCGGAGATTTGGATCGAGAATACGTGACTACATCAACCGCGTTTCTTAACGCTTCCCGCTTAGCGATCTTCAATGGTATGTAGATCCACTCTCCCTATCGTAGATGCTCATCACCATGGATAGATCTTGCGTGTGCGTAGATTTTTTTGTTTCCCATGCAACATTCCCCAACAGTGGTATCAGAGCTAGGTCTATGTGTAGATGAGATCTCGAGTAGAACACAAAGGAGTTTGTGGGCGTTGATGCTTAGATTGCTTCCTCCCTTGGTCGTGTTTTGGTTCAGCGGTATTATGGGATGAAGCAGCCAGGAGCAACCTTACTCATACGCTTACGAGAGACCGGTTCCATCGATTGACGTGTAACTTCATTGCACAAGATGGCTGGCGGGTGTCTGTTTCTCCTACTTTACTTGGATCGGATTCGACAAAGGTGGTCCTTGAGAAGGTTGAAAAGAAACTTATGTATCACCGTTGTGGTCATTGCGTAGGTGAGAATTGTTCTTGCTAGATACCCATAGCAGCCACGTAAAACATGCAACAACAATTAGAGGAGGTCTAACTTGTTTTTGCAGGGTATGTTGTGATGTGATATGGCCAATTACATGATGAGATATATGTGATGTATGAGATGATCATGTTTTGTATAGAATATCACGACTTGCATGTCGATGAGTACGGCAACCGACAAGAGCCATAGGGTGGTCTTTAATTATTGTATGACTTGTGAGTCAATCATTAAGCGCTATGTAATGCTTTACTTTATCGCTAAACGGTAGCAATAGTAGTAGAAGTGTCGTGGATTTGTCACGGCAGATGTCCGAGTCAACGGACTTAGGTTCGGGGCAAAACGCAACTACGTGGCGGCTTGAAGGGGTTGATTGGAATCGAGAAGACACGGAATTTTACCCAGGTTCGGCCCCTCCGATGGAGGTAAAAGCCTACGTCCTGCTTGCCTGGTATTGATGATGATGAAGATCTCTCGGTTACAGGGGTGCTAATTGCTACCTCTAATCTCTTGTGCCTCTAATCTCTTGTGTTGTCTAAACTTGTAGACTTGTGTCTCTTGAGAACTTGTCCCTCTAGGGGTGCTCTACCCCTCCTTATATAAGTGGAGAGGGTAGGCTTACAAATAGAGTCCTACTAGGAGTAGGATTAGGACTAGTCTCTCACGAATCCTACTCCGGGTCTTATTTCCTTTAAGGGAATCCTTCTCTCTTGTGGGCCTTCTCCTTTGGGCCTTCTCTTGTGAGCCGCCTGGCGCCGGCTCACCCGCCGGGTCTTGGGCTTGGTCGTCCTGTGACCCGCTTGCCGGGTCATAAATAAGATGTCATGTTTTTAATGGGTCTCCTCTGAGTTGCCTGGCCGGGTCATTAATAAGATGTCATGTCTTCGGCCGGGTCTCCTGTGAGTCGCCAGGCTGGGTCATACCATGGGGTATATCCCCGTCATTAGCCCCCAGGTTAGCTTGAATTTATTCATGGTAAGCTCCTGAAATAAGAGTAACAAATATTTTAAGTGGCCGGCTTGCTCCTTTGGCCGGCTTATAAAATGGCTTCTCAGAATCCGGGTCTTTTCTCCATATGAATGAGTCATCTTGATAATCATCTTGCTTGTCAATGTCTTTTGAAAAATATTGAAAATAGAACACCCATATGCCATTGAGTCGGCTTCCAATACTCTTGGCGGGTCATCTCCGCCGGGTCATAATCATTGATGATGCCGGGTCATTATCATTGGTGACTCCGGGTTAAACAACTAGAATCCTGCTGACTTGATAAATATTGGGATGAAAATCCATCTGATGTAGAATCGGACTTCCATTGTTGTGAAGCAGGGCGGCTTATATAAACTCTGGCGGGTTATGATCTTTTGATAACACCGGGTCATAAGTGTTGGTGACGCTGGGTCTAACAACTGAACTCTATATTTAATATCTTGAAAATTGTCCTCAAAGTTTTTGATATGTCCATATTACCTGTAGCCCCCAAGCTCCGAGATTATCCATGATAACTTGGTGCTTTGCAAATAACATTTTGGACTGTGTAGCCCCCAAGTGCCGGGTTGTTCTGCCTGCAGCAACCTAGGACTTATAATTGCCTTATATCTTATAATGCTTCGGCGGGTGTAGCCCCCAAGGGCCAGCTCATCAGAATGTGATGCGTCGGGTCTTCAATTTGAATCTCTTAATCTGTTGGAACAGCTGAATACTGTAGCCCCCAAGTGCCGGGTCAGTAAGAATTACTGGGCTGGGACTTTAGAAAAATATAGAAGGGCCGGCTCATCTCCTTGAGATAATATGGTCTTGCTGACAATGTAATGGTTTGAAAACTGGCTTGCATTAGCCCCCAAGTGCCGTGGTGCATGCTTGCAGCGACATGGGGCTTGCATAATTGATATAAACTTGGACTTGGATAATGTAGCCCCCAAGTGCCGGGTCGTCTGCCTGCGGCACTCAGGACTATGTGAGAATAATACGTCTCATCATAATTTGTTGAATGAATCTTTGACTGTGGTCATAATATAACCCGGAATGAATATCCTGGAATAATTCCTTTGTCTTTGACATGAAATTCCTGCTCGTGGTTGCGGTGCAACCCGGCAAATATAAGTTTAAGAAATCCATGAGTGTTGTAGATTACTATAGAGCATAATTAAAGAAATCCGAGAACTGGCCAATTAGATGATACGACATTATATCTGACAGGGCGGCTCTTTGCAAAATAATAATTTCTCCGAGCTGGTTTGAAAAACCCCACTCATTTATTACTGGTTATGATAAACCATGAAGATCTAGCCATATTGGCTATTAAAAGATCCATTTGCTCTTGCAAAACACTTAACGACAGCTCATCTTTTAAGAGATAGTACCTGCAAAAAATAAACAAGACAGGATATATTCTGCATTGTTGTAAGGGCGGCTTGAAGAAGCTCAACCCGAAGATGTTTATACCTTTCACAACATTGTTCCTTTTTTCATAATCTTGCTCTGACCCAGCTTGATAAGCCGGCATGTTATCTGGAGGTGGGAAGCCCCCTTGATAATCCACGGCTCCACCTTTTAGCTCCCATTTGAGAGCACCTTTATAATAGCTTTAAGGATAATTCTGCCTTTCTTGAATGCAGCTCCGGATGTATATATTTCGGTCTCTCCGTGTTTTTGTTTTAATGGCTCTTTATTGATTGATCCCCCTTTGTATAAATCCATCTTGAACTTTTAGAGCCGGCGCTTGTCTTTGAAGATGTCACGCCTTCTCCAGTAATTTAGAGTCGGCCGAGCACTTTGAAACTTGTCAACCGGAGTAGTATGACTCCGACTCTTGTAAGATGAACTTTGTCGAGAACCGGTTGTCGTAGGGTAATGTAAGTTGTACCTAAAGGTAAGAAGCCTCCATCGACAACCGCGGCTAATAATGAGCCGGAAGCGGTGTAAAGCCGGCTGTTTGTAGGGCAATGTAAGCTAAAGGTAAGAAGCCTCCTGTTAATGTTTGAATATTGTATGCGCGGACGCTGGCTGTCGATGGGAGATGTAAGCTATACCCTAAGGCAAGAAGCCTCCATCGACAACCGCGACTAATGATTAGCCTGAAACGGCATAAAGCCGGCTGTTTGAAGGGAGATGTAAGCTATACCTGAAGGCAAGAAGCCTCCTTCAACAACTACAGTTAATAAGCAACTGAGTTTTGGCGTAAAACGTCGGTTGTTACGGTGAGATAAGCGAACCCGTCGGTAAGAAGCCCCCTTCGACAACCGCGGTTAATAAGTAACCGGAAGTGGCATAGAGCCGGCCATTAGGGTGAGATAAGCGATACCCGTCGGTAAGAAGCCCCCTTCGATGGCTGCAGTTGATAAGCAACTGGAATTTGGTGTACACGCTATTGTCTTAGGGTCATGTAAGCTATACCAAAGGTAAGAAGCCTCCATCAACAACAACGCTTAATGTAACCAAACTAGACATAAAGCCAACTGTGCAAGGGAGATGTATGCTATACCCGAAGGCAAGAAGCCTCCTTGCAACAGTTTAATAATAGCTGGCTGTGCAAAGGAGATGTAAGCTATACCCGAAGGCAAGAAGCCTCTTTGCAACAATGCTTAATTGTGCATAACGCCGGCTGTGCAAGGGAGATGTAAGCTATACCCGAAGGCAAGAAGCCTCCTTGCAACAGCGTAAAAGCAGACTGTGCAGGGGAGATGTAAGCTATACCTGAAGGCAAGAAGCCTCCCTGCAACATCGCTTGATAGGGCATAAAGCCGGATGATAGATCAGCCATTTTGACGGCGAACAAACCACATCAACTCAAATTTCTGAGCCAGAAAATTTCATCTTGCAAAGACCCGGGCTTCTCATTGAAAATGACCAAATGCGTCTTGCCATGTCTGTAGCCTCCGAGCCTCAAGTTGACTCGAAGAGGCGGCTTGAGAATCTTCATCTGCAAGCCGGCGTAGGTGACAAGAGACGGCCACGACGTTGTAAGCCGGTGCTGTCGCGAGAGACGGTCGTTGCATTGTAGACCGGCGCGGTCGCGAGAGACGGCCACGACACGGTGTTGTAAACCGACACAGATGGATCGTCGCTGGTGGCGCTGTAAACAGGCATGGACGAAGAGTCGCCAGTGGAGTTGTAAGCCAGCGCGGACGGAGAGTCGTCAGTGGCGTTTATAAACCGGCACGGACGCGCGAGTCATTGGCGGCATGTTGATGTAGCCTGCACCAATATGGGCGGTAGCTCCATACTCACAATATGACGCTGCTTTTGTACTGAGTAATTGTCCTGCATACAAAAAATATCATAGGACAAAGTAGTTGTTCTCAACACAATTTAAAGTGTACTGATAAAACAAATAGGATAGATAACACCTGTAGTCTCAGTACCCACGTGGCCTTCCTCCTCCTCTTTTTTTAGCTGGGCCTTTTTCTCTTTCCCCACAAATAATCAGCATACTGGAGCAAGGCAAGGCGGAATGGGGAGGGGTGGAGCCAGCCACTGCGTAGCTGGTGAAGAGAGGCCGTGGCCGCGAGTCGGCTCAGGGTGCGATGGTTCAAGGTGAGGATGCGGTGGTAGCTCGGCCAGGGCGTCTTGGAAGCACTGATCCGCGGCAGAAGCAGAGGCGCGGCGGCGGCTCGGAGCTGGCGCACAAGGCGGAGCAGATACGGAGTCGCAAGGGTGGCCGGCGGCTGAGCAACGCAGCAGCAGGTGAGGGTGGAGCAGGAGCAAAAGTGATGGGGATGGCGGCTTGACGATGGCCAGTAGCTTTGAGGCGGTAGCTAAGGCTGTGGTTGCTGCTTGGAGGCGGCATAATCGAACAATGAATTTTTTAGTTTCACCTAAAGTTGTATCATGTCGGGTGATCCTGTTTGATTGATCCAGGCTCTTCTTCATCCGACTAATCATGAATTTCTTGATCCCTAAAGATATCCCTTCAAAAAACACAAACCACAGTGCGTGGCCCCATGGTGGGCGCCAACTGTCGTGGATTTGTCACGACAGATGTCCGGGTCAACAGACTTAGGTTCGGGGCGAGATGCAACTACGTGGCGGCTTGAAGGGGTTGATCAGAATCGAGAAGACACGGAATTTTACCCAGGTTCGCCCCCTCCGATGGAGGTAAAAGCCTATGTCCTGCTTGTCTGGTATTGATGATGATGAAGATCTCTCGGTTACAAGGGTGCTAATTGCTACCTCTAATCTCTTGTGCCTCTAATCTCTTGTGTTGTCTAAACTTGTAGACTTGTGTCTCTTGAGAACTTGTCCCTCTAGGGGTGTTCTACCCCTCCTTATATAAGTGGAGAGGGTAGGTTTACAAATAGAGTCCTACTAGGAGTAGGATTAGGACTAGTCTCTCACGAATCCTACTCCGGGTCTTATTTCCTTTAAGGGAATCCTTCTCTCTTGTGGGCCTTCTCCAGTGGGCCTTCTCTTGTGAGCTGCCTGGCGCCGGCTCACCCGCCGGGTCTTGGGCTTGGTCATCTTGTGACCCGCTTGCCGGGTCATAAATAAGATGTCATGTTTTTAACGGGTCTCTTGTGAGTTGCCTGGCTGGGTCATTAATAAGATGTCATGTCTTCGGCTGGGTCTCCTGTGAGTCGCCAGGCCGGGTCATACCATGGGGTATATCCCTGTCAAGAAGCATGGTGGGCATGACAACCCCGATGGCGACACATTGATGGAGATCAAGATGATGGAGATCATGGTGTCATGCCAGTGACGATGGAGATCATGCCCGTGCTTTACAGATGGAGATCAAAAGCACAAGTTCATGGCCATATCATGTCACTGATGATTTGCATGTGATGTTAATCCTTTTATGCACCTTGTTTTGCTTAGGACGACGGTAGCATTATAAGGTGATCCCTCACTTAAATTTCAAGATAAATTGTGTTCTCCCCGATTGTGCACCATTGCGAAAGTTCGTCGTGTTGAGACACCACGTGTTGATCGGGTGTGATAGACTCTACGTTCGCATACAAAGGGTGCAAGCCCGTGTTGCACATGCGGAACACTCAGGTTAAACTTGATGAGCCTATCATGTACAGATATGGCCTCGGAACACAAGAGACCGAAAGGTCGAACATGAGTCATATAGTAAATATGATCAACATGATGATGTTCACCATTGAAACGACCTCAACTCACATGATGATCGGACTTGAGTTGGTGAATTTAGATCATGTATCACTCAAATGACCGGAGGGATGTCAATTTGAGTGGGAGTTCTTAAATAATATGATTAGTTGAACTCATTTTCATGAACATAGTCAGCAGTATCTTTGCAAATTATGTTGTAGATTACTAGCTCACGCTGTAGCTCCCTTGAATTTTTTATATGTTGTTAGAGAAATAGAGTTGAAAGATGATGGTAGCAATATTGCAGACTGGGTCCATGATCTGAGGATTGTCCTCATTGCTGCACAGAAGGCTTATGTCCTAAATGCACCACTCGGTGCGCCACCCCCTCTAGCATCGTCTGTAGATGTTGTGAACATCTAACAAGCACGTTCTGATAACTACTTGATAGTTCAATGCGTCATGCATTACGGCTTAGAAATGAGTCTTCAAAATGTTTTGAACGTCACGGAACATATGAGTTTACCATCCTTGCTTATGGTGTAGTTTCAATGAAGAGTTGGTTGGCGACGTTCCAGGGCGATGATGAGCGGTGATGTTGATGAAGAACCACTCCTAATTAGCCGAAACACCTTAGGAAGTGGCAAGGCTCGTGACTCAAATCTCAAATGCAAATGAGTTGCGGAAGAAAATGGGCGAAAGAGCGAATCAACAAGCGGAAACTGGGATGTGGGCGGTTGTACCGCGTGGTATCGGGGGTTGTACCGCTCTAGGATTTACTGGGAATTAGCGGTTGTACCGCTAGTACGGGCAGTTGTACCGCTCCTGGCGAATTACCGGTTGTATCGGTCGCACGGGCGGTTGTACCACTCCTAGCAAAACTACAGATCCGAAGTCACGGGAAAAGAAAAATTCAGGCAATTGTGTGGAGGAAATCGGTGGGGATGATGGTGCAAACGTAGATCCACTTGTCCACAGCTGAAACCACGGATCACAATCAACAAAATCTTCTCAAATCCAACGAATCCAAGAAAATTTGGTATGTCTATTTTTGTGGGGATTCTTGAAATTAGGTCAAAACAAAGCAAAAATTGGCTAGAAAACGGTGGGGGAGACTCCAAATTCTTGATCAACGTGGCTCATGATACCAATATGATACGGGGCAAGCTCGTGTGGTCGATCTTTCACGAATTGGAGGGGGAAATCTCAAGAACACGAAGAACACTAAAGGTGAACATGATTACACATCCACTAGATTCATGGTAACACACGAGGAATGAGATCCCCAAGTCAA